>JAREYC010000004.1:19175000-20425000 GCA_030015325.1 Cryptoblepharus egeriae | reverse complement strand
TATACTAGTTAAACGTACCTGCATTGCGAATGAAATACCCTCCATATGTGATCCACTATGTGTGCCATCCCCCCATTGCGCAAAACCCACCATGCGCAATGCCCCCCATTCACATTGTATCCCCATGTGCATCGTCCATTCAGTAGGAACTAACACCCTATGCATGCCAACTCAGAAGTAAGTCCCACTGAGATCAGTTGGGCTAATTCCTTGAAAATTGTGCATAGCAGTCTAACTGTTGATTTTGTCCATAGTTTTGAGATCCCCATGTTAGCATATCTGAACACCTACTGGTTGTAATCAATGCTTTATTAACCAATTTCCTCCTTTAAGCAAGGAGATGATTATTCATAACAGAAATCATGTAATTACTTTAAAGGTCCTTTCCGCCTCTCAGAACAATACACAGTACCACAAAAGAGATTTCTATTTGGCTATTTGGCTGCCTACAGTTTCAGTTCTGAGCAACGGGATCTGAAACATGAGTTCCCAATGAAAAAAATAGTGAACTGACATTAGGATTGCTATTCTCAAGCTACTCTTTTAACTAGAAACATATAACTCAAGGAAACCAAATTTAAATATACCTTCCAGGTGAATATGGACCTGGCATACATACCAAGCTGTTTGGCTGCCATTGCTAACATAATTCAGATGATCCTGTTAACAGGTGGGTGACATTTTTTGGAAGGTGCAAAACTGCAGCTTTATTACTAGCATTGTGACAAACAAGAAGGAAGCCAACAAATAATTTGGGGAGGCATGCAATACAATAGTGCAGTTGTTTCTGACTTTCAGAATAGAGACATGTGCCAAAAAGAATGAATCATCTCTTAGGAGGACTCTCCTACTACTTGCACTCATTTCATCTATCTATTTGTAGTACTTAGTGTTCTCTGAAAAGTTCCCTCATTCCAAAAAGTTATGAAGGTAGCTTAGAGCACAATCCTAACTATGTCTACTCAAAAGTAAGCCTCATTGTGTTCAATGGGCCTTACTCCCAGGAAATTGTCTTTAGGATTGCAGCCTGTGTAGCCTTAGGGTTCACAACTATCAGACCTGTGGTTAAAAGAGTGAAACTGTATCAGGGTGACCAGATGCCAAACCCAAAATTCCTGAACCCCAAGGCCAAAATTCCTAATTTCAGGCCAAAATTCCTACCCACTTAAGAAACTGCCAAAAATGTATTTTTTATGTTTTTGTTTTTTTTGTTTTTTGACTGTAACTTTTGATAGGAAGGAGATATCTCAAAAATGATTTTTGCATTTGATTCTGCTCTTCAACACGAATCCAATGACATACGGCATGATGGGGTACTGTGCACTATCGTGAAGTTTCAAAACAAAGTCAAAATGTAGGACAATGAAGCCAAAATGTAGGACACCTGGACAGAAGTCTAAAAATCCAGACAAATCTGGGTTTTTCCGGTCATATGGTCACCCGGAACTGTATGCATAATTGCATCTGGGAGACTTCATAGATTCACATGCATTGAAACATGAATCCTCTGTTTTTTCAAGGTCTTGTTAACTAGCATGATTGACTTCTTTATGTGTCAGACTGTGACCAAATATGAGGATCACATACATTTCTTGGATTTCACTGAAATCTATCCAAAGCAAAAATTAAAAGTGAATTTGGAGATTTAGCCAAAGGCAAAAGAATTTTGACAGAAGCCAAATGTGTTTTAGAAAGACACACAAAATCTCTACTGAAGGTATGTGCACACACTTTCCTAAGAGGGATAATTCATTCACTCAAATAAGTGATGAGGAACTATGGGCAGCCCACTTATGAGACTCAGTGAAAAAGCTGCTCCATGGCACTGGATGAGACAATGAATTGGCAGATGAGCCAACATGTTACCTCCTCTGGCTTGTTGCATGCCCAATTACTCCATCTGTTGTAGCCCCAACCTCATCCTCATTCTCAATGAATTTCAAGCAAGAGGAGGGAGGGCTCATTACCTCCTTCTTTGCAACAGCTGTGGAAGAGAGAAGGTTGAGGAGAAGCTACTATGATCCTGTTCCACCTCCTTTCTTCCTTGATATATTTCTTCTTCTACTGTCCACTGTTTTTAAAAAACTGTTCTGAAGGGGTAAATGCTAGAGACAGAGTGGTTCCCAGAATCCTCCCAGATCCCCCCTGCTTGGCTCAGAAGGAAAAGAGGAGGAAAACAAGAAGAAGTGGCATTTACAGTGGGTATATTTCAGTCAATTGACAGTAGTTTCCATTCTGAGTTTAGATATGCTCAATGGTCTGGATACTGATTTATTGTGCCATCAAATTGAAAATATTTCACCCTTTCCCAAGTACTGAATTTTAGGATTAAAAGCTTTGCCACTTACATTGCAAGTCGAAATTTTCAAATTTTATGATCACAATGGATGTGGGTTCAGCTTCTATGATATAATTGCAATTCAGGTTGTTCTCATACTGGTTTGGAAAGTTAGGAGAGACAATACGACCAGATGGAGCAGTGAAATTTGCTCCACATCCTGAAAGTAAATAGGAAAAAATATAGTTAGCTTCAACTGAAATAGTTCAAATGCTCAGAATCAATAAGCTACAGAGGCTAGAATCTGATATTTTGCTATAAATATGGTATTGTGAAAACTTGCAAAAGCTGAATTCTGCTTTGCAACCCGTAAAGGGGCCAGAACAATTTTAATTTTAAAATTTTAGGGTGCAATCCTAACCAGTTTAGGTCAGTAGAACTCACCCATCTTCCACATCCATGGTGTTGCAGGGAGGTTGACACATGTCTGTGCACCGGTCTAATCCCTCAGCAGTGGCAAAGAAGTGCCTTATAGCACTTCTGCAACATCCCCAGGCCAGTATGGGATTTGTCCCGGAATTTTTTTGGGGGGACAACCTAATTGGGTGTTAGGATTGCAGCCTTAGTACCTAATTCATCTATGGAATTTTTTATTACTAGGTATGGAGATAGCCACTCGATTTGACTGCTTTAATGAAAATAGGACACATTCATGGAAACCAGGTCTATCAATGTCTGGTTGCCATTATACAATAGTGACATGATAGTTACTGCCCCATTTAGTGGCATTACACCTCTGAAAGTCAACTCTAGGGCAGCGGTACTGAGAGACACAATATTCTGCCAACTTCAGGCCACACCATCAGCCTATGGAAATTTCATATATATCTTTTATCTCATTTATCTATACATCTTCATAGCAATCTTTGGGTTCATAATCACTTACTGCTTATAAAAGTTGCAGAAAATCCACGTCCCCTTGTGTCCTGTGACTGGAATACTGTTGTCACCATGTTTCCTGGAACAACAATAGATCCAGGCGCTGAATATCCACACCTCTTGGCTAATAATACTGCTTCTTCCTGTTCATTATCTCTTCCTTTCAACACCTATGGGGAAAGTGTTACTATTCTGAGTGTTAATTAAAGCTGCATGATGATTTTCACTGATACTGACTCCAAATAAAACCCATCTGTCACAATATCGGTTTGAACTGTTTCTAGGAACAGGAAATTTGTAAAACGCATTAATAATTACAATAGGCATATAAAAATATATATAGACTTCAATTCAGGGTGTTGCAGAAGCCCACCCTGCAGGGAGTTAGAAAGAAAGACAGACTGCACATGCTTAAGAACCGCCTAAGTGACTATGAGCTGTCTGGAAAGGGGTAGGTGCTGTCAGAAGGAAGAGAAAATGGGGTGCCCTTCTTCACCGTACCTCCTGTCCAAGGGTTAAGCCCAATTACTGGGTTTCCCTCAACTGAGAATGCAGGAACAATCTGGGAAGTTACCTAGCCTGGCAAACTGCTAATTGCCTTGGATGTCCTTCAGGGAGAAAGGTGGTATATAAACTAATAAATAAATAAATGTTTCATCACCCACACTTGTCCTTTTTGGTGTTAGCAATCTTTCAGATCACAAGAAACAACAGCAGTTGTTGGAACAATGCAGGTAAGTAATTTATAAAAATAGCATGAGTTTTAGAAGCAAAAAAAGAAAGGCCCTAAGAAAAGGCCCTTAATAAGTGAACACAGAAACTTGAGCTTAGGGACATAAGGTAGAGCATAAGCATAAGCCCAACCTATAGGGTTGCCATAATTCTCTTCCACAAAACTGGGACAGGACCCCCTGTCAAACTTGCCAGAACCGGAATACAATTCCTGAAAACTAAGACAATCCCAGTTTTCAGGGACATATGGCAACCCTATATGGCAACCCTATGAACCACTGACATTGTAATTCTTCTGTTCATCTCCACGAAGGCTGGAGAGGTGATCAGACCGTCGATATTATTACTGCCTTGCTATTCCCGTTAATTATTTCTAATGCCAATAAAGGTTTAATAAATGAATGGCTGGCGAGGTGATCAAAAATAAAAGGTAACATTTGCCAATGCAGTGGAGAAGATTTTGTTCTCTTCCAAGAACAGAACACTCCTTCATTTCATGGAGGAAGCTCTCACTGCTAAGTGAGCTCTTGATAAACCAGAGGTCTGGTAAGGGTGCCATCCTGTAACTGGTACTGTTTGCAGTTTAAGGAAGGAAACCTTTAGAATGTTCTTTCAATGACAAGGGCACAAGTTATTCTGAGGCCAGCTATTTTCTCACACTTGTGAGAAAGGGGTAAAAGGGATAATATTAAGATTAATACTTGCCTGAATCTAACTTTGTTTGGAAAAGCTTGGCATAGACAAATTAAACCTTCTTGAGGTCAATAAGACCAAGATGCTGACATTGTGTAATTCTTTTAAAAACTTGTTTCAGTGTGGTTATATACTGTAGCTGCTTGAGAAATCCGGGGAACCTGTGTTCATTTTCGACAAAGCATTCATCAAGCTATTATGTAGGAATGACAGCCTACAGTCACCTCCTTTAATAGCACAAGGCTGATCTCCAAGACCTCAAAAAGGGTATTTTGTGCACAAACTGAAATTTTTGTTTATATCCATTCATATACAGTTCAACAGGGCAAAATGTGAATGCTAAACTGGATTTACTATACAGTGGTGCCTCACATAAAGACTTTAATTTGTTCCGGAGGCATGCTCTTTAAGTGAAAAGCTTAAGTGAAGCGGATTTTCCCATAGGAAATAATGGAAACTCAGACGATTGGTTCCACAACTCAAAAATATTCATATAAAAGCATTAACTGGATGTAAAAATGATGACAAAACACTGCAATTGAATTCAAAATATGCATTCAATGTGCATGATCCTATCAAGTCTATTTAGGCTGCAATCCTAAAGACACTTTCCTGGGAGTAAAACCCATTGAACACAATGGGGCTTACTTTTGGGTAGACCTGGTTAGGAGGCTGCAATCAAAGATACTTTCCTGGGAGTAAGCCCCATTTAACACAATGGGGCTTACTTCTGAGTAGACATGGTTAGGAGGCTGCAATCAAAGACACTTTCCTGAGAGGCTTACCTGGGTTGCTGCTGGAGGTTCAAGGTGGCTGGTGGGGGCACTTGGGGGCATTTAGGGGCAGCTGCCTCTGGCACCCCAGGCAATTGCCCCCAAGTTGGGGGCAGTTAGAGGCAGCAGTGCTGGCTAGCAGCGCAGAGAGCCTCTGCGCAGAGCATCAGGGCTGCGTAGCACGCATGCCCATAGTGTGCTTGCTTGTTAAGCAAAGCGGAACTTGTTATGTGAAGCAAGATTTCTTGGAATAAATGCTTGTTATGTGAGGCGCTTGTTATGAGAGGTAACCCTGTATTTCTATAGTTTGGAAAAAAACAAATTCCCTTTTGCTCCTTTCATCTTTTGAGCAAAGGGCAGCTACTCAGTTGGTCAGGTTTTCCTACAAGATGATAAATTATGCTTGCCCTTTACTATAAGTGGGAGTTGTATGGCTTTGTGCAGTCCTAGTACAATAACATACACCATCTGCCAAATTCTTGAGAAACCAATTAAACTGTAAGGAATGGAAAACATCTTCCTCCTTTCTGTTCAAGTGTTTTCCTGACAAATATATCTTATGTAGTCAAGAAAATATATATTAATTTGTTTTCTGAATATTTTCAGAGATTTAATTCAAGTAATGACAAAGAATCAGGCATTTATATATCCATCTGTGCAGGGGTAGTTGTGGATTTTGGCTTGTTTTCTTCAATAATTTTCATACCAAAAATACTCTATACATAAACATGCTTGGTTTAAAATATTTGATGGTAATCATGCTTTAGTTTAGTGCATTTGTTATTTGCGTATTTTTAATGCACAGCACCTGAAAATGAAACCCTGTCTCCTGTAATCTGTGGAATTCCTTGCCATAAGATGTGGTGAAGGTAACTGGTCTAGATGTGTTTAAAAGGGGATTGGACAGATAGATGGAGTAAATGTACCTCACAGGTTACAAGCGAGGATGTGGACATGCAGTTTCCTAATTTTAGAAATTGGCTATCAGTGAATGCCAGGTGCAAGGGTTTGGCAACAGGATGTTGGTATCTTTTGTATTCTCTCTTGAGGCATCAGGTAGACCACTATGAGATATAGAAAGCTGGATTAGATGGGCTTGTTGCATGATCCAGCAGGGCTCTCATTTTTTGGCCCCTGTCTGCTATATAATTACAAGGGAAAAGCCAAATGCCTCATTACTTTATTTAACAACATTATTGAATCAGCTAAACAAAACCTGATATGCTGCAATAAAAATATTCATGTCTGAGAAAAAATAAAATAAAATAAATCCCTAATTAAAGCTGCAATCCTAACCTCCTTTAGGCCAGCCTAAGTTCTGTGTTGACCTGGGTGGGGGTCCCAAAAATGCTGTAAGACACTTCTGCGCCACTCCTGGGAGTGGTTTAGGCAAGGCATGGACTTGCCTCCCTACATCATCACAGGAACTGGAAGAACAATGTGTTGGGCTGCCTAGGTTAGGACTGCACCTTAAGAGATTAAATTTACAGAAAAAGGAAAGCTAAGTCTGAATTTACTTCTCCCTCCTGGCCACAAATCCTTTAAAGTTGCCATTGTGACATTGCAATAAGGATTGCCAACTAATTAAAGAAATCTTATAATGCTACAATCCTTTATATTCTTACCTGAGACTAACAGCACAATCCAGAGCAACTAATCTGTCCACATAAGAGCCCTTGGGTTGCCCTATCTATCACTAAGGTGGAGCAACTGCAAGATGGAGCAACTGCAAGATTGGGTGGAGCAACTGCAAGATGCTCCATCCCAGTTACTCTGGAAAAGGCTTAGGGCAGAGCAAGGCAACATAGGGTTCCCTAAGAGAGGTGGACCTGCTCTGCCCCCAGCTGTTCTGCCCTAGACAGTTCAGGAGAGGCATGTTGAGGGCATCTTTAGCATTGCGTAGGGCAGAGCAGTTACTCTGTATCCAAAGCCTGTTTCCAAAAGGCTCTTCCAGCTCCTCAGGGATATACCACCTCAAGAGCAGTTATAGTAATGAGTAGACCCATAGGGGTCTATGATAAGGCCCAAGTAAGAATGGCAGTGTTGACCAAAAATCTGAGTTCTTGACCAGGCTAGCTGTAACCCCTGCCTCTCAACCTTAGGATATGAAACAACTATGGCTGCCCACAAATCTCAGGATACAGCAGGCGACTCCAAGAAGCCCCTTGTATTCACTGTAGAATGTACTGGCATCTCATCAGGGACTCCTTATAAGGCAGGCACCCAGTGGCGTCACCAGACTGGTGCGGCTGGTGTGGGCTGCATTGGGTGATGCACTACGTATGGGTTGATGCACCGGAGGAGTTTGACTGTCCTTTGGCAGGCCCCAGGCGTCAGCATGCCCATTCAAGCCTGCTCTAAGGCGGAGCAGCAGCCAGAAGCCGCCACTTGTCCTCGGAGCTGGCCCGAACGGCCAGCTGAGATGCACTGCACACAAACACACTGAGCATGACAAACAGCTTCAGAGGAGACTTCCGTAGAGTGGAGGAAGTCTGTGCCTTTGCACAGCCATTCAGCCTCACTCAGGAAGCGGAGTGGCAGCCAAATGGCTACAGAAAGAGTACTGTACATGCACCAACTCTGACGCCTGCACAGTCTCCTCTGAAGCTGAAAGGCACCAACTTTGGCAATTGCGCAGTCCAGGTGGGGGGGGGGTGCATGCATCCCAAGGGTGACACACAGACTTCCGCACCGGGTGATACGCAGAGTCATGTCACCACTGTAGGCACCACGACTGTTCCTTGTTCAGTGTGATCTGAGGAGTGTCTCCTCAGGAGCAAATCCTCCCCATGTGTCAATTACTTAGCATGCTATGGAGAAGTTAGGGCAGCCCAGGCTTCCTGACTCTCTGGATGCAGCATAACTTTCTGTTCTGGATACAGAATAGTTAGGAGAGAGCAGTTAGGGCAGAGCAGGCTGAACTTGCTCTGGATTGTGCCCTAAGACTCACTCTCAGTGCAAACTTAGGTATGGCTACTCATAAGAAAGCCTCTTACATTCAATGGGATTTATTTCCAAAGAATTATGACAGATTACAGCCCCATAGATCTATACCCTCTATTGAATGTTGCTTCACCAGGAAGTCCAAAAATGTTTGTATTAGAAAGCATGTACTTATAGCTATGGAAGTCCTACTTTTGACAAAACATGGTGTTTACTTACCTTCACATAACTGCGCCGACACTGTCCAGTGCTATCTGGAATCTGGAAGTTCTCATCAAAATTCATTTCCAAATGTTTGCCCTCATGAGAAATAATTGTCCATGTACATCTGATGTTACTAGGGAAGTTCTCTGGCCAAAGTGGAGAATGTATGGTAACATTTTCTGAATGAATAATCCCACCGCATCCTGAAAATGTGGTGAAGAAATGCTTCAGCTTACATTTTTAGAAATGTGCATAAATGGTATGTTCTTTTTCCCACAATATCCATATTTCAAAGGGGAATCCAGGCCCATTTTCATGTTTAGTTCTGGAGTGGCAACTACTTATTCTGCTGATCATTAGCTATTGGTCTTGGAAACAGATCCAGTTATCTACTACTCATAGTCAGAACCTAGGCATATATGCACAACGGCCATTCCTAGAACCCTTTATGATTCATGTCACTTGGTATTAACTAATATAGTCAGATGCCATTAACCAGATATCTTTTCAGGTACCAGCACCATCAGAAAGAAGTGCTAGTCCCCTACAGGAAGTAGGTGTAATTAAAGTACTTGTTTACGAGCATAATTTGTTCAAGAAGCATGCTTGTAATCAAAGATACTTGTAATCCAAAGGATTTTCCCATACTGTTGATGGGGAGCAGCACTGTAACTTTGAGAAGGCACTCCTTCCACACTGCCACACACAGATCCCACAAACACACCTGGCTCAGGCAGCTCCCCCCCCCCCCCCCGGTATCCCCTGTGAGTTCCCTGGCCATGAAAATCTGTTCTAAACTTCCTCAAAAGTGCTCTTCTTCCAAGAGAGTGCTCATAAACCAAGTCAAAATTTCTGAGGAAAATTTTGCTCTTAATCCAAAACACTCTTAATCTATGTCACCTGTAATCCAAGGTACCACTGTATAAGAGATTGGGATATTGGGATATTATATAAACTTCAGGATCTCAGGAGCGGGATGCAAGAAAAAAATATCAAATCTTCCTTAATTAAAATTATTCCTTAATCTAGAAATACAGACTTTTGCTTTTTTTCCTGTACACTAAGTGCACAATTCTTTCTAAACTTGCAGAGCAGTGATTTTCAACCTGTGTGCCATGGCACACTGATGTGCTGCAAATAGTCCTCAGGTGTGCCACAGGAATTTGGGGATTGACATTCATTAACAGGAAAATTGGGGGATTCAATTGTGCCTTGTCAATGGTAAAAATAATTGATGGTGTTCATTGACAATTTGAGTGCCTTGTTAAGTGTACCATGAGAAGAAAAAGGTTGAAAATCACCGATGCAGAGGATGGGATTTGTAACAACTTCCCACTTACCTAAAGTGTCTGCTGTCCACGTTGCATAGAAGCCACCTCTGTGCACAGAGTGGTCTGTCACAAAATTTATTAATAATTGATTGGAGCCCGACTGAATGGTGCCCGGTGACCTATTTCCACAGTACTGTCCTATAATAGGAGAGCTATGAGATCCACCATTCAGAATAGTGACCGAGTCCCATTTACAATTAACGTGTAATTCGACATCAAAGACCTCAAAAGTTAGCTATGGGCAGACAGAAAGTGAAGAATATCTTGAATATGAAGCGGGAATTTGGGGAAAAACAACAGAACAAGCAGTACAATAGAACTATGAAAAGTCCAAATAATTAAACAAACAAATAATATTCTCAATAATTTGAAAGATCCTGGTAACTGTGCTTCTTTGGTATTTGACTCTACTGATAAAACACACAGAGATTCCAGTTTTTAAATCTGGTTATTTTTGTTTTTATGATTAAGAGTCATAAAAGTTGAATTCATATCCAGCACAAGTTATAGGGCTGCTGCTACACAACTTCAGGGAAGAGGAGGTAGCCAATAAGTCTGCTAATTCTGAGGAGACAGGAGCATCCAGGGGCTTTCTAAGCCCAGAAAGTGAGGCCAGGATCTGGCATAACTGCCAGATCAAAGCCCTGCCTCCCAGTCCCTGTCCTTCTGCCCACTGACTACATGGGTATATGGTATCACATGCAGAGAAGTATTACTCACAGTGATGGTATGTCCTTTTGGTGCTACCAAGAGCCAAGAACAATGACTAGAAGCATTGTAATGTTCTGGATAGTTAGGACTAGAGATAACCCCACTCAGAGCTTCCTGTACTCCACCACATGCTGAAATGAAAGTTGAGATGTTTTTTAAAACATTTCAGTGCATTGTCAAGAGGAATATATTTGCTAATTCTTACAGTTTTATCCTGCACATGTTTCTAGCCCAGTTAAACTTTTCTGGTGCTGCATGATCATATGTTGCCACTCTTTGCTCTATTCCCTCTGGCATCCTTTGCAAAGGAACCAGAAGCCGGTTTGCCACTGGGTGGGTGCACTATTTCATACAGGCTTGTAGGTTGCCCACTTCACAGTTCAGCTCTGCTGGGTGACCTCTGCCCACCCTTCCTTCATATACTCTATAATGTTTGCTGCTGTTCACTGAAGGAACTCTGAGTCAGATTGGTAATGCCCACTAACTATTCTGGGAAACCAGATAGTTACCACAACTCCTTGATGTAGTAGCCTGGCAATTTGTGTCTTGGAGTTTAGGTTTCCCTGCTGCTGGTGTTAGTGTAATGGTTCAGTAAAGTGAACTAGTTAACCCAAGCCTCTGTCTCACATGCTTTGAAGGGATGGGATTTGTAGGGTATGGGATACACAGCTAATTAACCTTCCTTTTAATGAGCTTTGAAAGCACAAGTGGGCTATTGCAATACAGTATCAATATGTGGTGCCTATGGGCAGTACCCTATGTGGTGTCTACAAAGGCAGTTGTACTAATATGTAGTTGTATCTAATATAAGAGACAAAAAAAGAAACAAAGGAGACAGGCAGCATCAGCCACTTTTCCCAAAAAATGGAAGGAATGCACAGTTTAAATTTGAAGAATTAAACAACCACAATTATGTTGAACTTCCACTAAATGTTTGAGTAAAATTATATTCCCCAAATCTGTCCATCATGGACATATCACTTAATAGTTATTTCAGTAATTTTACTATAGTGAACCATTAAAACCAGTTTGGATTGCAAAATGCACAATAAATACAATAATAAATACAATGAATACAATTATGGTTACCCATAGATGAGTAATGGATAAAGAATCCTTTGTCTGTGTTTTCATTGTTACTCAAAAACTGTATCCAGATCTGTGGAGCTGCTATGACTAGAGGCATCGATGGCACCTCATGGCCGCATAGTCTTTTCAAGAGCTGTCCATTAGAATCCCCTAAGTAAAATCATTTACAATGAAACAGTGAAAGACAGTTAAATCAGTTTCCCTAAAACCAAACAACTATATAAAAAGTTGCGAGACTTTCATGGCTTCTCAAAGCAATCCCCCCATTATTAATAAATAACTGTTTTGTTGTATTGTGTGAGTTTAATGGGTAAAAGCTGACCTTTCCTAGCAAAAGAATGTTGAGATTTAGTTATGGCTTGACAAAAATAAATAATATGCTTTTGAATTGGAAGGAAACTGTTTTATACTGAATGAGATCAGTACTCCATCCTGGCCGTTGCTCTTAACAAAGACTGAAAGTTATAGCCAACTCCTAGGTGCCCCAGTTAGAGTTAGTTGCCAAGCATTAAAGCTAGTATTGAACCTACATGCAAAGCAGAGACTCTACCATGGACAACGCAATCCTAATTTGCACTGGAACATGCAGGCTGGAACACCTACACTGTATCCAGAGCATGTTTTTGGACTGCTACTGTGCTACAGCAGGGAAGGGGAGGCTATAATTTCCTTTTGAGCCCCATTCTGACTGCATGGATCAACTCAGACTTGCACATGAGATATCAACCCATAGTGGCTGCCAACACTTACACCTAGAAAGTGGGACAAACCGTCTCCTTTCCTCAAGTACATTTCCAACAACAAAAAATTTTAGAATGTGGTGCAACTTTGAGTATTTAGATGTACACCACTAAGCACCCAAACTCCTAGGCCACCCTGACCATTAGACCTAGGCCCACCTAGGTCTAACCTAGGCCCACCTAGGGTCTGACCTAGGCCCACCAGCCATTAGAGGAAAACAGCTAATTATTTATTTGTTTGTTTATTTATTTGTTTGTTTATTTGTTTGTTTATTTATTTATTTATTTATTCCAGGAGACTGTAACCTACCCAGTCGAACCTCTATGTAGTCATTCTGACAATTACTGTCCTGTTCCAAATGCATTTCTTGAAAGAAGAGGTAAACAGTAGTGGTCGATGGATATGGATTTTGGATGACCCATTCACAGTTCAGGTTATTTGTGTAATTGTTGATGCCATCATAACCAGGAGATGTTAGGTTCCCACTACTGGAGCTGAGCAGATGTTTACCACATACTGGAGAAACAAAATGCCGTTTGAAGAAGTCATGGATAATTTTGGGATGTAGTTATGCTGTAATTCCAAGGTGATAATTCTGACAATATGTAGTTCATATAGACATAAGCATGCATAGAGCCCGTTTTCCATATTCCTAAGCCCGTTTTCCTTGATGATCCTCTACAAGGAATCACCATTAATCACCTAAATGGCTGTCATATGGAAGAAGGGACACATTTGTTCCCGGTGGCCTCTGAAAAACAGAACTGGAACCAATGGGTACAAACTGCAAGAAAAGAGATTCCAGTTAGAGATCAGGAAAAACTTCCTGGTGGTGAGGCTAGTTCACCAGTGGAATAGATTGCCCAGGGAGGTGGTAGACTCTCCTTCTCTGGGGATCTTTGAGAATTACCTCTCGGGGTTTGAGAATTACCTCTTGGAGATGATCTAGGAAGATTTTTTGCTACTGGCAGGGGGTTGGACTAGATGACCAATTAGGTTCCTTTCAAATCTATGATTCTGTGATTCACTACAATGTTCTACCCACTTAATATTCTACACCAACTCTACATTCTCACTTCTATTATTCCACAACTTGCAAGTCAAGCAGCACAATAATGACAAAATTATCTTTCTTCCTAAACAGCCCAAACAATTGACTAGACCACTGCCTAGCTTCATCACAGAGATGTTGTTAGTTCTGACATTATTTTACCCTATTAAAAGTTGAATAAATGAAGCAAAGGAAAAATAGCTTAAGTTGTCAGTCTTCATAACATGACAGCTATCACAGGCAACTTCCACTATCATAATCAATGGGAAGCATTGAATTGCCCACACATTCCAAAGATTTGTCCTTCTGGCCACTCACTTCAAGATTTTATAATAATATGTTAATAATGCAAGAAGAAAAACTATAATACAAAAGTGTCTTCTTATATGAATCAGTTTAAACAGGAAGATAAGTATTAAGAAAACAAAGCTGAATGTATATCTGTGTTCTTTTTGCAATCTATAGTTGGCCAAACATCTAATGAACATTTTATTACCTGCATCTTCATCAGAAGAGTAGGCAATCCGGAAGCTTCCTTCTACGTTATCATGGCTTATTAACATAACAACTGTTATCTTGTTTCCAGAGGACTTCACCTGAGTTCCTGGGGTCACCACACCACACAGTTTGGACAGCCTGGGAATATTTTCTCCAAAACCATTGTAAATCTGCCAACAATAAGACAAATCTTTGGTCAAGGACTAGTAGTATCCTATGAGGCTACTTTGCAGACCTTTGTGCAAAAATATGCCTTATATGAATTTAAAGTGTACAGAAAAGCATTCAGGATTGTTACTTAAGATGACCAGATGATCAAATTAAACTAGAACTTTCTTTGCCTTGGAGGAACCATTGTACTCAGTACCAGTACTCCTCCCTACCTGTACCTCACTTGCACTTCTCGAATACTGAGGCACCTTTTCAGCCTAATTCGAAGGGTTGTTCTTAATAGTAGAGCATATGCTTTACATGCTGGAAGTTCCAAGTTGAATTGCTACAGGTTGCCTCCATTTGCAGACTGAATCCAGGTTGAATCCATCTGCAGGTAGAAGCTGGCACAGACCTCTCTCTTAGACCCTGGATAGCCACTGCCAATCAGTGCTGACCTTATTGAGTTAGATGAATGAGTGGTCTGATTCAATATAAGGCAGATTCAGAAATCTCTATATGATGATCCTAACATGTAAATAATTTCCTATGCTTCCTTATGTGCAAGTGGATTGCAACCTTGGTACATTTCTGAATACATTTCTTTTTCATACTTACAGCCACATAGTTCGATCTGCAGTTTTGACTGGATCCAAAATTCAGGTCACTGATAGTAAGTGTGACCCGACGTCCCAATGCCACCATGATTCTCCATTCACATTTTCTTTTTTGAGGATAGGAGTTTGGATAGTTAGGGGAAGTAAATGTCCCTCTAACACCACGGAGTTCACCACCACATTCTGGAAAACAAGGGGTAGGTAATCACAGTGAATTGGTGTATCCTTTTGGAAAGGATTTGAAGGCTTTTCAACCACTGTGGTATGTAGATGTATGGGAGAAGATAATATACTAGCAGGGCAACTAGGGTATGTGAGCCCTTGGCCAGGAAGTGCAATCTGGAATTACAGTTGTAAAAAAAAATGATAGGTCTTTTACAATGATAGTTGTAAAAAAAAAAAGGCCTTAATAATTTTAGTGCCTTTTTAGTGTGCCATGAGATAAAAAGGTTGAAAATTGCTCCAGAGGAACAAACTCATTTCTAAGGAAAGGATCCTTTTTTCCAAATGATGGAAACCTGTAGACCCACAAAAATGAACAAAAACACTGGGAAGACTATTGTTTTTTCATTCCTCTAATGTTATAATTAAGCTGAAAACTAATATATCTATGTTGTAATCTCAATAAATGCACATCACTGGAGCATCAATAATCTTTCCAGAAAATAAGTATAACATTCTGAAAAGAGCTATACTTAAAATCCAAAAATACAAAAAGCAGGTCACCCTGTTAAAATTATCATGTTTAGTTCCGCTACTGCTTTGCATACATGTAACAGAAATGAAAGATGCTTGGAAAACAAATGAAAACTTTGCAACTCACCTTCAGCACTAGCAGCAAAATGCAATCTGAAACCTGAAGCATTGATAGATCCATCAGAAACAAACTTAACATAAGCCAGGTTCCCAGAGGTGTACAAAGCACTGGGCTGGGAAGATCCACAGTATTTTCCTAATAACTCTCCTGGAAAGTAAACAGAAAGTATTAAGGTTGATGAATGTGTACCAGTGGCTAATAATAATAACCAGAGGCCTTGCGCAGCATTATAAAAGCCGTAAGAATGGTCAATCCATTTAATGCTGATGGTTTCCCCAGCAAAATACATACAGAAGAAAGTCAGAAAGGTTTGGCAAGTAGACCTGATAAGGATATCCATTGTTTGAGTCACACAGGGACCCAACAAGGGTTGGGTTTGAGACCCGACAAGGATATCTGTTTGAGTCACACAGCACAGTCTTGGGTTTCAATTGCAATTACTCCTACTGGATGTAGCATTAGGCTACAAGGTTTCCAGGCAAGGTATAAGAGAAGAAAGTAAACATTTGTTTCACAGACCTGCAGCATGAGGTTCTCTAATCTCTATGTAGTCACTGATACAATCTGATGAGTTCTGAATATCTAGTGCTTCAAAGCTAATGGTGAGGGAATGATGCATAGGTCCATGGAGAATCCATTCACACAACAAATTGTCTGGATAGTGATGACTAGGGAATCCAATACTTTCAATTAATCCATTTTGTCCAGTCAGTGTTCCACCACATACAGCTGCAAAGAAACACAGTGGTATTCACTAGTGTTGTCACCAGACGTCTGTGTTGTTTTACACCAACAATTATAATATAAAATATGTTTTTCAAAGTGAAAATCTACTATTGATCATACAGCTTAACGGAATCTGGAGTCTGGAGCTCAGACCCAGTTAGGCGCAAGTTTTTGTAGAATTGGTATAAAGCACCCCTTTTCTTTCAGGATTTTCTTGACTTTTGTGGCTTTCTAATTATTTTGTTATTGTGGCAAAATTGATGCCAGTTTTTGAATTTTATTATTTTGTTTTCTCAAGCCATTTTTTAAAAATCAGGATATAAATATTTTAATAAATACCTCTTGAATAGTTGGCATTAAATCCAGCTCTTGTGCCTGCACTGTCTGAACGAAATCTCATGTATAGGACAGCACCAGAAGATCTTTGGGGGCTTGGCAGAGAATTCCCACACAGTTTGGTAATCACTGGTGCACTGGAGTCAGTCCCGTCTCGTAATTCAAGGTAACTTAATTCACAGCTAAACAGAGATATAAGATATATACAGTTGTTCAGGAAAAAAATAACTTGGTAATATTTAGGAAGTATTTGAAACACACCAAAAATAACCCAACCTTCATCAATGACAAATTTCCTCAGTTTCAGAGAGCAGACAAAAAACACATAGGCAGAGAGGTTAGCAATCAATAATACCTAGCTTCATCTGAGATCTAAATCAATTGTAGGAATAGGACTAAGTAGGTCACGGCTCCATTAGAAGAATGCTGACGAATCTTTAACCTCTGGTTTGAAGCTTGTGGGGTATGACATCTATGCTGAAGGGAAGTGCAAGGCAAATGTCCTTCCCTTTGTGCATACATGTGTGTTTGAGTTTTCTGAGCAATACTTCCACCTTCAGCACACACACTCTTAAATCTGATTTTTTTATTAAGAATTGGTTAGTTGAGAGGTGAACCACCCCCAAAGGGACTTCTCTAGAGTTGCCATGTGAAATTCTCAATACAACTAATTACATAAAGACAATAAAACAGGATGAACTAGGCAAAGTAAGAGTCACATCCCGGTTATATTATAATGGCTCAGAGTGGCAGCCAGTGGCACCTCCGCCCTTTCTTAAAAGGCCAAAAGCCTTTTAGACCCACGAGGGTCCCTATACATTGAAGATGTTCCTCTTTTCTATATTGGCCAATCCAATCTCGTGCATGTATGCTCTGGCCATTGATATTCACACATGGATATTATTTCCTCCTCTAACAATCTCCCATACCTCTCAGGCTGCCTGTTAACTACTTTGAAAACTTTGGAAAGTGGGTTAAAAAGCTCAATGAATTTAGAATGTTTAATTCTGTCTAATTTAAGTGCCAGTTATTAACACAGTGGATTCAATCAAGCATCGTGGTTGCCATTTAATTAAAATAACTGTAAGGAGAGAGATTTAGACCTATCTTCAAATGCACAGATTTATGAAGTCACTTGCATGATAAAGATATTTTTCCATCATATAATTTCAACAGAAAAGAGTTATTGGAGCATATAATTGTTCCAGAGTTATCAATGCATGGTGAGAGAGAATAAACTACAAAGGCAGGGACTGCAATGGGAAAAAATCTCATCATTAATGATGCTAATTCTGAACAAATGAGATGTTGACCTTACATGTTGACTTCACAATTTTAACCCATCACACTAGTAACACCAAGTCCACTAGCCCCTCCAGACCCTTCCCAACCTACCTACCTACAGCATTTATATACCACTTTTCAACGAACAAGTTCACAAAGCGGTTTACAAAGAAAATTGAAAAATAATAACAGCTAATTAAAAGCTAATGGGTCTCTGTCCCAAAAAGAACACCAGCAGAAGCCACTTGAACAGACACTGCTGGGGTGTGTAGGGCCAGTTACTCTCCCCCTGCTAAATAAAAGAGGAATACCCACTTGAAAGAGTGCCTCTTGCTCAGTTAGCAGGGGTGTGCAGTACTTCAGTTGTGAACCTGTGATTCAGTTGTGCCAGCCAAAACATGGTAGCCAAAGAAGTAGCTTCTGTCCATCACAGATCTCATAATTACTGCAGGACTTTCACTAGCACATTAACTGGACAACTATATCCAGTCCCTGTGATGGAACATTTTAGAGGTGCATCCATATTGGCAAATAAACCTCTAAAAGCATATTAGTAATCCATAAACAAATTGCTTGACTGTAGCTCAATGGTTGCTTTCTAAATATGTAAAAAGGGGAATGTAATAATGTGTAAATACTTCTCAGAAGGTTCAATATCAAACTGATCTTCAAACTGCAGCTGCACCGCATTCCCGTAGGGAGCAATTATGATCCAGACACAATCAGCATGTGGCGGGTAATTGCCAGGATAGTTGGGTGACGAGACAAATCCAGAGGGGTTGCTTGGATTGATGTAGATGTTTCCTCCACAAGCTGAAAACAGAAGAATGAACATGTTAAATATTACAGTGAATGTGTGTGACCAGAAGCATAGCTGGGGAGAGCAGCACACTAAATACAGCAGGCTTGACAATGTGCCATGTAAATGATCCCTCCTATGTACCATCGGAGCCACCTGGGACAACTGTTTAATACCATCGCTTCACAGGATGGCTCCAACAGTGAGTGAGACTGCTTACATTGTGGCCCACTGTTGGACTTACTGCACACCCTTTTGCTACACTACTGCATGTGACTTTTTTGTTTAAAAATCATATTATTTGACAGCCAGTTGAGTTACATATTAAAACACTCACCCAGACTCTTTGCCTCAAATTTCAGCTTGAAACCTTGCCCTCCGTTACTACTATCGGTGCTGAACTGGACAAACAGTTGATTATCTGTGGTGTACATGGTAGAAAAAGAGCTACTCCCACAAAATCGCCCATTTCCTCCGCTGTTTCCTAATGGTGGGGCAGAGAGATTGGGTCCATTTCTAAGCTAAAAAGTAAATAGTGAGCAAAGCCAGTTAGAATAGATGTCACAAAACGATCAAGAGCAACGTTACAAAAAATATGTCATTGTCGGTCATTTATATATCACTTTTAAATTTGCAAGGTTCGTCAGCTTTTTGCTTTGCTAAATCTGTACAGGTTGTTGTTTCCATTTGGCGGATGTGGAATCAGCAGCACAATCCTGTCTTGTGCTGGAACAAGAAGTCTGGCTCAGTCTGTGCTGAATCCAGCGCAAGACTGGGACTACTGCTGGGCTATCACAGGGAAGAGAAAGCTTTTCCCCTTCAGCAGGGTAGGGCTGTAGCCACTTGGATCTAGGCCAGTGGTGGGCTTCAGCAGGTTTGCACCTACTCTATAAAACCAGTTGTTAATGAGAGATAGGACATACAGGGTTTTAAAATAGCCATTTAAAAATGGCTGTCGGCCAGGCATAGAACCGGTTGTTAATTTCTTTGAATCCCATCACTGATCTAGGCCATATCTGGAGCAGATGGGAACATGCTCTCCAGGAATGGAGGCTTGGATCAGGCATAACTGTCCCCATCCTACTCCCTGCCTGCCCCTGGGAATGCCTCCCCACCCTCTCCCCACTCTGTGTCGTTGGGGCATGTGCTACACCCTGCAGTTGGGGATAGGGGCAGTCATGGAGACCTCCTCAAGGTAAAACCTGTTTATTCCCTTCGAGTTGCATTGCCTTTATCCCAAAGCTGGAAAAATTTGTTAGGATTATACCCTCAGTCACTTGTGTCTCACCTCAATATAATCTCCTTGGTTACAAGAAGCATCGTCATTCGGGACTTGGAAGGGCTTTTCAAAATGGACTCCAATAATGAAACCAGAAGTAACCAAAACATGCCAGGAACAATTAAGATTATTAGGATACATTTGCGGATAGTTGGGAGAAACAATCACACCTCTATCTGCATGCAAAGAGCCGCCACAACCTGAATAAAAGAAAGAAATATTTAAGAAAACACTTTTAAAAGATTATTTATTTCATATACTACCTAATTTTATATGATAGCATACAAAGAACGATAGAACTACTGTATTTCCTTGATAAAGCTAACAAAGCTGCCACTGAAGCTACATTAAGCATTTCAAAAGGTACAAAGGACTATGAATCTGCCATTTTATTGTTTTTATAATTAACCGGTTTGAGAAGATTCTGAGCACAATCCAGAGTAATACGGACACAATACGGGACCTTTTACACTGACATGGTTATGGTGCCATCTATGGGAAACCTATGGAAAATGCATAGAGCAATCCCGAGAAAGTGTCTCTTACGTGCTCCCATAGTTACTCTGGACTGTAGAGTATGTTCTTTTTCTAAGATAAAAAAACTGAAAGTTTCCTGGGAGTAATTCCCATTAAATGTCATGGAACTTACTTCTGAGTATTCATACATTGTAATAAATTCCAGTTTTATTTCAAAATTCTGCAAACTATATTAAAGATTAATCTTAGGAAGCAACTTACTTTTATGAATAGATGCATTGAATCCAGCACCAACAACACTTGCATCTGAAGTAAACTGAATGAACATTGAATCCCCAGTTGATCTGATTGGTCCAGGAGCTTCACGGCCACATACAGTAGAAAGAATTGGAGCATCACTATTGTCCCCTATGGGGAAAAAAATAGGATTAAATTGTATCACTGAATTTGTTATTTTTTCCATACTTCCATCCCTTGCAAGGAGACAGTTTTTAAGTGGAGAAGCAATATTGTAATGAGAAGTTCTCAGTAGTTCATTAGTAATTTACAATGGTACCCAGAACTCCCTATCTCATGAAGCTATTCTAAATATTTCCAGCTATGCCTTTTAAACAACAATATCTAGTCTTTCATGCGCTTGAAAATAGTGTGAGGAGAAAGGGCTGACTTCAGCAGATCACTCTAAAGAACAGAACATTAGTTTTTAACTATAGCTCAGGGAAAAAAGGTTCACGTCTTGATGAATTACATGCAACTTCTTGATAGAGTGAATTGCTATGTTCCCCTCCAGTTTAATGCAGGAAATTGGCCACAAAATTTATGTTCGCTGCACATCCATCTTGTTAACAGAGTAGGGATGGGGCAGAAATCTCATTCTTACATTTGGAGCCCACAGACTAAGAGGTAGAACATTACTATTTATTTGTTTTCTGTAATCAGAATTGTTATTAGTTCATAACCCCTAACTTTGGTAACCATTAAAAAAACAAGTTATAACCACAAATCCCATGAATTGGCCAAATTTCATTAAGCTCAAGACCACTTGGGGGCCTTACTCCCAGGAAAGTAAATGTAAGATTGTATCCTATGGCAGAGCAGAAGAAGTCAAACATGGTGTAGATTCGCAGCTGCAAGAGACAGATACGTAATTTTCAAAAGTTATGCATTCTGTCTGTATGTTATCCTACAGATGCTTCTCACCATCTCGGAAGACAAGTTTATCATAGTCACATGAGCTGTGAGATTCAATGTCCAGGGTCAGGATATTGAACTGCACTGTTGAATCTGGTGCTGTGATAACCCATATGCAATCTGCAAAATTTCCATAGTTTGAGGGCCAGCCTGGAGAGAACATCATCTGGGGCATTTCGCTAATGGTTGCAAAACCTCCACAGGAACCTGTAAGAAAGGAGAAAATAGTATGAAGATTTATATTCCTCCTTTTGAATGGCTATACCTTTTCCTCATGTGCATTTTTGGATATATATGCACATTATACATCCATGTATACATCCATGTGTTGGGCCCACCAATCTCCACATTCCCCATTCTGTTCCATCACTTCTTCCATACCAAACTTTGCTGAATGCTCTTCTGCCAGAAGGCTACAAGGATCCTGATTCTTAAAAGTATTTGGAAATGGTGCTATTTATTTCACTTGAAGAAAGTTCATTGTGGTTAGAAAGACTTGGCTATAATCTTGTCTTACTAAAACAAACAAACAAACAAACAAAGAAAGAAACAAAAAACCACTTCCACCTATGATAAAATGTTTCATTCAGTCCCACTGAAAGTAGGGTTTGAGTTAAACATGATTTCACCCATCAAGTTTGCTGGCAGTTAACTTGGTGTTAACAGGACCAACCAGCAGATTGCCAGGTTAATTGGCAGATCTGTAGGTACCCTTCTAGTATTCCTGTGTGCTCTTTATGTGTTTAACAGAATAGGTTCCGTTGGTAGGTGAAATATATATTCCAGGGCAGGGGAAGTTTAATTCCCCACTCCTATCAATACTGATTTATCATATGATCCTGTATGAAAAAGAAACATTTTGTATGCCTCCATTAAATTTTTTCCCTATGGGTTTGGATTTTAACAAATGGGAATTTATAACTACATGTTTGGGAAACAAACCTATAGGAATGCCACGTCCAGCTTCTGTAGATGTTTCTACTGCATACCAGTCCAAAAGGAAGCCTTTTCCAGTACTAGAAGAATCAGAGATGAGCTGGAAGGTAATAGCATTTCCATACGATGTGAAAAATCTGGGAGTGGTACCACAATACAATGCAACAATAGGAAAGTCGATGCTGGGTCCATCATAGATCTAGAATAGGGAGAAAACAGATGAGCAGGGCTTCTAATTCAAAAAAACTTAACAAACAGAAACAGAAAAGAAGAATAGAATACTTTAATTTTATCATGCCTTTCTCCCAAGGGACTCAAGGTGATTTACAAGCTATCGATAAAAACAACAATAAAATTCCAATACATTAAAAACAGTTAAAAGAGACATCATAAAAGCAATAAATAAATAAAATAATAAATAAACAAAATAAATAAATGAAAAGTACATTACTGATAAGAAGTTTCTGGGTAACTTCAGAGCAGGCATTGAGTCTAAGAGAGTTTCCAATAGAAAACATAAAGTTTCCAATAAAATAAAGCCAGTAGCTGGGGAGTGGGGAACAGTAAAAACTGCAGGTGCTACAATGAGTCATGTAAGCAGCTCTTCCCATATACTGTCAGAAATACAAGAAAGCAAAGGCAATGCACAGGGCACAACCCAGAACAATCCAGAGCAGTCAACACAAGAGCGATTTGCGTTAATGCAGTTATGGCACCACTTAGTAGAAACCTATGGGAAATTCATAGTGCAATCCAGATTAAATTTTACGTGCAGTCCATCAACAGATAAAGATTTGCCTGCCTCTCCAAGCAAGCATTAAATTTAAAAATATATCTGAAAGCAGAAATCCATCCAGGGTTTCTCCTAATAGAAACATTTCTCCCCACCTCACTCTACCCCCTAAATCAATAGCTTTGTAATAATTTATGTGCATGACCCAGGGCAGAATATTCTCTAACACACACCAACTGATGCCAGAAGAACAGAGTTGAGAGGCAGGCTCTATGACTCTGGAGTGGGATGGGCATGATCTTCCTTGACCCTCCTTGGAAAGACAGAGGAGCCAGCAGGTTTAGTTCTCCCCCTTGTAATGCAAAAGGGGATTTGCTGATTGCCTCTTGGCCTTAACCTGCCCTGCTTGGACCAGACTGCCTGCAGGTAGGGGTGAATACTCAGGGAACAAAAACCAAAACTGAGGACATCTATTTGAAGGATAAGAGGCTGGGTTGCTGGCTCAGAGGGGGGCAAAACCCATACTGCCACCCCTCCAGCTACGGCCCTGCGGAAGATGAGATTTCTGTGCATTGTGATGGAGTTGAAGAAGCAGCAGCAGAGACAAATGCTGTCTCAGTTCCCCATTAGTTTCTTTGGAACAACTTTTTATAAAATCCTTAGCATCAATTACTTTTAAATGTATATTTTGAGAGTCTGTATGTTCAGGGAAAATACAGAATCTGTGGCTGTAGTTTGTGCTTGGAATTAAATGGTTGTCATTGTGCAAAACCACCAGATGCTGTTCCTATGGTAAACAATAATTTACTCATCAAGCACTGACTTCTTGTGGCGTAGAGGAGGGAAGACAGGAAAGCAGAAAAGGGACTGAACTGTACTAGAGGAGTTACCATGGGCAACTCTGATAGAGAGAAGTAGGAGAGACAAAATATCACAGACACAGAGGGCAGAAGAGAAGCACTAGTTATAAAAACGTAAAAGAAAACAGAAAAGATACTGTCAGGTCTAAGAAGGAATACAGACCTTTGGCAGAAAAGATGAAGAAGACACAACAAGAAGCAGATGGTTGTAGAAGATAATGGGAAGTCTAGAGGTTGTGCAGAAGTTTGTAGGTGTTAACCTAGCTACCTACCTACAGTATTTATATACCACTTTTCAACTAACAAGTTCACAAAGTGGTTTACAAAGAAAATGGAAAAATAATAATAGCTAATTAAAAGCTACCGGGTCCCTGTCCCAAAAGGGCTCACAATCTAAAATGCAAAAAAGAACACCAGCAGAAGCCACTTGAACAGAC
Organism: Cryptoblepharus egeriae; assembly: GCA_030015325.1. Taxonomy (NCBI): domain Eukaryota; kingdom Metazoa; phylum Chordata; class Lepidosauria; order Squamata; family Scincidae; genus Cryptoblepharus; species Cryptoblepharus egeriae. Next base: position 20,400,375 of record JAREYC010000004.1, on the reverse strand, counting down.
ACTGCTGGGGTGTGTAGGGCCTGTTACTCTCCCCCTGCTAAATAAAAGAGGAGCACCCACTTGAAAGAGTGCCTCTTGCTCAGTTAGCAGGGGTCAATGGGAGACAAGCCTCATCTGCTTTCCGTGCTTTTCTATCTATTTGTTTCCATTGTGTCAATATCTATATTGAAAGCCCTCTGAGGCATGGACCTATCTTTTCACTTGATAGAAAACCCTGGCACTACACCAAAGGCTGTGGCAGCTTGCCAGAAATATGGCAGATGCTTGCTGCAACATCTTCGTGGTTCCATTCCTTCTCGTCAGAGGTATCCACTTCAAGAAAGAAATTGAGAGGCATCCGCAAGAAAAGGATCAGGGGATATAAACCAATACAGCAAGCACCCCCTACTCCAGGAGACCCATAGCTACACAAAGCAGGCACTTATAAGTCCTTCCAAGAGGAGGAGAGCTGGCAGCTTTGCACTTTCCATTCCTCATCCTGTGGAGGTTTCTTCAGGGAAACTTCCTTCAATGCCTCCTCCTCCAGAGAGAATCCAGAAGTGATTTCACAATGTTACATAACATCACTGACCAAGAAGCCAGAGCTTCTAGCTATGCCGCTAAACACAACAAGGAATAGCTGAAGATTAGAGTTTTCTTGGTTTTTTTGTGACACATGAAATCATTACTTTCCCTTCATCTACAACTGTACTTTACCTAACTGCACTACTTTACACAACAATGGGTTTATGTTACTTTTTTCATTACAATCACAAAGCAGGCACCTGTCAGTCTTGAGAGACTATGGTATCATGCCCGCTGCATACGCTGCATGCAAAGCACGAAGGCGTGGGTTAGATTGATGTGGAGGAAAGGCTATTACCCAAGCAGCAAATCCTTCCTCTCCACTTTTATCATGCGTCACCCACAGCACTCCACAATACAATAAACTGTTTATAAACAATAAAGTGTTAAATAAACAATAAAGTGTTAAATAAACAATATACAATAAACTGTTAAATAAACTGTTTATAAACAATAAAGTATTATATGTATGTTGAGCTATATATAATTTTACATTATTATTTTTATTATATATATAATAAAAATATATATCTTTATAATAAATAAAGATTTATTATGTATATATAATACTATATATATAGTATTTAATTGAATCTAATGCCATCAAATCTAATGCACATGCAAATTTTGGAGACTAAATTCGGCTGAAAAAGGTGAGCATTAGATTCAAGTAAATAAAAAAGCAGGCCTCCGTCAGTCTTGAAAGACTATGGTATCGTGCTTGGCTCTGCATATGCTGCATGCGAAGCATGAAAGCCTGGGTTGGATTGTTATGGAGGATAGGCTGTTACTCAAGCAGCAAATCCCCCCTCTCCACACCACTGATTTAGTCCAATGGAAAGGCAGAGCCAATACGATCGGATCCAGCTGGCGTCACAGAGCTGGGCTCAGGACAGGAGCTCACCCTATCTTGTGGGGCCGACCCGGGTCTCGAAGCCTGGCCTGCTGGTTAACAGGCACAGTGTCTTAACCGCTTGCGCCACCCACAGCCCATTCAAGTAAATATGGTATTTTATAATGAACATCAAAGTCTGAGAGCATGTTTATGCAAACATGCAGTTCTGCAAATTGCTCCTTAAGTAGAAGCAATTCTTGGACTTTGTCTCATCACTTTTTTTCCCTGAAGATTACCAAAAGGAACACAGAGTTTCATGCTCACCCCCAGTTGGTCAAAATGGCAGAAGGAAAAATCTTCAATATCCATCTGCCGGATCTGACCCTTGATAACTTGCGTTGCATTCACAGCTATCGTCCACTTGTAATCAGAATCGTCAGGATAATTTCTAGGCCACAGTGGAGAAGCAATTTGTCCAGAAATCCCCAAAATAGTAATTTCATTCACTGAAACATAAGAGATTTATGGTGACAAAATGTTATTCAAAATTGGCCATAAAAATGGTTGCATAAAAAAGATTTAAAGTGCAAGAAAACAATTTTCTAAATTACTTTCAGACTTTGGGGTTTGGGTCTCAAAGTTGCTCTATCCATGGGTGTCCAAACATTCAACTTCAGGGCTCCAGGACCTTTAACAATGGTGCAAAGAGGGAATTTTAGCAGGTGTAGCTTTTCATCTCAGAGATCACAGGCTACAACAGCTTATATTCCCTCTTCTACACAATTGTTAAAGGTCCAAGAGCCCTAAAGTTGAAAGTATAGACAACCCTGCAGGCTGTGCCTTCCTTCATACATGTCCAGTAATTTTTCATGACTGTGGACTTTATCTTCATCTATATAAATAAACAGCGAATTCTGTTTGTCCGTCTGTTTTTCTGAAACCCCTCTAATTTGGGCCACACTTGCTCTATATACCTATTATACCTTGCTGGAATCAGGAAGTTCCCGGGATTAAAAACCTGCCCTTCATCTGCTGCTTGAACTTCCAGCATTGGAATTTGTGTCTGGCCCAAATTGGCAGACATGCCATTTAAATTCAAGAGACAATGTATTTGTCTCTTTAGTTTTGGGGTAGAAGTCCAAAACACCATCCACAGGAGATAGCTTAAAAGTCCACACGGAGTGCAGCTTTTAAGCTAGGTTTAAAATAATTCTATCTGCATGAAAAGGTGAAAGATGCCCCTTGCAGGCTGCCCTGCTGGTCATGACTGACTCTAGGGTGCAGTGCTCATCCCCATTTCTAAGCTGAAGACCCAGCATTGTTCGAAGACACTTCTGTGGTCATGTGGCCAGCATGACTATACGCCAAGGCGCACGGAACACTGTTACCTTCCTATGGAGGTGGTACCTATTTGTCTACCTATCTGTCAGCTAGGGTGTGACGCTGGCTCACCTCCTCGTGGTGTACTCCGGATAGCACAAAAGTGCAAACTGAATGACTAGCAACAATTGGCAGCCAGACTCCACTGAAGAATTGGTAGTTGGTAACAGTTGGCAGACAGACATCAGTGTGGAATTCCTGGCTTTCAAAATACATGGCAATGGAACATTAACATCTGATTTACCATAAGTCCATGTATTTGCCATATCCTAAATAAATAAATATTTGTCTACTTCCATGGTATGTTTAGGCATCTCAAAATCTCTTTATATATTTTGGATCTCAAAAGAGATATCTATATACTGCTAAAACATACCAGTTCAGAAAGCCAGACTGATGTGTTTGAGGCAGTCCACTTGTTTGATGAAATCCATTTGTCTGAAGTAGTTACATCTAAAGAGCATACAGTGTGTGGGGGGGCAGTTAGAAGGGTCTCAGTGGGATTAGTGAACTTTTGTTCACTAATCCCAAGGAAAGCCTCCACCACAATGCATTCAAAATATCAATCCTACACCACTGTCATCCATTTTACAATAGAGGAACTTGGTCATAAATCCCTGCCTGGGAGTTTTAGGGGGCATGAGGTTTTCTGGGTGATCTTGGGCCAGGCACTATCTTTCAGCCTAACCAACCTCATAGGATTGTTGGGAGGACAACTGGAGGGAAGAAACCATGCATACTAGTCTGAGTTTCCCAGAGGAAGGGCAGTATAAAAGTGTGAAAAATAAAATAATACAGTGTCAAGGGGAGAAAATCTTAAATTGAATCCTAAGGATTCTTTCTTCTGGACAAATACAAATACCTTCAGTGATCAATACTATACTCTCAGAATACAATCCTAACCAATTTAGGCTGATCTAAATCACCTGACATATCTTCCTGTAGTGGTATGGGGAGGTCAGCATATGTCTGTGCACTGGCCTAACCCATCCCTCTGCCCCGGAGCAGGGCAAAAGTGCCTTATGGCACTTTTGTGGCACACCAAGGTTAGCAATGGACTTATTCTGGCCTAACTCGAGGTTAGGAATGTAGCCTCAGTTAATTAATAATGCAGAACAGATATTCTTTACGCTCACAAATGTAGGCCCACAAAGGTGAGACAAAAAATGCAATCTACCATAGCATATTTGGAAATGTATTTTTCTTTCCTTGCTTTCAAAGAATCTGCAAGAGGATAACTAATCTTTAAGTTTAATGGTATTTACTTACAATAAGCAAATGTAGCCTGGAATCCTATTCCAGTTCTTGAGCCATCTGAGATGAATTTAACCCACAGGATGTGTCCAGTGATAGATGTATAATTTAGGGGCAAGGAGTTTCCACAATATCGACCCAACAATTGACCATGGAAACTGCCTTCCCAAATTTCTACGTAGTCTTTGGTACAGTCTGCACTGTCCTCCAGTTGAAATTCTCTGTTTTCAACAGCAAAATGGATGCAATAATTAATATAATTGTAGACATGATTTAAAATGAGAATGTTATTTCTAACAAAACTAATGAAAAACTTCCATTAGGGCAAACAGCATCTATGCAAGAATGATCCACATTGGGATCATTTGGGAGGACCAAGGGCTAAAATGTCTCCCCCAAATGCTTTGGTTGCAATATGGATTGGATCTTCTGGAGATTCTTTTTTTTATAAAAAGGGTGGAAGGATCAAATCACTGGTTCCCAAACTTTGCACCATTGTGCCTTAGGATGTCACAATTTATTCACAGGAACATTATGCTATGTTTTATGCCATTATGCTACTGGCTTTCCCAGGCACCACCATCTTGGATCTCACGAGATTTGGGTGCTGCTAAATTGGACCTTGTGGGGTTTTCTAGTGCCATGCTATGCTGAGAGAAGAGGCTGCAGGGACACAGTAATCTCATTAAATTTGGGAATGTTGTCTATTTCATCCAATGGGAGCTGATTTTTTTTTATTTATTTTGGGTATGGAAAGGGAATAGTGTCTTCCAATAACTTTAAAAATGGATAAAAATTGCATTTCACAGAATTAGCATGTCAAAACTAGCATGAATACTATATGCAAATTGAAGGTAATTTGCCCCCCCCCCCCCGCATTTATAATTTTTTTTAAAGCCAGCCATAAAAAAATAAAACTAGACTTTTCAAGTTTTCTAGAATTTCTAGAATTAATGTTTTAAATACTTCTGCTCTCAGATTTCCTTCCAGCTTGGATCCATATGCCTCCAGGGTACTCTGAAACATAACCCTAATCCCATATTAATACATTACACACTAATTAATAACTCTTGGAACATTAAAAAAATATGTAAGACCAGTATTATCAGGATAATTGACTCTTAACAGACACAAAACTGATGCTCTTTGACTGTTCAAAGCTAGTCCACCACTTTTTCTTTCAGTTGTTAAAAAAAATCCTGGCAAAGAGGTAAAGACTGTACCTAGGTACAGCCCCTACCCCAAGAATATATACAGTGGATGAACACTGACATTAGTGTACCTATAATGCCTATGCCCATATCATTCCAGTAAAATATGAATCAGATCACAATGGCTCCTGCCTATACAGAAATCTACTTCATGCACAGTGGTCTTCCCCATTTTTTCTATTAAGGCTCAATCCTTCACAGATACTGCACTGTATTCATAGTGCCTTTTCTCCATTGTTAAAAAAAATGGAGAAAACAGCACACATGGGAACTACATATGCACCTTGGACCATATGTGGATGTAAAGAGTGTTGCTATATTTATATTGCATAAAATCCCCGATTACTGTATTTGTCTTCAGTGTCTGCAACATAACAAAGTAAACCACTGCTTATTTTTTAAGAAAGTGCACACAGGCAAAAGTAGTAGTTTTCATATTCTCTCCTTGTTTATAGCAGGGTGGCATTTACAGGATAAATTGCCTTTGTCTGAAAATCTAATGTTATATGCTCATTAACACACAGCGGAAAAAACCAACGGCGAGCCCTTTATGGCTGCTGCTGTGTTCTCTTTCCAAGTCGTTGTGAGCACTGCTACAGTTTTACATGCTGGTAATTACATTTCCTACCAAAACACAGTATTTCCTTCCTGCAGTTCCATTAAAAGCCTGAACAATAACCCTTTGGAAATTTGATTTACGTGAAAGACAGCTGGAGCCGGTTGCCTGGGGAGCTCAGAATGTTCCAGATGCATTCAACATTCAGAGGATAAGGCTCAGGAAACCCTGGGCTGTTGAAGGATCCTCTCTCCATATGGTAGGTACCTCCGCAGGCTAAAATGAGAGGAGGAAAAAAACAGTGAGCCAGAGAAAATGTACAAAGGGGTCCAGCAGATGGGATCTATTGATCACTGAGGAATGATGGGATTTCCCTTCTGTACAGCTTCCTGGCACAAGAAAAAAATTTTCCATCTCAATTTGATAGCATAGTTTATAGCATTTCATTCCTCTTATTGGGAATGTACACCTCTGGCTGCAAGCCTAAACCCCAGTTAGGCCAAGATAACTCCAGCACAAGTCCCATGCTGGCCTGGAAGTGTCACAAAAATGCCGCAAGTCATTTCTGCCACTACGGGGAAGGTAAGGCCAGCACATAGACATGCACTTGCTTCCCTACATCCCTACAGGAATGGGAAGATAAGTTTTGCTGGCCTAAGGACACAATCCAGAGCAAATTCAGCCTGCTCTGACCTAACTGCACTCTCCTAACTATTCTGTATCCAGAGCAGAAAGTTATGCTGAATCCAGAGAGTCAGGAAGCCTGGGCTGCCCTAACTGCTCCAGAGCATGCTAAGTAATTGACACAAGGGGAAGACTTGCTCCTGAGGAGACACCCCTCAGATCACACTGAACAAGGAACAGCTGTGGTGCCTACAGTGGTGACATGACTCTGCACATCACCTGGTGCGGAAGTCTGTGCGTCATCCCTGGGATGCGCGCCCCCCCCCACCTGGACTGCACAGACACCAAAGTTGGCGCCTGCGCAGTTGTTTCTGAAGCCAACTGGCTTCAGAAAGAGTACTGCGCAGGCACCATCTCTGACACCTGCGCAGTACTTTTCTGAAGCCTTTTGGCTTCGGGGGAGACTGTGAAGGCGTCAGAGTTGGTGCCTGTGCAGTACTCTTTCTGAAGCCATTCGGCTGCCGCTCCGCCTCCTGAGTGAGGCCGAATGGCTGTGCAGAGGCGCGGACTTTCTCTGCTCTAAGGAAGTCTCCTCTGAAGCTGTTCGGCATGCTCAGTGTGTTTCTGCGCAGTGCACCTCAGATGGCCGTTCAGGCCAGCTCCTCAGACAAGTGGCAGCTTCTGGCTGCTGCTCCGCCTTGGAGCAGGCCTGAATGGGTGTGCTGACGCCCGGGGCCTGCCAAAGGACAGACAAACTCCTCCGGCACATCACCCCATACGGAGCGCATCCCCAATGCAGCCCACACCAGCCGCACCAGTCTGGTGACGCCACTGGGTGCCTGCCTTATAAGGAGTCCCTGATGAGATGCCAGTGCGTTCTACAGTGAATACAAGGGGCTTCTTGGAGTGGCCTGCTGTATCCTGAGGTTTGTGGGCAGCCGTAGTTTGTTCCATATCCTGAGGTTGAGAGGCAGGGGTTGCAGCTAGACTAGCCAAGAACACAGATTTTTGGTCAACACTGCCATTCTTACTCAGGCTTTATCATGGACCCCTATGGGTCTACTCATTACTATACCTGCTCCTGAGGTGGTATATATCTGAGGAACTGGAAGAGGCATTTCTGCCTTGGAAACAGGCTTTGGATACAGAGTAACTGCTCTGCCCTAGGCAATGCTAAACATGCCCTCAACTTGCCTCTCCTGAGCTGCTTAGGCTGCCCCAGTTAGGGCAGAGCAGGTCCACCTCTCTTAGGGCACCCTATCTTGCCTTGCTCTGCCCTAAGCCTCTTCCAGAGTAACTGGGCTGGAGCATCTTGCAGTTGCTCCACCCTAGTGTTAGATAGGGCAACCCTAAGGGCTCTTATGTGGACAGATTAGTTGCTCAGGATTGTGCTGTAAGTTAGGATTGCATCCTAATAATTTATATTTGCTTTGCTTTTTGATTAAAATTATTCAAAATAATCTATAAAAATGCAAGCCTGGCTATTTTAGAAGAAAAGGACACTGCAATGTGTGATCATGTCATGGTCTGAAGATGCTTTTTCAGACAAACTTACCTGAAGTTGATGCAGCAAATGTAGCATGAAAACCCTTGGCAGTGTAGACTTTATTAGAGATGAATTTAATAGACAAAGCATTGCCCAAAGAAATCACAGCATGTGGCAAAGTGGTGCCACAATAACGCCCTAAAAAAGGAAAAAGGAAATGAATTTATTGAGAGAGCATTTTTGATATTATTATCTTTTCCGACTTATCTTGGTCATGTTTCTTATCATACACTTTTGAGCAACATGGCAGGAGCATTTCCTATAAAATGTAGAAATACTACGAAATGGAGGTCTCAGGAAAACTTGGTTCTTCATCAACCCTCTCTCTAAGTGCTGGGTTGGCTAACCCTCAGTCTGCAATCTCTACAGAGGACTGAGTCAAATCACTGTTAGAGATTAGAGTAGATCATGACCACCAGGCCTAAACTAAGCACCTAAAAGTCAACAGTTCTGATATTTAATTCATAGGTGATTCCTGTTACAAGCAGAGGAAAGCACTTAGCATTCATTTGAACTACCAAGTGAGTTTCCTGAATTTCCCACCAGTCTCCAGTTATTTATTATAATTATTGGAACTTAGTTCAGCAAAAACTCAAATTTCACCTTGCAAACCTCCTGAACATGAACTTAGTGTTTGCTCCTGGTGAACAAACTAGACATATTTCCTAGAGTGGGTAAAAGAAAAATGTCATCACTAGAGATAACAGCACCACATATGCTGACATGTTTTAACAAGATCAATGAAATTATGGAGCCAACTCACAGTAATGAAAAACTCCAGACTCCCCATGAAATTTCTCTGTGGACTTTGCTGGATAACAGATTCTGATACCAATAAATATCCTTCCTACTCCAGAAGGCCACTCAGCTAATTTAATTTTGCTTCAAAAAGATGTAATCAAGTAGATACCTTGCAGAGGTGCATCATCATCATCTCCTTCCCGAATCTCTACATAGTCAGTGCTGCAGTTACCCCTTCTGTTTTCAGTAACAAAGTCAGTGAATGACAATGTAACATGATTGACTGTAGGGGAAAAAGAAAATTGAACCTCAAGGAAAGTTTTGCATATCACACATTGCAAAATGTGTTTTCACAGTGACAGCTGTCCATTTATTTTACTTGATCTTTAGTTTTTGCATCAAGATGGGATTACTTCATCATTATTTTTTCCTGAATCTCTACTCTAAGTCATCACAAAAACCAGATGGGTGTGACTGTCACTATATCCTATGATACATGTGGTCCAAGCCATACTGAAGTGATGCCAGGCAACAGGCACTGGTGAAGGACCATGCCCATTAGAAAATGCACCTGAAGAGGTCAGTCCCATAGTGATCAGTATCAGTGGCAGTGACAGCACTCCATGTGCCTTCAGGGAGAACTGAATGTGCCATGATGCTGTAGTGCAAAATTGTAGTTGACACAATTTCCTACTTGTCAACACTGTTTCCTACTTTCATTTATGTTCATTCAAAGCCTATAATGACGTATTGAAAGATGAAAAATACATGACAGTCATGAGAGGGTTTGTGGACTGAAAGATCCTCAGATTGTGGACTGGAAGATCCTCAGACAGATTTCTTTGGGGGGGAAAGAGTCCGTCACAGCTTCTCTCTGAAAGTCAGATGCAAAGGACTAGCAACAGGATATGTCTTGTGGGCTAAATAAATTTATTAGCTATCTAACAATACTAGTACAATTATTGTCTACGAATTGAATTTTAAAATTAAACACTCTTGATTTACAAAACAACCAATAATCCTGGGCACTGGAGCTGTTCCATATTCAAGCAGCTTCCCTGGGACACGTTATTCCTACAGAAAGCTGCCTTGTAACTGAATCAAACTGCTGGTTCATCTAACTCAGTATTTTTATACTGGCTGGCAGCTGTTCCCAGGATTTCAAATAGCCTTCCTTGGAGTTGCCAAGAATTGGATGTGGGACTTCTGCATGAAAAGCATATGCTCCATCACTGAGCTTCAGCTCTTTTCCAAAAGGCAAATGAAATGAAATGGAGAGCACAATCTTACGCACGTATATTCAGAAGTCCCATAGTGTTCAATAGGGCATACTCCCAGAAAAATATGTGTAGGATTGCAGTCTGAGTCAACTACTTGGAAGACAATTATTCTAACTGCCATACAGTTAGCATAGCAACCTATTCACTTAAGCATATTGTCTCATACACATTCTCTGTCTCCCATTGCATATACTGTACACTAGTAAAAAGGTAAATGTGTTCATAAGAACATAAGAAGAGCCTCCACTGGATCAGTCCATCTAGTCCAGCTTCCTATATCACACTGTGACCCACCAGATGCTTCAGGGAGAACATATGTCACCTGCATCTGGCATTTGGAGGTTGTCCACCTCTATACACACTGGACACAGTACTCCAAATGTGGCCTCACCATCAATTTGTTGTTTCACTGCTAGTTGTAATGAGGGTTGCCATATGTCCCAAAAACAGGGACAATCTTGATTTTGGGGGGATTGTGTTCACATACTAACAAAGGGAACAGAGGGTCCTGGCCCTATTTCATGGAAGAAATTATGGCAAACCTAGTTGTGACTGACTCTGGGGTGTGATGTTTCTCCCCATTTCTAAACTGAAGATACAGCATGTGGTCATGTGGCCAACATGACTGGATACTGAGGTGCATGGAATGCTATTACCATCCCACTGAGGTGGTACCTATTTATCTACTTGCATTTCCATGCTTTCAAATTTTTAGGTCGGCAACAGGGGACAGGAGCTCACTCTGTCTTGCCTTTCACATGGTTAGATTATCCACAAACAAAAGCTTTTTTCTCCTTCTCTTTCTCTCTGTGAGAATCTGAGCTTTATCTCTCCAATATGACCTTCAAACAAGGCACTTAACGACAGAATGACAAGATTGTACCTTATCTCATTTTGCACCAAACCCTAAATCTTTTCACATTTAACCCCACTCCAGAATAGATTAAGAGACCCTTGGTTTGGCACATCTATCAGGATGCAGGACTTCCTACAGAGAAGAAAAGGAGGAATTCTGCATTGTTATCACAGGTGAGAGGTGGATGTTACTCATTCCGTTAAAAACATTCCTGCAAAAGAGGGATGTTTGTGTGTGCGCGCCTATGTGTGCCCATGAGCCTGTGAGTGTGAGTGTCTGTACTTACATGGCTCCTGGGCTCGAATAATCCAGCTGCAATTCTGATTGTTTGGGTAGTTGGCTGGGTACAAAGGAGAGGAAATTGCTGCCCCAGCTGAGTCAACTTCTAAGACGCTTCCACATGCTTTGAAATAAAAGTTAAAAAGGCATTACATTGAAGTGTGATGAAATTACACTTTACACTTTATGTTCAGGGACTGAACATAAATAGCCAGGCCTAGACAAGGTCATGGTCAGAACCAACTCTGTTGGCTGTTTAAATTAAATGTTTTGACAGTAGATGCCAGAGATTCAATTCAGAACTTTCTGCATGAAGTGCATTCAGTTCTCTCCTCATAGCTTGGGATGGTCTAGTTCAGAAATATGCTGAGCTAACCCCCCCCCCCCCAATCAGTTATGGTCAAACCAGATGTTATTTTAAGCAATGGCTATATAACTGGGATTATTTTTTCTCATCTACAATGGCATGGAAGTAAGCAAATTAGGTAGAAATACTAATTAGCAGAAATCAAGCTATCTTTAGTAATAGTTTTGCACTTTAACTGTGGTCCCTTTTGTTAAACTGCAGGCAACTTCTGGTACATTACAGTAGTTGTAAAAAAACTTCTCACATAGTACAGTGTGTGGCTTAAAACATGTGTTGGAAAAGTAGTTGACAAAACTAAGAAGGGTCTAGTCCAGTGATTTTCAGCCAGGGTGCTGTGGCGCACTGGTGTGTCGCAGATAGTCCTCAGGTGTGCCGTGGGAATTTGGGGACTGACATTCATTAATAGGGAAAAAGGGAGATTTGAACAGGCTGGTGTGCCTTGTCAATGGTAAAAACAATTGATGGTGTGCCTTGACAATTTCAATGCTAAGTGTGCTGTGAGATGAAAAAGACTGAAAATCTCTGTCTAGTCAGTTAGCATCAGCACACCCTTCCTGCTCTTCACTGATTTACTAGATAAGTGGCTGAACGGAGGTAGATATCTGCTGCTACCACCTGAATATGGGGAATGCAGACTGAAAAATCCCCCTCCCAGGAGAGGACAGGCTCACCACTTCCTGATTACAACAAAAGTGGAATAGTTAATCTGGGCAGTTTTGGATACAGGACAACCCATGAATTACAATGAACACATTGATCAGGCAATGAAACCAGTTTCAAAAGAAACCTGAATTAAACAAAAATTGGGAAAGAGTAGAGGGGAAGAAAATGATGGGACTTGTTTTGGGTGGCCACAAATAACATAACAAAATTGGATGTAGTAATTGGTAGAGCCCAGTGGGGGGAACTGAGTAGCTATCTAAGAGAAAAACATTTAAAAAATTCCAAGGACTTTACTAAAAATGAGAGGTTTGATTGATTGGCTTAAAGTGGAAAAGGCAAGCAACCCATCATTTCCTAAACATGGCTAGCAATTTATGTTGTCCCAGGAATGCTGACCTTCTGTTTTACTGGGAAATAAGTGGGTGTGCCTTCTTTGAATCAGCTCCTGGTTCCAGGAGTATACCTGGCAAAACACCCCAAGAAACCTTGGGCTTGATCTTAAGAAACCTAGTGTTGATAATGTCATGGGGTTAACTATTTGGATGAAGGGCAGCCACCTCACAACCCATCCAGCCCTTTTTCTTAAACAAATGAATTTGTTTGTCTTATTGGCAAGGTATAAAATTTGGGCTGCGGGTGGCACAAGTGGTTAAGACACTGTGCCTGTTAACCAGCAGGCCAGGGTTTGAGACCTGGGTCGGCCCCACAAGACAGGGTGAGCTCCTGTCCTTAGCCCAGCCCTGTGACGCCAGCTGGATCCAATCGTATTGCCTCTGCCTTTCCATTGGACTAATTCAGTGGCGTGGAGAGGGGGGATTTGCTGCTTAGGTAACAGCCTCTCCTCCATAACAATCTAACCCAGGCTTTCATGCTTCGCATGCAGCATATGCAGCGCTGAGCACGATACCATAGTCTTTCAAGACTGACGGACGCCTGCTTTTAAACCTTGTAATACACAGATTTTGTAATACACGGTTTTGACTCAACATGAATGGCCACTGCAAATGAGAAGGAAAATACTGATCCCTGGAGAAGGGGAAAAATGTATCCCTTTAAAATTAGTTTTAAAAACTGCTTTTCTTACTGTTGTAGAGAGGCAGCCATACAAGCAATCATTCCATTCTTCAGCTGAGCCACTCTACCTTTGCATTTCTAATTGCTGACTTCGCATTTCTAATTGATGCCTCTCTATAACACTAAAAAAGGCAGTTTTAAAACTATTGTAAAGGGACAAACTTTTATTTTTTTAACTGTTTTTATTTAACACATTTTTTTTGTATCAGATGGGAGTCCAAGAATCAAACCACTATGGATATTGAGACACAACCTATTCCATTAGGAGCAAAGGAGAAGCGCCTGGAAGGGAGACTTTATTTTGCACTTATTTAATCCACTGACTTTTTTATCCATGAGAAATTCTGGAATGGAACCCTATGCCAATCTCACAGACTGATATGCACATGTTGATTTTTTTTTTTGAATGACGTTTCAAACAAAGAACTTCAGAAGAGCATCCCAGAGTAATGGCTATATCTAAGATGCAAAACAAGCTTTTTGTGAAGTTAGAGCTCTCAAACTCTTCTGGGCAACCAGAAATGTTCAAAAATAGATGGAAGATGACTGGACACTCGTCACATCATGGTTCTCTGTATCATGGATAAAAAGTACACAGAACTAGTGAAAGAACTAGCCAAGATGAGAAACTTGCCTTCTGTGAAACGAGTGCTGAAGCCTTTATGGTGGATGCTACTGTCAGAACGAAGTCTCATGAACATGGTATTTTGATGAGAAGTGATAGGCGGGGGCTGCTGCCCACCACAGAATTTTCCAAGTAATGGAGAAGCACTATTAGGACCATCATACACCTGTGCAACAAAGGAGTAAGTGCAATCAAGATCAAGAATTTCAGTCATAGGTTATTTCCCACGAATCAAAAATAACATTATTTAATATACATATTTACAACTGATTTTCAAATATTTCCAGTTCTTTGTGACTTATTTAGAGAATCTGGCTTAAGTGATTCATGTCAAGTAAATTGAAATTAATTGGTCTCAAGCTACTCATGACCAACTTGCCACACTGATTTCAATGGTCTTGGTCAGAATTTATTTTCTTAGAGTATTAAACCTATTAACTAGGGAAAATGAGGGTCATGAGGAAAGGAATTAAGAATCAGATAATATTGTACTGGCCCTGCAGACGTTATGTATGGCCAAATTTGAAATACTGTCTGTTGTTCCAATCACCACATCTTAAGAAGAATATTGCAGAGCTCAAAAGGTGCAAAAGATATCAACAAAAATATTGAGAGGTCTGCAGCACCCTAAGAAGACTAAAATGAGTATTTTTTAGCTTGGAAAGAAGATGGTTAAGAGAAGACATGATTGAGAAACGTATAATTGTGCATGGTACTGATAAGAGAGAAATGTTTTTTTTTCCAAACTCACATTACCAAAACTAGAGGTCATCCAATGAAAGTGATTTATAATGGAGAAAAGGAACTAACTCATACAATTAATTAGGGTGCAATCCTAACCTAGACTGGCACAACTCATTGATCTTCCCATTCATGTGGTATTGTAGGGAGGCAAGCGCATGTCTGAGCACTGGCGTAATCCTCTCCCAGATGTGGTGCAAAAATGTCTTATTGCACTTTTGTGACACTCTCAGGTCAGCACAGGACTTATGCTGGGGCTTAGGCTGGCCGAACTGGAGATTAGGATTGCGGTCTTAATTACTCTTCAAATTAGCTTATCGGGCTCCATAGTTAAATTTAAAAAACAGTTTCATTTTTCCATTGAAGTGCAAGTTGTCAGCAACTCAGGTATTCAGTTTACTGGACCAATTCTATTCTAGCCTGACACCACTGGAATGAACATTCTAGTTACTTAATGCATTTTCTAACTATTGTAAAATGTAACAATGCTCATTCGTGTGGCCTATTGGCCTGTGGCCAATAACACAAACACTGAGGATGCAATCCTAAGCATATTTACTCAGAAGTCCTGTTCTGTTCAATGGGACTGACTCTCAGGAAAATGTATATAGGATTGCAAATTCTCTGGCAACAGAGAGTCAGTGCAAGGGAATGGAAAGGCAGGAAGGTGAGTGGAACAGGATGGGGGAAAAGGTGGATTAGGACCAGGATAGGCAGTATTAGAAACTATGGTTGTAATTTGGATCTCTTGTTAGGCATGTCTAAGCCCTGGTACAGGTCCTGTGCTAACCTGGGAGTGTCACAAAAGTGTGATGATAAGACATATCTGTGTCACTTCTGGGAGAAGGTTAGGCCAGTGTAGACATGCACTTGCCTCCCTACATCACCATGGGAGCAGGAAGACCAATGAGCTGTGCCGGCCTATGTTAGGATTGTACCCTATGCTGCATTCCAAATCCTAACTCCTTTCATGCCCTCAATTCTCCAACACAATCCTCCAACATGATCTACATGACATGAGCAAGCTATATGGCTGGTATAAGTGAAAGATAGACCCAGCTGGCAAAGACTTACACCGCGACAAGGGAACAAATATTTAGAGTTCCCGTTGGTGTATGATAATTTTTGTAAAACTCCCCTGCAGGATGCAGAAGCACAACATAGGAATAGCTGCATCACTACATGAGGAGTTGTGTTGGATTGGGGTGCAAGAGATGCAAGCAGTCTTTCTTGGCACCATTAACCACCTATTAGCCAAGCTGGCAAACAATAACCATAATACTTTTCCATTTTACAAATGTCTGTAACAATATGTATAGCAGTACGGTGAACTTTTTCTCAAAAAGTAGTCATGTGTAAATGAATGACTCAGTAACAGCCTGCAAAATGAAAGTAGGCACAGCACATGTAAAAGCATGTGACCCAAGGCAGAGCAAATGGATTTTTTTCCAATAGCACCAAAACCATTGTAAAAATGCTCTTGAACATAGCCAGAAGTAGCTACTCCTTGCGGCTGGCTGTCACCTATATTTATATGGTAAAGCCCTTGTATATAAAACATCACGATAGAAAGATTCCATCATTTGAACAAGCCCTGTGTGGTAAGATGAAAGTTATACCACATCCTGGAGTTTCAGTGTTTTATTCAAGTTGCAGCCCTCCTGCACATGGAAAGCCACACTGGTAAGTCTCAAGAGGAGATTGAATCAGGTCACAGATAATCAAAAAACCTCACTGTGATTTTCAAACTGTCATAAATGTGCAACCCTATCCTTCATCTCTTGTTTCTTGCTAGGAAACAGACAGGAAAACGAGAAAAAAAATTATACTTTTTGACAGTGCGCAGATCCGATTGCTTCCCCTGAAAGTGCCTCATTGTCCTGAATTTGTGCACTAATCATCTCCAAATGCTGGAAAATCTGACTAGGGATGAAAATTCTGGCTGGACACACAGCAAAATTACACGAACAAAATATGTAGGGATTGGGGAAATTAAAATGATTGCATTTGTAACTGTGCCTCCTTTGAAAGAATGAAAAGTTCAGTTTACCATAAAAGTTTTTAATGAATTGATGGAATTAAGACAAACTGTCATGGATACTTTATTGAGCCAGAAAGGGAGGCAATGGAGGCTGAACTGAAAGGGGGGGGGGGGAGACTGCAGCTCAGGACTGTACTTCCTCACTTATGGGATAGAAGTCATAATGCTTTGGCAACCTTGTGAGCTTTCTCTTGCTCTCTTCTTTTTCTGAATGACGAAGAGGAAGGGTGTCAAAACATTTTGGTAGGAGGGTCACATTATTTCTCTGACACTGTGTCGGGGGCCAGAAAAATGATATCCTTTTCAAATATGAATGAATTTACATAAATTTACATCCAAAAGTGTATGAGAGGCATTTCCAGAGGATTGCCTCTGGGTCGGATGGAGGGGTCTTCCATAGGCTGCGTTGAGACTCATTGCAGGCCAGATCTTGAATACTCCGTTTGAATGGTTTGAATACTCCGATGGTTTGAATACTCCGATGTATTCAATGGTTTGAATACTCCAATGTAGAGAAGCAGTTGAAGCAAGGAGACTGTCACCACAGATCTTCTCCGATTTCAGGCCCTTGGAACATGCCCAATTTGGAAGCCAAGCACAATTTTGAAAAAACCAATGGACTGCTTAACATCTCTTCCTGCAGTGCTCAGACACAAAGCACTTATTACTATAGCTGTTGTTTTCATTATTTGAAATAGATTTTGCTATCAACTACTGGGTTATGGATTTCCTGTTCCTTTCTGTACTGGCAAATATTTCTACATACTGGAACATCAAACTACTGCCATGCAGTGCAACTAAAACATAATCAGTTCCAGTAGCTTGATGAGCTCCAGAAGTAGTTTCAGCCGTTAGAAAAGAATGACTCACAGCTGCTTACTGCTACAGCAAACCACAGGGTAATGCCAGTTTTAAGATATTAGTATTTAAAATATTATACTGATATATGTTCTACAGTCATTCCCTTATTATTTTAGCTTTAGAGATCAGAGTTTTAAAACACCAGCTTTGATTTTGTTCACTCAAAAAACTGAAGGATCCGTCTGAATATAACTTACAGAATGGCCCTTCCTTCCATGCACATATTGCCTGTACCTCGCATGGGACTTACCATATTTCGTGTTACCCTGAAGCTTCTTTGTCTGTGACTTTTATTACCTAGATCTAGGGTCTCTAAACTTTTTGGAAAGAGGGCCACACTGTCTTTCTGATACTGTGTTGGGGGCCAGAAGAAAAACATTTCATTTCAAATTTCAATAAATTTACATAAGTGAATATATTAGTGACAGAACTTGTGAATGAATGAATTCAAATCAGTTCATTCCAGCACACAAATAGAGGGTGACAATTAAACCAGTTCATAAGCAATTTCATACACAGAGAGAGGAGGTGTGTGTAGCTTCTCCAGCTCATAAAATAACCTCCAGAGGTGTGGAGAACAGAGTTCTCCTCACCTCTGGTGGATTACTGGGCTTGTCCAAGGGCCAGATGGGAGGACTTGCTAAAGGCAGGATGGAGACTTACTAAAGGCCACATAAGGCCCCAGGCCTGAGCCTTTATCCTGTCCTAGATATCTGTTCCTTGTATGAGCTTTCACTCTGTCTATCAGTCTCCTCTGTGTTAGCAAACTTTAGCTACTATGAAATAGATGATACATTTCATTCAGTTACATGGCAATTGCTCCACAGTGCAGCATTAAAATAATGGAGAGAAATTCACAAAGGTATGAGGAGACAGTCTGAATTATTCATTATAAATTAACTGCATATCTGATGTTACTCACTGCAACATAGTCATAGTTGCAACTCTGGTGAAATTCCATGTCAAAATCTGTGAAGTTCAGAAGAACTCGGTGGCCAGCATCAACCTGGATGACCCAAGAGCAGTCAGTGTTGCTGTTGTAAGCTTGAGGATAGTTGGGAGAATGGATTTCACCACTTTGAGTCTGGAAAATTCCTCCACAACCTGGAAATTTGAAAATGAGTATCTTTTCAGCAAATAGATCTTTATAAATATGGATGGCAACCTGTACAATGAACTGAAAAGGTGTACCTGCAAATCCAGTTTTCAGAGACAAATGCTTGTGGTTTGCATTCTCATGATCATAACCTTTGCTTATTTTTTAGAACACTCTTTGTGTGTGAAATTATATGTTACTTATTCCAATCTAGGCCAGCACAATTCATTGGTCTGCTTGTTCCCATGTAGGGATGTAGGGAGGCAAGTGTATGTGACACTCCCAGGCCAGCACAGTACTTGAGCTGGGGCTTAAGCCAGTCAAACTGAGGGTTAGGATTGCAGCCTTAATTATGCATATGCCCTGATGTGCTTAGCTTTTCTTTACTCAATAGTAGCTGAATGAATACAAACTGAACTAAAAATTTGTGAGTACCAAAGGATTAAAGCCAGTGGTTCCCAAACTGTGAGCCATGGAGACCAGCCCAAGGAGCTATGGAATCCTGTAAAAAGTATATTAAATGTAAATATATACAAAATATATGATCATTGGAACCAATTGGTTACAACCTCTTCCTTCCTCCACCCTCCACCCATCAGGAGCACTCACCACACTCCTGATCCAGATTGGGTCCCTCCATGGCTGCTGTTGTATAAACACACCAGGGTCAAACATGCCGTTTACAGAAAGTGGTGTTTCTGATATGTGATTGGAGATGTTCACATGAGCATCTTTCTATGAGATGTGAACTGAAATGTGAAACTTGTTGGAACTATGGAGATATCCCCCAAATCCAGAGTAACTACAGGAGCATGTAAGAGACTAGTGAAACCTAGTGAAAACCTATGGGAAATTCATATTGGAATCCAGAGTAAGTTGTTCTTACACCTGAGCAAGGACTCCCCGTAGTTACTCTGGATTTTGCCCTATGTTTGAGTTGTCCCAAATCTAGAGCTCATCATCTCCACACTTTAATTAAATCCATAAACAGGAAGCAATACTCTTGGCCATGTACCCAGTGTGGTTCATAATAAGGTTGTTTCCAATAATGATGTTTTTAATGGACTATTTGTTTATTATTGTTATGAACCATTGTGATTTCATGAAAAAGTGGGATATAAAGAAATTAAATAACAAATCACACAATCCTACCGGCCAAACTTTTGGCTGTATGCACTAGGAGCACCTTAGAGATGATGAACTTCCAGAGGACAGAGGAACTAGCAATTTTTCTGAGACACCACAAAGCACTAGCAAGTTGTAATACTTTTTTTTATTTATTGACCCAATTTTATTCCACTTCTCTGACAAAAGTGGTCCAAAGAAAAAAAATGAGAAAAAAATTGTAAGAGGAAAAAACCATGAAAACATAAAACAGCCATTTAAATATATCATTAAAATAACCTTGAACGTGAAAAACAACCTTAGGTAAATTAAAATAAAACACAAAACCCGCAGCAGAACCTTTAGGAAAGGGCAAAGTATATCCTTCAGTATTTAAATCCTGCTTTAATCCTTCTGCTTTCAAAGGAATAATTAACCATAGCAAGATTAAGCATGTGTTTTTTTTCTCCAAAAGGAAGGTTAAAAGATAGATTACTAAATGATTTCCAGTTCCCAGTTCTACTTATCTATGTCAAGTAAGCCCATTCCATTTTCTGTTTTTGATAAGATGCCCTCCTACAGCAGTTTAACCCCAATGCCGATCAATAAACAGCATGCTTGTTTGAATTCAGGGATCAAATTTATAGGAATTTTTAAAGTTACAGAAAATGTTTCTCTGAAAACTGTTTCCATCACACATTCCAGTATTATCCAAGGGCACTTTGCCTACTTTTTAACCCATCTCCTGTTTCCCTGGTCATGGGGAAGAGTTTGAACAAATAAACACAGAAAAAGGGGATATTCCCCTACAGGTCAAGGTCTTAATTACTATAGAAGTATATAAAAAGTTTTAGGTTCATAACCATTTCAGATGTTTCTTTTTCTGACTTGCAATGAATTTACAGTAGAGCATTCCGAATCCATTATCACCACGCCATTGTCTAAATGCAGAACCACCACACCATCACACACAAAAAATCATTCTTACCTCCAGGGATCTCTTGCCACATAGCCTTGAACCCTTTTCCATTTCCACTTCTGCCTGTTTTGAATCGGACTGCAATGGCATTACCAGTGCTAGTGACACGTAGAGGATCCATCCTTGAGACACATAGCTGGGCCAGCCGTGGAGAAGAAAAGTCAAACCCACCATAGATCTGGAAAGAAATGGAGAAAATGAGTGAGAAATAATTAAAGTGACAAATTAACATTTAATTTTAACTTCTTTGAATCGTAACCTTATTTGAATTCTTGCATTGAGCAGATACACAAGATCAGGATAGAGAACAGTTGATACTATCCTAACTCCCCCCACACACAGTTACACTCAGTGATATCTGCTTCTGAATCCACAAAGAGTTAAAATCCATTTGTATTGTGATCCATGTACATTACATTCTGATATTCTCATAAAGATGTGGAAAAGAACCACAAGTACCAAACACAGCTGCAGGCCTCATATTGTGCACAATCAATGGCACGCTAGTGGCCAATCATGCAGAACACACTGATTAAGTTAATTGTCGTAACAAGTGGGCAACTTTCAAACATTGGGGGTCACGTTAGATTATTGAAAGTTCAATATTTGCTACTGAACCTTTTAATTGAAAGGTATCCCTGAATATTCTAGAATAAGATACAAAGGCCATTTTTTCCTGTTTTCCACTGGGAAGCAAAGTACAATGTAGAAGATCCAATAATTATTTGATTGCAATAATGAATCCAGAAAGATTTTCCTTAATAGAGAGCCTTATTTAGAATTTTCTGTGCTAAACAAGATCTGAGATCACCACTCGCCCCACTGATCAAGATTTCTAAGGTCCCCACTGATTAAATTAAATGATAAATACATGTGGCATGGTCTTCTGCCATTGTAAAATGTTCTCCTCAGGGAAGGCCCCCTGGCTCTATCTTATATTCTTTTAATTGCCTCATAAACATGGCTCTTTGCAGGAGGTTGATAGCTGCAAGTTTTCTCTATTGTCTACCCTTCTGGCTTCTCTGACTGGGATGACTGTAATTTTATTTAGCATGGAGAAATGGTTTTAGCATAGCTATTGCTTTTACTTTAATGGGATGGTTAGTCTACTGGAATTCATTGCTATTGAAATAATTGTATTATTTATATTTTAAGAATGTAAGTCACCTTGATTTTTTGTGACAAAAGGAAGAAAATTTTAAAATAAAGACATAATAGGACAATTTTACTCTAAGGTTTCCCATTCTGACTGAAGTTATTTCTGGATATTTTTCCCCTCAAAATTTCTATAATTAAATATTGCTGGAGAAAGTTGCATCACTAGTGACCTGCATGGGGGTGACACCACCCAAAATTTTAAAATCTTGATATTTTTAAATAATACCATCATGTTATACTTCAATCAATGCATAATTTCATGCAGAAAGAAATAAACTCCATTGAAACAGATCTATTCTATCAAAAGTTATAGCAAAAACCCAGCAGGGTTGAGGATGGTACATCACCCTGCCCACCACCCTGCTCACTGTATGGGAGGAAGTCCATCAAAGGGGTGACACACTGGCCTCCTACACTGGGAGATGCAAACCCTAGTGACACTACTGCCTAGAGATTTCATCAAAATCTTCAGGATTTCAGTCGATAATAGTATCTGGATGCTGTTGCTGATCGAGAGAAGGTCCCGATCACTCCAGGAGGACTGGCAAATCTATTTTCATCCCCTATGTTATTTCCTTTCTGCAGGGGACTAGTTAAATATTTATCAATATGAATAAGTCCCTATGGATCTAGCTATCAAGAATCAGCAATATATGTGATGATTCACCTTGTTTGTCACAGTTAAGTGCTCCACCCTGCCATGCCCTTCCTCTATGGATTAGAGAAATTAGTATTCCCATAGTTTCCCAAGGAAAATATGCAGTGGAAAGAACAATACAATCCCTCTATGGCTTTGATTCATGCAGGAAATAAAACTGAGCAGGCATTGAACCATCATTTTTTCCCAATCATATACAGAATGTCGAGGGTATTTTTCTGTGGTTTCGTGGTTGATTTTCTAAGCTCAATGGTCTGAATCTTTGCTTTCATTTGAGAGAGTAGAAGCATTTTTGGCTTCAGAAGGAATGCCATGTGATTCCAATTGCTCTCCTGTCCTGTTCACGTTTAAGTGATTTCTGGAGATACCAAAATGAATGGATTTGCTGTTAAACTGAAATCTCTATTTAGGAAGCAGAAAGTGTGGTATCTTTGTGCTTGAAGCCCAAGGTTGTTTCATACATGACATTTCTTTACTGTAAGCTTTACACAGACTCACACACAGTTGAGCTAGCCAGAGATCCATTCCAAGCAGTTCTGGTTTCAATCTTAGTGGTCAGGAGTTCCCTTCTAATGATCAAAGCCAGGGCTTTCATTCCCCATTCAGCATCCCACCCTTACTTCCCAACCAATCAGATCAAAAAAGAGAAGGCTGTCTGTTCATATGGTGGCTAAGGGATGAGTCATTAAGAGTTTGGGCTCCCCTGTTCACTGCTCAAATTTCTAAATAACAAGAGCACATCTATATGAACCAACTTTCTGTGCTGGGTGTCAAATGAATGTGTGTCTCTTTCCACCAACATTTCTCAAAATGTGTTCCAACGAGCTGTGGGGCTCCCTGAGACCATCTGCCCCATGCTCAGTTTGTGCTAGAACTCTAGACCTCTCCAAGACTCTGCATGTACCAGTGGAGCTTCCCAAGGCTCCTTTTAGGAAAGTGCCAGCACACTTTTTCTACAGAAAGTGCTGCTGTAGAACGCTAAGCAGGAAAACTTTCGGATGAGAGACTGAAAGCTGATATAGCTGTCGTGAGACAACAGAGCCAGAGGTGTTGGTTTTTTTTTACAACTTGGATGATCTGAAAATGGCTGGAAGCTCAGAAGGCATTCCCTGATGCCAGATGTGATGACCATGTCATGAAATCCAGAAGAATTCTAAAAAGTGCCCATATAACAGTTACCTGCCTCACAAAGTTTTTGTGGGGACAGAAAGGTTAAAAGCTATGTAAGCTACCTCGAGCATTAGCATGGGAAAGTCAAGATAAAAATCCCTAAAGAAAATAAAAAGTTTGAAACCACTAGTTAAACTATGGTCAATAATTTGGAAAGCAAGCTTCTTCAGAATCCCAAGCCTGATCAAGCTGACCTGAAAGATAATGGCTTGTTGAAGGCTAAGCAGAGATTTCATCTTGAGTCTATGTACATACCTCTTATGATAAAGAAGGTAGGCAGACAGGAAGGGAGGCCAATAAGCATCCATGGCTAAAAAGGGAGAAAAGAGGCACCTCTACCCCATTAACCACAACCTTGCTCTACCCACTGCACTTCTATTTGAAATAAATAGATGCTGCATGTGCTTGAAAGTATACATTGCTCCTATTCATTTCAAACATAAGCAGGAAGGACATATGTACAAATATAAACATAAGAAAGGAGAGTCTGCATTTCTCACTCTGGTAAGCAAAGGGAAGGGAAGGAGGTGGGCTACAGCATTGATGGAGGAAGATTAAAAGATGATCAGAACCTCCAGTGATAAGGGCAGCAGAGAGATGGGCTTGTCTGATTGCCACCCCTCCAATAGTGATGCTAGTGATTGGCACTATTGGCAATCCAATAGTGATTGCCACCCCTTCACAGGGTGATCATACGACCAGAAATTTCCGGATTTGTCCTCTTTTTTAGTCTCCTGTCCAGGTGGCCTCCAAAAGAGCTTCATTGGCCTCCATTTTGGCTTCATTTTGGAACTTTGCAATGGTGTACAGTACCCCATCATGTTGGTGGATTCATATTGAAGAGCAGAATCCAATGCAAAAATCAGTTTTCAAGTATCTCCTTCCTACCAAAAGTTATGGCCAAAAAACTAAAAATAAAAAAATGCATTGAGCTCTATGGAAAAGTGAAAGTACCCAATATTGCAACTTTAATCTTGAGTAGGCACACATGTCATTGTCCACTGGAAAGGCCAGCCTGAGAGGAATCCAAGACCTTGTCCTCCTTTTGAGGTTTGGCCATCTGGTCATCTTGGCTTCACATGACTACCGGTATTTCTGGTAAGTTCATGGTAAGATTGGCCCTAAGTGTGGCACATTCACTTGTGCAATGAGCTCTGTGTTGTATTTAGCCCCAGTGAAATAAATGTACACTGTCCTCTCGGCAAAAGGACTGACTGTCCTCTCTTCTTTTTGACTGGCAGAAAAGCTGCTAACAATCCCATCAGGAAATTACATCTAATCTTGCTAAGTTACCAACATCTGTATGGTAGCTTGAATCAACATTAAAGTTCTTCAAACACACAATACACTCTTCCAGTTACTGCTTCCTTCACTGAATCCTGCAGCATTCGATAGGATCCTGCAGATCCAGGAGTAGGGTTTTGCGCTGCAAAAGGGGAAGCAGCCAAAAGGAAGAGGTGTGGAGGTTTCATGACACAAGTAGAACTCTGCTCATTTTGGATTTTTGCTTCTTTCGACTTGTGCTTCTTTGGATTCAAGCCCCTGCCTGCAAATTGGTACATATCCTCAACCCTAGGACTCTAAAGCAATCTCATTACATTTGCAAGTCAAAAAAGACAGGTGAGGAACATAAGGTTCAATCCTATCCAACTTTCCAGTGCTAATCCAGCCACAATGGAGCTCCAAGGCAAGGGAACAATTGTTCTCCATGACTGATTCCCACCACAGGATGCAGCACACACCCCATTGGCATGGCTGCTTCTGTGCTGGAAAGCTGGATAAGATTGAGCCCACTTTATGGGGCCAACACTTTATTTGTTCAGTGCCCTTTTCCATTGCCAGCCAGTTTCACAATGGCCTTTTGTGGGGTTTCAAAATCAAAGGGCCTTTCCAAAACCAAGCAAGGGAGGTGTGGTTTTTTTTTTTCCTTTTTAGCGTCCAGCTAATCCAGTGCTTTCACAAAGTATGGAGCAGAAACTGTTTCCATGACAAGAATTTAAGGGGGAGGAAAAGTTACTTTTGGCTATAGAGAAAAAAGCCAATTATTACCACATGAATCTGTTTTTTTAGAAAAAGATCTTTAAGCATAGCGGACTGGAACAAAAGTCAGGGTGTGGTTCATGCAGAAGTACTAGAAGCTTCAAATGAAAAACAGTGCTCAGCTGGAACATACATCTGAAGGAGAGGGTGCCCTCCTGACGGATGCAGCATCGCTCCAATAAAGCCCGTGGTTTTAATCAGTTTGGCCATTTGCTTCTGCTCTGTTAGCTGCCTTTATTGGAAACAGTCAAATCGGCATTCCAAGGTTATGAGCAACAGAAAGGCTGTTTTATGTGGCTGCCCATCCTCATGGCACAGATTTCAGATATGGCCACTTGCTGAGAGAAAAGGAGGCATTCAGCTGGAGGAAGGACCATCAGTGGCTCTGGCTTCGTGGCATTTCAAGCTAATCAGTGTGGGTCGAAGAGGCAAAAGAATATGATTTATAGACAGGAGGCAAAAGAGAGAGGCTTGGATAATGTGGCAAAGGCCTTCTGTTTCCAAACTGTGCTGTCATTCTGGTATTGCAGCCTGGAGATTGGGAAATGCTCAGATATTTGCAAATGTTCTCAACAAGTATTACAGAAAGATAATTGTAACAGATATTGGTGATTTCTCCCTGGCTCTAGGGTCACAAGAACGAGGGGATAAGTCAGTGTCTCTGGATGAGAATCCTGAGTGTTATATTCTGAGCTTCTAATGCCCTTGTCTAACCTTGCCCCAAAATGTTACATGATGATCCTCTGCATACTGTGACTTACATCTCACTTCTTGAAACCCTTTCAAATGTGGCAACTATAATCTGTCTCTCCTGATTCTTCTCTGTTGGCAGATCTTTCTCTTTTTCCCACCCAGGTGGTCAGCTCCCAAATTGTGCAATCCAACTTGGATTGTGCAATCCATAATTTGGATTGTGCAACCCAAGTAAGATAAGGTGATGCTGTACAAAGTATTTTTAAGCAGAGCCACCTAATCTTACTTGGGTTGCACAATCCATTCAGATGTTTCTTGAATGCACCCTAGCCAACCTCAGAAGGTTTCTGGAGGGCCTTTAAATGCACTTCTGGTTTTTACCTAAAAAACACAAAATGATTTTTAATGTAAGAAGGCCTCAGGGGGGTGGGGAGTATTCTGTGGTCCTGGCCTCAGGTAGCACAGGGGCCAGGATCACTAGGTGATGCTGAAAGGGTACGACCAGCCCAAGGTTACCTAAGATGGATAGAATTTGGATCTTCTAGGTATACGTCCAACTCCAAAACCAATACCAACCTTGTATTCTGATATGCTATTTTGGGTAGTAAAAAAGCAGTACATGGGTAATCCTGATTTAACTGTCCATGCAGACCCTATTAGCTTTAATTGCACTTGTAGCATGGTACCTTGATGATGGGGGCTGATTAAAAACTACCCAACACTCAAACAGGCATGGAATCTGATGAGAGGTGGGCACAAGTCTCAGTTACTATCAAGGATGGGCCCGGGCCACACCAACAACCGGTTCACCAGAAGTTGGGGGGCAGAGTCAGGGTCAGGGGGCAGGGCCGGGGTCAGGGGCAGAGCCGGGGGCGGGGTGAGGGCGGGCCCCAACCCAGCGCACTGCACATGTGCCAACCCCGGACACATGCGCAGTGCGTCTCTTCCGGCCGACCTCGGCACATGCGCAGTGTGTCTCCTCCAGGTGGAAGAGACGTTCTGTGCATGTGCCGACATCGGCGCGGGAGGAGAGACACA
Source organism: Cryptoblepharus egeriae (assembly GCA_030015325.1). Lineage (NCBI taxonomy): Eukaryota > Metazoa > Chordata > Lepidosauria > Squamata > Scincidae > Cryptoblepharus > Cryptoblepharus egeriae. The sequence continues at coordinate 20,372,941 of JAREYC010000004.1, read as the reverse complement.
GTGCGTGCTCTGACCCCGGCGCACGCACTGTGTGTCTTCCCCACCAGGAGAAGATGCACTACGCATGCGCCGAGGTTGGCGCACGCGCAATGTGTCTCTTCTTCCCGGCATCCGAACCAGTATGCCGGGTTCAGGCGACCCTCCAGGTACCGGTTTGGTAGCAGTGGGGTCATGGGAACAACTGGTTCGGGCAATCCGGCCCAAACCGGCTTGGGCCCATGCCTGGTTACTATACAAAAGAGGGCAGATGAGCATATAATAGCAGAAATCTCCAAATCTATAACATCACAAATTGCTACAATAATATTAGTCTGTTCCCCAAAACAATAGTTTCATTTTGCTAAAATGTACTTGAATACTTTTTTTTAGTTCAGCCTCAGATAATAGTTAATTGGTATCCTCTGTTTCATCTAAGACAGACATATCTTATAGCTCAATCAGCTTTCATGGATCACTTTAGGCACATGTGATTTTTAACCATGAGAGCCACAAGAATATGACAAACTCTTACAGAGAGCCACAAGCATATAACAACTCTTTTTTTGTTACTGGTTTTTAATTGCCTGGGATGAGACCCCTTCAGCCAAGGGAAAAAAATACCCATACAAATCACATTCAGACTTACAGTTAGATGGACATAATGTCTTGCACCTTTTCCAGCCTGTGACCTTTCTATCAGTTTTCACAACTGCTTCATAGAACAGAATAAAAGCACTGTCCTGGCTTCTGTCAGCGCCTCATAAACTCACCTCTAGTTACTGTACTACCCAGTGGTGTACTTACTCACAGCCAGAGTCTGGTAAGTCTCACACATGTGTCCTCTATCCTCCTACCAAAACTCTTAATTCCTCAACCAGCTCCGTTTGGTATGGTTAACAAGATACATTTTTAGTGTGAGTTTTTTTTCTGTGGCTTAAATTCCTTCACCCAGAAAAGTACATGCATGACCGGGCATACCAGTATCTGAAATCAGTTACCTGAAACCCAATCCTGCCCCTTGTTTCTATAAGGTATTCTAAGCCCCACAGCGGCACCATGCAGATTTCAGAATGATAATGAAAATAAATACCCCTTCCAGTTCTAACAAAAGAGGTATGACTTTTTAAAACAGTCATCCTGAGGCCCATAGATGCTGAGGGGAGATGCATGTGGCCTCTGCAGGCTTAGGATACCCTTTGGAGGTAAGAGCACAGCTTCCCTTCCCATTCCTCTTGGAGGGCATTTGGGATGCGGTGCACAGATAAGTGAATCCACCAAAACAAGATATAAGAACAAGAGAAAGCCTCTGTATGTTTCAATATGTACATTGTTATCTTTTAATGCTATGGATAACCTTGAGTGGCAGGTTTTGGTACACAGGAAAAGATAGTACATGAGAGTCCTAATGAATGAATGAATGAATGTGCCATCCTAACCAATTTAGCATAACTCACTTGTCCCCCAGTTCCTGTGGGGGAGTGCGTAGGCCAGTTCATATCTGAGCACTGGCCTAACCCCTTCCCTTCCCAGGAGAGGTGCAGAAGGGGCACTTTTGGGACACCCTCAGGCTAGCACGGGACTTGTCCCAGGTCTTATGCCAACCTAACTGGAGTTTAGGATTTCAACCTGAATGAACGAACAAATGAATTAATAGTTTTGAGCAAGTTCCCTAGTTATTGAAAACAATATGAATCTTGGTGCATCCAGCATTCACAACCTGTACAGAGTAGCAAAAGTAGAAAACACTTACCTCCAAAACAGCATAGTTGCAGCTCGAATGGTATTCAATATCAAGTTCAACAATGGTGAGTTGAATACTACTGCCTGGGGATGTATGAATATACCAGTGACATTCTTTATTCGATGGGTACCTTTCTGGGAATCCAGGGCTACTGAAGGATCCAGAAGACCCAGACAGCTCTCCACCACATCCTGAAAAAGTAGGCAATCTAATTAAGAATGGTAGAAAAAAAAATCATCTAACTGCTGGAGAAGATATTAGGAAACTATTAGTGCATGAGAGCTAGGACTAAGCACCTTTGTTGGATTAAATAAGGTTTGTTTTTAGGGTTGCCATATGTCTCCCCAAAAAAAGACAATTGATTTATAAGGGTTGTGTTCACATACTGGCAAATGGGACAGACAATTCTGTCCTGATTTTGAGGAAGTGAATTATGGCAACCCTATCAGTTTTAATGGGTCAGATCACAGGTAGTTGCCAAACCATAGTGTGATTGTCCTCAGGCTGACACTATTCAATTCTCTCTTTTATTTATTTGTTCAGGTAAACCATAGTTTATCTGCACTGGCATACCATGGTTTGTTTTGTTTCTCCAGACTAGAATTGGAAACCATGGTTTGAAGTTGTTTTCAATTTTGGTTTTAAGTTTCCTCCATTCCATGTGACTTGGTGCACTCTAGAATACACCAAAACTGCTCTCTAGCAGAACATTTCAGGAAAGAGAATAGAGTGACCAAAATGATTAATGGGCTGGGGCATCTACCTTATGAGGAAATGTTATAGCGTTTGGGGCTCTTCAAGCTACAAAAAAGGCACCTGAGGGGGGAACATGATTAAGGACCTAATCCTAACCAACTTAGGCTAGTGCAGCTGACCTGTCTCCCTGTTGACTTGGTGGTGTGGAGGCTGGCACATGTCTGTGCACTGGTCTAATTCCACCAGGAGTGGCACAGAAGTGCCCCTTGTGCTGGCCTAACTGGGTGTTGGGATTGCAGCCTGAGACATAAAAATTTACCAGGGATTTTTTAAATATCCCCTACAACACTGGAACCAGTAGATAACCACTAAAAATGAGTGTTGGTTGAGTAAGGAGAGAAATAATAAAATATTTCTTTACTCAGCCTTTAATAGGTCTGCGGAACTCCTTCCCACAGGATGCCATCTGGCCTAGATGCCTTTAAAAGGAGACTGGACAAATTTCTGGCGGAAAAGTCCATCATGGGTTACAAGCCATGATGGGTATGTGCAACCTCCAGGTTTTAGAAGTAGGCTACCTCAAAATGCCACATACAGGATATAGCATCAGGGAGCTGTTGGCATGTGTGGTATCTGGTATGTGTGGCAGTTGGCATGTTGGATGCTACTATGGCCACTACTACATGGCCACTATGAGATACCAGATGCTAGACTAACAAGGCTTTTGACCTGATCCAGCAGGCCTTGCCTTATGTTATAATAAATAAAGTTGAGTAAGCATGCTTTTGGAGAAGCTTGTCTACCCCTACTCATCCCCTCTATGAAACACTGCTGGTAAAACTTCCAAGGAATTGCAAGTCTCTTTGAATCAGTGAAACATGCTAACAGTGCCTGTGATGATGTTGCTAAAGAGTTGGTGGGAAATATAAATGCTCCTTGTGGCCACACAGTATTTTAAATTGATTTCAGTTTTGGAAAATGCATGAAGACACTCTTACCAATTGCTCTTGCATCTCTTACAAACTTGGGCAATAGATAAAACAAGCCTCCGTCAGTCTTGAAAGACTATGGTATCATACTCAGCACTGCATACGCTGCATGCGAAGCACGAAAGCCTGGGTTGGATGGTTATGGAGGACAGGCTGTTACCCAAGCAGCAAATCCCCCCTCTCCACACCACTGAATTAGTCCAATGGAAAGGCAGAGCCAATACGATTGGATCCAGCTCGCGTCGCAGAGCTGGGCTAAGGACAGGAGCTCACCCTGTCTTGTGGGGCCGACCCAGGTCTTGAACCCTGGCCTGCTGGTTAACAGGCACAGTGTCTTAACCGCTTGCGCCACCCACAGCCCTGGGCAATAGATATCACTATGCAAATTCTCCCTCGATTGGCCAATATCTTACTAGATGAATTTCTCTTGTATTGTAACAGTTTTAGGATGTGGCATCACTTCTTTTGAAACCCCAATTTGACTTCCTCCGTTTTGCCCATCTAGCAAAAATGAATGTTTTCTTCAATTACACCCAGACAATCTACGCTGCATTTGGATAGACAATCACAACCATCTTGAGACAAATATCTGAAGCGATGATTTTCTGGAGAAAGCATACAAGAGGTCCCCTTAGAAATGCCACAAAGTTTCTCTCTTTAGATTTTGCAGTGAGTCATTATGAATGCAGAAATAATTGCCAGACTTCTGCATAACAATTGCAGCTGGTTTTCTGGTAAGGAAAAAAAATGATTCATTTCCTTTATTTCACTGTATTTGTTTCACATATGGTTAGTTTGGGAGACAAATGCTTTTAATTCAATTTTTACCACTATTCTTATCTCTGCAAAGATTTAATAGGGTTGGCTGAGATCCATGCTCCCAAAAAACAACAGCTGCCCCATCCATCCTGATTCATTAGACACAATGAAGCAGCAGCTAAAGACAGGAAATATAATGGTCAGAGAAGCCACTAATAGGTACTTATGATGTTGGGGCTTCCACTCAGTTCTTTGGGGGAAAGGCTTGGGGGACCAGTTCCTAGTCCCTCAGTGAGTCATGAGAGCCAAGTTCTTTTTCAGCTGATGTTATTTTCACACAGCACATCTGCACTGCAAACATTCTTATGGTTTTTATTTACACCTTTTAGCACACTTAGAAAATCCAATTAAAGTTCTATCCACACAAGCATGATATTTTTGTTAAATCTTCAATGCTTGAATCACCTCCACTGCAAGCAAGGAAATCTTCCTTTACTCATTTCTTTACCCCCCCCCCCAAAAAAAAAAATTCTTGGAATTACATTCTTCCTCCTGAAAAACAGAACTGATAAGAAACACTTGCGCTGTGTTGGTGATAGCGGAGTTTATGCTAATGTCTGCTGATTCACCAAATTGGTAGTCTGAACCTAAACACACTTACTGGAAAGGAAAAGGCTCGTTAAATTTTTACATGCTTCCAAGGAAATTGTAAAAGCTCAACTTTAATTCTCAGATCAGATGTTGAACAGCAGAATACAAATTCTCACTGATGTTTGATGAGAATAGACATATTCTCACACTCCTATGCCATACATTCAGTCAATATGGAGTGGAGTCCTCATTTTCTAGTGGCTGCCAGCATTTCTTGTATGCATTCGGAGAAAGATGAAGATGGGTTCCACATAGCTGTATATGCACTATATGCACATCAGCAGTACCATGCAATTCTATGCCCAATTCCCTGTCCTTCCCTGGAAAGACTGTTTGAATGCAGAGGAGTTTGAGGGAAGAGAGCTACTGACCATTGCAGAACATCCCTGATAGGATTGTGGCAGTTTGTATCTTGATTAATAACATACGACATTTAGATTTGGGCCTTCCTCTAGTCTAGTTTAGAGCACAATCCTAACCATGTCTACTCAAAAGTAAGCACCATTGTGTTCAATCGATCTTACTCCCAGGAAAGTGCTTTTAGGATTGCAGCTAGGGTCGCCTTCTTCAATTTCCTTGAGATTTCTCTCTACCTTCCTCTCATACAATGATACAGATCTTCAACAGGCCTTTGTTAGGCTTCTAAAGACTGACAAGTAATTATGCATACATAAGTGCAAGATTTTGAGCAGAAATGGTCAACTGATGATCAGTGAGTAAATAGGTAGTCATGCAAGCAATCATTCCATTTTTCAGTCCAAGAATTAAACTGCTGCAGGTATTGATGCACAATCTTATTCAGTTAGGCAAGGTAGAGGAGCAAGAAACCTGGAAGTGAGTCCTTAAACCTATTTTTCCATTGTTTTCTTTATACACAAATTTTATTTTAATCCACGGGAGGTTCAGGAACAGAATCCTAGTGGATAATGAGGGACACCTGTACATGTCAAAGAGTGTATAAGAATGGGTCTGAACAATCTAAGGCTGTGGGAAAATCAAATGAGCAACAACTTGCTTAATTATGGCTATGTGTCAAACACTGCAGTATTCTATCTGCAGTATTCATAGTTTCATCCCTCACAAAATGCATCCAAGTTCAGTGCTCTCTATATGTAGATTAATAATGTTTCCATTGATCATGCTATGGATCTAGTTCCTTATCAAAGGGAAATGCAATATATGTAACGGAGATGCTTGCACACAAAGATAAAAAGTTGTTTGTTAGCTTAGCTGCCTCATAAAAACGACAAAAGAGTTTACACCTTGCATTTGACTAGAAATAGATCTCTTGTGTTAAGGCTTATGGACGCAAAAAGTCTACAAAAAACCCTCCAGCAACAATTCTAAATATCCAGGAAAGCTCTGGACTTCCTGTGCAGACAGCCTGTGATAGCTCTCTTGAGACAAGAGGGAATGTTTGAACAACACCCTGATCCTTTTTTCAAAACAGGGGGCTCCCTGCATCTCCCATCCATATTCCCAGATTTGACAAACCCTCAGCCTGAGCTCTGCAGAACTAAAATGGACACACAGGACACTTTTTATACAGTAGTGAAACAAATGCAATGGCATTTTGTAACGGATGCAACTTTTCTTTGGCTTCATGCTTCAGGACATTGCAAACGACATTGGTAGCAGTATGTTTCATGTCTGGGGCTGAAGAAACTGGGAACGTTTCAACATAAACAGGCACTTATGACTAAACATCTCCTACTGACTCCTTCCTGCCAGCCACAAAAACATGTTTTACTAAAGTGCCGAATGGACAGATTGGTGGAAAACAGATTCTGCCCAACACTCCCCTGCAGATCTTTCCTGTTTTACCACTACTGCATTCAACATTCAGTTTCATGATTCCTTCTGGATTATTCACAGAGGATATTATGCAGCTTTCCTACTATCAAAATTCACAGGACAACTGGACTTGGAGGCAAAGAACAAATTAATTGTAGGCATCTGTAAACTGGAGTAGCATTGTGACAAAAACTGAAATCCCAGAGTATGGGCAAAATCCAGAGTAACTACAGGAAGTCCTTGCTTCGGTGTAAGAACAATGTACTCTGGATTCTAATATAAATTCCCATAGGTTTTCACTAGGAGGTGCACATAATGTCTCTTACATGCTCCCGTAGTTAATCTGGATTTGGGGGGAAGTCCCAGTCACTGCAGTTAGATTTTATTTTTAGTAAATAAACTGATTGTGCTGTAGGAGACTGAGGCTGCAATCCTTATCTCCAATTAACCGGCATAAACCCCAGCATTAATCCTGTGTTGACCTGAGGTGTCACAAAAGTGCTGCAAGGGAATTCTGCCCCACTCCTGGTTAGGCCAATGCACAGGCATATGCTGACCTTCCCATACCACTATGGGAAGATATGCCAGGTGAGTTAGGCCGGCCTGAATTGGTTAGGATTGCACTCTGAACTACAAAAACAGAATTTCCCTTATTCAAATAACTTACAACATGGATAGTGTGGCCAAATTGCTGGGGGGGGGGGGGGGGCTTATATATTAAAATATGTTTCTGTTTGAAGGGAGTGCTGGTGATGCACTCTGCACTACATTTGTTGGCTAGGGCCATCTTCCATTAATTACTCTTCAGCATGTGCTCAACTGCCCACAGATCATCTTCCTTCATTGTTTAAAGAGCCTGCAATGCTAGCACCCAGCTTATCGAAACAGGAAACTGCAGCCAGATGTTCGGGTAATCTAATTATTGCACACTGACTGCATTTCCCTTTGGGAAGGAAATGATGAAAAACGCTATATACTGTATACAAATGATTAAAAAATATATTTCTCTACTTGTCTGCAAAATTGGAGTTGTGAAATCTATCCAATTAAGTTTTAAAATTTCCTTAATCCAAACCTCCACTTTCTGGATGAAAATTTCCAAACATTTAACTAAATTTAAAAGACTGTTCCATTGGTTGAGAGTCTTCATTTGGGTAGGACATCATCCCCTTAAAGTTGCAATCCTATGCACTCATTCCTAACAGTAAGCCTCATAGGATTGTGGTGTAAATCAGCTTTCATTTGAAGTACAAACACAAAGACAGATCTCATTTTTTTATCATTAAAAATAGAAGGAAATGTGCCATTTGCTGTCACAGAATACAGGCTTGGTCTTTAGATAGCAAGCATGAATAAAGATACAAATTATATGACAACTCACAGGGATTACCCAGTGAACTTTCACATATTTTTGGAGCTTGGGTTTACAGTGAAAAATGTTGCAAGGGACTTTTAAGACTAAAGAACATTTCAGTTCAAAATGCTTCGGTGGCTGCACAAATAAACAGTTGCACTCAGTTGTGTCTCCAGGGGTTGAATTACATACCCAGTTTGGTCAAAGTTCCTTGTCATTTTGAAAAGGTCTACCATATATTTTAAAAATCATGAGAAAAAAGGAGGGGGAGATCTGGTTTCTTTTTTATATCTTATCGAAGTTTGGAGTTCCCCTAGAAAGTACGTAGGGTGCCTGCCTACCCTTGGTCCTAGTTGCTTGGAAACTATGCAACAAATAGAAAGATCAAGAACTCCATGATTCAGTGGCCACAATTTGGCTGCAATCTTGATCACTGCAGATTATGCAAAAGGGTGATTTAGAAAGACCTTTGACCTATTACAGGAATTGGCTGCTGAGCTAATTCAGTGACCACAGCTGAACGTGAACAGACTCTGTATCAGTGATTCTCAAAGGGCCAAGGGCTATGAACTGCATGGGTTGTAGTGTACTGGCAAACTGAACAATGCTATGTGCTGCAATCACTGGCTAGCCACTCTGTCACTGCTGTCTCCACTTGTTGGGAAATGAAGCATCACCTGATTTCCAAAGACAGAGATGTCCACAACGTTTGGCAGGAGGGCCACGTCTCTCCAACATTGTGTAAGGAGGTGGGGAAAAATTAATTTGCATTTCAAACTTGAATAAGTTTATATAAATTTATATAAAATACGATATCAGAGATAGAACTTAATGAATTAAAAATTAATGAATTCGAATAAATACATATACACTAAGAGGGGGGTGATCTTCAAACCAGTTCATAAGCACTGAGAGAGAGAGAGAGAGAGAGAGAGAGATGCTGTCTCTGTGGCTCACCCTGGCCGGATGGAAGGAGCAAGCTGCAGGACGCCTGGAGGCTCACCGCTATCTACATCTTGACTCCAGGCTGAGTTTGGGCATCCCTTACCTAAGACATGAAGAGTCTGTGCTCTTCCACATGCTTGGCTGCAGGCATTTCAATTCCCAGCAGGAAAAGGAGCGGGTTGCATCAGCTCCTTTTGTTATGGGTGTTATGGGGTGTTATGGGTTGCAGGGGGTAGCAGTTGCACCAGGTAGCAAGCTTTGGGGGGTGGGAGGGAAATAAGCTGAGCTTCACACTAATGGCTAAAATTGGGGTGGGTTGATGGGTGGATGTTGCGCATGGGAAGATGCGCATGGGGGTTGATGCGCATGGAAGATGTGCATGGTGGGTTGATGGGAGAATGTTGCACATGGGGGAATGTTGCGCATGGGGGGATATTGCACATGGGGGATGTTACTCTTGGGGACTGATGCGCATGGGGGATTGATGAGCATGGAGACTGATGTTCGTGGGAGAAGTTGCGCATGGGGGTTGATGTGCATGGGGGATGATGCACATGGGGGAAGTTGCACATGGTGGACTGATGCTCATGGGGGATGTTGCACATGGGGGTTGAAGCGCATGGGGGATGATGCACATGGGGGAAGTTATGCATATGGGGTTGATGCGCATGAGGGGAAGTTGCGCATGGGGATGTTGCACAAGGGGGACTGATGCACATGAGGGACTGATGCGCATGGGAAATGTACATGGGGGAATGTTGTGCATGGGGGTTGATGTGCACGGGAGAAGTTTAGCATGGGGGAGTGATGCGCACGGGGAAATGTTGCGCATAGGGGAATGTTGTGCATGGGGGTTGATATGCATGGGGATTGATGCGCATGGGGGAAGTTGCGCATGGGGGTTGATGAGCATGGGGGAAATTGCGCATGGGGGTTGATGCGCATGGGGGAAGTTGCGCATGGCGGACTGATGCGCATGGGGGATGTTGCACATGGGGATTGATGCACATGAGGAAGTTATGCATGTGGGGTTGATGCACATGGAGGGAAGTTGTGCATGGGGGGGTTTGATGTGCATGGGGGGATGTTGCACATGGGGGAATGATGTGCATGGGGGAGTTGATGCGCATGGGGGGAGTTGCGCGTGGGGGGAAGTTGAGCATGGGGGATGTTGCGCCATGGGGGATGGCACATGGGGGAATTTTACTCCCACAATGAAGGTATGCTTTTCGCTAGTATATGAATAATACCATCATGTTGTAGGTTATTGGAATATTGCCTCCTCCTTGTGAGAAACACCCCACATTGGAGTCATTGAAGCAGCACAACCTCCTCCCATGTCTGGCTGGTGGCTACTTCATCCCCAGCAGACAGGGACAGAAGATGGCAGCACCACCACCTCCCCTCTGCTTGCTTCATACTCAGCCCCATTCAAAAAGGAGCAAGAAGGAGGTGGCAGCAGAGGGGGAAAAGTAAGGCAGAGGGAGCTCCAGTGCTTTTCTAGGCACAGTTTCTCTTTCCTCTTGTTTCTGCCTGGCCCCTGAGCAGATGAGGATGTGGTAGCAGTGAAGTCATGCGCAATGCACACCAGAGCATGAACAAGTTTTTAAACTTGTGGCCTTTGGTATATGAAAGGCAGGATATAAGTAAGTTAAATAAATAAATGAGATGCGGATTACAGGTGTGCATATGTATGTGTATGTGTGTAAGTGCACACAGGCAGCAGAAACCAGCCCTGTCTTGAACTATTTCAAAATGGAAATGCATGTGGAAAGGTATGAGACTAGGGCTGGAAGGAGTGATCGTGCCACTATTTAGTGCCGTATTAGCACTTTATTTGGGACTTCATTTGAATTTCATATAGTTATAGGGCATGGCTGCTGCCAGAAATCTTAGGCCTATTTTTAGTTCCTTTATAACACCTACAAAACCGCTTTCTCAAAAGACGAAAGTATTTCTATTCTTTTTGTCCAAACAATAAGCATAGGAAATCAATTATGCCCCTGAATTTTTTGCAAGTACAATTCAAAGAAAGTGAACGTTGAAGGTGGGTGAAGGGAGAAGAAGAAGAGGGCGAGAACTACATATGACTTTAAAGAATTCAGCAAGTCTGTAGGAAAAATATGGGATGGTGTTCACTGACCAGAGAGACCTTGGCCTATATCTAAAGTGAAATTAAGCCCCTTGCTCCAGAGCAGTTAAGATGACTTTCCATAAGATAACACTAGAGGGTGAGGTAACTGCGTGGACCTGTAACTGCTCTGGATTTTGCCCTTAGAAACTATTTAGAAGTTCAGAAAAGATCAGCCTCAGCTCCAAGGAGGAGATGATGTCATCTGTCTCTACAGAAAAGGCACTTTTCTCATTCCTTTGTCTTGCTCTGGGATGACATCACCTCACAGTCCTGAGATCTTACTCCTGTTGTTCAGTTACACTTCCCCTGTGGGGGTTTTCGGATAAGAGTTTTCCTTAACATAAGTCGCTCTCTTCTTCTTGGTCATGTTGCATTACCACCCCCTCCTTCATTGTAAACTCCTCAAAAGTCTAGCCAAAGAGAGAATCCTTTGGGAAACGTCTGTAAACCTGTGCAGAGGAATTCCCATTCAAACAATGCATATCAAGTAACCCAAGCTAGGGCCCCAGCAGACGGATTTCGGCTGCCTCACTGTGCTGTCAGGAACTGAATAGTCTGAACTGATTAGGCAGACAAGGCCACTGGGGCTATTTAATTATTTTTCCAGGCCCTTATTCTTTCAAAAGTGATGTGTAATGCCCCAGGTTTTAATCTCCAGGCTTGCAATGTTGTTGTTAAATAGGTCACATAAGAAAGCCGCATTTGCAAGCATTGTTTTCCAAGATGCAAAAAGGGCAAATGCTATTTATCTTAATATGGTTAGCCACACATTGAATTAGTGAGAAGAATCATGTTCGATTAATCAATAAGAATATGTGTGGCATGAACTTTGTACTCAGACCCAAAAGCATGGGGTGCCAGATAAAATAAAGGTTTAATATAAATGACTCTATTATATGTGTTGACTCTCTCTCCCCTCCGCCCGGCCCGAAGCAAGGATAAGGAATATAGCAGTATTGCTGTGGCAGAAAGACACATGATCGCTCTATTGATATAATCTATCTAATCTAATCTAAACTACCTATAATAGCCCAACAAATAATCTGACTTCACAACATCCATGTGATGTTAGTTAAGATGAAGAATGTGTGATTGCCGAGTGTCAGTATGGTTTGTTACCATAGTTTTGAGGGTTTTGTCAAATACAGGGCCGGAGTTAGGTTTGATGAGGCCCTAAGCTATTGAAGTTAATGGGGCTCTTTATATGTCCTGCTGTCCTTTGTCAGCAACAAATTGTCACTCTTTTTTTGTTTTGAATATATGCTTTTTGGTAATTTATGGACCTACCATAATAGGTACTGTTGCTGTATGTAGGTTTTATTTTTTGTTTTTTTATCTTATATTTTAGAAATGTACATCTAGTTTTCTTTCCTTTAAATTTTTTTGAGGGCCCCAAGAGAGTGGGGCTTTAAGCTATAGTTTCTTTAGCCTATACATAAATCCAGCACTGGTCAAATATCAAGTTTTTACTAACACATACGATGCAATCTTAAACTTCTGTTCAGGAGTAAGCTCCATTGGGTTAAGTGGGGTTTGCACCTGGGAAGGTATACCTAGGATTGCAGTCATAGTTCTAGCATTATAGGATTGTTCTAATCTACATAAATTTGTGGCACAAAACTATTCTTGTGTGACAACAAATGAGGAACATTATAGATGACTTACCATTCATTTGCCAGAGCATCTGGAATCCAGTAGATTCATCTACTCGATCAGAGTTAAACACCACATGAAGACTGGGACCACTGGTAACTCCAGATGGCGGCACAGTATTACCACAGAAAGTGCCTATCAGGGTAGACTGGGCATTGGACCCATCATAAAGCTGAAATGAAGCAGAATAAATTATCAGCACATTTGACTGTCAGCGCAATCCTGACATTCATCCCTGGACTCACAGCAAGAGCTGTGGATCAGTGTGAGCAAAGGCCTGAAATCTAGATTATCTCAAGACAATTCACACCTACTCTACATTGAGGCATTTATGTATTCGACAATTCAGGGCACAATCCTAACCAATTTAGGCTCACACAACTCACCCATCTCCCTGTTCCTGTGGTGGCGCAGTGAGGGTGGTGCCAGGGTGACCAGATGACTAGAAAAACCTGGATTTCTCCAGATTTTTAGCCTCCTGTCCGGGTGTCCTACATTTTGGCATCATTGTCCTACATTTTGGCTTCATTTTGAAACTTCATGATAATGCACAGTACCCCATCATGCCATATGTCGTTGGATTCGTATTGAAGAGCAGAATCCAATGCAAAAATCAGTTTGGAGATATCTCCTTCCTATCAAAAGTTATGGTCAAAAAACAGGAAAACAAAAACAAAAAAATACCTTTTTTGGCAGTTTTTTTCAGCGGGTAGGAATTTTGGCCTGGGATTAGGAATTTTGGCCTTGGGGTTCAGGAATTTTGGGTTTGGCATCTGGTCACCCTGGGTGGCGCATGTCTGTGCACCAAAATGTGGTACACCGAAATATAAATGACTTTATATTTTTTGCAACTAGGGTTTGCAACACCCTAATCAGCATGAGTCTTGTGCCTGCCTAACCAGCAGTTAGGATTGCACTGTACTGTATATCCCTGCAACATCTGTTGTGTGCCATAACCTTGATATCAGTGAATAGTATTTTTGGTTTCTCGGCTAGCATTTTCCCCCATGGATTACTCTTTATCAACCACCTTGAACTCTCACCTACAGAAAAGCAGGGTATGAATCTAAAAATCATAATAAAGAAATGGATCACTAAATTGTGAGTAGATATTAAACAGTCACTAAGGCAACCAACATTTATAGCCATAGTACCAAAATGACTCATTTCATTTCAGGGGGAAAGCCCTACTGTCTGTCTAATTCTTTCCTAAACTTTATTTTGTCAAGTGGGTGGGAGTCTTGCTATTTTTCTTTCTTTTTTTGCTAAGCAGACTGCAAGTAAATCCGCATTTCTGTGTGATTCCTCTGAAAAGAAACTGGCCTTTTTTCCCATACACAAATAAAGGTTGGCATAGGAACAGCCCAGTGTGGTCCTCCTCACAGATTGGTTCTCAGAAAAGAAATTATTCACAGGAAATTCAAAGCGGCGGAACAGCTGGAAGCGTTCAAAAGCTGGGCTCCAGCTAGAGTTACAGGCATTTGTAAAGCTGTCCCAGCAGCTGTGCGTTTTCTTCAAGAATTTTGAACATCTCGGGCAGTGAGAGGAGCACAGAAGATCCTTAGAAGATCCTTGCTAAGAGCAAACCACCGAATTCAGTTCTAATGGAGTGTTGTTCATGTTTCAAGCCATATTTAACATGTGTCTTATTCATTTTGAACCATCTCTCACTGATGGGCCTCTTATTGATTTGTATTGTACATCACAACTTGGGTCCAGGGTACCTGAGGGACCGCCTCCTTCTGTACAATCCAACCCGTCACCTAAGGTCATCTGAGGGGGCCCTACTGACTGTGCCGCCACTAAGAGACGTGAGAGGTGTGGCGGCCAGAGATAGGGCCTTCTCGGTGGTGGCACCCCGGCTTTGGAACTCCCTCCCCATAGAATTAAGGAAAGCTCCCTCATTGCAGAGCTTCAGGCAGATCCTAAAAACCTTTTATTTCAAAGGGGCTTTTTAACAGGGCAGAAGTTGGGAGGGGGGCTTTGGTTTTATATTGTTTTTATTGTATCTTTTAGCCTACATGTTTTAATTGTTTTTACTGTATTTATTATTTATGTTTTTAATTGTGTTTTATGTTTCTGCCGGCTTGAGTCGGGCTAGACAGCCTGAGAAAGGCGGGATACAAATTTTTAAAATAAATAAAATAAATAAATCTTGAAGTACGATAAATAATTATCCTTCGTATGAAAGCAAGCAATTTTTAATAAATTGACTAACCCTACAATCCAAAGTAACTACGGGAACACGCAAGAGACATTATATGCACCCATAGTTACAGTACTACCTAGTGAAAACGTACGGGTAATTCATATTGCAATCCAGAGTAAATTGTTCTTACACAGGAGCAAGGGCTCCCTGTAGTTACTCTGGATTGAGCCCATAATAATAAAATTGATATAATAATAAAATATGACACAGACAGACAGACAGACAGACAGACAGAGAAAGAAAGAAAGAAAGAAAGAAAGAAAGAAAGAAAGAAAGAAAGAAAGAAAGAAAGAAAGAAAGAACACATTGGAATTATATATATTTCATACAAATATCTCTAAGGGTGCAATCCTAACCAACTTTCCAGCATTGGCACAGCTGTGCCAGCAGGGCGTTTGTTGTTTCCTGCTGTGGGGGGGGGGGCAGTCACAGCTCCCTACTCAAAGTAAGGCAATGTTTGTTCCTTTGCCTTGGAGTTGTGTTGTCCTTATCTCAGTGCTGGAAAGTTGGTTAGATCTGTGCAATAAGTATTCTAGGTCCTTGGGAAGAACCTGATAGTTCAAAAATGTATGTCAGCATCAGGTGCACTGTGTCTAACAGTGTTTAAATTATCAATAAAGTGCCTACATAGGCCCTGTCCATGCACTTGAACTCCAGACTGGCCTGAAAGAAAGGGAAAGTCAAGATGAAAACATTAGTTTATCTCCACTTTTTCCTAAGGGCCTTTCAGCCTGGAGAAATCTAAATTATTTTAGCATTTGTGGGCAAAATCCATATGATTCTGGTAAAATAGAATCATATGTTGCATAATTGACCATCTATTGTTCTTTCCAGCAATCCCAAGTCATCTGCTTCATGAGAGGCTTGGCTCTGACAAGGGGATTCCAGCAGGTGCACATCACAGATCATAGCACTACCGAATTTTCACACTTGCTGAAATTCCTTCATCTCTAAGACTATTAACAGTGCAGGAGTCCTGCTTTTATGACTGAATGGAGCAAGCTGAATGGAGGACTGAATGGAACAAGATAAACCAGTAATTCCTTCCCTCTGAGACATGAAGGATGTAACAAAATATGAGGAGAAAACTGGGCAGCCGAAGCAGTGGAGCTACTTATTATTCATCTGTGCCTTTTCCCTTCGAAGGATGAATGCATCATCTAAAAATGTAAAAATTCCTTTTAAAACTTTGAGATGGCTGTCTGTGGTATTTCCTGCAACAAGGTTCCAACTGGGCACAGAGTTTTGCCAGCCTGAAATTCAGAAACATTTGCCTTGGCTTTGTACTGTGTAGCTAGAAGAGCAATATCAGCTTTGTTATCTTCTAAAGATTAGCAGAATTTAAGAGCTTTGTTTGGCTACCTGCTGTGAAATAAGTTTGCAAGCCAAAGTTAAGGAATTTCAGTTGAGAACATTTCCTAAATATACATACCCCCAAATCCAGAGTAACTACGGGAGCACGTAAGAGACTTTACGTGCACCCGTAGTTACTACATCACCTAGTGAAAAACCTATGGGAAATTCATATTGGAATCCAGAGTAAATTATTCTTAGACCGGAGCAAGGACTCCCTGAGTTACTCTGGATTTTGCCCATAAAAGACTTTAAAATTGAAAATTTTGCCTTTTAGCATAGATGGTTGAAAGACAAGAGGTGAACAACAGACTGGGAAAGCAATGGACCCAATTTCTCTGCAGGCACATTCACAAGAATTTTAAGGACACAAATTTGGAGACATTACATGCTGCAATCCTTGGTCTTATAAACATTAGGATCCTCTTATGGCTATGGCTTATGGGACTAACCCTACAATCCAGAGCATCTACGGGAGCACGTAAGAGACATTACGTGCACCTGCAGTTACGGCACAACCCAGTGAAAATCTAAGGGAATTTCATATTGCAATCCTGAGTAAATTGTTCTTACACCAGAGCAAGGACTCCCCGTAGTTACTCTGGATTGTGCCCATAATGGTTCCCATTGTAAAAAAAAATGAACACAACAGAATTAGATATGCTGATATTTCACAGTTGTTCAGTTGTGTGTAGTTGCTTTCCTGAGGCATAAAAGAAGTCACATTGATGTGAGCTGACAGGGTGTGGCAACTGCTGAGGGAAATATGCAACTAAAAATAACTATTACTCATTCATTGTGGGCTGTGCATGTCTATGACTAAGCCATCCTATGGTGGGCATCTTGAAGCATTTGCAGCAGCTAGTCATCTGAGGTTTATTATAATTAGAAGCCATCTTCTTCTTGCGCCATTTACAATACTACTGTGGTTTGAGTTCTGCTTTCGGGTTGCATGAAATAAAACCCCTTAACCATTTAAGGATCAAATGCTTACTTTTAGGGGAACAAAAAGATGGTATCCGGGTATACTGTAGGAAAGAGATGAAGCCTGAGACCAAAGAAGCATCAGTACTGAGTAACCTTCTTTTTTCTACATCACATAATGTCCCTTATTCCACTTCAAATAATGACAAGGCCCAACTTTACCAGTGGAAATAAGTGCCTGGTTTTTTTTGCAGGCACAAGCCTATGCACGTGTAATTAGTAGTAAGCCCGTTATGTTTTATGGGACTCACTCTTGGGAAGTGTGGTTAGGATTGCAGCCTGAATTGTACTTCATCTTGGTTGGTGTTTCCAGGCATTTTACTGACAGAGACTCCTTGCAAGAGGAGAGTGATAAAATTTGCTTCTGGCAATGCTACCCCTTTGTTCCATATCTGTTATTACAGGACATTATACTAATAGAGATTTTGATTTCATTGCAAACTCAGATCAGTCCGTAGCTTCAAGGTATACGATGAGAATTGTGTGTGTATAGTGAGTGAGTGAGTGAGTGTGTGTGTGTGTGTGTGTGTGTGTCGATGTATGTGTATGGGCGTGGATGTGTAGGTGTGTGGATTATATATATAGAACAGTACAATAATACATTAATTTTATAACACAAGTTTTCATAAGTTTCAATCCACTCTGCTTCACATTTTACAACGCAGTCTGAACATTTGCTATAAAGTACATAAAATGTGAAGGGAAACATGTTTCCAAATGCTTTGTGATATTTTGGGGATGGCCTGTCATGAGGCTGAATGAAGAGTTTGCCTAAGTAGTAATTGTGAAGGTGCCCATCTTTCATTCACTCATTCCACTAATGCCCATTCACATCCACTGATTGGAAGAGTAGTGGGTTAGAGAGCATCAGACACTCTGTCTTCTCCTATTCCACCCTCTTCTTCCTTTTCTAAACTAGAGAGTGGGATACGGGACTGGTCCATCCATGTGGCCAATTTAAGGCAGTTAACACAGGCAGCAAATTGGTCCATCCAGCCAATTTGCCTTTTCTCCTTCTAGAAAAGGAAGAGAGTGATGGAGTGTACAGGAAGTGTGAAAGAGAGCAAAATGTTAGTCTAGACTAGTACACTGATGATGTCGGAAGACTCTAGATCACAATTCTTTGTCCTCTTTTTCTTTTTCCAGTTCAGCAGCTGGAAGGAACAGAAGCTGGGATATCAACAGGTAAAGGAGAGCAGCATTTGGCATTCTCCATGAGACACCAGGCCACTTCTAGTAATATCCTTGGTTGGCTATCAAAGATACACATTTTTCCTTCATTCATAGTCTGCATACCATGTTAAGAAGGAAAAGAGCCAATGCTATAAATGCTCCAGGGAAGGGAAGATATTTCATCCAATAATAAACCACATTGTACCAGTTAGTGTAGAGAGCACAGCGGTTACAATCAGTGGTGGAATTCAAATAAATTACTGTAACAACAGGTTGTATGTCCTATAGACATAGGTCCTATAACAACGTATATCTTATATGTCCCATAGACATAGGTCCTATAACAACAGGTTCTATAGAGTAGGTGAGAACCTGCTGAAGCCCACCTCTGGTTACAATCCTACTCCCCAGTCAGGGCAGCATAAGTCCTGGTACAAGTTCTGTGCTCGCCAAAGGGTGTCACAAAAGTGCCATAAGGCACTTCTGCATCTCTACTGGGGTGGGGGTTAGGCCACTGTGCAGACATGTGCTGGCCTCCCTGCACCACCATAGGGATGGGAAGATAGGTGAGTTATGCCAGCATAAATTGGTTAGAATTGCGCTCTGAGTAATACACAAAATGATCCAAGAGACTGACTTAGCATATAGCAATTTCAAATGTTCTAAGTACCAAAAACACCATCCTATCATGGGTTGCCACATAAAGTGTGAAGCAAGCCTTAGCTTGTGAGCTTGCATCAAGTGAATCTCTTTCCCACCCCTTTTCATAGCTTCAGTTGAAGACCAACATTACAGTACTTAAGTTACTTGTTGTTTTGCCTTGTTCCCTTTTTGATAAACTGCTTATACATCATACTACAAAATCAGGCCACCTTTGCACCATACCTTTAAACGGTCACGTTCACAGTTTGCTCCTCCTCTTGTACTAAAGTCTGTAAAGCTGTAGTTGAGAGTGTTGCCGGCTGTGGTCTGAATGG
Source organism: Cryptoblepharus egeriae (assembly GCA_030015325.1). Lineage (NCBI taxonomy): Eukaryota > Metazoa > Chordata > Lepidosauria > Squamata > Scincidae > Cryptoblepharus > Cryptoblepharus egeriae. Next base: position 20,353,550 of record JAREYC010000004.1, on the reverse strand, counting down.
TCCAGTTGCAATATGCATTTTGAGGATAATTATTTGGATAGTTTAAGCTCTCCAAGATACCTTGGCTACGGTTGGCAATTACGACCCCCTGGCAAACTTGGGGGGAAACAGAAAAAAAAGAAAAGTTAGACCCAGTTTGACAAAGTTTTCCATTCTCACTGTTCAAAGCATCAGCCAGCACTGAAATAACTGCTGTTGAGGACTAAATAAATGTCTCAGGGAACCTGTGACCTTGTCCTGCTACCAGCTAAAAGAACATTTTGTAGCCTCCAAAGAACATGACAGAAAAAGATTTGAGGCTTCAAGGGAATATTTGAAAAGGAAACAAGAGCTGCTCTTGAAGAAGGAGAATTCAACAGCAGAATTCAACACATACACTAATTAGGTGTACACACATAATTACAAACATAAGGGCACACATGTGTATATGTGTACAACACATGTAATAATATACGTACACGAAATACAACAGCAGAATTCAACACATACACTAATTAGGTGTAAACACATAATTACAAACATAAGGGCACACATGTGTATATGTGTACAACACATGTAATAATATACGTACACGAAATACAACAGCAGAATTCAACACATACACTAATTAGGGTTGATTCACACATGCATGTTCATCACTGGATAAAACATTTGATATGCCTATCCTAATGTATTAAGCCCGTACTGTGGCCATAGTAAGGTTCCAGGATATGAACATGTGAAGGCTCATATTATATCAAGTCAGCATGATGTTGTGGATAGACTGGCAATCTTGGACGAAAGAGAGTTCTGAGTTCAAATCTCTGCTTAGTCACACAGTTGATAAGAAATCCCTGCTTAGTCACAGTTGATATGTTTGGGCCAATCACAGTCCCTCAACTTAACCTTATGGAGTTGTGGCAGGAAAACCCTGAGCTTCTTTTTGGTGGGGGGAGGAATGTGATATTGAATTGAAAGAAAGACCCTATTTTACCTATTACACTACATTTCATGTTTATGTATCTCTTATTTCTATATGTCACATGCACAAAAGGGTATATCAAGACTAGGTACACAGAGCTTTTTGGACTCAAGCATGTCACCGTTCGTACTTACTCTGCTTATAACGAACAAGGAAACCTCCACCTCCTAAAGAGTGATCTGTCCTTAGCTTAATATATAAACTATCCCCAGTAGAGCGGATTGAGGGTGGTATCTGGTCACCACAAAATTTACCCAACATCTTGGCATTGGTAGTGTTGCCATCATAAACCTGTAGAAAAATATAACTGTGGTAAGATGTTAGTGCAAATGTTTAACTGATCACATCTCTCTCATCAGTTTGTGGGGAAAGTGTGCAGTGGGAGCAAACCTGGTATTTCATAAAGCATTTACAAAAATGAGTACCTGGATGAACACCTCCACATTTCAGTGTCTGTTGCTACCATATCTGAAACAGGTGAAACTTTCCCTGATGTATACTTTACATTAAATTGTTAGTGAGATCTCAGAAGACATGCTAAACTGAAACTGGAGTAAGGAGAAATAGATTGCCCTTATGATTTTTTGCATTCCTGGATAAAAGAATGTGAAACTGATTTTGAGAGGAAGGATACTGGCAGAAAAAATGAGTCCTGGATGCTGAAGCAACAAAGCCAGGGCTTCCTTGTTTCATATCACTCACAAGTAGTTGACTACCCCCAAATCCAGAGTAACTACGGGAGCACGTAAGAGACTTTACGTGCACCCATAGCTACTGCACCACCTAGTGAAAACCTATGGGAAATTCATATTGGAATCCAGAATAAGTTGTTCTTACACCGGAGCAAGGACTCCATGTAGTTACTCTGGATTTTGCCCTACTTGGAGCAGCTACAGAGTTGACATCCCTCTAAAAGTAATACAAGGCAGATAGATGAACACTGTGCAAGTGAATGTGGATGGTGGCCATTCCGACTGCATAACTTTCAAGGAGATGAAATTTGATGGGTGCAATTGAATGTGGAACACTCATTCATTCATTCATTCATTCATTCATTCATTCATTCATTCATTCATTCAGCTGCTTTGTGAACTAACATTTGTTGATATAAAAGGTCTTACTAAATATTATCCCTACAATCCAGAGTAACTATGGGAGAACGTAAGAGACATCATGTGCACCCGTAGTTACTGCACCACCTAATGAAAACCTATGGGAAATTCATATTGCAATCCAGAGCAAATTGTTCTTACACTGAAGCAAGGACTCCCCGTAGTTACTCTGGATTGCGCCCTATGTCACTATGCAACTAAAATAAAACTAAAAAAAATTTTCCATACTGTTCTGGCTGGAGAAGGAACCTATCGCTGAATCTCAGGCTACTGAACATCTGCATCCTGTCTTGCTGCAGTGGCAGACAACGAAATGTCAGGTGCTGTTTCACAAGTCAGAAGGCATAAGCCAAATTGGCAGAGAAACAGGGATATGTCTCCACCTATTATCCAAAGTGAATGCCATGGAAAGGTACATTTCTTTTGCCCCAATACCATCATACTGTCACATCCGATTTGCTGGATTTTTTTTAAAAAAGATGTCCAAATGCCAAAAGATTGGCAAAACCAATCTTGAATAAGCCAGAATATATCTTGAATAAGCCAGAAAACTGCACAGAAAAAATAAGTGTATGCTACCTTCTTGCTGAACTGTTCAGGCAAGCAGTGAAACTTTTCAAGATATAAAATAAGCCTATTCAAAGGCACTTTGAAATAGCAACCTTAGAAAACAATAAAAATATTACATGGTGCTGCTCTGAAGCACATTCAAGATAATGCTGACAGTTCAGATATTCAGTAGCCTGATCTGCATTTTCAGAAACAACTGAAGTAGTCACTGTGTTCCGCATTTTAATGATTCTGGGTGTTTAAATGGGCATCAGTTGAAGCTCTAGTTATTTTTTAAAAACATCTTCAGGACATTTATGTAACTTTTGTATATGGATATCGGGATGGACAATGAAGATCTTGTCGGGCAACTCACGGCTCTACCTTTGTTCTTCTAATTCAAGAGAACATTTTCCTAATAGCCTGATGTGCAAGACTCCCATTGACTTCCCTTTATTCAACATGATCATTCTCATACAAAGACATTCTCTGTGGAAGCAAAACATAAAAGGCAGAATATATTCTAGAGCGCCGTAGAGTTGGGGACACAAAAGCCTCTGATGTTATTAAAACAGGTTCATTCCTTACCTATAGCCCGGACCTCACCTTGACAAATGTATAAGCTAGTCATAGTGTGGGGAACCACACTATGTAGCCATACAAAAGTAGTCATAGTGTGGGGAACCACAGCCACTAATTCCCATTCTTATGGGCCTTGCTGGAAGTACACTAGCATAAGAGGGGGAGGATGTGAGAACCAGAACGCTAGACCTTGTGACACTCTCCTATGTCACTGTATGCCCTTCACATCTATCCGGATATTTTTTTCTCCTCCACAAATGTGAGACACTGACCTAGAAACATTCCACTTGGAACTGTACTGAAGCCAGCACAGGTGGGCCAGTTTTGCAGCACATCCATGTAGTAGCAGTCACACCAAGGCTACAATCCAGAGAAACTATGGGACCTTTTACACAGATGTAGTTACGGTGCCACCTATGGGAAATGCAAAGAGCAATCCAGAGTAAGTGCCTCTTACATTTTCCCATAGTTACTCTGGCTTGTAGGGCAAACTGCAGCATGATCCATGGTCCAGAGGCCAAGAGGCCTCTGTGACTTCTTTCCAACTGCAAGGTGTTGCACATGCCATACTGGCACAGCTATGCCACTGCTCAAAGGTTGCTTAGGATTTCTTGTTGAAATACAGAAAAGTTTAAAAAAAAACAGTTAGAAGCTGTATATGGAATGCTATCTTGCTTATTTATGCTCCTGTAAGGCAGGCCTCCTTCAGTCTTGAAAGACTATGGTATCGTGCTCTGCACTGCATATGCTGCATGCGGAGCACGAAAGCCTGGGTTAGATTGTTAGGGAGGATAGGCTGTTACCCAAGCAGCAAATCCCCCCTCTCCACACCACTGAATTAGTCCAATGGAAAGGCAGAGCTGATACAACTGGATCCAGCTGCGTTGCAGAGCTGGGCAAAGGACAGGAGCTCACCCTGTCGTGTGGGGCCGACCAGGGTCTCGAACCCTGGCCTGCTGGTTAACAGGCACAGCATCTTAACCGCTTGCACCACCCACAGTCCTGTAAGGAGACACTCTTTAATTATTTGGGTAGTTGGTTGCCTGAAGCCAATGTAAATGCAAAGTGGAAACCTCTGAGGTAAAAAAAAATACGGACATTGGGCATAATTTCTATAGGATAATAGGAATTTCCAGCTGCTATATCTGCCTTTCATGGTTTCGCACAGGAATGCCAGGCCTGGGGTGGTTTGTATAACTTTGGTACTGAATACTGTATTGCATAAATTGACATAATCTTTCATCAAGGACCATCACTTGCACCTAGGCCTCTTTGTTTACATCTCCCTCATATCTGTAGAATAATGTATGATGAGCCCAGTCCTATCCAACTTTTGAGAATTGATGCAATCATGCCAACAGGGCACGTGAGGTGGTCTCCTCAAGGTAAGGCCATGGTTGGCAAAATTGTCAGCTGGTGGCTCCCTTGACCTCCTTGGCCATGGCTGCCAATTAGGACTATAATCCTACACATTGTATAGGGTGGCAGGTTTTTCAGTCTATGATTCCACCGTTCCTATAGTTTCTTGGGGAGCTACAGATCAAAATTTGGGAGCAAAAGAGTTAAGAGAACATTTGTTCTCTTATCTTGGAACTGTATTGCAATTGTTTCAGCACTGGAAAATTGGATATTATTAGGCCCTCAGTGAGGAAAAATAAAACACTTTACATACAGCAAGGTAATCGTATTGACATCTTGGATGTGGCTCAAGATGGAACTGATTAAACTGGATTTCATATGGGCTTCCATGACTAGCTCTGAGGAGCCAGTAGCATTCTGCATTATGGTAATATGGCATAGGGTAGTTGGGAGACATGAAGATGCCAGAAGAAGTAGTGAGGGTTCCACCGCAGCCTGAAAACAAACATAAAAAGGAGATTTCAATTGCATTGATCAACATCTGCTCTGCTCCATAATGCATGCCCAGTGATGGACAATTCCTTGCTGTATTATGAGCTCAATCCTGACCCACTTTCCAGTCACAGGGTAAAGGCAATGCAACTTCAAGATAAGGGAACAAACATTTCTTTATCTTAAGGAGGCCACCATTAAGGGCACCCAACTGCAGGATGCAGGACATGAATCACTGGCACAGCTACGTCAGTGCTGGAACTTGGTTAATATTTGGGCCTATGCTGTCTAACATTAAACTGATGCTACTAGCCTAATCCTACTGATGCTACTAGGCTAATCCTACAGATGCTACTAATCCTACTGAGGCATTTGTGGATCTTTTTCCTACACTGTTTATACTTTTTATTTCCCGCTATAGTCCAGGGGTCTCCAAACCTTTTGGCACATCATCTCTCTGACACTGTGTCAGGGGTCAAAAAAATCTAATTTATATTCAAATTTGAATAAATATGCATAAATTTACATATGAGACTGTATTGGAGTGGATTACAGGGCTTGTGCAGGGGCCAGATAAAGGAGTATTGAGGCTTGTTGAGCGCCACATTTGGCCGCAGGGCCAGGGTTTGGAGACCCCTGTGAGTCTATACCAATCAATGTGGGTGTCTCTGTGCTCCAAATGAGAATAACAATTACAGCATCCAACTATAGTCCATCAATGCTTATGCCACAAGTATGTTTTAAGTGAAAATAACCTCGAAGCTGATTAACATTCCTTCCAACGTCACATAGTAATGGCTATGTTGGCATTCTGATTTTACCTGTTGATGTTCCATCCCAGTAAGCTGAAAATCCAGTGCTTGTAAGAAACACATCACTTACAAACTTTAACCACAGTTTGTTACTATGGGAAATGGTAACTGGAGGCAATGATGAGCCACAATATTTCCCAAGAAGTGGTGAGGTCTCATAACCACCATCTCTACAATAAGAATCACACATACTGATGGTTAAAACAACAATGGGTCATCACAAATGCTTTAATATATACCAGTAACATGAATTCATAAGTACTAACGATAGCTAAAGTGTCCTCTGCTCTGCACTTTTCTTTGTGATAAATACCTTCCTTTTCCTTCTTTTTTTCTTATTTTTGATTCTCCAAAACCCCTTTTGGTTGCTGTAACCTCTGCCATTGTTATTCCTCCCAAGCTCTCCTGAAGTGTCTGAAGATGGGATTTTCTAAGACATTTTCTTGTTATATTTAGGTAAAGATCATTCTTATTTAGCATAAGGATTATTTATCCTCATATATTTAGTTAAAGATTATTAGGGATAGGGAGCTGAAATGCAGAAGTTTGGGTCTCTCACAAGACCATAAATCAGCATGTAATCTGGATGCACAAGATCCTAGCTATAATTCCAAGCATCTCCAGCTAAAACAATCTTGGTAGAAGGATTAGAATTAATATCTGCTGGAAACCCTTGAAAGCTACTGTCAGTGGAGATAATACTGGGCTAATATGGGGAGAAAAATAATTTGGTAGTGTAGGGTGGCTCCTCATATATTCATGTGTACCTTTAGTTCTGTGATTCTGTTCTACAATTCTGCAAAGTTAATGTTAGAGCTTTTCGATTATTATTTTAAATTATTAAATTATTATTATTATTATTATTATTATTATTATTATTAACTTATTATTATTTTAAATTATTAAATAATTAAACTTTTAAATTATTATTGAAAAGTAAGAAAACACTCACCTGATTACTAAATAATCACTGGTACAGACTCCACCCTCTAGAGAGAAGTTTGTGAAATGCAGAGCAATCTGTTTGTTATTCCCCACAGTGATCCGGTAGACACATGACATTCTGTTGGGATAGTGGTTGGGGTAGTTTGGAGAGGTCAACACACCAGAAGCCACTGTGTAGTCATGTGAACATACTAGAAAAGAAAGAAAACCAATTATTCTGGGCTGGATAGCTTGAATATACACTTTGTGTATATTATGTGTATGTTATGTAACTTGAAAGACAAGAAGAGAAACCAGTGCTTGAGGCATCACTTACATATTACAATTAATCCGTGCAAATAACACAAAAATATTTTGTCAGCTGATGGCAAAATCCTAACCTATTTAGGCCAGCACAACCCACCAGCACATGTCTGTGCACTGGCCTAACCCCCCACCCCACCCCCAGCAACGGCACATAAGTGTCTTATGGAGATTTTGTGACACCTCCAGGCCAGAACAGGACTTGTGCAGGCACTTATACCAGCCTATCTGGAGGTTAGGATTGCAGCCTGAGGGCACAATGCGAAGAAATTTAGACTGACCTAACTCACCTGGCCTATCTTTCTGTGATGGTGTGGGGAGATTGGCATATGCCGGTGCATTGGCCAACCCCCACCCGCACCCTCACCCCAGGAGTGGGGCAGAAGTGTCTTACTAAACAGCTGGGATGCTCCCAGGTCAGCACAGAATTTATGCTGGGGCTTAGGCGAGCCTAAGTGGAGGTTAGGATTGCAAACTGCCTGTTCGGCTGTTAATGAATGAACATATGGTGATATAAGTCCTTATCTATTTTCAATTGCTTGTGACCACTTGCTGGTGTGTTACGGCTGCAAGAACAATCTGGTTCAAGCTAGTCCAAGCAGTCAGCGTTTCTCTGATGTAAAGGACAGTATAAACTAGTGGAAGCTGGACTGTCCAGATAGTCAACAGATCAAAATATGATTTTAAGAAAAATGTCTCATTTTCATGCACCATTGCACAAAACAACCTAATACGTGGGGCATTTTCTGTAAAGAGTAAGATTCATCATTTGCCGAGATTCAAGCCAAATGAAGAGCCTTACGACACATACGATTTTGCCTTTAATTTGATTGTTCGCTGTCAGAAGAGATTTGCTATTTCACAGAGAGGAAGCTTGTTCCTTTTGTAGTGGTATTTGCAACCTCCAACTCACCCTTCATCCCATTAAAAATCTATTCTTTTTTTGCAGGCAGGAGAAGAAAATATCGGCACTTGAAGTCCTGCTGGTGCTGGCACACAGCAACATAATTAACTGACTTAATTCTACCAACTTGGAAAAGAGAAAGGGCTTAAACAAAGATCTTTTGTGAGGAAGTTCAAAGGCAAGCTTGTTTAGAAACATTTAGCCCCAGCCATTCAAATGGGATCTTGAGCCTGTCTCCAGCTTGAAGTGCATGGATTGGCTAAAGATGACATTCAGTTCCAAACTTTACTTACTCAAAACCCCAGGGAATAAAACAGGTCAACATTTCTCTTGAAGTTATTATTGATACAGCCCACTGAAGTCTACATTTACAATTACTTGTGGTATTCCATCCTTAAGAGCTGTCTGAAACACAGCTTTCTATATAAGACTGATGAAAGCCGTGGGGATTAATGTTAATTCGTTGAATCAGTCAGACCAGCTGACACCATATAAGACTTCTGACCCTCTGAAGTCAGCTGGAAAACACCCTACTACAGGTCCCAACCTTAGCAGGTGTAAAGCTATTTGGGATCCGGGACAAGGCGTTTCTGTGGTGGCACCAACCATGTGAAATTCCTACCCTATAGGGTCCTCCTAGCCTTTCTTCCTGCATCCTTCTGCATGATCACAGGGAGTCAATGTTATCCAACTTTCCAACAACAATGCAACTACAATATAATCCCAAGATAAGGGAAAAAAAGCATTTTCCCACCCCACATTGCTGGATGCATTGCATGCCCTGCTGGCACAGTTGCAGTGCCGGATTTATGTATAAGCTAAACAAGCTTAGGGCCCCACTCTCTTGCGAGCCCCCCAAATATTTAAATGAAAAAAACTGGATGTACATTTCCAAAAGATAAGATAAAAAATAAAATAAAACCTACATACAGAACAGTATTTTGTGTAGTGTAGGTCCATAAATTAGGTCTATAAATTACCTTATAGCATATATTCAACACACAAAAAAGCAACAATTTGTTGTTGACAAAGGACAACTAGACTTATAAAGGGTCCCATTACTTTCAATAGCTTAAGGCCTCATCAAATCTAAATCCAGCCCTGCACAGTTGCATCAGCACTGGAAAGCTGGGTAAGATTGGGCCCTTAAATAACCTTCTTTCATCAAGCCTATAGCATGGTATAACAGTGATTCAAGGAATCTATATATATAAAAAAGTCACTCACTGACTGACTGACTCACTCACTGACTCACAGACTCATTACGGCCCTGCCAAAACCGGTGGGCCTAGAAGCGTGAAATTTGGGGTGGGTGTTCCTTCCGTGACTGAGGGGTGCACTAAGAACCGGTTTTTGGAAATTCCAACCGGAAGGGGGTGAAAAGGGGCACAACACGTTTTCCTCCCTATACTTTGCATTGAGAATTGCTGACTCATCAACATTCCGCCCCAACTGCTGGGCCTGAAGCATGGAATTCTGGGAGTTCCTTCTGTCACCTGAACTCCCACCAAGAACCATCTGGAGAATTTAACCCTTCAGGGGCTGAAAAGGGGGCAACGTGTTTCTGTCCTATACTTAACATGGGAGACTGACCAACATCCAGCCTATTTGGTACTCAGTGCCTGGTGCACTGGGGGATGTTTTCCAGAGGAAGAGGTTGCACTGGCGAGGATGCTGCGCATGGGGGGAAGCTGCGCATGGGGGGAAGTTGCGCATGTAGGAAAGTTGCACATGTAGGAAAGTTGCGCATGGGGGAAGTTGCACATGTAGGAAAGTTGTGCATGGGGGAAGTTGCGCATGGGGGAAGTTGCACATGGGGGATGATGCGCATGTAGGAAAGTTGCGTATTGGAAAGTTGCGCATGTGGGGAAGTTGTGCATGGGAGATGATGTGCATGGGGGAAGTTGCGCATGGGGGGATGATGCACATGGGGGGAAGTTGCGCATGGCGGGATAATGCGCATGGGGGAAGTTGCGCATGTAGGAAAGTTGCACATGTAGGAAAGTTGCGCATGGGGGAAGTTGCACATGTAGAAAAGTTGCGCATGGGAGAAGTTGCGCATGGGCGATGATGATGCGCATGGGGGATGATGCGCATGGGGGATGATGCGCATGCCGGGATGATGCACATGGCAGGATGATGTGCATGGGGAGATGATGCGCATGTAGGAAAGTTGCACATGTAGGAAAGTTGCGCATGGGGGAAGTTGCACATGTAGGAAAGTTGCGCATGGGAGAAGTTGCGCATGGGGGAATTTGCACATGGGGGATGATGCGCATGTAGGAAAGTTGTGTATGGGGAAGTTGCGCATGTAGGAAAGTTGCGCATGGGGAAGTTGCGCATGGGAGATGATGCGCATGGGGAAGTTGCGCATCGGGGGATGATGCGCATGGGGGGAAGTTGCACATGGGGGATGATGTGCATGTAGGAAAGTTGCACATGGGTGGAAGTTGCACATGGGGGAGTTGCGCATGGTGATGATGCACATGGGGATGATGCACATGGGATGATGCGCATGTAGGGAAGTTGCGCATGTTGGGAAGTTGCGCATGGGGGAAATTGCGCATGTAGGAAAGTTGCGCATGTAGGAAAGTTGTGCATGGGGGAAGTTGCGCATGGGAGATGATGCGCATGGGGGGATGATGCGCATGGGGAAAGTTGCGCATGGAGGGAAGTTGCGCATGGGGGAAGTTGCGCATGGGGGAAGTTGCACACGGGGGAAGTTGCGCACGGTGGAAACTTGCACACGGGGGAAAGTTGCACGTAGGGAGAAGTTGCGTGTGGGGGGATGATGCGCGTGGGGATGATGCGCACAGGGGAATGTTGTACATGGGGGTAGGTTGCGCATGGGTTGTTGATGTGCCGTTGAGGATGTTGTATGGGGAATTTACTCCAGCAACGCGGGTACTATGTTCTGTGAAGTTTGGAAGTGGAGTTTTATTTATTCTCTAATGGTTTGTCTAGTTTTTAATTTTATTGCTTAATTGATTTTGATATTATTAATCTGGAACTGGCAAAGACCATTTGGATGGCAAGATACTAAATGTTATCGAAGATAACTTTCATTGCTGGTAGGTTAACAATGAGAAGTGTAATGATCCAAAACACTTCTACAAAAGGGAAGGAATGGGAGATTCAAGACAATGGTAGGGAGAAAAAGTCAGAGGTGTATTTTTGTTTTGTAAGGAACAGAGGTGGGATGCTTAATTCATTAAGAAAAAAAGGAGAAGTCAAGAGTCCATGCTTGCTGAAGAAGGGATGAAGAAGCAGAAAAACACATGGCTTTTATGCAGAATGTCCTAGATTCAATGTATATATGAGAAAGGTCCCAAACTAAAACCCTGAAGAGCCACTGCAATCATCATACTGACCTAGATGGACCAGTGGTCTGACCCAGGAGGGCAGATACTTATTTTCAGATTTGTTATATTGACTAAAAAGTGTGGTAACTCATTTAAATCTTTCTGTGTGTAACCACATAGTAAAGGCAGAAAACTCTGGCATGAAATCTAAGTTCATATGAGAGGGTTTGTAGTACCTGTGGGTACTTGGCCTACAGGAAAGGGTTCCATGTTCATACTTCAGGAGCAGCCATATAAAGTATCTCTAGAGTAGGGGACTAGATGGGGAGGCTGAAGGAACAAGAGGTGAGAAGGGTGCAGGAGGGAATAGATCCAACAGTGATGGCAACCTCCCTGTCCATCCTCCTCAGATTTGTTCCAGATATAGAACTGGCACTGGTGTGATGAGACTCATAGAAGAGCAGGAGTTTCCCCAATCCTCATACCAACCCAACTGTATATAAAGCACCTATTTTTATGCAGTTGCATCAATGGGAGGGGGGAATGAATAAGATGGGTCTTTAAATCTTCCTGATCTATATATATAAAAGAGAAAAGTCACTGACTGACTCACTGACTGACTCACTCACTCACTCACTCATCAACGCCCTGCCAAAACCGGTGGGCCTAGAAGCGTGAAATTTTGGGAGGGTGTTCCTTCCGTGAGGGAGGGGTGCACTAAGAACTGGTTTTTGGAAATTCCAACCGGAAAGGGGTGAAAAGGGGCGCAACGCGTTTTCCTCCCTATACTTTGCATTGGAGAATTGCTGACTCATCAACATTCTGCCCCAACTGCTGGGCCTGAAGCATGGAATTCTGGGAGTTCCTTCTGTCACCTGAACTCCCACCAAGAACCATCTGGAGAAATTAACCCTTCAGGGGCGGAAAAGGGGGCAACGTGTTTCTCTCCTATACTTAACATGGGAGACAATTCGGTGCTCGGTGCCTGGTGCACTGGGGGATGTTGTTTGGAGGAAGAGGTTGCACTGGCAAGGATGCTGCGCATGGGGGTAAGTTGCTCATGGGGGAAGTTGCGCATGGGGGAAGTTGCGCATGGGGAAAGGTGTGCATGGGGGATGATGCACATGGGGGGATGATGCGCATGGGGGGAAGTTGCGCATAGGGGAAGTTGTGCATGGGGGAAGTTACGCATGGGGAAGGTGCACATGGGGAAAGGTGCGCATGGGGAAAGGTGCACATGAGGGGAAGGTGCGCATGGGGGATGATGCGCATGGGGGGATGATGCGCATGGGGGGATGATGCGCATGGGGGATGGTGCGCATGGGGGAAGTTGAGCATGTGGGGAATTTGAGCATGGGGGGATGATGTGCATGGGGGGATGATGTGCATAGGGGGAAGTTGCACATAGGAAAAGTTGTGCATGGGGGGATCATGCGCTTGGGGGAAGTTGCGCATGTGGGAAGTTGTGCATTGGGGATGATGCGCATGGGGGGATGATGCGCATGGGGGGATGATGCGCATGTGGGAAGGTGCGCATGGGGAAAAGGTGCGCATGGGGAAAGGTGTGCATGGGGGAAAGGTGAGCATGGGGGGAAGTTGAGCATGGGGGAAGTTGAGCATGGGGGAAGTTGCGCATGGGGGAAGTTGCGCATGGGGGGAAGGTGCGCATGGGTGGATGGTGCACATGGGGAAAGTTGCACATGGGGGATGATGTGCATGGGGGGAGTTGCCCATGGGGGGAAGTTGCGCATAGGAAAAGTTGTGCATGGGGGGATGATGCGGATGAGGGGATGATGAGGATGAGGGGAAGTTGTGCATGAGGGGAATATGCGCCGTGGGGTGATGTCGTATGGGGAAACGTTACTCCCGCAATGCGGGTACGCTTTTTGCTAGTATATAAATATAAGGCAGAATTGCAATGTTTCAAGCAAAAAATATTTCCTGTTTTCATAATTTGTTATACATAATATACTGAATAAATCAAAATATGTGTTATTTTAAATAGACTTGTCTATGCAAACCTAGGCAAATGTGTTGGTTTAGTCAAAGGAAAATCAGTTATGCGTTTTGTTAAGCAATAATAATATCTTATTCTGAGGCTGCTCATTTGGCCAAGGTTGATTTTCTATAAAAATGTATTTTTTAATCATCTTGCCAATAGTTCTCTGCTCTAAAAATGAATAACCTGAATGCAGGAGCTGGCTGGTGGTGAAGAGGAAGCAATGGCAAAAGGCAAAGTGTCTGCCAACTCCACCCATGTACTCATAAATGTACTCATTTTGTCCAATGATGAAAAAACAGCTCTGACCATATAATAGTTTTTGGCTGTCGATGGCAAGAGGGAATGTTTTGCAGAGAAATTAAAACAAACTCAGGAAGTTATTTTACAAGAACAGACTACAATGAAACACAGCCAGGAAATTTGAGAAATGTGGACAAGAATATATCAACCGAGCCTGGCTTAGAAAACATTGTAGGATGCCTGTGATATTGTGGGGTATGGGACATAATGAATATAAGTTATGCAACGGAGTGAATATAAAGTTTTACCTGTAGATGCATTTAGTGAAACATAATCAACTGAGAATCCCTCTGAGGCAATATTGTGATTCGTCACAAAATTCAATGTCAGGATATTCCCACTGCTGGTCATTGATGGTGGAACTGATCTTCCACAGTATCTGTACCAAATCAATAATACAAATATGCTTATATGTCATACAATCTTCATCTTATATACAAATTCCAACTTCCATTTTTATAGAATACAATCTGTGGTGAACAAATGCAAATCAAAAATCTGAAGAACGTAAGCAAGGATGCATTTAACATTTTTAACTACGTAATTTCCCAGCCTTCTAAATAATAAGGAATTAAGCTGTGTGACTGTTCATAAACTCTATCAAATTAAATGGAGAGGAGTGCCAAATGTATGATCAAAGAAGGGACTGTGTATTGATTAAAATGTGAGCCCATATGGGGCAGTAGTTCTAGAGTTAGAGCTGGAAGATCCAGGTTTAAATCGCCACTCAGCTATGAAACTTCCTGGCCAATCTCAGACCTCAGGCCAGTCTCTGTCTACCTCACCCTCATCTACCTCACAGGATTGCTGTGAGGTCAAAGATGAGAGGACCTATGGAACTCCTTGGTGAAGGAATATGGAAATACAAAAATAAAAATAAATTAGAGCAACATTCAATAAAGGACTTTAAAAGGTCTGATCCAGGTGGTCTTATAGATATAGCAAGCATATTTTTTTAAAATGTGCATACTTCCCCAGTCTTGTCATAGTAGTGTTGTCATAGATTTCAAGGTAATCTTTGTTGCAGTAGTAGTCAAATTCCAAGTTAAAAGATGTGAAGATCAGACGAATCAGATAACCAGGCTGGACTAAGATGGTCCATGTACATTTGACACCATGTGGATATGGGGCTAGGTAGCTGGGACTTGCAATGCTTCCCTCTGGGTCTGTGAGAGCCCCTCCACATGCTACAACACAAAGAAATAGTACATCAGTGCATAGTAATACACAGTACATCCAGAAATAGAAATCCATGCATAGGGCAAAATCCATAGCAGTTATGGGTCCACACAGTTATGTCACCCTCTATTGTTATCTTATAGAAAGTCAGCTTAATTGCTCTGGAGCAAGGGGATTAATTTCACTTTAGGATATAGGCCATAAGCTCTTAAAGTGATATGAATTATGATATTATGATATTAATTAATTATGAGAAAGTGAAAGATTGCACAGGAACCCACATAAATGCTGACATCACACTCTGAGAGCCTTCTCTGGGTGTTTCTGCCTTCAGAAGTTAGGTAGATGATCACTAGTGACAAAATCTACTAATTGCTTCTCCTGTATAGTGTTCAATAGGTGGGCTGTGGGTGGCACAAGTGGTTAAGATGCTGTGCCTGTTAACCAGCAGGCCAGGGTTCAAGACCCGGGTCAGCCCCATAAGACAGCGTGAGCTCCTGTCCTTAGCCCAGCTCTGCGACGCCAGCTGGATCCAATCGTATTGGCTCTGCCTTTCCATTGGACTAATTCAGTGGCGTGGAGAAGGGGGATTTGCTGCTTGGGTAACAGCCTATCCTCCATAACAATCTAACCCAGGCTTTCGTGCTTCGCATGCAGCATATGCAGTGCCGAGCACGATACCATAATCTTTCAAGTCTGATGGAGGCCTGCAATAGGTAGGAAAATTATAAGGTTTTCGCTGGGAATCTGAAAGTTTTGGGTTAACTTTCAGAAGTTAAAACTTTCAGATTCCAAAACTTTCAGATTCCCAAAACTTTCAGATTCCCAGCGAAATCCTTATAATTTTCCCAGGACTTCAATTTTTGAAAAAACCAAACACTGCTATTTATGCTACCTTTTGACTTTTATCATATTTTATGTTACTTTTACCCATTGTCTGTAAGTTGTCCTGGGAGTTGTACAATGGAAGTATCAGGAATGATTTAAAACATAAATAAAAGAAAATAATGGCATCACAGGCTGGGAAAGAACCTACAAGCTCTGTTGAACCAGCCCCTACCACAGTGCAGGCACTCCACCATTAGAACATTCCTGACAGATGACTAACTAGCCTCTGTTTAAAGACTTCCAACTAGGAGAAGTCTGTCCCCTGAGGCCACTCTGCAAGGATTCCCACCATCAAGTTCTTCCTAATTTTAAATGAAATTCCCTTGTTGCAGTTTAATACCTTTTGTCCAGCTACTACATTCCAGGGCAAATAAATACATAGAATTTTTTTCCCCTTAAACTTGTCAAGATATATGTAAGAGAGATTGCTGTTTTTGTTTTAGTACTTTATAAAAGAATCCCAATCGAAATATTAATACTCAACTAGATTTCCAATCATGTCTGATAGTTTGGTGTCAAAGGAGAATTCAGAGGGAGACAGAGAGAAAGAAATAACATTTACCTGCATCCAAAGACTTGTATTCTGCCATGAAGCCAAGGTTGGTTATAGAAGAAGTTCTAAATTTTACATAAAGATTGTTCTGTGTAGACTGCACTACAGATGGTACATTTGTGCCACAGTATTTCCTCAGTAAAGGAGAATTTGCATTGTTACCATTTCTGATCTGATGAGGGAAAAATGCACAAATAACATGAACATGTAGTTTGTCCCAAGCTGCAAATTTGACAGACAACAACTAAAGATGTAATTTCCAAATACTGTACATAAATTTGCAGTTTTCCTCCTATACCATCTCATGGTTTCACAATGAGCAACCATACCAAAAAATAAGACCAGCTGGGCACTATTGAATCTGTGTGTGTGTACACACACAAAGTGTGAAATCCCGAGTAACTACATACAGGAAGTCCTTGCTGCAGAGTAAGAACAAGTTACTCTGGATTGCAATATGAATTTCCCATAGGTTTTCACGAGGTGATGCAGTAACTACGTGCTCCCTTAGTTACTCTGGATTGTGCCCAAAATCACTTTTCAATGTCAAACACAATTTTTTTATTTTAATAGTCCATTTCCAATGGACTTTGTTCCCAGTAAAGTATGCTTAGGGATGCAGCCTTACGGTCAAACTAAATGTGTTTTTAATTCAGCAACATGCTTTTCAACTGAATTTTTTTGTTCTGCAACTAAAAATAGCAGGTGGGTGAGTGGGGACATGATGGTAGGGAGACACTGAGAAAACACCCAGGCCTCCCTCCACTTGCTCCTTGGTTTTGCCATGTTCCACATATCCTCACCTGCTATTTCTAAATGAAATTATCCCCCACCACAGTGCAAAATGAAGCATAATGTTGTTATGGTGCATAACAACTGAAATAAGCAATAATTAATGGCATTCATTGTATCTGAAAGCTCTCTGATATACATACACAGACTTAAATGTGTGGTGAATTTTTTACCTCCACATAATCCGTGTTACAGGTTGTAACATTATGGATCCGAAAATCAGTAAAATTAAGTATGACAACATGGCCCTCTGGCTGGGAGATGCTCCATTCACAAGTCTTGTCATGAGGGAGTGCCCTGGGGTAATAGGGAGATCGAATCACACCCTCACCAGACAAGACTCCTCCACAGGCTGTCAAAAGAAATGGAGAAATAGTGAGGAAGATGCAGTTCAGGTGGTTTTTAACATTCTCCTTTAGCATAAGAAAGATGTTGCTAAGAAGGGCAGCCTAAGTCTCAGCATAAGTCCTGTGCTGACCTGAGGGAGTCACACAAGGGCCATAGGGATACTTCTGCCCCACTCCTGGAACACAGGCATGTACTGACCTTCCCACACCACCATACACAGGTATGTACTGACCTTCCCACACCACCATACACAGGTATGTACTGACCTCCCCACACCTCCATATGAAAATATGTGGGCTGAGTTAGGCCAGAGCTAATTTTTTTAGGATTGTGCCCTAAATGTAGTAACCAGAAGCACTTTTAAGACATCTTAAGACATAAGACAAAAGAGTGGAGTCTGAGGGACCAAATTGGTTTCTGGCAGCTACTTTAGAGTTGCATTCAAGAAGCTGTTGAAGTGGAAAGGGGCAACATCTCAGCTGTGTCCATTACTATAAATCATGTTTTGACACCATTGACTTCTATGGGATTAAACAAGTAAGCCCACTAAACAACAGTGGGCACTGCACTGCTCAGTTTTTTCCAAGGAAGGAATACAAAAAAAACTAATTGTCACGTTTTTTCTTACCAACTTCATAACGAGCCTTGAAGCTTGATTTTTGTGCTGAGATGTCAGATTTAAACCTGACCCAGAGGCTGTTACTGTTGGAAGTGATGGCGGAAGGAAGCAAATTCCCACAGAACTTGTTGATTAAGGGTGCCAGCTCAGTGTCACCATCTCGGACCTAATCACAAATGAATTGATTAAATCTGATTATCAAAACACCATTGGAAATTTTTCGGAACCATGTCTTAGCTGACCCAGAAAGACATGCAAAGTGAACATGCAAAGATCTAAAAGTTTAGTCTCCAACTAAAATGGTCCTAACAACTGGGTTTCTAAAGAAGGCAAGAAGATATTGTCTTTTGCTCTTCTCATACAATTTGCAAGATCTGGACACTTCCACTCTTATTTCCTTAGTCCTTACTCTCTCTGGCACCTATAAAAGAATTGCTATTACTCAGTGCAAATTCATCTGTTCCTAAAAGAAGACAAAAAAGTCAACAATTGATTGATTGCAGAGTTTAAAAGCTATACCTTGCATTGTACCATCATAAGTTTACTAAACCTCTGCCTTCGGCCATACATCTTACTCGACAGCAGTAGATAT
Source organism: Cryptoblepharus egeriae (assembly GCA_030015325.1). NCBI lineage: Eukaryota > Metazoa > Chordata > Lepidosauria > Squamata > Scincidae > Cryptoblepharus > Cryptoblepharus egeriae. The sequence continues at coordinate 20,334,956 of JAREYC010000004.1, read as the reverse complement.
ATTAGATGACCCTAATCTCATTCCACAATGTGCTCCATTTGCCAAAGGCTTCTGGTTTTGTTTTTTTTAAATGCTACTTTGTGACCTATAAACCCCTTGGATGGCCAGATATTAATCTATCCATGCACTTACCTGTCTTCATGTATTACACTGTTGTCATGGAAAGTGGTCTGAGCAGGGCTTTCTTAGCTGGATTTGAAACATTAAGGTTTGTTTCATAGGCTGCCAACTAAAAGTGTGTATTATTGCATTACTGAAACATCTGCATGTGTCCATTTCACTGAGTGAGCATGAAGCACGGAAATGCAATTAGCCACAGCAGTTGGGATTGTACAAAATACATCCCTGAGAGTGAAATATACAAATATAGCCATTTAATGCATGCTGGTATACTGTACACCATATGCAGGGGGAGTGTCTCGAACCCGGGTCTCAAACCCTGGCCTGCTGGTTAACAGGCACAGTGTCTTAGCCACTTGTGCCACCCACAGCCCAAGTGGTTAAGACACTGTGCCTGTTAACCAGCAGGCCAGGGTTCAAGACCTGGGTCAGCCCCACAAGACAGGTGAGCTTCTGTCCTTAGCCCAGCTGTGTGACGCCAGCTGGATCCAATCGTATCAGCTCTGCCTTTTCATTGGACTAATTCAGTGGCGTGGAGAGGAGGGATTTGCTGCTTGGGTAACAGCCTATCCTCCACAACAATCTAACCCAGGCTTTCGTGCTTCGCATGCAGCGTATGCAGCGCCGAGCACGATACCATAGTCTTTCAAGACTGACGGAGGCCTGCTTTGTTCCACAAATGGCTGCCACTGTATTTACTCAAATCTAACGCTCACCCTTTTCAGCCAAATTCAGTATCCAGAATAGGGGTGAGAGTATATTTGATGGTTAATTAGATATGAATGAATATGATATTTTGATTATAAGTACAGGGTGCATTAGATTGATGGTGCATTAGATTCAAGTAAATACAGTATACTACTATGATCACCTTGATGGTCTAGCAGTCTGTTGCTTACAAATCTGCTGCCTATTCTGCTGCCATCAGAAGTTCCAGACTTTCCTATTTTTACTAAAACACTAGTAAAATACTAAACAGTATTGCATGCTCCCTTCTTTGGTTAATGTGGTAATCTGTGTATCCAGATGGCAACTGTATCCTATGTAACTGCAGAGCATGCAAGTACTGTACGGCTTTTTGATGTGCAATTTAAAATATCATCTTTCTTAATAACTATAGAGTTGACTGTAGAATGTAATCCTGCAGGTAATCCTTTCTTTTGGAAAAAAAAGATGATTGAGGATTTAAAACATTCCTTAATAGCCCCCCAAAAACCCTTCCAAGGGAACTATAACAACGTTATGTGTTCCTTTCTGTAAAACATTCAATTCTTCCATTCCGCTTCTGAGTGGATGTGGATTAGTTGTTGGAGGGAAGGGAAGAATGGACAAAATGGATGGCGACTGAAAAATACAGACAGATCAGAGCAAAATTATATTTTCTCCCCTATAAATAATTCTCCTCTCCACAAACAAAATAAACACCTACTGAACTAACATGAACTTATCGTGCCCAATGCACATGATTCTGTCCTTTTTTGCTGCTGGGAACTTCATTACTGTTTTGCCAGCAATTAGAGAAGGGAATTCTGAGCCCAAACAAACAAAGCTGTCTTTTTACATTACACACCAGGCTTCCTTCTGATTTTGGAAATTAATTACACTTCAATTCCAACCAGAGCCGAAGGAAGGAAGGCAGGCAGGCAGGAAGGAAAGAGCTATGTTATGACCATGACCAGCCTTCTGTAACATAAGCTATGTAGATACAATCTGCTTATATTAAAAGTGGTTCGCAGGAACCTTCCTCTGTTTTCTCAAAAGGCAAGTTTCAAACTGAACAAACTAGGCACACAATTCCTAAACTCTAGCTAAATCTGCTATTTACCCTACAATCCAGAATAACTACAGGAGCACGTAAGAGACTTTACGTGCACCTGTAGTTACTGCACCACCTAGTGAAAACCTATGGGAAATTCATATTGCAATCCAGAGCAAATGGTTCTTACACCGGAGCAAGGACTCCCCGTAGTTACTCAGGATTGCGCCCTTAGAGACCTAAAGATGCTAAATAGATGCTACTTCCTGCCTATTCCTATGGCCCCACCTTTTCCATGATGAAGCCAGACTGATAGAGCATGTGTTGGTCCCCATGGTGGGCGATGTGGAGATGTCAGGAGGCCAGTCATAGATAAGTAAAACATTTACTTATTTCTTTCTGTTGATTGCACAGCTATTCTTGATTGTCCTCTATGAGTTTTGGATGTTAATTAAATGGAATAGCTATTCCTGTGTAAATCTTTGGGTAGGCATTTTCTTCCATGATTTTTGAACATGGATGAGTAAAGAAAAACTATATGAGAGGTAGTACATCTGTGATCAGGTCCTCCAGGTCTGTAAAGGCCTTAAAAATAAAAAGCAGCTACAGGCCATTCTGAATTGGATCAGAATGATGGTGCTGGAGGACGGTTTGTAATCCACTCAATTCCCTGATGTCGGTTTAGCTACAATGCACCCCACTACAGAATACATACAAGTTCTAGGATCTAGGTGACAAGTTGTAGGATTTTGTTTCCTGACTAGAAATAATAACTTATGTGTGTTCTACATCAGAAAAAAGGCATGGGGAAGTTAAGCCCTATTCCCCATGTCATCATCCGCATCCAAATCAAATTCTTCCCCTTCTGAGTGCTTTTAAAAGAAATGTAAAGAGATGGAAGACCAGAGGATGATGCCCAGTGTCTCATCCTGTTTTAACTATACATAAATGTTTCACAGTAACAAAGAGATTTTTAAGAAGTCACCTCTATATAGTTCAAAGAGCAGCCAGTTTGACTTTCTGTGTCCAGTTGTACAAAACTGAGGTAGATCTTTTCACCAGGTGGTTGTCGGATGATGTAGATGCATTGTCTGTTGTTAAGATAAGGATTCGGCCAATAAGGGGACATGATAACTCCCAAGCTGTCTGTATAGTTTCCTCCACAATTGGGATGTGCTGCATTAAAGAAAAAAAAATTGGTGCTTATAGCGTCAATACTACATATCAATTTAGCTTACTAATCACAATCATTTACCTAGACAAGATACAGTATGTGCAATTGCACTTACCAGGTGATGTTATGTATGTGATATGAAATCCTTTATCACTATCAAGAGAGTTGGAATGAAAGTGAACCAAGGCATACGGGCCACTTGTTTGAAGAGGAGGTGGTGAGCCTGTGCTGCAATATTTTCCAAGGAGATAATCTTCAGAGAGCAGACCATCTCGAATCTTAAAAAAAAACCCACATATTCATAATACCCATAGCATTAATATATACTGTACAAAGACACTAGTTTTGTCAGGTTAGAGGCATCCAAACATTTGAGTTTTCTATAGTGGGGCCTGGCGATATGACAAAAATGCATGAAAACTGGAGACCAATCTGGGATCAAGGGGAGGCCAAATGGCCAGAGTTTAAATTTTGCCATCTGTACATTGAACAAGAAACAAAAACATTGACGCAATTTATTTCTTTATTATTTTAATTATTTTACAAGAAGCTGTAAAAACTGGGTTCAAGATCTGCTGAAAAGAAAATGCGTGTGTGTATATATGTGTTTTGTTGCTACAACAAATGTATTATCATCTTGCTAGATCGCAGCTACTGTTGTTAACGCCAAACAATTTAGCTTATGAAGTTACTACTAGAATATGAACAAGTACTGTACTTCTAATGATAAATGCCAAGGAATTTCTGCAATGAGCAACTAAGATCAGAGCAACTGTTTAGTTACATAATCATGGAAATAAATTGTGTGTTTTTTTTAAAAGGATGTGTTGTGTTTTAAAAGGATGTGTTTGTATATATCATGTCACAAATAGTGGGCAAGTTTAGTTCTTTCTTGTTAGTGGCCAGCATCATCCGTTGCAACTTTTAACAGAACTTTCATACATTAAAGTTAATCTCATAGGAGGTTTTCCAGACACAACTTGAAGATGTTTTTTCTGCAAAGATAACTGCTTATAGCTGAGTTTTTGGTTCCTGAAATATTGCACAGTTGTTCCTATATAGACTGAAGCTCTCAAAATGATTCAACAATTTTCAAGAACTGTGAATATTCTGTACCTCAGGTTTCTTTTTATATTTTAGTTGTCGTAACAGGAATAACACTGACACTATCACTTATGTTATATTAAGGTTGACTTATGACCAAGTTTCGTCCTCACTATTATATTTTAGTAGTATCTTTTATAGATAGCTTATCTGCGTAGTATGAGGTAATACCAACTATGTGTCCCTGTTCAGCACAGCAGGCTCTTAAATCCGATTATTTTATTACATTTTCCAGATGAGGTATCAGTCCTCTGAACCCAAAGAAAATATGATATGAACACACACACACACAAACTGTGTCATTTTGAACTTGTATCCTATAGCTCTCTCAGACTGACAGGTTTATGAGGAAGCAGTTCATTTGTATAACATATTTGCACAGTACATCCACATGTTTATCTAGGACTGGGAAATATTTGCAGAAGGAATCTTGTGGCAGGAAATGTAATCTGTGAATATACGTGAGGAAAAAGAGTGCCAAGTTTAAAAAAAAAACTTCCTGAAGCTTTGCAAGACTTGTTTTTGCTAATTCTTTTTTTTAGTTAAATTTATGTTGACAATTTCAAACAGTGGCAGAGGTGGGGAATGGAGGAGAGGAAAATGATAAACACAATGGGCCCAATCCAGAGTAACTGCGGGAGCACGTAAGAGACATTACGTGCACCCGTAGTTACTGCACCACCTAGTGAAGACCTATGAGAAATTCATATTGCAATCCAGAGTAACTTGTTCTTACACCGGAGCAAGGACTCCCCGTAGTTACTCTGGATTGCACCCAATGGCTACAATCCAGAGTAACTATGGGACCTTTTACACTGACGTAGTTACAATGCCACCTATGGGAAACCTATGGGAAATGCCTAGAGCAATCCAGAGTAAGTGGCTCTTATCTCCAGTAATGGGATTCAAAGAAATTAACAACAGGTTCTCTGCCCATCTGGCAGCCACTTTTAAATGGCTGTTTTTAAACTTTATATGACCTATCTCTTGTTAACAACAGGTTCTATAGAGTAGGTGCGAACCTGCTGGAGCCCACCACTGCTTACCTCTTCCTGTAGTTACTCTGGATTGTAGAGTAAATATGTTCTAAATTATTTGTGTGTTTTTACTGTAGTATATTTTTAGAGTTTTGTCCTGACCCAGCAAGGATGATATATGCACAATGTCAACTCTTTATGCAATATGGATGGAATACAGCAATACCAACAGCCACAAAGATGGTTGGATACTGTATCTTCCGGTGGAAATAAGCTGCAATCCTAAAGACACTTTCCTGGGAGTAAGACCCATTGAACACTTCCTACTCTGCCCATCCAATTGAAGATGCATTACAATATGGATGGAATAGCACTGCATAAAGAGCCACAACAATGAGACCATTTTCTTTCATTGTCTTTTACCTCCAAGTAGTCCTGGCTGCAATTATCATGGTGTTCCAGGCTCAGAGTGCCAAAGGCAAATGTGATGAGAAGTCCAGGATTGGTTGAGATGGTCCAGTAACAATCTCTGTTGGGAGGATAATTACCGGGATAGCCCGGTGAGTTAATTGATCCATAAGTGGTATTCAGGTCACCACCACACTCTGAGAGAGAGAGAGAGAGAGAGAGAGAGAGAGAGAGGTGAATTTTAATTAATACATGATAACATCACATGAATGTTATATGCTTTTCTGCTCTGAAGCACTTTCCACACAGGAAATGTAATGTGTAAAGCTTCTGTAAGGAAGTGCAATTTTAAACTATGGTTTAAGCTTTGAACTCTTAGCTAATCTATAAGATATTATTCATTTAAATCTGTTGCTAATTACTATTCACCAAGGGCTTAGTCCAGAGTAAGGGCAGTGACGAGTGCCTTAGCTGGGCTGCCCTAGCTATTCTGTATCCAGAACAGAAAGTTATGCTGCATCCAGAGTCAGGAAGCCTAGACTGCCCTAACTGCTCCAGAGAATGCTAAGTCAGTGACAGCTGAGGAGGGCTTGCTCCTGAGGAGACCCCCCCTCAGATCACACTGAACAAGGAACAGCTGTGGTGCCTGCCTTATAAAGAAGCCCAGCAGTTCCTGACAACCAGTTACAGCTGCAGTTCCTCTAGTGGAGGGTGGATGCTTGGAGTGGCCTGTAGTAGCCACAGGTAAGTGGCTGCCGTAGTTGTTCCATATTCTGTGGTTGAGAGGCAGGGGTTGCAGATAGGCTGGCCAAGAACTCAGATTTTTTTGTCAACATTGCCATTCTTACTCTGCCTTATCATGGATCCCTGTGGGTCTACTCATTACTATACCTGCTCCTGAGGTGGTATAACTCTGAGGAGCTGGAAGAGGGTATTTCTGCCTTGGAAACAGACTCTGGATACAGAGTAATTGCTCTGCCCTAGGCAGAGCTAAACATGCCCTCAACATGTCTCTCCTGAGCTGCCTAGGCTGCCCCAGTTAGGGCAGAGCAGGTCCACCTCTCTTGGGGCACCCTATGTTGCCTTGCTCTACCTCAAGCCTTTTCCAGAGTAACTAGGGTGGAGCATCTTGCAGTTGGTTCAGCACAGTGATAGATAGGGCAACCCAAGTGCTACTCTGGATTGGGCTGTAAACCACGAACGCTTCAGCTTTTGAAACTTTCAAACAAAGCTAGACAGTGACTGGATTCAGATAAAATGCAAAGCCATAGTTTAGCTATAACGATGGTTTCACATTATAGCTAATCATGAATGTACACAAAAACTGTGATTGGTTTAGGGATGACAGAAAAGGATCTGAAACCACAGTTTGAAGCTGATTTGCAAACCAGTTTTCGTGCTAACTGTAGTTTTCCTGAAATCACTGAGAAACCAGTGTTGCAGCCATTGGTCTGCTGCAAGAGCTAGCTGCACAATATAAATGGGAATACATTTACAAATTTGAATCCTGGGCAGGTACAAAACAAAACCAGACATGCATGGCCAGTTTGCCTGTTCCATAGGTTGTCCTCTTTGAAGCTCAAATCGTGGTATGCGTTCATAACCATGGGTTAACACAAACCATGGTTTCATGTCTAATTCAGCCATTGGATTTTTAAGGAGGAAATTAAGGTACAACCTTTTTCTTTGCATATAGCCTTACCAGGCCGCCGAGACTCCCAGTGAACTGTAAACCCGCCTTCATTATTGCTGCGATTTGAGTAGAACCATAAATACAAAGTGTTATGACTGCTGAGAAGCTGTTCAGGGTGAGAGGATCCACAGTATTTCCCCAAGATGTGTGCCGATGGTGAGTCCCCATCATGGATCTGAAGATAGCCAGCCCTACAGCTGCTACTTTCCACCAGTTGAAAAAATGGAAAAGTAATGCGCAGAATCTAGTAGGAAAGAGCAGAGATCCATTTAATTAACTTCCTTTTCTAACTGTGGCTGAGAACACCTCAGCTAGCAATGCTTAGGTATTGTATATACACTTGCTCTGTGTAGATCAGATAACACCTATCCACACTGAAAATGCTTGCTAGATAACGTGGAGGTGAGCTATAATTTCCAGAGAAATCACAGAGCAGGCAGGGGGATTAAGCAAATACTAAAGGTCAAAGGAAGGGAAAAGAGATAAAGGGAAAGAATTCTAAATTGTCCTCTGGTCCAGGAGGTTGCAAGAGTGTAGGATCTGTCATCTTGGAATCCAGCACTGGGCTTTCCTGTGAGTAAGTCTCATTGAATACAATGGTACTTACTTCCAAGTAGACATGGCGGAGCTCTGGCATCACAGTGATGTCACATCCCAATAAGTTTGACAGGGGATTCTGGACAGATTTTTAAGTTTGAAATGGGGTCCCAGGATGAAATATCCAAGTACCATTGGTCTACTCAATCTATAGCACCTAAAGAAGTGGCACTTAGGAAGCTGGGCTACCCAGGAAAAGAACAAAGATCCAATATAAGTCTGTATCCTGGCCCTGTTCCTGGATTCCTTTTTGCCCACCCATGGGACCCACTCACCCTTCTTCCACCCCAGAATGCCTCCCTCTTGCCCTACTCATACCTCCCCAGATACCTACACCAGCCAACTGGCACAAATTTACCTAGCTAGGGGTTTGCTCCAGCACAGGGAGGGTCAAGTGCATCCTTGCACCAGCCTCCCCACCACACAAGGTATCCCACATGTGCCTTATAGCATGTTTGTAACCCTCCCCCACTGGCTGAAGGGCGCTGTAGGATTGTGCTCTTCATTACTTAGACCCGGGGAGTAGATAAATTCTCATGGGCAGCCTATCATGAGACAAGAGTATTAGGAAAGGATGCTGTGGGAATTCCAGAGAGCAGGGTGGATGGGAGAAGGACATCTCTACTCATGGAAGATAGCTCATGATGTGGGGGTTGATTGCATTCCATGTGCTAATTTACCACACTGCTGCAAAGTACTGGAATGCGGGCTGGCTTGTATCATGGCAAACTCAACACAAAGAATAAACAAATTGAAATCTGTTAGTAGGGAAACAGTTGCTCCTAAGTGGCTCAGCATGAAAACAAATTCTTTCTCAAGAGTTCTAACTGAAAAACCCCAAGGGGTTTTCTTGAGTGTGTGGTGGAAACACTGAAAAATACCAGTTGTGCTGCTGCTATCATTACCCTGCTAGATGCTTCCTCATCCATGTCCAAAGTGGGTGGGAATCCTTTCCTTTGGGAAAACATTAACAGGTGGTGGAGAGGGTTACTTCCAGGCAAAAGAGGTCCACAGGACCACTTCTAGATTGAATGGTTACCAACTGCAACCAAACATAATGGGACTTTTGGTCAAGCCCTATGATCTCTGGCTGCACATGACACACTAGGTGCACTTTGGAGTGGAGGATTCCTCTTATGGGGCATTCTCCACTATCTCTTACCACCACCACCTCCCTCCCAAGCAAAGAATTTTTGGGTGAGGTATAATAGACAGTGGAATATATTGTGGAGGCAAGGTGAGAGCCCCAATTTGAGTCTTGGATCCATTTGGGCTGCTTACGAGGGGAAGAATTTGCATTTTGAGATTCCCCCACTGAAATATTCACTACATCACCATGTGGGAGCATGATCTGACATCTGACAATTTGGTTGAGCCCCATTGCGTCAGTTCTCTAGTTATGAGTCTATTTTTTGTGGCTAAACTGAGATTTGGAGCAGATTGAGTGGAGAGGGTTAGTCCAGATTAACACTCAGTCTAGATTATTTTTGAAATAGTCTATCTAAATAATGTTAGCAGACTGTGGGTGGCACAAGTGGCTAAGACACTGTGCTTGTTAACCAGCAGGCCAGGGTTTGAGACCCGGGTCGGCCCCACAAGACAGGGTGAGCTGCTGTCCTTAGCCCAGTTCTGCAATGCCAGCTGGATCCAGTCATATTGGCTCTGCCTTTCCATTGGACTAATTCAGTGGTGTGGAGAGTGGGGATTTGCTGCTTGGGTAACAGCCAATCCTCCATAACAATCTAACCCAGGCCTTCGTGCTTCGCATGCAGCGTATGCAGCGCCGAGCACAATACCATAGTCTTTCAAGACTGACGGAGGCCTGCTCTATCTGCAACAGGTTAGATGTACATATATGACATTTATTTTCTGTACATTTATACTGCCCATTCTCAGAGGAGCACAGGGTAATGAACATGGCACCTTCCCTTCTTTTGTCCTCACAACAAACCTGTGAGGTAGATGAGGCTATGACTTATGACAAGTTATGTGGCTGAAAAGGGATTTAAACCTGGGTCTTCTGGGTCCATGTCCAACACCAGAACCACTACACCATCAAAGTTAATCAGAATTTGCTTCTATTTATGATCATTGTTTTCTATTTATTTGTTCTATTTACGACTGATGTTTGCTTCTGTTTATGATCACTCAAATTATTCTGTCAGTGCTTGCTCACCATCATCTTTAAAGAAGATTGTTCTTTAAACTTCCCGTAATGATTTGTTAATATTTGTAGACGGCTTCTGAAAGATTATGGTTATCTGCCTTCATTGCAGGTCAATTTCCTCTTACCTTGTTGTAGCGGGTCCTGATAACCCAAGCACAGCTAGCCCGATCATACCGTTGAGTTCCTGGGTTGTTGGGATAGCTGAATGAACCAGAGCGACCTGAAAGGGACCCTCCACAAACTGTTACGTGGGGAAGAGAATGAATAAATTAATTTTAGCAGCTCCTTAATATACTAGATGTTATTAACTTGACACGCTCGATGAATCTTTTGATTACTGTGAAATTAAAAAGCTGGAGAGAATATAAATTTGTGCATCTACCTCGTTGTGGTGTCTGACACTGAGACCCAGTCCAAGCACTTGTACATTCACAAGAGTAGCCATTGACTTCATCGATGCACCTTCCTCCATGATAACAAGGATTGCTGGAGCACTCATCAATATTTTCTGTACAGTTTCTGCCAGTCCAGCCAGGACCACACACACAGTTGTAACCAGAAGGTGTAGCCTGCAGTCCAAAAAGAAAAACTATCCACACATCCGAGCCTGTGAGGTGCACCTCACTTTAAGAATGATGTAGCCAAACTGGAGCAAGTCCAGAGGAGAGCGAGACAAGAATGATCAGTGGAATGGAAGGGAGGCCCTACAAGGAAAGGTGGGGGGGGGACTTGGGATGTTCAGCCTGGAGAAGAGGAGGATGAGGGGAGACAGGATTTCCCTCTTCAGATAACCTGAAGGGGTGTCATATGGAGGAAGGGGCTCATTTGTTCTTAGCTGCCTCTGAAAGCAGAACTAGAACCAATGGGTACAAACTGCAAAAAGAAGATTCTGGTTGGATATCAAGAAAAAATTCCTGACAGTGAGGGTGGTTTGATAGGCTTACATTTGGAGCCATTTCAGGCAGCAAGAAGAAATAAGTCCTTTGCATTTTTTCTCACTACCAGGAATGGCTTCACAGGCACAGGATGTTGTGGTGTCTGCAAAACTTAACATCCGTCCCCAAAGATTGAAGTTTCACAATAAAAACACTTACAAGACACTGGCCGTTCTCACACGGGCTTTGATTTTGGCAGATGGTACTCAAAGCAAGACATCCATTTAACCCATAGCCATCCCCCGTGTATCCAGCTGGGCAGATGCAGCTAGGTATAGGACCTGCAGAAGAAGACCAATCAAGCAGATCAACCTCCGGATTCCACACAAAGCAAGTTTCTGATTTATTTTTAGAAACAGCTTTACCTGATACACTGGCACAAGTGGCCAGGGGATGGCAGCCTCCATTGTTGACTGAGCAGGCGTTAACCTGGGTGCAAACTTTCCCATCACCTTCAAAGCCTGGTTGTAAAAGGAAAGGTTATCAGGCAGGAGGGCTCATATGACAATGAAGTGTGAAACACTCCATTGTATTGCCATGAAATGGAGGAGATGAAAGGAGAGAGAGCACTGATGAGAGAAGCGAACCCTTTGCCAGAGGCAAATTCTTGTTCAGTTTTATCCAGGAAGCATCTTTCTAAATCAGTGACATCAACAAAAACCATTTACATTGGTTGGTCAGAACCCAGTTTTATGATCTCAGTTGTATTTACAGTTTACACTGCTATGATTTTTCTGGTTCTCTGCCATGGGTCTACAAGACTGGAAGCAATCCAAGATGTAAAATGTTTCACAGCACCACTACAGAAACTGACCGGAATCTGTAATTTTCAAGATCAGACATGCTGCAAAATTGTTCTTCCATCCCTGTCCTGTTCTCTCTCTCTATCAATACCTGTGTCTAAAACAACCATGTAGATGAACGTTTAAAGACACATTATGCATCTTGTGACCTAGCAATCCAGAAAAGGAAAATTCTCTTTCTTGTGTACTTTGAATTGCTATAATTATTTGAGGGATTTATACTCTGCCTTCTCTATGCCAACCCAAATGCCAAGGCAGCTTACAAAACCTTAGTTCTTCCCCTCCTGCTATCCTTACAACAACTCTGTCAGGTAGGTGAGGCTGAAAGAAACTGAACCAGAGTCACCCAGGAAACTTAATGGCCAAAAACATGGATTTGAACATGGATCATTCTAAGCCTTGGTCCAACTCCCTAACCCAGTGATTTTCAACCAGTGTGCGATGGCACACAGGTGTGCCATCAATAGTCCTCAGGTGTGCCATGGGAATTTGAGGATTGACATTAATTAATAGGAAAATTGGGGGATTCAAACAGCCTGGTGTGCCTTGTCAATGGTAACAACAACTGATGGTGTGCCTTGACAATTTCAATGCCTTGTTAGTGTGCCAAGGGATGAAAAAGGTTGAAAATCACTGCCCTAACCACTTCACCATCCTGGCTCTCATACTAAACCAGACTTGTTTCATAATTAAGGAAATTATTACAACAAGGGAAAAAAGATTGCCACTCTCTGTGTACCAGACCAAAGTATAATCAGTCTTTTTTTTACCTGGTGGACAATGGCTGCAGTAGAAGGATCCCATTGTGTTGATACATGGCACCAATGGGGCCACTGAACAACCTCCATTATCTGTCTCGCATTCGTTCACATCTTGGCAACTATAGCCATTGCCTTGCCAACCTGTGGAAAATGAACAGCAAAAATTACAAGAAAAGAAGAAAGAGAGGGGGTGACCTATAAGATGCAGTCTTCTGTCTCTAGTGAACAAACAGCTCCAGGTGGAATATGCCACCTGTCTGCTAAACGAGAGCAATTCACAATGGCCCATGGTCTCTCTCTCTCTCCCTCTCCATAGCAGTACATCAGAGGGTGGCATGATATGTGCACTACTTTAAAGGCATGGGCTTCTTCTCCTAACAGACTGGCTCAGGATTAGAGAGGGTTAAGTTGAAACCATAGAATCTAATGCTCACCAGCCAATCCAGCCAAATTTAGGGCACAATCCAGAGTAACTACGGGGAGTCCTTGCTCCAGTGTAAGAACAACTTACTCTGGATTCCAATATGAATTTCCCTACCTACCTATAGTATTTATATACCGCTTTTCAACTAACAAGTTCACAAAGCGGTTTACAAAGAAAACGGAAAAATAATAATAGCTAATTAAAAGCTAATGGTCCCTGTCCCAAAAGGGCTCACAATCTAAAATGCAAAAAAGAACACCAGCAGAAGCCACTTGAACAGACACTGCTGGGGTGTGTAGGGCCTGTTACTCTCCCTCTGCTAAATAAAAGAGGAACACCCACTTGAAAGAGTGCCTCTTGCTCAGTTAGCAGGGGTAAACCTATTTCCCATAGGTTTACACTCGGTGGTGCAGTAACTACGGGTGCACATAAAGTCTCTTACGTGCTCCCGTAGTTACTCTGGTTTTTGGGGTTAGTCTCAAAAATCAGGGTGTGTATTAGATTCAACAGTGCATTAGATTTGAGTAGATTTGAGTAAATTAGATAAAAAGATTTGAGTATTTTGATTATGAGTCCAGGTCAGTATTTAGTGTAACAGTTTTCTATTTTGTAATAAAAAGTAACAAACCCATTGCTATATTAAGTAGTGCAATTAGATACTACTACTAATATAAAAGCATAACATAAACCCATCACATTATTATCATCATCATCATAGAACTCCTTGTTGTATGCAGTAAAATTTAATTTTGCACCTGCTTTGCAGCTGTACATTGCAATCTCCAGTACACATTTTCTTTAATCTCAACCGTTTTAAAATAGAAGTGCACATTAGATTTGCTGGTGCATTAGATTTGAGTAAATACAGGTATATTTGAACAATTAATCACCTGCAGGACAAGGACCACACAAATAAGAGCCTGGTGTGTTGTAGCACTGAACCGGAGGATTCAGCGAACATGGAGGTTTGGGGAGGCTACACTCATCGATATCAGCACTGCAGGCAGGGCTTCCAGGTGGGGACATCCAACCAGTTTCACAGACACAACTGTACTTCGGCTAAAAACACAAGGAATTAGGACAATCCTCATAATTACATTGAATGTCACAAAAATAGCTATTTTTAGTCAGTCTCTTGAACTACTAACCTCCAGCCAGATCCAATACACATGATTACTCAGTTATTACTTGACTACCCAATCATATCCCACCTCAAAGTTTTTTTTCCTTCAATAGAGATATAATGTGTATTAGCAAATAGATTTGTTTCCTTCATAAGTAAATTGCAATGTTTTTTCTTCACAAGCAAATATGTCATTTGCATTAGCAGTCAGAGGTACTGTTAGCATATTAGGCAATGGAAACCTGCAATTTACTCATAGTAAGTTAAAGAATGACCAGTTATAATGAAATAAGCCTGAATATAGTAAAAGCTCTTAGCACAGCTTGCTCTGTGTTTAAAAGAAAATAATTCTCTCTCTCTCTCTCTCTCTCTCCTTGTGTTTTGACAAACTGTGTTATAGGTTGGGAAAGTTTAATCAAGAAAGATAATCTGTTCAAATATTAAAATGCATTCAGATGCATGTGTAGTGTACCCTGTATCAAAAGTAATTTAAATTCTGCATCTAGGTCACCAACATGCTCTTCTCAGAATGCAGTACAGTACATCATGTATAATCAGAACCTCTAGATTCTGCTATTTTTGCTTGCATTTCCTTGCTTCCAAAGCTGAAGTTGTCAAATCATTTAATATTTTCTTTGGCAAGGGCAGAGAGCAAAAATGCAGAACTTGCAAAAACTGGAACAGTGGAACAAAGAACAGAAGTTGAGGACGAGGAGTGGGGAGACATTCATAAGGCTGCATGTGTAGCTTTGGGCAATATCACAGATTGAAAGTCCTGATCCTGTATACAAAAGGGGTTCAGACTTCCCCAAAGCAAGCATGCACATGCGTTTGCACACAGAGGCATAACACATGATACTGTAAAGCCATTTCAGGATTCTCCCCGGAAGAAAGAGTGCTAGCTATGGTGGCTTTGCAACCCCCATTTACTCTCCTGAGTAGACTCACCTTTGAAGGAGAATGAAGGAGGAGTGCAAAGTTACCCTCCATAACCTCCATAACTAGGATGGAGCATGAAGGGCTGTCATGTGCCCCCTTGGGGCTGGTGCCCCTCAGATGCCACCCTAGCCTCTGTCTGAAAAGTGCTATCATATGTGTGTTTACAAATGTGGGAGAATTAATTAGTGTAAACTGCTAAAATAATTCCAGTTTTCCCAAGGAATTGTCAGAATAAGCACTCTGAAGGCTGCCTTCCACTGGATAGTTCTGGAGAAGAATTTAATTCTACACAGATTCCTTTGGAAATTTTTCCTAGAATTTGATAAGATTATGAGAGCTTTAAAAAAAAATTTTGGTATTTATTATTGTAAGCTGCCTTATAGGCCAATGGAGAGAAAAGGCAGAATAAAATTATTTAAATAAATGAATGGATGACAAAATAAATATGAACAAGATTTCTTTGTAAGCAAGTAATACTATAGTGCCTTTTCAAATGATTTCTAGTGTATCATAGGAAGGGAAGCAAACAAAGCAAAGATTATAAATACTACAAGGATCTTTGTACAAGGTCTTGACTAAAGAGGATTGATATTCTTGTATGATGTTTTAGCACAAAGTATGTCATTATTAGGAAATATTCCTGAAACATGCCATAATATAATGCATTGCAAGGAGAAATGTACTATCCTGCACATACTAAAACTCTTAAGTCAAATGAAAATAAATATATGAAATCATAGGGTGTCAGTCCAGCTTAAGGCCTAGCAAAACCAGAGGAACAGTTGATCATTGCAATGAACTGAAGTCCTATTATTTTCATTGGGAGTAACAATGCAATGCATATCTATTCAATTTATCTGAATCCACTGATCAGATAAATATCTACTCACTTTATCTAAAACCGCTGAATTTAAAGGGACATAATCCCAAGTAAGGGTGTTTATGGAGTAAGTGCTGTTGATCTTGAAGGGACCAAAAAAAACCCAACACAGAAAATCTGTTGTCTCCTATGAGTTTCCTCCTTTGTACCTGATTAGCTTGATCTCTTATGCCATCAATGCAAAGGCCATGTTCGCATAGCGCAGGAGATCCTCTTTGGCAGTCATCATATTTTGATGCACAATGGGGTCCATAGGTATCTGGTGTACAGCGGCAGCTTTGGAAGAAAGGGCAAAACAACAGTAAAGTATTGTCATTTGTCTGCCATTAGCCCTAGATTAACCCATCATAGGCCAGCTTGTAGTTGTTGTAGTGCCATCAATGTACAAGACTCTGTTTACATAAAATAGTTATGAATCTCTTAGCACAAAGACAAATAAAAATGTAGAAAGCAGTACACAATTTTTGCTTGAACTGTACATCAGCAGAGCCCAGTTTTCCACCAGCAGGCAGAATGCTGGATTATTACCATTTCTGTGTGTTCCATATTCCATTAGCTGGTTGACTTGGTAAATTAAATGCAAGCTAACTTGTGTTACGGAGCACTGCCTCCAGTGAAGTGGTACTGATTAACTCAGATTTCAAAGCTTTAATGCTTGGCTGATCCCAGTGTAATAAAAACAGCCATGTCTCCTAACAGATCCGTTGATTTCAGACATTGGGACTGATTTCCTCTTAAATGTGCTTAGGTTCAGAGTGGTAGTTTCCCTAAGCATACACCATCTCCAAGATGCCTTCCAATCCTCCAGCCCATCAAATATAGTAAAATTGCCCAATTCAAACAAGGACATGGGTTGGCACTTTCAAGAGTAATCATGTGGCTCAAACAGCTAGTTAAGTAGACTTTATAATCTGAGAGTCCCGCAGAGATAGATCTCTCTGGAAAGGAATAAAATATGGTTGAATTGTATGTATTCTTATCAAATATTAATCTATTGCTGTTTTTTTCAGATAAAGACTTTTTGATAAAAGCGGGATATATAACAGAACCAGAGGTATGAGAACCACAGCTGGGCAATCAACGAATGATTTATTGTCAGCAGTTTTCCTACTGCTTCCCTGTAGAGAAGATAGCAGTTGAAGACCCAGTCTCGTTCTGAATTACAGTAGGGGGCAACGAGCCCCCTCTCCCCATGAGAGAGTCTTGATTCAGAATTCTCCTCCTCCAGCTCTTCTTTAAGCAAGGGAAAACAAATGCATCAGGGCCAATGACACAACCATCTAGCAGCTGAGTTGACCCTCAAATTGGATTATATCATAAAACTCTGGACTACACCACAGGAACACCGGACTGTAATAGCCTCTGGACTATACCACAGAGAAGAATTTGATTTGTTATGAATTAATTTTCATAAAGGTTTGCAAGCAGCAATACAGCAAGTCAATTTCAGAAGAATGCCAAATAAAATATTTGCAGAGGAATTATTTTTTTTAATTCCAGAACCAACATTCTTGACAAATGACACTGGCAATGTGATCTTATCTTACTATGAGAATTTTGTCAGGAAATTATTATTTTTTATCAGTTAGCCTCCTTTAATTAAAAAAAAGAATCGGGATTTTCA
Organism: Cryptoblepharus egeriae; assembly: GCA_030015325.1. Classification (NCBI taxonomy): domain Eukaryota; kingdom Metazoa; phylum Chordata; class Lepidosauria; order Squamata; family Scincidae; genus Cryptoblepharus; species Cryptoblepharus egeriae. The sequence goes on along the minus strand of JAREYC010000004.1, from coordinate 20,317,471 downwards.
AACAAAATATATCTCGCTCGGAGCAAAGAGGGCTTTCCAGAAAGGTCCCACTGGAGTGGGATGACAGTGAAAAGCTAGAAAAGGAGAGACTTTGGCCTGATACATACATGTCCTGTGGGTTACTGTTTGTATTGTTTTCAGCTTCTATGCTCTTAGTTGATTTAATTGAATGTTCTATTTAATGTTTTTAATTATGTTTAAATATTTAATTACACTTTAATCTGAGCCGCCTTGAGTCGGTCTACAGCGCGAAAAAGGTGGAATATGGCATGCGTTTTTCCTAATCCCCACACATATAATGTTATGTATGAGGCAGTATGGATGGCTGTTTGTACAGAATGCCGATTCATGTAATTCATTCATATCAAATAATGCATGAAAAGGCTGAGCTGTTGTGTATGGTCCTCTGTTTGACATGCCTATCTCACACATCATGACATGTGTAAGGGCACACATCTTTAATTTTCTTATGCATGTAACCTTTAGTTACACTAGAAAGGCCATCCATGTAATGAACATTACCTATAACTTCCAGGGGTATTTACACAGATTGCTTCATTCTGGCAGCCTAGTGGTGTCCCAGCATAAATCTGGCATTCATTAACATCAACAGAACACAATGGTCCCTAGGAAGATGAGAAAGCATGGTTTAGTTTTCAAATAAAACAGGAACAAAATGGAATCTACAACTATAAAATTTCAAAATATATTCAGCATCTCTGCAGAAAAAACACCCCAAATATTTAGAGAGCTGGGACACCTCCCTTATGAGCTAAGGGCAAAAACCACAGCAGTTACGGGTCCACCCAGTTACGTCACCCTCTAGTGTTATTTTATGGAAAGTCATCTTAACTGCTCTGGAGCAAGGGGCTTAATTTCACTTTAGGATATAGGCCCAAGGGCATAATCCAGAGTAACTACGGGGAGTCCTTGCTCTGGTGTAAGAACAATTTGCTCTGGATTGCAATATGAATTTCCCATAGGTTTTCACTTGGTGGTGCAGTAACTACCAGTACACGTAATGCCTCTTACATGCTCCCATAGTTACTCTGGATTGTAGGGTATGTCTACTATATTTGAGACTAATCAATCTAGAATGAAGGAGCCCAAGGTGGTGACAAGATTGAGGCATACAAATTTATGCATAGGATGGTTATAAATTTGGTAGAGGGAAGTACTTTTCCTTCTGGCATCACACCAGATCCAGGGGACATCCACTAATATTGAGAAAGTTAGAGCAAAGGAATTTTTTAAACTTAGAGCATGTGTAATCTGCCACAAGATATGGAGGCAACACATGTCTTTGATGCCTTTCAAAGGGAATTGGACAGATTGTGGGGAAAAGTCCATCACAGGTTACAAGTGATGTAGGGTTTGTGCAACCTCCTCGTGTTAGAAATAGAATTGCAGGTGCAATAGAATGGCAACAGGGCATAGGTATCGTGTGATTTGTGTGTCCCAGAGGCATCTGGTAGAACATGGTGAGTTATAGGAAGCTGGACTAGATGTGCGCTTGGGCCAACCCAACAAGATTCTTCCTATGTTCTTACGTGGCTAGCTTATAGCACTGGTATGGAAGTCAAGAGTGCTGAGACTCACTCTGCTGTAGGTTATGATACTGGGCGTAGTGATAAGTGCATCCCTGTGCATATTGCATACATCACCCAAAAAACTGTTTTACCTGCCAGTTGTTGGGACAGAGGCAAAAGAAAGCATCCAGCAAATTGATGCAGGTTCCAGAATTCTGGCAGGGGTTGCTATCGCAGGCTCTTCGCAAGAAGGTCTGAAACAGGGGCATCAAGAAATCACAATCATTTTGCAGTTATTGCTTCCATAGGGTGATACTTTTTAAAAATACCGTATATATTGGTTAAATGATGGTTTAACCACCATAAATATATGGTGGTTAAATTTTATATAATATATATAGCTTTCTGGCGGTTAACACGATGTTACGTATTAATAAATTTAAAACTATTGCATATAATTTTTGAATTCAAAGAAGAATACATGCTGCCTACTCACAAGGGAAAGGAGGACAATGAAGATTTTTCCAGGACACAAGACTAAAAAAGAGGACATGTCCAGGGAAAAGAGGGCAGATGGTCACCCAGAGCCAGTCAGGCACCATGGGAGCAGACCTGACTCACTCTTGGACCTTGCTTATCTCATATTGTATAGGAAGACCCAAGGACTCATCCCACACAACATCTGGCAAGTGATCAAAGCTTAGCATTTTACCCCATACCCAACAACTGTTTAGAGCAGGTGAAAAAATCCTCATAACAGATGGTAAGAGTCAAACCATGGTAAGAGCCAAAAATTTCTACCTGCCTCCCCCCAAGGTTGACCAGCTACTCTTGAATTGACTGCAGGCCAAGCGAATAGGGATGCTGTTGGGAGTTGGTCGGAGACATGTGCACCCAATCAGCCCCAAGGACCTTGTCGCCTGTGGACCACTTTTGACTATTCCTGGCTGCACGAGGCAAATGACAGCGCAAACTCTTTGGCATGTGCCAACCCAATTCCTACAAAGGAACATTACATTTAATCTGCGCTACCTTTTAATCTGACCATAAAAAACTGTCATTCTGCAGATAATACCCATGTATGTCGTTCTTGAGGGCGAAACCCATTCTAACTTGCTACACTATCTAGCTTTAAAATAAAATAATTAACTGCATAAATGTTCCGTCTTTTCCTTTCAACAACTCACCTGTTCAAGGCCTTGAAGTCTGCCTTCGATAGTCCCAATCTACAATGGAAAAATGGAGGCAAACATTTGGGGAATTAAAATAATGGATGCAGATTGTTCTGGGCACTTTAAACAGACTAAAAATAAAGGGTGGATTTCCAAATCGAAACTATCAATTTCGAAACATGCTGCTCAGTTCCTCAAGCTGTACAAATTCTAGTGACATTTTTGATGGGCTGATGGGAAAAACCTTCAGATGATATTATGGATAGCAGCAGGCCTCCGTCAGTCTTGAAAGACTATGGTATCATGCTCTGCGCTGCATACGCTGCATGCGAAGCACGACAGCCTGGGTTGGATTGTTATGGAGGATAGGCTGTTACCCAAGCAGCAAATCCCCCCTCTCCACACCACTGAATTAGTCCAATGGAAAGGCAGAGCCAATACGATTGGATCCAGCTGGCGTCGCAGAGCTGGGCTAAGGACAGGAGCTCACTGTCTTGTGGGGCTGACCCAGGTCTCGAACCTTGGCCTGCTGGTTAACAGGCACAGTGACTTAACCACCTGCACCACCCACAGCCGATTTATAACTTGTAATTTGTAACTATTTATAATTTGTAACTATTATGCTGTGAAGATGAAAAACTTATGACATTGACAGGGTATATTTCATATTTGTAGTTTAGCTATTAAACACTGTTGTAGTGGAAAGCATTACTGGATTTTCAGATCATCTCCATTCTACAGGAAAAGTGAAAAAGCTTTGCCTGACCAAGTAAAGCCCAAATCCTAACCATCTTTCCAGTTCTGACAAAGCGGTGCCAATGAGGCACGTACTGTGTCCTGCCACTGAACGGTGATGGAGGCCTCCTTAATGTAAGGGAATGTTTGTTCCTTTACCTCAAAGCTGCAGGCCTTACCTTGATGCTGAAAAGTTGGTTAGAATTGTGTCCTAAGTTGTACAACTATTTTTAGTTACTACCTTAGAATGGTTCTAAATAAACCCAAATTTGGGTTTGTCAAAGCAAATGCCCCCATACTATAGCTGGTTGTCCTTTATCTTCTTTTAGGAAAATTTTAGTACTGGCTGGTTCTGGCTTGCACAGCATGAGTAGAACGTCTGAACAAAGTAGAAAAGAAGGAACCATCTCCATTGTAAATACGTTTATAAAATTAAATTCAAATTTACCTTGTAATGGAGCTGTGTAATTTGGCTGGAAACATTTTGAGGGATGCTGATGAGACTTTTCAGTTCTAGAATCTCATCCTTATTCTTTCTTATCTATAGTTGAAAGAAAAGATTGTTCTTGTGTTCTCAAACAGGAAATAACAGTTTTGCAGATGTTTAAGGGAGATATAAGCTCAGTAGGAAACACAAATCGATCCTGAATCGAAGGCAACAGAAGTTTTATGTCAAGGAAAATGGTTTTTCCATAAGAGGTTTCAGTTTCTATATTGTAACATAATGAATAATTTAACTGCATTTATTGCTTTATATTACAATTCGGTAAGTCTAGATACAGCATTTAATTCCTGTCCTCAGATGAGGAGGAAATGACAACTAGGTCTCCACCAGATCCAATCCTGGCTAGGGGTCTATACCCACTCAGCTGGACTGACCCCTGCACTTCTCAGTACCAATGGGAATTATAGCACTGGTAGTGTCATTGGTGGTGAATGGGGGTATCACATGTGACATCTTAAAGGATCCTAGCACTGGCACAAACCATTGCGCTGTTCAACTTCTCTCTTACAACTGAACTCTGCAGAGGGAGAGGGAAGGTTTCCCAAGGATATATGAAGCCCATGCCTATATTTGGCCTACATGTGATATCTTGGCACCTATACAGCTTCTGGAAACCTTCAAAAAGAACTTCACAATTCCATGTGAACACCTGGCTGATAGTAGGGTGTCCTAGCCCTACCTGAGTGGACTTTCCTAGCCAGTGGACTTTCCAGGCCCTACCTGAGGACAGCAGGGACTTAATTTAGAACCTCCTTCAAGCAAAGCATGTGTTCTACCACTGAGTAACATTGTCAGGGGCAGCATCACTGGAGAGCAGCTGACGGTCCAGAGCCCCTCTCTCCTGTTGATCCTTGAGATAATCTCTGTGTTCATAGTTTTTGCATGGTGATTGTCATACCCAAGTAAATATGATCCCATGAAAGGAAACTTGCCAAAGAACCCCTGTAAATCGGACACCGTCCTGGCTATATTACCTCTCCAAATGGTTATATTTGTATACCAGTGAAATGAAAGATTTTCTCTCATTTTGCCTTTCGCTGAGAAGGTTTTACTATAAATTTTGTTCAAATTTGGAATATCCCCACTAAAGAAGTGCCACCTCTATGGAATGTGTACTCAACAAATGAATAACCAGTGTGCCCAACCTGGATCACATAGAAAGGCTGTAATGAGCCACAGCATTTTCATGGATCTGCCACCACATCCTGCATCTCATCTAACATATGCTCTGTTCAAGAGATAATGAAAGTTCAAGGAGCTCATGACAAATTACCTACTATAAAGGACTTATCTTTTAATTTTTAAATATACTTGCAATTTATGGCCCTGTAATCAGTCCTATTCATCTCCTCCTGAAAGAGAGAGAAGCTCTGAAGTGCAGGGATAAAAAAAATGGTGGGAAGCGATTCAAAATAGAAGAGTCTGAACTTATTTACATCTGTGTTTTCAAGTGCTCCAAGACCACTTGACTCCAATCTAAGTGGTACCTATGGCTTGCATTTGCAATGAAGAGGCGGGGGGGCTCCTCCTCTTTAGGACCTTTGGGACTATTAATGAGAGTTCTCTAGTTCCTTCCTCTTTACACCCCAAGGAATTAATGCTCACTTTTACCCCCACCATTGACAGTTTTGCATCTCCACATAGGGACAAGGGTGGAAAGCAGAGCAGTGCTATCTCCTTGGATTAGGAGGGAAGAAAATTAAGGATCCATCTGGGGACCTATCTGATGGGACCAATCTTTGATCTGACAGTACACATCAGGGGGCAGATAGAGACGCTATGGGGGTCCTTTGTAGGGCTATGCCCCAGAAGCTTAATACCACAACACCAGTATTGACTTCTTTCCTTGTGGCTGCAGCTAGTGACTCATATAGCAGTTTGCAAAAGTGTGTTGTGATTGTTTTATCTTAATTTTCCTGTTAAATCTAGGAGTATTCCCAGATATTCCCCTAAGGGGAAAGCTAGGATAAAGTGTCCTGAACTGCAGTACAGGTGCAGTACAGGTACAGTACAGTACAGGTGCAGTACAAAACCAGAGAAGCACTCATAGGGTGCAATCCAGAGTAACTACGGGGAGTCCTGTGTAATATGCTCCGGTGTAAGAACAATTTACTCTGGATTGCAATATGAGTTTCCCATAGGTTTTCACTAGGTGGTGCCATAACTACAGGTGCACATAATGTCTCTTGCGTACTCCCATAGTTACTCTGGATTGTAGGGATAGACTAACTGAACACAACAACTCATAATTGCCCTTAAAACAACAAGCCGCTTCTGTGTCAACTTCTTTTTCAGCTACTTTTGCAAGCATCCCAGGGAGGTGCTTAGAGAAGCCAAACCCAGAAGTTTCCTGAAGAAGTCTAACTAGGGATTACCACTCATGAGTACTACTCACTTATTTTTAACACAATGAATTTGCAGAATAATACACTGGTGACAACACTGATTTTTAGAGATTGAACCATTTTTGTTAACTATGGGTGCAATCCTAACTTTGGCTGGCACAACTCATTGGTCTTCTGGTTCCCATGGGAGGCAAGCACATGGCTGTGTAGGGAGGCAAGTGCTTGCCAGGAGTGGCACACAAGTACCTTACAGCACTTCTGTGATACTCCCAGGCCATCACAGGACTTGTGGAGGGGCCGGCCTAACAGGATTAGGATTGCAGCCTATATTCCATACTATACTGCATGTCACTTTCTAAGAGCACAATCCTAACCATGTCTACTCAAAAGAAAGCCATTGTGTTCAATGGGTCTTACTTCCAGGAAACTGTCTTTAGGATTGCAGCCAAGATCCACTTCGAGGTCCATTTTGATAACCAGATGTAGGTAACAGTAAATGAAAAGAATTACCTGGCTTAGGGTCTCAACGATGTCTTCTTCGTTGACTCTTATCCTGCCCTGAGAACCTGTTCTGAATTCAATATTTTTGGCCGAGCCAGTGTGGAAGATTAAATTGCCACTCTCAGAGGTCATGCGAGGCCTGGTTTATCAAAGGGAAGAATATGACATACAAAGACAAACCTTATGAAACTTGTTCTGAATCTAATATCTATATCTAGGCGACATATGGATATTCTGAATATCTGAATCTCCAGGTGCCTGTAGCTATATTAAGCATCTACTAAAATGAGCACATGTAGGTCCTGGTTAAAGCACACAGAGCCCAATCCTATGCAAGTCTACTAGCACTAAGAGCGCAATCCAGAGTAACTACAGGGAGTCCTTGCTCTGATGTAAGAACAATTTACTCTGGATTGCAATATGAATTTCCCATAGGTTTTCACTAGGTGGTGCCATAACTATGTTTACATAAATGTCTCTTACGTTCTCCTGTAGTTATTCTGAATTGTAGGGTATGTCCCATTATAGTCCAAAGGGATTACTCTGAGGTTAGCATAGTTACTCCCAGGGTGCCAACCACCCACTCACCCACAAGTGATACTTACTGGTCCAGAGAGATATCCCTTTTCTGTCTATTTTTCTCAGATGTAGCTCCATAGTTTGATCCAGAATGAATAAGTAAGGCCAGAAAAATCCCAAGAAGAGAAGGTGGATACACCATTGCTCATTGCCAACCTGCCTGGACTGTGCAGTGAGATCAAGTGAAATCGCCACTGTCTTCAAGGATTAACCCAGTGTTGGGTGTACTTTGCTCCTGAAGGAATTTTTGCATAGCCACAGATGTGTCTATTCAGCTTTCTTGCCTGTTCTCTCACTCACTTGGCTGAGTGAGAGAGGATTTATTTGCAAGACCATTTGCCTACCGTTGAGATTTTGAAAGAAACACGTTCAGACCTTATCAAAAGGCATTTTTAATAGCAAGTGGGGAAATCCCCTCAACTTAATTCAGATTCAGCTTTGACATTCACAAGATTTCTTAAACAGTTCTACAAAAAAAGTTCTTTTTCTAAGAGTTGACTCTAGAGTTCTCTCTACTTGGTGCATATTTTGGTTCTGAATGATTACATAGGCAAAATGGCCTTCCTATAGGGGTCTCCAACCCTGACCCTGCGGCCAGAATGTGGCCCTCAATGAGCCTCCATCCAGCCCTCTCACGAGCCCTATAATCCTCCAGAGCAGTGGTACTAGGGCATTTCAGCCCATGACTCCCTTTCAAATTAAAAATCTGTCTGGGAGCCATGTCAAACTTTCCAGAATGTGACATCACTGTGATGACAGAGCTCCTCCATGTCTACTTGGAAGCAAGTCCAATTGGGTTCAATGAGACTTACTCCTAGGAAAGCCTGGTGCCAGATTCCAAGATAGCGGACCCCACATCTCATGACCCCCTTAATGGAAAGGAGGTCCTGAACCCCACTTTGAGTACCACCGCTCCGGAGTCTAGGGGAGCTCTGCTCTCCACACCTCAGGAGAGTATTTTGAGGACTGGAGAGGCTGCACACACCTCCTCTCTCAGGGTATGAAAGTACTTATGATCTGGTTTGAAGATCACACTCTCTGTAGGTGTTGGAAAGTTTTTATGAACTGATTTGAATACATTTATTCATTCACAAGTTCCATTATTAATATATTCATTTATGTGAATTTATTCAAATTTGAAATGTAAATCAGTTCTCTGTTTTTGCTTCTGGCCCTCAACACAGTATTGGAAAGATGATGTGGACCACATGCCAAAAAGTTTCGAGACCTCTATTGTAGAGAATGGCATTTGAGTAAAGATGAGACACAATGAACAGACACAAGCCTAAGAAATTTAGGCCAACCTAAGTCACCTGGCTATATATCTGTGATGGTGTGGGGAGGTCAGCATACTGCCCATGCCACCCCAGGAGTGGGGCAGAAGTGTCTTACTGCACCTTTGAGACACTCCCAGGTTAGCACAGAACTTATGCCAGGGCTTAGGCTGGCCTAAGTGAAGGTTAGGATTGTGGCCTTCACAACTAAGTGTTCCCATTTCAGGAAAGTGAAGAGAGGCAAATTCACTGCTATTCAGAGTGAGTCTTGCCTAGACTTTTACCCTCAGTTTTAAACCATTATATCTTTTTATACTGTGCACTGATGTTCTGGACTCAAAAAATAATAAAAAATTAATAGAGCGAGTGAAGGAAGCATTGCCTTCACCCTGGTTTGGCTTCATGGCACTGTCATGTAGCTGAATATATGATTGACAACATGATACGATGAAGCCACAATGCACCTATTGGTTGGAAATGTTGCAATCCAGAAAAAGAAGACAACTGTTTGATGAAAGGAGTAGGGATGGGAATCTCGCCCAAGAAGCAGCCTAGACGGAGCGCAAACAGCATTGAAGACATGTTAAAAAGAAATCAACATTGCGTGGTTGTGGAGAACGTCTCAGATCCCCTTGTGTCAAAATGTTCACTCTGCAAACATTTGGCACAGCTGTCAATTTGAGAGAAGAAGGAGTGAAAAACAAAGATCTGAGTCTGCCTTAGTCAAATTCTAATTAGATGAAGGACAATACATTGTTAGTGGGAAGAAACCTGAAAAGGCAAAGGGCTGAGAGCTGGGAGACAACTGTGTGCCTATATAGCCCTAGATAAACAGACCCAAGGAACATTTTTCAAGTCAAGAAAGGCCCGGTTGCTGAACATTCCTTTGTTTTCGGCATTTGCTCTTTGACCTTTGCAACAATGAAACACTATGGCATGCCAGAGCATCGCCATGAATGCCGCTGACTCGACAAATGAACCAGAACTCTGCTGCACTAAATTGCCACTTACCCCTAAAACTAATCAGAACACAGCCAAATCTTCTAGCCATTGACCAACAACACACATGGTAAATGACCATATTTTGGGATGACCACGAATTTGCACATTGAAATCCCCAGATGTCCTTAAAATGAATCTTTGCATGAATTAGAATACAGATCTCTTCTGTGTATTAGCCAACAAAGCAAACACATATTGACAACCATTGAGGCGAATGGGAAAATAGTTTGGATGGTAAACTAACAAGTCCTGGCCAATATTTTTAATTTATTTCATGTACCAATCTCTCCCCCCACCACCACAATTCAACTGCTAATCTAGAAAAACAGTAAAGCATTGATCAAATGCTGAGGAATCCCAAGTCAACCTTTTCCTGAGCATCGAGTAAAAAGTTCACTTGATGCTCACTTTTATCCTGGCATGCAACAGAATTTCATGCATAAGTGCTAAATTAACAAAAAATTACTTATAAATATCACTAATTTGATATTTTTCTTATATTTAAGTTTCTGATCCTTAGAGTTCTTTATTTGCTTCAGCGCACCATTACATTCTATCAGATGTTTTTCTTGACCCTATTTATGGCTGCCGCTAAAGAAATGTTAAGCGGTAGAAGATTCACTAAGATTGCCAGATCTTGTCTGCCATTTGTTGATTCTTCACTAAAGTAAATGTTTACTTCCTTCAGCAACTCTTCAGGAGTCACCCTTTGCAAAGGTCTTGTTTTTTAATCACTTGAGTAGCTCCTCTCTGTTAATTTTCTGGAGCAATATTTTCTCTTTCGACATTGTGATACCATGACTGGATGTTTGCAGCAGTCATGTATTGTAAGGAGTTATGCACAAAATCCACCTGTTCCATTAAGCCCATATTGATATTGTTTGCTAATACCGAATATTCTAAGTTTTGGCCTCAAAGTTTTGACTTTGGACCAGTCACAATCTCTTGACTTCTCCTACCTCACAGGGTTGTTGTGAGGACAAAAGGAGAGGAGGAACCACGTATATCACCCTGAGCTGAGCTCTTTGGAAGAAGGATGATATAAAACTGTGAATCATCTTCAGTAATAGCTACATATTCACTTATTAATCAGGCAGGCTGGAGGGTTAAAGTGTCGGTCAAGAAGGAAACGTATTTCTTTGGTAATAGGATTTAACGCTTTTTCTGCGATCAGACATGTTTCTCCTGCTTCATCCATATCCAAGTAGCAGCAGTGGAAGTTGCAGGCATCATCCAAAGGACAGACACATATGCCTATCCCACTCAATATAAACAGCAGGCTTTTAAACATTTAAAAGTACATTTATTATTGTCCTAATATTTGCAATATTCTCCGGACTGTTTGAATTTATATAGCTGTACTGATCTTCATGCAGTTTACAGGGAAACCTTAAAATCTGTGAAGGTAAAATGTTCATAACTCAAATGTTTTAATGACATATTTATTGTCTTGCCCAATATTTAAACCTGCTTTTCCTCATTCCCTCTTAGATACTTCTCCCTCCCAGAAAGATATTTATCTAGATAATCTGGTCAGAGCTTGGGTACCAAAACCATTACTTACAGAACTGAAACAAAGGACACTATGTGGTACCATCAGTTCTTTATGTGTTGCATTCAATTACTGTTTATCCTAATGGCATTTTCTTTGAATATTACACCAGAAAGTAGTGTTACTAATACACTATTTGTCTAAGAATACCCAGTAGGACATGCCACAACCAACCAGAAGGTACAATCTTTATTAAATCAGAGCATAAAACCAGAGAAACCACAGGAGCATTTAGGTGGTTTCATGTATCTGGGAAGTAAGATATATTGGACATCTAATGGGTTTTAAATTTAAACAAACTGACACAGGAAACTGAGCTGAACTCAATATCCAGAGACTAAACTCCTACAGGATAAAAAAAATCTTATGTTCAGGAAAGTAATAGAAGCAAAGCAGCAAGTAGCCAAGAAAACTGTAACTAATTGTCAGGAATTCAAATCTGCAGAAAAGATGACACCCATATAGGGAAATAACCAGCTGTCCTTGTCAGATGGGCCATAGGCAGTCCACTACTGTAAAATTGCAGTTGGCAAAAGGTTAAGGAACGTCAGAAAGGCCACTGCACCAAACCCTTTGCCCTGACCTGCACTGCACCAGTAGTCACAACTGCTGCCACTTTACATCCTGTTCCCTTGTTTTTAAAAGGATGGGTTGAGGGAAACCAGATGAGAAAGTGCATGGGCAATGTGAGTCAGGGGTGATTTGACAGTGTGCTTCCCCCAGTGCAGGGGGGTGAACGCATCACCTCACGGACACACATCACACACACCCCAGGGTGGCGCATGTGCCATTTGGCGCACACACCATTCCGGGCGATAAGGCCAGATGCCACTGTTCATGGGTGAACTTTGCCCATGCGCAGTGGCATCTGCAGCGCTCCTCTGAGGGAGGAGGAGCAGGTCGCTCCTCCCTCTGAGGCACATCACCCTGGTGTGGAGTGCACCAGTCGCACCACCTTAGCAACTCCTGCTTCCCAGTGTCATCAAAAGTGGCATTCCATGACTTTATTGTTCACTCATGCCACAACACAAGATGTTCTTGATGTTTGAACAGGTGTTCTTGAACACAGCAGAAGGGGCTCTTGATTGACGCAGGAATTAAAATGGAGTATGGCTGTTTCCGGGTTCCTTCTTCCTTCCTATATAACCGGAGTGCCTTCTGAGACGGAACGGGCACAAGGGAAAACTCACCAGCTATCCAAACCCAAAAAGGCACACTACGTTGGTTCAACATGCAACCAACCTACAGCTTCCTTGCTGCCAGGGGCATCACTAGGGTTTGCATCACCCAGTGTGGGAGGCCAGCTTGTCACCCCCAAACATTGGGCTGGGCAACAGTATGAAGGGTGGGCATGGTTATGTACCATTGCCCCACCTCCACTGGTTTCTTTAGCCATACATTTTAATAGAATAAAGATATTTCAAAGCGATTTGTTTCACTGCATTCCGCTGTAAATTACACATTCAAAGGTATAGAACATGATGGGATTATTTCTACAAAACATGATTTTAGCCATTTAGGTCACAAGGGCTGCCACCCCCTTCAAGGGTACCCCCTTTCTATTGCCCTAGCAAAGTCCTTGATTGGGACCATTTTGGAAGTCTTGTACTCTCCTGGACTGACCTTTCACTCCAGCCAAGCCATGCTTGCTTACTTGCCAGTAAACACAGCTTTGCAGTTCACATCCATTTTCAATCAATGAATGAAATGAATCCATTTTCATTTCATTGACATGCATCAGGGACCTCATCCTGGGGTAATTTGTGGGGGCTGTGTTCATTGGATCAGGACAATTCTGGTGTCCTTAGATTCCTCTCAGCCTGCCCTTTCCAATGTAATATGGTACACTTGCCTACTCACAAGTAAATCTGCGATATTGTTCACTTTCCATAGAGTTCAATGCATATTTTAGTTTTTTAGCCATAACTTTGTTAACTTTCTGCTCTTCAATATGAATCCAACAGCATATGACATGATGGGGTTTGATGCACCATAACGAAGTTGCAATTTTTAGGTCCCAGTACGAATTATCCTGCTTGGGCACATCACCCAGTGCGGATCGCATCACCCACACCACCCTAGTGATATCACTGATGTGAGTGGAGACCTAGCATATTTTTCTTGGAATTGAATGTTGTAGGTGTGCTGGTGCACCCACTAATACCACCCTCTCTACAGCCCAGTATACATAAGCACAAGGTGATTTGATCGTAATCAAAATCTAATATGCACTGGAGAGTAAAATTCAGTTCTTTGATCACTCAGTTGAATAGTAACCTTTGTAAAAACAAAGGCCAAACCACAGCTTGTGAGCCACATGTTGCTTTTTAACATACAATATGGGTAGCATACAGCTGTGCTGTGCTAGCTCCAACGGTGATGCTCACAGGCATGCCTTATGTCATATTTGAAAGACCTAGCTGCTTCTGAGGCCTCACACAGACCCTCAGGAAAATATAAATATAAATAACTTTAAAAATATATATATAACCAAGACATATTTATAAAGTTGAACCAAGTCATCATAAATGAGTCTGGCTTTTCTTACAAAATAGTTTATTAAAGTAGCATAGTAAATATAGTGTCATCAAAACCATCAATACATTACTGAGAAATTATATTTTTAATTTGTACACAGATTTGTACACAGAAATTCAATCAATTTTTTAAATGAGAAAAACATTTCATTTTTCACAAATGACAAAACAAATTCAACTTCCATTTTGATGAACCATCTGTATCTCCAAAGGCCATATGACAAAAACATGTATTGACTGACATGTATTTACAACTTCCACCTGTAATGTTTGACTTTAGTAGCCATATGAATACATGAGGGTATTAGGTGAGGATCCTCATGAATAAAAACGGTTTTACTCTGTTTCTGAAGAATACATCACTTGGCGTAACAAGATGTATACTGGAAATTTTTACCAGCTTGCAATTCAGTATTAGCCAACCAGAATCAAGATTAATTTAGCAACCACTTGCACATTGAGACTGTTTCCCAGCAGGCGGTAACGCTGTTTTACTGTAACTTTGTCAGGAAAGCCTAAAATCAAAGCAAAATTCATGAGAAAACATAAAATGACAGTCTATATAGTACTTTATACTCTCCATCAAAAGAATTTGCTAAATTCTGGTTTGCAATTACAGGTAATTACAAATACATATGTACCGTATTCCGTTTTCTTGGTCTGCTCCATAATTTACAGAAAATAAATTTTCTCATCTTTCTGCTCCACGACATTTATTAGAAAAAAATCCTTTATTTCAGTAGACCTTAAATTAGCCCTACTGAATGCACAATTGTTATGGGTTTTATATTCCTAGTGCTTTATGATTAATGTGCATTAACTGTACATGATCTGCTCTATGATGAATGGAAACCCCATGAGTAGATTAGATTAGATTAATTTATTGGCCAAGTATGAACTCCATACCCGGAATTTGGCTTCGGCAACGGCTGCAGACATACAAACACTGATTAGAGTACTCTGATTAGGCAGATTTACATTATGATTTTCCATTTACTATACTATCACTAGTCTTTAGATATTAAGAAGAGGATATTTTAAGTAAATTGCAGAATTCAATTCAGGTTATTCCAGTCCTAACAGATATACTCTGAAATATCTCTAATTTGTAAAAATAGAAAAGAGAGGTAATGTTCCCCTGGAGCTTACACTTCAATTACCCCTGTGCTTTACTCCCCTTCCCAGCTCTTTGGATGGTGGAAAAATGAAGAGTAGAAAAGGCTTCTGAATAATCTGATGTCATTATTTTGAAAGCAAGATGCAGGTGCAAGAACATCCTGATCAATCATAACAATATCCCAGTGATCTTAAGAGACCTATTATATTGATGACAATCAAAACAATTAGGAGAGTTTATGGCTCTATATTGTAACTGCTTCTCCCATATTCAAAAAGGAAGGAGCACTAATAATTCATCCACAGAACCTAAAGAGAATACAAATTGCAATTATGGACCACTTTATGCATTTTAAAATTTATTGCATCTTAAGCAGTAATCTATAACGGCAATGTCTATCTTTATTATTCTGAGTTAAGTAAAGGCATCACTTGTTGCGTAGAAATATGGGCAGAATATCAGCCATCTGCATAATTATGGGAGACTTTTGTGGAAAGCTACAAAATCTCAGAGGACAGAAAACCCTTTTGCTTTTTCAATTTTGTTTCCCAAAACCAGGCACATACCAAATTCAGGAGGGAACCCATGCAGATTTGCTATTTCTCTCGGAGTGAAATATCGCAGTTTCAGGGTTGACAGCTTCTCAAGCTTATCTTCTTCTGATAATGCTTCAAAGAATTTAAAAACGGATTCAAGCTGTAGATAATATACATGGAAAAATTAGAAATTCTTCAGAATATCCTCTACTTTCTCTACTAAACGCATTACTTATACAGGTGCATATCCCAAGATCTATGAAATGCAACTTCAGTACAATTGTGCTGAAACGGTACTTATCTATAGATGTACAGATCTCTTTCCAATAAATACTGTTGATTGACTGATCGATCAGTCTATGAGCTGAGGCAGTCACAATCGACTGTGGAATGGAACTTTGATATGTAAAGGTAGCCCATCTTTGCACTAAGGCTACAATCCAGAGTAACGATGGAACCTCTTACGTCGACATAGTTACAGGGCCACTTATGGGACATGCATAGAGCAATCCAGAGTAAATGCCACTTATGTTGATGTAAGAAGTCCCATAGTTACTCTGGATTGTACCCTTATCCAGATCTGGAATCTCAGGTAGGTGGGCAAAATGGGATCTTTTAGCAGACACAAATGGCTTACTACGCATTATCCTCTGAAATATATTGTCTTTTACAATAATTTTGTTTTTTCTGCATTTTTTAAAAGAATGTGAGCCCATAAGAAACAGGGAACCACTTATCTATATTATGTAGTAGTAGTAGTAGTAGTAGTAGTAGTAGTAGTAGTAGTAGTAGTAGTAGTAGTAGTAGTAACAACAATTATTATTTCTGGAGATACTTTTGTTTTTATATAACGGTAATAAAGAAAATAGTTATTTTTAAAAACCAAGAAACATCATGTATAAAGGATATCACTGTACCTGGATGTCCTCTGCCATCTGCAGCACTGAGCCTGTCCCTTCTACATAGTGCCCATACCTTAAATCAATTAAAAGCCAAACATTAAGATTCCTTTGAGATTTCTAGTACTGATGAGTGCACAGAGGTTAAATTGGCAGGGCTTACAAATGACTTCCTAAAAGGTTCTACATAACCCGTTCTTATCCAATACAGTCAATCTGGGAATTGCAAGATTAGCTAGCGTGACCAAAAAGATATGAGGTTGACAAAGGGCTACATTCCCATAGCCATAATTTTGGAAGACAATACTAGTAAGGTCCAGGAAGGAATTAGCAACATGGCTCAAATATGTACACAGCCAGAAACATAATGCAACATTCCTTCTTCAAATTGTTTGTCAAACAAACCAGCAAAAAATATTCTGATAAGAGACTAGCCGTACAATCCAGAGTAACTACGGGAGCACGTAAGAGACATTACGTGTACCCGTAGTTACTGCACCACCTAGTGAAAACCTATAGGAAATTCAAATTGCAATCCACAGCAAATTGTTCTTACACCGGAGCAAGGACTCCCCGTACTTACTCTGGATTGCACCCTTAGGCTACAATCCAGAGTAACTACAGGAGCACATAAGAGCCATTATGTGCACCCATAGTTACTGCACCACCTAGTGAAAACCTATGGAAAATTCATATTGCAATCCAGAGTAACTTGTTCTTACTCTGGAGCAAGGACTCTCCTTAGTTACTCTGGATTGCGCCCATAGAGCACAATCCTAACCATATCTACTCAGACGTAAGCCACATTGTGTTCAATTAGTCTCACTCCCAAGAAAGTGTGTTTAGGATTGCAGCCATAAAGCACAATTCTAACCATGTCTACTCAAGAGAAGGGCTCATTGTGTTCAACAGGTCTTACTCCCAGGAAAATGTCTTTAGGATTGCAGCCTGCAATCCTAAGTCTGCAATCCTAAAGACAGTTTCTTGGGAGTAAGACCCATTGAACAAAATGGGACTTAGTTTTGAGTAGACATAGTTAGGATTGCATTCCTATAAAGCTAAAATTGTAGAATGCATGTACATGATCTTGTATGCATGTTGCAATTTGCTCTTTAAAACTTAACTCTGCCATTTCCTCATCTTCTGTAAGACATACAGACATAAAAAATGAATTTCATACCTTACATATAAAGAGAGGGATCACTACAGAAAACTGAGCTGATATTATTTAGGAATATTAACATAAGCACAGCCACATGGTCTCAATCCAATAAACAGAAACTATTTTTAATCAAAACTTTCGACATGCTGAATGTGTTCACTTCAAGTCAACACGAAAAAGTGCACTATTAATTGCAAGAGTTCAAATTTATTTTAAGAAGGTATCTTTTCACTGGAGCCAATGTGGTTTACTGGGTAAACATTTACTCAGCAGTCTCTTGCAGGCTGTCATTTAATGTTAATTATAACAGAACCAAAATCAAGCTTGGATTGCTTGATTACTGTTGTGCAAGAAGAGGCTGAATAAAGAGGCTTTAGAAAGTGCACTCTTGTATAGTCAAAACAAGCTACAATATTTAGAAGAAGGGAGTGGAGGAAGACAAAAGGAAGGCAATGTTTTTAAGGCCCCGTCCTAACCAACTTTCCAATGGTGATGCAGCCGCAGTGCAGTACTGACCTATGAGATCAAACATCCCCTTACCGTGAGGCTGTTATGGTCCACCCCACTGCAGGATGCAATACATCACTGAAAATTTTGATAGGATTGAGCTTCCAATCTGGGTAGAAAACCCTGATCAGATAGTGTATGGATGCCTTGGTAATCTGAAGTTAGAAAATGTCAGCAGGAGTATGGAGACTGGACGGGTAGTTGATCTGATTAAGAATTTCTGCTTCCAGGAAAGTGTCTAAGATGGGAACATCTAAAAATGCCTATGGCTGCAATCCTAAACACACTTTCCTGGGAGAAAGACTCATTTAACACAATGGGGCTTACTTTTGAGTAGAAGAAGAAGGTAGATTAGGTAGATTAACACTGGATGACATATGAGGTTGAACTTCCAATCAGAACTTCCAATTAGAAGTTCATTTAAGACAAAAATCAGAACACAATTTTAACCATCTCTACTCAGATGTAAGCCCCATTGTGTTCAATGGGCCTTACTCCCAGGAAAGTGTCTTTAGGATTGCAGTCTTAGGCCCATATCCTAAAGTCAAATTAAGCCCTTTGCTCTGGAGCAGTTAAGGTGACTTTCCATAAAATAACTCTAGAGGATGACGTAACTGTGTGGACCCGTAACTGCTCTGGATTTTGCCCTTAGTCTCTGATCAAATTTCCTTCCAAAATAAAAGAATCCCAAGGTGACCTGATTCTTTGGACATAATATGTGAACAAACTTTGCTACACAGTTAGCCCCAAAAAGAAAATAACAGAAGATCCATCCTGTTTCATGACTTCCTGCAGCATCTTAGGTAAGCTTGAGTGAGCCAAGCTTCCTTATGGCTGAAATTCATTTTATATTGTGCAAAAAATATGCAAATGATTAATCTTAGTGTTACCACCACTATATCCCTTCTCAAGACATTCCCCCATACTCATATATGTAGATAATTCCCTCCATAACCTATGGCCCTATATCATAAATAACAGTGGTGACAGCTGCCTCTGCTACAGGATCAATTCATGCTGTCAGACTAATAAATTATTTCCAATAAGCTTACCTTCTACTTCCTGGCTATGAATCTGATCCAGATCACTCAGTGATCTGATACAGAAATTTAGCAGTGAAACCTTTTCCACCTCTTGTCTATATGCCAGGGAAGCTGGACATCAACTGTGGCAATCTCAGTGCTTATCACAGTTAGTCCAAACATACCAAAAAGGGATGGAGGTGAAGCCCTTGAACATAATTACCACCAGTTCCAAATCTTCCAAGCTGATAAGTAGCAGGTACTATAAATAAATGTTTGGGCTGCTGCTGCTGAAGACAAAAAGATGGACTATTTGATCTTATCCAGCAAGATAACTGAAAGGCTCTGAATAAGTACCCCTTTCTAAGAAGTAGGCTGCAATCCTATGCACATTTTTCTGAAAGTAAGCCTATTGAAGACAATGGGACTTCTTTCTCAGTAGACAAACATTTTATTGTGCTGAAAGTTTTTGTTTTGCTTTAGTTCCAAAATTTATATCCCCTCCAAAATTTATATCCCCTCCAATCAAGACAGTTCCAAAATTTATATCCCCTTCATTGATAGCTGCAGCTCTCATTGGAGGGGATACAAATTTTGGAACTATCGTGATATCAAGCTGCAAAATACAGAATTCAGGAGGAAAAATGTTGAAGTTCACCATGTGGTTTTGATTTCTGTAACCTTTGGATTTAGCTGAATAAAAGTGGTTGTAATGAAGACTCAATGCACATCCTTGCACAAAGCATTCTTATCCTGAATGAAGTACATGGACCATATTAGCAAACAGAGTTTGCCAACATGGCTTCCCACTCAACTTCTTTGAAAGTTGTTCAAACGCTTTTGTAAGCACTGTTTTGGGCTGGATGTTCTTGCAAGCTAGCATTTTATTAGACTAGGAAGAATGCAATTAGGAGAAATACGTTCCAGAACAACCTGGCATATTGACTAACTCTTGGATCTTTCCTTTTAAGAAAGCAACAAAACTAACTCTTTTAAGAAAGCAACAAAGAAAAGCTTGTGTCCTGATGGGTGGATAACCCACGTTTACATCTGTTAACACATTCATTGTGAGCCTTACCCTTTTGTGAAGCATGTCGATCTCCTGCAAGAGGGTGTAACTATGTCCAGAAGGAAAGCATAGCGCAGTAAGGACTTTGGGGGTAGAAAGAACTGGTCTAGTTCTTCCCCATCATCTTGGAGAAAATCTTTTAGTGTTTGCAAAGAGAGATTGCTGTCTTGCTGCTGTTTCCTTTCCAGTTCTTTTGCTGTTTCAAGCTTAAAAAGGAAGTTTTCCTTCTGCAGGCATTTTCTACTGTTATCATTGGAGCCAGAGGCTGAATCTTTGGTAGGCATTGGGGAGAGATCTCCTTGCAAGCTAGCAGAGCCTTCAAATATCCTTGAATCCCCAGGCACCAAGCTTGGGAAATCCGTCAATACCTAATAAAAAAACCACATGCAAGTGATTAAAGGAGATTACAAATGCCAGGATTCAGAGAAACCCACCACTTTTTTGACAACCATCCTCTAGTGATTCAGCCAGTTCAGTCTAATTGAAGATATTTGCTTTATATCACACACAGACTGGGGGAACAATCCTAAACAATTTAGGCCAGCATAATTTACCTGGCATAACTTTCCATGGTGGTGTGAGGAGGCTGGCACATGCCTGTGCATTCAAGTGCCTCACAATACTTTTGTGACACGCCTAGGCCAGCACAAGACTTATTCCAGGACTTACGCTGGCCTAACTAGTGGTTAGGATTGCAGCCTGGGTTGCATACTTTGGCTAAATATCATGCAGCTGCTCAAATGGTTTAGCATTACCTAAGCAATACAAGGCCATTATGTATCAACTTGATGTTTTGGGCACTCTAACCAGAAGATGCCATGATTACCGAGACAGACTCACCTGGCCAGGAACTTGAAAGGTAAAAGGTTCTGACTGGAGTCGCGCAATCAGGAAATATCTCAGCCTTGAGTTTGGAATGCCAAGCTATAAGCAAGACCCCAATGGAAAAAAATCAGTGTATGCAGAATGCAGAAAATGAACAGGTTATCATAAAAACCGATGACACATATGATTAACAACACTGCCAAGCTGACCAGGGTATAACCCTGTAAGCACTGCCCTCATACTGCTATGGTATGTTTCAGCATAACATGAACAGCCGATGGAAATTCATAACATGAATGCGCCGATGGAAATTCCATTATCTAGAGGTGGGTTTTTTCAGCAAAAAATGGAATAAAAACACATAATATCACTTTCTGCACTTCTCACATTTGGAAAAAAAATCCTCTACATATTCTTTTACACCTCTACATGCATGTGGCTGCATCTGCTGACACTATACCACCTATATCACCTACATGGAACACCTTCAAAGTGATCATTATAAAAATGTGCCCTTGGGATAAAAACATCTAATACTACTTTCTGCACTTCGAACTTTGGAAAACACTGAAATCTGCAGAAAAATAAACCATTTTCACCAACCTCTATCTTTATAACTTTATAACTGACCTCTCCATTTTATAACTATTAATCTTACAGATTCTTTATAACTTTCTAGTTATAAACCAACCTCTCCATTTTATAACTATTAATCTTATAGACCCTATAACTTTCTATCTTTATAACTGTAATCTTACAGATTAAAGTTACAGAGGCAGGGGATGAGGTATGCATCTTACAGGGAAAATTCTCTATAATGTCACAGAACGTCCAGGGTTTTCAACAGCAATGATACACACTCTGGCAATGAAAAACCAAATAATGCTGCATTGTTCATTTCTGAGCACATCTCATAATTCCTTGGAATTAAATCTGTAATGGTGTCTGGATACCAGATGTGAAAACCAATGCTATTTCCACATTAACTGGTCTGATGACTGAGATGAAGTGCCTGCACTGTCAGGACAAAGGCTGCTGGTCACAGTGGAGCAGAGCATTTCAGTTGTAGGACCAGAAGTGGAGTACCAGTTATAGGACCAGAAGTGGAGTAAGCCAAGGAGGCTTGCCTGGAGATATAGGGAGATCTTTTCAGTACCTCTCAAAAACGTTTTTATTGTCTAGTAGCACAATCCTAACCCCTGGTTAGGCCAGCACAAGTCCCAGGCACACCTGGGGGTGTTGTAAAAGTGCCAAAAGGTACTTCTGAGCCACTCCTGGGAGGTTAAGGCATGGACAAGTGCCAGCCTCCCCAAGCTGCTGTAGGAATAGGGAGATGGGTAAGTTGTATTGGCCTAAATTGGTTAAGACTGCACCCTAGGACTGTAATCCTAAAGACATATCCTGGCAGAAAAACCCATTGAATACAATGGGGATTACTTTTGAGTAGACGTAGTTAGGATTGTGCTCTAGGTCTCTCAAATTTCAAATATAACACTGTTGGAGTTTTATCTGCTGTTTCACTGACTGATTAGAAAGTTTGGGATCTTTTATGTTATCTGTTTTGTTAACCACCCTTGAAGTTTTTTTTTGACAGGTTGTATTAAAAAAACTATTAATTAAATAAGCAAATAAATAAATTACAAACTGGCTTGATTCATAGCACACAAACACGTCGAATTTATTTCCACCAGTGCAATTAACTCACGCAAGTTGGAGACAAGAGGAATTCCTGATATGTATACCCACATTCTTCTAGTGTTTGGATGCATTCATCTCTGACAGCACACAAAAAAGAACATGAGAAAATCATGAGTTTCATCATGGTAAGTGCATGTGTAAAGCTATTCCAAATGCATTAATTCTGCTAAATAACAGTTATACTGATGCTGCAATCCTAAAGACACTTTCCTGGGAGCAAGACCCATTGAACACAATGGGACTTACTTCTGAACAGAAATGGTTAGGATTGCAGCCTGAGTCACCTAGCATTGGCAAGTTATGCTCATCAAGGTAACTTATGGTCCAATTCCATCCCCAGCAGACAATGCCTTTGAAAGCTCAGAGAGAGTAAACAGGTGAAATCCCTACAGCATATTCCCCAAAGGTGCATGTAAATAAGATAATTTATTGTTGCATTTTCAAGTTGATGCTATAGCCTTGCAAATAAACAAAAGTTTCAGAATTTAAAAGCAATTTCCAACCTTTTTCATCTCATAGCACACTGATTGCATGGTACCTGGCAGTAGATGTTTCAAAGCCTTTGACATTTTCCAAAAGGATATATTTTGGAAGCTTTGCAAGCCTGAAAAACAAATTTGTTTGGATTATAGTCATAAAGCAGGAATTGCAGGATCAAAATAATTACCAAGCTTAGTTGCCTTCCACGTTAGTCAGTAGCTCAATGCGTATCATCTCTTCTTATTAGAAAAGATGGAGAACTTTTCAATATGCTTATTAGAGTTAGGATGCCCAGCTTGGCAATAGAGGAAAATTCACATTTTTATAGGCACCGAGAACTGGGAACGAATGCCCTGTAATTATAAACCCTTCTCGTGCATGTAAGATCCCTTATGCACCAGTGGACTTCAAACTTCCTAACCTCAAGGAAACTTTGCGAATTGAATCCCTGCTCTGCAGAACTCCTGAACCTTGCAGAGGTCTCCGTGACATGTAGATAAGCTGAAGGGCCAAGTTCCACATAAACAGATGCTTCTTGATAGCAAGGAGAATATTATTACAGTAGGGATGATATATTGTTGTTGCCAATTCCTACAGTCACCCCGGGTCATGCGTGAGTTGATTTGATCATGTGTGTGTGTTGGTAATATGTGTTCTGAGAAAGTTTCCGCATCAGGGCTTGCTTCTTTAAATACATGTTATGCCCAACAGCATGTGAGCACTATCTCAGCCAAACACAAATCCACTGAAGTGCTAGAGGTGGGAGGAAGACTGGAGAAAGAGACTTGGGTCTGATTCACTCAGGCACGTGTGTGTCTTCTGGAGGTTCAAGATAACATTTTCCATCTCAACGACTTCTCAAGGAGAAAAATAATTCTTTCAGTGCCTCGGGCTATGCTTCTGAGGGCACAACCCTATCCAAGTTTTCAGTGCTAATGTACGCCAATGGGGTGTGTGGTTCATTTTGAGGTGGGGGTTTTCTCATTGTAAGGAACCATTTGTTCCTGTACCTACTACAGCTGGATCAGTGCTGTAAAGTTGCTTAAGAGTTGGCCCTAAGATAGTTTATCTTAGCACAGTGGCACAGAGGGGAGGGAGGAGATGCCCACAGCAAGTGGCAAATCCATACCGTGGTTTAATGATAATTTTAATGCCAACGATCAGGGTTTCTGTGTTGGGTTGGTATATTCTATTTGCACTAACCGTTTGTGTGGGTGGACGCAGACACGGGACATGGATGGTGTAGTTTGTTTTTATATCTTTTATGTGCTGGTCGATGACCATAATAAATAAATTGAATTGAAGTGGCAAATCCCATCCATCTGACTTGCAGATAGAGAAGCTCTGCTCCCCTCACCCCCAAAAGGTGATCAAAGGGCCAGGGAGGCTGCACCGCTGAGGACACTTCCTCTCTCACATACTTCCTCTCTGTGTGTGTGCACACCTCCTGTGCATACACTCCTGTGTACACCATCTTTTGTGCAAGTGATTATGAACTGGTTTGATGATCCAGAAAATGCTATCAATTTTAGCATATGCAGTTACAACCCATGATCTAGACCAGTGGTTCTCAATCTTCCTAACTCCGTGACCCCTTTATAAGTTTCTCATGTTGTGGGGACCCCCAACCATAGAATTATTTTTGTTGCTACTTTATAACTGTAATTTTGCTACCGTTATGAATCGTAATGCAAATATCCAATATGCAGGATGTATTTTCATTGTTACAAATGAAATGTATGTTCTATGCACACATTGAACACAATGGGATTTATTTCAGAGGATTGGGCATAGGATTGGGCCCTGAGGCTGCAATCCTATTCACATTTACATGGGAGTAAAGGCCCCCTGACTATAATGGGATTTATTTCAGAGTAGGCATGCATAGGATTGGGCCCTGGCTGTCAGTCAGCCCCAGTGCGTGTGCAGCTACAGCCGTAGGTCTGGCAAGCCTGACCTGGCCCCCTGAACCAGGGGTCTTTAGGCGACCCCCAGGAAACCTCTAGGCAACCCTGAAAGGGGTCCCGACCCCAACTTTGAGAAACACTGATCTAGACATTATTGCTTCACTGACAATTGTACTAATGTTGTATATTTTAAAGTCAGCAGCTAAATGATGAAACTTTAAACTCACAAGACAAGCAACTCATAGCAGATGTGATTTTCCAGCTTTTAACCCATTATAAGGGTTAATAGGAAGTTATCTCTTAGTCATAGAAAGAGAAATCTATAACAGCCAAAAAAGCATTCCTCTTGTGGGGTTACATTGAGTCATAGCAGATTGTGCTACACTATCAGTCAGTGTGACAACATGTGACAACAGTAGTCATCTGAGCCTCAGGCACCATGACAATGTCAAAACACACGGCAACAAAGAAAATTTTAAAAAATCCAGAAATTGACCAAACCATTGGACATGTTGGTGAACCTTCTCTGCAGGAAACAAGGTTGCTGACAGAGCTGTGCACTCATCCCATTAATTGCTCCATACACCCGATGCCAGCATACAATCATGTAACTGGTAACAATGAGATGGTAGCAGATTTTTTTCTACAACATATGGGGGAACTTCCTGGTAAATGCAAAAGTAACAAACCTTGGGAAGACTGCACAATGGGATCAATGGTGCCATCCTTTATGGCAGTGATTTTCAACCTTTTTCATCTCACGGCACACTTAACAAGGCCGTGAAATTGTCAAGGCACACCATCAATTGTTTTTCCATTGACAAGGCACGCCTGACTGTTCAAATCCCCCAATTGTCCTATTAATGAATGTCTATCTCCAAATTCCTGCAGAACACCTGAGGATGATCCGTGGCATGGGGTTACTGAATTAAAGCCTTGTACCTATAGGATGTGTGGTCAATATTTTGTGCATGTTAATTTCCAACTCATGCTGAGTTCAATATCATGTTCATCAGTCTTTCACAGCTTTAGCCAAAGGCCTTTGCACAAAAATAGACATCAAAACCTCCCAAGACTCAAATATACAAGCATGTAAGATAAGGGATAAAGGGTGCAATCCTATACTTGTCTACTTAGAAGTAAATCCTATTATGTTCAATGGGGCTTACTCTCAGGAAAGTGTGGTTAGGATTGCAGACAAAATGTAGAACAAGAATCAAATACTGAAGAATACAAACAGGTTTTAGACCTGTTTCATTTAAATATTTTCTACACACAACTGATAGCTATCTCTGCTTTGGTATGAGAACAATAACTTGCTGTTATCATCCCTGTAAAAGAGATGGCAAATGAGAATTACTGTAAAAGTTAAAAGGATTACCTTGGAAGAATATCAAGAATATAGAGAAAACTCCGGGTTCTCGGATCAGAAATATCACCCTGTCGACCAATTCTGTGAGGGAGTAAAGGAGCAAGTATTGGCAGGTAGAAAGCTTAATGAGTGTAATTTAACTAGAGATATAAGAAGTTCCCATCAAATCCTAAGTCTAGGGCAAAAGTTATGTAAATATAGCACATTCCTATGCAAGTTTCCTCAGAATCTAAGTGGATTCAGTAATGCTCCTCCCCAGGTTGTAGGCTTATAGTTTCATTCAAATGAGCCATTACACACACACACACACACACACACACACACACACACACACACACACACACACACACACACACACACACACACACACACACACACACACACACACACACACACACACACACACACACACACACACACACACACACACACACACACACACACACACACACACACACCAATTTTGAATTGTTTTATTTAATTTCAAATAATTAAACTTCACAAATACCGGTGTCCCCTATTTTCTGACGGTTTGTTTTCTGACAGTTCTGCTCTTTCAAAACCTTTCAATTATACCCAGGACTCATTCATTCATTCATTCATTCATTCATTCATTCATTCATTCATTCAACCTCTCTCTCTCTCTGCTGATCTAAAGGCTAAAATTGTCTTCCCTGATGTTGATATCAAAAACAGTTTGATCACCATGTCAATTTCTATGTAACATGGTGATCAAACTGTTTTTGGTATTCCCTTATGACTTTCTTCAGTAAATAACCATCATTCTAATATTCATTGCCCACCCATGCCTTTGTAATAAATATGTGTTATTTAGGCTTTTGCAAGTGATATTTACAGTTATTTCTTTTTGGTGGCTACTTCGCATTTGCAAGTTGAAAAAGACTGTGTTCCACTTTTCAACAGTTTCCACTTTTGGATGGTGCTACACTCCCTAGCCTATCCAATAAGTAGGGGATGCATGCAGTGGTAGGCTTCAGCGGGTTCTCACAGGTTCTATAGAACCCTTTGCTAGTGAGCGCCTGGTTCTGAGAAATGGTTACTAATGGGACATAGAACCTGTTGTTAATTTAGGTTATTAGGACATAGAACCTGTTGTTAATTTGTTTGAATCCCACCACTGGACGCATGTGTATATGGACACACGCAGAGGAGGTCTGTGTGTAATCTGATGTATGTCTACCTGGAAGTAAACCATATTTGTGTTAAATGAAGCTAAAACAAAAATGAGATAAAAAAGAAATAGCCATAGAAAGTGAATTATCAATTATAATTATGTGCACACACTGTGATTTTCCCTTTCTTTGTAAATAGGACATTCAAAATACCTACCTTGTAAAGGGTTGGCAAGGAGGACTCATCAGAATCATATCAAAAGATAACTTGTCAAATTCCTTCAGTGATATGCCCTGAATGAAAAGATGAATGGGACACTCAAATCAGATGTCAGTCTTTGTTTTTGAGCTATAAATCATTTGGTAATATTCCAGCACATGTAACCTTAGCTTGGAAAATGAATGCTACACATTCCAGGTGACTGACATAACGCTCGCACACAATGATCTTTGCAGTTTTTTCAAAGCCTTATACCCGAATTCCTGCCAAAGGGCCAGTCACCGCAGTGATGTCAACGGGAATGAGCACAGCCAAGGGTTTTATTAGCTAATCGCTTTAACAGCGCAGCAGGACCGGCTTCCAGTTCTTTCAATGAATTTCATAGGACAAACTGTGACAAAAGTAATGAATAGAGAAATATTCTGAAGCGTCAACACATCATAATATATTGCCAGTGATGTTGAAGCAACAATGCGTGACTTAAAACTGAACCACCTCACCAATTATCCATAATTATTTTTCCTTTTCAAAACAGAACAGCCACAACCAAGAGAACTATAGGACTACAAGCACATGGCCAGTAAGACATTTTATTCTTCTCTCTCTGAGCACAACCATATCACTGTAGGAAATTAACTTAAATTTGGCCCAGTATAGGGCCAAAATAGGACAGGAGTATACTTCTCCAGTACTTCAGATAGAGGACTTCCTCAGCACATTTATCTTCAAGACACCAGAGATGAGACCAGATTCATACCCATGGACCATATACTCATATGAATTTTCACATTCCAGGACCATATTTATAGAAAGTATAGGTCCTTTCACCCAGGATCCTTCCAACAGCAATCCTTCCAAAGAGCTTTACAAACTCGAGAAGTCTTTGGAAATGAGTTTGTTGTAACCAGCTAGGTCAAAAGTCCTTCAGCTTGGACAGTCCCCAAAGTCATTCATTGACTCTGGTTGTAATAGAAATACAACTTACGGTACCTGTCCCTCCACAAATTATACAGTCACCAAAAAGCAAGCAGAATTAAGAGACTGGCTAAACAAGGAGAGATAAGTCTAAACATCCAACAGAGATAACATTCCCAGACAGCAGTGGTCCACAGCACTGTTACTCACCTCAATAGTCTTGGGCCACAACGGCGTGGTGGGGAAGTTCAGCATGTAAACGTCATTGGCCACTGTATTCACATCAACAGCTGCAACAACTTCTGAAGGGATCCCACTTGCTAGAATTGCAATGTAATGGAGAAAATGTGGAGATGGGAGGAGAGAATCAGACTTTGAACTATCTTTGTTGCTCAAGAGCAGGGGTCTCCAAACTTTGGCAGGAGGGCCACATCATCTCTCTAACATGGTGTCGGGGTCCAGAAAACTAATTTACATTTCAAATTGAGTAAATTTACATATAAAAATGCATTGGAGTTTATTACAATGCTTGCACGAGGGCTGGATAGATGGGTCTTCCAGGGGGCCACATTGAGGCTTGCTGAGGGCAACATCTGGCTCCCAGGCTGGGGTTTAAAGACCCCTGCTCAAGAAGGATGGAGACGGTGAACAAGGGTTCAGAACTGGCATGGAGATCTGCCCCTCATATATTCTTCTCCTTCCCACCCTGTTCTACACACCCAGCCACTCCTTGCATCTACCACTGGCTTAACCTTGCTGTTTCCAATTATCGTGACAGATCCAGAAGGGCCACCTTCTAAGCATGCTAAGCATGCACATACGATTTACAACAGTACTGTTATGATTCTGTTCAGATGTTGTAAAGGGCAGCATAGCCCTGGTTGGATCAGGCTGTTAGATACAGCCTGATCGCATTGACTTCAGTGAGGGCTACTGCCCTTTATCTGTTCATCATTTGATCAACTTTGCCTGCCTCGCCTGCCTCACACTTACTCAGGAAAAGGGGAGGAAGATGAGTAAAAAGTTGCCACTGCACCTGCACAGGTTATCTCCAATAACTGCAGCTAAATTCGCATGGAAGCAAACATGTAATGTTGTTGAGGACTTTGAAGGAAGTTTTCAACTCAGAGCGTATCCCTTGAAAGTATAAAAACTTTCACTTATAAAATTCAGTAACAAACATCATTTAATTTGCATGTGCAAGAAATTGTACAATATATGACTTAATATAAAGCCTCCACCTGAATAAACATTTCTAAAATCAATGCATCATACTGCTTTCCTTAACTTTTCAAACAAACAACAATAACAGTACTTTGTACCTGTATTAATCAGATGCATACACCTTGTTTGCTGTGGGGATAACCACACCTGAGATTACGAATCAGGTAAGTTAACACTGACATCTAGTGTAGGGTAATAATTCAGCTCTAGTAGATCAATTTTCAATGTAGAACCAAATGTAAAAATCTAAAATCTGATATCTAAGACTATTACAGATATCTAACACTAATGGCTCATTGACAGCATACAGGAAGGGATGTCTTCTTTTATCTGATAGATGTCTTCTTCTTTTATGCTCATCTTGTCCAGATGTACACTATAAAGCCAATTCTTATGGCCATTTTCTTATATGTGCTTTTAAGAACACAATTAGAGGAAATGGCAGCAATTCGATGAATGAGGGTAGTGAAAATAAGAGTTATCTACAAAATTAATCAGAGGGTTATTTTCCATCGCATCAAGTATGTTGTTACTTGTACATCACTATGAGGTACATTGATAGCTGGAATTACAATATGATCATTAAAATAGATTACTGCTGAAATCCTAAATACAATTTTCTGGGAGTAAGACCCATTGAAGACAATGGGGCTTATTATTGAGTAGACATGGTTAGGATTGTGCTTTTAAATCACAGACTGATCTAGCAAATACTAACAGAGTTGTGAAGTACCTGAATTTACATGCTTTCGAACTACAGTGGCGCCTCACGTAACAAATTTAATTCGTTCCAGAGGCATGTTCTTTACGTGAAACATTCTTTACATGAAGCGGATTTTCCCATAGGAAATAATGGAAACTCAGACGATTGGTTCCATAACCCCCAAAATATTCATATAAAAATATTAACTGGATGTAAAAATGATGACAGAACACTGGGATTGAATTCAAAACATGCATTCAATGTGCATGATCCTATGAAGTCTACTCAGGCTGCAGTCCTAAAGACACTTTCCTGGGAGTAAGACCCATTTAACACAATGGGGCTTACTTCTGGGAAGACATGGTTAGGAGGCTGCAATCCAAGACACCTTCGAAGTGTCTCCCCACTTTCTCCTTCTCTTCAACCTGAGCCTCTCTCTCCCCTGCTCTATTCTGGCCAGCCCTGAGCTGCTTCCCTCTTCTCCCCTGCCCTTCTCTCTCTCCGGCCACAGGAGGAACAGCATGGAAGTGTTGCTTTCACTATGGGCAGGTGCGCTAGGCAGCCCTGATGCTTTTTAAACAGGCTGCCGGCCAGCGTGTCTGCCCCAACTGCCAACGAATGTGTTCTTTACGTGAAGCACTTTCTTTACGTGAAGCAGAATCCTAGAGAAATTTTTGTTTGTTACATGAAACATACTTTACGTGAGGCGTTCTTTACATGAGGGGCCACTGTACTAGGTTGGCAGGACAAGTAATGGGAGCTCACGCCATTGTGTAGTAATCAGGTCTTGAATCACCAACCTGCTTTTATCATGCTCTACATATTTCTTGGCCTCATCTTGCCTTCTTTTGTGGTTATGACATATGGTCACCCTGTAGAGATGGGAGTTAATAAGTCACAAGCATGTGCTATCCATGCTACTACATCTTCTTTTCTGGTTTCTACAGCAATATATAATTGCAAGATCACAATCTTAGCAATTGTTGCTTTGGTGGATAACACTTTTAAGAACCAAGCAGTTTAAAAAATGCCATGAGTGGAAAATGTGATGCTGTATGAATTTGGAGCACAAGGAAATGTTTGTAGATCTCTTAGCTTTCCCAAGGACTGACCATGGCAAAAGTTCAAAAATAAACAAGTCAAACTCTGGCCAAGCTAGTCTGCTTGGCACATTTAAATTATGCTTTATTTTTAACATAAAATGCAGTTAAGACTGCTTTTAGGGCAGGAGAAGCAGCACTAGCCTTGCCTGTGTAATACTCTAATGTAGCAAACTCACAGCGCAGTCCTAAAGATGTCTTCTCAACAGTAAGTCCCATTGTGTTCAACAGTACTTACTCCCAGGAAAGCATGGTTAGGACTGCAGTCTCATTCTCTAAAAGCACAGTGTCCTGTGAAGAAATCCCATTAGTCACACTGCCATATCATCAAGGGACAAGCAACAGGCAACCCATTTGCAGAGAAATGGATCACTCCCTTCTCAACAATAGAGAATCCTTGTTTTGCATTTAAGGCTGCAATTCTAAAGACACTTTCCTGGGACTAAGACCCAATGAACACAATGGAGCTTACTTTTGAGTAGACATGGTTAGGAGTGTGCTCTAATATTGGAACAAGGCTGTGAGTGAGTCAAGATTATATGTCAGTCTATGTCCTGACTTTCAGGATATGGTCAAGTTGTGAGTTCCTAATCCTGGTACATTCGTGTCCCATCAACTTTACTGAGACTTGTTCCGCATAAATGATCCGGAACCTTGCTCTAAATTACAAAGATGTCCACCATCCCCCAAACGTACGGTAAATAATTACTTGTATCCTCATTTTATTGAAGAACAAAGGAAAGAAACCAGAGCCAGAGAACAAGCAACGTGATTAAGCCAAGAAAAATATATTTCTTGACAAATTCAAACATGCTACTCTGACCCACAATTTTTTTTAATTTTCTGTACACCTCCCGGCTTTTATTTTCAAAAGTATCTTGAACTGTGTGAGTTAATATGTACACTTTATAAACTTTTGGAAACAAGACATCCTGTACTTTCCTGCTCCTTTCTTCTCATTTACTGTGCATTTCCCATAGAGACCAGAATATAAATTATGCTGCAGGCATTTGACATGTAAATTTCAGATTAACCATCTGAGCATCTCTGGAGTCAACCAACCGCATAAGGCTGCGAGCTCCTTCTAAAGACACAGATCTATCTATCTGCTCCAGTTAGTATAACTACAAAAGGATCTTAGCCTTAATGGTGGAATTTTTTGCAACTGGTTCATTTGATGCTAACACAGAAGAAATGTAAATTTTAGCATTTGTAGCTAAACAACCAACAGTTGTTTAGAGGTTGTAGTTGCTTTTTCATAGAGTTGAACAGTTAATTATTAACTCTTACAATCAAATTTGCCATTTCATTTGAGGGTGACTGGTTCAGTAAATTTGGCATATTTTTAGCATTATGTAAGGCTATGTAAGTATCCAATGTACTTCCATGTAGAAGTAAATCCGTGGCTCAAGGAAACGTGACTAAGATCAGGCTGTTAATAATTTTCACAGGAACACAAAAGCAAAATTTCAATTTTTGGATTATTTGGAATGACTTCCGCTTCATTTTCATGCATTTTCACACCATACATTAAACAGGTCAAAATGGACATTTTGATTTAACTGCACAATATTCAAACTGAGGAACTGTTTCATCAACAGAAATATCTCAGTCATGTTTTTAAAATGCAGTGATATGTCACTAGTTTACAAGTTATAACATACTCAAGTGGGACTTCCTTTTATTCTGCTCAGGATAACCACAAATCAATGTTTAGCAACTTAGATTTGAATTTAGATCATTTTTAAACAGGTTAAAATTGTTCTATTACCATTGGGTTAGGTGCAATCCTAACCTAGGGCGCAATCCAGAGTAACTACGGGCAGTCCTTGCTCTGATGTAAGAACAATTTACTCTGGACTGCAATATGAATTTCCCATAAGTTTTTACTAGGTGGTGCTGTAGCTACGTTGACATAAATGTCTCTTATGTGCTCCCGTAGTTACTCTGGATTGTATCGTTAGGCTGGTACAACTCATTGACCTTCCCCTTTCCGTGGTGATGTAGGGAGACAAGCACATGTCTGTGTGCACTGGCCTACGCCACTCCCAATACTGTGCAATCTTATGGCACTTTTGTGACACCCCCAGGTCACCCCCCCTTGGGTGGTACCCAGGGATGCTACTGCATTGCCCCCAATTATAGGGAGTCAACCAAGCTTATTGCATAAACCACAAAGCCAATTCCCCAAGCTATGCAAATTTGGCAAAAATCACAAAAAGAAGCATCTATCCTTCAACAGGGTGGCCTGTAAGTCCCTACCATCCACATATCTTATGTATCCAGTATTATAACATATGGATGGGTAGGGACTTATGGGCCACCCTGTATATATCCTGCACCAGTCAATCAATGGGATATACCACACTTCTTTATTATTTCTAGCCTGCCAGCAAGCCAGCCCACAGCATAAATTCTTTAAAAAAATATAAATAGTTAAAAAAATTAGCAAACTTTACAGAATTGCTTGGATGAATCAATCTAACCAAAATACCACAAATGCCCAGTTCACCCAAAAAGAAACTACAGTATATGATTTCAGATATCAACAAAAGATAGGGTGGCCATAAAAGTATTTTAGTGGGACTGAAATACCCATACCATGAAAGCCTATCCATCAGGCCTCCGTCAGTCTTGAGACTATGGTATCGTGCTTGGTGTTGCATACGCTGCATGCGAAGCATGAAAGCCTGGGTTGGATTGTTATGGAAGATATGCTGTAACCCAAGCAGCAAATCACCCCTCTCCACGCCACTGAATTAGTCCAATGGAAAGTCAGAGCCAATACGATTGGATCCAGCTGCATCGCAGAGCTAGGCTAAGGACAGGAGCTCACCCTGTCTTGTGGGGCTGACCCAGGTCTCGAACCCTGGCCTGCTGGTTATCAGGCACAGCGACTTAACCGCTTGCACCACCCACAGCCCATCAAAAGACTTGGTGATGCAACAACAAAAGTCTAGCATCCACCTTTAAGTTTGATTTATTGAATTATGGTTGCCAACCTACCAGGATTGGCATGGAGTCTTTCAGAATCAATACTGATCTCTGTGAGAACTAAAAGCAATTTTGATGGTTTTGATGGGATTTCAACAAGCTCGATGAAATTACACACCATGTCAAGGGGGAACGTTTTCAAGAACAATATTAGCTAGAGCTAATGGCAAGGAGTTCCACAGACTAAATACACAATGTGTAAAGAAATATTTCTTTTTTATCAGTTTAACTCTCCCAACACTCAATTTTAGAGGATGTCCCATAGTTACAAGTGTTGTGTGAGAGGGAAAGGGCATCTCTCTATCCATTCTTATGACCTGTAATGAAACTTTCCTCCAGCAATCTGCCTCATTTCCTTTTCTGTGCTGATCTAATGACCGTAATAAAGGAATACTACTACTACATTTCCTTTTGAAGGCATCTAGTCTCAGTGTCAGGGTGACCATATGTCATAACCCCCCAAAATCACCAGATCACCCAAAATGTAGGATACCTAAGCAAAATGTAGGACATGACAAAATAAAATCTATAAACACTCCTATATGTTGCTTTTCTGTAGTTATTTTAACACTATATTACTTACTATTATTGGGTTGTGGTGGCACAAGTGGCGCAAGACACTGTGGTTGTTAACCAGTAAGCCAGAGTTACAAGACAGGGTAAACTCCCATCCTTAGCTCAGCTCCTGCCTATCTAGCAGTTTGAAAGCATGCAAATGCAAGTAGATAAATAGGTACCACTTCTGTATGCAAGCAGGCCACATGTCGGACAACGCTGGCTCTATGGCTCTAGAAATGGGGATGAGCATTGCACACTACAGTCAGTCACAACAAGCAGTATAATCTGCAGGCGACACCTTTACTTTTTACTTACTATTAAATTTAAAACCATTACATTATAATTTACTACATTTCCAATGCAATTCTAAGCATGACTGCTCAAAAGTAAGTCCCATTGTGTTCAATAGTACTTAGTCCCAGGAAAGTGTGATTAGGATTCCAGCCATACGGCTCAATCCAGAGTAACTACGGGGAGTCCTTGCTTCGGTGTAAGAACAATTTACTCTGGACTGCAATATGAATTTCCCATAGATTTTCACTAGGTGGTGCAGTAACTACAGGTGCATGTAATGTCTCTTACGTGCTCCCGTAGTTACTCTGGATTGTAGGGATAATTTATTAATTACCAGAGGCTACATGCTGCCTGCTTACAAGAAAAGGACAATGAAGTTTTTTTTTCTAGGACACAAGGCTAAAAAAGAGGATGTCTATCCTGGAAAAAGAGGACATATTATTACCCTGGTCAAAGGATCTAAAATCTAAATTAGCTGAATTATCTCAGGATGACCACATGTCCTCTTTTTCCAGGGCTTGTCCTCTTTTTTACCCTTGTTTCCTGAAAAAAAATCTTCACTTTCCTCCTTATCCTTGTAACCAGGCAGCAAATCATAGAACTGTAGAATCATAGAACTGAAAGGGAACTAATTGGTCATCTAGTCAAAGCCCCTTGGAATTAATAAATGATAAGTAATAAATGATACGTAATGGCTTTTATTATTATTAAAGTGATTAATTTTTTATAATTTTATATAAATAATTAAATATTAAAAAATTATAAAAATTATGTACTGTATATGATACAAAATATATATTTCATATTTTCAAATTATTCTTCAATTTAAGAATAAATAGCTATATCAATGAAAGCAACATACCTAAGTGTTTTTAGCTTTTAGTTTGTTGAAAAGCAGTATAAAAATATATATTAGTTTAGTTTAGATTGTTTTCGAAAGATAGTTATGCTATGTCCTACATTTTTCTTGGGTGTCCTACATTTGGGAGGGATTTTATCCACTTTTTGTGGTTATGACATCTGGTCACCCTGCAATTCCCAGACTAACAGCACCATCTTAACCATGTCTACTCAGAAGTAAATCTCATTGTGTTCAATGGGACTTACTCTCAGGAAAGTGTCTTTAGGACTGCAGCCTCAGACTGCAATCCTATAAGCACTTTCCTGGGAATAAGTCCCATAGAACACAATGGGACTGACTTCTGAGTAGACATGCTTAGGATTGCACCCTAACTTTGGGTCTCTTAGGAAAAGTCCCAACATTTTTTTCTTTTTTGGGGGGGGGAGGGTGAGAAGGAGGGAGTGAGGTCTTTCCAAGAGGGATCCAGGGTATGGAACTGCCCCTTGCTTGCATCCAGCAGTAGCACCAGCTGACTGGCCTCTGCTGTGGCTGGCTGCAGCACACAGAGCACAGCCTCCTCCTCCTCCTCCTCCTCCCTCCCCTGGGCTGCAGCACTCCCTCTTCCTCAGGACTCCTGGGGAGCCAGACTCAGCAGCACAGCAGTAGGAGGATACCTTGCAGCGCCTGGTGCATCCCCCCAATGCCACTGTAGAGCTCCAGCACCCGCAGCCTCTCCATCCTCTCCTCCTCCTCCTCCTCCTCCTGCAGGAACTCTGCATCTTGCCTGCTCTGCCGACAGCCTCCCTCTACAGGCAACACCTTGTTCCGCTGCTCTTCAGTTCCTTCCTTCCCAGCACCCCCAAGCAGGGCTCCCCCAAAGCTTCTGCCACCCCCTTGCCCTGCAATGGGGACAGACAAGTACTCCAAGTGCTTCTGACTCCAAGTACTAGAACTGCCACCCCTAGAAGGAAATCCTCAATGAATACAGGGGAATAAAATGATGGCTTGCCAAGGGGGTTTACAATCCAATCCTAACCAGGTCTACTCAAAAGTAAGTCCCACTGTGTTCAGTTACTCCCAGGAAAGTGTGGATAGGATTGCACCCATACTTCTTGGGAAACGTCTAAGATGAACAGAGAAGTCTGCTCCAAAAAGGGGAGAAAGCCTGGATATAAATCTATTGATTGATTTATATCCAGGCTTTCTCCCCTTTTATTTATTTATTTATTTACTTATTTACTTAATTAACTTATTTAAGTAAGTAAGTAAATGATAAATAAATAAAGATTGCACTATTTGACTGGAATCCTAACCTTCACTTAGGCCAGCCTAAGCCCCAGCACTAGTGCTATGCTGAACTGGGGTGTCACATTTCTGTGTCACTTCTGGGAGAGGGTTAGGCCAGTGCATAGACGCAGGATTGGGAAGAGTTGTGCCGGCCTAGGTTAGGATTGCACCCTCATTAGGACTGCATCCTCAGGCTGCAATCCTTACCTCCTGTAAGGCCAGCCTAAGCCTTACTGGGTTCTGGGTGTGTCACCAGAGTGCCATAAGACAGGGTTTCTCAACCTCTGATCTGGAGACCACTGGTGGTCCTTGGCAGCTGCCTGACCAGTCCGTGAGAGGACTTGTCTTCCCCTTCTCACAGCTGGAGGGCTCTGTCAGACGATTGCTGCCTCAGAACCCAATCCTATGCCTATCTACTCAGTAGTAAGTCCCATTGTAGACAGTGGAGCTTACTCCCAGGAAAGTGCAGATAAGATTGCACCCTCAGAGTCCAATCCAGTGCCTGTGGCTAAGACACTGTGCCTGTTAACCAGCAGGCCAGGGTTCAAGACCCGGGTCGGCCCCACAAGACAGGATGAGCTCCTTAGCCCAGCTCTGTGATGCCAGCTGGATCCAATCGTATTGGCTCTGCCTTTCCATTGGACTAATTCAGTGGCGTGGAGAGGAGGGACTTGCTGCTTGGGTAACAGCCTATCCTCCATAACAATCCAACCCAGGCTTTCGTGCTTCGTATGCAGCGCCAAGCACGATACCATAGACTTTCAAGACTGACGGAGGCCTGCTTATTTCCACAGAATTGCTTTCCATAGAACTGGTTTCTGTGGCTGAAAAGGTTGAGGACCACTGCCATAAGACACTTCTGTGCAGCTCCTGGGGATGGGGTAGGCCAGTGCACAAACATGCACTTGCCTCCCTACATCACCACAACCATTGAGTTAGGCCAGCCTAGCTTAGGGTTCCACCCTTAGGCTGCACGTGAGGGTGCACGTGCCTAACCACACGTGCCTGAGAGTAAATACTATTGAACACAATGGGACTTACTTCGGAGTAGACATGCTTAGGATTGCACTCTTTGTATATTCATGCATTCCAATCCTGTGTATATTTTTCTGAGAATTGCATTCCAAGATGTTTACCAATTTTAATTTTCAAAATCAGTCCCATGTCTTGCCTTTTAACAGCTGCTCCCCACACAGAAGTGGAGTTGGTGAAGCTGTGTGCATGTTTTATATTCGGAAAGGTGGGAAATTAATGAACACAACTTTCCCACCACTTTTGTTAGACAACTTTCCCTCCACTTATTTCTGCACTAGAGGGGGAAAAGGGCTTCACTTGTTGGATTTTCCATCTGCCAGGCAGCTTCTAAACACAGCCAGCAAAGCCCGGAAGCAGGGCCTGCAAAGAAAAGTATTCACTGCATCTGTTGGTGCCACTTTGATTTTTGGGTGCAGGTCCTCAGCGCATCGATAACAGGCAGAAACTCAACCGGTGAAGCATAGCCCAGTATGGAGGGAGAAACTTAACAGATAAAGCATGGCTCAGTATAGAGTGTCAGAGAAAAGGGGCAAAAATGTAATCAGGGAAGCATGATCCAGGATGGAGCTTCAGCAAAAGCAGGCAGAAACTCAGCTGGTGAAGCACGGCCCAACATGGAAGCAGAAACATAACTGCTGAAGCATAGCTCAGCATCAGAGAAAATAGGCAAAAATTCAACTGTGAAGCATGCAGTGAAGCCCAGCATGGAGCTTCACCAAAACCAGGCAGAAACTCTACTGGTAAAGCATGACCCAGCATAGAGGCAAGAACGTAACCGGTGAAGCATGGCCCAGTATAGAGTGTCAAAGAAAAGAGTCAGAAACTTAACCAGTGAAGCATGCAGTGAAGTCCAGCATGGAGCTTTAGCAAAAATGGGCAGAAACTCAACTGGTGAAGCATGGCCCAGCATGGAGGCAGAAACGTCACTGGTGAAGAATGGCCCAACATAGTCATTAAAAAGGGGCAGAAACTTTACATGTAAAGCTGGTCCATCATAGAGCTTCAGAGAAAACAAGCAGAAACCTAACTGATGGTGCATGCATGGAGCTTCAGCAAAAGTGGATAGAAATATAACCAGTGAGGATAGAACTTTAGATAAATCAGGCAGAAATGTAACTGGTGCTATGACTCATGAGCAGTTTGTTTTTTTTTTAATTTCCAGTTCCATTAGGCTACAGCTTTCTGCTACTGGGATCAGGGAGACTTCACCTTAAAAATTGAAGGCTCAGGATACAATTGAAAGTCACATGAGGCACCTGCCTTGCTGAAGCTAAGCAGATATAGGTCTGGTCAGTGCCTGCATGGCTTGGAAATCTAATGAACTGTATAGTATTCAGTTTTCTGTTCCAGCTTGGAAGAAATACTGGATATAAATCTAACAAGTAAACTTCACCTGTGCCTGGAACAGAGATCTATTCACTTGAGAGACCATAGGTAGGAGTGTGGTGTTGTTAAAAGCAATAAAAATACAAAACATTGCATTTTGGTATTTAAAGATATTTTCCAGAAATTAAAATAGATCATGGCTGCAATCCTAAATACACTTTTCTGGCAGTAAGACCCATTGAACCCAATGGGGCTTACTTTTTATTTATTTATTTTTATTTATTTCCTAATTTATACCCCGCCTTTCCTCCCCTACAAGAGGCGGCTAACATAAGAGAAGAATAAAACATCATTAAAATAATAATAAATATAAGTTAAAACATAATTAAAATACACTTAAAATGAGTAGACATGGTTAGGATTGTGCTCTTTTTTCCAGATTATAAATAATACTGTTGCTGTATGTGCTGATCATATATCACCGACCTGTACTATACACTTTTAAGGTGTTGAAAATTAATAAAAATGAGAACTTGGAATAAAAATACATAATGTCGCTTACTGCCTTTGAAATAATGAAATCTCTGAAAATATAAAACCTTTTTGAAACACCCTTCACCATAGGTTATTATAGGTACTGAGCACTGTTTTACATACAGAGGGTTCCTAGCTCAATCTCTGTGGGGCAAAGAACAGTTTTTGCCTAGGAGCCTAAAAAAGTTGCTGCAAGTCCAGTAGACAACGTTCATCTAAAGACAGTGCAACAGGACCAGGGTGATGGTGTGGTTAGTTGGACTTAGCCCTGGAAGATCCAGGGTTAATTCCCTCCTTGGCTATGAAGACTTCTAGGTTATACTGGGCCAGTCACTCACTCTCAGCTGTGCCTACCTCACAGGCTTGTTGTAAGGCCAGCAGCTAAAGTTTTGAAGGATGTTTTGGGCATTAACTTTGGCATAGGAAAGGCGGGGTATAAATCTTTTTAATAATACAGTACTAGTTTGACCCAGGATAACTAGAGGTGTTTGAAAATGGTGTTATTTTATTCAGAAGTAAGTCCATTATGTTCAGCAAGGCTTCAGTTGTAATCCTATCCTATTGCAAACAGATGCAGTACCTCTAAGTACAACACACATTCCTGAGTAAGTATGGCCATGATGAGAATGTGATGACAGACTGGTGGTAGTGCTCATTTTGGTCCTTGGTCTGGTCAAAATTAAAATAAACAAAGAGTTGAGTCTAGAAAATTCAAGGACTAGTCACTAGGAAAGCAAAACATTGGGGGAAAATTGTCCACGAGATAACATGAAGCTCTAATTAGAAGTACTAATAGTGGAAAACGCAGACGACCCCCACTTTTTGGACAGATTAGGGACTGGAGTCCAAAAGTAAAAACTGTTGAAAAATGAAACCCAGTCTTTTTCAGCTTGTAAATGCAAAATGGTCACCATAAAGATATAAATTTCACTTGCAAAAGCCTAAATAACTCATATTTATTCACATATCCAAAATACAGATCAAATTGTAGTAAAATGTTTGGGCAATAAATATCTTACATATTTGAATAATAGTTATTTACAGAAGAAAGACAAGGTAATGGCAAAAATAGTTTGATCACCACGTCACATGCAAATCAACATCAAGGAAAACAATTTTAGCCTTTAGACCAGCAGAGAGAGGTTGAAAGGATGGAGCATGTCTTAAATGAATGAGTTTTGGGTATAATTGAAAGGTGTTGAAAAAGTGGAACCATCAAAAAACAAACTGTCAGAAAGTGGAGAATGCCAGGATAGGCTGTACTGAAGAGTCTGCCCTTCCTCCAATTATTAGAAACAAGATTGCAATCAATGTCTTTTTATAGCAATGGTTTTACTGAGTAACATTGTTGAAGTTTGATTTTTTAAAAAAGAATATACAAATGAACTGTTATTGTGGAGGAAGTGGTGAAACTGTGTTTGCTTCCTGCGATTTGATATACGGATTACCAACGTCTAGCAAAGAGGTGGGACGTGAAAATGGATTTTCACTGACAAGACCAGATAGATACATCTCATGTACTGAAGGAGCACCTTTATGCAATCCTGCAAACCGCACAAGAGCTATTCATTTACTTTCAATCAAGTGCTTTTTATCCACTTTGTGTTCAGTCTGCTTATGACTGATTATATTTGCAGTACAACCGATAATGTGATACAAAAAATACAGTATTATTCTTACCCTGCTAATATTTTAATAGATGAGATTAATAATAGATTAATAGATTCATATAAGATTCAGCCACTTTCTTGAATCCATATTAGAACTTTATCTCTACTGATAACAGAACTTTTTCACTGGCACAACAGCCACTCTGCTAGCTAAGGGTGTAAAACATGCCATAAATAGGGTTGCCATTATTTGCTTCCACAAAATTGGGACAGGACCTTTCGTTCCCATTTAGTATGTGAACACACAATCCCACAAAATCAGGATTGCCCCGTTTCTTGGGACATATGGCAACACTGGCTGTAAAGCACATTCATACCACCCATTGCACCCATGGCAAAGATGGCCAGGGAAAGGGAGGAAAGGAGACAGAGAAGGATCATTTTTGGCCAGGGGCAGC
Source organism: Cryptoblepharus egeriae (assembly GCA_030015325.1). Taxonomy (NCBI): domain Eukaryota; kingdom Metazoa; phylum Chordata; class Lepidosauria; order Squamata; family Scincidae; genus Cryptoblepharus; species Cryptoblepharus egeriae. The sequence continues at coordinate 20,274,914 of JAREYC010000004.1, read as the reverse complement.
TGGAGTGGATTGTCTCAGGAGAATGATGGGTCAATGGAGCAGACCTCAAACACATCCCAACTGCTTCTGGGCCTTCCTGGCATTACATGGGGCTGCTTGGATTTGCTCCTGCCTTGGGCTTCCTGGACCATCTGGAGATCCATAGTGATCCCCAGAGTGAGGATCACTATGAAGGAATCATGTTTGTCCCCAGCAAGTGTGATTGTAGTAATCACATCACTAACATTGTTCCTCCCCTAAAAGCACAGTGGCCAAATCTCTCCCAAAGAATTTGAGAACCACCACTTCAGTGGCATTAGAAGCTTGGTCGGATTTTATGGGTCTGTTATGAGACTCATGTTATATGAATTCACAGATTCATTCCCAAGCAGCTAGCCATTGGAATACCTCCTGCATCAGTAAATCAGGGTAGGTGAACTGCATTTGACTGCAATTTTCAAGAAATATACTTTTATTTTTTTTCATACAGTATATTCCTTCCCTGGGAGGTTGAAGTAATTATGGTATCCGAGGACATATACATCCATCTATGCGCAATCTATCATTTCAAAGGGGCCTCCTATTCCCTGTGGGTTGCTTTTGAACTCTCCCCAACCCTTTCGCTTTCAGCATCTGGTGTCTATTAATCTGGAGCATCTCTGTTATTCCAGCTGGCTCCTCCATTTGCACCTGCTCTTGTTCACCTGTCATTTTCGTTAACACAGAATATTGACACTGCACAGCCCCCTATTTGATTATACATGGAAGTGATGATGCTGAGGATAAAACTACATAATTTGATCAGCTGAACGGAAACTGGATGCTTATTAGGTTGCTGACATTATTCTTAATGCTGGAGCAAGATGCCTGTAATTTCAGAGGTCAGGAACTGTTTCAGTGATGCTGGTCAATGTATGTTGTGCAATACTAAAATCCTTTGTGCATGCACAAATTAAGTGTCATACAAAGATTAGGTGTGTGCATGTATTTCTTTTCCTTTAAGTGCGAGGTAGTTAAATTAGGTTTGAGAAGATATGAGGAGTGAAATGGTAGCAACAAAGTACAGGACTGTAATGCAAAATGAACAAATGTGTGGATACTTATATAGTTGTTACAGGTTGTAGAAATTAATGTTCTGGTGCAGAATTTGCAACACATTGGAATCTTGGTTTGTATTTTTAGTGCAGAGTTACAGGGCTGCAGTGGCTCAGTGGCCAGAACGCTGGAGTTAGAACACTGCTTGACCGGAATTCCACTCAGCAGGTCAGCAGTTCAAGACCTGAGCACTGCCAGCTAGGGTGAGCTCCCATCCTTAGTCCAGCTCCTGCCAACCTAGCAGTTTGTAAGCATGCAAATATAAGTAGATAAATAGGTACCACTTTGGTGGGAAAGGTAACGTCCTGGTGACAGGCCTGCCAGGTATCCACATGCCACGTCCATAATGGATTGGAGGAAACTCCAATCCACAACAAGCGGACGTCGTCTCTCATGGTACAAACGCTGAAGAAGTTGCCTATTTTTAGTGGACTGTCCTAGCCCTGATTACATAGCATGGGGGACACCTTTACCTTAATGATAGCTCTACCAATAAATGCAGCTCAGGAGTACAGCTTTCACCTATGCTATCCTGATCTTCTCCTATCCAATCACTAAAGACCCAACTCTCTCCACAACAGGGTAACTCCATATACACTGACACCACAACAGTGTAGAAGCCTGCTTGCCAGAGGATTCATGATGGACGCACCATGGACACTGGAAAATATAGCGCTGGTGTCATTTGGACAACTCTGCTGGAGGAGAGGCCAAAAACAGCGAGATTGGACCATTACACAGAGGATGTTAAGATGAACATGGAAGGTGCAAGGAAGAGTTAACTTACCTAATCACCACATATTTCTGGGTCAGGTCCAAAAACTCATCAGCATTTCTGGGTCCTCTCCACAAGTCTCCCATAGGTTCATCTAGGGGCATGGCTATTCCCATCCCTAATAATAACAGTCAGAGCTGGAATTATGTATAAGCTAAACAAGCTATAGCTTAGGGCCCCACTCCTTTGGGGGCCCCCAATAAAATTTAAAGGAAAGAAAACTGGATGTACATACATATTTTATGTGCAAATGGCTTTACATACCTGTTAGATTCATAAATTACCATACAGAATGTAGAATCAACACAAAAAACAGCGACAATTTGTTGTTGACAAAGGACAGCTGGACATATAAAGGGCCCCATTAGCTTCAATAGCTTAGGGCCACATCAAAACTGAATCTGACCCTGATAACAGTATCAAAGTGGTTCACTGAGTGGTTCAAATCAAATAACTAGTGGCTCCTTGTTCCAAAGCAGCTCTGGGATATAGGGAGCGGACCAGTGCACACAGACATGAGCTTGTCTCCCTACATCACCACGGGAAGGGGAAGATCAATGAGTTGTACCAGCCTAAACCTACAAACCAGAGTAACTACAGGAGCACGTAAGAGATATTTATGTCAATGTAGTTACAGCACCACCTAGTGAAAACCTAGGGGAAATTCATATTGCAATCCAGAGTAAATTGTTCTTACATCGTAGAAAGGACTCCCTGTAGTTACTCTGGATTGCACCCATAGTCGCAAAATTTGCAATAATTTGCAATAGAACACCTTTAAGACTGTTAGACCAGATTAAGCCTTACCATAAATCAAGTGCTGACCTGTAGGTGTCACAAAAATGCCATATGACATTTCTGCGCCACTCATGGGGTTTTAAAGATTCCATAGGTTGCCATCACCTAGCATGAAAAATAATTTCTACAACCTTCATAGTAGTTACAGTTTCTAAAATAGTAGGTTCCTGTCATTGCATGTAACCTAGACAAGTCTATGATACAGTTGGACCTTGGTTTATGCACATAATTGGTTCCAGAAGCATGGTTGTAATCCAAAATGCTTGTACTCGTATATCAAAGTAAATTTTCCAATACGAAATAATGGAAACTCGGGCAATTCGTTCCACAACCCAAACATATTCATATAAAAAGATTACAATACTGTCATATAATACAAAATAATAAAGAAAATACAAAATAGAAAGAAAATAAAACAAATTAACCTGCACTTAGGCTTCAATTCTAAAGATACTTTCCTGGGAGTAAGACCCATTGAACACAATGGGGCTTACTATTGAGTAGACATGATTAAGATTGTGCTGTATGTCTCTCAGGTCTCTCATCTGTCCCCCTGACACAGGTGTGAGCCACACTGATGATAATAGAACTTACTTTAGAGTAGACATACAAGGCTAGGGGCGAAATCCAGAGTAACTATGGGGTGTCCTTGCTCCGGTGTACGAACAATTTGCTCTGGATTGCAATATGAATTTCCCATAGGTTTTCACTATGTGGTGCAGTAACTATGGGTACATGTTATGTCTCTTAAGTGCTCCCTTAGTTACTCTGGATTGTACAGTAGGTCTCTCAGGCTCCTTTCCATTTCCTCCTTACATAGGAGTGTCCTCCACTGACTGTAATAGGCTTACTTTGGAGTAGACATGTATAGGCTGGTCTGTAGGAGATGTTGAGCAGTTGGTGGCGGAGTGGTGAAACTGGCCGTATCCCATCCGGGACTTTTTTTTTTTTTGCTTGTTTTAGAAAAAATTGCTTTTATTGCAAGTAAAAATTTATTAGAAATGTTTGCTTGTCTTGCAAAATGCTCTCAACCCAAATTACTGCTGTAGGTTTTGCTGTATATAAAAACTAGAACTCAGAACTAGAAAATGGAGACTCACAGTTTTTGGGGGGGAAACATTCTTTCTCACAACAGCTGCAGAGACTTAAATTAATCTAATCCAAGGACTTTAGTTGGGGTGGAAAAGAAAGGGAAGATTGCCACTGTCAACCTGACAAGTGGCCATGCAATTAATGTTATCATTTCCACACTTCAAAGAGGAACCATCTTGCAGCTTTCAAGGTTAGCGGAGATAAATACATGCTTTTAAAATTAGGCTAGGTGCTTTCATATCCGGAGCTGTCATTAGGAGTTGCCCGCTTCTTCTAAGAATTCTGCAGATGGGAAATGCTGTAACTAAAGATTGAAATAAGGAACAATGCAAAATCATATCTGTTTGGAGGTAAGAAAAAGAAATTCAGGTTTACATGTCGGCAGTTTCCTTATTACCAAGTGCCACTTTGGCAACAAGTATTTAGCTAGAGGGCTGAGATTCCTTTACGTCCTGTTTTACTTATGCCTGCCATGATTTGCATAATATTTGCATGAGCATATTGGAGTCAGGCTAAGGATGTGAAGTCTTTACAAGTCTGCTGGGAAATTCAGGGTATTGCTGAATTAGAACAGAGATATCTGGGAGTATGTGGTTGAGCTCTCAACCAGGTGAGTAATAAAGAATCCTAATATTGCTAACTGAGGATTCTAAAGATCATATGCGCTACCTTAATATCACTGCATGGGCTTAGAAATTGGTGGGTTAGAAAACATAACACATCATATGACTCATTATTAGGACCTTTAAAACTAACCTTTAAAACTTAAACAGGGATGAGTCTTGCCTTTTTAGCCATACTTCCAGCTTTGCAATCTATGTATTCCCAGGTTAAACCCTCATTAAACCTTTCCGTATTCCCTCTTTAGTGATTGATCCCATTCCATCTTTGCCTCTATATTTATTTAGCGTATGGAAAATACATACTTATAGTAAATCACATGTTAATGTTCCTTTGCCATGGGTTTTGAGAGTCAGGAATTCTACATTTGACGTCTGGCTACTAACTGTCACTAACAACCAATTCTTCAGGGTAGTCCGGGTGCCAATTGTTGCCATTTGTTTAGTATAGTATTTTTGCCTATAGGGTTTACCTGTGCAGCAGCACACTGTCAACTCTATCTTACCCCTTTTTCTTACACAGAAGGAAACTAAAGCTGCAATTCTAAGAGCACTTTCCTGGGAGTAAGCCCCGTTGAACTCACTTTTGAGTAGACACAAAAAGCATTACACTATAAATGGAACATACCTGAGAGAAAGGCTTTCTGGCAATGCATACATTTAGATTTCTTACTGTAAGAGCATCATTCCTATTCAGATCAGACCTATTTGTTGTCTACGTAATTCCATTCTATTCATTGGATGCCTTTTTCTTCCCCCTAAGAATCAGAATGTGCTTTTTCCAAGGACATTTTCATGTCATATATTACTGTACAAGATGTCAAGGCTGAACCGCACCTCCTCTATGAGACACAACAATTCTTCTAATTGCTGCTTTCCCCAAAGGAAAGGCTGCTTAAAAAGGTGACCGAGGCTTTTTGTCTGATGAGCAGATGACCTGTGATCCCATCACAACAACATTAAAAGATATGATTTTTGATGGTACAAAAGGCCTGTTTCTTTATCTTACTCTTACTATTTATTTATTGGATTTCTATAAAAAATAAATCATTTAAAATAAAAATCTTTAAAATCTTTTAAAATAAATTAATCTTTTTTTGCTAACGCTGCTAAATGTGACATTGCTTTTAAAAAATACACTTCTGTTATAAAGTTTAAACAAAAAAGCTTTTTGCAGAAACCAGATAATACAATTACAGTTTCCACTGTCTGTGAATAATATGGACAATAATCCAGATGTAATTGCTGTTTCTTCCTCCAGCATTAACTGAATCTTCTTTTTAATGGGTGACTAAAGCAATTCACTCTGTAGGTAGATGATGAGTTGGACATACAACTAGCACCAGCATTAGGTATGGTCAGATAGTTCAGGTAGAAGTCCGTTCCGATGTTTGAACGGCCCACCATACTTAGCCCTGAGCTCAGCCCAATTAAAATCCATATTCCCTGTAAGCCTTGATGCACTCTGAAGATGGATGGGAAAGGTTGGACAAAGATCACACAATGATGAACAAGATTTTCTTGCCATGGGAAAGGCATTAATGTAGGTATATTTTTTATTTCTGGAGCCTCTACTCCACAGAACCTAGAGCCACACTATGGGCGCAATCCTGAGTAACTACAGGGAGTCCTTGCTCCGGTGTAAGAACAATTTGCTCTGGATTGCAAAATGAATTTCCCATAGGTTTTCACTAGGTGGTGCAATAACTACGGGTACACGTAAAGTCTCTTACGTGCTCACGTAGTTACTCTGGATTGTAGGGTATATGGTGTAAAACAGTTGCCGAAACACTTCCAGTGAAAGCAACCCATCAATCTCAAAGTACTTCAGATTTTCTTTCCTCACAAATATTACAGCAAATATTTGTTTGCTGTAGCAGCGGGGCTCCAGGTAGAGCTTGAAAGCCACACTCCCTAAAACGCAGAATTGTGCTCTTTGTCCCACTTATTTTTAAAATACACATATATAAAATACACATATATGTCTCACTCATTTTTAAAATACATAACAAATTTATGTTTGTTTCCATAGCAAGCAAACATAAGTCTGGCTTAAAAGAACGATGGAAGATGAATGTAGGAAACCAGCAGCAGGAATCTAAATCAAAACACCTGGATTCTGTTTTAATCTGTGAAAAGAAAAGGGATTTTTCCCCATACATATATGCAACATGCAGTTTGGAAGACTGCCAGTAATTAGAGTTCTCTGCTAGTAATTAGACAAGAGAAACACAACTGTACAGTGCAGACGCCATCCTTCTAGTACAGTAGCAACAAACACCACCTCTGAAAAGTACATTGCTTAGTTCATGTGCCTTCACTGGGTAATCTATGGTATGGTCGTTCTGGGCCAGGAGGTAATCATTATAGTAATTATATAGGTTGGGGGCACAGAGTGGTAGGGAGAATCATACATCTGGTATGTATATATTATTACTCACATCGTTATTCCATTCTTTCTCTAAGCAACTCAGAAATTGGAATTGCACCATGTTGGTTTGTCTATAGGCAAACTGCAATCAATGTACAGCAATTGTCCTATTTCTGTGGTTCACATTTGAGCACTGGGACCCACTTTTTAGAATTACAGTCTCTGTGGACCAACTGGATTTCCAAGACCCACTCATTTTATGTTAATGGCTTTATGTGTTCACTTTAAAACTACTGGCCAATAATCTATGGCTACATCACTTCAAAAATTAAGGTTTCTTTCCCATTCTGAGTAATGTTTTCAATAAATTAGTTCATGAATGCATCAGGCCTTGGATGATGCTTCCAGTTATATCATAGAATCAGGGTCCTTCCCACATACTGCTGTCTGAGAACCTATTTATGCCTGTGGCAACTTAAATCCATGTTATTTGACTCTGTGCTCTAGACATGGCTTATATGCTAAAAAAAATAAGAAAAATATCAGAAATCTGCCTAGTCAATATAAACATAGCAAGTAAAATTATTAATACTTTGTCTCTCTATGGAACTGTTGGGGGCTTTAAAAAGAATTTATCTTTCCCACTCCATCTTTTCTCTAGCTAGCTATGGATGCAATCCTTAGCATGTCTACTCAGAAGTAATTCCCATTGTTTTCTATGGGACTTACTCTCAGGAAAGTGTTTAGGATTGCAGCTTACTTCTTCCATAGCTAGCCTTCCCTTCCATAGCTAGCCTAGTTAGACATATCTCCTCTTCCAGTGGTACCTGTGATAACAAGTGCCCCACATAAAGTATGTTCCACATAACAAGTATAAATTTCCAAGGAATCCTGCTTCACATAACAAATCTGCTTCACATAACAAGCAAACCCCTCTGGCGCCTAATGGGCACACGCACTATGCAGCCCTGAGGCTGTTTAAAAGGGCTGCCAGCCATGCTTCTGCATCTAAGTGCTCCCAACTTGGGGGCAGTTGCCTGCGGGCACCAGAGACAGCTGCTCCTAACTGCCCCCAAGTGCCCCCACCGGCAACCTTGAACCTCCAGCAGCAGCCCAGGTAAGCCACCCAGGAAAGTGTATTTGATTGCAGCCTCCTAGCAATGTCTACCCAGAAGTAAGCCCCACTGGGTTAAATGGGTCTTACTCCCAGGAAAGTGTCTTTAGGACTGCAGCTTAAGTAGACTTCAATTCCAATGTTTTGTCATCATTTTTACATCCAGTTAATATTTTTATATGAATATTTTGGGGGTTGTGGAACCAATCGTCTGAGTTTCCATTATTTCCTATGGGAAAATCCACTTCACATACAGAGCACTTCACATAACAAGCGTGCTTCTGGAACAAATTAAACTTGTTATGTGAGGCCCCACTGTATTGTCTAACAACTCAGACAATAGCACAACCCTATTCATGTTGGTGCAGAAATCCCACTCTGTTCAACTGGGCTCACTCCATAAAATGTATAAGTTTGGAACCTTAGCAAACTTATAGCAACTTAGCAAACTTAGCAAACACAATAAAAGCTGATGATGGTAGCTAAAATTCAGACCTGTTCCCTTTCCCCCATTAGATTTATTTATTTAGTGTATGGCAAATACATGGTCTTATGATAATCAAATGTTAATGTCCAGTCCATCCAGCCATTCAAGGACAGAGTGTATCCCCGTTAGAATTATAGTAGAAATCTTAATTTATTGCTTTGCGTAATCATAATCAAAGGCTATCCCAACCATTAGCAAAGAAAGATGGAATGGCTATGCAGCCCTTGGTGTGTTGGCCAACAACGTTGGCCTGGCTCCACATACACACAGCCCCACCTCCCATTGTTTCCTGAGCCAAACAACCCCAAAATAGCCAACTCAGCATGCAGCCAGTTTCTTAGTCCTCTTAGCATGGAGGATTTGGCTTGAAAACTTGGCATCCTAAATTGGCACGTCCAATGCTGGCCACTGCTCTGGCTTCCTTGGGCATCTCATAGGAAGAGGCAGTCATGATTGCCAGGCAAACCATTCTGTGCCTCATCCTCAGGAATTGCATCATGATTTCCTACCACCTAACAAGAACAGCCAACTATAATGTTTAATATAGGTGATGGAGGGAGGGACAGGTCTGAAAACCTTTTCTAGGATACCGATTGGATTGTTGCATAACCACCCTCTCAAAGCAGTTTTCTGTTACCCATCCAAAATGGAATGAACCAGCATTCGACTGCCAGTGCTCATGAAGCGGCACATGGTTCTACAATTGCTATGCATGGCATCATTAAAAACAGTTCGCCAAGAGAGGGAGGAAAAGGTAATATGGTCCAATTCGCTTTGAAAGGATTGCCTGTCTTAGAATTTAAACAGCTATGGTTGGAATGATTTTTATCTCTACTTCTAAAAAAATATGGAGTAGCCAAGAAGGAATGTGTCCCTTGGAAGAAATATGAACATTGTGAGTAACTATCACCAAAATCTATCTCCAAAGTTTTAATCATTTGTATTAAAATGTGCATTACACAGAGCAGCCCATCAGTGATGCCAATTGAAATGCCCAGTGCCTGCCCAGCCATTGCCTATCCTCTCCTTGCAGGTACAGGAGAGGAGGCTTCCCTCCTTCTCTTTTGTCTCCAGCTAAAGCTGAACAGTCAAACATATGGCCTGTGGGCTGAATGCAACCCCGTGCAGCAATTTATCCAACTGTTATTATAATTGGACTCCCTCATATTTTGAAAATATGAATGAGATTTGCACATTTTTTCACATTTTTGCTGCTAATGAGTCTCTATGAGAGAACAGAGTGCTAATTTCTGGCCATCATCTGCTTTATGGTATCACTTTCTAAGTAATCGTGTCACTTCTGGCCCTCAGTAAACATCATGAATGCTTAATTAGGATTTCATTATGAAACCCGCTTGACATTCCTGAGCTAAAGTAAGGCTAGATAAGGTCAACACTGCAGTGAATCCTTTTTCTAGGTTTTCTTCTACCATCTACCTTCTCTACTGGCTCAAAGCCTCCTCCTGTTAGTGGAAATGGTCCTGGGGAAGAGAGATTGACCACCATTGGGGCCAGGCCATTGACCATTGAGCTTAGTTCATCTAGCTCAGTTCGGGATTATTTGGATTATTACTTAGCCATACCTGGAGATGTCAGTAATTTAACCTGGACCTTCTACATGGAAAGCATTTGCTCCCGGAGCTAAAGTCCCATCCTATCTGCGCAAACATCTTTTCTGAATGAGTTGGTACTAGAGCTAGGTCAAATCAGGAACGGATCCTAGTTTCTAACTCTAGCTTTGGATTTCCTCGTTTCAACACCAGTTCCTACTTATTCAGAAAATGAGTATATATTGGACTATAGCTGACAAGGGAGCAAATACCTTCTGTGTTGAAGGTCCAGGATAAATCCTTGTCGTCTCCAGATAAAGGCTGGTGAAGATTCACATCTCTAGCCCTAGAGAGCTGGAAACTTTCTCAACAATCTAGAAGCAGTTAAAACTAACCATTGTTAGTGTCATTCACTGGATATCTTTTTAAAATGAAAAACAGACTCAATAGGTTGTGTTCAGAAGAGCAGGGTGAGAGAAGATTTTTAACAACTGCACTGCAGGCAAGGTTTTTTTTTTTGGGGGGGGGGGTTGGTTAAAAAACCATATAGATGCCCTTGTGGGTCAAAAGCTATAAGCAGCTTGCACCAGCAGATAGCGGAAACAAACCAGTTTTTGAACAAAAAAAGGTAGTAAGTGGGAAAAAATGATGGACTCCCTCTTGTTCGGTTCCACTTGAAATCACAGCCTTTTGAGTCTGTTTTTCATTTGCATACAGTTGAATGAAATGGTTCCTCATTGAAAACACAACAAACCTTGGGGAAAATCTTATATGCATGTGCTGGTGACAGCCAGCTTGGCCCTTAGCAATTATCTCAAAATGCCAATGGCGACAATTTTAACATCATGAAAGACATCAAGGATCAGGTGTTCTCCACTGCGGACACTTTCAGTTGCCATCCTGAAAATCATTTACTTTGAGGCTCCATTGATTGCAATAGGATGATGCAAGTCTTCTGGGAGTTGCAGCCATAGAAACAGAAGCACTATGGACCCAATACTCAGCAGCAGGTCTCAGATTTTAGTCCTATAGGTGTGCATAGCTGAACCTCTGCTGTTATAAGAGCAGCATATGGACAGTACCCAAAATGCAAGAAGGTGTGTGGAAGGGAAAGGTACACTTTCTAGGGCCCAATGATCCTGGCAATTCACCCTTATTACCATGAGGAAAAGGGGGATATTTATGGAAAATTATTTCCGGTTCTATGTTCCTGTTGTCCAGATCTTGAGATTTGTGCTAAAGTTCATCAGAAGCAGTGAAATGGCTGATTTTTCTCTAGTAAACTGTGAGCCCAATGCTATGTGTGTCTGCTCAGAAGTAAATCTCAGTGTAATCAGTGGGGCTTACTCCCAGGTTTGTGTGGATAGGATTGCAACCATTAGCTGCAACCCTAACCACACTTTCCTGGGGATAAATACTTTTGAACACAATGGGACTTATTTTTGAGTAGACATGCTTAGAATTGCACTGCTTCTCTGTGCAACATAGAAATGAGGTCATGTAGATCTTGACCTCATTAAGCAGAGAGTGACATCAAAAAGTAGATGATGGGCAGAAATCAGCACTTTGTTCTCATATAGAAACTCATTAGCCACAAATGACAGAAGAGAAAATGTGCAAATACTGCTCAAATTTTTACATATAAGAAAACTCATTTATCAAGCTAGGAGAACCCAATTATAACAGGGGCTGGATAAATTGCTTCTGGGGCTACATTTGGCTTGTGGGTCTAATATTTGAAACCCCTGAATTAAGGTCATTGAGCCCAGGGACAATAGAAGCTAATCCTTTTGGTAGGAATTACAGGACAAAAATATAGTTCACATCATGCTGATTTGCCTGGTGGCTAGAAAGATTAGATTAGATGAGAAACAAAAGATTTCAGATTTGGCAATGAAAAGGCACTGCAAAAATGAAACTTAAAAGTGAAGTTAGTAACAATGTTTGCTCACATTGGTCCATCATAATTAAAAAAAATTATGATAGGATAACTTATAAGATCAATCCAGAAGATACATTAGTCAGCAAGTCTTATTCATCTGTGGGCTGGACATTACGCTAAACAAAAATAGCAAAAGGGTTTAGGGGATTGTAAGAAAGCCTCAGTGTGCGCTGTAATGTAATTTCAGAAATGCAGAAAATGTAATTTCAGAATTGAAACAGAAGTGTTTCTTTCATAGTTTCTGACGTTGTGTGTATGGAATGTGAACCATGGTATGTGTCTAGGAGGAAACCCACATTATACGGTAATCTGCTTGGAGTCTGTAAGAACACATACCTTTTCTTTGGTGGGGTAAAAAAAACCTACAGGAGTGACTTTCAGGGGAGGAAATGGCACAAAAGGGATCAGAGATAGTGGTGAAGCCTGGTGGTTATCTTAAGTGGCTGATTAGTGTGGTGGTGAAGGAGTGTCTTGCAAGTATTGGGCTATCTCAGGTACAACCCAAACCTAGAGGAGGTTCCTTTATCCCAAGGAGGCCACTAGAGGCCAAAATTCCCCTCTAGGATACAGCAGAGGCCACTTTGGCACCAATGAATTCCTGCACGGGGAGTTGGATCAGATGAACTACCAGTCTCCTACATGCGAGTCTCCTTCCATGCAACATCACAATGTACAATATTGCATTGGTGATGAAACTTTACTCTTTACCCCATACAGCCTCTACTGCTTTCTCCATTTCCTGCTACTAAGGAGGAAGAAGAAAAGAGAAGTGTGTGGGATGAGCGAGTCACGGTCTAGAGCACATGCTTCCAAATCATGCTCCAAGGAACCCCGTGGGTCCCTCACACCCTTTAGTAGCAGCAAGGATTGCAAGCTTGCCCATAAAACCAAGTTGATGGCTTACCATACATCTAGGTGAAGGGGGTTTGGGCAAGGGGTTGGGGGTTCAAGGACCTCTTTGTCCATATTGTTTTTCTGATTCAAAGTACAGCATGACAGCTTCCACACACAAAAAGCAGATAAAAGCATAACAGATTCACTTTCAATGAATATTTCTGTTCCACATCCATTTGTGCAGTTAGTGGCAATCTACCACATCCTGTACCAGCTAAAAAGTCTCAGGATATCTTGTACTTAGTCATCAACAGCCTTGTTCATATCCTGCAATTATAATGCATCTCTAGCAATAGTTGCTTGACAATGATAAATGACTCCCTTGCAACTCTACCGCCTATTTCCCTTCTTGACCATGACATACGTGATTCATAGCTCTCACTCTTCCTTCAAATGTTTCCTAAAACTCTTCTGTGAAATCCATTCATAACTCCAAATTCTTTTTTCATCTGAAACCTAAGTTGAAGTCTGCACACATATTCCTAGTTATTCTTGTTTCTCTCTGTCATACCCTTATATCTGTGATTTTCAACCTTTTTCATCCAATTGCACATGTCAATGTGCTAAAATTTTACATTGATGGGTGTGATGTGGACTGGGACACCTATCAAAGATATAATATGGAGCCGATGGGAGTTCACCTGGGGGAGAGTCTGAAAGTATGGGAGCGCCCTGATTACCCCCTCCTTGGACATCCAGTCTTTTCCGGACTCTGTGGAAGTTTGGAGAATGGAGGACATGATTGAACTGTGGAGGACTGGAGGGAGGGGCGGTCTGGCCAGGAGAGGAACAACTGTGGGGCCTTCTACGAAGTGGTATGCTCATGGGGGGGGGTGCTGTCATTGGTGGGAATCTGGCGGGAAGAGATGGGAGGAGGAGTCCGAGATGTGAGGGATTTGGAGGGAAAGGAGCGGGAAGTACTCTAGAGAGAGGAACTCCCGTGGAAGGAGCCTGGAACGTATAAGGCTTATCGGGAGAACCCCGCATGCAGAGAGACTTATCAGAACCCCATCCCTGAAGGAGAGATATGGGGAGCAGTGAGTGACGAGGGGAAAGGACTCTGAGCCGTCTCATGGACTGTGGAACGTCAGGCGGCGGCGAAAGGATCCACCGGCCGGTGGAAGGGAGGTGTTCGGGAGCCCCATCCTGCAAGAGAAGAAGAAGAGTTGTGAGGCAAGGGTCTCATGTTGAGTGGACTATAGTTAAAGAACGTTACTTTCCTGTTGGTATTGTTGGTGGGAGCGGAGAGTGTTGTATGTGAATCTGTAACGAAAAGAAAGTATTAAAATTGAACCTGTTGCAACCATTACGCTTTAGTGCAAGTAAACGTGTGCTCCAGTTACTTACCTGAGTTGGAGTTTTCTTGAAGATGTACACCCTGGGGGAGGAAGATGATGATGGGACTCAAATATTGGTGGTTATAGACGACCAGGTCACAGTTAGTGGTGGAACTGGAAGGAAGGCTAGAGCAACCCGTGACAATGGGCATGACTTAGTAACAAAAGTAATCAATAATAATAATAGTTTTAGATAGATCAATATGAACATATGCTCTGTATTGGCATAATGTCCTGGGTCAACTTATTGTGCAACATCACAATGTACAATATTGCATTTGTGATGAAACTTTACTCTTTATCTGACATAAGTGACTCATAAAATTGGGCCACCAGACTCTTGAATAAGATGAAGCAAGGTGATCAGATTCATTTGCTGTACTGTAAAGATCCAAATCTTCTATCATACAGCTCTAAAACTTCTTGTGTCCACTTTTTAAAAACCTCTTGATCAGTAAAATAAGGGGAAAAGAGGAGTCAAAATAAAAAAGCAGATGCCAGTCTGCAATGTTTTCTGCACCTCTTTAAACTGAAAAAACACTGTCAAAAAGAGACACAGAATACAAGAAAACTAAGTACAGTACATTCATTTTGGAAGCAGAACTCATTTGGTTTGCCTAGTATGAATAATCTAGAAAAAACTAGAGAAGAAAAAGTTTCATGTATTAAAGCAAAAAAACAAAAAACCCAAAACTTTTGACTACAAAACTAGTTGTAGGATTTTACAAAACTACAAAAACTAGTTGTAGGATTTTACAAAACTACAAAAACTTGTTGTAGGATTTTAAAAGCCACAGTTATTTCCTTGCTAAATCACTAGTTTCTGTTCATCTTAGTTTTGTTTTTGGTGAGTTCGCATGGCAACTGGAAAAAATAGCTTGATATGGAGTTTTTGGGTGCTTTTTTAAAAAAGCAAGTCACTTTTTCCAGAAGGGTTTAGTGACCATGAGTAAGCTCTAAAAAAGCTCATATGAAAGGAATGCTAGGTGCAGTTTTCTAGATTTTTACATTTGAGGCTGCTTTAGAGTCTTGTATGCACACAGACGCAGACAGAGTGCTCCAGCACAGCATTTACATAGGCTTTCAGCCCTAGAAATGTTCTTGAAGAGAGGAAACAAACAAGCTTGTTACCAGGCTGCAATCCCGACTACCGTTTTTAGATCCAAGAGCTCAAAGCCCTACCATTCATTCTTCCTTTTTTCAGGACCAAACTAGACATTATAGACAGATGTGTGCAACATCAACCTTCTTTTAAAAAATATAGAGCTGCTTCATATGGGGGGAGTTGAGAAGCAGTGGTCAGAATGAGTGCTAAACCTTTTCATCAATACACTTTGGAAATCCAGTAGGGAGAAAGAAGTGTAGGCGGACAATTGTAGGTGAACTATTGATGCAAAATGTAATACCTATTTTGCTCCCAGACATAGGTTGCAATCCTATCCACAGTTTCCAAGAAGTAAGCCCCATTGACTATCATGGGACTTCTAGGTAGACAGGAATAGGACTGTGCCCTTAGGCTGCAGTTAGGCTAGCCTATCTTTATTGGGCTGGCCTAATTCTAAGATAGGCCAACCTACCTACACCAGAAAGGCTTGGGCAGCCGTAAGTCTACTTAGGCTGCAATCCTAAAACCACTTTCCTGGGAGTAAGACCCACTGAATACAATGGGGCTTACTTTTGAGTAGACATGATTAGGATTGTGCTCTTAGGCTGGCCCATGACAGATGGACTTGGACTGGTCTAACAGGGCTAGCCTAGACAGTTCAGCATGTGATATCCCTGGAAGTGATATCATGGCTGGAAGTTACATTAAATGGTGCCCAGTGCCATATTCCAAGATGACTGCATCCAGTTTTTCGTGACCGCCCCCCTGAAATGAAGTTTCAGCCCCCACTTTGAAGACCACTGCTGTTTAGCATGATAAAAGTACACACCTGGGAAGTTCTATGAGATTGAATTGCAAGGCAATAGAGGACCTACCCTACAATCCAGAGTAACTATGGGAGCACATAAGAGATATTATGTGTACCCGTAGTTACTGCACCGCCTAGTGAAAACCTATGGGAAATTCATTTTGCTATCCAAAGCAAATTGTTCTTACACCGCAGCAAGGACTTCCCGTAGTTACTCTGGATTGTGCCCCTACAGAGGAGCCCAAATTATTTGGAGAAAAAAACCGAACTTATATTTGCTTGAGTTAAAACTTTGTGGATATTTGGAAAAACAACTGTTCAGCACTGAGTATCCATGTGCTGGGGGGGCTTACAATGCATAAATGGTCTTCTGTCTGTAATGGTAAACCCTGGCAGGGTAGAGTAAGCAACCTTAACAATAAAAAAGTGTTGAATTATAAGCAATTACGAAGTCCAACTATCTAATCCAAGATCTTGTTCATTTTGTGCTCCAATATGAGTAGTAGTTATTTTGCCTGTGCCAGCATTTTTGGAAGGCTCACAAAGGATTATAGCTCAAACCAAACGGCTTAACTAAGGAGCTCTCATCAAACTGGACAGCTAGACAAAATCCAAGCGGCCCTGGATGCCAGGACAGTTCTCTATTTGTTCAACCTCTCACCCCAACTGAATAAGTGAACAAAATACACTACGTGTCCCAAACTTGTGTTACCAAGACATGTTGGATGCTGGCATGTCCGCTTTGTTTTCCCAGGTACTTTGTATGAATAAAGCAAAATAAGGCTTCCAGTTAGTCCAGAAGTCTAAAGCAAATGCCTTTATTTAGCTTCATATGGCATTACAGTATTTAACGTCATTAGAAATAAATGATAGCATGTGCCAAAAGAAGTTCTCTACCAATATTTTATTTCACAGAAGACAGAAGCAGCTCCCACTTTACTGCCTTATTGGCAATTTTTCCAATTAAGTGCACAAAAAATACAAATGAAGAATAAAAATACATAATTCTATGAATTAAATTTTGTTTTAAAATGCTGTTCTTATTGCAGGCTTCCCTACAATATTGCCCACTGGTCACAGGTTTGGACCACAGAAGTTTCTGATCCCATGCAATCCTATCTGATCCTACCCCGCTAACTGGATAAGAGGCACTTTTTCAAGTGGGTGCTCCTTTTTTATTTAGCAGGGGGAGAGTAACTGGCCCCCCTCACCCCAAAAGTATCTCTTCTCGTGACTTTTAATGTGTTATTTTGTTATAATGTGAGCCCTTTTGGGGCATTGCAACTATGGGGTGGTGTGGCAGCCTTTGGGATGCAGAGGAAGGCTGGAGTGAGAGGAGGAATCCATATTGTAAGGAGGTAAGATTGGTGGAGCTTTGCTGTATCCTGGGCCCAAGATTTTGGCTGCAATCCTATATACACTTTCCTGAGGAAGGCTACAATCCTAAAGACACTTTCCTGGGAGTAAGCCCCATTGAATACAAAGGGGCTTACTTTTGAGTAGACATGGTTAAGATTGTGTTCTAAATCCCTTAGAATATGATGGAACTTACTTGGAACTTACTTATTTGGAACACAAATTCCAAATATGAACAGAAAGCTTATTTTTCACTGTCATTACTCCAGGGAGCCCAGGATTTTGTACATAGTTTCTTTCCAACTCTTGACTTCACAACACCCTGTGATGTAGATGGAGAGAGAATGACTTCGCTAAGGTCACTCAGGAGGCTTCATAACTTAGAGCAAATGTCTACTCAAAAGTATGCCCCATTGTGTTCAATTGACCTTACTAACAGAATAGTGTCTTTAGGACTGCAGCCATTGAGACCCCAGCAGATCTACTCAGAAATAAGTCCTATTAGAGTCAATGGGGCTTACTTCCAGGAAAGCATGTATAGGATTGGAGCCTCTAGATCAGAAGTCCCTAAATTATTTAGTGAAAAAGGAACAACAAATACTTGGCGCTGTGTCAAGGGATGGAAAAAATATTTTAAATATAAAATTTAAATAAACAGATTAGAGATGGAACTTAGATTAAATGGGCTCAAACTTCCAGGATTTATTCAAGCACTAACACACAGCACAGAAAGCACACACTTAAATGGACTCCCATTCTCCCCCCCCCCCCCCCCAGGTTGCCATATGTCCCCAAAAGTAGGGATAATCCCAATTTTGGAGGGTTGTGTTCACATACTGGCAAATGGAATAGAGGGTCCTGTCCCGATTTTGTGGAAAAGAATTATGGCAAACCTACCCCATTATCACATCTCCAGACATGTTCAGTCAACCGGGTCAGGGACTCTTAGGGGACCTGAGATGGCTGTAGGCTGCTTAAAGACTTGCCATGGGCTACATCTGGTCCTCTGGCCAGGGTTTGGAGACCTCTGCTCTAGGTCTCTAGTCAATGCCATAACAACTACACTACCCTGGCCTTTACTAGGGTAGTGCAGTTATTATAATAATAAAAAATAATAATAAATAGTAATAATATTAAAAATAATATAATATTTATAATAATATTATTAATAATAATTAAAAATATTAATAATAATAAATAATAATATATTTGCTAAAAAGAACCAACAGCAAGACTAGATGGGTTGACTCACCCTACAATCCAGAGTAACTACGGGTGCACGTAAGAGACATTACGTGCACCCATAGTTACTGGACCACCTAGTGAAAACCTATGGGAAATTCATATTGCAATCCTGAGTAAGTTGTTCTTACACTGGAGCAAGGACTCCACGTAGTTACTCTGGATTGCGCCCTAAGTCTCTCTCCATTTACATGGGCACCCTTTTCTGCTTAGATACAATGATTTAACCTGGAGAATGCCTACAAAGGCCAGCACTGCACAGAGCTATATAGTCCTAGTATTAACCCTGCTGTTCTTCATGCATGCCCTGCAAGCCATTTTTAAAAAAATAAAAGACTGACCCTTTCTTTTATGACCCTTTTGGAAAGAACACAAATGGCCATGAGCATACTTGCCTGATAACAGTGATCCCAGTGTGATCCCACTGGGAATCACTTTAGGATGGTCAGTCATCATACAAAAACGGTGATCTGCTTCTCTATCGAGAGTCTGTATCCTAACAGTATGTGCTTTCACCAGACAGACACATCTTTTTCAGGAACATTTGCAGTGGCGTGCTAAACTGGGATCTGACACCCTTACCTGTCTTCAGATGCAAACAAACTGAATGTAAATAGTACTAGAGGGTAATTACTCTCAAATAACTGAATGTACAGTAATGTGAACTGAAATTAGCAATGCATATGTCCAATTCCATTTATAGATTTATTAAAAAAATTAAGACCACATTGTTTTAATTCAATTTGTCTCCTCGCACGAGAATAGCTACATGCAAACATTTCTTGTGACTGAAAGGTTTTCAGATATTCCTGTTTTTGCAGTAGTTTCTATTGGCTCATCATTCTGGAGACCGTCACGAGTTACAACTGCTGGGTAATGACAAAAGCTGATCCAATTTGGCAAGTACCGTAGCTAAAGCAGTGACAGGATCCACTCAAAACCATCTTTAATCCTAGGCAACAATGGCAGTTAACAATTTAGCTTTGACTCTGGAGGTCATGATGGCACCTGGAAAACAGAAATATTGGAGGGCACCAAAGACCAGAAGTAAATTTCAAAGGTGGAGACATTTGTCCCATGTGTTAGAACTTTGAAAGAAAAACAGTGGCATATTTAACGTTTGCTGTCCTGTAAGTTCATTTTCCTAGTTGATTACCCCTTCCAATAAATTTGTTTTATTGCACCTTTTGCCCCACCTTGTCCTCCCCTGCTGTGACATTGTAACTGTGATATTGGCCATTACATTGGATACAAATTAGTTTTCCCCCCTAAGCGCATGTATTTAAAAGCATGCCTTGTAACATATTAATGCTACCCTAAGAAACAGGGGCGTATACAGTGCAGTGTATGTGTTCGGCCACTGATCATGTCCTTCTTTCCAGTTATCACAGAGGGTTCAGCAGTACAGAAATGAGATATGGTGAGATATTTGTCTGGGGTATCTGTCACCCACCCACCCCCTACCTCCTGGCACCATCTATGGCGGCGATCATCACAGACCTTCCTTGTCATCCTTTCCTCTGGTTGTCAATGTGTATGTACACACTGTGCCAAGATGACAAATTAACCAAGTACTGTACACTACTTGTATTCCTTAAAGAGGGAGTTATCATAATTGTAATATTTTAAACATTTGTAGCATAATTATAAATATAGACAGGATTTATATGAAAAACAGTTTTAATTATTAATAATAAAGCAGTTTTAATTGTAGTATGTAAAAAGAGGCAACAGAAGCTATTACAACAGTTCTGAACCTTAAAGATTAATAATTTAAATTCTTTTTGTTCTACACTGCTTTGAGTACAGGAAAAGCAATATAGACACAATCCTAACCAAGGATTAGGAGGTAAGGAAACAGACATTGCTTTTCCTTGAAGAGGCTCTGTAACTGGAAAGTTGGTTAGGATTGTGCTCCAAATAAATTATGCCCTACTCAGTGCTTTTGAGGGCTGTGGGTGGCACAAGTGGTTAAGATGCTGTGCCTGTTAGCCAGCAGGCAGGGTTCGAGACCTGGGTCTGCCCCACAAGACAGGGTGAGCTCCTGTCCTTAGCCCAGCTCTGCAACGCCAGCTGGATCCAATCATATTGGCTCTGCCTTTCCATTGGACTAATTCAGTGGCGTGGAGAGGGGGAATTTGCTGCTTGGGTATCAGCCTATCCTCCATAACAATCCAACCCAGGCTTTTGTGCTTTGCATGCAGCGTATACAGCACCGAGCATGATACCATAGTCTTTCAAGACTGACAGAGGCCTGCTTTTTTAACTCAGTGCTTCCCAAACCTTCTAGCACCATGAACAGTGATGGGATTCAAAGAAATTAACAACCAGTTCTACGCCCATCTTGCAGCCACTTTTAAATGGCTATTTTTAAACTTTAAATGTCCTATCTCTCATTAACAACCGGTTCTATAGAGTAGGTGCAAACCTGCTGGAGCCCACCTCTGACTGTGAACCACTTTTTAAAGCAACAACCAATCTCAACATGTGAGACAAAAGGAAAATATAAAAATATGTTATGAATAAATAATAACTAATAAGTGCTGCAGTTCCAGGACTTCTAGAGATCTTCAGTACAGACTTTTGTTTGTGTGGGTTTGTGCATGACTTTCTAAGGGCAATTCCCCCAAACCAGGTACATCTCCCTAAACTTGGGTAACATGACACCAATATAATGCCTAGTCATGGGAGGGGGTAAGAGGGGGCAGGAGGATCTCAGCTGATCCTATAGATTCCCAGGGACTGTTTCCCCATACTATTACAGTCATGCCAAGTTACGGTACTCAGAAGGTTGAACTGGAGAGGAACATGTGCAGTTGTTTCAGGCCAGACAAAAGACTGAAACAGGGTTCAGTCTAGGAGATAAGAAAACAAATTTCAATTTCAGGGTAAGACGTTTACTTCACAAAACAGATTAGCGCTGCAGCTAATGATTTTCTTCTGCAAACCAGGCAAGGGTGCTAGCATAGATTTTTTGCTCTTAAATATTTCAAGAACTTTTCATGACCCACCTAAAACTCGCTTGTGACCCACTGGTGTGTTCTGACCCACAGTGTGGGAAACAGTGCCCTGAGTTTTGTGGAGGAGCTATGCAGAGCATCCTGGTCTAAGTCTAGAGGGCCAAGGCGGGTAGTGGGCAACCCTTCCTTGCTTGTCCTCCTGCAACGTGCTAGGCAGGCTCTGTGTTGGGAGGGAGGACACCGGGGTGACCATATGTCCTCTTTTTCCACCACGGGTCCTCTTTTTGGAGCCTTGTTTCCTGGGAAAAACGCTTCATTGTTCTCCTTTGCCTCATGAGCAGGAAGCATTAATAAATTAGGGCTGCAATCTTAAGCTGCAGTTAGGCTGCCCTAAGCCCCAGCAAAAATCCTGTGCTGACACTGGGGTGTCACAAAACTGCCATAAGACACTTCTGCCCCACACCTGGGAGAGAGTAAGGCTAGTGCTCAGACATGCGTTTGCCTCCCTACATCACCACAGGAACAGGAAGACAGATGAATTATGCTGCCCTAGATTAGGATTGCACATGTACAGATAACAAATTATGTAAATTAAATGTAATAAGAAGTCATACAGTGTTTAAAGTGACCACACGAAAGCAATATATATGAGTGGTTTCAGCTTTTATTTTGTCATGTCCTGCATTTTTCTTGGGGGTCCTACATTTGGGCTGCAATCCAGAGCAAATTCAGCCTGCTCTGACCTAACTGCACTCTCCTAACTATTCTGTATCCAGAGCAGAAAGTTATGCTGAATCCAGAGTGTCAGGAAGCCTGGGCTGCCCTAACTGCTCCAGAGCATGCTAAGTAATTGACACAAGGGGAAGACTTGCTCCTGAGGAGACACCCCTCAGATCACACTGAACAAGGAACAGCTGTGGTGCTTACAGTGGTGACATGACTCTGCACATCACCTGGTGTGGAAGTCTGTGCGTCATCCCTGGGATGCGCGCCCCCCCCTACCTGGACTGCGCAGTCACCAAAGTTGGCGCCTGCGCAGTTGTTTCTGAAGCCAACTGGCTTCAGAAAGAGTACTGCGCAGGCACCATCTCTGACACCTGCGCAGTACTTTTCTGAAGACTTTTGGCTTCGGGGGAGACTGTGCAGGCGTCAGAGTTGGTGCCTGTGCAGTACTCTTTCTGAAGCCATTCGGCTGCCGCTCCGCCTCCTGAGTGAGGCCGAATGGCTGTGCAGAGGTGCGGACTTTCTCTGCTCTAAGGAAGTCTCCTCTGAAGCTGTTCGGCATGCTCAGTGTGTTTCTGCGCAGTGCATCTCAGATGGCCGTTCAGGCCAGCTCCTCAGACAAGTGTCAGCTTCTGGCTGATTCTCTGCCTTGGAGCAGGCCTGAATGGGGGTGCTGACGGCCGGGGCCTGCCAAAGGACAGTCAAACTCCTCCGGCACATCACCCCATACGGAGCGCATCCCCAATGCAGCCCACACCAGCCGCACCAGACAGGTGACGCCACTGGGTGCCTGCCTTATAAGGAGTCCCTGATGAGATGCCAGTACATTCTACAGTGAATACAAGGGGCTTCTTGGAGTGGCCTGCCGTATCCTGAGGTTTGTGGGCAGCCGTAGTTTGTTCCATATCCTGAGGTTGAGAGGAAGGGGTTGCAGCTAGGATGGCCAAGAACTCAGATTTTTGGTCAGCACTGCCATTCTAACTCGGGCCTTATCATGGACCTCTATGGGTCTACTCATTACTATACCTGCTCCTGAGGTGGTATAACTCTGAGGGCTGGAAGAGGGCATTTCTGCCTTGGAAACAGGCTTTGGATACAGAGTAACTGCTCTGCCCTAGGCAATGCTAAACATGCCCTCAACTTGCCTCTCCTGAGCTGCTTAGGCTGCCCTAGTTAGGGCAGAGCAGGTCCACCTCTCTTAGGGCACCCTATCTTGCCTTGCTCTGCCCTAAGCCTCCTTCAGAGTAACTGGGCTGGAGCATCTTGCAGTTGCTCCAACCTAGTGTTAGATAGGGCAACCTAAGGGCTCTTATGTGGACAGATTAGTTGCTCTGGATTGGGCTGTTAGTCTCCTTTGCTGTTATGGCATATAGCAAGCCCTGCAGAGGAGCAGGGGGCAGACCCAACCCAGTGCCAGCTAGCGGTGCCTTTGGCCACCATGTGGAGACTGCTGATAACCACTGCCTGCCTGGGAGAGCCCTGGGGAGGAGGTGCCCAAGCATCAGGGCTATGGCAAAGGGGGGTTCCCCACAGCTCAAAAAGAATGCGCCTCCTCCCCTGCTGGTGCTTCCCACGCTCTGATCAAGGATTCTCTGCAGTCAGTGGTGTAGCCAGAGGAGGTGGGCAAAGATCTAAGGCTGCAGTGCTAACCTCCAGTTAGGCCGGCCTAAGCCCTGGCATAAGTCCTTTGCTGACCTAGGGATGTCACAAAAATGCCATAAGACATTTCTGACCATAGGAGTTAGGCCACAGCACAGGTATACATTAACCTCCCCACATCACCATGGGAAGATTTGTCAGGTGGGTTAGGCCAGCCTAAACTGATTTGGATGCATTGCACCCTAAGAATGGCTCCAAAGAGGAGGCAGAGCAGGGGGACCCATGTCCTGTTTTTTAGCCTTCTGACCTGGATTAAAAAACAATCCATTGTCCTCCTTTCCCTTGTGAGCAGGCAGCATGTAGCCTTCTTATAATCTATAAATGTGTATAATTTATATATATGTATAATATATATATATAGATACATATATAATTTTATATATGTAAAAACTGGCTGGATTTTAATTAATATTAAGGTTAAAATTAATTAACTTTAATAATAATAATTAATATGTGAAAAAGTACATGTAAAGTCATATAGTCTTTAAATTGACTACATGAAAGCAATATATTAATGGTTTTAGCTTTTATTTTGTCTTGTCCTTCATTTTTTTTGTGTGTCCTACATTTTGTCCTCTTTTTGTAGTGATGATATCTGGTCACCCTGTAGGGGAGGGACTCCTTACATGCTGAGGCTCCCTGCAAGATTTTTTACAGCCCAACACTATACATGTCTACTCAGAAGTAAGCTCCATTGAGTTTAATGAGTCTTGATTGTTTGTTTGATACTCCAAGGAAAGTATGGATAAGATTGCAGCCTTGGTTTTTGATGCCCCTCTCTGGCTACACCACTGCTTCTAGCTTGAGAGCCCTTCCCATTGCATCATTAATATCCTTCCCCCCATTGATTCCTTCAACCTCCCACTCTCTGTCCCTCCCCACCCTACACTTCCAAGGCTTCCCATCTGGTTTCAATTGGGGTTCCTCCCCACCTTCCCCTCCCAGTGTGGGCAGATCCAGACCCATCTGGATCTGCCCCCTCCCCATATGTTACCATCCTCCCCTCCCCCCCCAACTTAACCCTAGTTCAGCCAGTGGGGACACCATTAAAAAGGGGGAAGAAGAATCCAACCCATCAAAAACACACATAAGAGTAAAAAGTCAATATAATGTTAATATAAAAGCTACAATCTAAAAATTATATTAAAAATGAATGTAAAGTTAATATAAAAGTTATATTGAAAATGATTGTAAAATTAATATAAAAGTTATAATCTAAAAATTATATTGAAAATGAATGTAAATATAATATAAGTTACAATCTAAAAGTTACATTGAAAAAACTTTACACATAATATAAAAGTTAATATAGTTAAGATAACTGAATAATAAGTTAATAAAAGTTGATGTAAAGTAAAAAAAAGTTAATTTGGGGACAGGGGAGTGGTGTTAATCTTATGCGGTGGCGTAGCTAGAGGGGGGCGAGGAGTCAGACTTGGAGGGAGTCGCACCCCTTCGGAGACATTCTGGGGTGGGGGGAGCAAAACGGAGCCGCGGACTCCTGTCTACTCAGAAGTAAGTCCCAATATAGTTAATGGAACTTACTCCCAAGAAAGTGTGGCTAAGATTGCAACAGCCCAACCCTATGTATGTCTACTCAGAAGTAGATCCCATTATAGTGAATGGAATTTATTTCCAGGAAAGTGTGGATCGGATTGCCGGCTCTGAAGCAAGTCCGAAAAGGGTCAATGGAGCTTACTCCCAGAAAAGTGGATAGGATTGCAACCTTTGAGCACAACCCCATGCATGCCTACTCAGAAGTAAATCCCATTAGAATCAGTGGAGCTTAATCCCAGGAAAGTGAATATGATTGCAGTCTAATCCTACTCAAAAGTAGGTGCCGGTATAGTAAATAGAGCTTACTCCCAAGAAAGTGTAGATAAGATTGCACTTGAGAGCCCCATCTTATGCTCGTCTACTCAAAAGCAAGTCCAATTAAAGTCAATGGAACTTACGCCCTAGAAAACGTGGATGGAATTGTCGCCTTGAGTACCCAGTACTTTGCATGACTACTCAGAATTAAGTCCCATTAGAGTCAATGAAACTTACTCCCAGGAAAGAGTGGCTAGGATTGCAGCTCAACCCTATGCGTGTCTACTCAGAAGTTAGTCCCATTAAAGTCAATGGAACTTACTCTCAGGAAAGAGAGGCTTGGATTGCAGCCCAACCCTATGCGTGTCTACTCAGAAGTAGGTCCCATTAAAGTCAATGGAACTTTCTCCCAGGAAAGAGTGGCTTGGATTGCAGCCCAACCCTATGCGTATCTACTCAGAAGTAAGTCCTATTAAAGTCAATGGAACTTACTCCCAGGAAAGAGTGGCTTGGTTTGCAACCCAACCCTATGCGTGTCTACTCAGAAGTAAGTCCCATTAAAGTCAATGGAACTTTCTCCCAGGAAAGTGTGGCTTGGATTGCAGCCCAACCCTATGCGTGTCTACTCAGAAGTAAGTCCCATTAAAGTCAATGGAACTTACTCCCAGGAAAGTAGGTGGAGTGGAGCCTGAGTTGTCAGAGGATGGGACTCTTTCTCCCCCGCCCCCCGTGCCTGTGCCTGTCGATAGCGCCCCTGCTCTGCTGTAAGCCTCCTCCGACTTTACTCACTGCGCTCCACCCCGGAGTAGCCTCAGCTTGGCGGGCTGGCGATTGGAGGGTCTGAGGGCGTGCCCGGCATATAAAGGGATGCTCCGCTCTCCCTACTCCTCTCTCCCCTCCGAGCTCTCCGAGTAGTAGCAACACCATGAGTACCACCATGAGTAGCAGCGGGCGCAGCTCCTCCTCGTACCGCCGCATGTTCGGAGGAGGCAGCCGCCCCAGTACTTCGGGGAGCAGCCGGTACGTGACCTCCTCCAGCCGCTACTCCTTGGGTAGCTCCATCCGACCGAGTAGTATCCGCTTAGTGTCTTCTTCCCCCGGCGGAGGCTACGCCACGCGGTCTTCCTCCGTCCGCCTGCGGAGCAGCCTTCCTCCGATGCGCATCCTGGGGGAGTCCGGGGTGGACTTCAGCCTGGCCGACGCCATCAACACGGAGTTCAAGGCCAACCGGACGAACGAGAAAGCGGAGCTGCAGGAGCTCAACGACCGCTTCGCCAACTACATCGACAAGGTGCGCTTCCTGGAGCAGCAGAACAAGATCCTGCTGGCCGAGCTGGAGCAGCTCAGGGGCTCCAAGGGCACCTCCAGGCTCGGGGACCTCTACGAGGAGGAGATGCGCGAGCTCCGCAGGCAGGTCGACCAGCTCACCAACGACAAGGCCCGCATGGAGGTGGACAGGGACAACCTGGCAGACGACATCCTCCGCCTCCGCGAGAAGTAAGGGGCGGAGAGGGACCCCTGGGGCCCTTAGGAGGAGGGGTACACCGCTGAGTAGCAGGGCTGGGGAAGAGGACATGGTCCCCCACAAGGCTCTTAGGAGGAAGGCGTTGGGAGGATACAGCGCTGAGTAGCAGGGCTGGAGGAGATGCCCCCCCCCCAAAAAAGTGGCTCTTAGGAGGAAGGGGTTGGGGGATACACCGCTGAGTAGCAGGGCTGGAGAAGAGGAGATGCCCCCCCAAAAAAGTGGCTCTTAGGAGGAAGGGGTTGGGGGATACACCGCTGAGTAGCAGGGCTGGAGAATAGGAGATTCCCCCCCCCCCAAAAGTGGCTCTTAGGAGGAAGGGGTTGGGGGATACACCGCTGAGTAGCAGGGCTGGAGGAGATGCCACCCCAAAAAAGTGGCTCTTAGGAGGAAGGGGTTGGGGGATACACCGCTGAGTAGCAGGGCTGGGGAAGAGGACATGGTCCCCCACAAGGCTCTTAGGAGGAAGGGGTTGGGAGGATACAGCGCTGAGTAGCAGGGCTGGAGAATAGGAGATTCCCCCCCCCCCCCAAAAGTGGCTCTTAGGAGGAAGGGGTTGGGGGATACACCGCTGAGTAGCAGGGCTGGAGAAGAGATGCCCCAAAAATTGGCTCTTAGGAGGAAGGGGTTGGGGGGAATACATCTCTGAGTAGCAGGGTGGGGAAGAACAATTGCCCCCCCCCCCCGGCTCTTAGGAGGAAGGGGTTGGGAGGATACAGCGCTGAGTTGCAGGGCTGGAGAAGAGGAGATGGTTCCCCCCCCCCCCCCCGTAGCTCTTAAGAGGGACTGGGAGGATATACCGCTAGGTAGCAGGGTTGGGGGAGAAGTAAGGGGCTGGGGCTGAGAGGCACTGCCACTCATGGTACTAAACCACTGAGTAATCCATCTCGGGGAGAGGAGAGGTGCCGTCATCCCCAAGTGGCTCTTAGAAGTAAGGGGCTGTGAGACTACACCACTGAGTAGCAGATCTGGAGGGAGAGAAGAGGTAACCTAAGTGATTCTTAGGAGTAAGGGACTGGGGTACACTATGGGTTGGGAGGCTCTGCCACTTGTGGTCCTGAGCCACTGAGTAGCAGGTTTGGAGGACAAGGGAGGTGCCCCCACCAAATGCTCTTGGGAGTAAGAGTCTCCTGGGCTGGGAGGCTCTGCCACTCATGGTTCGGAGCCCCTGAGAAGTATGCCTGGACAGACCCACCTAAGATTAACAGACTTTAAAAGATGCTCAGGAAAAAGTATATTAATTTATAAAAATAACCAGAAAAAGTTCCTCCAACCTTTATCTCTCCAAATTTCCACCAGCTTGCAAACTGCAGGAGTTCAGCTCCTTGCAGAGCAGTTAGTAATTAGAATACCTGATATTTTTTCCAATAGCTTTGGGGATTGAGGCCATTAATTATTTGATCTTTCTGTCCTCCTTTAGCAACCAACAATCCCTGATCCACCAAAAATCAGGGTGTGGCCACAGTTTGGGAACCACAATAAATATAGACAAAATCCCAATGCAAAAGCCCTAGTGAGTTTTATTATTTTCTCATGGGACTCTAGAGACGCTTAGCATGAAAAAGCTCATGAAACTTTTCCATAGTTGAGTTTGTGGAAAAAATATGCTGGCCCCAATATAGTAGATACTCCAGTCAGAGAAAACCTCTCCCCACTTTTGCGCATGTCTATAGTTTTTTCTAAACTGCTGCACAGAAGTTAAACAACTTTTGTGTAGCCGTGATAAAACAATTTCTTGGGGGGCTATGATCTCTGTAATGATCCTGCTGTTTGTTTTCTGGTGTATTGGTGTCTTTCTAAGAGAATTTGAGGCAGTTATAAATACAACTTATACTGCAGTACAATAGTATTAAATACTATTTATTTATAAATATAAATAAATATTATGGGAAAACTGGAATTGCATAGCCTGTATAGGGCACACTATGAATCAACCGCCTTGGTAGGCTGGTAAGTCTTTCAAATTGCATGCAATGTGAGTTTGCAAAAGTTGAGCAAACTCTCCAGGTTGTAAATCAGGTTCTAATTATATGGTTGTTTAAAGGGGTAAATATGGTTCAGAATTTAATGGGGTGGGGGTTATATTGGGATGAAACACTGCTATTCAAAGGGATGGGGTGTGTGCATGCAAGGCTTTTCCACTATTGATTTCATGGGTGTGGCAGCATCAGGGTGGCCATCTCTTAGCTTGACCCCCCCCCCTTCTGAATTATTTTTGTAGACTTCAAGATGAGATGCTTCAACGAGAAGAAGCTGAAAGCACTTTGCAGTCTTTCAGACAGGTTTGTAAAATTTTTCTGCTATTAAAAGTTTTAAGAACTGTGTGCTAAACTTTTAAATTAGAGGGTTTACTGTATTGAAGTGCAACGGACACCTAGTGGTTGAAAGTGGATGTGCTTTGGCATCAATGGGTTCCCCCAATGAAGAAAGAGACTTTGCATTTCTTTGATTTTACGTAACCCATAGATGACCAACTGGATTTCCCCCCCAGCTATTATAATTTATGCAAATTAGGCTATTTTTAGATGGCCATCTAAGGGTTTATAAATTTGGTAGTGAATTATACGTGTTTTGAAGCTGTTTGAAAAGGTTGAGCAAAACTTGCAAAACTTTGTACAAATTTTAGGTGCCTTGTTTAATGGCAGCTCTAGCACTACTTGTTAGGGTGGGAGTCCTTAGTATTTAGCATTGATATATCATCTCACATTTCACGTATTTATTCAAATCCAATGCATACTGCATAGAGCTGAATTTAGACTGCAATCCCAAAGACACTTTCCTAGGAGTAAGACACATTGAGCACAATGGGGCTTACATTTGAGTAGACATGGTTAGGATTGTGCTCTTTCACAATCACTAATGGAGTCACTGCTATCTATTGGCTCAATGGAATCTATTGTCTTTTTGTGCAACTTGAACATTCCCAAGCTGCTGACGGGGAGCAGCACTAGAACATTGATAAGGCACACCTTCCATGCTGCCACACTCAGATCCCACATACAGACCTGACTCAGGGTGCTCCCCCCAGACGTCCCATGAGTTCCCTGGCAATGGAAGCCTATTCCAAACTTTGCCCAGGGCCCCACTGTAGCTCAGGCTAGTCTCCTCGTCCCGCCTGTGAGTTCTCTTGCCATGGAAGCCTGTTCCAAACTTCCTCGGAAGTGCTCTTTATTCAAGACAGTGCTCTTTAAGCAAGTCAAAATTTCTGAGAAAATTTTGCTCTTTATACGAAATGCTCTTTATTCAAGGTACCACTGTATAGGCCAGTATTTTGTTTAACAGTTTACTGTATTCTAATAAAAAATGGAACACAAGCCCATTGTTGTATAAAGTAGTGCAATTAGTTAAAAATTCATAAATTTTGCACCTGCTTTGCAGCTGCATATTGCTATTGCAAATTAAAAAAAACTTTTGTCTCAAAGCCTTTAAAAATTGGGGTGTCCATGAGATTCAGTGGCAATTTAGATTTGAGTAAATAGAGGTATTCAGTCCAGACTATTATGGTTATATGATGCACAGTAGTGAATCCATTGCTTCCACAGAGTTTATGGCTAAGGAAGTCTTGAACTTGAATCTTGAAGCTCAGCCGCTCAAACATGGAACCAGTTGTGAACCTCCATTCGGATCCGTGCCTAGATTTAGCAGCAACACTTGAAAGCACGTGGAGTGCTTAAATCTGAAATCAGTGTTCTCAGACCTGCCGGTGGCCAAGTATTGTTTCTGTTTTATCCAAGTCTAGCCCTGATAAACAGAGAAGCTCTGTAGAGTTGGTTTTTCTGATGGGAAAGGGTGAAAAGGAGCCATCTGTTAGCTTGGCTGAAAGGTATGAATGGTTACTATGGGATTCACTATGGAATGCAGTTGCAGGCATTACAGCGGGTTTGGTGGCAGCAGATTAAAATAATAGAAGCCTTTGTGTTCTGGGGGGCTTACAGCAGGCTGCATTCTTGGTGAATGCGTAATGATGCAGGCATATTGGAGAAACTCTTGCAATCCATCATTGGTTGCTGTGCCTGGTCCAGTCTCCCTAACGTGGACGTTGAGTAAAGTTTTTGGCTGAATACATTACTGATGCAGCAAAAATTTTGTAGTAATCTTTGGCAAAATATAAAGGCTTATAGTGAAGATGCCATTTTCCTTACCACCATAATTAAGTGCATGATCAGTCATCTGAAACCATCTTAGAGGAACGGAGCTCAACAAGAAGTGATTCTGCATTTTTAGTGCAGATATAAGTCATTTGAGGCAACACCTTTTTGTTTTAATGAAGCAATTTGGCTCTTCCTCAATTTGGAAAAGTTGCCCAATTTGCTGGTTTAGAAAAGTTGAAATTTGGGTTTGGGTTGAAGTTGGTTGGGCAACATCATTTTCAATAACAAATTATCCTTTTTTTGCCCAGAAGGAGAATGTGGGGTAGGAAACTAAATCCCTGAAGGCAAAATTTTCAGCAAGTTTTTGTTATCCAGTCAACTAACCTGCATAGGGCAAGCATCAATGATATTTGGGCTTCCTGTGTTCTTGAATTTTGTCTCTACACCAGTGTGTCCAAGATTGCAGCGACCTATGGAATATAGTATGGATGTCCATGGTAGCAAAAGTGAGCTTATAGTATGGACAGAGTATTCTAGATTTCAGAGTAGAATTGCTGCCTAATGCACACTTGTGCGATACTTGCTTAAAACCTGCACCACTTTAGAGGTGGTTTGAATTTAATCTCTGCAAACACAGGCAGGGGGTTGGACTAGATGACCTACTACCTTCCAATTCTAGGCTTCTAAGATTAACACAGTCTAAAAAATTAAGTGTATGCAGTATTGTGTGTGAAACTGTGGCTTAGCTAAATGGCTCTGTTTTTGCTCCTACCACCTGAAATGGCTCAGTAGGGAAGGAGACCCTTGTATGTATCCCTCCAAGGCAGACTGCTCCACCCCATTAGCTATGCCATCAGTACTGATAAGCACTTATTCAGATAGCTGAATAAGAATTCGCTTGTCAATTTGGCAGTGAACCCCAAGGTGGTACCAGGATTGGCACACTGTTTTGTTGTTTTCATTCTAAGGTTTTTGACATGGAGAGGATTTTGGTCCTGGGTGGTGGTCTGTAAATTGCATGACCTCTTGCTTATGGGGCATCCCAAGGCAAGATGTCTTTATGTGAGATGCTTAATGTAGTCTAAATCATGTGCTTCAACCTTCCGTGTCATCCAAGAGAGTAGAGCTGTCTGATCTTGTTGGTGTACAGTACATACTATTTTGGCCAGTTCTAAATGACATAGATCAGTGCTTTCCAAGTGATGATAGTAGTGCTAATGGAAGTACTTCACAATATGATGGTGATATTTTGGGGACCTTTTGCTCACTTAGCCCAACTGGGGCAAAGTTGCATTAATAGGGAAGGTGGGCCGTTGGCAGAGGCCTGGCTCTTCTGAAAAGGCATGATCTTAAAAAGAGGATGTAAAGCACTAATTCTGAAGCAGTCTCCCTGTTTAGCACATGTTGCCATACCTGTGTGTCCGCAGTATGGTTTGGTGAAGAGCCTTCTCTTATAGCACATGAAAGAGGGCTACAATCCCTGCCTTACTTTGTTGCTCTCATCTATTTTTAAAGCTATTTTCCCCCAGTGATTAAAAAAATGGTTTAAAGCTGTGAATGTGGCAGGATAAATGATATGTATTCCCCTTCGACTCCTGTTTTTCTGTGGCTATGGAGTATATGGATGCCCCACAGGTTTAGCTTGGCAATCTTCCAATGTGTTGTGTTCAGGGATTGTTTAAACCTCTTGCTTATGGGGGCATCCCAAGGGAAGCGGTCTTTACCCAAGTTGCTTAATGTGGTCCAGATCATGTGCTTCAACCTTTAGTGTCATCCAGCATAGTATGAGCTAACACTATAGGAATAAATTATTATTGATTTTATTGGTGTGATTCTGGCAACTTGAAGTAGATTTGGTAGCATTCTAGATTCCTTTAAGACATGTAGAATTTAACACCATTGGCCTGATATAAGCAGAGGCACAAGTAGATGAACAAGTGTTTAATATACCTGCTGAACTGTAAAATTAAAACCATTACCATGATTTTCAACCAGTGTGCCACACACTGGTGTTCCACAAATGGTCCATAAGTATGATGCAGGAGTTTGGGAGAAGTTCTTCTATTTGTTTGACTATTGAAGGATGTGATTTCCCACCAGCAGCATGGTGTGCCTTGCAATTTTAGTGCTTTGTTGGTGTACCTTGGGATGAAAAAAGATTGAATTACCATGTAGGGAGCAGAGTTCTTAGTAACATTCTTAGGAGGAAAGTAACAAAATGTTGACATCTGTGGCTAAAAATCAGAATTCTTTATGGTAATTACTTTGTTGCCAGTTTTAATACTTACAATGGAAATTTAAATTTTTATTTTGAATGATAGATATTCATCCAGCTCAAGTAAAAGGCTCAAGTAAAAGGCTAGCAATTGCAAGCCTTTGGGCTGACTCTATGCCAGTGGTTCTCAATCTTCCTAACGCCGTGACCCCTTTATAAGTTCCTCATGTTGTGGGGATCCCCAACCATAAAATTATTTTCGTTGCTACTTTATAACTGTAATTTTGCTACCGTTATGAATTGTAATGTAAATATCCAATATGCAGGATGTATTTTCATTGTTACAAATGAAATGTGTGTTCTATGCACACATTGAACACAATAGGATTTATTTCAGAGTAGTCATGCATAGGATTGGCCCTGAGGCTGCAATCCTATCCACATTTACATGGGAGTAAAGGCCATCCTGACTATAATGGGATTTATTTCAGAGTAGGCATGCAGTCAGCCCCAATGTGTGCGCAGCTACAGCCGGAGGTCTGGCAAGCCTGACCTGGCCCCCTGCACCAGGGGTCTTTAGGCGACCCCCAGGAAAGCTCTAGGCAACCCCCAAAGGGGTCCCAACCCCCACTTTGAGAAACGCTGCTCTATGCCATATCTTTGTTACTGCTTATGCATAAAGGACCCTTTAGGAAAGGAGAGGCACTAATGTTGTTGGAAAGTGTGGAACTCTAATTGTTTGGCTGACTCTTACATAGGAGATGGTTGCACCAATGACCACCATGTTGCATTTGGAAAGCTATGGATACAATTCCTATTAAAGGCTGTTTGGTTGCAAAAGCTCTGGCCCAAAGCTGTTGCTAGTCACGATATAGGTGGATGAAATGTCTGATTAATACAAAATATTTCCAAAAGATCAAGCAGTGCCATGGAAATGGACTTTAAATGACTTCTCCAATCCATTCCTGCTTTGGGGAAGTAAGGATAGTATGGTTACTCAAGACTTGAGCCAATTTTTAGGCTGACATGTCTAATAGTAGCAGATCAATCTAAACTCGTGATCTTTAAATATCCGCAAGGTTTTCTTCTCAATCAGCCTATATAAGATTGGCAAACAAGGGGAAGGGAAAATCACTGCATAGATCTAATTAACTCAGTTGCAGCACCCGGTGAGCTCTGCAGGTTTTGACTTTAATGTTAGCCTCTCACTTGATTGTGATGCCAATCTTCCCCTGCAGGATTTTAAGGTTGCAATTAGAAAAATTAAAATGTCTCCAAAGTAGCTGTGTGCAAAGATTTTTTTCCCCTGATTGGATGGTGTCAAACGGAAAATCCCCATTGTAAACTGTTTAATTCTTTGAAGTCTGAAGTGCTGCTTGAAAGGAAAGATTGTACTGAAAGTACAAGATTTTTTTTTTACTCGTCTGGATATTTATTGCTGAATCATCAGTTTTCAATGTTGCCAAAAACGTACAGCTTTTCAACAAACTTCACAAAAAAACTTTATAGGAAAAAAATCAAATAACTTTATGTTCCTGTCCCAAAAGGGTTCAAAATCTAAAGATGCAGAGGAACATGAGACAGAAAAGAATGTGCAAGGGGTTTAATAATAAGTAGGTTGGCTCTTTAAGTGAAAAAGCACCTCTTTGCCCAGATAGCAAGAATTCCCATAAATGGGGGGTGGGGAGGAATTGCATTTCCTTAATCTAGGAGACATTTATTACCATCTTATATGTAAAATGGGTCCTAAGTAATGAATATATGCATATGGTAAGAGAAATACTAGCATGATTTGGTTTGTGGGCACTACATTGGGCATATTCTGTATCCAATATTGGTCTGCTGGTGTCTGTACCCACTAGTGATGCCCTTGGTATTTCAGATGGAGACATGCCTGAGAGCAGGCCTTTTCTAGAGCTGGTATCAGTTTATTGGGGGGGGGTGAAGGTTCAGATGTACTAATAAACCTTGGAGAACTCCTGAGACAAGCCCAATTTCTTAAAAGACCAGTAATTATTTCTGATCATCCTCCATCAATCAGCTGCTTCAATTGTATTCTGTATATTAAGTCCTCGACTTAAGAATAGATTAAGTTCCAGAACATTGTTTGCAAGTTGAAATGTTCATAGTTCCAACACCATCGTTGTCAGTGCAGGGATGTTCATAAGTATGAAAGTTTTACATTTTGAAGGCACATAAGTCAAGGACTTAACTGTAATAAATTTTCATACCTTTTATGTTTTCCTTGCTTCTTGTTTGATGTATAAGAGGAGGGGATCTTTAAGAACCGTCACTTGGGTAATACGTCTTCATATTCTCATGGCTAGTAAAGTTGCAGGTATAGCTTTCTACACCATGGTGTTTCCTTTGGTAGGGGAAAGTACTGAACCAGCACAGTTGAGCAAATGGGGAAAAGCTTTGACATGTTTGTGTTTGTTTTCTAGGATGTTGACAATGCATCTCTGGCCCGTCTGGATCTGGAACGCAAAGTGGAGTCCCTGCAGGAAGAGATTGCATTCTTGAAGAAGCTTCACGATGAGGCAAGTGGGAATTATGCTTTGGGTTTTTTGAATGCTGGTATTTGGGCATGAATAATAATTTTGCTGAATGATGGAACACCTGGATGTAAAAATATTTCTTTTCTTTGAAGGAAATTCGTGAGCTGCAAGCCCAAATCCAGGACCAACATATCCAGATTGATATGGATGTTGCTAAACCTGATCTCACTGCTGCCCTACGTGACGTACGTCAGCAATATGAAAGTGTTGCCACCAAGAACCTTCAAGAAGCTGAAGAGTGGTACAAATCCAAAGTAAGTGAATGATTTGTCTGGGCCCAACAAACTGTATCTTAAACAGAGTTATTTGTGACTAAGGGCAAAATCCAGAGCAGTTACGTCACACTCTAGTGTTATCTTTTGGAAAATCAGCTTAACTGCTCTGGAGCAAAGGACTTAATTTGACTTTAGGATATGGACCTAAAGAAGTTAGTGCTGATTAATTTCAGTGGGACTCTGTCAACACATGCTGTATGTATTGGAATGCATTATATCCCACAATTTATTAATATTTTTAATAGGAACATGTAGTTCCACGGAGTACGACAGTTCTAAAAGTCCTGTAAAGAGTGATTAATCCCAGATTAGATTTTAGTGGTAAAGCACCAAACATGATTTAATCATTTAATCATGCTATCAGCCAAAAGGGAGCTGGAATAATAGAGGACTAGAGTATTAGGAGAAATAGTAGTAACATATAGAGGGTTCTCAAACAATCTGTTTATACTCACATACAAAAGTAGTCTAAAGTAGTTTATACACACATACAAAAGCAGTCCAGATGTTGGTTAAGCTCTGGTTTTTATGATGGCGTTTAAGATTGTTTATATGGAAATGATAGTCTAAAACCATCATTTTAAAAAAAAGTGTAAGAAAGCAAAAGAAGCTAGAAAGATTTCCATTTTAGAAATAAAATTAACACAATCCAGTCTGTTTCTTTTAAAACAAAGATGGGGGAACAGAGGAGTGCCGACTTTTTTCCTACTGTCAAAGCAAGAAATAAAAGTTGAGGTGTTGAGCTAGGCTGAAAGTTGAGTGAATTTTAAAGGTGTGTGGAGAAACTTGAGAATATAGAGTAAGCTTTAATATCACAAAAGTACATCTCGTTTACTCATTTGGAAAAGGAGATTCTTCTGTTGGCAGTTGAAATTCAACTGGGAGATTTTTGCATGTAAAAAATCTGTCCTACCAGTAAAAAAAATGTCCTACCAGAAATACAAAGTAGGATGTTACAGATTGTGCTTATGAATGAAAACAACTTGGTTAAAACACAGCAGTTTTAATGGAAACTGAATAGAATTAGTGAAGTCAGCTTATATCTTGCATACACATTTCTTCTGTGTGTGCTAACTAAAGCAACGGTTCCACTGCTAAATATATGCCCAGAATGAATGTAAGCTCAGAATGAAGCTGCTGTTCTTTCTAAATCCTAGTTTCCACATGCTTTATGTGAATCCTAGTTTCCTAACTAAATCCTAGTTTCCTAACTAAATCCTAGTTTCCACATCTCTTCTGCAAGAGATGTGCAAGTGTGCTTTTCCATTTGTTGTTTGTCTATAATGTGCTGAATCTATAATTGTCCAATAATGTCCAAGTCTAGGTGGTCCATAACATATTTTGGGATAATATTGTGATGAATTTTGTAAACTGAACATGTTGTTCTGATAGTTTGCAGATCTCAACGAGGCAGCTAACAGGAACAATGATGCCTTGCGCCAGGCCAAACAAGAAGTTACTGAGTACCGCAGGCAAATCCAGTCTCTCACCTGTGAAGTGGATGCCCTTAAAGGAACTGTAAGTGAAAGCTGTCACTCAGGGACTATAGCTGGTCATTGATCTTATAGTTGCATTATAGGCCTGCATCATGTTTTGTGGGCAGCAATTACTTTGACATTCTGGGAAGCAAAGTAACACAAATATTGTGAAGTATTCTGAAAGAAGTTTGCAATTCATGAATTCACAGATTTTATGCAGTCAACCAGTCCCATATTTCACTTGTGACTAAACTGATTTCCAACAATACTCCAACCCTCAATGGAGATGCAGCACAGAAAATGCTGATCATTGAACTGGCATTCTTAGATACACTTACAGAACAATGACTTCTGTATACATAATATATATATATATACACAAGTAGTCTAATCCTGAAACTTAGATCTCTCTTGCATTATTTCAGAAGCATCGGGTATCTTAAGGGAACTACATGCTTCTGGTGTCTTAAGGGAACTCTCAAGCATCCATATTTCATTTGTTGTAGAAAGACAATTTTATCATGAGTTAATACATGTCATAACTGATTTTTGAAACTGCATGCAGTATTAGCTGATCATTGCACAGAAGTTGAACTGTTTTCTTTTGAAAACTCCCGTAGAATGAATCCCTGGAACGCCAGATGCGTGAGATGGAGGAGAACTTTAATCTTGAAGTTGCTAATTACCAAGACACTATTGCCCGTCTCCAGGAAGAGATCCACAACATGAAGGATGAAATGGCTCGCCATCTTCGCGAGTACCAAGAACTGCTGAATGTAAAGATGGCTCTTGATATTGAGATTGCCACTTACAGGAAACTTCTGGAGGGAGAGGAGAGCAGGTATTAGAAACATCAAGACTTTTGCATAAAACAGTTAGGTTCACTCTTTCAGGTTGAACCATCTGAAGCAGCAATCATAAAATAATACAATGAAAAAAACTAATAAAAGGCATGGAAATGTAGCAGTGAAAAACTACTATTACCTTAATACAATTTTTGTCTTTTTTCACAGAATTAGTGTGCCTGTTCCAACTTTTGCTTCTCTGAGTCTGAGAGGTAAGTAGCGCCATTAACTTGTCAACTGTACTTTTTTACTAGCAATTTTATTTTTAATATCTGCCCCTAAGTTTTAATGTGGCACTAGAAGAACTTAGTGATGCTCCATGGAGGTTGGGCTTTCTTAAAATCGATGCACTTCCTTCTCTTGTATCGAATGTGTAATCTATGGCTCTGATTTGGAAGAAGGATGTGCTACTATATTACACGTTCTCAAGGCTGTTTAATGGGTGATAGCAGGCATGCCTGTAGATTGTTGACTTCCATTTGATTCATACATTGATGTTAGCCATGGTATTCCATCTACAGAAACAAACCTTGAGTCTATTCCAATCACGGATACCCATTCAAAGAGAACACTCCT
The DNA here is from genome assembly GCA_030015325.1 of Cryptoblepharus egeriae. NCBI lineage: Eukaryota > Metazoa > Chordata > Lepidosauria > Squamata > Scincidae > Cryptoblepharus > Cryptoblepharus egeriae. The sequence goes on along the minus strand of JAREYC010000004.1, from coordinate 20,235,635 downwards.
AATCAAGACTGTTGAAACTAGAGATGGACAAGTAAGTGCAACCAGTGTAACTTAACAGATGTTGAGCAAAACTGTATCTTTTGTATGTTTACTGACAAGAGAGCTTCATTTACACAATGAAGGTGCGGGGAGAAAGATAACTTTCCTGAGCACATGTTCCTAATTGTGCCCCAAATAAAGCTTGAACGGGCTTCTCTGCAAATTGCCTCCCTTCACTGAGGCCAGTGGAGTGAAGTGCTTGCTAGTTAAAGTTTGTATTTTCTAGTTACCATCTGGATAGGATTTGGAGATCAGGAAGAACTACAGTGTAGTGTTTTGTAGTACTACTTTCGTTGGCCTCTAACTTCTGTAGGTTTCTGAGGCTGTTTTGGCAATCAGTTCTAATATTAATCTACAATAGGTGGATCAATATTGGTGTTCAAATAGGTGGATCAATTGTCATTCATATAGATGGATTAGTATTGTCAAATGTCTCCTTCAGCATGAAGATTTAGCAATATTTAAGATAAGAAGCAAGACGAAAAATGGATGATGAGGAAGTGGAGGCTGTAGTAGAGTAATGCTGACAAAGCTTTTAGGAGTTGTGGATGCACATTGTGTAGAAATCCAATGTGTAAACCATGGTAGGGTCAGTTAAGCTTGCTGATCTGAGCCTTTGTGAAACATTTAAGTCGAAATATTTCTCCCAATATGAATGCATTTCAGAACTTGAGTAGTTTAAAAGATACAAGGTATAGCAAGGTACAAGGTACTCTATATACAAGTATAGAGTAGTTTAAAAGATACAAGGTGATGCATCTTGGTAGGTTACATGACCATGGAAGGACAGCTAATTGAAATGCAGAGTTGTTGTATCATAAGGTTTCTTCCCACCTGCTCTTGACATGATGACTCGAGAAAGAATGTCTAGAGAAGCTATGCTGGGTTTATTTTGAGTCCAGTAAAGGTAGGATTAGTAGGGAGAGGAAGGTGGAACGATGTCCTCTGTTGCAGAGCAACATATTAGTTGCAAGTTAAATACAGTAACTCATCTAATTACTGTATTTATTTGAATCTAATGTTCATCAAAACACCAAATTTAATTAATCATCAAATCTAATCACCCTGATTTTGGAGACTAAATTTGGCTGAGAAAGGTGAGCATTGGATGCAAATAAATAGTGTTTAGTTCAGGGGTGTCCAAACTTCGGCTTCTTGGCCTTTAACAATTGTGTAAAGAAGAGAATTTTAACTGGTGCAGCTTCTCATCTCACATATTACAAGCTGCACCTGCTGAAATTCCCTCTTCTACACAATTTTTAAAAGGTCAAGGAGCCCCAAAATTGAAAATGTCCTCATTTAGTGAAGTTGTAAAGAAGATGAATGCCACTTTTAATTTCTAATGCTGTATGAAATTGTCTCATAGGTGATTAATGAAACTTCCCACCATGATGATCTGGAGTGAAGAGAAGGGCACACCTCTTGTGCAGAAATGAATTCTTACCAGCAAGACTTAAAAGAAAACAGCTTTCAAGTGCCTTTCTGCAGTTTTTTCCAAGAGCGCAAGGTGGTTATGCTAGGATAGGTCTTAGATCTTGCAGACTGACTCTCTTGATGGGTTAAAGCTTAGAGGAGTCTAGTTCAAATAGCAATATCTTGTGCCGCAGTACTGTTTTTTTAAGTTTCTGATATGAATAAAACTGCTTTTTTCAGCACAGTATGAGCAAACCTTTCTCTCAATGCTTCAATAAACATTTGGGAAATGGCATTCTAATGCGTTCTTGATTTGTGGCATGTTTTATAACACATTGAACCTATTTTCACTGTGACATGCAAAGGCTTCTGTGTTCAAAACTTCACATGCACGCATGTCTGTCTCCATAAAAATCAATCCGAGTACTTAATCAGATTGGTTCTTAATGCAGTAAGTATATTCAAGGGATGAAGGGAGAAGAATCAATCCACTTTTAGTTGAAATATCTTTCATGCTTTCTAGCACTTCCAGCAATAGGCTGCTGATACTGGAGAGAATTTGGCTCCTTCATCTAAACTGGGTTTAGCATTCCTTGCATCATCTCAACCTGGGATGAAGTTGGCTATTTCTAGACATGGGAATAGAATGAATTTTTCACAAACACATTCTGATTCAAAAACATATTAAATCTGATCCTACTGCTTTCCCCATAACCTCTTCAGGCACTTATCGCATCTTTCAATCCAAAACATGCCTAATGTGATAGTGCCTGGGAGAGATCTCCCGAATTAGAATCTAAAACAGCTCCTTACAGGGCAATCATCTGCTATCTGGTTTTCCTTGAGGAAGAACCAGATCTGATCTTTCCGTTTTCCTGATTGTATTGGAGACTCTTACAGGACTACTGAAATCAGATCATGTCCCATCAACCTGTAGTTTGACCAAAGTGTGCTTTAACACTATCTAGAGTAGTGGTTCTCGAAGTGAGGTTGCAACTTCATTTGAGGGGGGTTGGGGAAAGGGTGAGCACAATCCTAACCATGTCTACTCAAAAGTAAGCCCCACTGTATTCAATGAGTCTAACTCTGAGGAAAGTGTTTTTAGGATTGTAGCCCAAGTCTCATTGAACACAATGGGTAGACTTGGAAGAGCTCTGGCAATTGTAGGGATGTAACTTCATGACACTTCTGGACATGACATTTCCAGGGGGTCATGTACAGGTGGTAGTTCTCAGGTGGGGGCCCTTGACAGAAATCCTCAGCCCCCAGCCTCTGGAGTATGTTCCTATTGCCCTTTACGGCAGTGGTATTCAGGCATTTCAGACTAGGAACCCCTTTCACACTTAAAAATCTGTCCAGGATCCCCTGTCAAACATACTGGGATGTACCTCCATGTTTGCTTGTTTTCAATGAGACTTACTCCCAGGAAAGCTCAGTGCCAGGTTCCAAGATGGTGCATCCCATTCTCTTGTGATCCCCTGACCCCCCACTTTGGATACCACTGCAATAGAAGGTGCAATAGAGTCCAGAGCAGGGCCTTTTAACTACATGGCATTGTTGCAAACTTAACCTGTAGCACAGGTGTGCACAACAGCGCTGCTTCTATGTAAAAGTCGCACCTCTTAACTATTGCATTTTACAGGTTGCGTGTTTGGTTCCATCTTTGCCATCTTGCGTGTTTGGTTCCAGGTAGATCTGTGGTTACCCATTTTTGCATTATACAAAAGCAACTGTTTACCATAGTAAAAAGGCAGGCAGTGAATCAATGTCCCTTTCAAGTGACTTAAAACAGCCTAGTTTCAACTTGGAGGTGGAAGCTTCCCCTTACAAAGGGGGAAGGGAGGGGTCTCCCTCCCAGCTGAAACAAACCCAGCCTTAACCCTTTCTGAACCTTTCTCAGGCAAGCTTAATTGCCTGCCACACTGCCATGGCAAGTAGGCTGCTTTTAAGCCATTAACTGCTACTTAAGGGATGTTTAGCTTTTAATTTAAAGAGCCAACCTCATTCATGTTGAGTCTAAATCGCTGATAAATAAAACAGATAATAAAGTTATACCTGTACAATACCATAGTCGAAGTAGCTCATTTTATGATATTTTTCTAGAATGATCACTCCTTTGTGTCAAACTAAAACAGTTCTGTGCCTAAAATGAAAAGAAATACTGAAGCCAGCATTGGCTGCATCAAAAACAGCCAGTTTCCAAGTGGTAAGGCTCAAGGTACCAGCTTATTTAAGAAGAGCCCTGCTGGATCAGTTCCAGGGCCCACCTACTGCAGCTTCCTATATCTCACAGTGGTCCACCAGATGGCTCAGGAAGCATGTAAGACAACGAGAGACCAGCATCCTGTGCTACTCCCTTGCATCTGGCCTTCTGGGGTCTATAGAAGTACTCAAGAGTGATTCTTCTGCATGTACCTAGAATACAAAGAGGTTCTAAAATGCCAAGGTTAAAACGTAACTGAATGAGAACAATGTAATATGGGTGGTTTGATAAAAGAACATCTTACAGCCACACTTTCCTGGGATATGTCCTGTTGACTCTAATCGGGCTTATTTCAGAGTAGACATGCATAGGGCTGGGCTCCAAGTTGAATTATTTAAACCAGTATATAAGTAAAAACTAAGATCTGCAACAACAAAGCTGCTTTGGGTGATGCATGCATATTGTCTAACACACTGCTCTGTGTGGCAGATAGCAATGCCTTCTAAAGGCATATTAAAAGGTTTAGGCTGCAATCCTCTACACACTTTCCTGAGAGTAAGTCCATAGAACATAATGGGACTTACTTTTAAGTAGACATGCTTAGGATTGCACACTATGTCAACTGCTGCACCTATGTCCTTAAATGTAATCCTAAGAGTCCTGGTTGTTTTCATATAGATGATGCTTCTATGTAACCTATAGTTTGAGGGATCATCTAATGTCAGCATATTTCCATCCATTCAGCCTTGGATTGTCTGGAACTTCAAGTGTGACACTTGAAAAGAACAAAAGTATTTGTGTATGTTGATATGACAGCTGTTGGGTCCTAATTTAACAGGGAAGAAAACTAGAAATAAGCTAGCCCAACATGAGTATGACAGTTTCCATGGTTGGGTTGGCTTCTGTTAATTTGTTGCTGCAGCTGAGCTCTTGTTTTTCTTACAGATGCTTTGTGAAATACAGGTTGTTCCCCAGTGGCAGTGGTGCCGGTATGAAAGTCATGCCCTCCTTGCAGACTTTGTGCTTTTAATGATAGAGATCAGGTTTCTCAAACGATGGTAACAGTACCACCAGTGGTACTTGAAGTGGTGTCTGGTGGTACTTGCAGGACTCCTGCTGTCTTGCAGGAGATCAAGAATGGGATGCAAGAAACTGCAGACTCAGCAGGCAAAGTGTCAAAGCATGCTTTCAGACTGAAAAAAAAGCCCTCCCGTCCTATCTGAGCCTCTTACTGGGGAGCTGCACCTGGCCTTCTGCTACAGGCATGGAGTTGGACTAGATGATCTATTTGGTTCCTTCCAATGCTATGAGTCTATGATTGATTCTGCTAATGTGAAGGTGGTGCTAAGGGGAACTAGCAGGAAATACATGTGAAATGAGCAGTGCAAAAAAATAATCATGGGAATTTGCATTTAAGTTCATTTATATAGACAGCTTTGCCAGATATAAGGTCCTGTCTTATATGGTTCTGTCACTAGCTCTCTCTATGTGTCACTTTCCAGCATGTAGGTTTAAGTTTGTTGTAAAATGGCAGCTGATGGTTATAAAGTGTAAGAGGGAGATATCTTTGGAAACAACTCCCTAAGTCAGTAGTATTCTGGCATTTCAACCTGGGACTCCTTCTCAAATTTAAAAATCAGTCTGGGATCTGTCAAACCTCCCGGGATGCTCTTCCATGTCCCACTGTGTTCAGTGAAATTTACTCCCAGGAAAGCCAAGTGCAGGATTCAAAGTTGGTGGATACCATCTTCTCGCAACCCCTATGTTCTGAGGTCACAACCCGCACTTTGAAGACCACTGCCCTAAGTGGAGTCCCCTACAACAGTGGTTCCCAACTTTTATTTTACTGTGTACATCTTAGCAGCCCATCAACATAAGTTTACCCCTCTTATTAACAAAATGCTTTGAATTAATGTAGTTTCAGTTACTCCAAGTTATTTGTTTTCACTACTGATCCATATCTGATAATATACAAATTGATGACAAAAAAGTATTTGGCTTTCACACCCAGCCACCTGCCTTCCTTCTTGCCTTGCCAGCCCACAAGGCATTCTAATACAGACCTGCTTTTTTCCACCATTATTTAATTCTTTTTTCAGTACCCCTAAATGTCTTGACAAGTACTGCTGAGGGTACATTTATTCTACATTGGAAACAGGATGACAATTTTTCCAGGACATGGTCCACTGTGGGTGGCGCAAGTGGCTAAGGCGCAAGTGGCTAAGACGCTGTGCCTGTTAACCAGCAGGCCAGGGTTCGAGACCCGGGTCGGCCCCACAAGACAGGGTGAGCTCCTGTCCTTAGCCCAGCTCTGCGACGCCAGCTGGATCCAATCGTATTGGCTCTGCCTTTCCATTGGACTAATTCAGTGGAGTGGAGAGGGGGGATTTACTGCTTAGGTAACAACCTATCCTCCATAACAATCTAACCCAGGCTTTCGTGCTTCGCATGCAGCGTATGCAGCGCCAAGCACAATACCATAGTCTCTCAAGACTGACGGAGGCCTGCTTTGCTGCCACTTTTTACCTTTGTGTCCTGAAAAAAGATCTTCATTGTCTTCCTTTCCTTTGTGAACATATAGCATGTAGTCTTCTTGTAATTAATAAATTATGTGTAATCAATTATACGTAATAGTTTTACGTTTAATAATAAACAATATACTGTTTAAATAAAACACATACAAAATATAGAAATATAGACTGCTTATATACTTCCACAAATATTTATGAACATTTGATATTCATAAAATATTTACAATATGAATTTTCATAAAATATTCAATTAAATATTCATAAAATATTTAAAATATGAATATATTTTAGCTTTAATTTTACCATGTTCTACATTTTTCTTGGATGTCCTACATTTTGGACTTTGCCCTTTTTTATTGCAGTAATGATATCTGGCCCTAGATTGGGAACCAATGCTGTAGGAAACAAACCCTAGCTGCACAGTTCAGAATTTATTAAAAAAAACTACTTATTCAAAAAAGATTGCTATCATGTAATTGACTGAATAAACCACAAGGTGTCGCTCTTTTTACAATTACAGTAGGGCAAAAGGACCAGAATTACTGTACTCTGACTTAGGTACTGTTTTCCTAGACATAATTAAGTTTGCCAGCATTTAGCACAGGGGTGTCCATACTTTTTGGAAGGTAGGCCATCGTCTCTCTGACATGGTGTCAGGGGCTGGAAAAATGATTTACATTTCAAATTTGAATAAATTTCCATAAATTTACAGATAAGAGTGTATTAGAGTTAGATCCAGAGGATTACAAAGGGGTTGTGCCGCTGGACTGCACTGACGCTCATCACTGGTCACATCCAAACCTGAGCTGGGGTTTGGACACCCCTGATTTAGTACATCAACAATTCAGTTATGATATCTGGTCAACATTAGCATCTGAAAGTTGAGGATCTTTATACAAAGAAGTGGCCTGCAAAATAGATGACCTGCAATATAGTCATCTGATGATAAAAAGTGATAATTGTGTATTCAGGATGGATTGCAATAGCTGGGTGAAATGTATTTATAATCTGATCATGGGCAATAGATAGGTGAACCATGAACCAACTGCCGATTGCAAGCATCCTTGCAGAGAATGTGGCACCTTAGCACCTTAGGCCCTTATATATGAATATTTTGGGGTTGTGGAACAAATTGAGTTTTCATTATTTCTTATGGGAAAATTTGCTTTGATATACAAGTGTTGGATTACAAGCATGTTTCCAGAATGAATTATGCTGATAAACGAAGGTGCCACTGCTAAAATTTATTAGACATGTTTGCTTGTCTTGCAAAACACTCTCAATCAAAAGTTTTATGGTCCTATGAAAACAGTAAGCAAGCACACCCAAACACAGGCAGACTTGAGTCTGTGGTGATGATTGCTGTGATGATTGCTGTGGTGATGATGTGGTGATGATTGCTGAGTCAGGGCCAGTGGTGGGCTTCAGGATGGACCTTTGAAGCCTCAGTGGTAGTGCAAGTTCCGGTATACAATCAGTGGGCAGCCAGGTGGGCACTTCCATATCTCAGCACCCTTGGCCACCTGACATTGGCTGAGACATGTGCTTTCCCCTCATTGACCTCAGAGTGCCTCTGAGTCTGAAATAACTTGAGCAGTTTTTGAAGCTTCTTCCTCTCTGCTTCTTTGGTGAATATTGTCGTCTGACTTCGCCACACTGCTAACTTTGCACCTTGCATGTTTTGGCTTTGAAAATGCTTTCCGTGATCACCTGTGAAATTCATTCCATCTCCATGCCAAGCGGCAATCTAATCTTCACTTTCGGTTCCACTTCAGTCCCCGGCACAGTTCCGTCTTGTTCGGTTCTGCAGAGGGCAGCTCAGCCGAAATTAGGCAGAATGACAGATTGGTGTTCTCAAAGTTTCAGACTGAGAAACCGTTGATCCCGAGTAACTCTTAACTCTTTCTTCAAAAATTATTTCTGCTATACCATGTTATGCACCATTTGCAAGTAGTATTTAACTTGGTTTTGCTATTGATGGCAAGTGATTTTCAATCTTTTTCAACTCATGGCACACTGGCATGGCACTGAATTTGCCAAGGCGCACATCATCAGTTTATTTTACTATTAACTAGAAACACCATGCTGTTGGTAGAGGGCTCAAATCCCCCAATTACCTTACTAATTACCCTCCTCAAACTCCTGTAACGCCCCTCAGGACCATCCAGGGCACAGCAGTGTGCCATGGCACACTGGTTGAAAATCACTGGGTTAGAGGATAATGAGGGCTGATAAAATGCAGGGCCTGTTCTGTTTGGCCGTATTTATATTTTAAACATAGGGGTCCCATACCTTGTTGCTTTGTGGGAGGCACAGATTACTTGTCTGCACAAGCTGTCATCAGTCCACAACTACACAGTATAAGAAATGTCAGAAAATTTATTAATGTCTTGTATTGTCAACACAAGGCCACTTCTGACTCTTGCTTGGACATCTCTAATAACAGGGAAGAAGGTGTAAAGTGAAACCAATTTAAAGTTGCTATTTTGCCCTGAAGGTAATAAGTATATAATTCAGAAGAGAACATTTATAAATGCACAATTGCCCAAAATTTTCCCACCATATAGCATGAGCCAGCAAACTAAAACACTTATATATTTATTACAACACAGGAAATCAAACACTCTTTCCAACGTCCAAAAAACAACAAAAGTGTTTATGGAATAACAACCAATCCTAGTGCGCACATCTTCCACCCTGTTGATGGCATGTCTGATATATGGTAGGGGAGGCACGAGGTAAGTAGAAATCTTTTTTCAAATTTACTCCCAGCAGGATGCCTGATTGTCCATAGGTTCCTTTGGACCCATGCCTATATTTTTCCAATGTAAATCCAAGGAGGACAAAGGGATGGAAAAAGCTGAAAAATCAGGAATAGGATCTGGGGTACCTTTGTTCCAAGAACCACCAGTTTGGACCTTGCTTCCTACCCTTCCAACCACCCACAAACTGCTACCTTTGCTGTTTTAACTGGTTGATTCTGGTGCATGGAGCCACTGCCATTTCTATCAGTTGCTCCATCATGACTGACAGTGGCATGACATTAATGCTTATTACAAGGCCATTTATGAGAGTAAATATCAAAGTATATGTTCTAGAACCTCATTCTCCCTATGGATACTGCAGTCCAAATTTAATTCCCTTTAAAAACAGAAAAAATTGTGGAAGAAACATAAAAGGGTGGAACAAAATGGGTGGAACTGAATGTAACAGAGAGTTAATAATTGCACAGTCCACCTAGTTTTCCATTTTCTATTTGAAAATGTCACATCTCACCATCTCTATAAAAGACACAACTTTGGATTTCTTTTTTTTGCCTACATTTTGGAACAAAATTTCCAAAACCGTAAGTTGGGAGCTGGGGCCCCATCCTATACAACATTATAGTGTCAATGTTCATGGTTCAACCCTATGATAAGGCAACAAACCTTCCCTTACCTTGAGAAGGCCTCCATGAGTCCTTTATCTCACAGGATCCAGCAGATGCTCTGATGGTATGTGTTTGCAAGCGCTGGAAAGTTGGATAGGATTCAGCCCTTAGCAACATTAATGTCATGCATAAGTCATCCAATTGTAGAAAAAGGTTTGAGAGGATAGTGGTGCAAACATATCAAAAATACAGTATAATTTATTTAAAGATCATCATGGATGTGGTGACCGAACACAGGTTTGTGACCACCTTACCCATATTTAAGGTGGTGCTTAATCATACCATGCAGCTTCATTGACTATACAATAGAACTTCCTTCATTCTTTGCCTGTCTTTCCAAATTCCAGGCATAGATATTTTTGTATTTTCCTGTCCGCCCACAGCTGTGCCTCCAACCACGCTGATTCCAGGCTGGCAACAAGAAAGAGGATTAGAGAATATGTTGTGGAAAGAGCTGCTGTCATTTTTACTGCCAAAGCGGAGAAACTAAGTGGAGTCAGTTAAATGTATATTTTTTCTCCTTAGGCATCGGGAGAAATTGCAACTGACAAATGAATGGGGGTGGAGTGGTGAGCACCCAAAAGTGCATTAGTGGATCTGGGGAGCTGTGCGGGGGACTAATAATAGCTGGATCTTTTCCATGGCTGCTCCCACTGAGCCATCATGTTCAGGTAGGACTCCCAGCCAAGTCAGATTTGCAACACGTTTGGGATGAATGGCCATTTGGGATAAGTTTATGATTCCAAAGGTTTCTGTTGACCTTTCCTTGTGCCAGCTGCTGAAAACCATGCTTTATAAGTGTAATCAGTGGTGTAGCGAGGGGTACAGGGGATAGCAGTTGCACCAGGCAACAAGCTTTAGGGGGCACCAAGCTGAGCAAATGTCCCCTTACTTGAGACCTCCAGGCTGCACAGTTCTGTTCTGGGTTTGGTGACCTCACTGCACCAGCATTGTATAGGGTTCGGTTATAAAAATAACTACCAGTGATTTTAAATACTAGAGAATATGATCACTGAGACTGGAGCAAACAAGATCACATCCTCTCTGGAATTCGCCAGCATAATCTGTGAAAAAGAAAAGCTTCCCTTGTCTCTCAGCCGCAAGGCTATTCCTTGAACCTATTTTTCGGTTCCAAATGACTGCTCTAATGCAGGTCTGACTCAACAATAGCACAAAATGTAATATCTGCACTTCTCAATATTTGGCAATTATTTCATAGGAACACAACTGGTGGCAAATTCCTTGAGGCATTTTTATATTAGCAGATGAGTGCAAGACAGCCTGAATCAAATTGCACCTCATCAAATACGACGTTTCTGATAATGGCAATTATTCCAAATAGTTTCTTTTGATGAAAAGAGCACTGGCATAATTTTGTTTTTCTAGATACCGGCAGACTCCCATAGCTATAGATGTTCCATGTACATAACAGATGAAAAAGATATTTGGTTAGCTATGCACAGGGCTGAAGCCACCTTTCCCACTCTCTTAAAGGTTGGTCCACACTAATGTAACGGATTCATTTGTTCTCAGCAAGAGGAATCAATATGTCTTGATTTAGAATTTATCACTGAGTTCTGGGTTTCCATATTAGCTCAAAATTAAGGAATCATTGCACAGTCTATGCATTCTGATACACATGGGAAACTGCCTCTTCTATTGAAATTAATAGGGCCAACCTTGTGGGAGTACTCCAAATGTGCAATGGTGCATTCACACCCCTGGCAAATTTCTAAATCAGGATCATCAGTCATTGTTAATAGATAGATATGATCTTTTCACCCTTAATCCAATGTCCTGCTTGAAATAAACATGGGTGAACCTCAGTTCAATGTTTAATGTCAACCTCCTTCAAGGCTGAAGGAGATGATTAACAAAGACTCTGCCAAGATAGCGCAATGGAACCACCAGGTCCAGTAGTATAATTCATCTGTCTGAAGATGTTCTCTGCCTGTCTGGTCCATCTACTGTTGGAAACTGTTGACATTTGTCCTGATTCACCAGTACTGATCTTATGAAGTTACTCCATGAACGCACTCCATTTGATCGATCTAATGTCACAGTCAGCCTCTTCTGAAAGTTGATTGCAATCAAGCACTGCATTGAAAGGTAGCTTATAATTTAATAACTTGGATGCAATTTGCTGTGCAGCTCAAGGAAGCACATGAGGCTTTGCAAGCGGATGGTGCTCAAGCCATCAAATCACAGGTCTACTAGGTCCTCTGGATTGTGGACATTTGTTTTCTAGATTCCCGAATCACCCCAAACTATTTTAATACAGAACTGCTACTGCTAATGCACAAGAGTACAGATTAAAAAAATAAAAATCATCAAAGCAGATGCTCCCATCACTTTTTCTCCCACTATTAGTAAAAGCTGAGAGCAAGCATTAATTAATTAAGCCATGCAAATGAATATTTTTCTGCAGATTTTTAATCAGTGCCATCTCTAGTGAAAAGGATATTCAGTACTGATGGCATGGTAAACAATTGATTTGCATCTCTCGATTCAGGATGTGCTTAGGAGAATTTTCTCAGGAACATTTTAACATTTCTGTGCTATTTGAACAGGAGAAACCTATGAAATCAAATATTTTGAGAAGGACTCCTGAACTGAGCCAGTGTAAAGTTTGTTTTAGCTTCCTAATTCTTTGGTTAATTAAATAAAGGCAGGATGATTAATGGACCAATGACTTGATTTGCATATCCAACAAATACACATTCGGGATTGAACACACTGTTCTTTCTAGTGCTCCCCTATGGAAAGGGATCAAAACTGCTCACTGTTAATCATGGCTGGCTTGTCTGTGAGGCCAATTGTGAAGTTGTCTCAGGCAGCATATTGGCCCTGGCACCCATTGGGCAAGAGTGTCATAAAAGGAGGATGGAAACTCCTGGTGACGCAAGTGATTAAGACACTATGCCTGTTAACTAGCAGGCCAGGGTTCGAGTCCCGGGTCCCCACAAGACAAGGATTTCCTGCTATAGGCAGGGGGTTGGACTAGATGATCCACTGGGTCCCTTCCAACTCTATGATTCTATGATCTATGGAAGCAATCTGTGTCCCTCCAAGTGGAGGACGGCATTTGGGAAGGAAAATCACCATACTGGGGCACAGCAATATTTGGCATTACAAATATTCAAGATCAGGGTAGACAACCTTAAGACAACAGCATATGATTCAAGAGTATGTAGGTGGTGTAGGTATGTGAACCAGCCAGAGGAAATAATGAATATTACAAGTTTTTTTTATTTCCAAATAAAAATTGCAAAAATATTCCAGTTAACATCTAATTGGTACAACATCCAACATATACATTAGAACCATAAAAAACCAACAGTCTTTGACACAGAGGCACTTCAATACAAAAGCATCAGTGACACTGTCTGACTGATGATAACACTTGTCCTACTTGTAAAACAAAAAAAAAAACTGAAGATCAAAGAGTGGCGTACCTCTCCCAATCCATCACAGAAAGAGAAGTTATTCCTACAGGATTATAGTTAAACACTTAGCAATATTTGCAATCAGACAATATCATCACACTGAGATTTTAAAGTGTCAAATACACTTCAGAGAGACTGTTTGCTTTTTTATCATAAGGAACAGCTACCTTCTCTACCTGGAACAGTATTCAATACAGGTTCAGTTTAGTTGTGGGGATTCAGAGGCTGGGTAGAAGTGTCCCTTTCTAAGAGGTTGATGAAAGTGAGTCACCCCAATGGCCATCTAGGCAGGAGTTCCCTATCCTCTCTTTCTGGATGTACTCTGGCCTATATATTTCTGAAATTCTTATATCTGTCATATATCTTATATATGACTTCTGAAATTCCTATATCCATCCTAATGGCAATATAAACAAGGGCTTGTCTCAGCCATTCTTTCCTAACGAAAATCAATCTGAAAAATGATTTCCTTATTTCCTGGGGTGTATTCCTTCCTCAATTAATAGGATTTTCCTAATGGTCTAAAACTGCCATCCAAAAGCCTTATCACCGTTTTTATTAGATAATAATATGTAACTTATTTTCCCTCACCTTACATTAATCGGAGAAAATTTAATCAAGGCTTTTAAATTATTAAATTCTAATAGATATTTTGATGAAATGAACATTAAGAATTTAAACTTAGAAGGCCATATTTGAAGATCCTCTATAAAATATGCATAAGTTAGATACAGATATATCTTCCGAAACATATCTCAATTCACAAGATGGGGGACTGAGACCATGGGACCTAAATGTTTAAAGACCTTAGAAGTACATTTTTTTGCTTATACAACTGTAGTCACATATCTATTTTCACTTTGTTTGGTACCTAGTGTGTAAATTCCTCATACAGAAAGGTGAGCAAGGTCTTCTCCCTGTCTTTGGCTATCCTCCAAGGGAATTTTGTCTCCACTTGGCTCACATTAAATGTTGGGAGTTCATGGGGAGAAAAGCTTCCCTTGGGAACAGATCACAGATAAGCTGGGATAAGTGTTGGGAGAAAGTGAGGGTAGTGCATTATTTACTGCACACCTACTTTGACCCTTGAATTAGGCCATATAATCATTGATTTGGAAGGGACCTGCAAGATTACTGAGTTCAACCTCCTGCCAGCATGCACAGACCTCAACTATAACATCCCTGTCCAGCCTCTGCTTAACCTTTTGTTTTCTATACTATTAGGGTAGATCTGGCTTTAAATGAACCGATCAAATACTGTTAAATCATACTATATACTAAAATGTATGGGCAGGTGGACCAGCTGCCTATTCAACCTATTTCTCTACTTTTAAATAATTCTTTGGACATCATTTTTTAAAAAACCTTATTTATAAGACATTTTAATTAACACAACAGTAAACTGGGTGGTAGAACTACCACTATGTACAACCTAGTTTAAAAAAGGCAGTCATATACAGTAGTACCAACTTACTAGGTTTGACCATCCTAGACAGAACAAGACATACCTAGAAAATATAACACTTTTGGAAAGCTGGAACCTTACAAACATAGACTGCTCTCATCCTGAGATTGTGCTTTGTTAACTAGAGTGAATATTTTGAGTTTTTAAAATCTTGTTAATGCAGAAAGGCAGATTACAAGAATCTAGAATTACACACATCACTAAATTTAAACCAAAAGACTGCCATCCTTAAGTGCAAAATACTTTTGGATTATAATAACACAGTTGCTCACAAGTTGACTTTTGATCAAATCCAACACTGAACCGGAAAGGTGTATGCAGTATTTTCTGCTTGGCAACCCTTGCTCTGAAACAGAAACAAGACAGTGTTGCTGTTATTCAAGCGCAAGCAAATCAGCCAATATACACAAAATAAGCCGCAGAATTTGGGTGAAAAGAGGGGAGGGGGCGGGCTGAAAAGTGCAAATTAATAAATCAGTTGGCATTAGCGTACTGATGAGAGAAATTGGCCATGTCACTTCAGCTTTGTCTCAATTTAAAAGCCATTATTGCTTCTTTGACATTTGCTAACTAATCAAATATAATTTAATGTCATTCATTTTGACCACTTTAATTGAAAAGCCTCTTTTTTGCCCCTTGGGAAAAAAAAACCACGATTTTCCCCTTATAAGGTTATGTATGTAAACGTAACAAGACATAATTACTGGAAATGTTTCCTTTTCACCAGATTCCAGTGAGGCTGACAAAGGCCTGAAGCTAATGTCTGGAGGCTGTGGTAGCATTGGGGCAGGAAGTGGCCAATCCTAGTCAAAAGGCTAGGCTGATGGCATGTGTGCTCTGCCCATGGAAGTGCCCAGGATCCAGGAGAAAGTGCATGCATTGCAACATTGCTACATTCCCCATTGCTACCAGTGAACACAATCAGTCCTGTGGCAAATATACCAACCGAAAGTGCCAAGTAAGGCAACAGAGGGGTGGGTTGGGGAAGAACAGGGAGCTTCTGAGAAGGGAGGGCAGGAGGTGGTATTGAAGTAGGAGGGGGATCTCCAAAGAGATTATCCCTACAATCCAGAGTAACTACAGAAGCATGTAAGAGACATTATGTGCACCCATAGTTACTGTACCACCTAGTGAAAACCTATGGGAAATTCATATTGCAATCCAGAGTAAATTGATCTTACATCAGAGAAAGGACTCCCCAAAGTTACTCTAGATTGCACCCTATATATCCTTTACTTTCCTCGGTTCTATATCAGCAAAACAGATCTATAAGGAAAGCAAAGGCTTTGCCTAGAATATAGCATGAACATTTCTCTTGCCCTGAGTTTTGGCAGCATTTGCATAAATATAGGGCTGTTCTTGCTTAATTGATGCTGAGCATTCAAATCCATAGACTTACCTTGGGCTAGTCAGTCCGACATTTGCCTAACTGCACTTTAAGGATACCTCTTCCATGAAGCTGAAGGATCTGAAAGTACTCTTTGGGCATTGCATGGGAGCCAGCCTTGGGAAGCTGGTTATCATAGTAGTGGTGGTTGATCGGGATGCCGTCTATGTTTTTGGGGAAGGGCCAGAAGCCATACAGCTTCACATTCTCACACAGTTCCACAGCAGCGCTGATAATCATAAAGCCAGAAGACAAACGGTGGGCTTTGACCCCCTTGGTCCTCCAGTACTGGGCAAGACATTTGAGGTATTTGGGATAGAAGAAGATGGTCTTCTGCCTGGCGTGAAATTCTCTCAGAATGTCATGAACTTTGAAAGAAATGGCTGAGTTAATCGTAAAGGAAAAGGCTGGTAGCAGGAGGAAAGCGTCTCCATAGCTGGCAATGTGTTTCAGGAAAATGGCCTTCTTTTCATTCAGCTGGTTGTATCTGTAAACATGCAAAGTCTACTGAAATTCTCAGTTGGCACAGAAACACTGGGCAACACCTACATGTATAACCGTCACCCTATCCTTCTCTGTGCTGTGGTAATGGCACAATAGTTCAAAGCAGGGGTGTCTAACATAAAAAACTGTGGGCTGGATATGGCGCCGTGATTATACCATCATGATGTAGTAGCGCTATTATTTAGAGATGAAAGTTCCAAGCTAGTTCCAATTATCAATGCACTGCTTATATTTAATTGGATTTTCGTGACTGATTTTAAGTGAGTTTGGCCAGAGATGGGCTGGCCCCATCCCAAGATCCGGTTTGCAGGAAGTAGGAGGGACCAGGAGGCAAGGGCGGGGCGACGTCTGCGCATGTGCAGTGCCTGCCCTGAAGCGGGCGGTGGGCACAAAAACATGGCGGACCGTACTGGTCCGCTATGTTTTTGCGTTTCCCTGTCGTTGGCGATTCGCCAGCGGCAGGGAAACTGGAAGATCCGGTTCGGGTGAGTAGGCCCGAACCAGTAAGTGCCCACCACTGAGTTTGGCTCAATTTAAGAAAGTATGACAGATGTGTTTGAAATTATACAGAATTTTAAAAATAAATGGAAAAATAAGTATTGGATTTGGATTAGTACTGAGTTTGACCTAATATGATTATAAGTATTTGAAATATAAAAGTAAATTGGAATATAAAGGTAAACATAATAGTTTGAAGATTGTAGTGTTTAAATATATACGTAAGGTATTCTTGTGATGTATGGTAATTTATTTTGGATTTATATAAAACGTGAATGTTAAATATGGTGATTTTGTTATTTTAGGTAGTTTTTTATTTTGAGAATTAAAAATTTTTTGATTTAGTATAATCAGAGAATAATGAATAATCAGTGCGGGGAAAATAAATTAATAATTGTAGGTGAAAGTAATTGTTTATTTATTTAATTGGATTTTGAGGAATTATTTGAAGGGAGATTGGCCCAATTTGATTAAAAAGGGGTTTAAGGAAGAAAAAAAAAGTATAGTGATGCATTTGAAATGATAAAGAATTAAAAAAAATAAATGGAAAAGAAAGTAAAGAAAGAAAAAAAGAGAAATGGAAGTGATCTTCCATTTATTTTATATAGACTAATTATATAGATAAATTATAATTTAAGAAGAATATGTTGAAAGTAAATATGGTTGTCAGTGAATAGTTGGATAGGTTAGAAGATTTAAGGCTGCAATCCTAAATTCACTCTCCTGGGAGTAAGACCCATTGAACTCAGTGGGGCTTACATTTGAGTAGACATGGTTAGGATTGTGCTCTAAGTGATTGAATTTATGGTTTTGTTGTTGTTATAATGTATGAATATAATTTTTATTTGTATTTTATATAATTATTGAATAAAAATATTATTTAAAAAAGAAACTGCTCATATGGGTGCTTTTCCATATGCGTTATTTCCATATTTTTCCATAAAAATGCCCAATTGCTTGTATGAATTAGAATATTGCAAATGGAGATTTTTCCTGTTCACAGAAGAGAATTTGCGATCAGGCATGTAGCATGTGACAACTCACGGACGTAGACCATTCATGTGAACAATGTGCTTGCCAGAAGCATTTCTGAGCTTGGGATCTTAGAGACTTTAGGACCAGCATGCAACTCCTATTCCCATCACTGGCTGGGGAAACATAGGGATTATGAATGGTGAATGAATGAATGATAAATAACTTTAGAAATATGAAAATAATGTATAGGGAAGGTTTGACTGATTTACGAAACCCTTTTCATAAGAGCAGCATTGGAGAATTAATGGAACAGGTACATAATGTTGTTCGTAAAGTTGTTTCATTTAAATAAGAAAAATTAAGGTCCTGGATTAGGTCATCTGAACAAATTATTGGGCACTTAAAAAGACAAGGTACAATTGTGGATCTTTTAAAAAGAATGAACTTTTTATACTATTGGTTTCTGGAGTTCAGACTATGCGCACGCGGGCCACATATCAGACAATGCTGGCTCTATGGCTCTAGAAACAGGGATGACCACTGCACCCTACAGCCGGTGATTACTAGCAGTATAACCTGTGGGAGACATCTTTACCTTTATGATTTTAAAATACCGCCCTAGATGCATCAATGAGAAACGGTGGAACCAAACAACAGGAGGCCATTCTGCTCATTTCATTAAAAGTTCAGCACTTTTCAAAAGTACAAAGAAGGGCTTTAGATTTGCATTGGGCTGTTCTTTAGGATGGGGCTGGGGATGTCTAATGAAGCCATTGGAATTCACTGTCCATTGCAATGACATACCAATGAGTTTCAAAAATGGATAATCCTGCAATTTAGGCATGAGTCACAAACAAGCTTGCAGTCATACTCACTTTAGTACTATAATGCTTGGATTGAGGGTCACAAGGTTTGTTTTGTTCCCAACATCTTGACTAAAATTTCCCGTGACTGGAGGAATGTTGCACCTGGAATTTTGCAAGAATCCATGTTTAAGGTCTACTTCAAACATTCTGCTAACATCAGTTTCAGATTGACTGTTTCTTTAAATCCCTTGTAACCTGCTTTTAAATAGCAATCTGCATAGTGGCTTGCAAAATAAATAAATAAATCTATATATATATGGACAAGAACAATAAAATGGATAAAAACATACCAATAAAACAAGGTTTAAAATAAGCACAGTACATAAACACTAAAACAAAAAGCAACTAAAATTGTCCCAGGCAATTAAACTATAATCGCAGTAGGGCAGATTCTGAAAGATTTGTGCAGGGAAATAAGTGCTGCTGTGTTTAATGGGAATCAATAAATCTTAAGTCTACCTAGGATTGCAAGTTTAGTGAGGTGTCTAAATACCTTACACACATAACTAGCTTCAAAGGTAGGCCTCATTATTATAGTTACAATCAGTGGTCGGCTTCAGGGGGTTCTCACAGGTTCTATAGAACCCTTTGCTAATGAGCGCCTGGTTCTGAGAACTGGTTCCTAATGGGACATAGACCCAGTTGTTCTATGGACATAGAACCTGTTGAATCCCAAATAATTTATTTGATTCAAATAATTTATTTGAATCCCACCACTGGTTACAATCTGCTTAGTTGGAATTTGCTATCACTTTCTAAGGTGACTTTAAAAGAGGCTGAAGCAGATTCATATGTTAGGTCTATCCATGGCTACTGGCAATGACACCTCAATGGAACCTCCAGGTTCAGAATCTGAATATCACTAAATACCAGTTACTGCCCTAATTATTAGGTCAGGGCTACTGATGTTACACCCTACTGGAGGTCTTCTCAGTATACTTTACTAGATGGACCTTTCATCTACTTCAGCAGGGTTGTTCTTAATTTTAGCCCAAAACACATTCCACAAGGAAGCTGATGATCTATACAACACTTGAAGAAACTATAATTAATACTGTATTGGATTATATTCAAAGGTATACTTCCTCTGATGAAAAAGTTCTAGTCCTCAAATAAGCGATTCCTTGGGTTCAAACCATTATACTTCAAGGTATAACTAGGAAAATTCCAACATAACAGATATTTAGAGTGATCAACTCCAATTCCTGAGATCAACTTCTGGTGATGGAGCCCCTTATTTTGCAAAAGAAGAAGTTTTGGCTAAAATAGTTTATTCTGCAAAAGTAGGAAAAACTACACATACCAAAATTATCTCTCCTGGAAAGTACAGTGGCGCCTCATGTAAAGAATGCTTCACATAAAGTATGTTTCACGTAACAAACAAAAATTTATCCAGGATTCTGCTTCATGTATAGAAAGTGCTTCACGTAAAGAAAACATTTGTTGGCAGTTGGGGCAGACACGCTGGCCGGCAGCCTGTTTAAAAAGCGTCAGGACTGCCTAGCACACCTGCCCATAGTGAAAGCAACACTTCCATGCTGTTCCTCCTGTGGCCGGGTGTGCGCTGGGCAGAGGGAGAGAAAAGCAGTGGAGAAGAGGGAAGCAGCTCAGGGCTAGCCAGAAGGGAGCAGGGGAGAGAGGCTCAGGATGGAGAAAGTGGGGAGACACTTTGAAGGTGTCTTGGATTGCAGCCTCCTAACCATGTCTACCCAGAAGTAAGCCCCATTGTGTTAAATGGGTCTTACTCCCAGGAAAGTGTCTTGAGGACTGCAGCCTAAGTAGACTTCATAAGATCATGCACATTGAATGCATGTTTTGAATTCAATTCCAGTGTTTTGTCATCATTTTTACATCCAGTTAATATTTTTATATGAATATTTTTGAGGTTGTGGAACCAATCGTCTGAGTTTCCATTATTTCCTATGGGAAAATCTGCTTCACATAAAGAAAGTTTCACGTAAAGAAAGTGCCTCCAGAATAAATTAATTCTGTTACGTGAGGTGCCACTGTACTAAAGACAGATTCATCTTTTTTTGCACATGTGATGTTATTGGGGATATCCATATACATTATCCCAACTCAAGTCAGCACTAAGAAAGCAAATCTAAGAGAAGCTGTTAGCCCTGTTATACAAACAAGATCCATAATTTCTAAGTAGGAGAATCCTGTCCTTCAAAAAGACACCTGTCTTTAAGGAGAAGTTTGGAATGTTTTAATGGTATGTTCAAGAATAATGAAATATGGGCAAAATAGCATGGTGTGTGAGTGACAGGGGGGTAGATAATAAATGGACATATGCCCTTATGGTTCTCTTACTGGTGTAATTTAATTCCATTATGTTTTAGAATTTCTCACCGAAATACAAAGTCAGATTTATCGATTTCTGCTCCACAACTGGAGTTCTTTAGAATCCCTCCATTACCAACCACCGCACAATGCTTGAAGGGATACTCCAACGGCATTGACTAAAAGTAAAACCAATTAACAGATGTTACTGCTCTGTAGTAGATGCAAAATGTAAGCAAAATAATATTTTTAGCTGCTTGCCAAAAGAAATCTATTACTTCTTATTATTTGATTGAAAAGTATACCTATTAAATGGAATGCTTGATGGATGTTGCCTACCCATATTATGAATACTATATATGACATCTGGATATTACAGTGCTAAACTAGTATTGCACCAAACACTTAATTTTTCTTTTATATCTTTTGTTAAAATCAGCAGTAGAAATAAGAGAGATCCAAACCAGAGACTTGGCTGGGATGGAGGGATGCTTAACCCTTTCTCTCTTCAATGGTTCTAATTGATATTAGAGCTCCCAGAACTGCTACCTTTCCCAAAAACAGGGGTATAATTGAGGGGTGGGAAAGGAATGGAGAATCAGGACTTCTTCTATAGAAGGGGTCTCCAAACTTTCAAGTTCAGGACTCCTGGACCTTTAATAATTGTGCAGAGGAGGGATTCTCAGCAGCTACAGCTTGTGAAATGAAAAGCTGCACTGCTGAAATTTCCTACTCTGCACAATTGTGAAAGGTTCTGGATACCTGAAATTGAAGGTTTGGAGACCCTTGTTCTATAGCATAGGCAATGACATTATCAGCACAAAGGCTTGGAGTTGTCTTAGCTAGTGGTACTTGTACACTGATGAGCTGGTTCCTGGTGGTACTCTCAGACCCTGATTGCCTGGCATCAAGACCACCAATTCTACATGAAAAGCAGCGATAGGGGTCTCTCTTGGCAGGCAGAGCTCTGGCATTTTTTTCTGCATAAGCAAAAGAAAAAAAAAACACTTCCCATCTGCCCTGAGTGATTTGCACATCTGGCCTCCAACCTAGAAGTTACTGGCAATGACTTCATCACCAGTTACTTTGGGTGGTATTTCCAATAGGGGGATCATGCAAAGTGGTTGGTGGATGACAAACACTGTGAAAAACTGATCTAGAGATTATCACCTACCTAATGGCTACAAAGAAACAGATGCTAAAGATTTTTGGAGGAGTTTATAAATACGTACCCGCATTGTGGAATTAAAATTCCCCCATATACCATTCCCCCACTGCACATCAACCACCCATGCTCATCAACCCTCCATGATCATCCACCCCATGTGCATCATCCCCCCATGCACATCATTGCCCCTGTGAGCAACAACCTCCATGTACATTAACCCCCATGCACAACAGCTCCTATGTGCAACAACCCCCATGCACATCAACCCCATGCACATCAACTCCCATGCGCAACATCTCCCCATGCACAACATCCCCCATGAGCATCAACCCCTATGCGCATCACAGCCCCAATGTGCATCACATCCCCAATGTGCATCACCTCCCCATGCGCAACACCCCCCATGCGCAGCATCCTCCCCAGTGCAACCCTTTCCTCTGAACAAGATCCCTCCCACTGTACCAGGCACCAAGCACCAAATTAGCTGGATGTTGGTCAGTCTTCTATGTTAAGTATAGGACAAAAACATGTTGCACCCCTTTTCAGCCCCTTAAGGGTTAAAGTTATCAACATCAGTTCTTGGTGGGTGTTGATGTCACAGAAGGAACACTCTCCCCAAATTTCACACTTCTAGGTCCAGGGGTTGGGGCAGAGGGTCCCTCAGTCAGGGATTCTTCAATGCAAAGTATAGGAAGGAAAATGCGTTGTGCCCCATTTCACCCCCTTCTGGTTGGAATTTCCAAAAACCGGTTCTTAGTGCACCCCTAAGTCATGGAAGGAACACCCACCCCAAATTTCACAATTCTAGGCCCAGCAGTTTTGGCTGGGCATTAATGAGTGAGTGAGTGACTTTTCATTTATGTATATAGATTGTAGAGCTTGGTCTAAGAAAGTCTAAAAGAATCCTCCACATTTGAAACAACAAAGGATTTCAAGCACTATCACTAAAAAACAGTGATCTATCTATGGTGACTAACAACGTCCTAGGAGCTTTCCTGACCTCCGGCAGCATCTTGAATATTTCCTTTGTGATGCGGATGGTCTTATTTTTTTCCACTTCATAACTCATGTTCATTCCCAGCGGAGTATTGGTTTGAGAAGCTATAAAGTTGTGAACCGCATCACAGCACGAAACAAGCTCTGACCTGCAAAATTACAGAAAGAAAAAAAGATTGAGATAATAAAAGCAGTGGAGGTGGCAAGGAAATGGAAAACACAATTGGCTTTTTACTAACGTCGATAATAAGGGAACTGTGCAAACTCACTGTTGGGAGCCAGTGTAGTGCAGTGGCAAAGAAACAGAGCTATGAATTAACGTGTCCGCAGTGTAAATCTCACTTATATCACCCCAGTCATAAACTCTCTAGACCTTAGGCAAACATCTCTCTCTCTCTCTCTCTCTCTCTCTCTCTCTCTCTCTCTCTCTCTCAGACACACACACACACACACAGAGAGAGAGAGAGACTGAGATGCAATATAGGAATTATAATACTAGAGGTTTGCAACCGGGTTATTGGAAGGCCTGCAACAAAATAATTCACGTACAGTGCTTTGAACCTTTGGAAGCACCATTCAAATTCTCAGTGTGATTATGCTTCCCAGGGTCACACCATCCAGTTTGAGCTTATTCAAAAGTCTTCAGACTTTCTAGCAACATCAAGTCATATTAGGATGGTTTTATTTGAGATTTATATGTCTAGGTGTGGATTCTTAACGTAGTAAGAGAATGTCATGGAAGATGAGTCTGCCAATCCCTATTACTAATGAAACTTCCATGGTAGAGTGACTGTGGCGTACATGGTTGACTGACAGCCCAATCCTAAACTTCCTCCGCACCTAGGGTTACAGTGATGCCAAAATGCCAACCACAGAATCCATTGATAGAGGGAAACAGTGCCGGGTCTGCAGAAAATGCTAAGAGAACAAACATTTCTTTATTCCATGTAGCACCCATGCAGGCCCAATGGTCTCATTGGATCAGCATCAGCTAGTGAGGTGGTGCAGAACCAAGGAGACCTGTTTTGAGTTTCCTGGCCTGAGTACCAGAATTGAGGTGAGCAGAACCGAGGAGGCCTGTTTCAGGTTTCATGGCCTAAGAGGGATAAGGGGGAGCACCAGGATATGGTGGCAGAGCCTGCTGATGTCTCTGCCTACCCCTGGCCAGTTCTTTCCCTGGTACCTTTCAAAAGATTATGCAGACCTACCACTGAAGTTAAAACTGTGCCTTATGTTGATATTGACCCTGATTGTCAAGAACCTGGGTCTTTATTATGGAGATGTAGTAACAACCATCGGGTTGAACCTAGGAAGTGAACCATTTCCATTTTGGATATACTACTCTTAATAAAAATCCTTGATGTTAAAATCATTTTTGGCTCATTTCCAGTAAAAACAAAAAGACAGATAATTTGTTTCTAGTTAGGAGAGAAATGCAAGGCTTTGCAGCACAAGTACATGATTTCTACAAAGATCTGAAATGAAATGCCTTTGAAATGATGGATAGCATTCATTAGCAGAGAAAGTGCACTTCTTTTTTTATTACTCCCAGTGTAAGAAGGAATGCTTCAATATAACCAGAAATGGTCTGGCATTAAAAAAAAAAGGGATTTTGCAACTTATGAGAACAGAATAGTTTCTAATTAATGTCATGGTTCAACTAATGTGATAAAAAAACAGGCACAGTATAAGTATTGGAATAAGGGAAATTATTCAATTGGAATAAGAGAATAGTATTTTGAAATTATCTCTTTTCTCCTGGAGATATCAGTGAAAATAGCTTTAAATGATACAGTGATAATATGTCTTAGGATCTCCATATCCAGGTTTAATTATATTGACATTACTTTCAGTGATCAGGCCTTTCAACCCAATGACTACCCAACAAAATAAGCCCATTTACCTAACACCATAGAAAATGTCAGAGATGTTTCATAAACTTCACAAAACCTATTAATTTTATGAATTAAACCTTCAGTGTGATGCAGTGACATCCCTAGGGTTTGTGTTGCCCAGTGTGGGAGGCCAGAGTGTCACCCCATGATGGACCTTCTCCCGTGCAGTGGGCAGGGCAACATACCGCATGGTGGGCATGGTGATGCAACATTGCCCTGTCGCCCTCCAGTTTTTGACAAAAACATTAGATGAAATGAAGTTATTTCAGTGTGGTTTGTTTTACTGCATTCTGCATGGAATTACGCTCTGAATGATATAACATGGTGCAGGCCTCCGTCAGTCTTGGAAGACTATGGTATCGTGCTCAGCGCTGCATACGCTGCATGTGAAGCACGAAAGCCTGGGTTAGATTGTTATGGAGGATAGGCTGTTACCCAAGCAGCAAATCCCCCCTCTCCACGCTACTGAATTAGTCCAATGGAAAGGCAGAGCCAATACGATTGGATTCAGCTGGCGTCGCAGAGCTGGGCTAAGGACAGGAGCCCACCCTGTCTTATGGGGCCGACCCGGGTCTCGAACCCTGGCCTGCTGGATAACAGGGACAGTGTCTTAGCCACTTGCGCCACCCACAGCCTATAACAGCCTATAAAATGATGATATGATTAGAAAATACCAAGATATAAAAATTTTTGGCCACTAGTGGTGTCACCCCACTGTGCATGGCACCCAGTGAAGTCCACACTTTCTCTGCATTCCCTAGTGATGCACAGAAGCAAAATGCATCATAAATATACCAGTACCTATTTAGAACAAATGCACACAGAGCACATTAAGCCAGCTACTGTGAGATTACCTTAAAATAGGCTCATAACATTACCATTCCTTAGATGTTTGATTAAACAGAAACATTTCTGCCCAGTAACAAGACCATGTCTGGGGTGACACAACATCAGGCTTACAAAACATCAGCATAATCCAATGATCAAATATGCTTTTCAGTATTCCCAATGCTAGGCTTTTTAGTACCCCAATGCTAGGAAATTAACAGCACTATTCTATTGCCCATCCTCCATCCAGAGCTGGCTTGACGCAGGCTCACCTGCACTGGCAGGGAATTAATGGCACTATCCTAACCAATTTTCCAGTCCTGGTATAGCTATGCTAGCAGGGCATCTGCTGCACCTGCAGTTGGGAGAGGGCAGTCATATAGGCCTCCTCAAGGTAAGGCAATGTTTATTCCCTTACCCTTGAGCTGAATTGCCCTTACTCCAGAGCTGGAAAATCACAAGGATGCCTATGTGACACTTGTGCCCATGGTGAGTCAGCACAAACAAGTCTGTTTTGGATCCTTATATACCACTCATCTCCAGGTGGTTGTTGCAATGCAACCTGCAGTTTCATTTTGTAAAAATATAAAAGTAGTGGAAGAAGCAATGATGGAATAATTGGCAGAGTTTTTAATATGGATTCATCTAGATTTAGAAGCACCACACCATTTCTGTGATGAGCCCTGATCACTTGAAATTCAGGTATACCTAGAAAAAAAGGTTTGCTGCTAATCTACCCTTTCTCACAGTTATCCAGTGCTTTCCAAATTCTTAGTTAACTCTCAAAAAAGTGGTGTCTTTTTTCGGTGGGGGGGGGATAACTTGCTGGAGAGACAGCTTACTCTCCAAGACAATCCTGTATCAGAAATAATGGACCCACACATTTCTTGCTATGAAGAATGGTACTTGTAATATTCCCTCAAAGGTAAGCTTTGAAAAAGAGATCAAATTTCAGACTATGCATCAACCATTAATTTTTTTCCCCCAAGATGTCTTGAGAATATTTTTTAAAAGCTTTATTGAAAACTGCTTCTCCAAGTACTCAGATATATGGTATTTTTCAAGGCATGCCAAAGAGAGTCCATCCATCACTTAAGACACAATTATGTGTCAGATCACATTTGACATTTGAAAATACTCTCCTTTGCTCTTTTACTCTTTCTAACAGCACAATGATGGAGTCCCAAATAATTTGATTCATTATAATTTTTGTTATAATGTATAACTTTTAATGAATAATAACAAAACTTTTGTTTTGCTTGCATTGCCAAAGCTTGCATTGCCAAAGCTGAAGCATAGATTTCTATTAGTGAAATCCTCAGATTTCATCGTAATAGTAATTAAAGGCACACCCCAAAAGACATATAAATTTTGTTTAAGAAGTGGCTCCCAAACTGTGCACTGTGCAATGCAGGACACTATGGCAAACTCACAGGGATCTTGTGGGATATCCCCGGCAGTCTGTTCTTATCAGCTCCCTGGGTGCTGCTGCTATCTTGGCCACACTGAGATCGTGTGAGTGACTGCCACTGCAATGGTCAGTGACCATAAGTGATATTAAATACCTTGTACTTAGGCTGCAATCTTAAAGACAATCTTAAACAAAGGCTGCAATCTTAAAGACACTTTTCTGGGAGTAAGACCCATTAAGCTCAATGGACCCCTGAAATGAAGTCTCAAACCCTCCAATGTGGTCCCACTTTGAGAACCACTGGTCTATCCCTCTTTAACAGAATGCATTAGTGCTTAACCCCATTCTCCTTAACCAGATTAACCCATTATTGCCAGAGCACATTGGAACACTAGGTATGAAAGGGTTAATCAACTCTACCCCATCATTTTTAAAAAATGTGCTAAATGTTTCTGGACCTGTTTAGAGCAGAGGGGACGCAGAAGGAAAACTTGGGAACAGCTTTAGAAAGAAGTGGGATGAAAGGGAGAGAATCAGTACCCATTTCCCACCTTGCTGCAAAATTTCTTGCTTCCTAGATGCTTTTCCCTTATGTGCTCACATGTTACATGTGAGATGTAACTCTACTGCGAAATGCTCCTCTTCTCCTTTTGGCAATGGCTTCAGCCTGGAATTGCAAAGGCAGCAGTTTGCACTAAAATATAGGCTAATTAGTATTTCTGTGTGGTTCACTGACCAGCCAAAGAGAATTGATTTGTGGCTGCCGACTGTGATTGACATTTTCTCCCATTTCAAACTTTTAGCTTTAATGATGTGTCAGTGAACACTGCCTGGTGATGGATGTCAAGCACTCTCTGAGAGCTTACCACTTCGAGCTCCACATTAATTAATATTGGTCTTCTTGAATGTTAGGTGCAAGTCAAATAACAGTCCAAAATGAGTGACATAATAAAGGAATTAACAAACCAAGTCGATCACATAGTTAAAAGCCTCGTAGCCTTGTTACCCCCATTAATATTTAGAAGGAACGATAAATAGGGGTGATTTATGATTTCAAATCCAGTTTCATCTTTATGTAGATGTTGATGAAATTATTACAGTTGTCTACTATTTTAACTATTCTTCTCTGTCCTTTCAAATCTGCTCTAGTATACATTCTTGTATTCTTACTCCTTTTAGGTGTCTGAAGTAGGATTTTGTTGTTTTGTTTGGCTATATAGGTGTCTCTTGTTACCCACTAGGGTTCTGTTCTGGAAACTCCTGTGGATTAAAAAAAAATCAGAGTATAAAGAAAACAATGGAAAAATAGGTAGTGCCTCAATATCTGCAGGGATTTGATTCTGGGATTGAAAAATGGAATGATTTCTTTCATAACAACCTATCTAGAATGGTAGAAAAGCTGTTTTTAAAATTGTGATTTGCAGTGTTGAGTCAAATCCTGGTATAAAAAAAAATCGAAGTATAACAAGGTTGGACCTTTATGTTTAAAGGACAGATCCTACATGGATGTTAATACGCCTTCATGTAACAAATGCCTCAAGTAAAGTATGTTCCATGTAACAAACAAAAATTTCTCTAGGATTCTGCTTTATGTAACACACTGTGCTTCATGTAACAAACACACTTGTTGGCAATTGAGACAGATGGACTGGCCGGAAGCCCTTTTAAAAAGCATCAGGGCTGCCTAGCGCGCTTGCCCATAGCGAAAGCAACACTTTCGCGCTGTTCCTCCTGTGGCTGGGCATCCACTGGGCAGAGGGAGAGAACAGCATTGGAGAAGAGGGAAGAAGCTCAGGGCTAGCCAGAAGGGAGCAGGGAAGAGAGAGGCTCAGGATGGAGGAAGGAGAAAGTGGGGAGACACTTTGAAGGTGTCTTGGATTGCAGCCTCCTAACCATGTCTACCCAGAAGTAAGCCCCATTGTGTTAAACGGGTCTTACTCCCAGGAAAGTGTCTTTAGGACTGCAGCCTAAGTAGACTTCATAAGATTATGTACATTGAATGCATGTTTTGAATTCAATTCCAGTGTTTTGTCATCATTTTTACATCCAGTTAATATTTTTATATGAATATTTTTTGGGTTGTGGAACCAATCGTCTGAGTTTCCATGATTTCCTATGGGAAAATCCACTTCACGTAAAGAATGTTTCGCGTAACAAACATGCCTCCAGAACAAATTAAATCTGTTACGTGAGGCGCCACTGTATCTGTATTTGTCAATATCTGTTGTCAAATGCTAAGGATAAACAACTAGGAAAGACAGATGTAACCATCAGGAAACAGACGTAGTTTCTTTCTGATTTTCATTTTTAGGGGTAATCTTGCCCCTTCTTATTTATATACATGCCCTTGCTGGCCAACAGAAACAAGTAGCCTCTCAATTATGACCCTAGAAACAATGAGTCAACTTGCCCTCAAACTGTTTTTACTCAGGGAAGCTGGACGGGGAATCATCTCCTAGAAATGTTGTTCATTCACCCCCCTCCCCAATCGTTGGGTGGTTTCTTTAAGGAACGACAATAAAAATCTATCATCAATGTTGTATAAAGAGCAGTTCCCCATGGGCTTTGTTTGTTTATATAACAAATTTGAAATAAGCCACTAAAGCAAAGTTGCAGGGATAAAAAAAAATATATCACCAAACACTGTGGAAGGTTAGAAGAAATCAGATGAAAGAGGAAAGCATGTGAATGAAATCTGAAATGTGGTTATTATTGAAAACAATTGAAAGAGCAATGATAGTCAAGTGGGTAAAATTCAAGGTTTTGTTATATTTATTTTAGAAACACAGAATAAAGCGTTGCCTTGGATAAAGCATGTTTATCCTATAAACATAGGATAAAGGATTGCCACTCTCGAATTGGCCTTTTTAGCCACACCAGATGCTGTTTTAGGACCTCCAATCAGAGCACGATACCATAGTCTTTCGAGACTGAAGGATGCCAGTGAATAGGATAAAGCTCGCTGAAGTATAAGAGGAGCTCCATTAGATCAAACCAATTGAGTCTTGCTTTCTGTATCTCACAGTGGCCCACCAAATGCCAACAGGAGCATACAAAACAGTATATATGCATCTCGCTGCACAATGCATTAAGCCTCCTCCTGCGCTCCCATATTTGTCCTGGTGTTGCTCTGGCGTCTGTATAGGTTTTCTCCCAAAATGTGGATAGCAGCTACTGTATTTGAGTACACTCCCCTGGAATTCTAGCACCCAAAGAAGTAGCTTAGTTTTTCTCTATGACTGGCCATGTCCATAGGAACGTGGTCTTCATATAGAAAAATGATCTTCATATAGAAAAAGGACTGTAGTCACCTAACACAAAAAGTCTGTTTTCTTAGATGCACTAAAAGATCAGAACTCTTGCCAGCCTCTGATGTGTTGTGATAGGAGGATGTTTTAAAAATTTAATATCCTGTTTCTGAAAAGAAAGAGGTTGAAGAAAAATGTTCATGAAAACATGAACTTGTTAAAGATACATTATTCTCTTAGAATTTCTGGCAATGTATGCAGATATTTCATTAATTTTGTCATACAGCAAAAAGCAAAGCCTTGGATCTGGATAAAGCTGACATTTCTAACATGCAATTCTGCCTAATTTTCATATTTTACACCAGTTAACAGAATCTATAATCTAGATTTCTTTTAAATAGAAAAATGTTTATTTTGTTTTTAAAGTACAGATATGTGCCACTTAACAACAGGGGTATGCTCTGCATCCATTGTTGCCCATACACTAATGGAACTGGGTAGTGCTCTGGAATGTCTTGTGGCAGGACAGTAAGGCTGTGTCTGACAAACCCCATAAGTGGTGCGCAGGGCAAACATCCTGTCATGCCACACCCTAAATACATCCCGGGAAGTTAGCATGGGAGTTCAGCAGGGACACCAGCATAAACCTTGTATGTCAGGACTCTCTAAACATTTTGGCCAAAGCGGTGCATCAAATATCTGAACAGTGTCAAGGGTAAAAAAATCATCCAAATATAAAATTTAAATAAATACATTAGAGATGGAACTTAGATATGAATAAATAGGCTCAAATTTCCAGAATTTCTGCAAGCACACAGCAAAGAAATAAAGCAGACATGTAAATGAACACCCACTCCCCAACTCCACCATTACAGCTCCACTCACATTTGGTCAACTGCGTTAGAGGCTCTTAGTCAACAGCAGGCTGGTTATGGGCTTGTTAGAGGCTTGTTGCAGGCCATATCTGGCCCCTGGGTTTGGAGACCCCAAATATACATGGTCATTCAATACACTGAAACATTGCTATGCACCCCATGCCTGTAGTTTATTAACCCACTGCAAGGAAAATGCCATTCCCACTCAAATGGTTTATGACTGTGTGCTTCTTAAACATGTATATCTGGTTTTGCTCCTGTTGCTTATTGTTGCATACTTGCACTTCAAAATATAGTACATATAAAAGGTAAAGGTGTCCCCAGCAAGTTGTATTGCTAGTCGTGACCAAGTGTAGGGTATGGTTCTTATCCTCATTTCTAAGCCTTTAGAGCCAGCATTGTCTGAAGATACTTCCATGATCATGGGGCCAGCATGACTATATGCCACAGCAAACAGAATGCTGTTACCTTCCCACCAATGTGGTACCTATTTATTTCCTTGCATATATATCCCTTGCATGTTGCCCTGCTGGCTGTGATCAGCACTATGGGTGGTGCTCATTTCTGTTACAAGGCCAAAAAGCCAGAATAGTCCAAAAATGTCTCCATGGTCATGTGGCAGGCATGACTAAACACAAAAGTTGCATAGAACTCTGTTACTTTCCCAGCAAAGTGGCTCCTATTTATTTACTTGCATTTCCAACTACTAGGTTGGCAGGAGTTGGACAAGTGACAGAAGCTCACTCCATCATGCGGTTGCATTTCTTACACTCTTATAAATATCACCTCAAACCTTCCAAGTTTGTACAGAACAAAACAATAGATTGATATTTTGTATGACAGAAGTTCCCAAACTTTTTAACACTATCTTGTCCTCTGCAACATCTCATAACCCAATGCTCCATACTGGGTTGCAAAACCTTATCAAGGAGTTTCCAGAGGCTGCTTCTCGGTCAGACCAGGCTGACAACCCACTTCATTAGTTTCCATCAACCTACTTACTGTTATTCTATTAATACCTTCAAAATGCCTTAAAGAAGCAAACTAGAAGTAAACCAAAAGTTGTTGATGCAAACCAGCAGTCATTTGGAGTCACATCTTTAAGGCATTCTGAGACCTGCAGAGGACAAAGGACTGGCTCATGTGTCTGATAACCCAGAAGCAGCCCCCAGAATTTCTTAGTTAAGCTTTTATCAGATCCTGACCCATGATCAACCAGTTTGAGAAACACTGATATATGAGAATCAAGTAATATGAAAATATTATTAGGAAAAGCCTTGCACACAGACAGCATTTCATATGCAGCAGCAGAGGCGTGAATTTTTCTACTTCAAATACTGAGCTCACTGAGCTAATTCTGATTAATTCCTCTGTTCATCGATACACACTGAGCAAAGGCGATAAAGCTGTATTGCTGATAACTTCTTTCAGCTTCCATAGAACTGAAAATTGCTTTTAAACAGCACTGTATTCCCAAAGGAGTCTAAAATAGGTGACAAAGACTTCTTATTGAACAGGTTGATTATTTTGGCCTATCAATGTGTCATATCTTGTGTGCAGATGGCTTTATAGAATCCAGCAACTTACTTAAATTTGGCATATTCTTGTGGCCTCTTCTTCCAGGTGCAGTTCTGTAGTTTTCCAACAATCTGCAAATAGTAATCTTCAGAATACCTAAAAGGATTTACATAAGAGAGGAAAGACATAGGCATGCATTAGTTCTTTTTTTTCCCTTTTCATGCATATGTGGCACATAATGTTTAGTGTAGGGTTGACAAACATAAGTCCTGTGGGCTGAACGTGGCTCCCTGAAGCCACTTATCTGCCTCCCATTATAATTGGGCTTTCTCAAATCATGGAAAATTTCTCTTGAAAATCTCAAAAAAAAAAATTTCTCTTGTTCATCTTGATTTGCAGCTACAGTTGATTTGCAGCTTGATTTGCAGCTATGTGAAAACACAGTGCTTATTTCTCGCAAAGAACTGCTTACTGACATCACATTCAACTCTCAGAAGGTACCATGAATCTAATGTTCCAAGTAGCTCCATTAGGGTGGCTGTGGGGATGGGTGGGAAATATCCCTGTACCCCAAGTTGCTCTCCAATGGGCATCTACATCGCACTGGATACATATGGGCTTCCCATTTCAATGGAAGTTACAATTGGGTTGAAGGTTCATAGCTACTTCTATTCCCGAGTCCCAAGAAGAAAGGACTGATCAGTCAGAGTGTTTCAAATAACCTGACTCTGCAGACTCCCTGAATGTGGTCTCTCCTAGGAATAGTAATCCAGAATTCCACCAGAGTGTCTACCTACTAGAGCTTGGGTTTAGTTTGCTTCCACAGCTGAGACTACAATTCTCATTGCAAGTGCAAAGACCATGATGACTGAACCTTCTCTTCTGTAGATACTCCTTCTGGGTCAGGTGTTGGATATGACAGTCCTACCTGGAGCTGGTGGTTCTCAACCCTCATCACAAAGTTCCTATTCTCCTTCTGCCTACATAGTTTCTCTTATGCCATAATGCACAATTCTGTGGCTTGGAACCTCACTAAAGAGTTTATAAATAACAAAAGCCCTTCCCATATGGGGGGCATTTCTTATGGAACGGGGCAATAGTTTTTTTCCTCTACCAAAGATCTCTTGAGGATATTCTTATAAAGAAGAATCTGGGAGTCCTTGAAATGGACTATGACATATAGATCTCTCCCAGAATTTGTGCCGAGGATAATCTCTTTCTTGTTGAATTGTGTTTTTAAATATTAATGATGTTTTGAGAGACAACCTTTGCAAAGCAACACACAGCATAGGGCGCATTGCCTTGAATTCTCATTTATTTATTTCTTGGGCTCTTTCAAAAGCTTCACGTTTGATTTCAAGGTTGTTCAATATTTCTCAAATGAACATTTGTCTGGAGAGCGTTATTTAAGCAGAATGTCACATTCATATGCAATAAGCCACAGCAGCAAGGGCTGCAAACCATCAATTTTTCTCTCCCCCTTTGATAAAGAGCCTTTCAAAGGGATTTAATCCAGATTTGAAAAACACATACAGTAAATACGATGGTGTTTGCTGCCACTGCTAATCCCATTTCTGTCTTGTAAATAACTTCAAACGTCATATAACACTCTTCTGCCCTCTTCCACATCATATTTATAATTCTTTAATAAATGTGTATCCTAAGCTTCAAATTAACATAAGAAGCACGTAAAGCTTGCCACGCTGGAAATGGTAACATAAATGCCGGGTTTTTTTCAATTATGATCATACAGAACAAAAATGAACATTGGATTGGGCACTCTTACAAAAGTTATCCAAATTCACAATCAAACCTCTGCCTGCGGAAACTCCAAGGCTCTCTCAACCCATTAATGGTCACTCCAAGCTGGGTGCTGGATTCCTCGACTGGAAAAGCAACTGTTATATTCTCTATTTTGCTTTGTAATTTAGAATCCTCCTTTACTTTGAAGACCAAATGCCTCAACACAAGGCCGGGACAGAACATATCAGTATGGGATGTCTATACTTCCTATACCATCCTATACCATCATTCCTATACCATCATTGAGGATCCCCCTTTCATTAGGAGCATTTCAGAATGAGAGTGCACCACAACTTGTTAGCTTGCAATATGGAATATTTTCACTATTCCAATGATCATTGGAGAACATGATAAGTTTTTTAGTGGAAATATGGTTCTTGT
Organism: Cryptoblepharus egeriae; assembly: GCA_030015325.1. Taxonomy (NCBI): domain Eukaryota; kingdom Metazoa; phylum Chordata; class Lepidosauria; order Squamata; family Scincidae; genus Cryptoblepharus; species Cryptoblepharus egeriae. The sequence continues at coordinate 20,200,469 of JAREYC010000004.1, read as the reverse complement.
TGTGGAGTGCTCAAGCAGTTTCTTGACTTCTACTAGCATACTCACATGTATATTTGTTTGCAGGGATGGCAAGAAGATGTTGTTGAACCCATCTGCATTAACTCAAAGTGTGGGACAGGTAGAGCTCAGTGGGATCTTCTTTTGTGCAGACTGGTTTGTTCTCCTACCTGACAAGTATCTTAGGTTTAAATCATACTGGAGACCCTGAGACAAAGTACTATCTAACCTTCATTGCATCTCCTCCTAATCGGTGCAAATACACAGTTGTACAACTGTAATGGCATATGAGAGGACAATACTTTGCCCTCATTCGTTAAGCTTTCGGATTTCCTTTTTGCAACAGTATTGTTCTTGCACTCCAAGATCATGGGAATCCTACAGGAAATTGTACATATACACAGACAGACACAGACATACATACACACCGTCAGGCTCTGTTATCTGGCCTTCTGCTTAGATTCAATTGGCAGGAAGCAGTGACATCATGGCAACTGGAATATTTTTTCCCAAGGGAAAGATATCAAGCCGACACTGCCGACTAGTTTGAAATGTTAAGACTGCCGACTAGTCTTAAAAATGTTATTATGCCTGGTATTCAACTGGCTGATGACAAAGTCAGTTTTGATGGGAATTCTGTATGTGCTGTTTTCAAATGTTTTGACTAGCACTTCTGGCAGCCTATACAAGGTAATTCCTTATTTTGGTATTATTCATTATCACTGTGTTGGTTAAAGTGTCTTTTAAAAAGAAGTATAAACTATGGGCACAATCCAGAGTAACTATGGGGAGTCCTTGCTGCGGTGTAAGAACAATTTACTCTGGACTGCAATATGAATTTCCCATAGGTTTTCACTAGGTGGTGCTATAACTACAGGTGCACGTAATGTCTCTTACGTGCTCACGTAGTTACTCTGGATTTTAGCCTATGTTAATTAATAGACTGATATCCACCCACCAGACTAAAGGTTATTCTGCCCAACTTACGCTGCTTACAATGAAGTCAGTATTTTCTGCCAAGAAGAACCTGTGACCTGTGGTTTCTTTCAATCCACTGTTAATCTAATCCTATTTCCAATTAGAGGTGGGGAGCAGGACTGGGCTCTTTTTCTATTTGTGGTAGTTAAAGGATAGTGACTCGGCAGGCTGTTTTCCTGTATCAAGAGACTCAGAGCACGATCCAATGCATGTCTACTCAGAATTAAGTCCCATTAGTCAATGGGGGCTTACTCCCAGGAAAGTGTGTATATTACAGCCTCCATCACTTTCACTTCTAGCACTTGAGTTTTCACTCAACATAGCCTACACACTTCCAAAGGGATCTCTGCATCTGTAAGGACTAGAAACTTGCTTTTATTTTTATTTTTATTTTTTTAATTTTAATTTTATTTTTTAAATGGAAGCTCATGTTCTCAGAGACCTGAATTCTGTATTGAATATATATCCATTCTAGATTAGGAGAACGTTAGGAACTATTGCTGTGTGGTCTCACTGTCATCTTTGCTTTGTTCCAGAAACATTTCTAACCATATCAAAACAAAATAAAAATGCAATGCTTCAGGATCTGATCAAATTCAAATTTATTTTCATGTTTGCCTGTTTTATGCCTCATGCTTGTAATGGTCTTTCCTGTAAACCCCTCAACCCAGCGCCCTGTTTACATATTCACTTTTCACACTGATGCTTGCATTTTTCAGATTATTCTTGCACCAAATCTGGAATGAAGGAACTTTGGCCTTGAAATAAATATCACCAAGTTATCAGCTTTGACACAGCACAGTGGATAGAAACTCTTTATATGAGGATTGAAAAAGGCAATGATTCCAAAGCTAAAACTTGCCCTTCAAAAAAACTCCAAAAAACCCTGGTAATATTCATGTTTGACGATAGCTCAGCCAAGTGGTGAAAAACATGGGTTTCACCAGTACCATACTTTGGTGTACAATATCATCATACACTACAAAGTGATTTTACCCTGAAGCCTAAGGGAGGAAGATCTATAAATTAATGGGAAGACTATAAAGTTGAAAGAACAGAATGAGAAAAGTGATTTGGGGCAATTCTGTTGTCTGGGGAAAACTCCTGTGAAGATCTAGAAGCAAACGGCTGCCTTAGGACATGTGCTTGTTGGACATTGGAAAATGAGAATGGCTGTCAAAACACTGGAAAAGATGTCATTGGATTTGCAACAGAGTAGAAAAGCCACAGTAAAATTATGCTGGGCTTCAAGGAACTTCAAAACACTCATTCTCATGGCTGTACAAAGGTGTTCTGTACTTGCACATAGCCCATCACCTTGCACATGAGCATCAAAGCACAGGAGCGGGACCAGACATTCTTGTTATGGAGGAAAATGTGCCAGGAAAGTGCCTAGGATTGCAGCTTGAAGGGTTTTAGAACAAGTTTTCCTTGTTCAAGGCTGCAAGGGATTGCAAGGGACTGCAGTCTGCAGTCAAGGCTGCAAGGGACTTTTGTGTATGCCAATAAATGTTTCAAAATCAGATTTACTTTTGAGTAGACATGTATAGGATTGTGCTGCAAATCTCTTTATACGCCCAAGCCTAAATTGCTGTTATGCTGCCTGAACTATTGTTCCGGTGGTGTAAGGATGGATATCACAAATGTGACACACTGTTGGTCTGCCACGCCAAAGCTCTCAGTGCCAGTATGCCAAAAGGTATGAGGGAGGTGGGCAGGAGACAGAACAGGGAAGGGAAGGGGAAGAATGGGATGGAGTGAAATAGGGGGGAAGGAACGAGGGCTGGAAGAATCATAAAGTTGGAAGGGACCTAGGAGTTCATCTAGTCCAACCCCCAAGACGGGTAGTATCAGCAGCAAAAGCAGGCCTCCGTCAGTCTTGAAAGACTATGGTATCGTGCTCAGCGCTGCATACGAAGCATGAAAGCCTGGGTTAGATTGTTATGGAGGATAGGCTGTTACCCAAGCAGCAAATCCCCCCTCTCCACGCCTCTGAAATAGTCCAATGGAAAGGCAGAGCCAATATGATTGGATCCAGCTGGCGTTGCAGAGCTGGGCTAAGGACAGGAGCTCACCCTGTCTTGTGGGGCAGACCCGGGTCTCGAACTGGTTAACAGGCAGCAGCAGTGTCACAATCTAGGTTGCAATCTGCCTTCCCAGGTTGACCTGCAGCAGGGAAATCACTGGCAGAAGTCTGAGTAGCCCCAATCCAGCACTCATTTTTACCGCATCCAAGAAAATGAATGTTTCCTTACCCAGAGGAAACTCCAGGCCTTTCCCTCCTCCTTCAAAGGTTGAAGCACAAACGTTAGGAGTTCAGTACACAGTTCATCAGCAGGAGAAGGGATAGAATCAAGAAAGGATCAAATGGGACAGGGTTGGCAGGGACTTGGTTTTATTGAGCTTGGCCAGATTTTATTAAGGGTCAGATTTTGTTGAGGCTGGGGAAGAACAAAGCCTTTATAACATGTTCTTCTGCATAGCACCCAGACCAAAACACAGTTTAATGAAACTTCTGTTTGCCTACCTTTCATTTTGGATTTCAAAGCAGCTTCCTCTTTTATCTGTAAATTCCTTCTTGCTTCTCAAAGAGGCCCTGGGGCCACTCTGTTTAGATTCAATGAATCCAAAATGGTGGATGGTGGATGTTATTCTGTTCCCTACTGAATTTTTTGCTACCTCAACATTTCTTTCCCTTTAAAAATTTAATATTTTTGCATTTATTTCCTGACATTTGGCCTTTCGTAAGGGTCTCCCGAGGCAGATTTTTTTTAAACAAGATGACATGCTCTCTTGAGTGCTCAAGAGATTACAAATATATTCAATATTCAACCGAGTACTAATTGGGGCAGACTTATGTTGTGTGTTGTGCTTTAATCTGGGTAAATTGAACAGCCTGGACACAGAACAGTTATCACACTTAAAGACTTTTGTTCTATGCATGAATTGTTCATTATCTAACTTGTAAGCACCTCAGAGACATGCCAGACTCACTATAATAACAAGAATAACAACTTGGCTGGACCAGATTACTGTCTCCTGTTGTAGCCCTCCACCAAATGCTACACAAGGGAAGATGAGGAATATTTCAAGGCAATAACAGATTATAGTATATGCCTGTACCCTGTAATTATATAGTTTCTACAGCTTAGGAGAGGGCTGTGGGTGGCGCAAGCGGTTAAGACACTGTGCCTGTTAACCGGCAGGCCATGGTTCGAGACCCAGGTCGGCCCCACAAGACAGGGTGAGCTCCTATCCTTAGCCCAGCTCTGCGACGCAGCTGGATCCAATTGTATTGGCTCTGCCTTTCCATTGGACTAATTCAGTGGCATGGAGAGGGGGGATTTGCTGCTCGGGTAACAGCCTATTCTCCATAACAGTCTAACCCAGGCTTTTGTGCTTCGCATGCAGCGTATGCAGTGCCAAGCATGATACCATAGTCTTTCAAGACTGACGGAGGCCTGCTTTTTTTAATAGCTTAGGAGACAACACAATTGACTGGAGACAACACAATTGACACAATTGTGCTTCAGTCACAAAGCTATAGGTAACACAATGGGAAAATGTATTGTAGCTTCAGTGTTTCTATCTACAAAATAAAATCTATCTATCTTGTATACCACTTTTCAACAAAAACGTTCACAAAGCATTTTATAAAGAAAATGAAAAAAAATGGCTAATGGAAATATTAATGGCCTACCAGACAAGGATGCTGTGAGATTCATAACAAAACAAATTGTACTTTGTACAGTGGCAGTGTGACATACATGGTGATGTTGATTAAGATGTTGGTTGCCTTGCCAGTCAATCACAAGTGGATACAACAGCAACGCAGCATTGATCATGTCTCTCTCCCAACAATGGAAGCCAAACTGTAGCATTGATTCCCCCGATTGTGTCAGTCCAATTAAATGGGGCAGAGCTTTCCATTACACTCTCAATTTATTATTCTGTGTTTCACTTGAATACACAAGAAGCACAGCTAAAGCACCTTATGCAACAAGGGAAAGATGAACAGTCTGGAAGGAAGGGGACAGTTTTCAGGATGTATTTTCAGCATATATGTCCCCCAAAAAGGCCTCCGTCAGTCTTGAAATACTATGGTATCGTGCTTGGCACTGCATTTGCTGCATGCAAAGCACGAAAGCCTGGGTTGGATTGTTATGGAGCATAGGCTGTTACCCAAGCAGCAAATCCCCTCTCCACACCACTAAATTAGTCCAATGGAAAGGCAGAGCCAATACGATTGGATCCAGCTGGCATCGCAGAGCTGGGCTAAGGACAGGAGCTCACCCTGTCTTGTGGGGTCGACCTGGGAATCGAACCCTGGCCTGCTGGTTAAGAGGCACAGTGCTTTAGCCACTTGCGCCACCCATAGCCACATGTCCCAACCTCCTCATCAAAAGATTGCACATGTGGACACAATGGAGAGACCTGCCATGTACAACTTTAGTGAACACTACATTGTGCAGCCTATAATTTATTTTTATTCAGGGCACTACTCACTACTCAACCACCACCAGATAATCCAGATGGCTTACACTCTATAAACTGAGACTAGCATAGGGGGAAAGAAATTTTAGATCCCAGAATTCCAATTACTTGAGCTTTCTCATTTATTGTGATAGCAAAGCACTTTGTAATAACAATTCAGAAGTTCTTTATGATCACTTTGTTCTCAACATTCCAAGTCTTAGGGATGCCTTCAGAAGGCTCCCCATAACTCCTGGACCTCCGAGAACTCCCTTGTCCTGAAATGTGCAATTCAATCCACATGTTCCAGTACTGAGGAACTGTAACCAATCCTAATCAATTTATGCAGGCATAAATCCACTGCATCCACTGCCCGTTCCTGTGGTTGTGTGGCAAGGTCATGTCTGTGCACTGGCCTAACCTCCCTTCCCCACCCTCAGGAGTGCTGCAGAAGTGCCTTATGGCACTTTTGTGACACCTTTAGGAAAGCACAGGACTTGTGCCAGGACTTATGCCGGCTTAAGCATTGCAGTCATAATGCAGAGTAATGATGTCACTGACCACCACAGGACTATGAAAAGGGACAGTTTAGGGAGAAACAAAAGTTTGCCTGAAATATGGGTTGGTTATGTGTTCTCCACAAACCAGCAGCCAGGTTATGTGTTCTCCTTAACCACTTGATAACTCAAAGTGCAACTTACCCACAATCAAACAAAATTAATGCTGCAATCCTATTCCCCAGTTAGGCCGGCACAAGTCATGGCATAAATCCTGTGTTGGTCTGGAGGTACCAAAAAAGCATTTATCTGCCACTCTTGGGGATGGGGGGAGTTAGGTCAGTGAACAGACATGTGCCAACCTTTCCACACCACCATGGGAATGGGGAGCGGGTGAGTTATGCCTACCTAAATTGGTTAGGAATTGTGCCCTAAGCTATTTTCACAATACCACTCCACATCATGACTGACTGCTGCTTATTCTAAGAAGATTTGCTTAAAATACCAGAATCCTTAAATATTATAGGTTCTATCTTCACATGTATTTGTTACTGATAAATTATACTGTTATTATTGTGATGACCTATGATTTTGAACAATAAAGTCTCTCTCCCTGCTGCTTATTATGCTAGGTGGGAAGCACACAGCATAATAACATCAGGACACAAGGACTGGCTCTGGCACCATTTCTATAGATAGCACATGATCAGAAAGCTAAGCCCTCCCTCCCTGGGACTATGGCCCATACCATAGCCTGACCAGTTGCTCCTACAAATGGTGTCTGTGACATCTAATTGTGTTGAGATGTCAGCATTTCAAATGTGTGACCTGACCCGACATCCCCTTGTTATATTGATTTTCTTGTGTTTGAAGAAATCACATGGACCAAGACATGAAATTGGCTGCATGAAAATGAAAACATGCTTTCCTTAGCATTTTTTGTCACAATGATGCTTTTGGAAAAGCCTGAGGGCTGAAGAAAACAAATCTTGCAAGCATCTTCAACTGGAATTTAAAAAAAAATACTCTTCCTGAAATAGGTTATGGTACTTTTTGCTTGCTTAATATATAAATTATTATTTATATATTTATATATTGCTTGCTATAATATATAAAATCAATACAGACAGCAGAAAATTTGACATAATGGAGGTGGTTTGCTTATGAATCGTCACTGTACGTCCCTGCATTAACATTCATGAGCATTATGGGCAAGAGTATAGCAAAACCAGTTGTTCTAGGACTCAGCATTAGAATAGCTCTGTTTTAGTCGAGCCAAAACAAGGCTATCTGGCATCAAGGCAACATGGCAAGAGAAAGAAGGATTATGTGTTTGGTCCATCAGAACTTTATTTGTTAAAACTAAAGGTCACTGCCAAAAATAAAAAATAAAAATGGAAATTCCACTTTAAGAAGATAAAATTCAAGTACGGTGTTGCACAACAAGCCAAGTATACAATACAATTCAGACTTGAAGCAAAACATTGTTCTTAATCGGATAGGTCTATACCCAGTGATTTCCCTGCCAGAGTACAACAATAATTTCAAGTACATGCAGGGTTATGCTGACATTCTGAGAGGTGAATTTCTGCACAGATGAAACACAGGATTGGTTATTAGATTTAGGGTTGGAAAGGATCCCTTATTGTGCTGGCACTGTCAGGGTTAAAGGACAGGCTGCCAGCAACTACACACTGATAAAGGGCAGTAGAACCTAGTGGATAGATGCTTTCTCCCTTGTTACTCTCTTCTCTCCCCTGTTGTTCCCCAGTACAGGAAATCAGGGTAGCTGGAGGGGGTCCTTGGGCATAATTCCCTGCCTCCTGTACCTCAAGGATCTCTATCAAATCATACTCAGTTTCATAGTCTGAACTTGGTCAACTGTGTAATAAACCCATTTTGAATTGGGGAAGCCATTCTGTCATCCCACCTAGACCCATTGCATATACACACATGTAACCTTTCTAGATTGTGTCACTTAAGATTGTGGTATTAAGGATGCAATCCTAACTTTGGCCATCACAACTCATCAGTCTTCCCATTCCCATGGTGATGTAGGGAGGCAAGCACATGTCTGTGCACTAGCCTAATCCACCCCCAGGAGGGTGCAGAGGCACGGCACTTTGGTGACAACCCAGGTCAGCACAGGACTTATGCTGGGGCTTAGATCAGCCTAACTGGAGGTGAGGATTGCAGCCTAAGAAGGAGGGGGAAAAACTCATAATTTTAAGCAGAAATATTTACCTTTTCTTCTTGATAGAATAAGACCAACTGTTCCATATATCTTTACACTCGGGGGCTTGTTCAGTCTTCTGAATTCCAATTTGATTAGGCATCGTTCTGTTTAAATACAAAGCAAAATCCATCTTTGAGAGAACAAAAATGGTCTTGGCAGCAGCACAATGAATTGCTGTGAGGCTAAGATAAGCAACAGCTAGAGTTGGGGAGCGGAAGGAACGCCACTGATGCTTGTTTCACTTTGTATGAAGTGGTTCCAATCTAGAACATGAGTGCTAAGAGTTGCCACTGGATAAGCTCAGTGTGTATCGTTTGGTGTAATGTGTTGATTCTGATATAAATCAGAAATGGCAACTATAAATGGGGAAGAAGGCTTTAAATATACCCAATGATTTCAAAACTAGATTTCAATATTTGAACAAAAATAGCTTTTACAGAACTGTTTCTAACAGCACAATCCAGAGCAACTAATCTGTCCACATAAGAGCCCTTGGGTTGCCCTATCTAACACTAGGGTGGAGCAACTGCAAGATGCTCCACCCCAATTACTCTGGAAGAGGCTTAGGGCAGAGCAAGGCAACAGAGGGTGCTCTAAGAGAGGAGGACCTGCCCTGCCCTAGGCTAGCTGCTCTGCCCTAGGCAGTTCAGGAGAGGCATGTAGAGGCCATGTTTAGCATTGCTTAGGGCAGAGCAGTTACTCTGTATCCAGAGCCTGTTTCCAAGGCAGAAATGCCCTCTTCCAGCTCCTCAGAAATATACCACCTCAGGAGCAGGTATAGTAATGAGTAGACCCATAGGAGTCCATGATAAGGCCTGAGTAAGAATTGCAGTGTTGACCAAAAATCTGAGTTCTTGGCCAGCCTAGCTGCAACCCCTGCCTCTCAGCCTCAGGATATGAAACCATTATGGCTGTCCACAACTACGGCTGTCTCACTCAGGAGGCGGAGTGGCAGCCGAATGGCTTCAGAAGGAGTACTGCACAGGCACCAACTCTGACGCCTGCACAGTCTCCTCTGAAGCCTAAAGTCTTCAGAAAAGTACTGTGCAGGTGTCAGAGATGGTGCCTGTGCAATACTCTTTCTGAAGCCAGTTGGCTTCTGTAACAACTGCTCAGGCGCCAACTTTGGCGACTGCACTGTCCAGGAAGGAGGGTGAGCGCATCCCAGGGGTGACGCACAGACTTCCGCACCAGGTGATGCGCAGAATCGTGTCACCACTGTAGGCACAACATCTGTTCCTTGTTCAGTGTGATCTGAGGGGTGTCTCCTCAGGAGCAAGTCCTCCCCATGTGTCAATTACTTAACATGCTATGGAGCAGTTAGGGCAGACCAAGCTTCCTGACTACCTGGATGCCACATAACTTTCTGCTCTGGATACAGAATAGTTAGGAGAGAGCAGTTAGGGCAGAGCAGGCTGAACTTGCTCTGGATTGTGCCCTATATAGCTAAACTTACTCCTGCTGCTCCTACACATTGAAAAGGAAGCCCAATGTCACATCATCTATCAGACATTGGTACTTATATATATATATAAGTACTCTGTTTCAGTCTGTATCTGGTAATCCTATGGTTTTCACCTTCTGCTTCTTTTCAGACTGTAAATCACTTTAGGATAGGGAAGCATCTTCTCATTCATGTTACTATGTAAATCATTTTGAAAAGCAGACAATATTCCAGAGAATGAGGATGATGACACAACATCCATAATCAATGTGCTAGCACACAATCATCATGAATGGTACTGCTATTGCTAGCTACTGCTACACCATCATTAGCAGCATCAGATATCAGTCAGGTTGGGTGCTGGCCCAAGACCAACCAGAGGTCCAGGATCTGACCTTTGAAGCCCTCTGGCAGATGGCAAGTAGCAGTGTCATGAGTCACTCAAATGAATGACAGACAGTTGCAATATTTTCCCCTATCTTCCCCATCTGTAATTGGATTTCCTCATAGACAAATAAGACAGGACATATGGACAAATGGAGTAAAGGATGAGCTTCCATCAACCTCCCCTGGTCCTTCCACATATACAATAAGACAACTGACTAATGTTTCACATGAGAATTTATTCCTCCCAAAACTTATTTACTGTTAGCTCACATCAGCTCAAATATTTTTGGATGATGAAACAACACAGTAAATAGTACTAAAGCAAGCAATTCAACTGCCATAGGCTGCTTTGCATCCCAATAACAGCTGCATGTTTTAAATAAAATCAGTGATTATTTATAGTTCAAGAGCAAATAGCCTAGAGTTACACAGCTCAGCTCTTTTCTAGTCTCTGGGCCAAATGTTTTTGGGTTGCATTATGGGTTTTTTTTGAGATCCAGAAGTCATTCATGTACTATGCTTGGAAATAATGTAGAGGAAAAGTTTTACAGCCTTTATCTATATATGGAGGTGCTAGTGAATTCCATTTCTGCCAAAGCCATGCATGCGCACACGCACACACACAAACCACACACTGCAAACCTTTGTGTTGCAGTTCAAATTCTTCTACAGCTGCCTCTGATTCAACCTGAAGAAAAACCTGCAACTTGTGTATTGTACTAGGTTTCTTGAACTTGCTTCCTGCCTTTTGGCCACTCAAAAATATGATTTCCAACTTTCAGATATTTGAGTAAAATCTCTGCTTATCTAGGATCTTTATGCGCAGGGCTGCCAGAATTCTGGAGTCCAACATATCAAGTCTTGCTGTATGATAAGTCAAAAGCTAAGAACAGCTCTACTCAACAAATGCACACTTAGGGCAAAATCCAGAGTAACTACAGGGAGTCCTTGCTCCGGTATAAGAACAACTTACTCTGGATTCCAATATGAATTTCCCTTAGGTTTTCACTAGGTGGTGCAGTAACTACGGGTGCACATGAAGTCTCTTACGTGCTCCTGTAGTTACTCTGGATTTGGGGGTAAATCTTTGTACTCCTTCCTCCTTTTCAAAATTCATCAGAAAAAAGGTGACAGGTTCCCTGATAAGCATCTATGGTTGTCCCTCCATTCTTGACACGGTCTCATCAAGTGCAGAAGTGTTTTATGGCACTTTTATGACACACCCAGGTCAGCATGAGACTTGTGTCTGCAACTTGTACCAACCTAACCAGAGGCTAGGATTGCGTTGTCATCTGCCATTCAAGTTTGGACATGCCATAAAAGGGGCATAAAGCACTGCATATAATAATGACCTTATATGTCATTGAATCACTTTGTTCATGTTTTGTTCTCTGAATCTGTATTAAATTGGCTCTACTTTACCGCCATTAGAATCAACCAAGTAGGATACAAGCTCTTAAGCATCCTGCCACCAATTTGGTTGAATTAGATAATGAGACCCATTGCAGTTATAGGGTTCATGACACTTTGATTAATATAGTAATATGCAATCTAAATGCCTGGCGAAATGGACTGTAAAATCTTTAACTGCAGAAGTAACAATTTGTCTTATAACATTAATCATGGTAAATGTGTGGGAGATGGCCTAACATGCTTTTTTCATTGAAAGGGAATTGCCATTAATGTTTTGGAAGAGTATTGTTCGGAAGAGAATGTTTTGGAAGAGTAATGTTTTGGAAGGGAAGAGTATTGAATTTAACTTTGTAAGTAAGACAGTTCCTTGCAATCAACTCTTATGAAAAAAATCATAAATTTATGAAGAAATCATAAATCAGATCAACAAATCAAAAGGTTATTCTACAAGACAGGGGTGACCAATGGGTAGCCTGTGCCTGGGAATCTTAGTAAATCTCCATTCATTGAAGTGTTCTCTAAAATGGAGTATGGAAGCTCCAGATCTATTTGTTCACCTCTTCAGTCACCAACGTTGTGCTGATCTTTTAATGTACAATACAGATGGCACAGTCTGATGAGAGCTGGCTCAGCAAAAAACAAAAAGAAGAAGAAGCCAAATCAAATCAAATGCAAGCACTTTGCCCGGCTGGAGGGTAACAACCCTGAGTGCATTGATAGCAATGCGATTATCAGGCATCAGGACAATGATTAGCAGTGCTCTGGAAGCCCTTACCCAGCTGTCCAGGACCTGGTTGTGGTGGGTGAAATTTTGACTTAGTCAAAATGCACTTGATTACGAGCTTACAAGTTCTACGATAGGATATAACACCAGATTACTTCCATATTAGCATACTCCATATTTATGGTAGTTTCTAGGGGCTGGACAGGTAAAATCTACCCAATTAGCTAAAAAGAAGTTGAATCACAATATTCCAAATGGCACTTTTCTCTCTCTCTCTCCTGGCATATCGTATGTCCTGCCAGTGCAAACTGACACAAATATGGTGTAAAGCATGTTGCAACAACACAGCTTCCAGGCCTGTACTGAGGGTGGGAGTATCGGGGCCAGTGGTGGTGCCAGTGTATGCTATATCCTAGTCCTCTTCTATGGCTTGATCTGCCAAGCCTAAATCCACTCAGACTTAGGGCAAAATCCAGGGTAACTATGGGGAGTCCTTGCTCTGGTGTAAGAACAACTTACTCTGGATTCCAATATGAATTTCCCATAGGTTTTCACTAGGTGGTACAGTAACTACGGGTGCACGTAAATATCTGCATAACTTCAGGGGATCTCTAACATGCAAAATTCCCATGGAGGATGCAGCACAAACTGTGCTGGTACCACTTTATCAGTGCATGATAAATTAGTTAGGATTGTGCTATAAGTACTTGTAAGTCTATATGAGATAGTATACTGTTTTGCCATTTACCCCATTTTGAGTCTATTTCATGATTTGGATCTCCTCCTGGAAGGGACCTGTCTTCTGTTTCAGTCATTCATACTGATGAAATAAATGAGTATTTCTATATCTACAGATAGTAGCAGCATAAAACCTGTACCATATCAATAGCTGGAGTAACATTATGAAGGTTATCAATATTTCGTGATCTTATTTTGGGTAAAGGAACTGCATGAGTTCAACACAAACAAATTTACACGGAAACAATTCCTTGTGACTTCACTAGGACTTGCAACCAAGTAAACATGTTTATGATAGGATTAGAACAATGGCTTCTGTTTGGTTTGAAGTTCATTGTATTTTGACAACAGCTTGCATGAAGAATTTTTTTCCTTCAGACATATCAGATCTATCACGTATATCTCAGAAAATAAAGTCACAACATGTCCTCAAGACCCTGGAAAGAAATAACAGTATTAATGACAGCAGTCAATGTAGCACAATGTAGCACAAACCCCATGCGCATCATTGTAGCACACTGAATAATCGTAGACTGCAGTCCATTTTTTATGTGTTAAGTAACTGTTCCAATCCTTTGGAATAAGAATTTCACCCTCAGGGATACAATATTCTGACAGAACAACGAACATAGATGTTTTTGTAATATCACTGATAATCAATTAGATACAGATAATTATCCCAGAGCTTTGCAAAAAGATTTGTTGTTATAGACAGGAACAATAAACACAATAATAATTTAATCATTATATGAGAAAATAAACCTGTCTCCCACATACGTTAATTCTCCAAGCCACCATTACAGGAGCTGCTGTGATGTAATAGAATTTTAATTCTCAGTTCTGAATGCATTATGTAATACTAGTGAAAGTGTACCTGTGTTGCGGGAGTAAAATTACCAGTATGCCATCCCACCACTGAGCATCAACCCCATGTGCATCAACCCCCATGCGCATCATTCCCCCATGTGCAGCATCCTCCCCAGTGCAACCCCTCCCTTAACATCCCCCCCAGTGCACCAGGCACAAAGCACCAAATTGGCTGGATCTTCCATGTTCACTATAGGACATGTTCTTCAATCTTCCATGTTAACTATAGGACAAAAACACGTTGCATCCCCTTTCAGCCCCTTAAGGGTTAAATTTCTCCAGATGGGTTCTTGGTGGGTGTTCATGTGACAGAAGGAACACCCACCGCGAATTTCATGCTTCTAGGTCTGGGGGTTGGGGCAGAGCATCCCTCAGCCACCGATTCTTCAATGCAAAGTATAAGGAGGAAAACGCATTGTGCTCCATTTCATCCCCTTCCGGTTGGAATTTCTGAAAACTGGTTCTTATGACCCACCATCACGGAAGGAACATCCACCCCAAATTTCATCCTTCTAGGCCCAGCGGTTTTGGCAGGGGGGTGATGAGTGTGTCAGTGAGTCAGTGCCTTTTTATATACAGTGGCACCTTCCGTAACAAATTTAATTCGTTCCGGAGGCATGTTTGTTACGTGAAGCGGATTAGACAATTGGTTCTACACGCCAAAAATATTCATAGAAAAATATTAACTGTTTATAAAAATGATGACAAAACACAGAAATTGAATTCAAAGCATGCATTCAATGTGCATGATCCTATGAAGTCTACTTAGGCTGCAATCCTAAAGACACTTTCCTGGAAGCAAGCCCCATTGAACACAACGGGGCTTACATCTGGGTAGATGTGGTTAGGAGGCTGCAATCAAAGACACTTTCCTGGGAGTAAGACCCATTGAACACAGTGGGTCTTACTTCTGGGTAGACATGGTTAGGAGGCTGCAATCCAAGACACTTTCAAAGTGTCTCCCCACTTTCTCCTTCTCTCCATCCTGAGTCTCTCTCTCCCCTGCTCCCTTCTGGCTAACCCTGAGTTGCTTCCCTCTTCTCCACTGCTGTTCTCTCCCTCTGCCCAGCGGACGCCCGGCCACAGGAGGAACAGCGCGGAAGTGTTGCTTTCGCTATGGACAGGCATGCTAGGCAGCCCTGACACTTTTTAAAAGTGGTGCTGGCCAGCGCGTCTGCGCCAACTGCCAATGAATGTGTTCTTTACATGAAGCACAGTTACGTGAAGCAGAATCCTGGAGAAATTTTTGTTTGTTACGTTTGTTACATACTTTACGTGAGGCATTTGTTACATGAGGCATTTGTTACGTGAGGCATCACTGTATATAGATAGGATGCAATCCTAAGCATGTCTACTCATAAGTAGGTCCAATTGTGTTGTATGGAACTTGTCCTAAGAAAAATGTGTATGGGATTTCACCCTTTGAAAAGCTTCTATGAAGGAGCTACAATGTTAGATTGGAAGAAAAATTTCATATAGGGTTAGATCAAGGGTGTCCAAGCTTTTTGACAGGAGGGCCACATTATCATTCTGAGACAGAGAGTTGATTCATATTTCAAATCTGAATAAATTTACATAAATGAATATATTAAGAGGTGGAATTAATGAATTCAAATTGGTTCATAAGCACTTCCATACAGAGACGGGGGAGCGTGTGGCCTCCTCATTAGTCATACCTTCTGGAGTTAAGGGAGCACAGTTTCCCACACCTCCAGAAGATTACAGTGCTTGTCTGCAGGCTGGATTGTGGGGGGGCTTGCTATTGTGGCTCACATGGTGATTGCATGGTGACTCACAGCAGGCCATATCTGGCTCCCAGGCAAGCGTCTGAGCAGCCTTGACCAAAGGGGTAACATTCTGCACAGGCAGTAGTCTCTGATGTGACCAGAGCAGGAACCCACCTCAAGCATGGGATCCACCTGTAAGAGCCCAGATGGTATTCTTGTATTCCGTTTCTGCTTGGCAGTGTCCAATTAGCATGCGCTGCTACTGCACATTTTTCCCCTTCTAGACCAACTGGAAGGAGAAGGAGGCAGACAGTTTCATGACAACAGTATGCATATAATTCTGAAAGTTGATGGAAAAGAGAAATCATAGCATAGAGTGAAGGAAGTGCTGTAGCATGGGTAAGAAAGCAAGTGGGAGATGATGGCTGCAATCCAGAGTTAGGGCAGTGAGGAGTGTCCTAGCCGGGTTGGCCCAATACTGTATTTTGTATCCAGAGCAGAAAGTTATGCTGGATCCAGAGAGTCAGGAAGCCTGGGCTGCCCCAGCTGCTCCAGAGCATATTCAGTAGACACAAAGTCCTGGGGAAACTCTCCCTCAGATCACACTGAACAAGGAACAGCTATGGGGCCTGCATTATAAGGAGTCCCTGACAACCAGTAACAGCTGCAGCATGAGACTGAAAATACAGTTTACAGTGGATATAAGGGAGTGGCCTGCTGTATCCCCAGGTCAGTGGGCTGTCATAGTTGTGCCATATCCTGAGGCTGAGAGAGAAGGGTTGCAGATATGCTGGCCATGAACTCAGATCTTTTTGTCAAAACTGCCATTTTCACTCTGCCTTATCATGGACCCCTAAAGGTCTACTCAGATTTATATCTGCTCCTGAGATGGTATAATGTCGAGGAGCTGGCAGAGTGGATTTCTGCCCTAGAAACAGGCTGTGGATATGGCATAATTGCTCTGTTCTAGGCAATGCTAAACATACCCTCCTGAACGGCTTAGGCTGGCCCAACCAGAGCAGCCCAGGTCCATCTATCTTGGGGCTGCCTTTGTTGACTTATGTTGCCCCAAATCTTTTTTGGCATAACTGGACTGCCGCATCTTGGACTTGGACATCTTGGACCCAGTGATAGATAGGGCAACCCAAGTGCACTTCTGGACTGCAGCCTAAGAGGACCTTGGAAGATCAGGGAGACTGGTGCAAGCTACCCCTCCAGAGCAAAAGTTTCCAGAAAGAATTACTTAATCTAGGAGCTGATCCTTCCTCATGTTCAAACTATACAGATCTTGAGCCTCAAAACTAAATGGTGGTGGCATCACTACCACCATCCACCTGAGGTTGAAACAATCTGTTGAAGACCTTTGTAGTGGGCAGCTGTAAGGCAAAAAGTTACCTACAACAAAGATAACAATATGTAAGGAAAAACAAAGACTAGGCTAGGAACAGAGGTGTGCAGGCATTGCTTTGGATATAGAGAGACACAAGAGGTGACTAGAAAGGCCTTTGGTACAGGGCAGCTTATAAAAGATGAATAGGGACTTTGTGCTGTCACTTGCAAGGCTTCAAACCGATGAGACAAGCTGAATTTTGTGTTTTCTTTTAAAATAACCAATCTATTCGTTATCTGGCATTCTCTTGCATCGTATACTGGTCATCATTTTTCCCCTCCTTATAGCTCATCTAATCTTTCCCCACATTTAGACAGCTGTTTATATATGTATGTGTGTGACAGACATTTCTCAAAAATGATGGTGAAGACAATAATGACTAAGTAACAAGTAAGCAGCACTGCATCTATTTATGTGTCTACACTTCAGCTTGCTATCTTACCTGGAGAATACTCAGCAGGAAGTGTGTGTGGGGGGGGCAACCCACTTTCTTATCATTGCTAACACACAATTGCAAGCTACACTAAAACAATTGTAAGTAAACTAAAACAACTTTTTAAAAAGCTGGCTTTCTAAATTGATTAGCAATTATTTCCGGAGGAATAATTCACCGCAAACCATTTTGATTTTATTCAAGAATGAACTAAACATTCTAGACCATTCACTGTTTTGAACCATAAAGACACAAACATGACATAAAGCTAGAGAGACATAAAGAATCATAATGCTGCTGAAATAAAACAAAATGGTCAAAATGATATTGTCCTCCAGTGTTTTCTTAAAGCAAGACCACTTTTCATCCTACCCAGTAAATTCTGTATTCATTGCAACACAAATGACACTCTTCAAGTCAGTTGTGCCTTTAATCTGTATCAAATTCTAGGTAGGAAGGCTCTTTTGGAGATGGTGTTTTGGCAGTTCAGTAATGCAACGACATTAGTAATTGGAAAACGTCAGCCAAGCGCTGGAAAAAAGTATTCTCCAAAGGCATACAGCAGCTGAAAAAAATATCTACAGTATATATGAGAAGCAGATTGCCTTCTTTTGAGACTCAAACCCTGCAGAGCAACACAAAACATTGGGCTGGAAAGAATGCAACCATAAGACAATCCCTAACCCTACTGAAAACACAAGGACAGTTCACACACAAGTTGCCCCCAATGGTGGGCCCGGCCTGGCCCAACAACCGGTTCTCCAGAAGTGGGCAGGGCCAGGCCAGGTCAGGGGGCAGCGTCAGGGGGTGGGGCCGGGGAGGGCACACCACCTTAACCCTTAGTTTACAAAAAAAAATTGTATCACTTGTGACCGCATCAATCAGTATTAAGCCCCTGGGTTCTGTGTAATTTATTTCTATGCATTACACTTTGTTATGCTCTCAGGGGGAATGTGTGCCACAAATAAGAACATAAAAGCATAAGAAAAGCCTTGACTGGATCACACCAAAGACCCATCTAGTCTAGCTTCCTGAATCACACAGCAGCCCACCAGCTGCCTCAGGGAGCACATATGACACTTGCATCCAGGTACCTAAGTACCAGCAGACACTACCACAAGTTCCACAGGTGGTGCTCATACCACTGGTTGAGAAACACTGATCTACAGTTTAGGACAAGAGTCTGTGGTGTCCCCTCTGCAGGCTGAGGTTTGCCTCTAAGCCACCACATAAGGCTACAATCCTGTCCACACTTTCCTGAAAGAAAGCTTCATTGAATATAATAGGACTTCTGAGTAGCCAAGCAAAGGACTGAGCTCTTAGTAACCAGCCTCTGGCTGCAATCCTATTCAGTTTCCTGAGAGTAAGCTCCATATACTCTAATGGGACTTACTTCTGAGTAGCCAAAAATAGGATTGGGCTCTAATGCTGCACTCCTCTGCACACTTTCCTGGGAGTAAGCTTCATAAATTGAAATGAGATTAACTTTTGAGTAGTCCGGCATAGGATTACAAGCTCTTAGAAACCAGCTTCTGGCTACAATCCTATACACTCTTTCCAGGGAGTAAGCTTCACTATTATAATGGAACTTACTTCTGAGTAGACAGATGATTGGGCTTTGAGGCTACACTTCTATCCTCATGGGGGAGTAAAACCTACTGACTTTAATAAGATTTACTTCAGAGTAGGCAGTGGACTGGGCTCCTGAGGGGGGTGCAGGATGGGAACTGGGGCTATTTCTTCAGGTGCCCCCCATACTGCCTCCCCACAATCTCAGGTAGAGAGATTTCTCAGGGGGCAGGATGAGGTGGGGAGATCTGGCGGGGGGTGGGATGGGGGAAAGACTACAGTGTGGATAGGATTGCAGCCCGAGCCCAATCCTAACTGTGTCTACTCAGAAGTAAGTCCCATTCAAATCAATGGGGCTTACTCCCAGGACTGTGTGGTCAGGATTTTAGCCTTACAGTCCAATCCTATGCAGGCTTACTTAGAAGTAAGTCTCATTCTAGTCAGTGGGGCTTATTCCCATGTAAGTGTGGATATGATTGCAGCCTCAGAGCCCAGTCCCAACCATGTCTCCTCAGAAGATAGTCCCATTATAGTCAGTGGGCTTACTCTAAGGAAAGTAGACAGGGCTGGAGGAACAGGGGACAAAAGCCCTGGAGGATCTCATCCTCACAACACTCAGACCTTTCTCAGTAGCTCTGGCTTCTGGCTTCTCTATTCCCACCCACCCCCCTTTGTAAAGCTGTCCATGAAAGTGCCTGACCCACAAAAACACCATCCCCAGAGAGGCTGCCTCATTTGCATATGAGAAACCCATCATGCTTTGCAAACTGCACAAGGAAATAACTTCTGAAAACTTGCTAAAAATAAGGTTTTTAATCAAAATAAGATGTTTAGCAAGGACAGACTTCCTGAATAGCATCATACAAAGGTTTGGGGCATGAAGAAGCTCCTCACTCTCACTTGAAAGTATTGAGCTTATAGTGATTTAAGCACCCTCCCATCTCAGCAGTGTAGTGTCTGAGTGTGCTGTGGAATGGTTGCAATGCCTTGTCTGAATGATGGTCATGGGAACAGACTGTATTTTAAAATTAAAAAATAACCTTAGGGAGGGGAAGGAGGGGGAAGAGAGAGAGCCCCCCTCAGAAGGGGAGGGAGTTTCAAAAGGGGAGGAAGGAGGAGGGAATGGAGATTCACCTCTGGGAAGACAGACCCAGAGACCCTTCAAGAGAAATTCAAACACGGTTGCATGCAATTCAAAGATGACTGCCCCCTCTTAGCTATCGGTTCGCTAACGTTCTCCCCAAATTAACAACCAGTTCTACAGAACCGGCGCAAGCCAGCTACAGCCCACCTGTGGCTGCCCCTTGGTCTATCTGCACATAGGGTACAATCTGTACAAGGGGCCTGTTCTTCACCCATTTAGTACAATGCAAGTGCAGTCTCTGTGCCCAGGTACATTCATAATTGATTGTATCATTACAGGGCATCAGACTGTATACCCAACATCCTTTAGCCCATCTCGCTATTCTCTCATTGGTTAGCACAGTGATAAGAAACCATCAGAGAACAGGATCCCAATATACAAATAAGCCATTTTATCTTCAAATTAAAGCAGACATCATAAAGTGTCCCTTGGGCTAGAAGTGCGAAGTGCCTTTAGAAATCAATGGTTTCATTGCATACTCCTCAACAAAATGAATGGTGCTAACCAAAGAAGAGCCTCTGATCTTTCCAACACCAATCTTATTTCATATGAGAATTTGAAGGGCTTTGAATTTATAATCAGCAATTTTCAATCTCATGGCACACTGACAAGGTGCTAAAACTGCCATGTCACACAATTAGTTTTTTGACTACTGAAAAAGAAGACCACACTACTGCCTGGAGGCTCACAATCCCAAATGGACTTATTGATATGATATACACCCCCAAATTCCAGCAGCACACCAATGTACAGCGGTGTTGATAATTGCCGTATAGTTTGTGACAGCCCTGCAATGTAATTCAGACAACGTAATGTTGCATGTCAGACAAAAAATGAGGGAGAACAAACAATTTTCCTGCAATGTTTCCGTGTCCAGGTCTCCTCCTATTTTCTGAGAGTTCATTTTCTGATGGTTCCACTTTTTCAACACCTTTCACTTATACATATAACTCATACATTCATTTATACATATACCTTCAACACATATGCCACTCTTTCAACCTCTCCTTGCTGAACTTAAGGCTAAAATTGCCTTACTCCTTGTTGATTTGCATGTGACATGGTGAGTCAAACTGTTTTGGTTTAGGTATAAGAGAGTGCACATACACCAGCTCTGGGTCTTGTCCTATTCTCAAAGGCCTCTTTGAGAGTCTATTTTTGTGAAATTTTTATATGATAGCATGAATTTGCAAGATAAAAATGTAATTTGCAGTTTGCTAGCTAAAAAAGTATTGGAAGCAACATTTGTAAATAACAACAAAAAACTGGGTTCCACTTTTCAACCATTTCCACTTTTCACCACAGCTGTGGTCCCTAACCTGTCAAATAAGCGGGGATGCCTGTACTAATATTGCCAACTGGCAAAAAGCATACCCACATTGTGGGAATAAAATTCCCCCATACGCCATCCCCCACGGTGCATCAACCTCCCCATGCACATCAACCCTCCCAAAGCACATCAACCCCCCCATGCGCAACAACCTCCCATGGACATCATCTCCCCCATGCAACCCCTGCCTCAAACAACATCCCCTCACTGCACTGGGCACCGTGCACCAAATTGGGTGGATGTTGGTCAGTCTTCCATGTTAAGTATAGGACAAAAACACGTTGCACCCCTTTTCAGCCCCTTAAGGATTAAATTTCTCCATGTCAGTTCTTGGTGGGTGTTCATGTGACAGAAGGAATACCCTCCCCTAATTTCATGCTTCTAGGTATAAGGATGGGGCAGAGCATCCCTCAGTCACTGATTCTTCAATGCAAAGTATAGGGAGAAAAACGTGTTGCATCCCACTTCACCCCTTCCGGTTAGAATTCAACCCACTTCACCCCCTTCCGGTCACCCCTTCCAGTTGGAATTTCTGAAAATTGGTTCTTAGTGACTCCCTCTGCCATGGAAGGAATACCGTCCTCAAATTTCACGGTTCTAGGCACAGCAATTTTGGCAGGGCGTTGGTGAGTGAGTGAGTGAGTGAGTGAGTCAGTCAGTCAGTCAGTCAGTCAGTCAGCCAGCCAGCCAGCCAGCCAGCAACTTTTATATGTATAGACTGGAGATAAGTTGGAGGCTGATGTTATAACAATTATAACAATATAATTGCACAGTGTTAAAGCTAGCAGAGGCTTACAAAATACCTAGTAAGGGCATTTAGAAAACTAGTCATTCCGCCCTTTCCTTTCTCACTTTAGGCTTCAGAAAGGCAGGCATGGAAAATACTCCTCCTTGTTCAGACTTCTTAGGTATCCTTTGAGGCCATAGGTTCCCAGACTGTGAGCCATGATGCCAATGGGGAGAGGAAACCATCCAGGGGAGCCACAAAATCCAGATGGCTGACAGCTATTTGTCCCTGCTCAGGAAAGGTTAGGGAAAGTGCCCCATAATGGCCTCTTTGGATATGACATTTTTGATATCGGTCTCTTTGGAGAAAGCTGTCCCCAAATTCTGTCAGCTTTGGATGGTTCCTGTTTCTACAGTAACTTTGCAAATGAAATGACAATAAATATATAGCAATATAAGTATATACCGCTATATTCAGAGCAAATGCATCCCTAGGGCCAGACTGTTGTCTGTAGAGTCAGACATTCTCTGCTTGGGGGAACTATAAGATGTGAATAGTCCTAAAGTCTGAGGGAATCAATTCCCAGAGCTCCCTCAGGAAGATGGCACATGGCTGGCTTCTGAACTTTTCTTGTGCAAAAGCAAATGGCCAACCCACAAAAACACACACAACACACACACACACACACAAACTTTCATGGTTTTTTATTTAGAACTTATTGTTGGTGTGTGAATCTGGATCAGGACTACGATACACAAGAAGAGGGGGGAATCCTTTTTTCCTTTGATTCATCTTCCCACCAAAATACACACACACACACACCCTGTGGCAGTGTTTGCAGCAAAATGTGTTGTGACAGCACTTGTCAAATTAACACAGGGATTTTCAACCAGTGTGCCACAGATGGTCGTCAAGTGTGTCACAGGAGTTTGGGAAGAGTTATTTATATTAGCAAGACAATTGGGGGATTTGAGCCCCCTACCAAAAGAACGGTGTGTCAATGGTACAACAGTGGTAAAACTGATGGTGTGCCGTGGCAATTTCAATGCCTTGTTAATGTGCCGTGAGATGACAAGGGTTGAAAATCACTGCTTTAACAAATCAACTACCCATGCCAATTCACGCCTCCACCAGTTTGAAACTACAGAATGTACAACAGCAGCCCAGTGACTATCAGAACGGTCCTTAAATCCCCCTATTCCTTGGTTGTACCCCATAGGCTGTTCTCAGGCCTGATATAAGATATGAGAGCTCAGCATCCCTTTTTTAGACCCTGCTTAGTATTAACCTGTTGCTGTTAGCTTCTTTGTGATTTGCCCAATCAGATGTCTACTAGGACTGACCTATGCACATTTTCCTAAGATTTTATCCCATTGAACATAATGGACCCAAAGTGTTTACAGAAGAAAAAGTACATATACTTCAGGATGGTGACAGACAGCTGCAAAGTGCATGGGAAAGGCCAGTAATGGCTAAGACAACAAGAAAACAAAAATCTGAGCAGATTGATTCCAATGCAAAACGCCTCTGATTTCATTTTTCTTGACTTATTCATATTCACATATTTGCAATACATTTATTTAGTTATATCAACATTTTATATGCTGCTTGTCAGCTCAAACAGCCCCCAAATTGCATATAATCATAACTAAAAATACAGTTAAAAAAGGAAATGAATGCATGTTGGCTGGAATCACATATGGCTTCTAGAATCATTTATTACTGTACACCAATGGTGTCCAAACTTTTTTTAATACATTGGATTTTTTTTAAGAGAACTGATTTAGTAGTGTATAGCAGGAGTGTCCAAACTTTTAACTTCAGGGCTCCTGGACCTTTAACAAGTATGTATAGGAGGGAATTTCAGCATGTGCAGCTTCTCATCTCACAGATCACAAGCTACACCTGCTGAAATTCCTTCTTCTACAAGCTTGTAAAAGGTCTGCACACCCTACTACACACTACTAAATCTTTTCTCCTCCCAAGAAATCCAATGCATTTTTTTAAAAAAGTTGCAAAACATCTAGCAGGAATAAAACACCTTTGCCTGACTGTGAAGCTAATCAGAACTGACAGATGCAGCCTGGCTGGTGAACCCAGTACCAGTCATTCATCCACCAACAACCTGTATTGCATATGTACAGGTATCTGATCTCCAACGATCTATCTGCAGAACTATCGATTATCAACCAACGTGCCAGTGTGTGGATAGTCCTCAGATGTGCTGCGGAAATTCAGGGGAGGGACATTTATTAATAGGAAAACTTGGGAATTTAAACAGCATGGTGTGCTTTTAATGGTAAAAACAACTGATGGCGTGCCATGAGATGAAAAAGACTGAAAATCACTGATCTAATACAACAGAATGCTCCTAGTCACCTTTAGCATCAGGACCCACTTTATTGAATGACATCCTAAATGACAAACCACCTAGGTTTACCAAACTTTAAAAAAAATCTAGAAAAAATAATTATTTATAAATCTATATATATAAAAGAGAAAAGTCACTCACTGACTGACTGACTCACTGACTCATCACCGCCCTACCAAAACCACTGGGCCTAGAAGCGTGAAAATTGGGGTGGGTGTTCCTTCCGTGATGGAGGGGTGCACTAAGAACCTGTTTTCGGAAATCCCAACCGGAAGGGGGTGAAAAGGGAAGCAACGCGTTTTCCTCCCTATACTTTGCATTGAGAATTGCTGACTCATCAACATTCCGCCCCAACTGCTGGGCCTGAAGCATGGAATTCTGGGAGTTCCTTCTGTCACCTGAACTCCCACCAAGAACCATCTGGAGAAATTAACCCTTCAGGGGCTGAAAAGGGGGCAACGTGTTTCTGTCCTATACTTAACATGGGAGACTGAACAACATCCAGCCAGACTGACCAACATCCATCCAGTCAGTACTTGGTGCACTGGGGGGATGTTGTTAGGAGGAAGAAGTTGCACTGGAAAGGATGCTGCACATGGGGGAAGTTGTGCATGGGGGGGGGGATGATGCGCATGGAGGAAAGTTGCGCATGGAGGGAAGTTGCGCATGGGCAGAAGTTGTGCATGGGGGAAGTTGCGCAGGGAGGGATGATGCGCAGGGAGGGATGCGCAGGGAGGGATGATGCGCATGGGGGGATGATACGCATGGGGGGATGATGCGCATGGGGGGATGATGCGCATGGGGGGATGATGCGCATGGGGGAAGTTGCGCATGTGGATGATGCACGTGGGGGGAAGTTGCGCGTGGGGGGAAGTTGCGCGTGGGGGGAAGTTGCGCGTGGGGGGAAGTTGCGCATGGGGGGAAGTTGCGCATGGGGGGAAGTTGCGCATGGGGGGAAGTTGCGCATGGGGGAAAGTTGCGCATGGGGGAAAGTTGCGCATATAGGAAAGTTGCGCACGGGGGGAAGTTGCGCACGGGGGGAGTTGCGCACGGGGGGAGTTGCGCACGGGGGAAGTTGCGCACGGGGGAAGTTGCGCACGGGGGAAGTTGCGCACGGGGGAAGTTGCGCACGGGGGAAGTTGCGCACGGGGGAAGATGCGCACAGGGGGAAGTTGCGCACAGGGGGAAGTTGCGCACAGGGGGAAGTCGCGCACAGGGGGAAGTTGCGCACAGGGGGAAGTTGCGCACAGGGGAATGTTGTACATGGGGGTAGGTTGTGCATGGGTTGTTGATGCGCTGCGGAGGATGTTGTATGGGGAAGTTACTCCCGCAACGCGGGTACGCCTTTCTCTAGTAATAATAATAAACCCTCACACATTTATTTCCCTATACTGTATTTACACGATTGCAAACTGCAGGAGCTCAGCTTCTTGCAGACAGTTAGCAGCTATCAGTATCTGACTTCTGTAAATACTCAGGGCTTGAGGCAATCTGAACTATCCATCACCATCATCCATCCAAGAATTAAGTGGTGACCCACCAGTGGATCCCAACCACAGTGGTTTGGGAACCACTGCTGAAGATGCATTAGAAGCATTAGTAAATGAGAAAATAAACCCACAGTTCAAAATAGGGTGATGCTTTGGGGCTGGTCCTCAGTCCCTTTGTGAATTTTTTGTCCAAAAGTGGTACAGCATAGAAATGGTTGGAATAGAGCAATAGAGCTTAGCCCTACTTGGGACCAGGCTATTAAGGAGGTCAAGAAACAGAGAGCTCTTACCTGTTGGTGGCCCCCCGAGGGGCAAGCTGGACTGATGCTGCAGGAGATCTGAGGGACCTCATCATCCTTGGGGCCCCACCGGTAGCCACTGAGAACTCCTTCTCCCAGCTCCTGGTAAGAAAGGAAGATTTTCCCAGAAGAGTGCCAAGTAATGCTACTCTAGGAGGGAGTCCCCAGGCACATCCAACCCACCAAAGCACAACTTTTGTCTTCCTCGAGGGCAACAATCCTGCTTAATCTGGAGGCTTAGGGCCCAATCCAATGCATGCATACACAGAAGTAAATCCCATTCTGATCGATGGGGCTTACTCCCAGGTATATGTGGAAAGAAATGCAGCCAGAGAGCCCAAACCTATGCATGTCTACTCAGAAGTAATTCCCATTAGAGTTAATGGGAATTACTCCCACATAAGTCCCACCATAATCAGTGGAGCTTGCTTTTACATAACTGTGGATAGGATTGCAGCCTGAGAGCCCAATCCTACGCATGCTTATTCAGAAGTAAGTCCCAATTCTGATCAATGGGACCTACTCATAGATAAGTGTAGACAGGATTGCAGCCTGAGAGCCCATTCTATGCATGTCTGCTCAGAAGTAAGTCCCATTATAATCAATGGGGCTTATTCCCAGATAAGTGTGCAGCTTAATCCTATGCATGTCTACTCAGAAGTTAGTCCTATTAGTGTCAATGGGGCATACTGGAGGGTAAGTGTGGATAAGATTGAAACTCAGAAGTAAGCCCCATTATAGCCAATGGAGCTTACTACCTGGTAGGTGTGGATAGGGTTACAGCCTAATCCTATGCATGCCTAATGTCAGTCCCTTTATAGTCAATGGGGCTTACTCCTAGGTAAGTGTGGAGAGGTTAGCAGCCTAATCCTATGCATGCCTACTCAGAAGTCAGTCCTATTAGAGTCAATGGGGCATACAGGAGGGTAAGTGTGGAGAGGTTTGCAGCCTAATCTTGTACATGCCTACTCAGAAGTAAGCCCCACTATAGTCAGTCAGAAATCTTTAATAGGCATAATAGCAAAAAAGTCATTTGGAGCAAAATATTGGCAATGAAATATAAGCAGAAATATTAAACTGTACGTAGTATAATGAGTAAAACAAGAGAACACTCAAGCGTCAGTTATGGTGTTGGCCACCAGCCTTCAGAATCTTGCTCATACAACAGTTAGAAAATTTGTTACTTGGCTTAGGACTGCTGCATTATTTGAAATTGTCCTGATTGCACATTAAATTACCCAAAAGGGGCATTATGAACTTGAGTCTAACATCCTCATACAGAGGGCAGTGAATTATAATATGGGCTAATGACTCTGTTAACACATTATAGTTATTAGCCCATTATAGTCAATGGGGCTTACTCCCATGTAGGTGTGGATAGGGTTACAGCCTAATCCTTTGCATGCCTACTCAGAAGTCAGTCCATTTATAGTCAATAGGGCTTACTCCTAGTTAAGTGTGGATAGGATTGCAGCCTAATCCTATGCATATCTACTCAGAAGTAATACATTATAGTCAATGGGGCTGAGTCCCAGGTAGGTGTGCATAGGTTTGCAGCCTAATCCTATGCATGCCTATCAGAATTCAGTCCCTTTATAGTCAATGGGGCTGACTCCTAGGTAACTGTGGCTAGGATTGCAGCCTAATCCTATGCATATATACTCAGAAGTAAGCCCCATTATAGTCAATGAGGCTGAGTCCCAGGAAGGTGTGGATAGGATTTGCAGCCTAAGTCATGGATGCCTACTCAGAAGTCAGTCCCTTTATAGTTAATGGGGATGACTCCTAGGTAAGTGTGGCTAGGATTGCAGCCTAATCCTATACATATCTACTCAGAAGTAAGCCCCATTATAGTCAATGGGGCTTACTTACAAGTAGGTGTGCACAAGTCAGTCCCTTTATAGTCAATGGGGCTTACTCCCAGGTAAGTGAGGCTAGGACTGCATGACAGGGGTTCTGAGCATCCTTACCTGCCGCTCCAGTATCCGCAGGAGAAGCAGAGCAGGACCAGGAGGGCGCTCACCGCGTTCAGGAGGGCGAAGACCGCCCGCATCGCGTCTCAGTGGGAGCTGCTGATGCTGCCCCCGCCCCAGGCAGCCTGGAGAGGGGCTCGTCCTCCTCCTCCTCCTCCTCCTCTCCCCCCTGCGCTCCGCCCCACAGCCCACCCACCCAAGGCTGTTGCTAGAGCTGGTGCTGCCGCCACCCCCTGGATGCTCATCCATGAGTTCTATCCTCTAGAATTCCCTTCCTTCACCCCCCCCTCCCCGGGGCTGCCTCCTCCAAGGAAGATGGGGATCAGAAAGATGGGGGGCTGCAAAAAAGGACAAGAAACCCCCCCCCCAAAAACTAGGACACACAATAAAAATGTAGGACATAACAACATAAAACCTGACATTTAAACTGAAAAACACATAAAAAACCTAAAAACACATAAATGACAATACAGCCAAAATCTAAAAGCACATAAAAAGAGATCATGTATCATAACTGCAAAAGAGGACAAATCCCACCCCCCAAAAATGTAGGGCACACAAGAAAAATGTAGGACAAGATAAAAGGTAAAGACACTTAAAAACACAAAAAACCTAAAAACACAAAGAACAAAACAACAATCCAAAAACACATGAAATATATATGATCATATATCATAACTGCAAATGAGGACAAGCAGCCCCCATGTAAGGCACCCAAGAAAAATGTAGGACATGGGAAGATGAAAGGTAAACACACACACACACAAAACCTGAAAACACATAAACAACAGAACAATAACCCAAAACACATAAAATATATATGATCACATATCATAATTGCAAAAGGGGACAAGCCCAGCCGCCCCACCCACCCACTCAATTTAGGGCACCCAAGAAAAATGCAGGACATGACAACATAAATGCTAAAGACACTCCTATGCCAGTATAGTCAGGATGATTATATATCATCACTGCAAAAGTGGTCAAGGATCCCAAAAATGTAGGACACCCAAGAAAAATGTAGGACTTGACAACATAAAACCTAAAAACACTCTTACATGATTCTTACATGCAGTTAATTTAAAAACTATGGCTACAATCCTAAAGACACTTTTATGGGAGTAAGACACATTGAACACAATGGAGCTTACTTTTCAGTTGACATGGTTAGGATTGTCCATATATCACTTATCATTACATTTAAAACTATTTCATATACTGTAATTTGTTACATAAACATTATTTTGTTACTAGCGAAATGTACCCACGTTGTGGGAATGCAATACCCTCCATACGCCATCCCCCCTGTGCATCAATCCCCCAAGTGCAACATCCTCCCATGTGCATCAACCCACCATGCACAACATTCCTCATGCTCATCATCTCTCGTGCACAAAATCCCCCATGCACATGAACCCCCTATGCGCAACATCCCCCATGAGCATTAACTCAGTGCGCAACATCCCCCATGGGCAACATCCCCCATGCACATCAACTCCCCATGCACAAAATCCCTCATGCTCATCATCCCCCATGTGCATCAAGCCCCCATGCACTACATCCTCTCATGCGCAACATCTCCCATGCGCATGAACCCCCCAGTGCACCCTCCTTCCCAGTGCATCAGGCACCAGGCACCAAATTGCTGGATGTTAATCTTCAATGAAGATTAACATCCAGATTAACATATTGAAGTGCATATTGAAGATTAACATATTGAAGTGCACTGTCCGGTGGACTAAACCAGAACCAACCAAATCTGATCATGAAAAGTAGTACTCTTGAAGTTCCTGGCCAGCAAACCCTGCAACTTTGGTTTTTGTTTTTGTTTTTTTGTTTTTAAATTGAAAAGCAGTATAAAAATCCTCGACTAAACAAACAGCAGTGCAGACAGTATTTTGCATGCAGTTGGAAATGGTTTCAGCAAAACATGTAGCTCAAGGCAGCTAGGCTTATCTTGATAAGCTAGGCTTACCCGGTTAGCACATGCGTCAATATAGGTGAGAAGTCTGGTTTGCATGTGAGTTTCTTATTTTGAGCTCTAACTTCTTTCTAGGTCAGGGATCCTCAAACTACGGCCCGGGGGCCGGATCAGGCCTGCCAGAGGCCTCAATCCAGCCCACCGGTCTTTTGGGGGGTTTGGGAGGCGCTTTGTGGGCACTTGGGGGCAGTTCAAGGCTGCCGCGGCGAAGATCCGCCAGTCGTGGCAGCCCTGTGCAAAGGGAGAGAGCCCCTCCAGGCTCTGGAATTTGGGCAGCTTCAAGCTGGCCCTTAAAATTTTTTTTAAAATGTTGCGCGTGCAGCTGGAGCAGGGGCTTCAGGCTGGAGCGCGCGGCCGCCCCAGCTGCCAGGGGCCCGGGTTGAGGCTGGTGCGCATGCCTCCTGCTGCTCTCTCGTGACTGTCCCAGGGCTTCAGGCTGGTGCGCGCGTGCCTCTCACCGCCCTTGCATGGCTGCCCCAGTTACCAGGGGCTTGAGGCTGGCATGCGTGCCTCCTGCCACTCTCTCATGGCCCCCCAGCTGCCAGGGGCTTACTTCTGAGTAGACAAGCAGAAAGCTGAGCTATTAAGGCCACCTTCCCATCCACACTTTCCTTGGAGTAAGCCCCACTGACTCTAATGGGCCTTACTCCTGAGTAGAAATGCATAGGCTTGGGCAAAATTCCTGAACAGCAGGTTCAAAATTGAGGTGAGCTTGTGCTTGTGTGTGTGTGTAAGAATACATGGGTGTGTGTGTGTGTGTGTGTGTGAGAGAGAGAGAGAGAGAGAGAGAGAGAGAGAGAGAGAGAGCATGGTGTGTGTCAGTGCATGTCACTGACATTCCTTGTGTTGCTGCAAATTTCTTTGAGGGTGTCTTACAATTATATCATAGAATCATAGAATCTTAAAGTTGGAAGGGACCTAGTAGGTCATCTAGTCCAGCCCCCTGCCTGCAGCAGGAATTCCCCCTAGAGCATCTCCAACAGGTGCTCATCGAGCCTCTGCTTGAAGATCCCCAGTGAGGGAGAGTCCACCACCTCCCTTGGCAATCTGTTCCACTGCCGAACCGCCCTCACCGTCAGGAATTTTTTCCGGATATCCAACCGGAATCTCCTCTCTTGCAGTTTGTACCCATTGGTTCTAGTTCTGCTTTCAGAAGCAGCTATGAACAAATTGGCCCCTTCCTCCCTATGACAGCCCTTCAGGTATCTGAAGAGGGCAATCATATCTCCCCTCAGCCTCCTCTTCTCCAGGCTGAACATCCCAAGTTCCCCCAACCTTTCCTCGTAGGGCTTCCCTTCCATCCCACTGATCATTCTTGTCGCTCTCCTCTGGAGAGGAGTATGTCTTAAGTCTGACATGAAAAATATGTTAAGTTAAATCTGTTGAAGTAACATGTTGCTGGAAACTGCTTTGAGGGTGTCTTGCATGTCTGGGTGAGAATCAGGCATGTTAAAAGTTTTTCTATTTC
This sequence comes from Cryptoblepharus egeriae, assembly GCA_030015325.1. Lineage (NCBI taxonomy): Eukaryota > Metazoa > Chordata > Lepidosauria > Squamata > Scincidae > Cryptoblepharus > Cryptoblepharus egeriae. The sequence goes on along the minus strand of JAREYC010000004.1, from coordinate 20,168,813 downwards.
AAAAGTGTTGAAATTAAGTACAGGAAAGCAATACAAGCATTTTTGCTTCATTTTAACATGTCCTACATTTTTAAAATGTAGGACATCCTACATTTTGTCCTACATAAGTTCTCTCACTCTCTGGCCCCCGACAGTGTCTGAGGGACAGTGAACCGGCGCCCTGTTTAAAAAGTTTAAATACATTACTTACCATTTTTATTCTCTACAGAAGCAGTATAAGGAGATGGGAGGTCAGCATCCTCCATACACAAACAGACATTGCTTTTAACATCAAACCTGCTTTGCACTGAAAGAATAATATTTGGATGGCAGATAGGTCAAGGTTTTCAAGGATAAATGCAAACCAAATGCAAACCAAAGTAATGCAAGGAACGATGATAGTGAAAGAAATTCAGCTGGCAACAAAGTGCATGATGAACAGATGAACAAAGTGCATGATGAACAGATCATGTAAGGAACATGGAAATGTGTCTCTGGTATGGGGGAGATACAAGGGAGATGCTGGTGCTGTCTGCAGTAAGTACTTGCTCTCTTTTTGAATTCTTGAATCAACACTGTACTGACTTTGAAGGTGTTTGCCACTTTGCACCCTTCAGTAAACCTACATGTAGTTCATAAGATTCTCGGTACAAATCTGGATCTAATGGAATATTAGGAGATATGTCAGCCTGATAACGTCAGCAATGTTTGCAAGATGAGACTGTCCTATTTGGTCCAGTTTTTGGGTTTTGTTGGGGGTTTTGTTGGTATGTGTTATTCAAAGCCTACAAAATAACACCCATGACATATCTTCTAACAGCAAATCCTCATTGCGCTGATGTTGAAAATCTCATCAGCGCAAGTGTCAAGCTGAAGCCCAGAAACGGACTCGGTTGAGTCATAAAACACATCTGTGCTACAATATTTTGCCACGCATTGAGGGAGATCCTCACACCTAGGGCATCAGCATTCCTATGCGTAACTAAACATGAACACTGGCATAACAGAGAAGCGAGAGGACAAGAGAGCAGGTGTGGTTTAAAGGGATTTTTAGAGATTTGCAGCACTGTTTTCAGACCAGAAACAAGATTAGATGAGATCAGTACAATGTTAGACCAGGTATGATAGTGTCTTGACACTAACCCCTGCTAACTGGAGAGGTAGAATAAACTTTAGAATAAACTTGGGCCTTTGTTGTTTTGGCAACAATATACTAAGGGCACAGTCCTAGCTAATATTCCAGATCTGGGGTAAGGGCAATGCAACTCCACGTAAAGGAACAAACATTGCCTTACTTTGGGCACAATTCAGATTAAGGGCAGTGTGGAGAGCCCTAGCTGCACTGCTCAACTATTCTGTATCCAGAGCAGAGAGTTATGCTGGAGCCAGAGTCAGGAAGCCTGGGCTGCCCTAGCTGCTCCAGATCATGCTAAGTTGGCATCAAGTAAGTGACAGATGGGGAGGGCTTGGTCCCGAGGAGACCTCCCTCAGTTCACACTGAATAAGGAACAGCTCTGGTGCCTGCCTTATAAGGAAGCCCAGAAGTTCCTGACAACCAGTAACAGCTGCAGCATGAGAATGCAACAAAGCAGTTCCTCTAGTGGAGGGTGGATGCTTGGAGTGGCCTGCTGTATCCACAGGTTAGTGGTTGCCATAGTTGTTCCATATCCTGAGATTGAGAGGCAGGGGTTGCAGCTATGCTGGCCACGAACTCAGATTTTTGGTTAAAACTGCCATTCTTACTTGTGCCTTATCATGGAAACCTGTGGGTCTACTCATAACTATACCTGCTCCTGAGTTGGTATAACTCTGAAGAGCTGAAAGAGGGCATTTCTGCCCTGGAAATAGGCTCTGGATACAGAGTAACTGCTCTGCCCTAGGCAGTGCTAAACATGCCCTCAACATGCCTCTCCTGAACTGCCTAGGCTGGCCCAATTAGGGCAGCCCCGGTCCACCTGTCTTGGGGGAACCTATGGGTACAATCCAGAGTAACTACAGGAAGTCCTTGTTCCGGTGTAAGAGCAGTTTGCTCTGGATTGCAATATGAATTTCCCTTAGGTTTCCACAAGGTGGTGCAGTAACTACGGGTGCAGGTAGTGTCTCTTGCGTGTTCCCGTAGTTACTCTGTACTGTAGGGTATGTCGCCTTAGGCTGCCCCAAGCTCCACAAGGGTGGAGCATCTTGCAGTTGGGTCAGCCCAGTGAGAGATATGGTATCCTAAGTGTACTTCTGGATTGTGCCCTTTGAGCATCCCTCGGAGACTGGCCCCCCAACTGCAGGATGAGGCACATGCCCCACTGGCAGAGTTATGCCAGTGCAAGAAAGTTTATTAGGATGGTGCCATAACAGTCAAATCCTATCCTCCTACCGGTGTAAAGTACGCAGCTACAAGTATATCAATGGAGCATTTGCTGGATGCTATGGTGGGTACAGTAAGCAGATGGCCGGTAAGAGGTACATAAAAACATAAGAGGGTGTGGCAGTGCCTTACAGTGACACCCTACTAGACTTGTGCCAGGATTTTACCTGCCTAACTGGGGATTAGAATTGTAGTCTGAATTTTACTGAAGTCTTCCCCACCCCGTCTGAAAACCTTGAACAGCAAACCGCCTGCTTTTCTGCAGATCTGATATATATGAGGAGGAAAGGCAAAGCATATAAAGATAGAGACATCCAATTTCTCACCCTTCCATCCAATTTTTTTTTCTACTTGCAGATTCTGGAATAAAATTTGAATTGTCAGATGGTTGGCTAGCCATCAATGCCCTGAACATCAGACTCGGAAAGACGAAAACAAGGCATGAACGAGGAAGCTGCCTTGAAGCAATCAGAATTAAGTCAACAGGCCAACTATCTTGAATCTGGCAGGCACGACTGCAAAGCATGCAGGACGATTAGAGCAGTTTCAGTTTTTGTCACATGTACAGTACATAGGTCAGAATGCTGATTCTCATTTACAAATATTTCTCTTCTTTTTCATATCAACTCCAAATTTTTGTTAATTATAATTGGTTCTGTGGGTCCCAGAGAAGAAAAAGATCTTCAGTGCATAGTAAGGTAATGAGTCACTTAGGACCATGATTGATCCTGACCTGTTCAAGGGCATCAAAGGTTGATCATTTAGGACCATGTTGATGTTGGCATGTAGCAGCACTCCAACAGGGGAAATTCATTTAAAAAGCACAAGAGAGACTCAACAGTAATTTAAAACACATGTGTGAAAATATGCATCAAGGCTTTCCCAGAACCTCCTGAAAAATAGAGTCCAGTGAAGGGATCAAAACAGCTTTCTGATAAACACCATCCTTACTAACCACAGTTCCCAGAGTTCTTTACACAGAAGCTATATTGACGTAAGTTTATGACCTATGGTTGGATTAAAGTAAATCAGGCATTTGGTAATTGAAAAATGTGCTGGTCCACTTCTGTTAGTGACATTATTTTAACTTTTTTGCAATTAAGTGCTGTCATTGTACTATATATCAATATTGATAGTTCAGTAAGTTTTGTCTTATTTCTGACCTTCAAAAGTGCTGGAACAATGTCTGAAAACTCTCTGGCCTGGTGCTCCAGCGAACATCTATTTTTAACTTGTCATAAATTAGAAATCTCTTGACAAGGAAATCCTTCTCACACAGACATATACGTTCACACAAATCTTCCTCCTTGGCAAAATTTACTAAGATATTTTTACGTGCATGGGTGTGAGTTTGTAGTTGCAAGAATCTGTGGCTGCTCATGTGCTGGCCTGGACTTTGTACTTGCATCAGCAGAGCAATGAAGGGTTGTTGAAGCAGGTAAGAGGAAGAACAGAACAGGGAGGAGACAGGTGTGGATGGATTGGATCCAGATGAAGATGGGTTCAGTTGTGGTAGTGACCTCCATAGAGACCTCCCGCAGCTGAAAATTCCCTGCAGGATTTAGCATAGCTTGCAGCAGTACACTTGCATTACTGCATTGAGATTTTGTTAGGATTGGGCTGGTAGTAATGCAGACACTAAGCTATTTCACTGGAAATTTGAAATAGCCATATAACAGTCAGCAAAAGAAAAATGAAGCCTAGAGAGTAGGAACATAGGAATATTTTTTATAAAAATAACCTCCCAAGGTTCATCCAGTCCAGCATTCCCTTTACAACAATGCTCAGCCACATGTTTTTGATAAGCAGGGATAAACAGTTTCCCTTGTTGCTCTTTCTCAAATTCAGGTATAGGATCTCTGACCATATCTTTCATTGAAGCTGATCTTGTGTAGGCTTTCTCTTGAATAAACATGAATAGGACCAGATGCACATGCATGAGAGGAACATGCAAGTGAGGCCAAATTTGGTTTCATTTAAGTTCCATTGAGATCTGTGAGATCCTACGGAAATGTGCCTACTATTGAACCATGACCTACTTCTTCATCTATTGCCTGCAGGTGTTTGAGTGCTTGGCTATCTCAAGCACCCAAAATCCATGGGCCATTTTTGGGATCATACTTTGATTAGAAGCACAATTCACAAAAAACAGAGACCAACTTCTTCTTGAGTACATGTAAGGCTTTAGTTGACTTCCAAGAATATACTGTATATACTCGAGTATAAGCCAGTTTTTCAGAACATTTTTTAATGCTGAAAAAAACCCCTCAGCTTATACTCGGGTCAGCTTATACTTGTAATAGGATGGGCAAAGAAGTGGATTTCTGCGCAAGCAGCTCAGCTTAGGTCAGCCTTTTTAAAAAGCAGGAAAGGCTGCTTTGCTTCCTTCTTTTAAAAAACCCAAGTCAGCAGATTGATCCCTCTTCTCCTACATGTAGGAGCTTGATGGCTCACCACATTGGCTGTTTGCTCCTCTTTAAAACAACAGTAGCTGCTGCATTTCCCACCCTAGGCTTATACTTGAGTCAATAAGTTTCCCAGATTTTTGTGGTAAAATTAGGTGCCTCGGCTTATACTCTGGTCGGCTTATACTCTAGTATATGCAGTATTTTAAAAATTGTAAACAGGCGACAATCTTAGCTATGGTTGAGATTTAAGTTCCAGAGTATGTGATTATAGCCTTGTAGGTGCACTTGCTAGGCTAATACAGTCAAATCTCTCTGTATTTATTGACTGATGTGCCCTCATTTGAACAGGAACTACCCTTCATTGCCTAACACTGCATGCTGATTTAGCTGTATTGACATAAATCCTCTGCTTTCACAATGGCCACAGAAGTGGGATCATAGGATCAGCAGGCCCATGGATTCCCTATTCTAATAGAACAGACTGAATAAACCTCTTTCCTGTTTTCAGTTGTGTGGACCACCGTTGCTTCCTTTCATCTCTGTGACAGCCAAATTGCTCACCCTCTGAGGAACTGTTTGGAAAACATTCTGTGCAGCATAAGCTGTCATTTAACAGTGAAGCAAGAGAGAACACTGCCTCACATTGCCATTCCTTTGGGCTCAATGGGCCATCAGTGATCTACTGAACATCATTTCAGAGACACTCTAAGAGAGATGGGACTAAATAAATAAAAAATAGTGTGGTCTGAGGACCAGATACAGTGGTACCTTGGTTTACGAGTGACTTGGATTGCAAGTGTTTTGGAAGACGAGCAAAAAATTCTGAGCTAAGAGCACTGTCTTAGTTAATGAGCAGTATCTTGAACATTTGGTTCCAAGAAACTGATTAACTATTTTTGTGTGATACAAAGGCTATTAGTTACCATAGACAATGAGGTCCTGCAAAAGCTGACATTCTGCAAGAATGTCCAACTTCCAGAAGTTGGCTTCTAAACAAAGCCAGCACACGCACACACACACACACACACGTGCGCACATACACAAACAAACACTTCTCCCTGCCTGAAAACTATCACACTGACATATTTTTATTATTATGTATTTTATTACAGTATTGTAATCATTTTTATATGAATATTTTTGGGTTGTAGAACAAATTGTCTTGAGTTTCCATAACTTCTTATGGCAAAATCCACTTTGTATTACAAGTGTTTTGGATTAAAAGCTTGCTTCCAGAATGAATGCTTGTAAACCAAGGCACCATTGCACATCCATGTGAGCAGCTAGCACTGGTCAAAGAAGAGACTGTATCTATTTTAAGCACATTTCTTAAGCCAGGGGTGTCCAAACATTTTGGCAGGGGGGCCGCATTATCTCTCTGATGCTGTCTTAGGTGCCAGAAAAAATGATTTACAGTTCAAATTTGAATAAATTTACATATAAGGCTGCAATCTTAAAGATACTTTTCTGGGGGAGAAAGACACATTGAACACAATAGGGCTTACTTTCAAGTAGACATGGTTAGGATTGTGCTCTTAGAGTGTATTAGAGACAGATCTGACAATTAAAAGGCATGATGTGGGCCACACTGAGGCTCATTGTGGATCACATCTGACCTTCAGGCTGGGGTTTGGACACCCTTGTCTTAAGCACATGTTTAGGAGAACAAGTAATTTGACTTACCCTACAATCCAGAGTAACTATGGGAGCACAGAGTAACTACAGGAGTATCCATAGTTACTGCACCACCTAGTGAAAACCTATGGGAAATTCATATTGCAATCCAGAGTAAATTGTACCTACACCGGGGCAAGGACTCCCCATAGTTACTCTGGATTGCACCCATAAATTCTATGTTTACTACTTCAATTGTCTTTACAATGCCTTGTTTGCTCTGCCTTATGATCTTCCCTTTGCTTGCCTTAATTTCCCCCTCCATTTGGAGTAGAAAAAGGCTGTCTGTTTCTGGAAACAATTAATAAGTCTTGAGCTGGCCTCGAACAAAATGTTACTTCCTGTTCTCATGAGCCATTTTACACCATCTTTGGATATTACAGTATAATCATCTCCATGCAAACAAACATTCACACAAGAAAAAGGTACAATCTGGAAATTCTAACCTCGCTTGGGTAGTAAAACATTGATGTGCATGTGAGAATTTGCAACACATCCTCCCAATCTGCTCTTCTGTTCATACACCTTCACAGTGTGAATTCTCAAGAAATTATTGTGAGATGCACAGTGAATACAAATGAAGCTGAACCGCCAAACACTCCCAACGGATCTCAACAGGCCAGTGGCATGATGGTGAACACAAGCAGAGCAATTAGTCTGAATGCCACTGATCGAGTACAAACTTAAATCGACATGATAAAGTCTATTTCAAAACAAGCCAATTCAAATTACAGTTACCTAGGCTGCAGTCCTATAAATACTTACATGAGAGTTGGAACATAATCCTAACCACATCTACTCCAAAGTAGGCCCCATTGTGTTCAATGTGTCATAGGGTGCAATCCAGAATAGCTACGGGGAATCCTTGCTCCAAAGTAAGAACAATTTACTCTGGATTGCAATATGGATTTCCCATGGGTTTTCGCTAGAGAGAGCCATAACTTCGTTGACATAAATTTCTTTATTTTTATTTTAAAAATTTATATCCCACCTTTCTCGGACTATTAGCCTGACGCAAGGTGGCTGACATAAAACATAATTAAAAACGTAAATAGTACAATACAATAGAGGATGATATCCTAAACACACTTTCCTGGGAGTAAGACCCATTGAACACTGTGGGACTTACTTCTGAGTAGACATGGTTAGGACTGTGCCCAAAAACAATTAAAACATTCAGGCTAAAACCACATACGTTAAAAATAATAAAACAACAGCCCCCCAACCTCTGCCCCATTAAAAAGCTTTTTTGAAATGTCTCTTACGTGCTCCCATAGTTACTCTGGACTGTAGGATTACTCCCAAGAAAGTGACTATAGGATTGCAGCCTTACGTCCTGTTAAACTCAGTGGGTTTTACTTCTGATCAGGACTGCTTAGGTTTGTGCTACTGATTCTTTTCAACAAGAAACTTGGAAGTGGGTCTTTAAATCTATTTTTCTACTGGATTTTTTATCCAGTGATTTTTTTATCCACAAGGTGTTTAATACATTTTACAAATGTAGAGATCTACCAACAGTCCTTCCTTGCTTAATTAAACTGTTTTATAAATGACTGTGATGGCTTAGTGGTTAAAGATGCTGTACTTATCATCGTGATGGTCGGCAGGTTGGCGGTTTGAGAACTGAGTACCACATGACAGAGAAAGCTCCTGGTTTTGCCCAGAACCAACCAACTACCAGTTTGAAATCATGTACTGTAAGTGCAAGTAGACAAATAGGTATTTGGTGGGTAGGCAACAGCGTCCCATGTGATTTTGATGTTTGATCATGCCCGGCTACATCTTTGGACAATGCCGACTCTTTGATCTGTTTATTTTCTTTACTGTGGGAAGGGCCTCTCAATCTAGCCAAGTTTGCGTTAGCTGCTACTAAACTATAACCAGTTCATAGTCCATTTCTCCATTCCCAGATAAAGGAACTGCAAAGGATTTCAGTTGGTACATCAGAACCACAGTCTAAAATCTTCCTGATCCTGGGAATCATGTGATCCAGGAAAGCCACATCCCTGACATGGGTGCTTTTAAACACTGACACTGGCCAAATTGGTGCTTTTAAGCAGTCTGACACTGGCCAGATTGGCTGCACATTCTTCATCTAGATAACATGCTGCTTCAAAAGGCCAGCAGGCTATCTGGTCTGTCATTTCCAGATGGCTGCAAATTCTTGGGCCCAAATGCTTGACAGGCAGGGGCTTCACCAGACTGCCACAGCACATCCATCCAAGCTGTGGTTTCCTGGCAGCAGTTGACTCCCACTTTGATTTATTTCAGGCGTGTGTTATCAAACTGGGAACATGCCAGTCAATGAAAAGGAAGGATTGCAATGAGGATTTGCTCCAAGCTGTGACTATGCAAGGTGATTTCGACAGATAACTCCTGCTCAACAAAAAAGGAGTATAAAAAACAGCCTGCTCTAAAGCAAGCAGGTACAAGGCTGGACCTCTGCTGTTGAACTGTGGCCAGCTCTGCAACTGGAAAACTTCCATAATCCATATCCTCCCAGACTTTGAGAAAACAGTGTCTGCCTCTACCTGGATGCAGGCAGCTTCTTCAGTGTGGAGATAGGTCTGCCACTGGTGGTGGATCAGAGTCATCCAAACCATGATTGATGTGACATGGGGAAACTTGGCTGACCTGTCAAAGGGGCCTATTGCCAAGATGTTGCCTTTCCCACCATACTAGTACCTATTTATCTATTTGCATTTGCATGCTTTCAAACTGCTAGGTTGGCAGGAGCCGGGAGAAGTGACAGGACCTCACTCTATAATGCAGCACCTGGGACTCGAACCACCACCTGCCAATCTTCAGGTTGACAAGAACCACTGAGCTACTGCTGTCCCTTGCCTGTACCTGGATATGATTTAAACATATCCTCACTGCAACTTAGGGAGCAATCCTAAGCATGTCTACTCAGAAGTAAGTCCCATTAAATTCAATAGTCCTTACTCCCAAGAAAGTATGGTTAGGATTGTAGCCTTAAACAACTATGAAGGGCCCTTAACCATGTGGTTGACTTACAACTACTTAAATCAACCACAAGCTCTGTGGAAGCCGCATCTATAAGTTAATTCAATATTCAGCATTCAACATTTATTATGGGGGAAGGAGTTATTTGTTTCCATAAAGATACTCATGAACAGCATTAAAATCACTCTGATGTGTAATTCTTTTGTGTATTTTGTGTGACTGACCTTCTTGTCATAAATGATTGATGTTTAAAAGGATATACAGTGGTACTTTGGTTTATGAGCAAAATTAATTCTTGAAGCATTCTTGTAATCCAAAATGCTTGTATAGCAAAACAAATTTTCCTAAAAGAAATAATGGAAACTCAGACAATTTGTTCCACATCCCAAAAATATTCATATAAAAATGTTTACAATACTGTAATATAATAGATAATAACAAAGAAAATACAAAATAGAAAGAAAAATAAAACAAATTAACCAGCACTTCGTTTCTCAGGTCACACAGGATGCAATCGGCCCCCCATACATAGAAGTGAGCTACACTGATTAAAATAGGGCTTACTTTAGAGTAGACATGCAAGGCTAGGTCACTAACCCTACAATCCAGAGTAACTACGGGAGCACGTAAGAGACATTATGTGTAGCCGTAGTTACTGCACCACCTAGTGAAAACCTACGGGCAATTCATGTTGCAATCCAGAGCAAATTGTTCTTACACCGGAGCAAGGACTCCCCGTAGTTACTCTGGATTGTGCCCCCCGGCGGCAATCCTAAAAGCATTTTCCTGAGAGTAAGAACCACAGAATACAATTGGGCTTACTTTTGATTTGACATGGTTATGATTGTGCTCTTAGGCTCCTTTCCATTGTCCCTCTTACATAGGAGTGAGCCCCAATGACTGTAACAGGTTAGGCCAGATGAGTCATCTGAAGGGAATAGTCTGATGGGTCCCTCTGATGGGGATTATAGGTTGAAGCCATCCCTGCCCAAAAGGTAGGCATTATTTATTCCCATAATGCCGTGGAAGCATAATTTGGCTTAGGCCACCCGATGAGATGAGGCCACGGGTAAGATTCAGATGGAGGAATTCATTATTCATAGAATGCTCTTAGCCACTGTGCTATTTAAACCAGATACATGCCAAATTATTACGCCAAATGCTTGTTGGGATGTTCATATAACAATCTAGATTTTTCTGTGTTGTGCTTTTGAACACTAAATAAGAAGTACCATCATTAGTCCTCAGAATACATTGATTAGGATATTCCCTAAAATGCTTAGAGCTGAAAAATTTATACTGAGAACAAATGCATTTGTGGGGCTTTCCATATTAACCCTAACTGTGAACTGGAGCGAATTTGGCTGGAGCGAATAAATCCTATTCTTCGCTACGCTGTAGATTGGATCATACAATTACAGCTTAATTGCCTGCATCCCATCCGTTCATCACATGGACAGCTCTACTCATCTGAACTAATTAAACCCTGGTGTTAAAACTGCTGCACAATTTATAACTTCCATGTCTAACAACTGCTTCATGAATAAAAAGGCATCACTGAAGTGCTGTGGTGTATAAGAATGTGTGAAGTGTGGACCATTTTGTTTTGGTTTACCAGCTTCTTGGATGGATAATGTTGATCATCTTCTATACAGGAAAAAGGATTTTAGCAGGAGGGCCACATGCTTTTTCTGACACTGTGATAGGGGCTGGAAAAAATAATTGATTTACATTTCAAATTTAAATATAGGCAGTTTGGGATTAAATAAATTTACATAAATGAATGTATTAAAGGCAGAAATTATATAAATGAATGAAAAAATTCAAACCACTTCATATGTACTTTCATAGAAACACACACAGAAGGTGAGTACAGCCTCCCTAGTCCCTAGTTACTCATTCATTCATTCATTCATTACCCCACCTTTCTTCCTTGGATAAGGAAACTCAAGGCAGCTTTGGAGGATTACAGGGCTAACACGGGCCAAATGGATGGGGTTGCATGGCCATCATTGCAGGCTATAAATGGCCCTCACCTCAAGCTGGGGTTGGGGCACCTCTCTTGATTTCTTTGTATTTTGCTCCCCTTTTTCTCCTATCTTTCTTTTGAACCTACTCAGTGACTTTTAAGGATTGCTTTCTACTTAGAAACCATGGACCTTTGGGACTTAGTTGTGTGAGTGGATGCTAGACGCACATTGCACATCAATGTACACAAATACACATTGCAGTGCATTTAATTTTTTTATTCTCCCTCCCAGTTACTGTATTTTTACCACCACAATAAAAGTTGCCTGTTGTGGCACCTGTAACCTCACCTCCCTCCTTTTTTTCCTGACATTCTGCTGATCTGTGCCATGAGCCACTTATTGCATGTGCATGCAAGATTTTCCCCCTGGTGGACATGCATCTTAAAACTGTTGCACCCAGTAAAAACTGTGCTTTCAAAAAGAACACACAAACAAGCCCTTGTAAAAAGGTTGAGAATTATTTATAGGCAGTTTTGGATTATATAGCTTCCCTTCCCCCCCATGCATTGCCTTAGTGAAGGAACATTTTAATTTTTACAAAGAAAGGTACAAGACGAACTAGTGGCATAGCTACAGGGAGCGGAGCAGTCAGTCTTGGAGGGAGCCTTTGGAATAATTCTGGTGAAAACTGTTGAAAAGTGGAATCCAATCTTTTTTTATTTTATAAATGTTGCTTCCAAAGCTTTATTATTGAGCAAATTGCAAATGCCCCTTTTATCTTTCAAATTCCTGCTTCCACACAAAGATTTCTGCAAATGGATTCTCATTAACCCTACAATCCAGAGTAACTACGGGAGCACATAAGAGACTTACGTGTACCCAGAGTTATTGCATGACCTAGTGAAAACCTATGGGAAATTCATATTGCAATCCAAAGCAAATTGTTCTTACACCGGAGCAAGGACTCCCCATAGTTACTCTGGATTGCACCCTAAAACTCCTTTGGGAATGGGATTAAACCAGGAGCTACAACACAGGGGAGAGCAATTTTGGCCTTTAGAACAGCAGAGAGAGGTTGAACATGCATTGGAATGAATGAGTTCTGGGTATAATCGAAAGGGGCAGAAAGAGTGGATCATTATAAAATAAACTGTCAGCGAGTGAGGGATAACTGTCATAGGAGTGCATGGCCAACCTTTCAATTTTAGGGCTCTTGGACCTTTAGCAATTATGTAGATGAGGGAATTGCAGCCCCCCAAAATTCCTAGCTGAAATGTTCTCTTCTACACAATTGTTAGATCCAGATGCCTTAAAGGTGAAAGGTTGGCTCTGGGCTGAGATAAATCAGTATGCTATCAATTAGCCAGAAGGAAACTGGCCAAGTTTGTTTTAACATGATTTCAATTAGTAGAAATTAGCAGGTGAGGTTTTTTAAGCTAAGAGCTAAATATAATCACCTGCTACTTGCTGTAGGGTAAACAGCAAGACAAGGCTACGGAGAAACCAGGAGTTGTACATCACCCAGGCTGATTGTATGAATGAATCTTGACTGAACATGAATGCAGTTGCAACAGTTAGTTCATAGAAAGGTGTACAGCAACCATCAATCTGTTGAAAGAGGGAGACCTGCTTTTCAGTAACAGTGCAGTCCTAAACATGTCTACTCAGAAGTCCTATTGTATTCACTGGGGCCTACTCCCAGGAAAGTGTATTTAGGATTGCAGCCTAAGAGTTGTAGATGGGGGACTCACCTAGAAGCATTTCAGAACCGGGTAGAGGTGAGCCTTTCTGGTTCCTTGAGACTTCTGCCCCTTGATGATGTGATAATGTGAGGTTTGAATAGCACCTTTGGGTGCTAAAAGCACATCACATTGCTATCTTATTATAGTCAAGATAAAACCTTGTGAACTAAGTACAGTGGTGCCGCATGTAAAGAGCTTAATTCGTTCCGTAGGGATGCTCTTTAAGTGAAGCAGATTTTTCAATAGGAAATAATGGAAACTCAGACGATTGGTTCCACAACCCCCAAAATATTCATATGAAAATATTAACTGGATGTAAAAATGATGACAAAACACTGTAATTGAATTCAAACATGTGTTCAATATGCATGATCCTATGAAGTCTACTTAGGGCTGTGGGTGGCGCAAGTGGCTAAGACACTGTGCCTGTTAACCAGCAGGCCAGGGTTCGAGACCCGGGTCGGCCCCACAAGACAGGGTGAGCTCCTGTCCTAAGCCCAGCTCTGCGACGCAGCTGGATCCAATTGTATTGGCTCTGCCTTTCCATTGGACTAATTCAGTGGTGTGGAGAGGGGGGATTTGCTGCTTGGGTAACAGCCTATCCTCCATAACAATCCAACCCAGGCTTTCGTGCTTCGCATGCAGCATATGCAGCGCCGAGCATGATACCATAGTCTTCCAAGACTGACAGAGGCCTGCTTTTTTTTTGAAGTCTACTTAGGCTGCAGTCCTAAAGACACTTTCCTGGGAGTATGCCCCATTTAACACAATGGGGCTTCTGGGTAGACATGGTTAAGAGGCTGCAATCAAAGACACTTTCCTGTAAGTCCCATTTAGCACAATGGGGCTTACTTCTGAGTAGACATAGTTAGGTGATTGCAATCAAAGACACTTTCCTGGGAGGCTTACCTGAGCTGCTGCTGGAGGTTCAAGGTGGTTGGTGGAGGCACTTGGGGACAGTTAGGGGCAGCTGCCTCTGGCACCCCCAGGCAACTGCCCCCAAGTTGGGGGCAGTTAGAGGCAGCAGCGCTGGCCGGCAGCCCTTTTAAAGAGCCTCCATGCGGAGCGTCAGGGCTGCACAGCATGCATGCCCATAGCGCACTTGCTTGTTAAGTGAAGCGGAACTTGCTATGTGAAGCAAGATTTCTTGGAAATTTTGCTTCTTACGTGAAACGCTTGTTAAGCGAGGCACTTGTTAAGCGAGGTGCCACTATATTAATATCCCCTCATTGAGGCTGAGTTTTACTCAAGGCCATCTACTGTAGTAGCTGGCTGAAGTAAGGTTTGGTATACTAACCCTACAGTCCAGAGTAACTATGGGAGCATGTAAGAGACGTTATGTGCACCCATAGTTACTGCACCACCTAGTGAAAACCTATGGGAAATTCAAATTGCAATCCAGAGTAAATAGTTCTTACACCGGAGCAAGGACTCCTCATAGTTACTCTGGATTGCACTCTTATGGTGCAATCTTAACCTATGCGGGCACAACACTTCCCATTTCTGTGGTGATGTAAGGAGGCAAGCGCATGTCTGTGCACTGGCCTAACCCTTCCCCTGGAGTGGTGCAGAGAGTCTTACGGCACTGTTGTGACACACCCAACTCAGCACAGGACTTATGCTGCGGCTTAGGCTGGCCTAAGTGGAGATTAGGATTCCAGCCTTGGGTACTGAGGGTACTGTACAGTGGTACCTCGCTTAACAAGCACTTTACTTAAGAAGCGTTTCACATAACAAGCTATGCAGCCCTGACAATCCGCAGAGAGGCTATTTAAAAGGGCTGCTGGCCAGCGCTGCTGCCTCTAACTGCCCCCAACTTGGGGGCAGTTGCATGGAGGTGCCAGCCGCAGCTGCCCCTAATTGCCCCCAAGTGCCTCCACCGACCACCTTGAACCTCCAGCAGCAGCCCAGCTAAGCCTCCCAGGAAAGTGTCTTTGGTTGCAGCCTCCTAACCATGTCTCCCCAGAAGTAAGCCCCATTGTGTTAAATGGGACTTAATCCCAGGAGTGTCTTTAGAATTGCAGCCTAAGTAGACTTCATAGGATCATGCACATTGAATGCATGTTTTGAATTAAATTCAGGTGTTTTGTCATCATTTTTACATCCAGTTAATATTTTTATATGAATATTTTGGGGGTTGTGGAACCAATCGTCTGAGTTTCCATTATTTCCTATGGAAAAATCTGCTTCACTTAAAGAGCGTTTCACTTAAACAGCATGCCTCCGGAACGAATTAAGCTCTTTATGTGAGGCACCACTGTGTATATATACGTATATATACATATATATATACACACAGATATACAAATACACACACATATATATACATACACATATATACACATACACACATATAAACAGACACATATACACACACATATACACACACACATATATACTCACACACATATATACATATACACACATATATATACACATATATACACATATACATATACACACATATATACACATATACACACATATACATATACACACATATATATACACACACACATATACATATACATACACACACATACACACATATACACACATATATACATATACACACATATATATACACACACATATACACATATACATATGCACACACACATATACACACATATACATATACATATACACACATATATATACACATATATACACACATATACATACACACACACATATATATATATACACACATATACATATATACACACATATACACACATACATACACATATACATACACACATATATACACACACATACGCATATACATACACACATATATGCAAATACACATATGCACAAACACACATATACACACACATATACATATACACACACATATATACACGTATATACACACACATATATATATACACACACACATATACACACACACACTCAGAGAGTCCTGTTGTGTGGAAAAGAAGTGTTTTGATGCACTTGTGCACTAAGTACTGAATTAAAAGGGGCTGCAATGTGAGCTAAGACATTTTGGAAGACTAGACTAGAGCACAATCCTAGCATGTCTACTCAGAAGTAAGCTGCATTGTGTTGAATGGGTCTTACTCCCAGGAGAGCTCCGTCTAGAGAGTGGTTTCAAGGAGTGGTGCAGCTGCAGGGGGAGCAGAGGCAGCCTTTGGAGGGGACTGGGGAGGGCCCAGCCTTCCCTCCCTCCCTCCGCAGCCCCCACCATGTTTGGCGCATGCACAGTGCGTCAGGGTGGGAACCTACTCTAGCCCCCACCCCTGACCCCGTCCCCCAACTTCCGGCAAACCAGATCTTGGGGGAGGCTCTGCCCACCACTGCATAGAACCTGTTGTTAATTTAGTTTATTGGGACATAGAACCTGTTGTTAATTTACAGTGGTACCTTGAATAAAGAGCGACTTGAATAAAGAGCATTTTGGAGAAAGAGCAAAAATTTCTCAGGAATTTTGACTTGCATAAAGAGCACTGTCTTGGGTAAAGAGCACTTCTAATGAAGTTTGAAACAGGCTTCCATGGCCAGGGAACCCACAGGCAGGACGAGGAGACTAGGTTGAGCTACAGGGAGGCCCTGGGCAAAGTTTGGAATAGGCTTCCGTGGCCAGGAAACTCATGGGGGGAGCAGCCTGAGCCAGGTCTGTATGTGGGATCTGTGTGTGGCAGCGTGAAAGGTGTGCCTTATCAATGTTCTAGTGCTGCTCTGCATCAGCAGCTTGGGAACATTAAAGTTGCACATAAAGACATATGCTGCAATCCTAACCATGTCTACTCAAAAGTAAGCCCCATCGTGTTCAGTGGGTTTTACTCCCAGGAAAGTGTCTTTAGGATTGCAGGCAAAGATTCCATTGAGCCAATGGATAGCAGTGGCTCCATTAGTAATTGTGAAAGAGCACAATCCTAAACATGTCTACTCAGACATAAGCCGCATTGTGTCCAATGGGTCTTACTCCTAGGAAAGTGACTTTACAATTGCAGCCACAGCCATCCCCCCTCTGTTAAAAGCAGGCCTCCGTCAGTCTTGAAAGACTATGGTATCGTGCTCGGGCGCTGCATACGCTACAAGCGAAGCACAAAAGCCTGGGTTGGATTGTTATGGAGGATAGGCTGTTACCCAAGCAGCGAATCCCCCCTCTCCACGCCACTGAGTTAGTCCAATGGAAAAGCAAGGCCAATACGATTGGATCCAGCTGGTGTCGCAGAGCTAGGCTAAGGACATGAGCTCAGCCTGTCTTGTGGGGCTGACCCGGGTCTCAAACACTGGCCTGCTGGTTAACAGGCACAGCGTCTTAACTGCTTGTGCCACCCACAGCCCTCCTCTGTTACTCTCTCACCATCCATGAAGGTTTTCAAAGGTACAGTACAGTTCAGTACTGTACAGTATTTTCTTTATTACAGTGTTGTGTGTTAATGTATATGACATGATTTTGTACTGTGTTATATTACAGTGTTTTGTAACCTTTTTTATAAGCAATATTTTTATATGAATATTTTTGGGATCGTCTGAGTTTCCATTATTTCTTATGGGAAAATCCACTTCACATAAAGAGCGTTTCATATAACAAGTTGTTCTGGAAGCATGCTTGTTATGTGAGGCACCACTGTATTTAAATCCCACCACTGCCTGATTTCGAATAACGTTTAGTCCTGATTGATTTTCTTTGTGGGGGGAAAAAGCTCATAGATAGATGGACTTAACTGTATCATGAACCCATAGTGTTACACTTGGAGCAGCAAGGTGTCCTTTTTCTTGGCAAACCATTATTTTCCATTCAATCAGAAATGGACAAATGATGAAAATTCCATTATGGTTATCGACTATTGAAGCATTCTCTTATCCTATAACATATAAAAAAGAACAAACAGTGAGATACGGAGAAATTTTGGATGAAAAGGGTGAACTCAAATCGATGCAAAAATTAGAGGAACAAGGCATAAAGATGAATTGGTTTTCATACGTCCAAGTACGTTCAAGATATACTGAAGATTCCAAAACAGAAGGTTTTTACCATAAATTGACGGATTTAGATAAAATTTTGACAGGTACTGATGATAAGGTGATTAAAAAGCTGTATGGTCATTTATTGGAAATTAAACTAGAAGAAGAACAGGTGAAAGAAACTATGATTGTGTGGGGAAAGAATTTTGGATATGGGATTGATTTAGAAAAATGGCAAAAACTGTGGTCTCAAAATTATAGTATGACAATGTCAACAGCATACAAGGAAAACCTGTATAAGATGTTTTATAGATGGCATTTCCCTCCAACTAGAATTGCAAGAATGTTTAAGAATAAATCTGAAAAATGTTGGAAATGCCATCAGATTCCTGGCTCATATTATCATATGTGGTGGACCTGTGGGAATGCTAGAAAGTAATGGGCTAAAATATGTTTGTGGCTGGAAAAAATGACAAAGAAACATATTGATCTGAAACCAGAAATTTTTTTACTGGGAATTCTACCTGATATGTACAGTAAAGAGTTAAAATATTTGACTGTAAATATATTAACAGCGGCTAGGATTGTATTTGCTAAAAATTGGAAAAGTGAGAAAATACCATCGCAGGAGGAAATTATTAAGAAAATGTTAGAATGCAGAAATGAGTAGATTGACATTTGAAATTAGAAAACAAGAGGATAAACAATTTTATGAAATTTGGGATTGTTTCTATCAATGGTTAGACAATAAAAATTTTTAGAATAGTCACCTTGTAAAGTATCAATGAATAAGTTTATAGTTCAAAGGTTGATTAATATGAGTTAATGTGTAATGTAACAGTAATTATGGTTAGCAAAAGGTGACAAAAACTCTGTATAACAACCGACACACTATTTGTATATTTTTGGACTTATTGTTTGTATTTTAATTTGTCTTTAAAAACCAATAAATCTTGTTTAAAAAAAAATGGACAAATGATGGTTTGGATAAACCAGAATGGGAAACCACATTTTGACCATGGTTTGGCTAATTAGATCAAATGTTAGATCATATGATAGATCTAACATTTAGCTAAAGCATGATCAAACTGTAAAGATCTGATGATTTAAGAATCATTTATGGCTGCCTAAAGACACTTTCCTGGGAGTAAGAACCACTGAACACAATGGTGCTTACTTTTGAGTAGACATGATTAGGATTGGCTAGATGTCTGCCTTATAGCCTTGTTCCTGTTTTTGGCTGTTTGTTAATCCTCCTGCCTTTTTGCCTCTGAGGATGCCATTGAATACGTATGGCTAAACATTAGGCCTCTAACAACTCTCCAAATGACCAGAAATCCCAAAAAATAATACACAGCATTATCAAATGGTGGTTTCCCATTCTGATTACGCTTGTTAAACCTAGAATGGGCTCAGGTTTGTTAGACATATGCCCCCTGGTTGGAATGGATATATTTCATACCAAGTAACTAAATGGAATATGACTTGTTCTTTTCCCCCTTATTTCTCCACACATAGGGCGCAATCCAGAATAACTATGGGGAGTCCTTGCTTCGGTGTAAGAACAATTTACTCTGGATTGCAATATGAATTTCCCATAGGTTTTCACTAGGTGGTACCATAACTATGGGTGCACGTAATGTCTCTTACGTGCGCACGTAGTTACTCTGGATTGTAGCCATAGAGAATTAACTTGTTTAAAAAAGGAAATCTGAAAATTTGGCTGAGCATAGCAAAGATCAAGCCCTTCCAAACAAATCCCTTGATGGCTGCAGTCCTGAGAAAAATACATGTGGAATGGCTCTAAATCGCCACCAGGCTGCTGGGTCCTCAAGATCTGCTTGTGTTCCCTGCCAAGCAGAGCAAGAGAAAAATTATCTGCTGGCCTAGGAGACAACTTGCCTTCATTCCCTTCATTGCTACTGTACTTCCCTCTGCAGGGGATCATCTTACATACTCTTAATTGCAGGGACAGCTTGTAAAGTTGGCAGCTGTTTGTATTGAGTAGATGATTTTAATGGTGCACACTTCATTTACTCTCTTGGAATCAAAGGTTTGAATTGCTGCCCCTAGGAAAAGCAGCATTGCTGACAGCTGTTGTCCCAGGCACACAAGGTTTTATGAAGGCGTTCAAATTTACCTGCAACGTTTATGCTTTGAAATGGGTGGTCCAGACTGAAGGATTGCTTTCAAGCTTTATTTGCACACTGCAGGACTGCTGACACATCTGTATAACGGACTGTTTCTCATGTTATCGCATGCCCCCTTCCATATCTTTCTATTTTTAGGAACAGAACAGCACCAGCTTTCCACAGCCAACATGACTGGTGCAAGTGCGTCTGTTGATTGATACTGTTGTTGTTGATTAATTATTGTTGATTAATTACTGTTGAATAATTACTGTTTTAACTTGAATCTAACACTCACCTTTTTCACTCTAATAAACTAGAGTAACTACGGGGAGTCCTTGCTCCGGAGTAAGAACAATTTGCTCTGGATTGCAATATGAATTTCCCCTATGTTTTCACTAAGTGATGCAGTAACTACGGGTACACGTAATGTCTCTTACGTGCTTCCATAATTAGTCTGGATTGTGGGGAAAATCTCCAAAATCAGGGAGCATATTAGATTTGATGGTTAATTAGATTAGAATAAATGAGGTATTTTGATTGTAAATATAGGGTGCACATTAGATTCTAGTAAATACAGTAGTGCTTCAAAAATTGTCTATCCCTACAATCCAGAGTAACTATGGGAGCACGTAAGAGACATTATGTGCACCCATAGTTACTGCACCACCTAGTGAAAACCTATGGAGAATTTATATTGCAATTCAGAGTAAATTCTTACACCTGAACAACAACTCCCCATAGTTACTCTGAATTGTGCCCATATGTCCACTGTGTTGCTTCTTTATTTACATCACTCTTTTTACATTTTTGCTACTTTTCCTATATGTTCAAAATAACAATTCACAATTTTTCCTATTGTTTTCCTGCACCAGCTACCTGCATGTCAGAATCCAATGCACAGTCAGTTGCTCCCACGGTGCACAGGATGAAAGTTCTAAATTAACATTGAGATTATGTAGAAATTATGGAAATCAAATCACTTTGGTAAACGGTTGTCACAGCTTCACAGTTACCTGCTTCAAAAATTAAAGTTCTTTCCATCAAATTTGAAGATGAGAGCCTATTATAGCAACAAGAAACAGCATTTCGTTTCAACAGATATCTAGTGTTTTACTTCCTCTTGAAAAGACACAAGCTCATGTGATCTTTTATTTCAGTATAAATTTCGCTGAAGAGATCTAATCAGGATATGTTGGCTTCTTATTTTTCATTTTTTTAAAAGAGTTATGATCTTTGTAAGTGTGTTATGAGCTATGATCTTTGTAAGAGTTATGATCTTTGTAAGTGGCACATTATTACGACTGGTCTGGAATCCCTTGCCCCAGTTTCTCAGTGGTCTCAAAATCTATCCATAAATTTCTCAAGTAATTTTAGTGTCTTTGAAAACAGATAATCTTTTCTGCTGTTTTCTTGGGTGAAAGGCTGAGGGACATTATAGTTATTTCAAAATTGTGGTGGCCACTCAAAATTATTCCACTTAAATGGCTACCCTTCCCCCTGGAAGCCCCATGAGTGGTGGAAGAAAGAATCTGTAAATGATGTAATTGCAAATGCATTGCTCATTATCTAGGTCAGTTGAGTCTGTGGGTGGCGCAAGCGGTAAAGATGCTGTGCCTGTTAAAAAGCAGGCCAGGGTTCAATTCCCGGGTCGGCCCCACAAGACAGGGTGAGCTCCTGTCCTTAGCCCAGCTCTGCGATGCCAGCTGGATCCAATCGTATTGGCTCTACCTTTCCATTGGACTAATTCAGTGGCGTGGAGAGGGGGGATTTGCTGCTTGGGTAACAGCCTATCCTTCATAACAATCCAACCCAGGCTTTCATGTTTTGCATGCAGCGTATGCAGCGCCAAGCACGATACCATAGTCTTTCAAGACTGACAGAGGCCTGCTTTTTTTTGTATTCAAAGTGGGGTTTTGGACATTTTCTTTTTAAAAAACCATCAAAAAGAGAAAAAAATAATTTAAAATGCAGAATTTTTAAAATTCATCAGCTCTAGAAGTTATTTTTCCTCCCAAGGTGAAATGTGTTTGTTTGGATGAGCATTGGTTTAATCTGGACACTCAAAAATCAGCCTGATTTTATTGCCTTCCATCTTCTGAATGCACAGCAAATTCATTGTGTTGATACACGGTTGCCCTAAAAGTAACGGATTTAATCCTCTGGCTAGAAAAGGCTCAACAGTCAATTAAATTAATTCCTTTACGTCCTGATCTATATTCAGTTTATGTTACCTGCAAGCAAATGATGGCATTCCTAGTGAGGTCAATGATCTGCACTCATTTCCAGAAGTCATCACAAGCTTGTATACTGTATACAAGTATTGAAGTCATCACAAGGCAAAGCATTATGCTGAAAAGGAAAGTGAGCTTAGAAAAACTACACTTGATCATTCTCTTTTGTGCACCCATTAAAGTTAGTCAAGGAAGGGGATGTTAAACACTAATTTTGGATTATAGGGCAGGGCACAATGTTGAGGTCACAAGTGGTGCTCTCAGCCCATGAAATAGTAGTTTAATTTCATTGCAGTCTTTTAATTCTTTAATTAGTTAAATGTAAATTAGACTCTCCCACCAAGGAATTGGATGACACTTTAAAACCAGCATAGGAACTTATCAACTCTCCCATCCTACACTGCTTTCTTGGTCTTCAAAGCCACTTCGGAGTTCTTCCCCTCTTCGTTTTACAATCCTCAGAGCTATTCTTGTCCCTCACAGCAACTGAGAAATCATTATAAGTATTTGTCACAACTGCTAGATTTCTTTCTTGATTATTCGTTTCCAGTTCAGATCCCATCAGCATAGGGTCTGATCATCAGCTGATATTATATATCCATATTTTTCATACCATGGGGTGCATTTGAAAAGTCTCCACACACCTGCAGTTTGAAGTGGTACAATCTAGGTATTCACTGGTGAATGTAGTTTATTCATTGGTGTGTGTAGTTCCACCTCCATTTATAAGCTTGAAATTTAAGACAGTGAAGCAGCAGAATTTGCCAACCATTAAAAATATTGGAGGGCAATTAAATGTCTTTTCTCTTTTTTAATAAGGTCAGCTTTCCCCATCATCTTTAAGATATATTTCTTCATAATTGTACAAGTCAACGTTCTCCTTTTAATACAACTGGGGAACATCACGGCCCCAAGGAGTTTTTTAACTTGGACTGAATTAATTCAATTGGAGGGAGCTCAAGAATCCTTTCTATTGCAAATGGTTAATTTAAAAACTTTGCTGCCACTTTAAATTATCGCTTTGCAAAATCCAGATAATGACCTCACCTTTTGGAATATAGGCATCAAGCTGAAAAGTGGGGAAGGCAGCAATATTTAAAAGATGACAGAAGGAAGTTTTGGAACCATTTAACATCACAAGCCAAGCCGGCAGCAATCTGCCGCTGTCAGAAAGAAGCTGGCTATATGTAATATTAATGCCCATTGCAAATTGAATCGGCTTCCTAGATTAAGTCATGATGTAATTCTGTTTGAAAGAGAAAAGTCATCCGGCCCTTTTAAGCTTCCTTCAGGTAGAGTTTCAAAGTCCACTTGCTTTGCCAGCAGCCTGCGACTTGGAGCAAACAGACAAGTGGAGAGGAAATTAAAACAACGTGCAATTAACCCAACAACCGCTAATCATATTTGCCTATCTGTATTTCTGAAAGAAACCTACATTGGTTTTGTTTTTATTGGTGGCTGAAATTAAACTTACATTTGAATTGAGTTGTTTAATCAGGGTGACCATATCTCAAAACCACAAAAAGAGGACAAGGGCCTCCCAAAATATAGGACACTTAAGAAAAATGTAGGACGACAAAACAAAGCAAAAACTTTATATATCTATATATATCTATATATATCTATATATCTATATATATATATCTAGATAGATAGATAGATAAAACGGTTAATTTAAACACTGTGGCTGCAATCCTAACTTCCAGTTAGGCAGGCGTAAGACCCGGCACAAGTCCTGTAATGACCTGGGGCAGTGATGGGATTCAAAGAAATTAACAACCGGTTCTCTGCCCATCTGGCAGCCACTTTTAAACGGCTATTTTAAACTTTATATGTCCTATCTCTTGTTAACAACCGGTTCTATAGAGTAGGTGCGAACCTGCTGGAGCCCACCACTGACCTGGGGGTGACCCAAAAGTGCTTTAAGGCAATAAAGACCCACTCCCGGGGGGTTAGGCCAATGCACACATATACAATGACCTCCCCACACCACCACGGGAAAATATGCTACGTGAGTTAAGTTGGTCTAAATCAGTTAGGATTGCACTCAGTATTACTTATTATTAAAACTATTGCAACTATTACATATAATTTATTACATCTAATTTATTAATGACAAGAATTTCTGCGTGATGCCTGCTCACATGGAAAAGGGACAGTGAAGAAAACGCAATAACGGCTGTTTTTGTAGGCAAGGATAGTCTATTTACTCCTGATCGTATTTACTAGACAGTAGACAATTGTGCCTTCATCCTATTTGAAGGACAAGCTAAAGGGAACTCAACACCAATAAAATGGTGCCAACACAATGAATGCAGCTCCTTCCAAACTCCTAAGAAAGAAGTCTTCCCCCTCCAAGCTGACAAGGAAATTGTATTGAGCCCTAGAGAAAGTTAAACTGAACCAATTAGTGTGCTACATTCATGACTATGTCAATGTGAATGCTAGATGGGTCCTGATAGTTTTAAAAAGTGGGTCCCAAATGCTAAAAAGTTTGAGAACCACTGTTCCAGTGGCATGCATGCCACGGGTTGACCACTTTCAGAGAAGTTGCTATGGATCTGACTTCTGAGGCCAGAATTTATTTGAGCCTCTTGATGACTTGCTGATCAAATGGTTCAAGTTCTGTTCAACTGCACTTTTCTGAAGCTTAAGGCAAATTAAGAGCACATCTTTTGTTCCCAATAGCCTATCACCCCACCTTCCAATGGCTTCATGGGAAACATTAATTTCAGTTGAGATGCAGCTGGAGGAATGAGACTGAGTAGAGCAGCAGCGATTGGAAGACCTCAAAGGAGTTCCTTTCCAGTTACTCTCTCATCACAACAGTTTACCAGGCGTAACCGAGAGCATCGTTAGCATTTGGATTCCTGCTGCCAGCTTGGAACAGAGTCTGCATCTGATGCGCAAAGCAGCAATTCATTCCAATGGAGCGTCAGTTACATGTTCGGATGGGTTGTGAATTCTGCCAAGAGGCTGGGACACCTCCCTTTTCTTGTCTCCAATCCATTCTTCTCTGTGATCCTGCAGCTGCTACACTTTAATTGGGAGCCAAGGCCATTCTGGTGGCACGACGGAAGCCAAGATCAGCAAGAGAAAATTAAGGAAGTTAACCGACTACAGCGTTCCAAGCTGGGCCCATCCGAGCAGCTGATGCATGATCAATGCTGCCTATTTTTAATGAGCTGTGTCATTATACTTTGATTCAAACTCAGCATCACTTTTTTGATTTTGTTTCTATAGACACACCTCAGAAGCGATCATTTACTTGAAGAATCTGGTGTTCAGAAGATTTTTTTATCAAATAGATTTACATATACATCTACTAGCAGAATTTACCTATCATTGTCTGAGTGAAATTTCAAGAATATGTGCAGGCTGTGCACCAGGGGGTACTGGCTCTGGATTTGGCACTGGGCACTAGAATGTATGAGAGGGCAGTGGCAGGTAGCAGCAGGCATCCCTATTAAGCACCAGACACCAATGTCAGAAAGTGGCCATGTGCCAAAATGTGTGCTGTAATTTATTATGGAGAGGATTTCAAGGTGAACTTGTGCAGCAATCCAGGTTATGGAAACATAATATTTGTATTCCTGCAATGGCATTCTACTATCTCCTAAAACCTATGAACTGTATGAACTCTTGTCAATGTCTGGCAAAACTCAGACATATCCAGGTGACCATGAAGCACTACTCTCAATTTAAAGTTGCCTAGTTAGTGTGCTTCGAAGTTGGAAATGGCATACTCTAGAAATGCAGCCTGCTTTTTTATATATCAAAAATCATGATATAATACCATGGAAAACTAGCACATTTTTAAAAGGTCAGTTTTACAGCTTTATTTAAAAAAAAAAAGACACACCTACAAGGAGAACTGTATTCTTTAAACCATTTGTGAACTCTCATTAAAAAGTGGTGTATAAATATTGTTGATATATTGATTCTTTAGTGCAGGAGAAAATGCAGCACATTTGCAGCGTGGCAAACTTTAAATTTATGAACTGAGTAATGCTTCCCATATAAGAGATATTTAAAATTAAAAGTTTAGGTAAGATGGACTGTGTTACTTCTAATTAGGAAAGATAACATATATACTGTAATCCACAAACACATTGTTAGATTTCCTCATAGGCTACATGAGCATATTCCAGGTATTTTTAGATAAGATTGCACAAGGATACAAAAGTCCTTATATTCTGTATTTCAGGAAAGATATACTGTACTAGGTTGCTTTGTGACAACGATGATGAGGCTAATCAGTGGCATAGCTGGGGTGCAGTAAGTTGCACTGGGCTACAAGCTTTAGGGGGCTACAAGCTTGACACTAGTGAATAAAGTTTGAAATGCGGTGTTTGTACGAATTACAATACCATCATGTTATATATCATTGGAAAGGTAATTTTATGCAGAAAGCAATGAAAAACTGCCTTGGAATATCTATACTGTATTCTATAAACAGTTATGGCCCATTAACAGGAAAATGAAAACACAAAAGTCGATGGAACAAAAAGTGAATTTTCTTAACTTTCCAATTTGAGCCAATGAGATGTAACCCTGATACTGTATGGAACTCATAAGGTATTAATATGAATCAGCTCTCCTTTCCATATACATATATCATAATACAGTCACCCATGCTAACTGGGTATATAGGCATGTCTAAGCGGTGCTCCTCTTATACAGTATTTAGCAGGGAAAGAATAACCATTCCTCTTTGCCCGAGCACAGTTTCCCTTACCAATAAGGTACCTAACTTTCATTTTTTTACTTAATTAAATTTGATTTTGTTATCATGGGGAGGGGGACAAATAAAATCAGAGCAAATGAGTGGTGAACCGCTGAGGAGGAGAAAGCAGGTTTTCCCCTAATTTTCTGTTTTAAAAAAATACCTGGGGATGATGTCAGTTCCGTTTGTGAGAGCACTTCCAGGGCAACATTTTTAGCTTTGCACCAGGCTACATAATCTTTAGCTACACCACTGAAGCTAACAGTTATGAATGAATCATTCCTTCAATAATAATTTCTTTTGTTCTGCGTATTTCATAACTTTAAAAGCTTTTTGGGGTGAGATACATTTGTTTATTTAAAGTGCATTTTGGAAAACCATAAAATAAATAAACTTCAATGTTCTTTTCTGAAAATATGCCCAGGCTATCAGGTGGCTATTATTCCATGGTAAATCAGAAATCATGATTCAAATAGAGGTATTGTTTAATATTAGATGTACAAAATTATTAAACAAAAAAACACAATACCTTACACTAGCTCCTTATTTACTGTACGACAACAGGTTAAATTACAGTGTACATGAGAGCCAAGTATTTGTATTCAAACAGCTGCAGCAGATCCTAATCAGATCAGCAAAAATGCAGGATAAGGCATGTAATATTTATTGAAAGAGGCAAATCAAAAAAAGGCAACAAATATTCACGATGGACAAATAGTGGATCTTCCCATATAGTTCTCTGCACTAATTCAGAAACAAGTACCAAAAGCTGCCTCGGTATTTTTGTAAGTAACTGTTTCAGGTTTGTTTGCTCTTTAAAAAAACAAAAAGTTTGGACTAAACATTTACTGCAAATACATGTGTGTACCTGTCTATACTGATCCAACTAAAAGAGCTTCAATCTAAACATGACTGAGAGATTTTCTAGTTTACTACCTTAGAGCACTTCAATTTTTGGTAACGTGAAAATATGATTAGAGCACCTTTTATCACTTTGTTGTAAAAAAAGAAAAAAAATCAATGAATGCCTATATCCTAAAGTGAAAATTAAGCTCCTTGCTCTGGAGCAGTTAAGGTGACTTTCCATAAGATAACACTAGAGGGTGACGTAACTGTATGGACCCGTAACTGCTCTGGATTTAGCCCGAAATAAAGTTCTTGTAATTATCAGGAACACATTTACAATAAAAATGTATCTTTGGTGCATTTTTCAGCTTCAACCCTGCAAATATACAATTCAGAAAGATCTGTCTATACAAGAGATGCATTGGAAGAAAAATTTCACAGCTGGTTCTAATCTCCATATCGTGGTGCATATTCAAAAAACTGTTTGTGCAGAAAGGCAATTTCCAATTTCACATGTCTTTTATCTGCAAATTTCCATCTTCCTCCCCACAACTGCAGCGAAGAGTCCCCTGATCTCCGGAATAAGGATTTCACCACCTGGGGAGGGAGGTGGTTGGTGGGAGGGCTTGCAGGTACAGGGCTTGCTATATCACAAACTTACATATTACTAGTCTCCTGTGCATGTGTTTTACACATATGTTATTGTATTCTGTGCGTGAGAGATTTTAAGGCATCATATTTAAGATCCAAAGAACTGCATCAAGAGATATGTTTTTTTAACCTTTTCCTCTTCCTTTGAACACTCTCTTTCCAAAAGTCACTTGTTATATAGAAGGCTACTTTTGAAAAATACAAATCCAAAGGCCTTTTGGGTAGACACACTATGTGATGTTCTACACTGGTTTGAATCCTGCCTTATGAAGTTTTGGTTTAACTAGCAGAGTTGAAATAAACAGGTCTTTCATGCTGACAAAAAATCCAAACTTTCACTTACCACAGATGAAAGAAGTTTAACAAGTTTCTCTATACTTTTCTATCTTTTGTTTTCTTACATACAGAACTATACCTGCTCCTTTTCAAAAATGAACAAAACCTCAGGATATACAATAATTTTCTCGACAGCTGAAACTTTACTTTAAAAATGTTATTCTAGGATCAATAATATTTTTGGATGCAGAGATATGGTAGTTATCTGGAAGGTATCTAGCTGCCTTTTAAATAGGCAACTATTTCCACAGAGCTTTCTAAAACTGCACTTAAACCACCAGTTTGCAGTTGATTAAAGTATCTTTTAAATTCTCTGCAATCTCTGACATGATCCCAATTAATAATATCTTCAGCTAAAAATTTAGAAAATGCACAGACCAGCAACCATGCGACAACAGAACATTTCATCACAGGATAGTAACACACAAAATAATCACAGCTCAAACATTTCAAGATGATCACAGGATCAGATTACACTTGCCACTTGCAGTGGCAGCCCCATGAAAGTTGTTTCATTTCTGAAAGTTAAAACCAGCAACCCCCAACAACTATGTCTCTGAGCTACAATTTTAACCATTGTATTTAACCAAGTATTACCAAAATTTATAAGACGGAACTTTTTTGGTGAAGACTTTCCATTATGACCAAAGGTCCTTCAGGATTCATGACCAAAACTTCTTCAATAGCCCACAAGACAGCAAAATGTCTCAATTCAGGTCAATCAAAAAACTGGGGAGAGGGAATCATTTGTCTAAAAGCAGAGGAGAAAAGAAACCTCCACAAAGATGAATGCAAAGTTGGAAAGTGAGGTCTGAAAACATTTACTGTCACACAATAATATAATCTGAGTGGTTGTTTGCAATGCTAATCTTGTTCCAGAATTTCAAACATGGACTTGTGCAACATGTTATGGTTTTGGTTTGTTACTCTGAAATAGCACCATGATAACAGGGTTGTATTAATCGTCCTTTTCTACAATAACTTCACCATGAAGCACTCTTCTTCGTTGACGCAGCATATGGAAGTACAGCTGTGGAAACACTGTTGAAGAAAAAATCAGAGTAGCTTGTCAAATATACAGAAGAGAGATACGTCAGGTAGTGTAGAAAACTGGTGGAGGACACATGAAGGAACGAGTGACCCCTTCTCCAAAAATTATGAATTATTTCAATTGATTATTCATTACTCTGATAGGAAATTTCCCTGTCCAAAAATGAGAAGTGGTTACATTAAACTAATTATTTTATTCTATGATTAAATAAAAAGGGATCCACTGCACACCACACTGAGTTTCTTAGAAAAAGGGTGAAATACATATGAACCTGACATAGGGCGCAATCCAGAGTAACTACGTGGAGTCCTTGCTCCAGTGTAAGAACAATTTGCTCTGGATTGCAATATGAATTTCCCATAGGTTTTCACTAGGTAGTGCAGTAACTAAGGGTACACGTAATGTCTCTTACGTGCTCCCGAAGTTACTCTGGATTGTAGGGTTAGGGTGCAATCCTAAGCATGTCTATTCAGAATTAAGTCCCATTGCATTCTGTGGGACTTACTCTCAGGAAAGTCTGTATAGGATTGCAGCCTTAAACTAAACCAAACTACTGGCCACCAAATCCAGAGTTCTGTACTCTGTCTGGCCATGGCTTGCCAAAGCTCCAAGCTAGACCTTTCTAACTGGAGATAATGGGATCCAGATGAGAGACCTTTTGCATACTCAACCATCTTGCCCCAGTTGATTAAGATCAACAAAAAATTATTCTATTATTCAATGGCATATCTAAGGAACCTGTCACCTGGGGGAAACAAACATTTCCCAAAAATTCTTAACATCCCACACACACTATATACCCATACACTAGTTAAGACCTTGAGGAGGTGTCTGACTCTAAAGGTGCTTCCAGGGGTCTCTAAGAGGTCTTCTAAGGCCAGGGAAGCTGAGTGTGGTTTCCTCAGGCTTCTGAAAGGCATTTCCAGTTTTCACCAACAACTTGAAGTGCCTTTTGGAGCCCTCTAAATCCCATGATCTCCTTTAACTTTGTCACTGCTATTATATGTACAATGAAACTCAAACATAGGCTGCAATCCTAAAGACACTTTCCTGGGAGTAAGTTCCATAGAACACAGTGGGGCTTACTTTTGAGAAGACATGGTTAGGATTGTGCTAATATACACTTATTGATGAACCTATTGATACGTACATGGTATGTAGGAGGCCATAACAATGAGAAGGAAGTAGTAATAGTCAAAAGAGACGTTGTACTTGTTGGGAAGTCTCACTGAAAACATGCCCGATCTTTTCACGTAGGGTAATGCAGAGTAAATAGTTAGAAGCTCACCAACAACTCCAACAGGGTATAAGATGATAAAAAAGTTGTACCTGGATGGGAAGAAATAAACAAATAGCAACAAAATCATTTCCAAACCATTTCTTAAAGATTTTTCTTTAAGCCACACCACATCAAATAAGTGTCAGGAGCTGAATTGTATGTGCTGACCTAATGTTATCAATGTGCAAATGAGGATGAAAAGTTGCCTATGGAAGTAATGGTCCATGTGAATGAGACAGGAGACTTAGGGTGTAATCAAGAATAATGATGGGGAATCCTTGCGCTGATGTAAGAACAATTTACTCTGGATAGCAATATGAATTTCCCATAGTTTTTCACTAGGTGGTGCCCATAACTACATCAATATAAATGTCTCTTACGTGCTCATGTAGTTTTTCCGTATTGTAGGGTTAGTACATGCCTAATTTGTTTATATTTTGCAAAGTCACGTACCTCCCTGGTTCTAGCAAACAGTATTTGACCAATAATATCAGAGTATATAAATGATATATAAAGAATAGTCAATTTATGAAAATTTGGCAACCTATCTTAATATATGATACTAAATTGAATAAAAAGGAAAATGTGATGGGAAGTAATTTAAATAGTTGGTCTATAAATTTTTAGCTGAAATTGTAAACAATGTTAATTTCCAAAAATAAGAATTTAGCGGGTGAATAAAATGGTAAGATAGTTTAATGATGTTAGAATTGTTATATAAATTATGTTATAAATGATTGTAATGTGGTGGATTGTCAATAAAGAAACTGAAAAAAAATCTCCTTGCTTCTTTCAGAGGACAGTGTTTACCAGAAAACAATGAGGCAACTCTCACTGGGGATGGTATTTTTAATCCCCATTAATCTAGTTTTGAGGGAATACTTAAAACTATATCATTAGTGAGTGAGCTTGTCAACTATGTAGTCTCTTATTTCAGGTCTTGATGTAGAGAAGCTCAGTGATCACCGAATGATTTGGCTCAAAGTGCTTACTGTGATTTTGAAAATGTTATATTTTATATATAAAAACCACAAACCCAGACTACAGCTTTTGAAGTTTTTTAATATATACTGATTGATTTTAGATGGACATAGAAGTTCCATTGAACCAATAGTCCAAACAGTGCATTCCTCTGGCACGTTCAACATTTTCTGCATGTAGTTATCTCAGAAATTCAACTCATAAATGAGTAATAGTACAATCCTCTGCATGTTTACTCAGTACCTAGTCATGCTAGATCAAACAAGGCAAACTCCCAAAGAAGCATACCAAGGATCACAGCCCAAATCATGTAAATTGAATATCTCTTGGGAAATTTAGGTAATGGAGAGCATGCAAAGGTTCCTTCCTTTTCTCCAGCGGAAAACAAGAAGAATGAAACATTAAGATCAGGAACGTTAAATTTGTTTCATACAAATGGCTAAAATTAGTCCAAATTCAGGGTGCCTCTTTGGAGATCAAGAGATCTTGACATCGTTAAGCACATTATAATCAGAATAAGCACTTTGATTTCACATAGCTTTCATTAACTGCAAAAATCAGAAGAAAAATGTGTAAATCTTGTTCATAAATTCAAGATACAAGAGAGCCCAATTATCAAAGTAGCTGGAATCGGGATATTATCAAATTATAATGCCAAATTATAACAGGATCCAGATAAAGTGTTTCCAGGCCCTGCAGTTTGTGGGCTAAATGTTTGACATCCCTAATTTAGATGCTATCCAACGAAAAGTCATTCACTGGCATCCTTCAGTCTTGAATGACTATGGTATCATGCTCTGAATGGAAGTCCTAAAACAGCATCTAGTATGGCTAAAAAGGCTGATTCAAGAGTGGCAATCCCTTCCACACTGAGGACAGATAAAGTCTGTCCCCTGCCCAGCCCCCAGATTTCGCTGGTTCCATGACTGTCTGTTTGCCTTGTAGTTATGGGGAGCCTGATTCAGTTGTAGTTGTTTGCACCCCTCACACATGTTAGTGATTCCCAAACTGCAAGACACCACTGAATTTGACCTAACTCCTGAAAGTATTACAAATCCTTCCAATTTGGTTCAATTTCAATTACTCTGTGTGTGTGTGTGTGTGTGTGTGTGTGTGTGAGAGAGAGAGAGAGAGAGAGAGAGAGAGAGAGAGAGAGAGAGAGAGTAAGCGAGCGATGTAGGAAAACACATACAGTGGCGCCTCACATAACAAATTTAATTCGTTCCAGAGGCATGTTCTTTACGTGAAACATTCTTTACGTGAAGCAGATTTTCCCATAGGAAATAATGGAAACTCAAACGATTGGTTCCACAACCCAAAAAATATTCATATAAAAATATTAACTGGATGTAAAAGTGATGACAGAACACTGGGATTGAATTCAGAACATGCATTCAATGTGCATGATCCTATGAAGTCTACTTAGGCTGCAGTCCTAAAGACACTTTCCTGGGAGTAAGACCCAATTAACACAATGGGGCTTACTTCTGGGTAGACATGGTTAGGAGGTTGCAATCAAAGACACTTTCTTCTGCAATCCAATCCACTTTCCAAGTGTCTCCCCACTTTCTCCTTCTCTCCATCCTGAGCCTCTCTCTCCCCCACTCCCTTCTGGCTAGCCCTGGGCTGCTTCCCTCTTCTCCACTGCTCTTCTCTCCCTCTGCCTAGCGGACACCTGGCCACAGGAGGAAGAGCATGGAAGTGTTGCTTTCGTTATGGGCAGGCACACTAGGCAGCCCTGACACTTTTTAAAAACGCTGCCGGCCAGTGCATCTGCCCCAACTGCCAATGAATGTGTTCTTTACATGAAGCATGTTCTTTACGTGAAGCAGAATCCCAGATAAATTTTTGTATGTTACGTGAAACATACTTTACATGAGGCGCCACTGTATGTGTGAATGAGCAGTGTTGGCAGCATAACACAAAGATGTTATGGTCAAAGGATAACAGGGAACTACGGGTTTCACATGCACTCCACACTTCAGTATTGAAACTTTCCAAATGCTTATTATAAGCAACTGCTTATTAAAAGTACACAATTTTAAGAGCAAGTCACATAATCAGCCACATTATCACCTATTTGCCTTTGTGCAGATTCAGCATGCATGAGCCAAGCATGCACAGAACCATGAGAAACTAAACTGCAAGGCATTTTCCCCACCTGGCCCATTTTATGAAGTATGGCAAGTGGTTGAGCATATTGAATGTGTAGAAGGAATATCGAGTTATCTCTGTCACAGTCCACACAACCAGAAAAAGAACAACGCTCTCTTCATTCTGGATCTGTAAGGGGTATAAAGAATTTTTTTTGCACCCTTGAATGGCAATAAAAGTTGAAATGCTCTCAAAACAATACCTCAGAATCAGTGTTTTAAGAACTCTTATGCAGTGAGTGATGTTTTAATCTGAAACATTCAACAAGACGACAAATTGCTCATGGAATAAAACAACTATTAAAGGTCCAAAAACTCACATACACACACAGGACCACAACTGACTAGGGCCCAATTCCATATTTATCTAGTAGTACTTGCACAGAGCCCTAGCACAAGCTCTGGGTGCCATAAATATACCATAAAGCATGCTTATAGTGTAAGTAGTGCTTGCCCCAAGCTGGAGCTACTCAGGTGGGCCCACTGCCAGCAGGAGTATACACCACCACAGGGGTAACTGAAACCACTTGGTGACTGCTTACCAGACTATTGAGATCTAAAAAAATTATTTAATTTGCTTATGTTACTGCACTCAAGCACGCGAAGACAAAACATAGAAGACAGCAAGACATGGACAAGATAAGATCAAGAATTCCCAACTGCAAGTATGTAAAAAGTTTCTTTAGATGAGAGAATGAGGCTGTTTCAATTATCCCACATAAGTAGATAGATATGTGCCACCTGCTGGTACACAGTTTATTAGCTCCTATTTTTTAATGGTTCAGACTATACATCAAGGATTTGGGAGCATTTGCCGAAAGTTGGGATTCATTCAGGCTTTACACATCCTGTTGTATAAGCTTTAAGTAAATCTATAAAAGCTCACTGTAAAGTAAGTTGCTGCATTATTAGATAAATTATAAGACAAATTTGTGAAGAGTTTAAAAGAAAATCCAGAATCATTACACTCTGTACACTCAAAAATTATTTAGCAAAGTTTGGATATCATGCTGCCAAGTTAAGGACTTCTTCCAACAGGAGTAGGTTAAGCACTTGCTGATTTTCCTGATAAAAATAAATTGGACTTTAAATGCTTTCAATTTTTCAGGTAGTGGATATTACAGCAAGATTTAGGATTTCAAAAGAACCACTGAAGAAGTGACAGAGACTGATTCTAAAGAGACACACTTTGTAAGTGCAGGTGTCTCTGGGTATCCTCAGCAGAAGTTAATATTTCTTGTTAATGTTCTCCAGCATCCTCCTCCAGCATGCAGGCTGCTTGCCCGTCTACAAGCTTTCTGCATCCTGGAAAACCAACATACTGATTGCTTCGTGCAAATTTAACAACAAAAGGCAATGGTGCACCGGATATAAATTCACAGATACTGAATCCAGAGGAAGTGTGGTCCACTTAAGCCAATTCTCTGCTGATCCTAGAAGCTAGATGCTTAGGGATACTCAAGACATGATACTCTCACAGCCCAATCCTAAACAACTTTCCAGTGCTGATGCATTCACACTGATATGGGCCATTCTACATACTGTATATAAGGAGGGGGCAGCAATGGAGGTCTCATCAAAGTAAGGGAACATTTCCCCCCTTTATTTTAGGGCTGCATTGTCCCTCCAAACTGGTAAGGACGTAGTTGTATGATATTGCTATCAGGACGCTTCCCAATAGCATTCTGGCTGTCTCCCTCCTCAATATTCTGGTTGATTGCTTCTCTAGAATTCTGTAGCAGAAGAGGGCAGATAAGTATGATGAGTGAGTGCATCAGGAGGGCAATAAATCTATCCCCTTATCTATCCCTCTTCACAAGCCTCTTTAATTAAAGCAAGAAGTGCTGAATGCATTCAGAATTCATACCTCACCCTGTTTCGTTTAAAGGGCCTTTGCAAAGAATTGTTAAGAGGCAGGCTCACTGCCTTCCAATTCACTTTCAGCAAGCCATACCTGTGGTGCAGCAACCAAGCTGACGTTGGTTAAGTCCTTAAGTCCTCCTACTCATTGCCACAGCTCAAGAGGAGCCACGACATTCCTCACCCTTTGGCTGGCCCTGCATAAATAATAATTCTGAACTATTATATCTGTGTTTCTTTATAACTCCCAGATCAATACCACAAATGCTAGCAATTTATTGCTGGTGAAAATTATCCATTTCTTCAACATCTGTCATCTAAGCACTTGCAAGGATCCATTAAATCCCCTAAAAGGAGCACCTCTTGTTTCCTCATAGCCTTCTGCAGGTACAAGTGCCCTTTAAGATCACTGGAATGCTCATCTATGGCTTGCTGGACCACATTGTTCTCTCAGGCAGATTTCTGCAGTAAGGTATATTACAGATTTACATTTAAATTGCTTGCTCCACTCCAAACCCATTTTGTGATAAACATCTTAATGGCCTTTGCTTCTCACATGGAGTGCTTTAGTATTTATGGTAGAAACTTTTATTATCACTCCAACAACCCAGCACTTGTTACAAGTACTTTTTAAAGAATGGAATTGAATGCAAACTCAAAAGATATCTTTGCATTTTTCCACATGCACGCAACTTGAAGTTTATTTCCACTTAGCCCATTCACTCTGCGCTAATTTTAAGTTCTCCCTGAAACAGGAATGGCTGGCAGCTTGGTGAATAGATTGATGAAGCGATGTGTCAGCCTTTGATCTTGTTTCATAGACAGAGGCAAACCAGGCAACAAGCCAAAGCAGCTCAGATATCATCTCCAATGGCCTTTAAGTCCTCATCACCCATGTGTAAGGCAGGAGCAAAGGAGTAACTTTTAACTGTCACCCTCTGCCCCCTTGCATGGCGGGGCGAAGAACCTATACCAACTTTAAAAAAAAGAAATAAAACCAAACAGGATGTCACAAAAAGTGATTTCATCTTCAACACTTACCTGCTTTATACTATGTGTAACAAACCACACCATGAAGATTCTGGAACTCACTTGGACCCCAGTCACAAGCACAGAGGTGTGCACTACTCCTTAAAGAGAGAAATAGGTCACCTTTGTCCCACAAGGCAGGATTTTGCTTAGTCAATTAAAAACTGAAACAAAAACTCACCAACAGCACAATGGATTATCTGCAAAGTTAAAAAGAAAGAGAAAAATTAGATATCAAGTACTGCAACTAGCTTTATGGCAGTATAAAGAACAGCACGGCTGCAATTCAATTATCAACCCAATCCCCTTTTGAGTTTTTGTTCCCAGATGTCTTCCATGCATAGCAACTGTCAAATCCAATAAAGCCTGGCTGATGTTCAAAGGTATGCAAGTAAGCAAACAAAAATGAATTTTGTTTAACTTTTTACAGAAGACCTCTGGTCCAGGACAACATCCATTGTGGGAATTCACAACACACAAGGAGTACACAGTAAAAGGATGAACTTACTAAATGCATCTACCACCCCACCTGGAGTGTAAATATGATCAAGAAAGTTGTATACCTAGTGCTACAATAGGCACTTCAAAATAGTAATGTATTGCATTGCATGCATTAGAGCAGGAAAGAAGAACCTAATTATTACTCCTTCCAGCTACAAAATATAAGGATTGGAATACAAGTGGTACTACCTGTTGACAAGGTACAGTATTACCAACCTTACACAGGATTATAGCAAGACTTATTCCCAAGAAAGTGTATGTAAAATCACACTTTTAGCCAACCAAGCTAAGAGCAGAGTTTCCATTCTCACTACTTATCTGGAGAATTATTTGCTCCTTTTGTAATATTTACTGAAAACTGGGTGCTGTTCAGATGTAGTCAGGCAGCCATTCAACTTAGATTGTCTACCCTACAAAGTTGTTGCAAGGAGCAAATGGGAGGACAAAACCATGTATGCTGCCCTGATCAACTTGGAAGAAGAACAGAAGAAAAATAAATAAGATAGTATAAGTACCACGGGTAGATCAAGCCAACAACCACTAACTTTTTCCAGTTTACAAAAAGTTCTGGAAAAACTCATCCATCAATTGGATTTCTATAGAGGCATGAAATCTACTTGTAGCATATGACAGCAAAGGGCATTTCTAAGTAAAGAGCATTTTAATAACATTATATAGACTAGAAATGCATTGCTTCAAATAATAGTATTGTGATACAGACATTTTGATAACACTGAGCTAGCAATGGGTCAAGTTAGTTTTCCAACAATTACCATCCTAAACTGGGAAAATAAAGTATTCAAAAGGGGTGGAGTCCTTCTGAAATTGAAAGGTACAATTTAAAGATAAAATTGAAAGGTGGCAAACTTAGGGGTATGTGTTACTATATCCATCATAAACTAATGTTTGCTTTCCCTTTCTTCCTCCAACCTTGGGTATAATCACCTGAGAAAACCATTCACTCACATAGTTCTTTCATTCACACCTTTCCAAAGAAACATGGGTTCATACTACAAGGAAACCACTTCCATACAAGTGCAGAGAAACATGAATTGACCACATCAGTTAGCCAGTAAAGGGTATGCAGCCAGACCTTGATTTTCATCCAACCAATTTTCACCACTTCGCTCTTTTAAATGTTTTCAGTTGGAACCACATTTCAAATCTCATCCACATGGCTTTTTCTTTCAACCAATTTCATTCAACTTTCCATGGTGTTTGTTCATCAATGTTCATAGGTTTCTCTTTATTTAGATTTTACATG
Organism: Cryptoblepharus egeriae; assembly: GCA_030015325.1. NCBI lineage: Eukaryota > Metazoa > Chordata > Lepidosauria > Squamata > Scincidae > Cryptoblepharus > Cryptoblepharus egeriae. Next base: position 20,129,733 of record JAREYC010000004.1, on the reverse strand, counting down.
CTTATGTATGTATGTATGTATGTATGTATGTATGTATGTATGTATGTATGTATGTATGTTTCTTGCTGGCTAAAATATATTTGCAGCAAGGCATTCAATCATTTTTACTTTCATCCACATTCTAGTCCCTAACCAGACAGAAGTGCAAGGTACAGTTTTATTCAACTTTCAATTAGACAATAGAAATAAAAGAAGTAATAATTCAATGACTGATTGACTATGATCTATATAAAATAGAGGGTAGGAAGGTTCATAATAGAGAGAAGGATGAGAACAAAGGGCACAATCCACAAAGCACTTGGGTTACCCTACCTCTCACTGGGCCGACCCAACTGCAAGATGCTCCAGCCTAGTTCTTCTGGAAAAGGACTGGGGCAGCCTAAGACAACATAGGCTATCCCAAGACAGGTGGACCTGGGTTGCCCTAACTGGAGCAGCCTAGGCAGCTCAGGAGAGGCATGTTGAAGGCATGTTTAGCGTTGCCTAGGGCAGAGCAGTTACTCTGTAACCAGAGCCTGTTTCCAGGGCAGAAATGCCCTCTTCCAGCTCCTCAGAGTTATACCACCTCAGGAGCAGGTATAGTTATGAGCAGACCCATAGTGGTCCTTGATTAGACAGGGTAAGAATGGCAGCGTTGACCAAAAACATGAGTTCTTGGCCAGCCTGGCTGCAACCCCTGCCTCTCAACCTCAGGATATGGAACTACGGCACCCCACTAACCTGGGGATACAGCAGGACACTCCAACCATCCACCCTCCACTAAAAGTACTGCTGTACTGCATTCTCATGTTGCAGCTGTTACTGGTTGTCAGGAACTTCTGGGCTTCCCTATAAGGCAGGCACCAGAGCTGTTCCTTGTTCAGTGTGATCTGAGGGGGTCTCCTCAGAAGCAAGCCCTCCCCAAATGTCACTGTCTTGATGTCTATTTAGCATGATCTGGAGCAGCTAGGGCAACCCAGGCTTCCTGACTCTGGCTCCAGCATAACTCTCTGCTCTGGATACAGAATAGTTGGGACAGCCCAGCTAGGGCTCTCCTCACTGCCCTTACTCTGGACTGTGCCCAAAAGTAGATAATTTGCAAGCATGTTTATTTAAAATATTTAATAATATACCACCTTTCCCATTTTCAAGGTGATGTGAACATTTGTTCATGCCTTTCAAATTCTGCTGAATACACCTATATAGTTTTCTGGATGCATCATCAGACAGGGTCTTTGCATTCTTAAAAGAATGATAAATACCTGATAATATTTTGCTAATTTGGTGTTAAGAATAAAACTATATGGGCTGGCTCATGCTGACAGACAGCTGCCCATGACAGTGTCTTGAGAGCCTGAAGGGCCCCTGGCAAATGTCAAGCCCTGAGACACTCATGCTCAAGTGGTTTTTGTACAAATTTAGCACTTCCTCATGGGTAATGTTTGCATGGGATTTATGCCTTTGAAAGGACCATAACTACCATGCACATCACTGTAATTGATGCTATAGGTAGTGATGCTACAATAGACAAATTAAATCCTAACTTAAAAACTTATTAACTGAGAATCTATTTAAATTGTGGTTTCACAATTTAATCAAACGGTGACCTAAACCAGTCAGTTTAGGATGCCAATAGCTTGTAAAAGAAAGTGCATCCTGATTAGATGTCACCAGTGGAGGAATTCAAATAAATTAACAACAGGTTCTATAGAGTAAGTGAGGATTTTGCCCCCCATTCATCTCAGTGTAACTAGTGGGATTAACAACAGGTTCTATGGAGTAGATGAGAACCTGCTGAAGCCCACCTCTGGATGTCACTAATCAGCGAGACAGGTTAATTGCTACTAACATCAGCAATGCTTAGTCAGGAATTATTTCCTTTGAGTAAAACCAATCTGCCTAGATCAGTCTTGGGTGACCTCCCCTCAGGCTACAACACTGTTGAGAAAACAGTAGGAAATTCATATTGAGCACAATTCTAACCATGTTTACTCAAAAGTAAGCCCCATTGTGTTCAATGAGCCTTAGTCCCAGGTAAGTGCCTTTAAGATTGCAGCCTTTATCTTGGATGCACATTTTTTTGTATCTCTCTTCATCCTAGATTATCCAGATCATTTTGCCCAGACAAAACAGATCAAATCACCTAAAAACTTACCTCAAGCAATGCAAAAGTCTGGAAAAATTTAAGTGTCTTTTGAATGCTTTTGTATAAACCTTTGTGTGTTCCATTTTCCATATAAAATCGCACCATGGTAATTGCTAAAACCAGCCACCTAGACAAAGAAAGAAAACAGTGTTTTTTCTATTTTTTTCAATGACACACATGACACACTCATGTGTCATTGTCATTTCAATGACAATGACACACACTCTAATTTTCACACACATCTCAGTAACCCCAAGTCTATAAACTCTCAAAATGCATCAGATAATAAACCTTTAACAAACATACTTGGATGTTTAACATAAAGCCCATGGAAGCACATTAACTGGCCTATGTGATAAGTGTGCTCTCCCATTGTTGCCCTTTCATCAGCACAGCTGAAAGAGCAGCTGGCAAGGAATATGGGCTCTCCCATATGTGAAAATATAGTAAAGATTTGCAGATTTTCTCTTCTGAAATCATGAGCCATTGAAAGTGGAGACCTTTCAGCCAGGCTGGTGGTAATCGGTTCCTAGTGCTTTTCTACCAGACTCAAAAGAGCTATATTTTGAGTAAAAGGATGCATCTCTTATATTGAAAGCACATCCTAGTGCTCTCATGGTAGCTGTACAAGGCAAAGCAAGTTCCTTGTTGCTAAATCACTGTCCTGCACCCAAAATTTTAGTAAAACTGTTCAGGTACTGCAGCTTTGATTCTAAGGAAACGTTCTGCTCTGCCAGAAGAAGAGGGACAATTTGTTACTGCAGACTTCTACAAACAGACAAGCAAGGATGAGTCTCCTAGAAGCAACGTCAGAAGATGAGAAAGACTATCGAGGTTTGTGCACCTGCATCATGAGAAGAAAAATATTGGAAATGGCTGCTCTCACCCACCACTCCACTCCGTCTCCCTCTTCCATTTGAGAGGGAGAGCCTATCAGGTAAGGGGGAGAAGTATTTACCGCACTCTCACAGGTACCGGGAGGTCTTGGGCCAGCTCTTCTTGGAGCTGCTCCTCAGCTTAGAGAGCACCCAGCCAAACCGATTCTATATCGGACCCTTTTAAACTAGCCAGAACAGGATTGCAAAACACCAGCCACCATACATACCATGGCAACAGATGCTCCCACTCTAGCAAGTAGACTGAAAGAGGTTAGGCAGGCTTTAACATTATGAATGCTTAGTGACCAGAAAATGGTTATGAGGGTGGTAAAAATTAGTCCTTGGTCCCAGTTTCTTCCAAAAATGCATGTTTTAAGTAATGCATACTGCCACTGACATACATAGCAAAATTCATTTCCAAATAGATACCAAACAAACAAGATTCCACAGGTAGCATAACATTTAGAAACCACTGCCAAATGCAACCAAAAGTTGAATCTGACCTTTTCAAAATCCTAAAATCTCATGCTTTCTGAAAACCCTTTTCAGGAGAGTTTGATGATTCACCCTACAATCCAGAGTAACTACGGGAGCACGTAAGAGACTTTATGTGCACCCATAGTTGCTGCACTACCTAGTGAAAACCTATGGGAAATTCATATTGCAATCCAGAGCAAATTGTTCTTACACCGGAGCAAGGACTCCACGTAGTTACTCTGGATTGCGCCTTTAGACTAGCAGTTGTACTGAATTCCCATAACCAATCACATGCACACAGCCATAATCCAGCACAACCTTTCAATAAAATTATGTAGAATTTCAGGAACTAAAGATTTCACTGCTCAGGCAATGATTTTTAAAAAATGTGCAGCTGAATGTTCTTTAATAAAAACAAGAGTCTTTTCCAGATCTGATGAGTAAAATAAATGAATTGATACTTCTAGACTACCCATGTCTACTCCCCATCAAATTCTGCAACTCCTGGAATGGGACATCCTACCAACACCACTCTCATTCAAGCTATCCACATATAGGAGGGCCTTATGGCAATGCTTGCCAGTTGACACACCAATAAAGGCAGATTATCCCTTATCTGAACATCCATATCTGAAATTTAGACATTTTTGTCCAAGACTTGTTTTCTGTAGAAAGCACTGAGCTCATTCCCATACATAATGCAGATATATTGTGCACACTATGGTGCAGCTGCCTTGAGTCTTGCAAAGAAGATGAAATATAAATAAAGTTCTAATATAATAATTTTATATAGCCAATATTGTACACACACACATATAAACACACACACACATAGCCTGTATTATATATACAGTGGTGCCTCACATAACAAGTTTAATTCATTCCGGAAGCTTGCTTGTTATGTGAAACACTCTTTATGTGAAGCGGATTTTCTCATAGGAAATAATGGAAACTCAGAATATTGCTTCCACAACCCCAAAAAATATTCATATAAAATATTAACTGGATGTAAAAATGATGACAAAACACTGGAATTGAATTCAAAACATGCATTCAATGTGCATGATCCTATGAAGTCTACTTAGGCTGCAATCCTAAAGACACCTTCCTGGGAGTAAGACCCATTTAACACAATGGGGCTTACTTCTGGAAAGACATGCTTAGGAGGCTGCATCAAAGACAATTTCTTCTGCAACCCAAGATACTTTCAAAGTGTCTCCCCACTTTCTCCTTCTCTTCATCCTGAGCCCTCTCTTTCCCCTGCTCCCTTCTGGCTAGCCCTGAGCTGCTTCCCTCTTTTCCACTGCTGTTTTCTCCCTCTGCCCAGTAGACACCAAGCCACAGGAGGAACAGCACAGAAGTGTTGCTTTCGCTATGGGCAGGCACACTAGGCAGCCCTGACACTTTTTAAAAGGGCTGCTGGCCAGCGCGTCTGCCCCAACTGCCAACGAGTGTGCTTGTTAAGTGCTTGCAATACTTGTTATGTGAGGCAGAATTCTACAGAATTTTTTGCTTGTTATGTGGATCACTTGTTAAGCGAGGCACTTGTTAAGCAAGGTACCACTGTACAGTATAATGATAATACTGGCTGTAGCATTTTGTTCTCTGATCTCTGGTATGTATCAGTACAGTTATTGTTGAAAAATGTGACACCCAATGGGTAACAGTGAAAAGAGAAAGTGTAAGCTCATTATATTGATGCAATTCTGAAGTACAGACGAATCCAAAATCAGGACACCTTCTTGCCCCAAGCAGTCCAGATAAGGGATTAACAACCTGTAGAGCAGTGGTTCTCAAAGTGGGGATCATGACTCCCTTGGGGGGGGTCACAAATACATTCCAGGGAGGTCCTGAAGAGATGGGTGCCACCGTCTTGGAATCTGGCAGTGGGCACTGCCATCTTGGAATGGAGAACTGAGGCTGTTTTCCTGGGAGTAAATTCCATTTAATACAATGGGACTTACTTCCAAGTAGATATGAAAGAGCTCTGGCATCACTTCCTGTTTGATGGCACTTCCAGCCATGACATCACTTTCAGGAGGGCCCTGGACTGAAAAGTTTGAGAGCCACTGCTGTACATACAGACATACAGACTAATGTTTCAACCTGCCCTCTTAATGTTTCAACCTACCCACTTTTCCTGGCTGAGAACAACACTATTGTATCGTGACTGTGAGAAGCCGTTAACATGGATAAGCAGTGCTGCATATGTTACACAAAAAGTGCTGAAGACATTAACATGAACCCACACGTAGACTTAGATAAATATGTGTATCACTGTCACTTGAGGCTTATGCACTGGACCAGTATTTTTAACCAGTGTGCTGTGGCACACTGGTGTGCCATGGATAGTCCACAGATGAGCCATGGGATTTTGGGAAAAGTCATTTATTAATAGGAAAATTAGAGGATTCGAACAGTCTAGTATGTTTTGTCAATGATACAAACAACTGATTGTGTGCTTTGAAAATTTCAGTGCCTTGTTAGTGCGCCATGAGATGAAAAAGATTGAAAATCACTGCACTGGCCAGTTGAATTTGGGAGTACAAAGAAGGACAGAGTGCCTTTATCTTTAACCCTTATCTTGAAAAGATAATGTTGGCATGTACACCTACCCTTCTGTGTTGAGCACCTGCCAACATTACTTCTAGACAAGGGCTCAAGGTGGAGGCATTCTGTCCCCCTTTGCATCACATTACCCAGTGTCCCCAGGTGTTATAGCAGTCTCTCTCTGTAATGTTATATGAGTGCAAGGGGTGCTGTGGTTGAAGGCTTCATTACTTAGTCTTCTCAATGGACTAGTCCTCAATGAGGACTCTGTACTTACCTTTCTATGAAAAGGGTTTTAGGTCTGTGCCCTCCCTTTGCATCTGGTCACCCTTTAGGGAAAGAGCTTTTCCTAAGGAAGAGGATGCCATCCAAGCATGTTGCTGTTCCAGGTGGGGGGATCAACCTGGAATGGCTCTGAAGGGGAGAGACTTGAGTGCTGCTCCCCCTCTAACTATACCACTGCAGCCTTCCAATCAGAACGTTCAGCTCCCCAACGTTCCATCCATAGAACGTTCGCGTATGCGAACGTTCTATGGATGGAACGTTGGGGAGCTGAACGTTCTGATTGGAAGGCTGCAGTGGTGTAGCTAGAGGGGGCGCAGCACTCAAGTCTCTCCCCTTTAGAGTGACTGCTGCGACCCCCCTAGCTATGCCACTGGATCCTGGAGGAGATCTTGCTTGCGCCCCGTCTATGAATTCTGCCGAGGGAAGCATTCTGTCTGCTTTCCACCCCCTGGCATTCCTGGCTGGGGCTATACTTAACCTCTGCGGTTGGACTGGAGAACGAAGCTCGTGCCTGCACCGTATTTGGACATGCAAGACAAGTCAGGCTGAGCCCCTTGTGCTGCTCCTGTGCCTCCCCTTCCCCCTGGATCTCCCAGCCCCTGGACCCCCTAGACCTCCTGGACTCCCCAGCCCTCTTGGGCAGGGAAAGCATCACCTCTTCTCCACCCTGGAGGGCTGCAGGCAAGGCACCCCTTGGCCCACGCACTCACCCAGCAGTCATGGTGATGTTGTAGAAGATGAGCCAAGCGGTGGTCACTGCTCCCCGACGGCGGGGCAACCCCTTGCCGTTCTCCTTCTCCTCCAGGGAGCCGTTCCCAGCTCCTTCCTCCTCGCTGGACGCCATGGTGTGGCTCCCTGCAAGCCCAGCCGGAGGAGGGCTCAAGTGGAGGCAGCTGGCTCCGCTGACCGCCCCGTCTGTCTTCGGGCAGCTGCTCCCAGGCAGCTGCCACTCGTCGGAGGCTGTGCCAACCCTGCCCTCCCTCCCTCTCTCTCTTTTCCTCCTATGGGGCTCCAGAGGGTACCAGCATCTCCTCTTCCCCCCCTCCAGGGAGACCTGGAGGGCTGCAGGCAGGCAACCCCTCACCACCCACACTCGCTCAGCCCCCATCACTGTGCATGGACTGTGCAGTCCAAGTCCCACTAATGGTGATCATGTCCTTTAATTTCCAGCATATGTCCTCTTTTTTTTAGCCTTGTATCAAAAAAATTCATTATCCTCCTTTTCCTTGTCAGCAGGCAGCATGCAGTCTTCTTTTAATTAACAAATTATATATAGATCATAGAATCGTAGAGTTGGAAGGGACCCAGTGGATCATCTAGTCCAACCCCCTGCCTGTAGCAGAAGATCCTCATCTTGTGGGGACCTAAAAACTGAAGGCTCCAATCCTAAACACACTTTCCTGGGAGTAAGAACCATTGAAAACAATGGGACTTGCCTTTGTGTAGACACGGTTAGGCTTGAGTTCTATATGTAGTACAGTAGTTTTACTGTTCATATCAATATTGTAAAAATAACAGCATCTACTTGACTGTGCAAAAATCAGTAATAATAATAATAATAATAATAATAATAATAATAATAATAATAATAATAATAATGCACTCCTGGGAACGTTACACATATTGAGACGATGCCTTTGTGATTCCTAGTTCCTTGGATAGGAACCAAATTACAATAGAGCCAATTCCAGTCAAACTCCTGGCGACTGTGAATACAAAAACAATAGCAACAACATAATAACAAATAAATAATAATAATAATAATAATAATAATAATAATAATAATAATAATAATAATAATAACAACAATAACAATAACAACAATAACAGCAAACAAACCAAAATATTCATAGCAATAATAATATGTATGATTTTGTCTAGCTTTTAATTTTGTCATGCCCTACATTTTTCTTGGGTGTTCTACATTTTGGGGGGTCTTGTCCTCTTTTGCGGTTATGACATCTAGGCTGCAATCCTAAAGACACTTTTCTGGGAGTAAGACCCTTTGAACACAATAGGGCTTACTTTTGAGTAGACAGTTTTAGGCTTGTGCTCCTAGTCACCCTAATCCCTCTAAAGTCTATGAAGTTTACTCCCACTTAAGTAAGGATAGGATTGCAGCTTAAACAAATTATCCACTCTCTCCAGAACTTTAGGTGTCTATAGGATTGCAGCATACATGAACTGGAGCCCAATCCTCTCCAACTTTCAAGCATGTACACAACAAACAAGACACCTGCATTCTGGTGCCGCTCCCTTGCATCTGGCATGCCAAACTAAACTATTTCTAAGACCAAGAAGTTTTACATAATTGGTTTGTCACCCACAATGGACTTTTCCTCCAGAAATTTGTCCAATCCCTTTTATAGGTCTCCATCCCAAATGTCATTATCAGCTCTTGCGGCAAGGAGTTCCACAGACTAATTACATGCTGGGTAAAGAAATATTTTCTTTTGTTTGTCCTAACTCTCCCAACACACAGTTTAAGTGGATGTGCATTCTGGTTTGTGGGGGAGGGAAAAGAGCATGTGCCCTACCTCTCTTCGTAATTAGCATAATAATGGAGTAAACATTATTACTACATACTATTATCCTCTGATATTATCCCTTGCATAGCAATGAAACATTCAAGCTCAGCACTGTATCACTGAATGACAGATACAAGATCCTACCAGAACAAGAGAAAAGGGGTGCTGCCTTGGTGTGCTTTTTAGGCTGTTGTCCTGTCCTTACTTTTTTGGGAGTAAGGCTGCAATCCTAAAGACACTTTCCTGGGAGTAAGACCCATTGAACACAATGCGACATGGTTAGGATTGTTCTCTAAGCCCATTGAGCCCAATAATACTTACTTCTGAGTAGACATGCATCGAATTGAGACCCTAATGGTCTCTGCCCTAATAGCAGTTTTGAGGTTCTCTTGTATTCACAGCTGCCCCTGGAGTTTCAGGTGGCACCTGTGGCACTTTGCTCAGCTTCATCTAATCCGCCAACTGCAGCCACACCTGAGTGACTCAATTCTGGCCACGGTAACCCATGCAATACTGACATCTAGATTGGATTATTGTAAAGCGCTCTGCATGGGGCTGCCTCAGAAGATGGTCTGGAAACTCCAACTAGTACAGAATGCAGTAGCTTGTGTGGTTCCTGGACAGTGGCGGGCTCCAGCAGGTTCGCACCTACTCTATAGAACCGGTTGTTAACAAGAGACAGGATAAAGTTTAAAAATAGCCACTAAAAAGTGGCTGCCAGATGGGCGTAGAACCGGTTGTTAATTTATCTGAATCCCATTGCTGTTGCTGGGGCTCAGTGGTTCGATTCTGTTGTGCCACTGCTTCAGCGGCTACACTGGCTGCCCATTTGTTTCCAGGCTGAATTCAAAGCGCTGGTCTTGACCTTTAAAGCCCTCTATGCAGTGATGGGATTCAAAAAAATTAACAACCGGTTCTATGCCCATCTGGCAGCCACTTTTAAATGGCTATTTTTAAACTTTATATGTCCTAATTCCCATTAACAACCGGTTCTATAGAGTAGGTGCAAACCTGCTGGAGCCCACCACTCAGGTCACTACCCTGGCTCAGGTCCAGGGTATCTGAGGGACTGCCTCCATCCATTCAATCCGTCCATCATCTAAGATCAGTGGTGGTGGTGGTGGGGGGAGTTCTGCTGACTGTGCTGTGTCAGGCAGTATAGAAATTGGCACTTGGAATTTTTGCAGCATGAGCTAATGCACGCAACATAATTCTGTGCAACTTGGGTTTTTCTTGGGCCTCAGCCTGTGTGTGTGGAGCTCTGACAGGCTCTGAGTCCTATGTGAAGCCTGTGTGGCCTGGAAGCCTGGTGAAGCCCTGGATGTTCCAGAGAAGGCCTGAGTTTTGGTACATGTAACTACTGAAGTCTTGCCGTGATAAAGTTGCATGTATTGCATTGCCAACCGTCTGCAAAGCCAAAGTTGTGAAACTACAAGAGATACAGCCTTGGATACGTAATGTATTCCATGTAAAGACTATTTTACTTTGTTCAGTGAACCTGGACTTCTTGTTCTGCTTTTACTCATGTTAACACAGAACCTATTCAAAACAGCTTCTGTCTTTTTGGTGATTTTATTTCACCGCTGCGCTTGTCAATAGAAGTAGCTAAAGGGGCTGTCACATGAAGGACTCAACATGCTGCCATTGAAAGTGGTGAGAGGTGTGGCGGCTAGGAGCAGGGCTTTCTTGGTGGTTGCACCCCAGATCTGGAACTCCCTTTCCTTTGACTTAAGAACTGCTCCCTCCTTGTACAATTTTTGGCAGGGCCTAAAAACCTTTCTGTGCACAAAGGCTTTTTAATTATTTTGGAGGTTTGGGGGTGCTGTGTTTTTTGTCTTGTTTTAAGTTGGTTTTCTTGTATTTTTAGGCCAGGATGTTTTGCCCCTAGGAAAAGTTGTCGAAAATCACTTCTAAACTGATGAACAAATTAAAAGCGAAAAATGATGCCTTGATGAAGAAATTTCAAGATCTGAAAAAGAATAGAGAAAAGAGTACAAAAATGAGTGCGTAGCCAGAGATGGGGTGAAGGTTTCAAGAAGCAAAATCAAGAACGTATGGAACAGCAAAACTTTCTGCCCAGAGGTCAAAGAACCAGTGAGAACCAGTGGCCAATAGCAGAATCCTCTTCTTGGAACGGAGACAACTCTGACAGTCCTCTGGATGCAGAGCTCAGACCCTCAGATGGAGTCACAGAACATCTCCAACATTTGTCCCGTCATACTTCCTTCAGTACCCTCACATCCGGGGGCTTTGCTTTCTGTCCATTGCTCCTGCTTCTGATTCTGTCAGTTCTGTGCACAAATAAATCTCCATCAAGCACCTTTGTCTGTCTCCATTTGAGTTTCCAACTTGGTTTCTTCCAGAGGCCCAGAACCGTACACAGTGGGCTAACCAAACAAACAAACAAACAGGGTTGGTGGGGAGACGGGGAGCTCCCTTGAACTGCCCTGCAGTCTCCAACTCCAAGCTCTGCCCTTGATGTGCTGTGGGTGACCACCCCTCTTTCCACCAGGCCTTGCATGATCACCCTATCAAGTAAAGCCGATTCTGCCCTCATGCAGGGAAAAACAATGTATTGGTGTCGGTATGTTGCACTGCTCCGTTCTGCTCCCCCCAACTGAAATGGCTTCCAACGCACGACACTGAAGCTTCCTCCAAGACTGAATTAATTTGGAAAAAAGAATTTACATTTCAAATTGGAATAAATTTACATAAATAAGACATTAGATATATAACATAGGAATGAATGAATCTTACTAGGCTTATTTATAATACAGTAAGTCCTCGACTTACGAGTTGGTTCCATTCCAGAACCTTGTTCATAAGCTAAAATGTCTGTAAGTCCAACAAAGTTTGTTGGACTTGAATCTAATCTAATGTAGAGATCATCAGCCTCTCATCATCATCAGAATAATGAAGGTTCTGATGGAGTTCCCAAGATGGTATGGCAAGCCTGGAAGCAGACTCAATTGTATCCAACAATTCTCCATATATTCTCCAATATACATATTCTCCAATAAAACTTTCTATTTTAAAAAAGCTTTTTATTGTGGCAGAGATTGGAGGGAGTTGTTGTTTTCATTGTTTTTCACTTATGTATTTTTAATGCTTTTAATTGTTTTATTGAATGTTTTTAATATGTTTTACTTGTTAGCCACTTGGAGTCGATTGCGGCATGAGAAAGGCCAGGTACAAATTTACAAAATAAATAAAATATATATTTTCCAATAAAAATACCAGTTAAATGCAGAAAATGGACCCAATCATGATAATTTCTGCAAATAACAAAAACCACATTGCAGATAACAAGAAGTAGATGGTAAGCAATTCTGTCCCTTACAGATAAGCAAATTTGCAGATGGCAAAGTCACATATAAAAAACTGTGTGTTTATAATGTATAGAGTATATGTGTACATATACTGGATGTGTGTGTGACAGTATATGAGTGTGTGTGAGTGCATATGCATTTTTGTATGACTGAGAGAATATTTGAGTGTATGTGTTTGAGAGAGTGTGAGCCCACTCCTATGCTTGTCTATTAAGAATTAAGTCTCATTAGTGTCAAAGGGGCTTACTTCCAGGAAAGTGTGGATCCTATCACACTTCAAGGAAAGTGTGGTTAGGATTGCAAACTGTTTGAGAAGTATGGCTGCAATCCTAATCTCCATTTAGGACGGAATGAGCCCCAGTGTAAGTCCTGTGCTGACGTGGAGGTGTCACAAAAATGCCATAAGGCACTTCTGTCCCATAAGGCACTTCTGTGTTATGCAAGTGCACAGACATATGCTGACCTCCCCACACCACTACTGGAAGATATGCCAGGTGAGTTAGTCTGGATGAAATTTGTTAGGATTGCACTCTATATAAGTTTATGTGTGAGACAGTATAGGAGTGTATGTGTGTGAGAGTATGATTGTGTGTATGAGTGGGAGAGTATATGAGTATGTTTATGTGTATGAGAGTATTTGAGGGTTTGTGTAGGACTGTGTATAAGACAGTATATGAATGTGTTTATGATGTGAGTATTTGAATGTGTGATACTGTATGAATATGTGTATGAGTGTGAGAGTATGGCTGCAATCTTCAGCCCCAGTTACATCAGCTTAAGTCCTGGTACAAGTCCCATGTATCACAAAATTGTGTCACAGAATTGTCCAAAGTGCTATAAGACATTTCTGCACCACTCCTGGAAGAGTTAGGCTAGTGCAGAGAAATGTGCCGGCCTCCCCACACCACCACAGGAACAGAGAGCGAGTGAGTTGTTCTGGCCTAAATTGGTTAGGATTGCACCCTCTAAGTTTGAGAGAGTGGGTGCAATCCTAACCATGTCTACTCCAAAAGTAAACCCCATTGTGTTCAGTGTGTCTTAGTCCCAGGAAAGTGTCCTTAGGATTGCAACCTATATGAGTGTGTTCTGTGCATATGTGTTTGTGTGTATGAGCATCTAGATCAGCGTTTCTCAAAGTGGGGGTCGGGACCCCTTTGGGGGTCGCCTAGAGGTTTCCTGGGGGTCGTCTAAAGACCCCTGGTGCAGGGGGCCAAGTCAGGCTTGCCAGACCTCCGGCTGTAGCTGCGCACACATTGGGGTTGACTGACAGCCTCAGGGCCCAATCCTATGCATGCTCACTCTGAAATAAATCCCATTATAGTTAGGGGGGCCTTTACTCCCATGTAAATGTGGATAGGATTGCAGCCTCAGGGCCCAATCCTATGCATGTCTACTCTGAAATAAATCCTATTGTGTTCAATTTGTGCATAGAACACACATTTCATTTGTAACAATGAAAATACAATCCTGCATATCAGATATTTACATTACGATTCACAACAGTAGCAAAATTACAGTTATAAAGTAGCAATGAAAATAATTTTATGGTTGGGGTCCCCACAACATGAGGAACTTATAAAGGGGTTACGGCATTAGGAAGATTGAGAACCACTGATCTAGATGAATATTATTTAATTTTATTTATTTATTTTTATATCTCTTTCTACCTAAGTAAGGGCTGTGGGTGGTGCAAGTGGTTAAGACACTGAGCCTGTTAAACAGAAGGCCAGGGTTTGAGACCCAGGTCCCCACAAGACAGAGTGAGCTCCTGTCCTTAGCCCAGCTCTGCGATGCCAGCTGGATCCAATCGTATTGGCTCTGCCGTTCCATTGGACTATTTCAGTGGCATGGAGAGGGGGGGATTTGCTGCTTGGGTAACAGCCTATCCTCCATATCAATCTACCAACAGGATAGCCTATCCTCCATATCAGTCTACCCAGACCTTTGTGCTTTGCATGAAGTGTCGAGCACAATACCATAGTTTTTCAAGACTGAAGGATGCCAAGTTATTTTTCTACTTAAGGGCACTGCTGCGGCTTAGTGGTTAGAACACTGTGTTTGCCAACTGAACAACCTGATTGTTGGCAGGTTGGCAATTTAAGACCAGAGTTCTAGACCCCAGAGCGCCTCAAGATGGAGTGAGCTTCTGCCAACCTAGCAGTTTGAAAACATGCAAATGCAAGTACAGTGGCGCCTTCATGTAACAAATGCCTCATGTAAAGTATGTTCCACTTAAACAAAAATTTCTCTAGGATTCTGCTTCACGTAACAAACTGTGTTTCATGTAACAAACAAACTCGTTGGCAGTTGGGGCAGACGCGCTGGCCAGCAGCCCTTTTAAAAAGTGTCAGGGCTGCCTAGCGCACCTGCCCATAGTGAAAGCAACACTTCCATGCTGTTCCTCCTGTGGCCAGATGTCTGCTGGGCAGAGGGAGAGAAGAGCAGTGGAGAAGAGGGAAGCAGCTCAGGGCTGGCCAGAAGGGAGCAGGGGAGAGAGGCTCAGGACGGAGAGAAGGAGAAAGTGGGGAGACACTTTGGAGGTGTCTTGGATTGCAGCCTCCTAACCATGTCTACCCAGAAGTAAGCCCCATTGTGTTAAATTTATTTAACACTCCCATTTAATTTATTTCACTCCCATGAGAAGCTGGGTGCAGCCATCTCGGATCCTGGCTCTCGGCTTCCACTGAAAGCACCAAGGGGTCCAATTCAGGGGTTGTCAATGTGGGGGTCACAAGAAGCTGGGTGCAGCCATCTCGGATCCTGGCTCTCGGCTTCCACTGAAAGCACCAAGGGGTCCAATTCAGAGGTTGTCAATGTGGGGGTCACAAGAAGCTGGGTGCAGCCATCTCGGATCCTGGCTCTCGGCTTCCACTGAAAGCACCAAGGGGTCCAATTCAGAGGTTGTCAATGTGGGGGTCACAAGAAGCTGGGTGCAGCCATCTCGGATCCTGGCTCTCGGCTTCCACTGAAAGCACCAAGGGGTCCAATTCAGGGGTTGTCAATGTGGGGGTCACAAGAAGCTGGGTGCAGCCATCTTGGATCCTGGCACAGTGCCAGGATCCAAGATGGCTGCACCCAGCTTCTTGTGACCCCCACATTGACAACCCCTGAATTGGACCCCTTGGTGCTTTCAGAGGAAGCTGCTTCCTCTTGAGTCCCCCCCCCCCAACAGCTGTGAAGAGCCGCCTCCTCATGGGCAGAGCCACTGTGGCTGCCCCCTGCGAACGCCTGAGGGTCCTCATTTCCCTGGCCCTCCCTCTGAGAGGACCACAGCGCTCCTCCTCTCTCCCCCCTCCCCTTTGGAACCTCCACAGAAAGACCCTTGAAGAGGCCTGTCAGGCACTGCGCGGGACAGCCCTTTATTTCCCGGCGTGCAACGCGAGGCCGGCTTCTGAGGGAGGAGATGAGAGTGGAGGGAGGGGCGTGGCCTCCAGGCAGGGGGCGGAGCCTGCGCTGTGGCCGGGCCTGGCTCAGTCCCTGCAGGCGGTGAGGTGTTGTTGTCCTCGGAGGGGGTGGGCGAGGATCCATCTGCCTGCCTTCCCTCCCTCCAGGCCGCCCTCCCCGGGAAGATGCCGCTCTTCACCACCAACCCCTTCGACCAGGATGTGGGTGAGTGAATGAGGGGGGCCCTGGCAGCCCCACAGAAGGACACAGGCCCTCCCCAGGCTCCCCTCCCCGCCCTTCGTCCGCCCCCACCCCCAGGAGTCTCCATTCTCCCCCACTGGGCCTGGTTGTGAGTGAAAGACAGGTCTACTCAGAAGTAAGTCCCATTGAAGCCTATGGGGCTTACTCTCTGGTAATGGTGGATAGGATTTGGGGGATTAGTGCCTGCCCCTACGCATGTCTACTCAGAAGTAAGTCCCATTGAAGTCTATAGGGCTTACTCTCTGGTAACGGTGGATAGGATTGGGGGCTTAGTGCCTGCCCCTATGCATGTCTACTCAGAGGTAAGTCCCTTTGGAATCTATGGGGCTTACTCTCTGGCAATGGTGGATAGGATTTGGGGGCTCCTATGAATGTCTACTCAGAAGTAAGTCCCTTTGGAATCTATGTGGCTTACTCTCTGGTAAGTGGATAGGATTTGGGGGCTTCGAGCCTGCTCCTATGCATGTCTTCTCAGAAGTAAGTCCCATAAGGGTCAATGAGGCTTCCTCCCTGGAAAGGGTGGGTAGAATTTGGCCTCAGAGCCCCATCCTATGCCTGTTTAGGGTCAGTGAGGCTTACTCCCAGGGAAGGGCAAGTAGGATTGTAGGCTAGGAGTCCAATGTTATGGATATCTTTTCATTGGAGCAAGTCCCATTGGAGTCTATGGGGCTTACTCCCATTTAAAAGTGAATAGGATTGCTGTCTCAGTTTGATACTACATATATTTACTCAGAAGTAAGTTCCAATGAGGCTTACTGCCAGGAACGATTGGGTAGTATTGGACCTCAGAGCCCCATCCTATGCATGTCTACCCAGTAGTAAGCCCCTTTGGAGTCAATTAGGCTTACTCCCAGGCAGAAGGGGATAGGATTGCAGCCTCAGAGCCCAATCCTGTTTATGATATAGAGATCAATCCTAACCATGTCTACTCAAAAGTAAGTCCCATTGTGTTCAGTGAGTCTTACTCCCAGGAAAGTGTCTTTAGGATTGCAGCCTAAGTCTGGACAGAGTTGTGTTCTCAGAATCTGATCCTATGTACAGTATGTCTATTCAGTAGTAAGTTCCATTAGAGTCAATATGGTTGACTCTGAGGTAAGCGTGGATAGGATTGCAGCCTTAGAGGTTGCTCCTATGTATGTCTACTCAGAAGTAAGTCCCATTAGAGTTAATGGGGCTTATTCCGAGGTAAGTGTATAGGATTGCAGCCTCAGAACCCAATCCTATGCATGTCTATTCAGAAGTCCCATTAGAGTCAGGAGAGCTTGCTCCCAGGTAAGAATGGGAGGTGAGGAGGGAATTCTTCCCTGTCTCCCCTGAGGTGTGGCACCTTCTAGGCCACTTGGTCGCTCTGAGGGTTGTGGCCAGGAGAATGAGGACACTGAAGCATTTGCTGTGGCAGTCACTGTGGCTCTTGTCATGAGGTCAGGGCAGATAGGGTTTTGGCTTCAGAGCTCAGTCCTATGGATGTCTACCCAGAAGTAAATCCAATTAGAGTTAATGTACCATGGCTACAATCCTAAAGACACTTTCCTGGGAGTAAGATCCATTGAACACAGTGGGGCTTACTACTGAGTAGACATGGTTAGGATTGTACCCTTACTCCCAGTTTAAAAGTAGGCTGCCTTAAAATGCCAGATGCTTGAAGAAGTACAGTGGTACCTTGGTTTACAAGCATAATTCATTTTGGAAGCATTGTTGTAATCCAAAACGCTGGTATAGCAAGGTGATTTTTCCTGTAAGAAATAATGGAAACTCACACAATTTGTTCCATGACTCCAAAATATTCATTTAAAAATTATTACGATGCTGTAATATAGTACCAAATAGTAAAGAAAATAGAAGGACAAAAAGTAGACCCAGAGTACAATGGAGAGATAACATCAAGGACATACAGCACTAAATGAAATTGGAAGAGGCCACTAGAAACACAAGATCCAGGACTTTACATTTTCCTCAACATCCAAAGCAGTAAAAGAGGAAGTGAAGAAGAAAATACAAAATATAAAGACAAATAAAGCAAATTAACCTAAATTGCAAATTAAGTGGCAATCCTAAAGACACTTTCCTGGGACTAAGATCCATTGAACAGAATGGGGCTTACTTTTGAGTAGACATGATGAGGATTGTGCTCTTATTCTCTCAGGTTGCAATCTTACACTGATTATAGTAGGGCTTACTTTAGCATAGACATGCAAAGCTAGGTCTCTTGGGCTCCTTTCCATTGCCCCCCTTACATAGGAGTGGGCCCCATTGACTGTAATAGGCTTACTTCAGAGTAGACATCCATAGGTTGTGTCTATCCCGCCAGGACTATTTTTTCACTTGTATTGCAAGATGTCACTTGTATCGCAAGACAAAATGTATTAGGATTGTTTGCTTGTCTTACAAAATGCTCTCAAGCCAAGGTTTTACTGTACCAGGCTAGATAGGTTTCTTTGTCATGTGCTCTCTCAGGCATTTGATGGGCCCCTGTGTGATACCCGAAGCTGTATGAGATGGTCCTTTACCCTGATCCAGTAGGGTGGTTTTTATTGTTCTTAAGCGTGGATAGGGTTGTAGCCTTAGAACCCAATCCCATCCATGTCTACTCAGAAGTAAATCCAACTAGAGTCAATGGGACTCATTTCCAGGTAAATGTGGATATGATTGTGGTCAAAATAATCTATTTTGCTTGGTAACCAGGAAAAAAGAGTAACACACATGGGAAATAAAAGCTCACACCCATTGAATTGGGGAGGGATATAATTAGTCTGTGGTACTCCTTGCCACAGGATAGGGTGATGGCATCTGGCCTAGATGGCTTTATAAGGGAGCTGGGGAAATTTCTGGAGGAAAAATCCATCATGGGTTGCAAGGCATGATGGATATGTGCAACCTTGTTATCTTCTATATGTATATAAAAGAGAAAAGTCATTGACCGACTGACTGACTCATCAACGCTCTGCCAAAACTGCTGCACATGGGCGATTGATGCGCAATGGGGGGATGTCATATGGGGAATTTTACTCCCACAATGCGGGTATGCTTTTGTTATTTTATATATAGGTGACTTCAGAATGGCAGATGTAGGGGAGGGTACCAGTTTGTAGTTGTCTTTTGTACTCTGAGGAATTTGGTGGGCCCTTGTGAGATACATGCATTGGGATAGGCAGGCCTTAGGCTTGATCCAGTAGTGCTCTTGTGTGAGGGGTATTTCATGAGTTAAGGCAGTGGTTCTCAAACTTTCTAGCACTAGGCTAAGAATGGTAATCTGTTGGGAAACAGATTTTCAGAAGTGATGTCATTAAACTGGAAGTGATATCATGGCTGGAAGTGACATCAAGCAAGAAAGTTCAGACTTCTGCCCATTTTGGGCTTCAGAGTGTTTTATAAAAAAAGTGAGTCTTGGGCCCAAACAAAATGGTTTTTGTCACATTCAAACCCATATCCTTAATTTGATTGACTTCTCTGGGGTTATGAACTTAAGTTAATAACTTGCCTTTCAGGCATGGCTGTAACAAGGTGACTCCATACACTTTTGAAATGAGCAATGAAACTTGCAGAGCAAACTTTCAATATTGCCTCATTCATTTGTTTGGTAAACTGCTTTGAGAATTCTTTTTTAAATGTGCTATGTGTATGCATTGAATTTGTATGCTGAAAATACATGGCATCAATAGAAACAGGTTTTTTAGATGTTAGTGTAGAATAAAACCAACATTTTTTATGGAATAAAAGTCAACAGATGTTGCTTGTAAACAAGGAAGAACAGTGGCCTGTGTATTTTATGTAGACACAGCGTTCCAGACATAAAGGAAGATACCTGTTGTTACAATATTACCAAATACACTGTTGAGACCAGAGGATCCACAAGGCAGGGCCTCTGTGATCAGATCTTAAAGACTGAATAGGTTTATGTCACTTTAAAGACAAAGACTGCATTGAATACAATAGGACTTTCTTCTAAGTAGATAGGCTAAGGATTGCACTGTAAATCTAGCACTGTAGGTAGGGTTGCCATAATTGTCTTCCACAAAACCAGGACAGGATCCTCTTTCAAACTTACCAGTATGTGAACTCAGTCCCCCAAAACCGGGACAGTCCCAATTTTGGGGGACATATGGCGACCCTAGCTTTAGGTAGAGCCTAGAAGAGTATTGGTAACCTCTGGAGTCAAGCCAAAGCTAATGTTTCGTGCACTGAAGTGTCATCCCATTAAACACTAGTGGCTGAATTTTTACAACAGTAAGAAGGATCTGTATTCAAACTGTGCCACAGTTAACTGTACTGCTTAAAGCTGGTGAGTGACATTCCTGGACACATCAGTTACCTGAGCATATAGGGACAGCTCTAAAACTGGCATTGTCTTTAAGCTAAGCTTAAAGACACTTTATCAAGAGGAGTGCTGCTCTGTCAGAGTATCTGAATACTACAACCCAGAACTGAGTAATAGCTTATTATCAGGTCCTGGATTAAGCTGCAGTTTGTTTGCCCCCAGTTGATTGATGAGTCCCACTGGCTGCCTAGTTTGCTGACCTGTGAAGTTGGATGTCACCGGCATGCAGAAGACATTTCAGCCCAAACCTTTCACTATGTTTTTATGTAGCTGTTAAAGGCCATTGAGAATGCTGGCATTAAGTATGGGTGTGGTATTAATGGTGTTCTGACTGGAAGCAGCTAGATAGGAAAATAAAGATTTGAACATACTAATTCAGAGGTTCTGCAAGAAAGATTTGGCATCAGGCGTAAACTGAGACTCTTCAGTATTTGTGTACAGAGTCATCAGTGATTCATAGAAACACATGAGTGTTTGTCACAGGGCCACACCTTTCAAAATGAGATAGTCTGAGAGGAACTGTTAATGGTAAATGCTGCTTTTGTCTTAAATCCGCTGATGGAGAAATACAAGAAAAATAGCTATTTCTAAGAGACAGTGAGAGTAAAATATTTGGAATACCATATTAAAAATTGCCCTGTTCTACCCAACCAGAGTGGGGTCACTGGTTTACCATCGTGTCTCCAAATATTTTTTTAACTATTCTTATAAGAATTTCCCTGGGGAAAATTTGGGAGCAGTTCTTGGGCTTGTGCAAAGTTATGTGCTGGCTAACTGGCCTTTCTTACAATCCTAGGAGAAGTTTAATCAACTAGGGGAATGCCTGTATTCAAACAACAGGAGACTACCATGTTCAAATGTTAGCTTTTCCCACATTAAGGAAAGGCAGAGAACATAAATTTGTTGTGAGAATGGGAAGTCTTGTTGGTCTCAGGGTATGGAGTGGTGCCTGTAATAAGCAGTTTACCTCTATAAACAGGATATGATTGAATATGATGATTTTAGAATTAAAACATATAGCAATGTACTTTACACTCCCACAAAATAAAATTGAATTTGCCAATTGTCTGTTATAGGTCAGTGGTTCCCAAACTTATTCTATGGTTCTCAAACTTGGGACTATGGCGCATCACTAGGCCATGGCCCAGTTTTTGTGAAATTGACAGGACAACCAAGCTATGTGTATCCTACAATGTGCTACTTTGGGGGGGGGGGAAGAGCTCATCACTGTTATAGCCACAGAGGCTTTAGTGGCTGATAAAGTAAAGCTTCTTTCTTTTTGGGGGGGTGAATCCCAATTCTAAAAAGTTCGGGAACCACTACCAAGGCTGCTGCCTGATTTATAAAAGCTGCAAGGTCTGGCTTTAATGGTGATTCATCAGCAGTGCTCCACACCACCACCACACCACCAGCTTGTCTAACCCTTGTGCACATAGTCTAACATGTGTCAATTTCGCAAACCAACAAAAATTGGATCATGATCCTACCGGTAAATCCTGATCCCACAGTTTGGAAATCACTGTATACTTATGCTTTCCTTTGTTATGTTTTCCTTAAAATGCTTGAATGTAGAAGGAATCTATGATTTGTTGAAACATCTTATATGTTTTGTATAAACCTTAAAGATATTGGCAACTGTAGATTCCTTGATGTATCTGTTTCATAGCTAGTGATCTCTACCAATTATGTTTAATGTAAGTATTTTCTGTAAAAACTACAGTAGAGTTCAGAGTGCCATAGTAGTATCAAAATGTACAATGCAGTTTTATGCATGGGAGTAAGTTACGGGTCCACACAGTTACGGGTCCACAAAATCCATACCAGTTATGGGTCCACATAGTTATGTCACCCTCTAGTGAGATGGAAAGTCATCTTAACTGCTCTGGAGCAAGGGGCTTAATTTCACTTTAGGATATAGGCCAAATTCTGTCAAATGTAGTGGTATTTGACACTATAAAGTAAATATGCATAGCTACAGTCATGGATTACATTGCCTTAATATTGCCAAATTGTCTTAACATTGCCTCATTTCTGCCTTGTCCACATTAGATTCCTATGTAATATTGGGCAGAAGTGGCTACTTAGTTTCTTTAAAGAAGTGGGCCATCCTCTTTTGAGTAGCAGTTGCATGTTGTGTTGCTAGATTACATGTATAGAGAGCACATTCTATGGGTTACATCTATAGGGAGCACATTCTATGGAAGAACAAGAAGAGGAGGCTTGTAAAATTTGAGTCATGTTCTGTTAATTTTTTAAAAAACTGGAAAGGTACCCTGTTGGTGGCAGTCGGGAAATAAGAATTTCAGTTTCTCTTGTCTGCTTTCCCAGGCATAATTTCCACCTTAAAATTCTTTATTTGAGCTTGATCAGTGCTTGAAATCTAATCAGTTAGGCAAGCACTTAGTTTCAGCTAATAACGCTTCAGGCAGAGTTGATTCTTAGTAGAGCTGGGCTAAGGACAGGAGCTCACCCTGTCTTGTGGGGACTCGGGTCTCAAACCCTGGCCTACTGGTTAACTGGCACAGTGTCTTAATCACTTGAGCCACCCACAGCCCACATAAAAAGAGGAATGCATAAATTGACTACTAGTCTATATATACAGTATATTAAAATTGAAGACTGATTAACTGATTTGTTAACACCCACCCAAAACCACCAGACCTAGAAGTGTGAAATTTGAGGAGGGTATTCCTTCTATGATGTAGGCTCCCACTAAGAACTGATTTCAAACCCTAAGGGCTGAAAAGGTATACAATGTATTTTTGTTCCTATAATTAACATTGAAGATTAAGTCTAAGCTATCCAATTTAGGCTGGCATACCTCAGCTGGCATAACTTTGCTTGGTGGTGTGGGGAGACCAGCGAATGCCTGTGCACTTGGTAAAACCCCCCCTTCCCAGGATTGGGGCAGAAGTGTCTTATGGCACTTTGTGGCACCTCCAGACCTGCACAGAACTTGGGCCAAGACCTATGTCGGCCTAACTGGGGGTTATGATTGCAGTCTGATTCACTGATTCATCAGTTCATTGACTCATCAATTCTCAGTCAGTGGACCTCGACCTGATCCAGTTAAAACCCCTGTACCTAGAAGCATAAAATTTGGGCAACCTGTTGTCTTGTAGCACCCAGGTCTTGAACCCCGTCCTGCCAGGTGACAGGCATGGTGTCTTAACCAGCTGAGCCACTACAGCCCTTGTATTGCTTGGTGCCCAGTGTTGCCTGCTGCTGCTCAGTACCCAGGAGGGATGCACAGAGCCCGGTGGTCCCAGTGTTTGGTAGGAATGCATAGTGGTGCCTGGTGACTGCCACTGCCTGGTAC
This sequence comes from Cryptoblepharus egeriae, assembly GCA_030015325.1. Taxonomy (NCBI): domain Eukaryota; kingdom Metazoa; phylum Chordata; class Lepidosauria; order Squamata; family Scincidae; genus Cryptoblepharus; species Cryptoblepharus egeriae. Next base: position 20,106,282 of record JAREYC010000004.1, on the reverse strand, counting down.
CCACTTGTGGCCACTGCTGCCTGCTGGTGACTAGTAGGGGTACCCAGTGTCTTGTAGGGCCCACTACAAGTGGTGCTCACTGCCTGGTGTCTGATGCTGCTCATTGTGGCTGCTGGTGGCCACTGCCTGCTGGTGACTGCCAGTGCCCACTGGTTCCTGCCAGTGCCTGGTTTCCGCTGGTGGCTGCCAGTGTCCAGCCATGCCTAGTGCCCAAAAACATTCTTTAAATTTTACTCTTGCAATGAGAATAATATTTATGTTGAGGTTTTATAGCAATGATTGACTTTATTACCAGTTTGTACTTAAGGTTTCAAGTAATTACTGCTGATTATGTGTTGCTTCTTATGCTGCCATGTAAAACAGTGTTTTGTTCTTCTTCACCTAGTTGAGGAGTGAGCCTGTCAGGATTTATACCATAATTATCATCTTGCAGGTTACTATAGACTGGAAACTTTTAGTGTGTCAAAAATGAGACTACCATTTTTCATAGTAGATGTAGTCGATGGGGGTGAGAGGTAGAATTGAATGTGTTCTGACTTAAAGGAAAATGCTTGGTTTCAGGAAAAGCTTCAGGCTTGAATGTGAAAGCTAGTGTTGACTACTTGAAGTTATAGGTGACCCTATTTACATGATGCCATCATGTTTGTGTGCAGTAAAATTTATAATTGACTCTTCCAGACTTTCTTGAGAGAGCTTTTTTCTGGCAATATTTTCTAATACATGCATATTGTATACATGACTTCTGGAAAAGTGTTAGACATCCTAAATTGATTGGTATCATATTTTCATGCTTGTCATGTGTGCCAGATTAATCTTGCATGCTATATAAGTACAGTGGTGCCTCACATAAAGAGCTTAATTCATTCTGGAGGCATGCTCTTTAAGTGAAACACTCATTAAGTGAAGCAGATTTTTCCATAGGAAATAATGGAAACTCAGACGATTGGTTCCACAACTCCCAAAATATTCATATAAAAATATTAACTAGATGTAAAAATGATGACAAAACTGGAACTGAATTCAAAACATGCATTCAATGCGCATGATCCTATGAATTCTACTTAGGCTGCAATCCTAAAGACACTTTCCTGGGAGTAAGCCCCATTTAACACAATAGGGCTTACTTCTGGGTAGACATGGTTAGGAGGCTGCAATCAAAGACACTTTCCTGGGCTGCTGCTGGAGGTTCAAGGTGGTCGGTGGGGGCACTTGGGGGCAGTTAGGGGCAGCTGCCTCTGGCACCCCCAGACAACTGCCCCCAAGTTGGGGGCAGTTAGAGGCAGCAGCACTGGCCAGCAGCCCTTTTAAAGAGCCTCAGTGCGGAGCATCAGGGCTGCATAGCACGCGTGCCCATAGTGCGCTTACTTGTTAAGTGAAGCGGAACTTGTTATGTGAAGCAAGATTTCTTAGAAATTTTTGCTTGTTATGTGAAACGCTTGTTAAGTGAGGTGCCACTGTATATCCCTTAATTTTTAATAATCAAAATTATTGTGACATGGCAAACAAAATGGGTCACTTTCCGTGCTACCTGCAAGCAGCAAGTCATTCTGCTTGCCCAGAATGCCTTGGAACTTGTGGATTGCATGAGCCCCTGCATCCCACAAAATTGGATCATGACTATCACCAAATCATTTGCGGAGTGGGTAAGCAAGTGCCAGTTTAGGGAAACCTGCCAGCAGGAGGGGGTGATCAGAGATGCTGGTAAGGTAGAACAAAGGCATTTTAGGGGAAGGTGGGTAGACCAGACTTGGAACCTAAGGGTGGATCCCAACCCCCCTTTCAGCTGGCCCTGTGTGCATGTGTGCCAGTGATTTTGCTTGCTCTGATCATAGCGATGGCCGGTGCACAACATGGGACAAAGGACAAAAAATATCCTCTTGCTTTCAGTTGTGTTCTAGCCTCTTTCTATCTTATGATGGGTACAGTACAAGCCAGTCTGCAAGCCTATTCCAGTGTAGGTTATGATTGGGCTGCCCTCTGTTAAGCTTGGAAGCCATTACTGTATTTTACTATTACAGTGGTGCTTAGTAGTATTGGCATCCTTCAGTCTCGAAAGACTATGGTATCGTGCTCTGATTGGAGGTCCTGAAACAACATCTAGTGTGGCTAAAGAGGCCAATTTGAGAGTGGCAATCCCTTCCACACTGAGGACAAATAAATTCCGTCCCCTGCTCAGGCCCCAGGTTTTGCTGCTTTCGGGTCTGTCTCTTTGCTTCAGCCTGCCGAACAAGTGTCTCTTCCAGTTGGCGAAGGCCATGCTGGGTTTTTTGCCTCCACACTGAATGGTCAGAGGTCAAGGTTTCCCAGCTGTTGATGTCCATTCCCAAGGCCTTTAGATCCCTCTTGCAGATGTCCTTGTATCGCGGCTGTGGTCTCCTTCTTGGGCGCTTTCCCTGCACTAATTCTCCACATAAGAGATCTTTTGGAATCTGACCATCAGCCATTCTCACGACATGCCCAAGCCAGCGTAGACACCGCTGTTTCAGAAGTTTGAACATGCTAGAGATTCCAGCACATTCCAATACTGCGTCATTTGAGACTTTGTCACGCCAGGTGATGCCAAGAATATGTCGGAGACAGCGCATATGGAAGGTGTTCAGTTTTCTCTCCTGCCATGCATAAAGGGTCCAAGACTTACTGCAGTACAAGAGTGTGCTCAGGATGCAAGCTCTATAGACCTGGTGCTTATGCTAATGCTAACAGTGAATAATTAATCTCTGTGCTAATGTACTTTGTAAGAAGCAAAAGTTACAGACTTAACGCTCAATTGCTTACTCTGAAATCTGTATGATTACATGAGTGCTTTCTAATTTACATTACAATTACAAGGTGGTTTAAATCATTAGTGATTCAGCTGGTTGACCTGGACACTTTTTTGTTTAGGAGAATTGTTCATCTATTATTCTTAAAGCTAGCAATTACTAGTTTTCAATGTGTTAATAGTTATTTGTAGATAAATATATAATTTTGTTAGTATTTTTTTATGATCAATTGTACTTAGGCTGCACTAAGACAAGGTTAGGCTGCACTAACTAATAAATCTGCTGAGGGCTGGAAATGACATTTTAAGATGAGAAGTGACACCATTAAGCAGACAGTGGCCAGAAATAAGTGCTTTGTTCTTTCATAGAAACTCATTAGCTGCAAATTACAGAAGAGAAAATGTGCTGATCTTGTTCATGTTGTTAAAATATGATAGAGTCTAAATATCAAGCAACAAATAGCTTCTGGGGCCACTTTTGATCGGTGTGCCTTATGTTTGACACCTCTACACTAGGTTGTACATCTTTTATAATTGTTATCTGCTTTGCATCTTTGTGATTGGATGAGCTATAGCGTATATTTTATTTTGTTCTGGGTTTTTTATTAGAGAGGTGGAACCAACTGGCTTTGCAGAGTCAGGAACTGGTTTGGAAAAAAAATTCCTTTCATATGTTTCTTGAAAACCCAGAGTCATGCACAACCATGTCCAAGATTGCTTGGAAAGTATTCTGAGCAGCTGATGTTCGGAGATTAATCAAACATAGTCTAGGAGATTGCAGAAGGAACTCTAAAATTATCCTGGCAGCAGATATGTGATTTCTCCATAGACAAGGATGATGATTCAAATCCAGTAAGCACTGAATTGAACCATTGAATTGAACTTGTATTTAATCATGGCCATGTAACAGGTTAATCAAGGACAAGCCCAGTCAGGTTTTAAAAGTCATGCTATTGCTGAAGATTGACAGTTGCATATCATTCCATTTTTCGTAGCTTTAATTGATACTAAAACATAGCTTACATATTGTGCAGTGGCTATTATGAAATTAACAAGAGTTGAGGAGAGGAAAATCCTCAGTACTATAGATATCACTTTAATTTGATCAGTCATAAATATGCCTTTGGTTAGTTGTCAAGCCTTGTATTTCAAAACTTTGCTTACGTCTCATCACTTATATGAAATGATTGTTAATATAGTGACTGCAAATCAATGAATTTGAAATTTTTTAATGATAACCAAGGTTAACAAGTTCAAGTCGTAACCAGTTGGGGCTAGGTGGCAAGGTATCTCTGAAAAGGGTGTTAGTCATGCAGATAGATCAGAATGTTGCAATTGTTTTTTCTCTTGCCAAACTTAATTAAAAAATACATTGCATGCTTCAGTTTTACTTACTGACTTCATATGCAAGATTCTTCTTTCTTTAGTCCTTTAGTTTGTGATTGGGATTATGCAAGATTAAGAAAATTTTATGGTGCGCAACGTACTATTCAAACTCTCTGACAACTTTCTACCTTCCAATAAACAAATGATCACCTCAAAATCCTGGATGGATTTTACTTGTGAAGAAACAAAAAAGTGGAAATGTTAAATGGATGTGCATTGCCACACTTTCCAGTTTCTGGGGTGTGTGCCCTACCTATTTGAGTTCTCTTCAACCCAACCACTTTCTTCCTGCTCCTTTGCACTTTCTTCCTGCTCCTTTCTTCCTTCCTGAACTTTGCAGTGGTGTGCTGTACCCCATCACGTCATATTTCGTTGGATTCGTATTGAAGAGCAGAATCCAGTGCAAAAATCAATTTTGAGATATCTCCTTCCTATCAAAAGTTATGGCCAAAAAACTGAAAAAACCAAAAATATGCACAGTCTGTGGGAAAGAAAAGTTCCTCATACTGCAGCTTCATTCAAGAGTAGATAAACTTGCCATAGTTTGCCAGAAAGGCCAGGCTGAGCGGAATCCAAGGACACCATAATGGTCCTGATCTAATGAACAGAGCCTTCAAAATCACCCCCAAAGAAGCCTCTGATAATTGCATTGATCTCTATGGGAATTGAAAGGGAGCCATATTGTGCCTTTACTTGCAAACAGGCAATCTTGCCTTAAATATTTTGGGCAGGATGAGAGAAATCTGGTTCTGATCCAATAAATGAAGCCACTACTAGGCTGCTCACAAGGAAACCCCTCCTCCAAGCTTCACTAACAATAGGCTGCCTTTTCAGAATGAGAGATTCATTTGAAACAGCAAACATCAAAACAGTAAATGATAGAGTAGATTATTGGCTTGCAGAATCTACAGAAGCGGCTGCAGCAGTAATGTGTTGACTTGACAAACCAATGTGCTAATGTCTGAAGTAATGAGACCCTACTATTAAATATGTTCACAGCCTTAGAACTACAAGTGTGTTACGTTTTCCTGAGTGTTCACTTATCATTTTGTCTCAACCTAATTATGATACAATGCAGTTTAAGCATCAAGAAATGCTTCAGCATATTTAAAAAATAGGACAATCATTTCTGTTAACATTCTTGATTCTGTGCAGCATTGAAACTGAATTTTCTCCTGTGTATTACATTTCATTTGAAGTCTCTCTTATGTTTTTAGAGAAAGCAACCAGTGAAATGAATACGGCTGAAGACTGGGGGCTCATCCTAGATATTTGTGATAAAGTCGGACAGTCACGAACTGGGTAAGTGTAAATTTCCCATTGATTAAACTCTTCAGTATTTCTTGATATACTTGCTGGAAGAAGAAGAACTGGAAAAGCATCTGCGTTAACATTCAGTGAGGTTCAAAGTGTTATACAGTGTTTGCATTTTTGAAAGTCACTGGAAATTTGGCAAGTGTACTTGGCAGCTTTTATGGGAGTAATGTACAGTATTCATCTGTAAATGTTGTACTAGGCATTTTCATATTGTGTTCTGCAATTACTGCAGGATTTCGATGCCATATTGGCCAACTTTATTCTTTGTTTAGAAATGTTCTGCCCTTTCTAAAAGTATTGCTGAAATTTTGGAAAGATTGGGGCCCAATCCAACTTACTAGCATTGATGCAGCTGCAGTGCAGCCTAAGAGTAAGCAAACAAAGATTTCCTTACTTTGAAGATGACTCTGTGACTGCAACCCCATATCTCAGGATGCAGTACATATTCCATTGCCATGGCTACATCAGCACTAGGATGTTGGATAAGACTGGGCCCTAAGTATGCAAGTATCTTATTTTCCTCGTCATTTCTAAAATATCTCCTATAATATTTTAGACAACTGCATTCTTTTTTAATTCCCTCAGTCCTCTTAAAATTTAAGAAAACATGGTCAATAATCACTTGCTTACAATTGCATGGTTTATTAATATAATCTAACAAGTTGTGTTTTCCCTTCTCAGTACCATGAAAGACAGTTTATTCTTTTACTTAATTGTCAAATACAACTTCAAAGTTCATTGTGTTTGGAAGCATTCTAAGGTTTCATCTTCCTATTGCAGTCAGTGCAGAAACAAATTGCATCCAAAGGCAGTTGCTTGAAGTTCACATTGCTCCAACTCTCCGTTGTGGAACTACTAGAAGCAGAACTCACTGACCAACACAGTGCTTTTGATTCTGCCCCAGGAACACATAGTCAAGGAGGAGTCTCCCACTTCTTCTCTTGTGTCAACTTGTTCATCCTGCTCCAACATGAGGGTGATATTTGAATAATAATGCTTGTGGACTGATGCTCAGAGTGGATGTTGCCCAAGGGTTTAGAGAGGAATGGTTGTGAGCACATAGAAGCTAAATAAAGATTTTTTAAAAAAATTATCTCCGTTTGTTTGAACACCAGGGTTTTAAAGTGACAGAAAAGTCAATTCTTTGGTATCTTCAAAATGTTTTTCTTAATGGCAGAGGCAATTTAAAACTGTATTTTAAGCTTCTTAACTTGCATTGGGGTGACCTTCCTATATTTAGTGTTTTACAAGGACTGTTTTATTGCCTCTATTAACACTGTATGATTTATAATGACTTATTTATGGAGCCCATAAGTGTATCAAAGTATGTAATGAACATGCTTGTTCTTGACAACACCATTAAGATAGTACTTTCCTATAGGTTTGCTGTACCAATTCTGGCTTTGAAATCTAAAGTCAATTTTTGAGCCTTGTTTTAGCCTCTTTGGATTCCTTTGTTGATGAAACCCTTCATTTTTTTGCTTCCTAATTTATGTTCATGCTCAGGGATGTCAGTATACCATGTGTGTATATTAAATATCCACAATTTAGACATAGGGCACAATCCAGAGTAACAACGGGGAGTCCTTGCTCCGGTGTAAGAACAGTTTGCTCTGGATTGCAATATGAATTTACCATAGGTTTTCACTAGGTGATGCAGTAACTACAGGTACACGTAATGTCCCTTACATGCTCCCGTAGTTACTTTGGATTGTAGGGTAAGTCTCTGTTTTCTGTCATCAATTCTAGACTAGAGATTATAAGACTTAACATATGTCCAAGTACACATGCCTTGAATGTTAACACTTCTAGTCTCTAGTTTAGAATTCTAGTATCTAGTCTAGAAAGTCCCATTGTATTCAGTGGGGCTCTCTCCCAAGAAAGTGAGAATAGGATTATAGCTTTAGGTTGCAATCCAGCTAGGCCAGCCAAAGCCCTGGTACAAGTCCTGTGCTGACCTGGAAGTGTCACAAAAGTGCCATAAGGTAGGGTTAGGCCAGTGCACAGGCACGTGCCAGCCTCCCCACACAACCACAAGGGGTTATGCCAGTGAGTTATGCCGGTCTAAATTTGTTAGGATTGCTCCTTTACTCATTTGTTTTCTGGTGCTTGATGATCCTATCATCAAGCAGCACTGAGATCTTAATTGGTCCCTCTCCCAGCTACATGCCAAAACAGTAGAGAAATACAGTACGGGATTTTAGCTGTGACTGGGTAGGAACATGCCATCTTTTGCCCAACCAATGATAGCCGCAAAGACAGAGTTAACACACTAAGGGCACAATCTTAACCAATTTAGGCCAATACAACTTGCCCATCTCCCTATATGGCATGGGGAAGCCAGCATGTCTGTACATTGGCTTAAACCCCCCAGGAGTGGTGCAGATGTGCCTCATGGCACTTTTGCGACACCCTAGGCCAGCAGGAGACATGTGTTGGGACTTGTGCCAGCCTAATGAGGGGTTGTGATTGCACTTTTAAGTTGGTTATTTCATAAGGAAAAAAGGTGATAAAAGATTATACAAGGCTGATGCATAGGTGGAGCACAAGACCTCTGACTGTCGTTTATTGAATTTGGGTTGGGAACGGTTTTTGATGGCAGTTACTTAGAATTATTTTTTGCTGCAGTGAAATCCAAACCAGAATCAGCCCTGTAATACTAATAATGGATTGCATATTATTATGTTGTCTTTCAGTTGTAATCCACCTGACCAGAAAATATGGCTTGAGGACTGTATTGTCACTTGCAAGTACTTTGTCTATTAAAAAACACTAAATTTCCACACACAAAACTTGAACTAGATTAGCTCATGGATTGTATAAATGTTGTTCCCAACACGCCGCTGCATGGGGCCATAATTTCCAGGACTGTAAAAAAGATATTGGGACCTAACTCCAAAATATGTTTCTTCCTATATTTTTATCTGGTGATCCAAGATCTACGGTAATTTTTTTTTGACTTTGCATCGAAGACTGGTTTAGTTTATTTGCTTTATTTGGTTTTCAAGTATCTTGAAAATCCAAAAAAAGCCAAATGGACTTTCAAAAGTGGTTTTTAATACAACATGGGCATTTTTTTGCCCAAAACAAGCCTACACTCTGTTGGATATGAACCTAGGTTGGGTTAGCCTAAAATGAGGTATTAGATTGCTATAATTTCAGCTAGTGTTTTTTTGGTAGCATGTGTTTTAATTTGAATTAGCCTTCCACTTAACCAACTGACTTTAAATTATATTTCCATCACCACTCACCAGACCACTGGTCTTCAAAATGGAGGTCAGGAGGTCAGGACAATCCCTTGGGGGATTGCAACTTCATTTCAGGGGGGTCACAAAAAGCTGGATGCAGCCATCTGGACTCTAGCACTGGGCATCTTTAATGAGACTTCCAGCCATGACACCACTTTCAGGAAGTCCTGGACAGATTGACATTCTCAGAAGGGGGTCCTGAGCTGAAATGCTCAAATACCACTGCCCTAGACACAGATGGCATTAATGGCAATGGTAATGACATGAAGCTAATCTGTAGCGAGCTCATTAAAGTGACTTGATCTTAAAATGGATTTTAAAATATAGGTGAAGGATCAGCCCTTAATCTCATTTGTATTATCTGTTTACAACTGTAGTAGTTCCCCACGCTCACTCAGTATATTTTCTTTAAGAACTCTGGAAATCAGTTTTTTTGAATCCTCCCCGGAGATATCAGGATTTGGGACTTTCAAAAAAGTTGTGCTATATCCTGGGATACATTCTAGTCTTGTCTCCCACATTGTATGAATTCCAATTTACAACACTATTTTAACAGATAATTGTAATATTTATAAATATTTCTGTGTTGAAGCTCCTATTACTCATCTATATTAACCCATCTAAAATAGGAACATGGAAACTAATTGTTTCAAATTATTGTTTCTAATTTTATTAAAAACTTAATAGCAGCCTTTCATTGGAATAAGACTTGTTCACAGTTCTGTACAGTGCGAAATGGTTATATGCTTTGTGGCAGCATTTTCTATAATTAGTAGTGCGAAGTATGATGCAGGCGATTTGTAAAACATAGACACCACCAAATATAGATTACTCAAAGCTACAGTGTAACTTAAACTAGACCCTCCTTTAAATTGCTGGATATTGATGCTTAATGAAAAAAAAAATGAAAACATGGATATGGTGATGTTAAATATTAACCTAAATTAGAAATGGGAATGTTAAACTCACTTTTAAAATATGTGAAAATAAAATTCTTTAAAATTGCAGATTCTGTTACTTGATGTATTGCCACATACAAATGGAAGTATACGTTTGCATGATTAAATTGGGCAGTTATACATAATTGCATCTCTGTGTTTAAAGAGATAAAACAGCTGTTGGTTACATATGTAAAATGCCCTTTGGTGGTAATGAGTCAGAACCTGTGCTATATAAGTGTCACCAGTTAATTTAGGCAATATTAATGCCCTATGTATCCTGTATTCTTCTTCCTCATTTATTTTTTTGTGGTCTTGTGTAATTCAAAAGCTCAGGTTTTTTTTAATCCAATGTTTACTAGGTATTTCATCACATGGGTATATGAGAACATGTATACAGAAATTTGCCAAGTTCTTTAAAGAGAAAATCAGGGATCAAACCTCTGAGTGGAATATTCTTCTTCTAGTGTTTGTGAAAGGCTTAGTAGAAGAATTCTTGAAGTGCTGAACTGTATGTATTGGCTCCTACAGTGTGAGAAAAAGTTGATTAAGGAAGATACAGGCTGTGACAGGGCTACAAAGAGATCATTGTGAATATGAGATTGCTTTTATAAGCAGTAATCTTCTAATCATTTTAAAATTATTGTTCCATGAACGGAAGAGACTTTCTGTTATGGAAAAGCACCACTGCATCAAACATATGCTTTAAAGAAGAAACAAGGTTAACTTTTTAAAGTCTTCAACTGTCCTCAAGAAATACTGACTGTGAAAGATGATAGCTGCAAGAACTTCCCTAGGGTGAGAGATCATGGGAAGGTCATATACTTCAGTTTACTGAGCAGGGGCATGAACATATTTACTGTATTTGCCTTACTAATCCATCAGTGCTTGTGACTGCCACCAACCCTTCCCCTGGTGGTTGGTTTTTTTCCCTTTTATCTCTTGCTAATATATTAACCTCTGGTTAAACACTGTGTCCATTAAACAGCAGGCCAGGGTTCGGACCAGGTCCTACAAGAGGGGGGGGGGGTCAGCTCCTGACAGCCTACTGCTCACAAGCATGTAAATGCAAGTAGATAAATAGGTACCACCTCGGTGGGACGATAAAACCGTTCTGTGCGCCTTTGACAGTCATGCCAGCCTCATGACCATGGAAGTGTCTTTAGGCTTAGAACACTCAACACTAGCTCTAAAGGCTTAGAAACGGGGATTAGCACCTTACTACTATGACTAGCAGTATAACCTGTGGGGAACACCTTTACGTTTGTAATCTCTTGCAGGAGACAACCTTGGTGCTTTGGGAAGAGAGAAATGCACCTTTTTCTTTTGGGTTCAGTGTTTTTATTGCAACAAGCACAGTGCTGTTTGTTCCAACTCATGGCTAAACTCATCAAAAAGGGTCCTTTATGCTAGATGAGTATATGGGACATGAACACTTGCTGTCACAGAGAAGGGATCTAGATTCCACATCCACAGCATGTGTGGAATCATAAAGAAGAATCTTAGAGTGTCAATTTAATAACTTTTTACTGCTGTATAAACTGTAACAGAGGAATTTCTATTTCTTTAAAGGACTTAAGTTCCCTTAATGTGTACTTTTCCTGCCTGTTAATGAATGTTGTAGTTTATACCAATATATTTACATTAAAAATTTATTTATTAGGCCTAAAGACTGTCTTCGGTCCGTTATGAAAAGAGTGAACCACAAGGATCCTCATGTTGCTATGCAAGCATTGACAGTATGTTGTTTTTCTTTTTCTTTTTTTAAATTAAACTTCAGCTTAACACCCCAAGTTCTAGGACAATAATTCTGATTTTTCTTTTCAGCTCCTAGGAGCATGCGTCTCAAATTGTGGTAAAATATTTCACTTGGAAGTGTGTTCAAGAGATTTTGCTAGTGAAGTAAGCAATGTGCTGAATAAGGTAATGTAGTTTGATCTTTCAAGAAGTTGTTATAATAGAGTTTGTGTAAATGAAAGTATGATAAAACTAGCAAAATGTATCCATGTTGCAGGAGTAAAATACCCATGCGCATCACCCCCCCCCCCCAGTCCACCCTCCCTCCCAGTGCATCAGGCACTGGGATCCAAATTGTCTGGATGTTGATCAGTCTTCCATGTTAAGTATAGGACAAAAACATGTTGCACCCCCTTTCAGCCCCTTAAGGGTTAAATTTTTCCACGTCAGTTCTTGATGAGTGTTGATGTCACAGAAGGAACACCCTCCCCAAATTTCACTCCTTAGGTCCAGAGGTCGGTCAGTCAGGGATTCTTCAGTGGAAAGTTTAGGGAGGAAAAAGTGTTGCTCCACTTTTCGCCCCTTCCTGTTGGAATTTCTGAAAACCGGTTCTTAGTGGGTGCCTCTGTCATGGAAGGAACACCCTCCCCAAATTTCACACTTCAAGGCCCAGTGGTTTTGGCTGGGTGTTGATGAGTGAGTCAGTCAGTGACTTTTCAGATTTATATATATATAGAAGTAAGGTGAAGGCTAGATAGCAGGTACTGGGAAAGGGCTTATGTATATATTCATGGATGAAATTACTACTAAGAGTAACTTAAGAGAGATTCCAGTCCTGGTTGGGATAGAGGAAACTAGACTTATCTTTTTCATTGTGTTAACTTATTTCTACTAAATGCTAGACCAGTCTTCTCTGAAGTGGCTTGTTGATATAGGGGTATGATTCTCACTTTGGATTTGTGGGTGGCGCAGGCGGTTAAGACGCTGTGCCTGTTAACCAGCAGGCCAGGTTCGAGACCTGGGTCGGCCCCACAAGACAGGGTGAGCTCCTGTCCTTAACCCAGCTTTGCGACGCCAGCTGGATATAATCGTATTGGCTCTGCCTTTCCATTGGACTAATTCAGGGGCGTGGAGAGGGGGGATTTGCTGCTTGGGTAACAGCCTATCCTCCATAACAATCCAACCCAGGCTTTCGTGCTTCGCATGCAGCGTATGCAGCGCCGAGCATGATACCATAGTCTTTCAAGACTGATGGAGGCCTGCTGCTTCTCTGATATGGACTAGGCATATCAGAGACTTGGAAAGAGACTTAGAAAGACCTCATGTCTTTAAGGATATTTTTACTATTCTTCCCATTTGAGATTGGCTTAGATGATATTTTATGAGTCCTTGTAGTATCAATTTCTCTACTGTTGAAAACCATATTTTTCTTTAAAATGCAAGCAAATATTGAACCCTATAAATCTGTGATAAAAAGCTCTATAAACCTAACTTGAATTGTATTTGAAACTAAATGGGAAGCCTTCGGAACATTACTTATAGCTGTCAATTTAAATATGTATTTTAACTTGACAAAGTTTCATAGGGTCTACTCTTCAGCGTTCTGGGCATGTGCATGGATGGGGGGATGGGCACACCGAGTCGGCTCTGCCTGGGCATTCAGTCTCTAAAAGGTTCACCATCACTGTTCTAAAGGGTTGAAAAAATTATAAAGATCTTAATGAAATGTACAATTTTATCTTTGTATAGGGTCACCCAAAGGTCTGTGAAAAATTAAAAGCTCTCATGGTGGAATGGACAGATGAATTCAAGAATGACCCCCAACTTAGTTTAATATCTGCTATGATAAAAAATCTTAAAGAGCAAGGTGTTATGTTTCCCGTTATTGGTTCACAGGTAAAATGCTGATATGTTAAAAGCTCTATTTAAGGTGGATAATGTGCTGAATCAAGAAGGCTTACAAATTACCAGCCTCCTAATCTGCTCCCTGAATGTACAGTAATTTCTGTTCATTCTTACTTGCGTCACACTGCAGAGAAATGTATAGCTGGTTTGTTGTTTATGTACTTAGCTATTACATGTCCAACCTTGTTATAAACTGATTTTTTATACACTGATTATATTGTGCACCAAGACAAGAAATACTTCTCCCACTCAGAATTGTATAAAGATATTTTAACGTGGTCGGCCACTGGACAACACACCTGGCAAGGGAATATTCCTTGTGAGGTGCTTAACTTAAAAAAATTAATGGTATATTCATTCGCTGTTAATTCTTTGATTATACTCCAAACAAAGACTGTGTGCCAAAAATAGGACAAAACTAACATGCTTCCAATATGGCCACAAATACTGGATTTGATATATTGCCTTTTTCTGTTCTTAACTCAGGCTGCAGAACAAGCAAAAGCAAGCCCAGCGTTGGTAGCAAAAGATCCTGGAACAGTAGCAAACAAAAAAGAGGAGGAAGATCTAGCTAAAGGTAGGTTATGTTTTGCTTGATCATTATCTTTAAATGATTAAAGTTCCAAACTGAGTTTCCTAAAATTTTTCAGTAAAAATTTCTGATTTTGCAATTGACGGTTGCATATATTTACATTTCATGCTTTGGCAGTGTTTGAAAGAAATTGTTTTCAGTACACTTTGTGAAGGAATAGAAAACAAATACAGGAAAAAAGATACAGTCACTGGCCAAAGATTGTGTTCCTCATTGTACATGCCCAACAGGGTGTGTGTTTTTTATCTTTATTTTTCTTTTAAATTGAGATTCTTCATAACGGTTTGTAATTCAATATGAAGAACTAGTGTTCTAGTGTTCAATATGAAGAATAAGTCAGAAGCCTTTTTTAGCATATACTGTACATTCTGCACTTCTAAGTGAATACTGTGCATCTTGGAACAGCTATCTGAGGATAAGCAGGAATACAGTTAGTCAAAGTTAAATACATTTGTATTACACTAGCTATTATCCAAGACACTTTTTGCCTTCACTTTTTCCTGCCTTCAAATTATGCTATCAAAAAAACTGGCAGCACATTTTGTAGGCTAGCTCTCAAAGTGCTTGAACTAGAAATGTACTTCAAAAGAATGAGAATCTTTAAATTTGGCAGCTTGAATAATGCTGTCTGACTTCCGCTGCTGATTTCTAAATTCCCTAAATTCAATTGTTTGCTTCCATAAGAAGTTGTGATACTTTGGTGAATGAAAAAGTGATTACGTTTTCTAAAACATTAAACGAGAATAGGAATTTTAACTTGTTCATAGGTTCTAGAAGAAGAAATATGTTATATCAGTGGTAGTCAAACTTTTAGAACCCACTGGGATCCAACTTTTGTAATTATAGTTTGTCCAGGTTTCATTAGAAGTGATGTCATCAAGTAGGTGGTGCTTTCCAGAGAATGTTGCAAGTGCTGAAATTGCCCACGGCAAGCACTGAAATTGTATTTATAAATTAACTAACCCTACAATTCCGAGCAACTGCAGGAAGACATAGAGGCACTTACGCTGGATTGCTCTATGCATTTCCCATAGGTTTCCCATAGGTGGCACCGTAACTACGTATGTGTAAAAGGTCCCGTAGTTACTCTGGATTGTAGCCTAAAATGAATAATTATAAATGCTTAAAAAGATAAGAAAAGATGGGAAGGAGAAGCCAGCCCTATTACGATTACAAATACCTTTATTGGCATTAAAGATTACACAAAACAAAAGCATCAAAAGAAGAAGAACAATATCATAGGGAAGGGGTTGGAGTGTGGAAGGGAGAAATAGGAAAATTAATTCAAAGGAGGAATAAAGGGAAGGGAGGGAGATACTAGTAGAGACTAGTAGGAGAGAGATAGTTTAATAATTTGATTTAAAAAGCTAGCAACAGCAGTTGTAATTTCTGACGAATTGTCGCTCAGTAAAGCAAAAGTGGGGTCAATGAATAGGCCGGGAGGGCACCAGAAAATGGGATCCAAGTACTGACTACAGAGTGGGCATTGTTCTTCTTTTGATGCTTTTGTTTTGTTGTAATCTTTAATGCCAATAAAGGTATTCGTAATCGTAATCGCCAGCCCTATTCTACCAGATTCTAGGTCATTCTGTTGTTATTTCTATTTTGAAGGATCAAGAGCAATGTAAGAAAGGATATGGTATTGTTTCCTCTCCCATTTTGTGTTCACTTTCTTGCCTCATTGGCAAGTTTTAGAACAGAATAAAGATGTTTATAAAATGATCTGCCTGGAGCTGCTTGCTTCTGCCTCCTCCCCCCATTCCTGACAGTGCCCAGCAGTGCACACTGCCCAGTGACTGCTGGTGGCCACTAGTACCCAGTGTCTGCCATCTGGTGTTGACAGTGCCCACTCGTGCCTGGTGCCCACAAATATTCTTTAAATTTTACTCCTGCAATGACAGGTAAATTCAGCTAGTATCAAATATACACATTTTTCACAAAGAACTGCAGGATTCAACTGACTCAAAGATTTCATATTCATGTCTGTCAACCTATTGGTTCAATTACTTTTGCAGCTATTGAATTATCACTGAAAGAACAAAGACAACAGCAAACACCACTTTCCAGTCTGTATCCAAGCACCTCAAATCTCTTAACGAATCACAAACATGAGGGTCGGAAGGTTCGCGCTATTTATGACTTCGAAGCTGCTGAAGATAATGAACTTACATTTAAGGCTGGAGAGCTTATCACTGTACTTGATGATAGGTAATGCTGCTGAAATAACACTTAACGAAGATCTTTGTAGGGACAGGTTGAATTGGGAGGCTGTAATTCTGTATGCTATATATACATGCATTTATTCAGTTTCCTGTATGGATACATCAGTATCAGTATATGGTACAAACCATATGTGGTTTGTAGTAAGGAGGTGTTAGAGAAGACTCTTGAGTGTCCCTTGGACTGCAGAGAGATCAAATCAGTCCATCCTCCAGGAAATCAACCCTGACTGTTCACTTGAAGGACAGATTCTGAAGCTCAAATATTTTGGACACATCATGAGAAGGGAGGACACCTTAGAAAAGACCCTCATGCTGGGAAAAGCTGAAGACAAAAGAAGGGGACGGCAGAGGATGAGGTGGTTAGATAATGTCACCAAGGCAATGAATATGAATTTGGACAGACTTTGGAAGCTGGGGGAGGATGGGGGGCCTAGTGTCCTGTAGTTCATGGGGTCACAAAGAGTCAGACACGACTTAACGACCAAACAACAACTTCAGTGGTGTAAACTGTTCAGGAATATAGCCTAAATATTGATATTCTGCTGTGCTTCTTAAAATTACATTTTGAATTTGCTAGTTCTTAAGTTTTCAAATTGCAAATATACTTTTCATTATGAAGTATTTATGCTTAGCTTATAAAACTCGATGATGGAAGGAGAACTACAATGTAATAGTACATAACATAATAGTACATAACTCCTAGTGATGCCACTATTATGTTTTATGGTGTGGAAGTCCATGATGGACCTCCTCCCATGTAGTAGGTGGGGCAACAACCTGGGTGTTGGGTGCTGGCCTCCCCCACTATAAAAAGGAGATATACTTTTTAGTTTCATAAGACAATTGCATTTTTGTTTTCTGGGTTTTTGACCATAACTTTTTGTAGAAGTGAGATTATACCTCATTTTTATTTGCTTTCTGCTATAAATTACACATCTAATGATATATAGCATCTTATTCCTGCAAACTGATTTTTAGCAAAAATCACTTTTTGTTATCTTTTTGATCACTTTTTCCATTAGCTAGTGCAGGCTGCACCTCCTTGCAATGCCACTGGGGTGTATGTGTACATACGTATATATACACACACAAACACACACACACACCCCAGTGGCATATACACACACTAGCAAAAATGTATTGATAAGCAGTTTCTGAAGGATGAAAATATACTTGCACTGTTTAAACAACCAACTTTTCATTTAAGAAAACAATGCCTTAAAATACTAAGCTGCTATTAAACTCCCACAGGAAGCTTATCATATTTGACTTGTCTTAAGTTATACTATTGATGGTTTTGTTCATACCTTTTTAAAGGTATTGGGTTATTCCAGGAAAGGGTTCAGTCTAACCATCAAATCCTATATTAATTCCCCCTTGTCAATGCTGAATTCCAGCAAACTGAACATTGTAAGTAAAGGGTGTAGTTATCTGGCATGACTGCTAGAAGGTTCAAAATTACTGTCAAAACAATCTTTTATGGTCAGTATAAAGGCTGTCATTTGAACAATAATCAGAACTGTGCAATCCTCTTAAACCACTTAATTTTTAATATCTAGTGATCCAAATTGGTGGAAAGGTGAAACTCATCAAGGGATAGGATTATTTCCTTCAAATTTTGTAACTGCTGATCTTACTGCTGAACCAGAGATGAGTAAGTAATACATTGTTATTTTTTATGATACTGTATTTGACTTGATATGATGATACTGTATTTGAAACTTGTGACACAGCAAAGGAAAATACATTTACTGCAAAACTACTAATCCAGTGCTACTTGGTTACATCTATCTTTTTATGGGTGGAATAGGTGTGGCTATAGAGAGGGGAATCCATTCCTCTATGAATACAGGTTGTTTGTACGCTTAATAGTCATCCTAGATCAATTAAAGGATGTCATATTGGAGAACCCGGAGTTCTTCATTTCCCGGGTTCTCACCTGTATGAGTTGAAAAAGAAAAACTTTGAAGAGAGGAGGGATTATGCAGACAATGGGATGATAGTTTAGATGGATTATGCAATCAATGGGGAGATAGTTTAGACTGCATTAGTGACCAAGAGTCTTATCTGTCCCTGTCAATTGAGAAAAGCTGGTACCTGAAGAGCAGAGTTGCATCATTCAGCCCTCAGCTGTCCTTTCCCAGCACCTTGCTGCTGCTGAGGTAAGTCACAGCTGGCTGTGTGAGATGAGGCACAGAAATTCTTTGAACTACAATTCTGAAGCCAATTTTTTTAAAATTTGTAAAGGAATTTAATTCCCAATATAAAATAAAACCCTGTGTTGTAATGCACTGGTGCTGCTGCAACGTTTGCTGCATCCTGCTAGGATTTTCAGCCACTGGTGATCTCCTTGTGGTAGGGGGTTTTAGTCCCTCTTGCTTCAGGGTAATACACAGTAGCCATTGTGCAGGTGCATTGGCAGCTGGCAGAAGTCCATATTGCTTTGTGTAGTGGATCAGGGTTGGAAAGAGACTTGGGATTTGGCATTCACTGCTGACACCAATCCTGCCCTACTCCAGAGCCTGATCTTCCCTCATCACTATCCTATTTTTCCCCTCCTCCTTCACATTTCTCCACTCCCCTTCATGGGTTTACTTGCTTTGGTGGATGTCTGTGGGCTGTCTGGCACATGGAAGGCAGCAATGACCTCCGTGATGGCAGACCCACAGAACTTGTTGGCAGAGACTGCTTTATGACAGCTTATGGCACAGTGCTGGTTACACTAGTGGGGAGGGAATTAGGATTGGGGCTTTAAAAATCCCAAAACATGGTTTCCCAACTTGATGGTGAAGAACTTTGGAAAACACCCTAGCTGGATTTTCTTTTGCTAAACTGTCCCCAATTTTTTAAATCACAACAGGAAGATATTTTTAGAAGGTATCTTTGTTAATAAAGCCTTAATACAGAAATTAATAGAAACACATTAAAATATAGAAATGTTTGGTCTCTGTAGAAAATGAATAAATTCTGATTATCTTTTCATTATAAACTTTTAGATTAATATGTAGTATTTACTAATATTTTTTTCTTAACAGTGAAAACTGAGAAGAAAACAGTGCAATTTAGTGATGAAGTTCAAGTTGAAACAATTGAACCAGAACCTGAGCCAGTTTATATTGATGAAGTGGGTAAAAATTCTCAGGCTTCTAAAATACATGTGATGAAATTAATAATTGAAGAGTTGAAATAATCTATTCAGTTGGTATAGAAATAACGATGCTTTCAAAGTAGTTTTGCAATTTTATTATACTTTGCTTGTTTTTTTTCCAAATAACAATGTTTAAAAAGGAATTTTCCCACTTCTTGTGCTCCATTTTCTCAGTTTTTCTTCAACAAACCCTACAGTCTTGAGTAACTACAGGAAGACGTAAGAGCCACTTACTCTGGATTCTTCTATGCATTTCCCATAGGTAGCACCATAACTACGTCGGTGTAAAAGATTCAGTAGTTACTCTGGATTGTAGCCAAAATCTCCTTCTATTGTTTTTAAGGATTGCTTCTGCTTGCTTTTCACCATTGGCATTTTTTAAATGGAAACCTTGCTTACTTTGTAATATGCAGTTGATGAACGGTAGAATAGAGATCCACTGAGGCTACAAACCTAAGCCCCAGTTAGGCCAGATTGACATAAGTCCCAGCACCATGCTGGCCTGGCATTGTCATAAAAGTGCAGCCACTTCTGTGCCACTCCTGGGGGCTAAGGCCAGTGTACAGAAATGCACCAGTTTCCCCACACCACCACGGGAACAGGAAGCATGTGAATCTTGCAGGCCTAAATTGGTTAGGATTGCACCCTCGATGTCATATGTTGGACATCCAGCATTGATGTGTGTGTAATAATCTGGCCCTGTTTCCTCTAGAATGTGTTCATCTTTAGTTTTTTGCCTTTTGTAAAGACTCGTTAGCACCTGGATTTATAAATTTCTTGGGAATTGATCTGCTTAAGGTAGCACTTTATTCCACAACTCTTAAGTGTGTGAGTGCGTATTTTCACTCAATTTTTATTCAGTCACTCATCTCCGTTTTACCACTAGGTGGTAGTGTTGTATGTGTAACTAATGAGTAGCATCCCAATTCATAGATCCTATGAACAATTCATAGATTCTGTGGAGAGTGACAGCTCTTATACTGTACTTGCATATATCTTAGATTTTTAAAGGGTATAATTGTGTGGTATACATATGTGTCAGCTACCCATTTCAGATCCCTTTAATCTTAACAAATCCTTTCAGTTCTATAAATGTTACCAGATTTATAGTTTCTGGTGAATGAATTTCAACATTTTTTACATCTGAAATTTTTGGCTAATTGATGACTTTTTAAAATAAAAGTTCCCAGTGAATTAGTCCACACCTTTTAAAAAAACGGTTTTAATGCAATACCTCCAATACAGGGATGGCTTCCCTGAAGATTGCTGATTGAGACAGTGCTATTGGAAAAGTAGTAAGCCAGCACTGATTAATTCAGTGTAATTTAGAATGCATTGCTTGCGTTGACTACAATAGCTGTCAATCACAGTACAAAGAGCACTGCAGCAGAGCAGTGCTAAATGAAGTGATGTACGGGAGTTATTGCTTACAAAAGCCATGAATCGAAGGTACCCTATAAGAGGCATTTTTTTTGCCTCACCTGGAAGGTAATACCCTTAGATGCTGTTTGTTGCAAAATGCTGATTTAATTGACTAAGATTTATTTAATATCTTTATTTAATTATGTGTGTAGGATAAAATGGACCAATTGCTGCAGATGTTACAAAGTGCAGATCCAACTGACGATCAGCCAGATCCCCCAGAACTGGTCCATCTTGAAGGTAAATTTTAAATGTCACTGACTCTCTGAATAACTCCCTTGACAACCACAAATAATGCCCCACCATCACAATCTCAGACTAGTTTGGCTATTTAGCTCAGAAACAGATCTTTCAGAGATGCTAACCATATAATGTTTCCAAAAGTCAGTAATAAGTTGGCCATAAACATTTTATGTTTAGTTGTGAAAGGTCTCTGTCAAACTTAACATAGGCTGTGTTCATACCTGGTTTATTCAGGGGTTATAGAAATAAGTTGTAACTTACATTGTTACATCTTTTGTTTTTAGCAATGTGCCATCAGATGGGACCCCTCATTGATGAGAAGCTAGAAGACATAGACAGGTAAGGAAAATCATTAATGCAAATTAGCAGTCCTTTCCAATCAGCAGTTGTTTTGTGGTACCAGTATTTCTGATTACTGATCAGATATCCGTTTTATCAACTGAGGCAGCTCTCTCGAATTATAATCATAAGAACCTTTTGTCAGGGTGCTAAGTACAGTTTCCCATACAATGCCCCATGCACAACCTTCATTCTGTAATTTTAGGTAGCCATTATGGCAGCAGTCCTAAAGACACTTTCCTGGAAGTAAGACCCATTGAACACTATGGGCCTTACTTTTGAGTAGACATGGTTAGGATTGTGCTCTCAGTTCTCCAGGTACTTTAGATCCGATGCCTTGACACATCTGTCTCAGTGCACTATTTCAGTTCTTTTTAACAGCATGTTGCACTTTTAAGTGCATGTTGGAAAATTATAGAAATCACCTTATGAGGAATCCAGACACATTCCCTTGAGTCCTAAACTCCCTTTACCTAAATTCACAACCTTATAAAAGTGTATTTTATTACCTTCTTGGTGATTCAGGAAACCAGTACAGTTTATCTCCTGTTTTGATAGTTTGTTTTCTGAAGATCCACTCTTTCAACACTTTTCAATTATACAGTGGCGCCTCATGTAACAAATTTAATTCGTTCCAGAGGCATTTTCTTTACGTGAAACATTCTTTATGTGAAGCAGATTTTCCCATAGGAAATCATGGAAACTGAGACGATTGGTTCCACAACCCCCAAAATATTCATATAAAAATATTAACTGGATGTAAAAATGATGACAGAACACTGGGATTGAATTCAAAACATGCATTCAATGTGCATGATCTTATGAAGTTGACTTGGGCTGCTGTCCGAAAGGCACTTTCCTGGGAGTAAACACAGTGGGGCTTACTTCTGGATAGACATGGTTAGGAGGCTGCAATCCAAGACACCTTCAAAGTGTCTCCCCATTTTCTCCTTCTCTCCATCCTGAGCCTCTCTCTCCCCTGCTCCCTTTTGGCTAGCCCTGAGCTGCTTCCCTCTTCTCCACTCTCTGCCCAGCGGACACCCAGACACAGGAGGAACAGCATGGAAGTGTTGCTTTCACTATTGGCAGGTGCGCTAGGCAGCCCTGATGCTTTTTAAACAGGCTGCCGGCCAGCGCGTCTGCCCCATCTGCCAACGAATGTGTTCTTTATGTGAAGCATGTTCTTTACGTGAAGCAGAATCCTAGAGAAATTTTTGTTTGTTACATGAAACATACTTTACGTGAGGCATTCTTTATGTGAGGCGTCACTGTACTTGGAACTCATTCATCACAGGCTCTGCTCTTTTCTTCTCTCTCTGCTGTTGTAAAGGCTAAAACTGAACCATCCCTATGTTGGTTTGCATATGACATGGTAATTGTTTTGGTATATGTGTGCATATAAGAGAGACCGAGAGAGAGCACACGTGCCAATGTAAACTCTGGGACTATTCCATTCCTGAAAAGGGTCAGTGAGAGTCCATTTGAAGACATCTTTGTGTGACATCAGCAATTTGCAAGATAAAAAGGCATTTGCAATTTGCTAGCAAAGAAAGCATTGGAAGCAAAATTTGTAAATTAAAAAAAAAACAAACCTGGTTTGTTTTTCACCACTTCTCTGGTCAAATGAGCAAGGGATGCCTGCATATGGATATAAAAAGCTAAGTAATGTAAGATGCATACTTGTATTCTTTTTGACCAAAACCTGTATTTATTTACACTGTGATGTTCAATTTAGGAAACATTCAGAACTCTCAGAACTCAATGTTAAGGTGATGGACGCACTGTCATTATATACCAAGTTGATGAATGAGGACCCAATGTATTCCATGTATTCCAAACTGCAAAACCAACAGTATTACATGGCTCAGTCTGGTGTTACTGGCTCTCAGGTATGCTTTGGATGTGTTAATAGATTTGTGGCTTATATTGTGGTGAAAGGTGTTGATGTGTGAAGGTTTATGGTGCAATCCTAAAATAGGCCAGCACAATTCACCTGTCTTCTCTTTCCTGTGTTTATGTAGGGAGGCAAGCATATGTCTGGCATAACCCTTCCTCAGGAGTGGCACAGAAATGCCTTTCAGCACTTTGGTCACACTCCCAGGCCAGCATGGGATTTGTACTGGGGCTTATGCTACCCTAACTGGGGATTAGGATCACAGCCTTAGTTATAGCATGACCAAGTCTCACTGAATGCATAATTATCAGCGCTAATGTGAAAAGACTTCCATATAAAATATCTGTTTTCTGCTTTGTTGAGAAGTCCAGAGTTTAGTTTGGTAACAGTGAGGATCTAGTATGCAAATATAAAAAGTGCCTCTGTGGACACTTCTTGAGTTTTTGCGGTTGATACCCTACAGGAGCATATTTTATACTAACAAACCTAAAAAATTATGTTTTAAAGTAAGTAAATAATAAAATACTTCCAGATCTTTTTTAACAGCTGCATTTGGAGCAATACAATGAACGTCATTTGAAAAGGAAGTAACTGCTTATTCCTGTGTTTATCTCTACTCTTTGTGTTGCTTAGGTTTATCCCGGACAACCTCAAAGTAATGCATATCTGGTAGCAGGGAGTACACAAATGGGTCATGTTCAAGGTTATAGTCTTCCATCAGAGCAACTTCCATCTCTCAGCCAAGGAGCTGTTCTACCACAAGCAAGCTCCGGATTACCGAGTCAGCCGGTTCAGGCATCTTACACAAAGTAATTGTGACAATGAAAATATTCAATACTACTTTAAAAAGTTTCAGTCTGAACTAGAGATGCTAAACATTTGTTGAAAATGTAACTTCTTATGTTGGAGTTATTTATCCTTATTTATCTTTGTAAATTTATTGTATTTATCCTTATTTATTTATCTTTGTACCATCTATAATGCACTCCTTTATACTATCCAAAAAGTATGAAATTAAGTTTATGTGAAAAAGGCCCTCCCGAAACTCCTATGATATTTCTGAGGACCATCCATGGCACACTAGTGTGCCACTGGTTGAAAATCACTGTTGTAGAGACTGCAGCCTAATTTGTAAAAGGAGACTGTAATGGTCACCTGTGTTCTCCCATAGGTAGCCTTTTAACCCTTGCGGCACACAGCTTTAGCTGCCATCTCAGTCTCTTACCCCCAAGTCCAGAGTAACTACGGTTACATGTAAGAGACTTTACGTGCACCTGTAGTTACAGCACCACCTAGTGAAAACCTATGGGAAATTTATATTGGAATCCAGAGTAAGTTGTTCTTACACAGAGCAAGGACTCCCCATGGTTTTTGCCCTTAGCCAACAAAATCTGTGTCACAACCCACTGTCAGGTTCCTAATCTACAGTTTTAAGCATCTTGGAACTTTCATGGTAAATACGAAATTACTTAAGTAGATTACATCTCTCTCCAGATTCTTTTATGGAACATAAATGAAATCAGATTCCAAATTTTAATTTTGGTAGTTCAATACTACTTCATATGAAAAAGATGATTTTCTTACTGTCATAACACCTACTGTAACAATGATCAGAAAATCAGCAACTTTCTCACAGCTTCATGTCCTAGTAGTATAATAAACCTTTCCTCCACAATCTTCATGCAGTAGATGGATTTTTGTGAATTTATTTTGGTGAGGTTACACCAGAGGTTTAAGCACGTCCTGGTAACCACTGAATGTATAGAGAATGTAGTTGTCCCTGATGAAAACTTGCTTGCCTTGAAATTCTCTGAGCCTTTCATTCTCACGTCCAGTTTGAAAATTAGTCCGAGTTTTGGTTTGTTTTGGAGAGGAATCTAAATTTCTCATACTCTTTCTGAATGTACTGACACCTTTTCTTTTCCATTTTACTTTTTAGCACAATGGTTGGTTCTGTTCCAGGAAGCACATACTCTAACCAAGCTTCAGTATACAGCCCACCCCCTGCTGCCTCTGCGGATGTTGCTGCTTACCAGAATTCTGGAACTATGTCCCAGGTGCCAAACTATAACTTAGTCTCTTCAGCCCTCCCTCAACCTCCGGGCAGCCAACCACCACAGCAACAGCCTCCATCATCACAACAAAATTCTTATTCCCAGAAAGCACTACTATAGAATATAGGACTTCTGATTCCTAATCTGCTCTAACCTCTGCTGAAGGCAATTTACAATGTTATGAGTTTTATTCCTTTAATATCTTAAACGTGGGTTATCCTCGGCTTAATAGGAATCTTTCTTGGTGAACATGTATAATGATTCTATTTGCACTGACTTTTTAGGATTTTTTTTAAAATTTGCAAAGGAATTAAAATACTTAGGACATTGAATTCCTTTTGAAATGCCTACACGTTGGTACAAGGTTATTTATGTCTGCTGAAACTGGCTAGTTTGTGAAGACTTGACTTGGCAAACTATTGTGGCAAATATGTTCTGTACATATAGTGTGTTTGTGTAGTGGCTGTTTTGAATTATTATGGTTATGTGAATATATAACACAGTGTTAAAATAATTTCATTACTGTTTTATTAATCATGAACAGATGGACCATGTTCATGGATTTTATAAGGCGTCTTATCTGGTATGGCAGAAGGCCCTAACCTGCATATCACTGACACTTACAGGCTATGGACATGCTCTTGAAAATGACTAGTTTTCATTAACTGTACATTGAATGCAAATGTTTCTTGCCTTCTGTAGCCTTTGGGTGCTACAAGTTGACATTATCTACCAAAGTAAAGGGTCTAGAACTTCAGACACTCTGCATTCAGAGAATATTCTGCTTTTATGAATAGTGGTGATTTCAGAATAATAACTTGCAAGCTGCTAAAACATATGGGACCATGAAACACATCTGAACCATAAAACTTATTGTTATGTAATTTAGATTTTCATGCTGGTTTTATGTCACCTGAATGCTGATCTATATTCTGTGTATATTGGTGGCAATCACGCCAAAGACAGAGAAGGGGCACTTGGGTATGTGAGTGAATGACCTTTTAAACTGGAACAAAAAACACTACATTTATTAAAAGTCTTATTCAAGACTGCCATAATTGTCAATCACTTGGTTGTGTGTTTTTGTGTTAAAATCTTGTGGTTTTTAATATTGCTGCTTGGTTTCTGTGTAGTCCCATGTATGGGTTCTACAACTACCCAGCACAACTCAGTCCACATTCTAAAGATCTAGCTGCGGAATTGGAACTTATTTCAACCCTCCCCCCTTGAGAGGAGATTTCTGACTTAACTGTTTGTGCTGTTAAGGAAATGCAGGAAATGCTACTTCGTAGTTCTGGATTTCTTCCTCAGATGAAGATTTTTTCCCCCATTTTTATTTAGACACAGCCTTTTGTCTTTCTGCTGGTGGTGTTGTCTGCTTCTCTCTGTACCAGCAGTCCAAGTAGTAATTACTTCACTATCAGAAATATATGGTTTATAGTGGAAAGACTTCCTATCACAAAAGTGCTTCCTCATTGACTGAGGATCCAGTCCTATCCAACTTTCCAGCAGAGATGCAGCCATGCTAACAAGGCATGCAATGGGGGGTATCTTGCAATGGGGTGGTGGTGGCAGGAGTCACAGAGACCACCTCATGTAAGAGAACACTTGTTCCCTTATGCACAACTGCATTAATGCTGAGAAGTTGCATTAATGCTGAGATGTTGGGTAGGATTGGGCCCTTAATCTGTTGGGAGAAGAACATTAAAAAGAGAAGCTTGCTCATGTTTTTAATATATCTTAGACAAACTGGCATGCCTCAGTATTTCAGTGTGAGAAGGAGCCACAATGGCCATATCTGACCATCCCATGGTGCTTAGGCATCAACAACTCAATGCATTTATGCAACTGGTAACCTCTGGTCACCTCTGACTCTATCCAGGAAAAGAATTCTGGTGTCATTGAAGAGATCACATCTTGCATTTCAATATGTATCCAGCTAATTCCAGCTGGATTGATTACCATTTCAAGTATATTAGTTGCATTCCCTGGGCTGCACTCCCTGGGCTGCACTGTGACAGTGGATGTTATTGTCATCCTCTGAGCAGGAGAGACTATGTACATCTCTGCACCCCAGTGGTTACTTCATCTTCTCCAGTGCCTCTTAACCAATTGTCTAACCTGAGTTCATCTGATGGAATTTACTCTCTTGGTTCCTGAAACCAACATCAGTAACACTGAGTCCTGTGATTGAATTTCTGTTCCACATGTTGGTCATTCTGACTTTCAGGTTTGCACTGTATCTCTGAAAAGAGCACAAGTGATAACTCTGACTGGGATACATCCATTTTCCAGATCACTTGCACACTTAGCCTTTTCAGTACCCTATAATCGCTGATTACAATCTCACTTAAAACACCCATTTAGTGTCACCAAATTTTGCTTTTGGCAACTTATTTTGTCACTCTCAGTCCATATCTTTATATTGAGTTTTAACAAGACTTGCAGTTGCAACCTTGCGATGCTGGTGATTGACACACTGGGTATGGCATCATTAATGCTGACTGAGTACTACTTTGTCTCTTGCTCAGATGATCTCTCAATCTCCGATTGTGTGTCTATCACAGAAGGGTAGTTCTGCTTCAGTATCTTGCGTGGTTTCACCATCAAAGTAGATTATCTGTTGTCTCATTCCTTCTCCTATTTAAACTATTTGTGATGGAATTTCAGAGCCTTTGCCAAACCATGATGTGGGCAATTCTAATGTGGCTTTCCTTACGAAGGATATATGCTAAGCGTGGAACAAGTGAAGAGGATGGCATAGTCTCTGGATGAGGTACTGGATGAAACTGCTATTTCAGGTGGATGATCCAGTTTTCATGATATTGCAATCTGATTCCACTTGTGTTACTTCATTTCCTTGAAGACTCTGGGCAATTTGATCTTGGAGAAAAAGTTTGAGTACAACAAGAGCAAAGGCCCATAACTTATTGGCAGAATATACTCGTACCAATATATATTTGAATACAAAAGTTCCCAAGTTCCATCATCAATTTAAAAGCATTTTTGCTCAGAAATGCTAAAGACATAAGTTGAGAATTTGAGCAGCCACTACCAGTTGGTATTTTCCATACTGAGCTAGATGGATCAGGGTCTCTATAAAAGGTAGTGTCATATATTTTTATGTGGCTGCTTATTTTTAATTATGCAGCCCTTAATTAACAGTGCCATCCCAAGGAAGAGGTCGACAGGCACTTATCATAGCCTTAAAAGCTATAGAATGGGATTGTTATAGACCCTGAATATATTTCAACTGGGTTAGCTTAATTCAAGTTGTAATGGTCTACCAGAACTGGTTCTTATTCTTTGCACCTACTACATTCTGTCTTTGTAATCCCTGAGTTTTGATATCTGAGACAACTTTCTTGATGGCAAAAGCTTTCAGGTTAGCCAGGAAGTGATGGATACTTAACCATAATCAGCCTTTTGAGGAGAGGGGAGCATGAGCCAGTTTCCTGTCTTAGAACTCTAGAATGGTCCCCTGAGTTGCTTTCTGCAGGAAAAGATTCAATAATTTTGAATTTCACAAACAATCCACTAAAAATGCTATAGGTAAGCAATCTGTGTGTGTCTATGTATTCCTGAGCAGTGTGTGCTATTCTTCCTTAAATGCAAATTTTATCTTGCTTCCAACTTATACAAACACCTGTAATGACAGAATGCTGATAAATTTCTTAGGAATATCTTATTTGAGGGAATATTCCTTTTGGGGATGATGTTTTATAGATTGCTTTTAGATTGATTTGCTGTAGCATAGAAGTATGTGAAATTATAATAAAAATAATTTTTGATAAGCAAATACCCATAGGAATCCCTCTATGTTTGCTGCCTCCCCACTTCCACATGTGATCTCCCCAAATATATGATCTGTAAATGGCTCAGATGCATGGCAGAATGGTCCCTGCAGAAGAGATGGTTTATGATAAGGAAATCTAATCACATGTAGTGGAGAAAAAAATGTTTCCAGGATCCAATATAAGCCACAGCTTCTTCTCAGTGTTGAGTAGTCATGCCCTGTACACCCTGTTCAATGTAAAATTTATGTACAGAAATGTCAAAAGAAAATTTTGGGGTATGGCTGACATACTAAAAATGTTGTTCCCAGTTGGGCTATCCTTGATGCCATTATGCAGCAATTTTCAATCTCTTCATCTCACAGCACACTGACAAGGTACTAAAATTGTCATATCACACCATCAGTTTTTTATAATTATAATTAGTAGCTTACTGCTGCTGTGGGGGACACCCCGAGAGGCCCTCCCTTAACATCTGTAGTGCATCTGTGGGCCATTCATGGCACACTAGTGTGGCACAGCACACTGACTGAACTCCGCTGTCCCAGTATGACTTATATGTGTGTCCAATCAATCAAGAATTTTCTCCTGATTTCCAGTCTAAATTTATAGGATTTTGAAATAGCCTAATCATACTACAATAATGTTTAATCCAAATTTATAGTCTTCTCAGTAGGTTGTCATCTTTGGTTGAAAATATAATAACACCAGAGGGAAGTACTGGTAATTTGGATGAGAGTTGATTCTAAGTGCATTAAGATGTGATGCAATTTGTATAGTGTGTGTGTATGCAATAAAAATTTACCTAAAGACATTATCTGTATTGTAGATAGCATTAATACTTATGTCATTGTAAAGTTTGCCTTGCATTTCTTACTACTGCATCATGTACTATAAAAATGATACTATAAGTATTTTATTCTTTCTGTCTTGCTTCTGTGTACCTCAAGGAGCAACTCAAAGTGATCCTTTTAAATCGTCCAATTTTTTATATTTCTATTTTTATTACTGAAATAGAAGTTCTTGATGGTCTTAAATAAACTTGGTAAATTCCTATGCTTTCTTACTTGGGAGAGAGCTCCATTAAACTTAGTGGAACTCACTTCTAAACAGACATGCTTCAAACCTCATACCAGTCAGTTTATTCTTATTGTAATTTTATGATTTGAGATCATAGCCAGAACACTTAAGTTTCAGGTTGTCACATAGTGTTGAAGGACTAAAGGTATTTATTTCACATTCTTTTTAAGTATATCACAAATAATTATATATTATGTAATCAAGTATTTCACAAACATTAATGACACAAACAAATTAGTACATTTATTAGTACATTAATACAAATTAGAATATTCATGAAACATAGGGTCACTCCAAACCAATTTAGGTCAGCACAACTCACCCATCTCCCTATTCCTGTTGTGTGAGGGGGAAGGATGTCAACATATGGGTGCAATCCAGAGTAACTACGGGGAGTCCTTGCTCTGGTGTAAGAACAATTTATTCTGGATTGCAATATGAATTTCCCATAGGTTTTCACTAGGTGGTGCCATAACTCCATAGACGTAAATGTCTCTTATGTGCTCCCGTAGTATGTCTCTGTACTGCCCAACCTCCATTCCATGTGGTGCAGAAGTGCCTTATAGCACTTTTACAACACCCAGGCTAGCACTGTGCCGGTAACTAGAGGATTGCAATCATAACATCTTATTTATAAAATTAAATTAATTGTACATAACAAAAAATTGAAGAACCACATTAATCTGATGTCTTCATACAACTCCTGGCATATTCAGCTATTTAACTCCTTTCCAACTATTTGTTGATTATATCTGTTTCAATTCGGAAAGAATAAGCTGAAGAAAAAGGCTTTGTACTACCCCCAAATCGTTGGGGGTAGTACATCCCAAACTACGCTGTTTACTGTCATGTATGGTAGGACATCCACAGCTTCTGTTTTTGCTTTGAACTAAACCACAATTTCTTCTTTACTTGGGGGGAAGTGTGACTTATATATACCAAGGAATAACCATCCAGGATAACCACAGGCTGACACTGGCTTATTTTATTGTGATTTGAATGAACTAATTTTCTTGAATTCATATGAATAAAAAACTGATTGTGTTCAAAGTGTAAGATTTGTAACTGCACTTTCACAGCACTCCTGGGCCAATTCAAGGGTCTTACACCAGCTCTGGTGGGTGCTCAAAATTGTGCCATTAACTACTGTATTTGTAGAGAGAGTGCACCACATTAATTAATCTTGTTTGTTATTTGGGGAAAAGAAAAATAAAGATTATAAAAGGTTTACTCCCCTACTGTTGTTTGCAACAGCATGAGTTCAAAATGAATACTAGAACTTTTTGGATGTCAAACAATTTCAACAATTGCACAACACTAACTGAAATACATTGTTTTTTTTCAAAAAAGACAAATTTGTTCTTGGACATGACAGTTGTATTGTATGGTTAGCTGACCTTTGGGGCCTCTTGGTTTCCTCCAGTGTACAGAAATGTGATTGGTTGGCAATTTTTCCTTTTAGCTTTTTTTGGTTTTTGACTGTAACTTGGAAAAAATGTCAAAGTTTTCTGTACCTCTGACTTGGCCGAGTCAAGCATCAGTTACGGACTAGGAAGAGGCCTAGCTCTAAAATTCCATTCCAGGACCATTAACCTTCTTAAATGCTTTATGCGTTATTTTTTTGTAGTGTCCTCTTACAAATAAGGAAAGCAAACCTCAAAAATAGGTGTAGACTAAGCACTTTTTCTGGTTGTTAGTTTTGAAATAACTGGTCACTCAGATACATAGATCTTGTCATGTTGAGATTTTCTTTTCAAATTGCACATTTTTTAAATAGAGTTTAAGAACTTAAACAGAATTGGTGATGCTTGCACAAGCCAAGTTGACCAATTGTGACTACTGGAGCTTAGCAAGGGACAAATGTCCCCTTGATCTTGAGGAAACGTACAGCATCCCAAATGCCAAATGTGTCTCTGCATCACTACAGAGGGATTTCCTGAAGGGTTGCGCTGAAAGTCTTCCAACTATAAATAATAAATGGCCAATATTTTGCTACTGAACTGATGGATTATAAGGCCATATCAGAAGTATTGTGTCCAGATCTTGCATCACAAAAAAGATATAGGCTGCAATCCTAAATGCACTTTCCTGTAAGAAAGTCCCATAGAACAGAATGGGACTTACTTCTGAGTAGAACATGTTTAGGATTGCACTTATTGTGGTAATATAAAACTAGGGAACCTTATCCCATTATATCATTATAATTCCATGAGACTGCCTCATAGAAACTTCAGACTGGTTGCTCAAAGATGTTGTTTGATTTTGACAGCTGACTCCACAGAGCTACACCAGCTACCTCCTGTCTCCCATCCGGGCAGCAGACCCTTCTTAGCTTTACAAAAAATATGATAGCTTAGGTTGCAATCCTAAAAACACTTTCTTGGGAGTGTGAATACAATAGGACTTACTTCTGAGCAGACATGCTTAGGATTACACTGTAAATTTAACACTTTAGGTATAGTTGCCATAATTCTCTTCCACAAAAACATGCTTAGGATTGCACTGTTAGTCTACAGACCACACTTCTTATCTCCCCAATACATTACAAATGTATCAGTATTGAAGCTCAGTCGCACACAAAACCTGAACACACAAAATACACACATAACCTCTTTTTCCGCTCATCACTGAATACAAGTTCTCTTTATTTAGTGCACCGTATTTATTCCTCCTTTCTGTTTCTCACTTGCTTTTCCAATCCAGGGAGTGGAAGAAATGGAAGCAGCTAGAAAAATAGAGACGGCTGTTCCCCAGCAATCTGATGCCTGATGCGGCTGCTTCAGTTTGTGGATGGGCCGCTCTGACTAGTAATGCAGGAGTCTAGATCACCAAACCAGCAGCAAATAAAATGGCATAGCACGTGGTGTTCCTTGCTGCCAGGTCTTGTTTTTGGTCTTCTTCAGCGAGTCAAACATCTAGCAAGTGTTTTGTCTCTCCACAGAATAGGATTGGAATTGTCATAAGTACTTCATTATAAGCTATCACTGAGGAAATTTTTTGTAAGAATCTTATTAAAAAAATCATTAAAATCTCATTTAAAATGGATGCCTATGGGCGCAATCCTAAGAAATTTACCCTACAATCAAGAGTAACTACAGGAGCATGTTAAGAGACATTACGTGCAACTGTAGTTACTGCACCACCTAGTGGGAAATTCAGTGGGAAATTGTTCTTAAACCAGAGCAAGGACTCCCCGTAGTTACTCTGGATTGTGTCTTAGGCTGGCCTATCTTTCTGTGATGGTGTGGTAGGGTGCATTGGCCTAAACCCCCCAGGAGTGGGGCAGAAGTGTCTTACTGCACTTTTGTGACACCCCCCAGGTCAGCTCAGGATTTATTCCAGGGCTTAAGCCGGCCTAAATTGAGGTTAGGATTGCAGCCTAAGTATTTATTTTTCATGTTTCTAAACCATCCTTCTTCTAAGAAGTTCACAGTGGTGTACATAGTTTCCCAACAATCCTGTGAGATCAGTGAGGCTGAGAGGTAGTGACTGGCCCAAAGACACTCATGAAGCTTAATAGATGAGGAGGGATTTGAACCTGGATCATCTAGCTCTTAGGGTGCTATCCTAACCCTATCTACTCAGAAGTAAGTCCCATTATATTCAAAGGGGCTTACTCCCAGGAAAGTGTGCTTAGGATTGCACCCTTAGTCTAACTCTCAAAGCACTACACCATCCAGGCTGACTCCTTGAGGCTACTGAGAAAGGTGGCATCAATATTGAGAGCCAGGATGATGTTTTGATAATGGACTGAGACCCAGAAGATCAAGGTTCAAATCCTTTCTTGGACATGAAGTTTCCTGGGTGACATTGGGCCGGTCACTCAACCTCATCTACATCACAAGGTTGTTGTGAGGATAAAAGCATT
Organism: Cryptoblepharus egeriae; assembly: GCA_030015325.1. Lineage (NCBI taxonomy): Eukaryota > Metazoa > Chordata > Lepidosauria > Squamata > Scincidae > Cryptoblepharus > Cryptoblepharus egeriae. The sequence goes on along the minus strand of JAREYC010000004.1, from coordinate 20,072,334 downwards.
ATAAGATGACTTTGGCATTTGTGTTGGCATGGGGAAAATGGGGTATAAATACAATAAATATTGTAATAAATAACAAAACGGGCAAGTCTGATAGTCCTATACTCTGTCGGGTTCCCTGCTGTAAATGAAGCACTTTATTTCTAGGTATGAGGCTAACTCCTGTAATAAGGAAGTGTTCAGAGCTAGCCCCAGATTGCCTTCCGCTTCCCTCCAGGTCATCACTCATAGGGGCCTACTTGCATCAGGTAGCTCGTCTAGTCCAGCTCCCTGCATCTCACAGAGACCCACCAGATTCTTCAGAGATCTCACAAGACTAAAAAGAGCCAGTAGTAGTAGTGCTACCTCTGAATTGCCTTAGCAGTGTCACAATTAAAAATTCAAATCCTGAAAAGAATTGTGTGTGTGTGTGTGTGTGTGTGTGTGTTTGTGTATGTATGTAAGTATGTGTGTGTGTGTATACGTATATATATATGTGTGTGTATATATGTGTATATATATATATATACACACACACACACACACACACACACACACACACACACACACATACACATACACATACACATACATACACACACACACACACACACACACACACACACACAATCATATGGGATGTTTTAAATGTTTTAAAATATAACTGTTTATATGGTTTATTCATGTTGTTATCCACCTTGAGTCCACTTCAGCAGACAACGCAGGATATAAATTCCATAAATAAGTTAAATATATACATTCACAATATGAATATATGTAACATCAAGAGACCAATCCTATACGTGTCTACTCAGAAATAAGTCCCATTGTACTCTATGGGGCTTACTCCCAGGAAAGTGAGGATCGGATTGCAGCCCAGATCACTCAATTTATATTAAACTTTCCATGTTACTCAACTGCTGGGGAAATGTCTAATTTCTTAAAATTAATCACAATTTTTTTTAAAACAACACTTTTCGAAGGCAGTGGAGTGACCGATCTGTTTCCCGTATTCACTGGAAGTATTTCTAGAGAGAGAAACTGCTGAGCACTCATCACCTTATCACCTGCATTCTGTGGAAGCTCTTCCTTCCTTTCTCCTACAGCAGAATGAGCTTAGGAAAGCAAAACGGGAACTGCGAATTCCTGTTATTTCAAACTGCCCCTCGTGGCACGGCGTTTCCTTATCACTGGGCAACCAGAATTCCCACCCTGAGCAATAGATTCTCAGAACTGAGCAAGGCTTTCATCCTGCCGGAGTTTGACACCGTCTGTTACAAAAAGGACTCGATGAATGGCCAGTTCTGGTGGCGTGGAGGAACTTAGTCACACTGACCATGCTATTTCTTTTGCTCCTGTTTTTTCTTTCACTTCTTCATGGTGCTTCTTCATTAGTGGGTAAGTCTTAATAAGATCTTTGCCAAGAATGGGGATGCTACTAAGACATTGCTCTGGATTATTTTTCCTTTGTAGGAGTGTTCAGTTTTTGAAAGAGCTGGGTTTGGATTGTTTAACAATCCATCTGTTATTTTTCATTGCTTTGTGTTGTTGGCCTACCGGGTTCAGTTTACTTTCCATTTCAATATCCATATTTTCACCTGTATTCATATGTGCAAATTGGAAATAACCAGGAATAATTGATGTTGTTTGGCAATGCAACATACTTGAAAAACCTATCCATGTTGTATAATAATAGATCCAGATTCAAAGTCAAAACTAAAACTATAATACTTCAATGTTCTCAAATTGTATGCCGTTCAGTGTCTGATACCCAAAATTTTTATATCAAAAGGAAAAAAAATTATTTTATAGCTATATCTCTATAAGACTGAGCAGTTAGCAGGCCTCCGTCAGTCTTGAAAGACTATAGTATCGTTCTCGGCGCTGCATATTCTGCATGCGAAGCACGAAAGCCTGAGTTATATTGTTATGGAGGATAGGCTGTTACCCAAGCAGCAAATCCCCCCCACCATGCCACTGACTTAGTCCAATGGAAGGGCAGAGCCAATATGATTGGATGCAGTTGGCATCGCAGAGCTGGGCTAAGGACAGGAGCTTACCCTGTCTTGTGGGGCCAACCAGGGTCTCGAACCCTGGCCTGCTGGTTAACAGGCACACCGTCTTAATCGCTTGCGCAGTTATTGTTTGCAATATTAGGTCCTGTGTCACAGGCACAGCCTCCTGTTTGGCTGGCATAAACCCTGTCATAAGTCTAGTGCTGATCTGGGGTGTCGCAAAAGTGCTGTAAGGCATTTCTGCCCCACTTGTGGGAGTGTTAGGGCAGTGCACAGGCTTACACTTCCCTCCTGAAACCAACACAGAAAGATAGTCTATGTGACTATGATAGTCTATATGACTTAGGATGGCCTAAATTTGTAAGGATTGCACCCTAAATCTTTTGGATCTTCACAAATCTATGTCTTGCTTAATAACACAACTCTGAAATAAAGATCTTTTAGCTTGTTTGTGCACTTACCCCTCTGCCTCTCATAGAAAATAATAGGCTAAAAGTCAAAGGGAAATACCCCAAAGTGCTATTTTTAATTGGTTCAACTACTTTTAATTGCACAGAGGAATATGCATCTGTAAAAGCGAGTGTAACTCAAATCTGGTGAGTGTAAATCAACATATTGCTTACTGCAAAATGATTTGCATAAATAAATAAATGGTCCCCTATCCCAAAAGGATTCAAAAAGATGCAGAAGGAACACCAGCAACTACCACTGGGAAATTCAGTATGTTGCGGTGAATATAGACAGCTGATCTGTTAAATGTAAGGACTCACCACTTTAAAAGGTACCTCTTTGCCCAGGTAGGAGAGAGCTAATGTTCACCTTTGGGACATTTCTGCTCTTCCCTACCTGTGGTTTCTTGTTGGTACTGACTGCTGACTAGTTTCTTGAGCTATTTCGTTACAGGGAAAGAACATGTCATTTTGTAAAAAAATACTAGACTGATACAGAAATAATACAAATATCACCAAGCTGAACGAAACACTCATTATTTACTTTCTTCCAATGCTAGATTTTTCATTCAAATTGCCTTCCAGCAAGACCCTTGCTTGTTAAACACACATTAATGAAATTGGGGAAGAGGCTTCAATTGTTTCAAAAGTCTCAAGTCTATTTTTCCTCTAGTAGGATATATACATACAAGGATTTAAGAAAATTTGCAAGCCTTGCACATATTCGTTTACAGAGAACTGAGTGCATTGTTGGTGCAACAATGTAATAAAATACTTTATCACTATTGGTGATAATTGAACATTTCCTTGCATTGTTCACAAGGAAAGCGTACATGCAAACAGCACAAATTTGTGTCTCTAAAACTCATCAGTTTTATGTTGCTTCCTAATGGGTTAGAAGCCAAAAGGGACAAGAAGAGGAAGCCATAGGATGGGTGAGATAAGTCGAGGTCAGCTTTTTCATTCAAACAGAATGATAGCCATTTCCAGGTTATCCTTTTGCAAGAAAGCTACCCATTGCATCTAAACAGAAAAATAAAGAAATAAAGAAATGATTCTACAATTATCTGTAATATGTATGCCTATATGTAATAAAAACACAATAATATCATGTATTTAATATTAATGGGTATTATGTATTTCAAGCCCAATGGAAAATTACATATTTCATATAAAATGGAAAAAGTCATATGGCTGATATAATTTTTAAAAAAAAAACAACAAAAATATCAAAATAAATACCAACAATAACTTTGAGAAATACAAGTCAGCTCGAGTCATACAGTGCCAAACAAAATCAGTCAATAATGGTGTGGTGGAATAAAAAAGTCTTAACTTTCTATCAAAATGAAAACAAGGAGGGGGATTGCCCTGATTTTAACTAGGATAAATTTCAGAAGTTGGGGGCTATAGCAGACCAGTTACGTGTCACTGCCAAATGTATTTATGATGGTGATAGTGCCTACAGCAGAGTCATATGAGATGGAACTGGCTCATATGGAAATGGCTCTTCAACTGTCTAAGCCCTAGAACGTTAAAAGTTTTTATTAGGGTACAATCCAGAGTAACTACAGGGAGTCCTTGTTCTGGTGTAAGAACAATTTGCTCTGGATTGCAATATGAATTTCCCATAGGTTTTCACTAGGTGGTGCAATAATGACAGGTACACGTAATGTCTCTTATATGCTCCTATAGGTACTCTGGATTGTAGGGTAAGTCATCCTTGTCACTTTGACTTGCTCTTGAAAAGGTACAGACAAACCAATGAAGATGAAATATTATGGAGAGTAACGTAGCTATAGGCGGTGTCAGAGTAAATACTATAGGTGCCACAAGCAGTCCCGCACAATGCAGAAGACACCAAATGTTGTGATACCTGATTTACACCCCCACCTTGCTCCATCACTCTTTAGCTATGCTACTGTGTAGAGGTGTGACAAGGTCAGGATTACAATAGGTCCTCTTTTTAGCCTTGTGTCCTGGAAGAAATATTTGTTGTCCTCCATTTTTTTGTGAGCACGTTGCCTTCTTCTAAGTGATAAATTAAATGGAATAAATTATACTGAATCTTTTTAAATTTAGTAATAAGTAATTGAGGGTGTAAAAGGGCTGTAGTGCCTCAAGTGGTTAAGACACTGTGAGCACAATCCTAACCATGTCTAATCAAAAGTAAGCCCATTGTGTTCAGTGGGTTGTACTCCCAGGAAAGTGCGTTTAGGATTGCAGCCTGTGCATGTCAACCAGCAGGCCGGGGTTCGAGACCCAGGTCCTACAAGAAGGAGTGAGCTCCCATCCATAGCCCAGTTCCAGCCAACCTAGCAGTTTGAAAGCTTGCAAATACAAGTAGATAAATAGGTACCACCTTGGTTGGGAAGGTAACAGTGTTCTGTGCATTTTGACGTATAGTCATGTTGGCCCTCATGACCACAGAAGCGTCTTTGTACAACGCTGACTGTAAAGGCTTAGAAGTGGGGATTAGCTACTAGTAGTAACTATTACTAGTAGTAGTAACTACAGTCAGTTACGGCTAGCAGTACAACCTGTGGGGCACACCTTTACCTTTAATTTAGGGTGCAATCCTAACCAATTGAAGCTGGTATAACTCACCTGTCTCCTCATTCCTGTGGTGGTGCAAAGGCCAGCACCTGTGTTACACTGGCCTAACCCTCCCCACCTGGAGGGGTGCAGAAGTGCCTTATTTCTAAGTGTTTAAACCTAAATGTTTAAGGCTACTATCCTAATCTCCCAGTTAGGCAGACGTAAGCCCTGATACAAGTCCCATGCTGGACTGGTGGTGTCACAAAAATGCCATAAGACACTTCTGTACAACTCGGGGAAGGGGTGTTAGGCCTGTGCACAAACATGCACTTGCTTCCCTACATCACTACAGGAACAGGAAGATTGATGAGCTGTGCTGGCCTAGGTTAGGATTGCATCCTAAATTAACCATATGAAAGCAATATATAGTCTTTTTAGCTTTTATTTTTTCATGTCCTACATTTTTCTTGTGTGTCCTTCATTTCAGGAGGGTCTCTTTTCCAGTTATGACATATGGTCACCCTGGACAATGTCTTGACCTGTCTTTGATCAATAGCCTGTGGCTGCATTAAACAGTATATCCGTTCCATTTCTGAATAGTCTTCTGCTGAATGACACATAGGCCAATATCCCAAGTGCCAAACAGGAGCTCCCCAATACTACTTTCTGGAAAATACATGCCAAGAACCAGAGCCACCATCAACCATATCCCCTAGCCTTACTTTAAATGGTCTAAAATGAGTCATGTTCAACGCAAGCCCTCTCCAATCTCCAACCCATAGGCTGTATCCAGGGTGTGGGTGAATCTATCCTCCCTTTGACTGGAGACTTGAAGTCTAGTGTGCCACAGGACCTCTTGTCTCCAAATCATGACTGCATGATGCTCCAGGCAGTCACATGGTAGACATATGGAAATCAGGGCAGAATGCCAACTGTGGCATTGCACCATAGATATGAATGGCTAGTCAACTGTCATAATTTGGAAAAAGGAAGCCCCATGGAGCGTTGGAACAGTAAACAGTTGTGCCGGTCGCTGGGGAAGGTATTACTAGTATACAGAGGTCTCTGGTTTGGAGAACACTAGTTGATATTGTTAAAAGTTCACTGATCTGCCTGCCGAATTGTCACCAGTCCCTATCATCATGTGCTACAGTGCACTCTGGCATCATATTTGAATAGCTTCTGTGCACAGCATAGGCTGTTAAAGCTCTTTTAAAGTATTTTACCATTCAAGCTTCATTCAAGGATACAAAAGGTTCAGAACAGAGTCTTTGGTAATTTTTGTACTTTTTAATTTACAGACAGCAGCACATTTTTAATACATAATGAAGACCACAATCTTTGTGTATTTGTCCAATCTGCAACGTTCGTCACTACTGCCAACTGTGACCACAACAGTGATGCTCAAAAATTCAGATGGATTTCCGATCACCAGCTGATGAGTGTCTCTGAAAAGCTGTGTTGTGGAGTGTCAGTAAAGAAAAACTGGATTCCGGTTTATCTATACCCATGTGACTCTGCAAGTGACCTCCAGAAATGGGAATGCAGAAATGATACACTATTTGCCATCCAAGGAGAGAACCTGTATTTCAACTATGGCAACAAAAATGAAAAACGTATTATGCTGTACACAGGATCAGGCATTTGGAGTAGATGGAAGATTTATGGAACCGAAGATGATTTATGCTCCAGGGGTTATGAAGGTACATCTTGCTCTCTTTTTATTCAGAATTTATGAATGTGGCTATTCTATTATTCAGTCCCATGAACACATGAAACTGTCTTATATTTGATTTAGGGCCCAATCCTATCTACCTTTTCAGCAGCATCACAATTGCAGAGCATACCCAAAGTAATGTTCCTTACCTTTAGAAAGTCTCTGTGACAAATGCCGTAGGTTCATCTGGTGCCAGTAAAGGCAGGATCTCCCAGACTTCACTTATAGCACAGCAAGATCAGGAAGATCCCATGGTAAGGTAGACTGCTGCTTGGATGGACTGGGAAAACCAGAAAAGAAGTGGAATGATAAGTCATATTCCCATGTAAAGTATCAGGATTTTTTCTCCCTCATCATTAGTCTGCTTTGCTTTTTCTCTCTCTTTCTCTAGCTATGTTTACCTTACAAGGCAATAGCAATGGAGGACCATGTGTCTTTCCATTCCAGTATGATAGCAAATGGTATGCTGAGTGTACAACTGTTGGCAGGACAGATGGTTTCCTCTGGTGTTCAACCACGCAAAACTACGATACGGATAAGAAATATGGATTGTGTCCACTGAAATGTAAGTTTTAAAGTTTAAAATACATTCATAACATGAAATGCAACAAGTGTCATCTTCAAGGGTGTCAAACCTGCAGGCTGGATGCAGCACCAGATGCAGCAGGATGCTCTTTATCCAGCCCTTAGGCTTAAAAGATAAATGTATGCCATTTTCCGGTCTTCCAACTGAAAGTTTTTGTCACCACTTAAAGCTTGGCCTCTACTGATTAATCAGCTAAAGCAGTGATTTTCAATCTTTTTCATCTCACAGCACACTGACGAGGCATTAAACTGTCAAGGCATTAAAACACTATCAGTTTTTTGACCGTTGAAAAAGGCACACCATGGTAGGGGGCTCAAACCGCCCAATAGCCATACTAAAGTAAGGGGACTGTCCCCAAAGTCCCACAGCTAACCTGCAGACCATCTGTGGTACATCAGTATGCACACTGGTTGAAAGTCACTGAGCTATAGTTTTAGCTGTGTGAGTTGACAGATGACATATCACTAAAATATATGGGTATGATTTCTCTGCATCCATTGCACCACAACCATTAAATTGGTTTTGCAATTTAATAAATGTTATGAACAGGTTTTTGAATTGTATAATTTGGTTTTTTACTATAAAATTGGGTTATGATCTTAGCTGCCTTGGGACAATTAGGAAAAAGGGGGATGTTAATGAAAAATAAACAAAATCAATAAATAAAAGGTTGGGCGAAGAAAGACGAGGCTACAAGTCCAGAAAAAAAATCATGTACCACTTCCCAGGAGAATGTACTACAAATACTCTCACAGCCGCTCATATTTTTTGATGCACGATCCCAAGTAGGAATCCTTCTTCCTATAGTGCTAGTTTTCTCTTTGCAATGAGATTTTAACAGAGGGATCATTTGTTCTGTATGTGTGTTCTGATTTTTCTTATGTTTTAGAAGAAAATAAAATTTAATGACGTTGTGCTTCAGGAAAAACTACTTATACTGAATTCAGATTTTCTGGGCTGCTCATATAGTCCAAGACACGATGGATTATAATTCAAAACTGTCCACCCTTTGGCCTGCTGTTTAGCATCTGGCTTTACCGGTGGATTTCAAACCCTAGAAATAACCTTGCCCTAGAACAGTAATTTTCAGTCTTTTTCATCTTATGGCGCACTGACAAGGCATTAAACTGGTCAATGCACTCCATCAGTTTGATTACCATTGACAAAGAACACTATACTGCTGGGAGCGGGCTCAAATCTTCCAACTGTCAAACAAATCTTTGCCAAAGTCTCATGACACAACTGCTGTAAGGCACCAGTGGCACACCACAGCCCTAGAAAATTGTTCTCACAAGCCTCCCTTCAGAAGTCTGCCAGTTCATTCGTTCATTCGTTTGCTTGTTCGTTCATTCATTCATTCATACCCTGCCTTTCCTGTGCCAACAGAAATGCCCAAGGTGGCACCTACTGTAAAATCGGAGAGGCTGATAGTAACTGACTAGCCATGGTCACCCAGGAAATATGGCCAAGGAGATATTTGAACCTGTGTCTTTCTGGTCTCAGTCCAACTCCCAAACCAAACATCCATTCCTGGTTCTCAAAACAGTGTGGATGCAAGTCAGGCTATTAAAAAGAAATTATTTATATAGACAACTTCTTCAGTGTTTGTATTGTGTGAGACGTTGTCCACTTGTTGTGGACTGGCGTTTTTGGAATGGCTTGCTGTCACAGGGGCCTGTTGCCAGGATGTTGCCTTTCCCACTGAAGTAGTCCCTATTTATCTACTTGCAATTATATGCTTTCAAACTGCTGGGATGGCAGAAGCGGGGCTAAGGATGGGAGCTCACCCCATCTGGCAGTACTCGGGTCTTGAACTTGCTACCCTGCTGAGCGGAGTTCCGATCAAGCAGTGTTCTAACTCCAGTGTTCTACCCACTGAGCCACTGCAGCCCCAAAAATTATTATATAATTATTTATATAATTATAATTAACAGGAATCATTGTACAGATTTTAATTCTACACTACCTAGGGAGTCACTGAAGATTTGCATTCTCAAGTTTCTATTCAGTTAGAGACAATGGCTGCAATCCGAAACACACTTTCCCGGGAGTATGCCCCACTGAATATAATAGGACTTACTTCTGAGTAGAGAGGCTTAGGATTACATTGTATATGTTTTAAGTTGACTTCCAGAGAGTGGTTGTTTTCTCTATGATTTTATTTTTCTTATCATCACTGCACATTAAAATGTATCTTGGTTTTCTCTATAGCTAGTGCAATGAATCGATTGTGGTCTAATGACCCCCTGACTGGTGTACAATACCAGATCAACCAAAATGCTGCTCTATCATGGTACCAAGCAAGGAAAAGTTGTCAACAACAAGATGCCAATTTATTATACATCACTGAGCTGCATGAGCAAACCTACTTGGCAGGTAAGTTAACAATATGTGTGAATATTTCCTAAAATTTATATACATCTAACTATAGTTATAGAAATTGGTTATAACAGCATTTCTCAAACTGTGAGTCAAGAACCACTTGATGGGTTGTGACTCAATTTCAGCTAGGTCCTGAAGAACCTCCAGTGAAATATGGGTGATCAACTGATGGAAAAATAGAGTTTAAAAAATCAGTAAAATAATAGATTTTTCTATTTCTATTTTTGTTTTCTATTTTTCCAGGGGAAAAATAGATTTAAAGACTCCAAGGTTTTTTCCTCCTCCATTGCTCCTAATAGAGTAAGGTCGTGAATATCATGAATATCCTCATTCATACTTCTAACCTCCACAAATTCAGTTTAAACAATTGCATAGTAGAACATAGGTACATAACAGCTTTGGGATCAAGGAAAAACATTTCCAACTGTGTGGAAAAATGAATGCTTCACGGAATCATGTTAATGTGAACATGTGGCATTTAGGAGCAGAAGTAGTGTGCGGTCATCTGCTTTGAGGTTTCTGTGGGTCATTGGCCATAAAAAAAATAATTGGACTCTGAAGACTTACCCTTCAATACCAGTCCATGAGGGTATTTGTTTAGAGAAGAAGCAAAAAAGACAATGAAGAAGAGAGAAGGCTTCTGTGGCCAGAATTGTCATCAACAGAAAAATTCATTTTTTTTGGATTTAATGCCACATACATCCATTCCAGAATTCTTGTTCATTCTTTGTCCCAGACCTACTTATCTCTGCCTGCCCATCTCTGTCTCAAGCCAACTCACTCTGTCCCAGGCCCCAGGGGAGCCATCCACAATACATAGTACACTACTATGACCTCATGAGATGTGGAAGGGCTTTGAGCTATTTTCCTATAAGGCAGTAGTAAAGGCAAGATCCCACCCTCTCACGACCACCCTGACCCAATGTTGCAACCTCCCAAGGAAGTGATGACACCCCACTTTGAGTACCACTGCCCTAAGGGATGCATGCTGCTGCATGGACTTCTTCAGTTGCTGCATGGGGGTGTGCCAGTGTGGCAACATCTTCTGGCATCTATGATATTATATGTAATTGCAACTTGCAGTTGCAGTTGCAATAACTGTGGGAACTATGACTGGAGTGGGAATGCAAATCAGAACAGAATCAAACTCAGAACTGGTTGTGGTACTTTCTATTGAGTAGGACCAAATCATGGCTTGCAGCGAACACATTGCTGCATCCTTGTCAATTGCTTGCGAATGCCAAGTCCAGGTGGCAGAATCTGATGTTGGTCCTACTGTATCTTCAATTTTTGCTGCCTATAATGTAGTATGTTTTGTAAGTTTTTTTATTCTGATAATTTGCTGTGTTTTGCATGCTTTTTCAGGGTTAACATCCACTTACAAAGCTGAATTCTGGTTTGGTCTTAATTGTTTGGACTCTGACAAAGGATGGCAATGGAATGGTGGCCATCCATTTAGATACTTAAACTGGGCACCAGGTATATACAAATTACATTTTGTTTTTGCTTTGATATTATGAACTGCAGTGGCTCAGTGGGTTACACTGTGCTTGTCGACTTGGAGGTCAGCAGGTAGGCAGATCAAGACCAGAGTACTGCAAGAGGAGTGAGCTCTTTTCTCTTGCCCAGTTCCTGCCAAACTAGCAGTTGGAAAGCTTGTAAATGCCCAGGTTGTACCCTGCTGTGGGTACAGCTGAGCTCCTGGTTGAGTTCATAGCCTCTGTTTCTGAGGATTGGGTGGGTAGACCTTGGATCCTGCCTGGACTTGGACCCTAGAAACACCTATTCAGCAGACCTCAGCCACAGAGTCTATAAGCTCAGCCAGGAGTCCAGGTCTACCTGGCAGGTAGATCTAGGTTCTGTCTGGTTGGGAGCCCATGTCTATTTTCTTGGTTGACATGGGCTCTGAAAGTAGTGCTCATGGTCCCTCCAATACAGACACTGAGTCCACCCCTAGTTGAAGTTGTTTCCAGTCACAAGAAACACCTGCACTGCCAATGCAACTACACAGGTGTACTAAGTGAATCTATTTTCATAGTTTCCCCTGTATGCTGTTACCCTGTAATTTCTGTATCTGTAGGGTGGTATCTAGAGAGAGGGCCAGAATGGAATGGATTATGTTTGTTACACAGTTTTGCTCATATATGTATGCTACTTGCTTCGTGGTAGGACCTGCTTTGATGAAAAAGCAGCCTTGGCCATTTAACAAACTACTGTGATTAGTCAGCTATCATGTTATAGGAAAAACCTCTGACTTTGTCCATTGGACAGAAAGGACTCTGCAATAAAGACCACTACATGATTTTCTGTGAAAGTGAATGTTCTTGTCTTTACCTGTTTCTTGAAGGAAGTCCTTCTCCAGAGCCTGGAAAAACATGTGGAACATTAAATTCACTTAAAAGTGCCAAATGGGAGAGTCAGTTATGCGACAAGAAACTTGGTTATATTTGTAAAAGGGGAAATGCCACTTTGGGTGCCTTTGTTATTCCTACAGGTAAGTTGGTAAATACAATAATGTGTAATTTAAGATGTTGGCAACTGAAGAATGAAAAGCTTGGGAAATTACCTTGATGTGGCTGGTTTATAAATTGTATTCCTGTGACTTTAGGAAACTCTGTGCAAAGGAGCTTTTAAAGTATCTTATTCTGGAAAAGCACGTCTTTTTTAAAAAAAAATATTGATTTCAGCTTTTGAAAGGAAGAATTATGTAAGCAAATTTCAGATCTGTGGTAGAGACACCAAGACTGACAGACAGGAAAAGTGCACTTTGCTTTCCAAGCATACTCCTGCAACATGCCAGAGCTTCGTCACAATTTCCTTCCATTCCTTCTCAGTATTTTCTGCAAACATGCCCAGGTGTTTCCTAAAATCATTTGCAGTTTGTTTTTATGCATTTTGTGGTCCAATTAAGCATGATAAAGTATGAGCAACATGTTCAGCAAGGATCACACTTCTAGCTGATACACCTAGAGTTTATGCTGCAGGCAGCTATAGTCTTGAATAGCCATAATCAGTGATGGGCTTCAAAGAAATTAAGAACCGGTTCTCTGTCCATCTGGCAGCCACTTTTAAATGGCTATTTTTAAACTTTATATGTACTATCTCTTGTTAAGAACCGGTTCTATAGAGTAGGTGCGAACCTGCTGGTGCCCACCACTGGCCATAATCCATAATCCATAATAGCAATAATAAAAATCAGAAGTGGGAACTAACGTCTAAAGACTTGGATATGAGTTGCAAAAATGTGTGTTTTTCTCTGACTTGTACTCATCCCATAGTATCCTATGCATGTTGTGTTTGCCTGTGTCTGGGATGATTGCTTACTGTTTGCTTATTGGTTGTGGATAGGGTTGCCATATGTCCTGAAAAACAGGGACAGTCCTGATTTTTTGGGATTGTGTTCACATATTGGCAAATGTGACAGAAGGTCCTGTTCCAATTTTGTGGAAAATAATTATGGCAACCCTTGTTATGGAAGGTGTGAAAACCTTAAAGAGCCATCATTCAGACCAGGAGAGGAGCAAGGTGTTCCAGCCAGGAGATGGGAAAGGATTAATGTTTCCTTTTCCAACCAAGTGGAAGAAGAAGAAAGCATGTCTCTGATAGTATCAAGCCCAGAAGCCCAACAGCAGCCCCATTTTTCATATACTGGTAGATGAGTTTTTATAGGGAGAGAGACTTGAAAGGGGGAATCAATTCTGCTGTTGAAAGGTGAGCAAACTCAGCCTTAGACTGAATGAGTGGCTGGAGTAAGCAGCCAACTCGACATAGCAAATAATGAACTCTTTGAAGGAATGGGGTGATAAATAAAAACAGAGCAGCTTCCTGGAAAGTGTTGTGTATGTATGCCTGTGAGATTGTGTCATCAGTACATATGGCAATTTGTGTACCCGAGTAATCATTTTTTCCATCCCAGAAATAAATGTGCCCATACAGTGTCCCGATGGATGGATATCCTATGCAGGCCAGTGTTATAAGATTTACAGGGAAACCAACTTGTGGAAGGATGCCTCTGCACTGTGTAGAAAGGAAGGTGGAGATCTGGCAAGTATCCACAATGTTGAAGAGCATGGCTTCATTATGTCTCAGCTTGGCTACAGTGAGTATTTGCAGTGCATATAATTAAGATTATGTTCTAGCCATTAGCATGTTTTTTTAACATTAAGAAAAATGAACATTTTATTTTACCAACACATACGCACAAACGCACAAACCTCAAAATGCCAGATGCAGGAGAGAGCATCTGGATGAAGGTGTCTTATGTGTTCCCATGTCCAGCACTGGTAAGCTGCTGTGAGATACAGGAAGCTGAACTAGAAGGGCCTTTGGCCTGATCCAGCAGAGGCTCTTCTTATGTTCTTACAAAATGCAATGCTCCGTGCTAGTCAGACTTTTCAGTCTGGGACCCCCAATCAAACTTAAAAATCTGTCCAGGACCCTCTTTCAAACTTATCAGGATGTGACATCACTGTGATGCCGGAGCAACTCCATGTCCCGCACCGTGATGCCAGAGCCGTTTCTTTTGGAACAGAGACTCATTAGCTATTAATTAGCTACTAATTTTCTAATTTTCTTTGTAAACCGCTTTGTGAACTTTTTAGTTGAAAAGTGGTATATAGATACTGTAGATAGCTAGATATATGGGTATATGATGTCAACCTGGGTATGTGATGTCTAACTGAAAGGGAAAGAAGGCGAAGGTAATAGAGTGGTATATTCATACTAGAGTAGAAACTCCTAGGAGTAGAAATAGTAACCTAAGAATACTATTCCTACTCTACTCATATAGAATAGCAAATAGCAACTGTTCTTAGAGTCCTTGCCGTTCATCCTTATGAAACCAAGATGTCTGTGAACTAAGATGCCATGAAGCTCTTGGATCTGTTTGCTGTAACAGACTAATACGGTTACACCTCTGGAAGATCCTCCTTTGGGAGTGTAGCTTTTATTTACTCACTGTAGTAGCTTAAAATGTGGGAGCTGGATAAATTGAGAGGAGACTCAGCAAGTGCAAATAAGATCTGTTGAGGGCTGTGTGGTTTGCTACAATTCTGAACAAGGCAAAATATTCATGAGGATGTTCAGGCGAAATTCAGCTTCTTGAAAATGTTAGACCTGGTTGACTAATGCAGCATAATGGGATGATCAGCCTTGAGGTGGCACTTGACAGTATGGCCATGCTGCTTTGAATGCTGTCCCATGTAAATACCCTCTAGAGATAAAAGAAATCCCAAATACTCAACAGAGTCAGCAGTTCTGCTTTAGCCTATTCCCCACTGTGCTAAGCTTCTACTTGTTTTCAATGGCATTTGAATCTTTGATGATTCTGCACCTCAATTCTCTAATTTTCTACACCAGCCATCCGGATTTATTGCCTTCCGGTAGTAGAATTTATAGCTATGTTGATTTTCGATGTAGAAAAAAATGGAAGAAGAAATTACTGGGAGTACAAATAGGAAACATGGGAGCTGAGTGTTGATGGAACGCAAGACCAGGAGTACTGGGGGGAAAACCTCATTAAAAGCTGTATTTATCACGAGGCCAATAATTGGAACAACAACTTTGCGCATCAACTTTGTGCCAGAAACCAGACAGTGTATGTTCTGACTGAATATTGAATTAGTCAGAGGAAGTTCTGTGTGTGCATCTTGGCAGTAGCATCTCATTCTCAGTGATCCAGGGCCATGGAAACACCTGCTATCTTTTGGCAAAGATTCAACAAATGTCAACATCAGCAGTTGCTCTTACAGGCTAGAACAAGAAACCTCATGAATACACCTAAGCAATTAGCATCCAGCTATGGAAGGCACACCAGACCTCCTATTCCCTTAATGATCCTTTTTTCCCCTTTGTTGATAGAGAGGGAACAAAGAGGTCAGTATTGAGATTATGGGAACAGTCTGTGGATGGTGTTCTGTTCTACAGTTTGAAAATGATGTCTTGGAAATGTTTCAAATTAATCCGCTATGGCTTTCTTTTTTTCTTTCCTGTTCCTGCTGCTGACAATAAATACCTAGATATACTTTACAGCTGTAGTGTAGTGGAAATTTTTTTAAGTGTTTCCACTTATCAAACCTCTGTAGTTACCAAGAAATGATCACATGAGTTCCAGTTATGGAAATACTAGCTGGCTATCTTTCTGCTTCCCTCCACAATTGTAACTATTTTGTAATTTGGTGCCGAGGTTAAGGGGCTTACAGATATCCTTCATTATTTACTAGAGTTCTGTTCCAGATCTATCTATCTATCTATCTATCTATCTATCTATCTATCTATCTATCTATCTATCTATCTATCTATCTATCTATCTATATACCGCTTTTCAGCTAACAAGTTCACAAAGCGGTTTACAAAGAAAATGGAAACTAATAATAGCTAATTAAAAGCTAAGGGATAAAAAAAAGTGGATAAAAACAGTGGAAAGATAGATTTAAAGATCCACTTCTAGGTCACTTGCTCCTCTATTGCTCCTATTGCAATAAGTGTGTGTCTCAATATCTGCAGGGGTTTGATTCTGGGACTCCCTGCTGATACCAAAAAATGTACTGAATAAAAGCAGGAAAAAGTGCATCTCTTTACAATTGTTTAAAAACAGGTTTTCTTCCTGTTGTAGAGAGGTTGTCGGCAATTGGAAATGCAAAGGACTTTCCTGGCTCATCTGAAGAATGGAATAATTGCTTGCATGACTACTTCCTCTCTACAACAGTAGAAAAGCAGTTCTGAAAACTGTGGTTTGCAGTGTTTAGTCAAATCCGCATACAAAAAAATCTGTATAACAAGGTTGCACCTGTACTTGCAAATCAGGTCTGACTCTTGTCTGGTTCAAAGACAGTATGTGTCTTGAGCTCATTAAATAGTCTCAGTAAATCATTCCCTCTCAGTCTTGATATTCACATAAAGGTTGTTCCTTGCAAATTGCCCTGCTAGGCAAATTGACTCCGGGGTGATGCTGATCCTCATTGCAAGGCCAAAGAGCCAACGTTGTCCAAGCCTCTGTGGTCATGAGGTGGACTAAATGCCAAAGGTAAATAGAACACTGTTACCTTTCCATCAGGATGGTACCAATTTACCTACTTGCATTTCATGCTTTTGAACTGCTAGGTTGGCTGAAGTTGGGCAAGTGATGGGAACTGCCTCCATCCTTGGGTCTTGAACTGGCTTCCTGCCAATCTTCAGGTCAACAAGCGCAGTGAATTTAATCACTTAGCCACTGCAACCTTTTGTTATTCACAAGGCAGCTGCAAATAATTACCTTACAAGTGGAGGATGTGGAGGGCATCCAAAGTGGAGGATGGGAGGGCATCCAAAGGTTTGCTTTTCCTTTGGGTTGTATCCCAACTTCCAATTATTTGGTTGTCGTGACTAAGTCCACTTGGTATCAACTTCCTTAGCCACAATTCAGTAAACTCAGGCACAAAAACTTATATATTGTGAATTGTGGAATGTGTTTTTTATAAAAGGTGCTGTTTTGTGTGAGTTAGAACTCACATTTTTGTTTTGTGTGAGTTAGAACCAACTGATGAGTTATGGATTGGATTGAATGATCTCAAGGTTCAAATGCTGTTTGAATGGACTGATGGATCACCAGTGATGTACACCAAGTGGCTACCAGGAGAGCCAACGCATGACACCAACATGGAGGAAGATTGTGTTGTTATGAAAGGAAAGGTAAAGTTAGTTTACATTCAAATACACATATTGGAACTGAATGCTGCATATACTTCCATATTGCAGTGTGTGGGCAGCATCAGAGGTCAGCTAAGATAGGGAACCAATTATGGCTAGATCAGGGGTCACTTGGGTTCCCAGGGTTCACTTGGCTAGATCAGGAGTCTCCAAACTTTTGGAAGGAGGGACACATCACCTCTCTGACACTGTCAGGGCCCAGAAAACTAATTTACATTTCAAATTTGAATAAATTCACATAAATGTACATTTTAGAATGTATTGCAGTGGTTTACAAGGCTTGCCCAACGGCCAGATAGAAAGGCCATATTGAGGCTCACTGAGGGCCACATCTGGCCCCTGGGTCAGGGTTTGGAGGCCCTTGGGCTAGATCAGTCAGCATCAGCAGCAGTGAGAGCAACCAATGTGCCATAATGCTATGGGGGACCAGGGTAGGATTTCATCCCAGCACACCATCAAGCTAGTACCAGCACTGTGGCAGCCAATTGATGCAGGCCATGCTAATCCAAACAAATTGTATCCACATTTCCTTCATCAAGGTACTGTACTTGCTTAAGATTTTTTTTAAAAACCATTCAAAGTAAACGGACCAAATAAGTGAAATTTTTAACAAAGAACCCAGAACACAGATTCCATATCCCAAATGCATGACCGTACATACCCTAGTCATAAAAGGATATTTGACAGATTTCTTTTTTTTTAATGCAGTTTGGGTATTGGGCAGATCTGTCCTGTGATATGCAATTGGGATGCATTTGCAAAAGGAAACCGCTAAAAGAAGCTCCAGGGGAAAGGACGATAATTGAGGAAGGCTGCCAGGCAGTAAGTAGATGATTAGCACTATGACACTTTCTGGATTTTACCAGGTTCTCTTAGGCTTCAAAGCATCTTTTGCTCTCATTTGATGAATAGCTTATATAATTTTTTTAAAAAAAAATGAAATATAAGTGTGCTGTCAATACCTTCTCAGGTTGTTCTTTGTGTGCTTAGCTGCTATTGGCAATAGTATTCATTACCTGGCATTCTGGAAATCTTGTGTGCACCTTGTTTTCGTAGTATACTACAAGAACTATAGGGCAAGATAGGAGAGTATTCCTGATTTTCTGTGTTCCTGACTGTTCCTCAATGTGTTTCTGATTTTCTGCTTTGTTTAAGGGACTATGTAAAGAATTAGTAATATAGTGTTCACTGGATTTTTTGTGGGTTTTTTGGGGTGTGGGGTGTGAAGAGTAGAGGCTTTCCAGCCAAGCTTAGTTTTTTTCACCTGCTTGTATTTCTGCTATCTACTCTTCTTCCCAATGTTGTTTAGCTCCCTTTTGCTTTAAAATATGATTTCATTTAGACTTTTAATAAACTGTTTACATTTTGACCTTTGGTCTGCTTGGTCCATATTTCTGGGTAGTTCAGTGGATTGTCACCATCTTGCAGACACTGCTATGAGTAGGATTTGTAATAAGAACCCTTGGAGTTATTTTCATTGGCCCAAATGAAAAGAATTTTCATGGTTCAAGTTGCAAGTAAGTAAATAAAAAAGAGCATTCTAGATAACAACAAGTTTGACCTACATTGAAAAAAAATGCCTCTACAGGAAAGTGCACTATAACCCCTACAATTCCTGTTACCTGGGAAAAGAACATCCCTGAAAGTAGTGGCTTTCCTATGCTGAGTAAGGAGAGAGAATCTCCCAGAGACATGTAGCATTACTCCATATCTATGGCATCGCCAGTGTCTCTTTTGTGCTCAGACAGAGAATAGTCCTTCTTGGTATGTGAACCACTTAAAGAACTTCAATTAAAAGCATTGGATAAATGATGTAATAAAAAAATAAAGCATTGCTAATATATGTTTTTATTTAAGAAAGTGTTTAGCTTATTTACTCCCTGTGTCCCTTTTGTGTCCCCTTCCCTAGTTTTAAATACGATTTCCCATATAGTTTTCAAAACAGTGACCAGTGAAATTCTTACCTGTTATGTACTTGCTTTCTATACATTCTTTTCTCCTCTTCCCATCCCCAATAGGGCTGGAAAAGACATGGCTTGTACTGTTATGAAATTGGAAATGTCTTTGCATCATTTGCGGAAGCAAATCAAACATGCAAAAACCATGGTGCTAATTTGGTGACTATTGAAGACAGGTAAGAAATCCCCTGCTTTTTATTTTGCTTATACCAGAACCCATTATGTTTTTGCTAAAGCCTAATGCAAAAATGCAAGAAGCTCACATGTTTACTTCAAAGTGCTTCAGCCTAGAATGGATCTTGTTAGGTTTGGTTACCATTAACCATGGTTAGGTTTGATGGCAACAGGTTAAAACCTTTAGCTGGAATTCATGCCAGGGAAGGGCTTGCCAGAGGAACCATGTAATTTGAGTACAGGGACAGTCATCATTTCATATAAAATTTGGAGATTTCTGTACATTGATTCTATACAGTTTCAGAATGTACTGTGCTTTTCTCCTCATGCTGATGTTCTAGAGCAGCATTTCTCAAAGTGGGGGTCGGGACCCCTTTGGGGGTCGCCTAGAGCTTTCCTGGGGGTCGCCTAAAGACCCCTGGTGCAGGGGGCCAGGTCAGGCTTGCCAGACCACTGGCTGTAGCTGCACGCGCACTGGGGCTGACTGACAGCCTCAGGGCCCAATCCTATGCATGCCTACTCTGAAATAAATCCCATTGTGTTCAATGTGTGCATAGAATACACATTTCATTTGTAACAATGAAAATACATCCTGCATATCGGATATTTACATTACGATTAATAACAGTAGCAAAATTACAGTTATAAAGTAGCAACGAAAATAATTTTATGGTTGGGGGTCCCCACAACATGAGGAACTTATAAAGGGGTCATGGCGTTAGGAAGATTGAGAACCACTATTCTAGAGTGTTATAATAATTGAAATTGAGGATAACTTTTATTTCCATAAAAATGAATGTGAGGTCTCAATGGAATCCATTCCCTTTTCTGTAGTAGGTGGAGGCATGTAGCAATATCCTTATTTCATAGCAATGATGCTCTGATAATTCATTGATTCTCTTTTTATAGATATGAACAAGCTTATCTGACCAGTTTGATTGGGTTCAGGCCTGAAGCATATTTCTGGATTGGCCTTTCAGACACAGAAGAAAAAGGAACATTTAAGTGGGTTGGAGGAGAAGAAGTAGAATTCACTCACTGGAACTCAGAAATGCCAGGTATGCTGTCACATGTACCACAGGCAGGAAATCAGTGTTACTTTCCATGTACTTTCATGTAGTAAGTCTTCAGAAGGCTCCAGTTTTAAGTTCCTGCCATCTCCACTATAGAGGTGGTTACTGAGTAATATAACTCTCTTTTATGATATGCAGTATCTAAAATTTCCATCTGCTGATGAGTTCACATTTCTTTTCTCTTGGATAGACAAACAGTTGTTGAAAAATCTGTTCTTTCATTAACATTTCCAAATTATTCATTTCAGGCACAAAAATTTGAGCAGCATCTTTGTTAAACGTGTCCAGAAATGTTTCTAAAATAAATCTGAGAGTTATGTTGACAACTTGTTGTTGCTACTTTGGAGTTGCTACTATGGAATGCAGCTTGCATAATCCACTCCTAAGTGACATGGACTTGTTTTTCTTTTAATATGTCATGAAGGGCGGAAGGCAGGCTGCGTTGCCTTGAAAACCGGGATTGCAGGTGGCTTATGGGATCTTCTAACATGTGAGACCAAGGCGAAATTTCTTTGCAAACGCTGGGCCACAGGAGTGACTCCCCCACCTAAACCTACCACAACTATTGCCCCCCAGTGCCCTGATGATTGGAGTGCAAGTGATCAGAGGAACATATGCTTCAAAGTATGATAATTTCAGAATTTCAGCAAGCCTTCATAAAATAAAATGTCTTCATTTGCAGATATTGGCATTTGTGATATCAAATACTATCAGATAATATTTTTCTGTCCTATGAGAAAAAGTTGAAATAGGTAACATTCTATAGAAACATGTTTAAAAATTCCCTGAGTGGAGCAAAACCTCTCAGCATCAATGAAAGAGGGACTGGTGAGAGATTTGAATGGTGTGGAGAGAGGTGCTCAAAAATGCAAACCGTTCTAGTAAAAAAAATAGAGTTCATTTTGTGCCAATAAAGGCACATGTCTAGGGCAATCCTTGAAGAAAGTAATCATTGATGTTCAGTTTTCTTTCACTGACGCTTCTGACTCACCAGACTGCAAGGAAAATAAATCTTTACTGTTGCAAAGGTAGGATTAGGTGGATACTACATGTGGTAGGAGAAGGGCTGAATTCAGAGACCATTAGTCTACCCACTCACATTCCATTTTTTGGCCAATTGCCCAATTTGTTCTCCAGTTAGGGCTGCCATAATTTTATTCCACAAAATCAGGACAAGAACTTCTGTCCCATTTGCCAGTATGTGAACACAATCCCCAAAAATTGTCCCTGGTTTTTCAGTGGGTAGTGAAAAATATTCAGCAGGTTGCTTCCTTTTAATTCATTTTCTGCAGCAGCCAGTATAGCAATTACATCAATGTTCCCCATCAGCAAGAACACAGCAAGGCAGTATAGATGCAGGGAGGAATGGTCACCACTGCCATGCACCATGCATTGTCATGCAGCCCCCGGCCTAAGATCTGGAAAGGTGAACACACCAGGAGAAGGGTCCCTCACCCCAGCATACCCTGGTGCCTATCATGGAAAGGAGGAATCCTGATTTATACCAGGCAGGTCACCACTGGCTAGCTCTAGAATCTGAAATTACAGATCTTGGTACACAGAAGCTGGATTTGGAACCAGCCTGTAGGTAGGGTTGCCATAATTCTCTTCCACAAATTGGGACAGGACCCTCTGTCCCATTTACCAGTATGTGAACACATCCCCCCAAATCTGGATTGTCCCTGTTTTTCAGGACATATGTCAACCCTTCCTTTAGCACATGCCTAGTAGTAGTTCAGGCTTCCACTATGCTTAATGTCACTCTTGTGAACTTTGTGACATTCCTTGTCATGTAATACTGTTACTCACTTTTTAAAAATCATGTTCACACATATCAACCTCATTGTTAGCACAATGTATTTTCTTTAGGTCTACACAAAACCATACGAAAAGAAATCATGGGCAGATGCTCAGAGTTTCTGTAGAGCGATTGGAGGAGACTTGGCTTCCATTACCAGTGTGAAAGAATCACGTGGGCTGCAGCGCTATCTAATGTAAGTACATGCATCTATCTCTGGGTTACCATCCTGCCCTTTTCCCCACATCCTAAGAAAGGAAGACCTACATCCAAGATACAGGAACAGGCCACCCAAGGGAGGAATGATTTAAATAACTAATACTTGTCCTGTCTGAGAGTATAGGATTTACTGATCCCATCCATATGTTTGTGGGGCTGGAGAGGGTGGGAGATAACAATATTTCAGAGTGACACACAGCTTCAGTTTTTGGATTGCTTATTTCTCCAGCTGTCAGACCCTCACCCCTCCTCAGTTTCTTCACTGTAAACAGTGTATATTTTTAAGTTGAGTCTCTGTGAGGTTAACCCAACTATTACTATTCAGCCTTAATTGCAACCAGTTAGAGTAAGTTCCTTTGTGGGATTTATGCCCCATCTGTCCTATGCCAAAGCAAATGCCCAATATGGCTTACAAAGGATTTATCCTTTTGCCCTCACAACAACCCTGTGAGGTGGGGGTTGAGAGGCTGAGAGTAGGTGAGAGGCTGAGAATGAGTGACTTGTTCTTGATCACCCAGGAAGCTTCATGGCTTAGGGCAGATTTGAATCTGGATCTTCCAGATCTCAGTCCAACTTCCTAACTATGACATCATCCTGGCTATCTTCTTAGACTTTCCTGGTTGATCTTCACTTGAGTTGGATCTCTTCTCCTAGCCTCCTTGTTCCCTCCCCCAGGCCAACTTTTCCCCTTCCATGTTGCTCCTGCCTTCCTCCCTCCTTTATCCCTCCTTTCTTCTACCCTTGTGTGTGCACCATCTTTTTGTCCCTGTCTCCATCATATATTATTTTTCTCCTCTCTTGTCACTTGTTTCACCTCTCTCCCTTCCTTTGTGTTCTTCTCTCTTCCCTCATTCTTTCCTCCCCTTTGGATTCTCAGAATTTCAAGTTTTCTGAGAGAAACGTATTCATTATGAAAGCTGAATTCATTCAATGGCATGGTCTACTTATGTCTATGTGATATCTTAGGAACTCTGGACTTACCAGCACACGTTTATGGCTAGGTTTGAATTACCTAAACCCAGACGATGGCTTTGCATGGAGTGATGGTTCTCCTGTGAGTGAATTATATATATTTTTCTCCCTAACCATGTTTACACTGGGATGCCCGGGTGGAAATGGGTGGACATAAACTGAAAGAACAAGCTCTTTAGTTCTGCATTGGCACAACCTCATCTATTGAACTGAATAAAATTGAATGATGTAAAAACAAACACCATGCCAGTATAACATGGAAAAGTAAGACTGCATGGAAAGAGGAAGATTCAGGCTGAAATCCTATGTACACTTTCCTGAGAGTATGCCCCATTGAAATAATGGGGCTTACTTCTGAGTAAACATGCATAGGATTGCTCTGTAAGTTCAGGAGAGCATTAGTAATAGTGATGTTGGATTTAAATATAGGTTGACTTAGGCTGCAATCCTAAAAACAGTTTCCTGGGAGTAAGACCCACTGAACACAGTGGGGCTTACTTTTGAGTAGACATGGTTAGGGTTGCACCCTTAGGCTGCAATTCTAAGGACGTTTTTCTGGCTGTAAGACCCATTGAACACAGTGGGACTCATTTTTGAGTAGACATGGTTAGAATTGTGCTCTTAGGGTCTGGAATCTAACCTATTCTTAAGTAGAGAACCTTCCGTAATTGCCCAGTGCAGTCACAGATTTATTTTACTTTATTTTACTTTATTTTTCAGTTGAAAAATGAACTTTTCAGTTGAAAAGAGGTATATAAATACTGTAGATAGATAGATAGATTTTACTTTATTTGTTTATTTATTTATTGTGTTCTATGACTGAGACTGTGCCCTTGTGCTACCAAGAAAAAGTTATCAAGTTATGCCAGACCTAGAAAATGTATTGTGCATTGTCTACTCTGACCCCACATATTAAAATAATGTAAGGACTGCATTGGCTGAATTCTTTTTTTTAATATATGTTACTTCTGTGCTTGCATTTTGTTGGTACTGATGTCAGCTCAAATATGAGACTCTCATTTCCAGATGAGTAATGACCTTCTTTCTATATTAGTTAGGATATACAAACTGGGCCTATGGAGAACCCAATAATTATAATGAAATAGAACACTGTGGAGAGCTAAATCCGAGTTACCGCATGAACTGGAATGACGTCCACTGTGATGATTTATACTATTGGCTTTGCCAAGTTGTTAAAGGTAAGGTTTTCTTGGCAACCTGAGTTGGAATATAACAAGAACCCATAGTTAGGAAAACACTGTGTTAAGGTATCATGAATCTAATGTACATGTTTTAAAGACTAACTGCATAGTTAAATGAATCTCAACTCAGAAATGAACTCCACTGAATTCAATGGGACTTACTACTAGAAAAGCATAGAATTAGGATGCAATCCTATACTGTACACACTTACCTGGGTGTATGTTCCACTGAAAAAATTGGACGTATGTCTGAGTAGACCTGAACATACTGTGCTGTAACTATTTTTTACCCTGATTAATTCAAATAGCTTTTCACCAATCAGCAATTTTGTATCAAATACTTTATCATTTGATTTTGTATCAAATGCTATATAAACTCAATAAATCAACATTTGTATCAAATGTTATATCAGCTACATTTATAATCTTCAAATTCAAATCAAATCAGTTTGAAAGAGATGATATTTGGGGATTTATTATGGTTCAGTCACACAAAGTAGGTTTTGCATTTAGAAGCTCTCATGCTCAAATCTTGGCCTGTCCAGATAGGATAAGGAAAGTTCCCTGACAACCAGGACAGGTAAAAGTGAGCTAATTAGACTAATTGACTTTTAAATGTGTAACTTTAAAAGCCTTTGAGATTTAAAAGCTTGAAAAGATGCGTGATTTTAAAATAACTTAGACATTATTTCTATTTTGATTTTTTAATTATAGAGATACACCTTGGAAAACCATCTTCAAAGTACATTAAAAATTCGTGTACACCATGAAAGTGAAAAATCCTTTTACACCTTACACACCTTTTACATCATCCTTTTACAATGTTTCAAGTCATAAAATATCTATATATCATGTGACTCTAAAAGCATTGATTCAAACGATGGGATTGATATACATTGTTAATGTGACAACCTATGTGTTGGCTTTTAATGTGATCGTACATTTTAATGTAATTTTCATCACATTTTAATGTGATTGTACTCATTTTTTTAAGGAGTCCAGCTGAAACCTGAAGCGACAGAACCTCCTCTCCCACGTAAGTTTATATCACCTCTTTTGGAAAACAATTTTCTTTATCTGATATTTTTGTTCAAGAATATCTATCTGCACCCTCTCACACACAGAACATCAGTTGACCAGTGATGGATGGCTTATTAATGGAAACAAACAGTATTATATCAGCACGGATACACTTTCTATGGAAAGAGCACGGGAGTTTTGCAAGAAGAATTTTGGAGATCTAGCTGTTATTGAGGACAACTCTGAAAGAAGGTTCCTAGCTAAATATGTAAGATGCTCATTTATTATCTTTGGCATAAGCGATTCAGAACAGTATGCATACATTTTCATATGGAAGGACAGCCTTTAGAGCCAGATTCTGCATGTCAACTAATATTATTCCATCAAATCAGTTGGGATTACTTTTGAAGGATAAGTGGGATTGCTGGATATTGAGGTTCAACGGCTAGAGTGCAAGCAACATAGCTCAACAAGGTGCTGCCCCAGCGCATATCGGTTGCCCACCCCCTCCAACCATGAAGTAATTGTGGTGACATGATGATGTCAGCTCATCACAATTATTTCCAGAACATTCAAGGCAAAGCTGGCCACCTTTTCGTAGCAGCCAACATCACTCTAAGCATAAGGGGTTGGGTAAGAGAACCTGTCCAACCCTGCCGTGATTCTGGTTGCTGGCAGCTTTTTCCAAACCAGCCAGCTTTGCTCCAAGTAACTGTGCTGAAAACCACTGGGTCAGTGGCAGGTAGGAGAACCTGCCCACCATCCCTGCACCTGGGTATTGATATGATGGTGTGTTGGTGGGAGCAATTCCAGCAGCCTTATAATGACTGGTTTGGCTTCTTTCCCAGCACTTACTGACATTGTTTGGTGGGCTTGAAAGTGCAATCAGGTGATTCCCTGACCTGATGAAAAGATGATTGTAGGTGATTGTGGAATGACTGGGGCTGCAATCCTAACAATATATGGAGAGAAGAAGCAGAAGAAATATATCAGAAGCTAATCTGCTTGACTTTAGAGGTTTTAAAATAATCAGCTACCTCTTTTGTAGGGTCCTATTTATTTTTATGTCTGTTTGAGGATAAAATATTAGCAAAGGATGCCTATCCAAAATAGCTTTCTGAAGACCTAATTTTCAGTGCGCAGAAGCATGTGAACACATTTTAATTTTTATGCTTTAGATCTCAAAAGATGAGACCATAAATGCTTACTTCATTGGTTTACAACTGAGCCTTGATAAGGAGGTTAGGTAAGTAAACAGAAAATATTATAGCTTATTATACGATTATTTCCTAATGACGAATTATCTGATGTTTTTGCATTCATGGGGAAAATTGCATTACAATATATTTTGCATTTTAATTTTCCTCCTTTGAAAGCAGGGTGTGCCAACTTGAAACTAACTAGCAAAATGTACTCACATTGTAGGAGTAAAGCTGAGCACAACTTTAATTCCCTCCCATGCAATACCCCCCTCGTGCAACACTGCCCCATGTAACACCCCTCCTCGTGCAACACCCCCATGTTCCCCATACTAACCATGCAACATCTCCCCCCCCCACTGTGTGCGCCATCCGCCTAAAACTGTGCACTCCTCCTAGGCAGGCGCAGGGTTTAGGTTTTAGCAGTCTTCAATGTTAAGTACGGAAAGAAAGAAATGGTTGGGATATATAAGTTCGGTAAGAGGAGGGGGGGCCAACAATGTTATTTTAGTTAAAATCCAAAAGGTGTGCTTGTGGTTGCAGTTATAAAATTAAATGGTCGCTTTTTTTTTTTTTTTTTTTGCTTTAAGGGGGGTGGGAATATACAGGGGGAAAATGATGCTTATGTATGATGATGTAAATATAAGATAAGTTGATATGTAAGTATATGATGCATCAAATAAAAAAAAATAAAAAAAGTACGGAAAGAAAACACATTGCTCCCCTTTACACACCCTTATGGGTTAAATTTCCAAAAATCAGTTCTTAGTGGGTGCCCATATCACATAAAGAATACCCTTCCCAAATTTCATGTTTCTAGTTCTAGGTATTGGGGTTGGGCTTTGATCAGTCAAAGATTCTTCAACATAAAGTATAGGGACGAAAATGCATTGTGCCCCTTTTCATTCCCTTCTGGTTTAAATTGCCCAAAATTCTTTCTTAGTGTGTGCCTCCATCACAGAAAGAACACTCCCTATTTCATGCTTTAAAGTCCAGTGGTTTTGGCTGGGAGTTGGTCAATCAGTCAGTGACTCTTCAATTTTATATATATAGGTTTTCTTACCAAATTGCATAGGTCAGTATTCAAATGAGGCATCTCTGACAACCGAGCCCTCTACTCTCTTCTGTATTTATTCTTCTTCTCAATTCCCGTTTTTCATTCTGAGTACAAGTAATTGGAGAAACAACAGTAGCTGAGGCAGTAGATAGTATGCAACTGGGGGGAGGGGGGAGGCATTTTGTGTACTGACTTATGTGCCAGAAAGCATTAGGCCAACACAGCTTGTTATGTATATCATCAAGTCTTCAATCTAAAGTCAAGAAATTAGTACAACTATCTGAGAACAGCAGCTAATTTTTGCTATTCTGTCAGCTGCAATCCTGATCCCCAGTTAGGCTAGCATAAACCCCAGCGTAAGTTCTGTGCTGCTCTGCTGGTGTCACAAAAGTGCCAGACAGGGTGACCAGATGCCATACCCAAAATTCCTGAATCCCAAGACCAGAATTCCTACCCCCAGGCCAAAATTCCTACCCCCCAAATCAAAATTCCTACCTGCCTAAAAATTGTAGGACACCCCCAAAATGTAGGGCAAATGTAGGACATGTTAAAATAAAGCAAAAATACTCTTATTGCTTTCCTGTACTTAATTTCAACACTTTTAACATGCATGATTCAAACGCAAACATGTAAGATGCTTTCAAAGCAGTTTAAAGCAATACATTATTTTTTCAAATGTGCTCATTTGAGGCCAGTACGCATGAGGGGGTAGGGGAATCCTGGAGGGGCTCTGGGGTTCCCCCCACCTGTAGAGAGGGGGGTTTTGCAGGAGGCCCCTGGGAAAATCCAGAGGTCTGGTCACTCTGGACTGCTGTAAGGCATTACTCCACTACTCCTGGGGAGGTTAGTGCACTGTGCACCCACACCACCACACACAATTATGCCAGGTGAGTTATACCAGCCTAAATTGGTTAGTATTGTATCCTCAATGACTTTACTCAAGCAAATTGAATAATATATGCAAATACTTTACCTTTAAGCTGGATGGATGGAACTCCTATGAGATATGTAGCCTGGGCACCACATGAACCCAACTTTGCAAACAATGATGAAAACTGTGTGGTCATGTACAGAACATCAGGTGGGTATGCTTGGCAATTGATTTCTTTTGGGAATATGCTTCAGTAAATCTCTAGAATATCTAAAAGGCAACTGAGGTGTTTGTGTCAGGCAACAGACAGGGGGACAACATTTCTCTGCCTACCTTCTTGCTTTCACTGCAACTCCTCCTCTTTTTGCTTCCTGGATTGGAAAAGGAAGAGGATTATTGAGAGAAAAAGGATGTGAAGGGAGGAGAGCGATGAGCTTCGAAGAACATTGGAGAGTGGAAGGAGCAGAGTTTGGCATATTATAGGCATATTATAGGATAAGAATGGGCAGTTTATGGCATACCTTGTTGGGGTTTTACTCAGGACTGGTCCATGTTCACTGCCACTGAGCTTTGAGAATAATGCAGTAATATGCAACTGTAAATCCAAACCATGTCTACCCAGAAATAAGCCCCATTGTGTTCAGTGGTTTTTATTCCCAGGAAAGTGTATTTAGGATTGCAGTATAATCTGCTTTGTACACAACTGATATCCTCACTGATTAGTTCTGTTTATGGATGATTTTGGTTTTATTGTGGCATTTTATTGTGTTTTATTGCAAGTCACCGTGAGAGATTGTACAACTGAAAAAGACATAATTAATACAGTTAATTGATTACTTCCATAAAATCAGCATTGGCCCTCTTAGTGCTCATCTTGTTGCCCACCTTGTTGCTTGTTTTCTGGTGCAGTTGCACCCCCTTGCACATCCTTAGCTACATTACTAGATCTGCTTTAACAGATCTAGTGGGTGTGATGTATTGAAATGACAAATAACTCTCATTCAGTCTCTTGTTTTCTCCTGTTCAGGACTCTGGAATGATGTGAACTGTGGTTACCCACATCCTTTCATATGTGAGAGACACAACAGTTCAGTGAATGCAACCAGTGCTCCGACAGCAGCCTCTGTCCCAGGAGGATGTCCGGAATTGTGGTTTTTGTTTGAAAATAAGGTATCGTGTCCACTTCCTTGTTTCAAAGGGGCCCTGGGAAAATGAAAGGTCCCTTCTCCATTAACCTGCTTATTGTGTTCCATGCTAGAATGTATAGCTTCACAAAACTTTATCTAGGACCTCCATTGTGCCATGAATATCACCAGTTCAGCTACAAAGCAGATGATGAAATGAGAGTAGCACAGCTTGTGGAAGATCTAAGGGGTGCTCTTCATCCTATGTCTGCTACTGCTGCCTCCCTCATGCCTACTGTGGTGTGAATCACATTGATTTGCTTCCCACTTACTAAAGATAATTATCAGGAAGATCATCTGCTTCCCTATCCTCCTTCTTGAAGTCTAAAGCCACCTAATGTTTAGAGGCATCACATCCCTTTTCAAGTAAAATGGAATGGAAATACAGCTACTTGGATTAATGCTTTCACTGTCCTGTTTGCAAGATGGCAAACTTAACAGATTGCTTTACTGTCTTTGGCCCTATACCTAAAAATACAGTATATCTTTTTTTAAAAAAAATCATCTTCCCCTTTTCAGTGCTACAAATTATTTGGGTTTAAAGAGGAAGAGAAAAAGAACTGGCATGATGCCCGAACAGATTGTCAGCGCTTAGGAGGCAACCTGGCTACCATTTCTAACCAAAGGGTACAAGGTATGACATTTTCATGTAATAATTTTTTAAAAAACAAGAGGTGTATGGCACCTTAACAACATAGCATTTGTGGACTAGAACCCTCTTCATCAGACAGATGGTATCCTCTTGGCAAATCAGTGTATATTTTTCGGTACATTACTATGAGAAAGTGAAAAACACACTGTAAAGAATGGAGGGAAGGGAATATATATGGAATGCAAGGAATTACAGATTGACCTTTGTTGTTTATAACTAGTATTCATATCAGCAGTGAGTACATAATGTAGATGCTCTGGCAGTACAACAGAATAATTAAAAAGCAAAAAAAGTGGTTTTCTGCTGAACTCTTAATGCATAGAATCAGACCTGTCAACAAATGAAACTTGTCATTACTTGAAAAATATTACTTTCCTATTTTGTGGTTACATTTTCTGGTACTAATGTGCCATCTGTTCATATACCCATCTCTTCTAAGCACCCAGGATCTTAAATAGAAGTAACCCTTCAAGCAAAATATGAAATGTGATTTTCTTAGTTTTCTTGTTTGGTCAGTTTCTTATTTCAATTATTTTTCCAAATGTGTTCTTTTCTTATCATTCCATGCAAAAATTGTTTTTCTGAATGCTGTCCCTGATTTTGAAGATGTCTCTCCTTTTTCTCCCCCTTCCTTTTAGCCTTCCTCACTTCCAAGTTAAATTATTTTCCAACTGATGCATGGATAGGATTAAATGACATCAATGAGGAGCTGAAGTTCCTCTGGACAGATGGGAGTACTGTTGACTACACAAATTGGGCCAAAGGCTTTCCTTCATATAGCTCAGACAATGTAGGTACAATGAAAACTTGGACTGAAAGTAACTTGGATTGTGAGTGTTTGCAAAACAAGCAAACATTTCTAAGAAATTTTGACTTGATATAAAAGTGATGTCTTGATAAGCAAGTGAAAAATAGTTGTGACCGGGATATGGACAGTTTTGGCACTCCGCCAGCACCTCCTCAGTCTCTGGTCACCCTGATCTCTAGTACTTTCTTGTTATTGATCCAGTCTGGATGAAAAGAAGTGACTTTTACTATTTTTGGCTCTTGTTGCTTTCAATTAGGGAGACTGTATTGCAATGAGAAATAAGCCACTGAAAGAAGCTGGATCATGGCGACACATGTACTGTTCTCTTAAGAAAGGCTACGTATGCCAAAAAATTTCAGGTGAGTGCTTTTGTAAACCTGTGTTATAATAAAGTCATCCCCTTAAGTTATGCAAAAAAAATAAAATAAAATTGGATCAAATTTCCATGATTCCCTCTTTCCCCCACTTCTCAAATAGGACCAAATAGCAAATTGGCTTATGATATCAATTATCTGTCATTAGAGAAAAAAGCAGAGAAAATATGGAGGTTATATTTTGCTCTGAGCTGGGACTTAAACAGGCATTACAGGCATGATTAGGCAGGAGATCTCAGGCAGGCAGGGTGACCGGATGCCCAAACCTCAAAAGGAGGACAAGGTCTTGGATTCCTCTCAGCCTGGCCCTTCCAGCAAACAATGGCATGTTTGCCTACCCATGAGTAAAGCTGTGATATTGGGCACTTTCACTTTCCCATAGAGCTCAATGCATATTTTTTATTTATAGTTTTTTGGCCATAACTTTAGATAGGAAGCAGATATTTCAAAACTGATTTTTCACTGGATTCTGCTCTTCAGTATGAATCAAACAACATATGACATGATGGGGTACTGAACCCCATTGCAAAGTTCCAAAATGAAGCCACAATGGAGGACAATGTAGCCCTTCTGGAGGACACCCAGACAGGAGGCTAAAAACGAGGAGATATCTGGAAATTTCCAGTAATATGGTCAACCTGCAGGCAGGTGATTTTCCAGCTGTTTTCCCTGAGAGCCTTCATTTGTGGAATCCAGAAAATAAAACTGGAGCCTCTGTGTTCAAACATGTGCTATGCTATGCCCCTTTTGTATACAGTCATATAATAGTCCTTATAAACATGTTCTGAGCTTATCAATGTACTTGTTTAGGCACTATACAAAATTAGAGAATGATGGAAAAACATCTTATCCATCCTATATAAAAATTACCATTCTGGTACTTGCCAAAGATCCTATCCATATCTACTCAGAAATAAGTCCCATTATAGTAAATGTTGTTAGTTCCAGGAAAGTATGGATAGGATTGCAGCCATAATCTCTGATAGGTCCAGTCATTCATCTATCCCATGCATCTGTGTATGGTCACAATCCATGGTGGCCATTTTCTCATTTATTTTAGATTATGAAATGGTGTTGTCTTTTTTGTTTGTTTGTTTCAAAAATACCACATTGGATTTAAATTCTCCTTTGTTTTCACAGATAGCAAGTACCCTGTTTTGCCAACAAGCACTCCAGTATCTGTGATCCGTTACAGCAATAGTAGCTTCTTCTTCATTCAAACCAAAATGACATGGAAAGCTGCCCAAACACAGTGTGAACTAGAAAAAGCAGATCTTGCTAGTATCATGGATCCCTTCAGCCACTCATCTCTCTGGCTTCGCATATTAAAGTATAAAACCCCTGTGTGGATTGGCCTCAACAGCAATATGGTAAGTATATCATATAAAGGTGTTCCCAACAGGTTGTACTGCTAGTCGTGCTCAACAGTAGCGTAAGGTGCTCATCCCTATTTCTAAGCCAAAGAGCCAGCATTGTCCAAAGATGGTTCCATAGCATGACTATATGCCAAAGTGCACAGAACGTCTTCCCACCAAGGTGGTACCTAATTATCTATTTACATTTATATGCTTTCAAACTGCTAGGTTGGCAGGAGCTGGACAAGAGACAGGAGCTCTCTCTGTCTTGTTGCACCCAGGTCCTGAACCCTGGCCTGCCAATTGACAGGCAAAGTGTTTTAACTGCTGAGCCACTACGCCCTACAACCACTACATACCCTCAGTATATGATAAGTATATCACATAGTTGACCATAAATTCATGGCTGGGGCTTTATATTCTTTACGCTGGGTCATTCAAGGTAATGCAATTGGCATGACATACAAAAACTAAGAGGACAATCCTAACCATATCTTCTCAAAAGTAAGCCTCATTGTGTTCAGTTGGTCTTACTCTCAGGAAAGTATCTTTAGGATTGCAGCCTAAGGGCACAATCTTAACCTTGTCTACTCAGAAGTTAGCCCCTTTGTGCTCAATGGGTCTTACTCCCAGGAAAGTATCTTTCAGATTGCAGCCTAAATCTTCCATCCAAATGAAGCATAGGTAAAGGAAAACTGTATGCTAGCTACCAATCCGTTTGCAACCTGGGTTGAAAAGGAAAGAAGGAGGAACAGGGTTGAAGAAGATTGGTAACAGAGACTGTTGGGCCATGGAGAAGACCTCTCTAGACTTTTGGGTCTGTTCCTTAATTTTTCTTCCTTCGAATCTGCAGACCTTTATCAGTTTATAGAATCTGTTCAATTCAGTGACATCCCCAGTTGAACTTAACCATACTGTATAGTATGGTTATCAGTTTAAGCATTCATTGTGGTGAATATAAATGTATAAAAATGAAAGAGAAGATTATACTTTTGAAGGGTTAGTTCATACAACCCAACTTTCCCTGTTCATATGTTTGCTGGGAGGCTTCGGGTTGAGCTATACTCTCATCATGCTCAATTGAATGTACCCTAACCTAGCACATATATCACATCTGAAACCTAAATACACTTTGCTGGGAGTGAGATCCATTGAATATAATGGGGCTTACATTTGAGTAGACTTGATTAGCATTGTGCTCATCGTTTACCATTGTAAGTGCACTACAAATGGTCCAGTGATATATCAGAAATTATGAATTGAGTTGTGAGTCAGAGATGCAGTGAAACAGTCCTCTGGTGTGCCAAACTGGAAGGAATCATGCTTACTTCCTTCATGTATTGTACTCTACCTGTCAGTCATTATAAGTACCCCTTACCCACAATTTGTTAATTTTTAGACTAATGGCCAATATACATGGATTGATAAGTTCAAAATAAGGTACACAAACTGGGCAGCAGGAGAACCAAAACAAAAATTTGGTTGTGTTTATGTGGACCTGGATGGAGCATGGAAGACAGGAACATGCACAGAAAACTATTTTGCTCTCTGCAAACGTTCCGATGGTAAGTCTTTTGAGTCAGATACTTTTTACTAAGTATTCATCCTTCTGATCAGAGTACCACCGAAAAAGTTGGATGCTCTGGCCCTTATGCGTAAAAACATATATTTTGCATGTAAGAAAGGAAAAAGTGAGTCCATTTTAAAATATTGTTTTTTTCCCCTTTGGCAGTGAAGCCACCTACAGAGCCACCTCAACTTCCAGGGAAGTGTCCAGAATCAGAAGAGAACCCTTGGATCCCTTTCCGTGGCCACTGCTACCATTTTGAGTCCTCATCAAAAAAGTCCTGGCCTAGAGCTTCTTTAGCATGTCATCAATTAGGCAAATATCATTCATTCAATATAAGATGCAAGCTTTCTAACTTTCTAATGGTCATATATGTATAGGATTTGTTTTCTTAACTAAAGATGTCATTTAATAGTGAAATAGTGTACATAAAAAATTAATACAATAATATTAGACGTAAACAATACTTTTATATGTAACATCAGAGATTTCAAGATTGGGGCATTGCAGGCCCTGGCCAGGGAATGTTTGTAGCTTTCCCCCTGAAACTTAGGTGCCTATTTACCTGTTTTTGTCTTACCCCAGAAAAATTGAACTGGTTTGCTATAAGCGCATAGCACTTTTGGCAGCCTGAACACTTAAAAAAATAGATTCAGGGTTAACAGGAAGCAGCATGTACATCACTATAAGCTTGTATGTTCTAGTGGCCCTATTAAGCAGGACCATTTTCACTGGGTTAAGTCTCAAGATCATGTTAATAGAAGCATGGGATGCAAGGGGGACATACTTATCAGTGGATAATTGAAACTGTGGTTGCAGGGGACCACCTATACAAAGAAAGAGTTTAAAGTTAAAAAAGCTGTTTTCCCTAAACAGCAAACTATCCTATACAGTATATAGCTATACCTTATTTTGTTAAGATAAGGATATGCCAATATGCCACTAAAGCAAGATAACAGAAAACAGATACTCTGAAAACCAGGGGGAACATGTTTGGTTTAAATCTCACCTTCTTTATGTTCAATATCTTTTTTGATGGATACTTTGCAGAAGCAAATCTGGTCTCAATAATGGATGCAGCTGAGGCAAACTTTCTAACTGAAAATACAGAACAACTTGAGAGTAAGGCACCAAAATTTTGGACTGGAATGTTCAGAAATGTAAAAGGTATAGCACTATTTTTTTTTAAAATTTACTCCTCGTGTAATTGATATTTATTTAGCATATGTCATGAATAGAATTGTTAAATATTTAAATAATGAGTGATTGAATGATCTAAGCCTCTGCCATCTTTGCACATGTCCAAAAGAGTGGGATTGAAGGGCCATTCCTATGCTCATCCACTCAGAAGAAGGTGGTCCCTTTATGTTCAGTGGAGCTTACTTCCAGGAAAGTGTGTTCAAGATTGCTTGCCGCAATCTGATTAATCTTGAAGTATCCATTTTATCACTACCCACAGTTTGCAGTAAAATGAAGTAAACCAGGTATTTCAAGAGATATTGGGATATTTGCATTAATTCGGGACATTGTTTGCAACGTAAACTTAAAATAAAACATTTCAGCTTCTTTATACTACTGTGTTCTGTGGCTTAACCAGTGGGGAAAAATTGCATTTAAGCATCTCATGCTGAGCTATTTGGGAAACGAGCTAATTCAGAGTTCATTTTTTTTAAAAACCTAACATTTTAAAGTTTTTGTTACTAGTAATTTTAAGGTTCAAATAGTCAGTCTGTTGCTTTGCCAATCCACTGATTATTTGAGCCCACTAAAAAGGAAATCTTAGGCAACTTGCTATATCTTCATCATTGTGACAAGCAAATTCATCAAGAACGTGTCTATGGTTCAGAATCGGATGCTAATTGCTAATTGCTTTTATACTCTGCCTCATTATCTGCTAGGAAACAAAAAGACAAAAAAGTTATGTGGAGTGAATCTCAAAGAGCTAAAAGAAACAGCTAAATATGCCTAATGGCTGTTTCCAAAATTGATTATTTACAAGCACAAGTGTGCAAAGATTAGGTAACCTCCTGGACCAATTTTTAGCATTCTGTTTTAAGATCATGCGCATATTTATGCCAAAGCATGTGCTGCAGTTGGAATCAAAGTATAACTGACTTAGGATATGTTTATTCAGGGGAAGATTTCTCTGCTCTACACTGCTCAGGGTCATGGGTTAGGATCCAGCATATTACCAGGTTCCAGTCCTGCCTTCTGATTTCTACCTGCCTACCTGAAGTCACTGTCAGGTGGACCTCTAATAAAGGAAGAACCTGAAGCATTGGACCAGGCACATGGATGGTCTTATAAAAATGTAATACTGAGACTGACTTAGGACGCAATCCAGAGTAACTACAGGGAGTCCTTGCTCTATCATAAGAACAATTTACTCTGGATTGCAATATGAATTTCCCATAGGTTTTCACTAGGTGGTGCTGTAACTACGTCAATATAAATGTCTCTTACATGCTCCCATAGTTACTCTGGATTGTAGGGTCAATTATATTCCTAAATTCATGATTAGCAAACATCCGATAAAACAAATCTGTCTTATAAGTTGTGCAACCTAACATCTTTCATTAATGAGGCACTTTAAATAAGGTTTCATAAATGACAAGGGATAATTACTTAAAATGCATCCAAATACTCAAGCAAGTAGCCATTAAGCAGCCCTGTCTTGCATAAGCATGAAATTAGGAGCTGTCCTGCTGGAACTCGGTCCCTCTTTATATTTTCTAATTTAATGTTAGGTAAATGGTTATGGCTGGACAACAGTGTTGTGGATTTTGTCAACTGGAATACTGGTGAGCCCTCACCTCAGCCTAATGAAGATTGTATGGAAATGTATTCCTCATCTGGTACATGGAATAATGCCTACTGCAGTAACTACATGGGGTACATTTGCAAAAAACCAAAAGGCAAGTACAGAGGTTCTGCCTCACCTGGTACAAGAACTCATGAATTTCATGCTTCCAGGTGCAGGGTTGGGGCTGGATGTTGATCAGTCTTTAATGTGAAGTATAGGATAAAAACACATTGCACCCCTTTTCAATCCCTTAGGGGTTAAATTTCTAAAGATCAGTTCTTAGTGGGCCTTGTAAGTAATACCCTTCCCAAATGTCAATCTTCTAGGTCCAAGGGTTGGGGGCAGGGTGTTGATCAATTAGCGATTCTTCAATGTAAAGTATAGGGATAAAAATACATTGCGCCCCTTTTCACCCCCTTCCAGTTTGAATTTCCAAAAACCAGTTCTTAACGGAAGGAAGACCCTCCCCAAATTTCACACTTCTGGGTCTGGCGGTTTTGGCTGGGTGTTATTGAGTCAATGAGTCAGTCAGTGACTTTTCAATACATATAACAATATATATTTCAATATATAACAGTACAGGTCACATGGAACAGAATAGGGGAGCAGGGAGGGTTGATTGGTCCTTGAATGTAGAGAAATCAGTGTTGCCAGTGCATGCTTTATTCAAATCTCCTCCCCTTTATTGCATCTGAGTAACATAAAGAATACAGTGTTGTGAACATGTTCTGATGAATATTTTTTTATTTTAAAGAGGTTGAAATTGTGCCAACCAAGCAGGCAGAGAAAAGTGAAAAGAAAGGTAAGATTTTCAAAAGAAATAATAAAAGATAAATATTAAACAAGAACTGAAGAATCATCAGTCATGAGTAACCTTTTATAATACATTCATTTCCAAAATGACACAAACAATCCATTGTGACTATTCTATTTACTGGTCAAAATAAAAAAAACATTCCATTTTATAGTAAAAAACTTAAATATTATTTGGATCAGTGGTTCTCAAAGAGGTGGATTTGATACTTTTGTCATGCTCATCATCATTGTTTCACAGGAGACGAATGGAAATGGAACTGTTGTAACAGTTCCTGTTCCTGTTGTAAAAAGGTGGGACTTCAGCATCCACTGATTTGACTCACCAGTAATACCAGGATCCACCTTTAAATGCCTTGGAACAAGGGAAAAAAGCACAACAATTCTGTTTCCTAACTATTTCATTTTCTTAGATCATATTATTTCCACCATCTAGTGGCTAAATGTGGTATTGTGTCTATACCAATGCATTCTAGGGTGACAGAGAAACATGAAAATAGGTGTTTAAAGCAATTTTTCCACTGGTTTTTTTTTAATGGGGTGGGAGTTTCTACAATAGAACCCCAGTGAATAGTTAGGTATGATCTGCATATTTGGTTTGGAAAAACTGAATCTCACCGTTTTGGGAAAGTGGGAGGAAAAGCTTACCATGAGTGAACAAATGCTCCTCCTTCAGTCTTGAGAGACTATGGTATCATGCTCTGTGCTGCATACACTGCATGCGAAGCACGAAAACCTGGGTTAGATTGTTATGGAGGATAGGCTGTTACCCAAGCAGCAGATCCCCCCTCTCCACACCACTGAATTAGTCCAATGGAAAGGCAGAGACAATACGATTGGATCCAGCTGGCGTCGCAGAGCTGGGCTAAGGACAGGAGCTCACCCTGTCTTGTGGGGCCAACCCAGGTCTTGAACCCTGCCTGTTGGTTAATAGGCACAGCGTCTTAACTGCTTGTGCCACCCACACCCATAAACAAATGCTCACTAAATAAACATACAAAGGCATTGCAAGTGTTTGGGAGTCAAGTCAGGTAGACACCAGGCCAATTGGCTGAGATGATCAATCCCTGGTTGCATATCTTAACTTTGCTGATGTAAAAAGAACATACAATCATAGACTCACAGAGTTGGAAGGGACCTAATAGTTCATCTGGTCCAACCCCCTGCCTGTAGTAGGAAATCCACTTAGGGCACAATCTAGAGTAACTATGGGGAGTCCTTGCTCCAGTGTAAGAACCATTTGCTGTGGATTGCAGTATGAATTTCCCATAGGATTTCATTAGATGGTGCAATAACTACAGGTATACGTAATGTCTCTTACGTGCTCCCGTAGTTACTCTGGATTGTAGGGCTAGAGTAAGGTTGCCATGTCTCCTGAAAAACAGGGACAAGCCCAATTTTGGGGGGATTGTGTTCACATACTGGCAAATAGGACAGAGAGTGCTGTCCCAATTTTGTGGAGGATACTAATCATTGCAACCCTAACATAGAGTATCTTTGATAGCAGCTTGTTGCGCCTCTGCTTGAAGATCCCCAGTGAGGGAATGAGAGCAGGTCTCGCTTACTAGAAAAGTTTGACAGGAGTGACTGCTGTTGTCACCAATTTTTCATAAAAGTTTACTTTGCTTTTTTGTAAGCTTAACATGTTTTTCTTAACAATATGTATGTTTTTCAAAACAGAACCAATCACAATGGATGGTGGTGACTCCAAATCAAGCCATAGCAAAGCTACCGTTGTGGTAGTTGTGGTGGTGATTATCATCGTAGGAGCTGCTATAGCAAGTTATTATTTCTACAAGAAAAGGGGTCAACCGATGGTGCCCATGGACAACTTTGAAAACTCCCTCTATTTTAACAGCAGTTCGGCTAGTGGGACTAATGATACAAAGGACCTTGTATCAAACATGGAACACAATGAATTTGCTTCCATTTAGTTTGATGAAACATGTGATGCCTTATCTGAATAAACATAATGAGCTCCTATATCTCATTACAAAAAAGAATTTTTTTTATCTGTACCAAATAGTTGCGATGAGCCCATCTATATCAGCATTTTATTGCTTACTATGGAATACATTCATATTGTACTTCAGAAATTTTATCATTGAAATAAATCAAGTCCCATCGATTGGAAAACCAAGCAATTAGATAATGGGCTAGTTCAGTGTTTTCAATCAATGTGTCATGGCACATTTCTGTGTTGCGAATGGTCTGCAAGTATTTAATGGGAATTTTGGGGAAGGACCATTGCAGGATGTGAGCCCACCACTAGCAGCAAAGTACTAGTGTCCTCTCAGTTGTTTTCTAGTTCTAGTTGTCTTCTCAATTGCTAAAAAATCTTTGCAATTTTAGTGCCTTTCCAATGTGCCATAAGATGAATGAGCTATCGCTGAGCTAGCTGATGACATTTAAGAGGGGATCTTTTCTGAAACTCAAGAAAAGCCATGGTCAGGTGGAAATAGATATTGTATTAACAAAGGACTGTGACAACACTAATGTTTTTTATCTGTATTCACAAATTGGTGCTGGAGAATGAATGCCTTTCTGAAATACGTGTTATTGACTGGCTCGATTGGATATGTCTCTGAGTACCAGCAGATTGCTATGCTAAGGATTGCTATGGACCAGTAATCATGTTTTTATGGCATAATATGTGCAAACTGTCCAAGAACACAGATTTGGAAAACTGTTCATCAAAGTATCCCTTTAAATATCACTGATTAGGAAGTGCCTCCATGATTATTTGCTTGCTTGGTGTGGAGAAGATTTTGGGTTCAGTCCTTGACTTCTGCTTTTGTAAGGTTCTCAGTTAACTGGGCAAAGAACAACCTGTGCAGGCGTTTCATGAAATGCGGAAAGACCAGTGTGCCTTCAAATGTATCAAATCAAGTTGGAGTAATTGGTGTTGGGCAAGCCAGACTAACGGCATGAGGTAGCTTCCTGTTTTCATATCTCTGTACCAATCCTAGAAATGTGATGACTGCTGTCTTTGAAAGATCTAATAAGATTGTATCTATTTTTTGGTTGTACTTTTTACTTTAATTTTTCCTTTATCCAAGTGCTGTTGAAGCTGCCCATAGCTGGGACTGTACATAAAGAAACACAGTTCATTCCAGGTGTCTTACCCTACAATCCAGAGTAACTATGGGAACATGTAAGAGACATTACATGAACCTGTAGTTACTGCACCACTTAGTGAAAACCTATGGGAAATTCACATTGCAATCCAGAGTAACTTGTTCTTACTCCGCAGCAAGGACTCCCCGTAGTTACTTTGGATTTCACCCTTAGTGTCTAGTTTAGTGGATCCTAAATTTTTGTACTGGTTGCTCTCTTGGCCTACTGGGTCATTGGCTGCAACTCACCATAAGAGTTTCAATGCTATATATTGTATGGGGTGGTGGGCTTTTTAGAAGAATTCTTCAGTAAACCTGGGTGGTTTCTATAGCTCCATGGAGCGCCACTGCTCAGTTTGTGAACAAGTGATCTAGCCCAAAATGCTCTTTCTTCACTATGCAACTTGCCTACAGATTTAATTATAATTTATAATTGCCTACAGATTTAACTGTAATTAGGAAGTTGGGTGGTTGTGGACAAAACTATAGTAAGGATAAGTAGATAGTAGTTTGCCTTGCCACAATTTTTAATCCTAATTGTGTGTCCCCCTGTGTGCCATTTGTGTGCCTAATTAGGTCCCCCTGTGTGCCATTTCTGTGGCTTCCAATAGAAGAGTTCTGTTTTGTTAACATGCACAGAAAGGGTATATAGGATTAAATTTCATCAGGAGCAATATGCTCTGGTAACACCGCCCCCCATAGCCCTGGTGTGATTTTGTCCTGTGTTGTATTGCCTTTCCAATTAAAAATCAATACCACCAGGTGGTTTGTCTCATGTGTCTGGCTTTTTATGAATTTGTACATATTTTCCTTGAGTGCATTATAATATAAATAAATATTTAATCCAAAAAATAAATGTCAAATAAATAGAGCAAGAGGCAGGTGGATTAAAAGGATGAGCAAAGAGGTAAGTTGCCGTCTTGGGAGCAGGGATTGGTGTGAAAATTCCTCATAGCTGATAGGGCAGTGCCCAGCAGGCAACCCTCAAACGCACCATAGGCAGAAGGATTTTTAGCAATTTGGGGTCTCTGTCCAGATGTCTTGTATAGTTTTCTAGCCATTAGACTAAAATCTTAAGTCCACGGATGCAGTCTTAAGTCCATGGACTCAATATTCATGA
This sequence comes from Cryptoblepharus egeriae, assembly GCA_030015325.1. NCBI lineage: Eukaryota > Metazoa > Chordata > Lepidosauria > Squamata > Scincidae > Cryptoblepharus > Cryptoblepharus egeriae. The sequence continues at coordinate 20,029,650 of JAREYC010000004.1, read as the reverse complement.
ATCTTGTGTCCATCAAGCACCCTGGTTGGCCCAAACCAGAGTAGGTTGGAATTATTTTTTACATGCAGGAAAATATAACTAAGAGGCCAAGGAAACTGTCATGGTGGGCATACTATTAATCAATTTAGGCCAGCCAAACTTCCCAGGCAGATCTTCCAGTAGTGGTGTGGGGAGGTCGGTGTATGCCTGTGCCTTGGCCTAACCACCCCAGGAGTGATGCAGGAGTGACTTACGGCACTTTTGTGACATCCCCAGGTCTGTTCAGGACTTATGCCAGCATAACTAGAGGTTAGAATTACAGCCACAGACTCTCAGATGGATAAATCCTGATGCATAAGAGTTAAGTTCACAAATGACACAAGATGAGGTGGCAGGAACTCATGGTTTGTTTTTCGTCAAGGGCAAGAAAGTCCAGGGTTGGGACTGTTACGTTGCAAAGCAGAAAAGAAGGCTTTGGAAAAGGTGCAGTTATCTGGGGAAATTCCCTTAGGTCTTCTTCAAGCAAACACAAGTGGAATGGCCTGCATGTCTCTTGCACAGGTGGAACGACTGTGGTAATAGCAGTAGGAAAATGTTGAAAATAGAGCAAAAAATTAAAATAAAAACCAGGGAGAAAGCAATAGAACAGTGAATGATTTGAGGTGTAGAGCTTTACTGAACCGTCCCAAACAGATTCCTTAATTGAACATTTAATAAATTAATTGTAAAATAGATTTTGAGAAGGGAATTAAAGGGTAACAGCCCAAACTTTTCCAACTTCCAACTTCCAAGAAGCAGCCAGGAGTCTCTTCAAGGGAGGGAGACTTTAGTCTCCGTCCCCTCAGGAAAGACCCAGTCCCAGTAATGAGTCTCCTCACATTTGTGCCAGCTATTTCACCTCTTGCTGGTGTGGGGTCTAATGTCTGACTAGCACCAGTGCTCCTTACTCTCAAGGTGCTATGAAGGTGCTTTACAGTATGTGTATCACAACCAATGCTGTTGCTATGTGGACTGGGCCCTAAATAAGGCGGCATCATATAGCTGTAATAGGCATCAATAGTAGCAGGTGAGAAAGGGTGGAATTCTTAGAGGAACCTCAATACTGTACTGCTTGATGGCTGTTGGTTAGTAGCAGTGGAGCAGAAAGAGATGTGGGCAGAGTACTGTATTTACACGAATATATTGCACCATTGACTATAATGCGCACCCTATACTTACAATAAAAATGTTGTAATTACTCTAATATAATTAACCATCAAATCTAATGCACACCCTGATTTTGGAGACAAAATTTGGATGAAAAAGGTGAAGATTATATTTGAGTAAATACAGTACTTATGGTAGTTACATTTTAGAGACACTGGAGACAAAAAAGCCATTTCATTAAGTTTTTGTTCTCCAAAGCTGCTGTTTTTGCATTTCTAGCTGCTGCTGAACATCCCTATTCTTGTGGCTTTCAGGAAGTGACAGGGATTTCTTCATTCCCTCCCTGTTGTAAGTTTCCTCTTTCTTAGTTACTCCACTGTTGAGATTTTTCTCAATAATGAGTTGGTTCAGGACATAGCCACTTACACAGAAGAAACTTTCTGACCCATTTGGATCATTCACTAAAAGACCACAGAGCCGAGCCACTCATTTGATTACTAGATACATTTCCAATTATTTTGCAATGCTGTTATCTTGAAACCATTCTTAAGCTACAATCCTAAGCAACTTGCACCACATGGGCAAGTTGCATAAATCACCAAATAATAATTTATCTGTACTTGTAAAATTCAATAATTTATATATTTATATTTACAGTACTTGTAAAAGCAGGCCTCCGTCAGTCTTGAGAGACTATGGTATCGTGCTCGGCGCTGCATACGCTGCATGTGAAGCACAAAAGTCTGGGTTAGATTGTTATGGAGGATAGGCTGTTACCCAAGCAGCAAATCCCGCCTCTCCATGCCACTGAATTAGTCCAATGGAAAGGCAGAGCCAATACGATTGGATCCAGCTGGCATTGCAGAGCTGGGCTAAGGACAGGAGCTCACCCTGTCTTGTGGGGCCAACTCGGGTCTCGAACCCTGGCCTGCTGGTTAACAGGCACAGCGTCTTAACCGCTTGCACCACCCACAGCCACAGAATTTCAAGAATGCTGTTTATACTACCACCTTGTCAGTTTTTGGTAAGCAGGTTAGAAAGACAGCAGATTGGTTTGAAGCCCACTCGGAGGAGCCGACACCAGCCCTTGAGGAAAAGAGGAGAGCTCTAATTGCATATAAAGCCTGTTCTAGTGAGCACAACCTACAGGCCCTGCGAGCTGCTCATAGCAAAGTCCAACAGATTGCCAGGAGATGTGCTAACAATTATTGGCTGCAGCTTTGCTCTCAGATCCAGGTAGCTGTTGACACAGGCAACATCAAGGGGATGTACGATGGCATCAAGCAGGCCTTAGGTCCAACAGTGAGGAAATCTGCCCCCCTGAAGTCTGCTACAGGCGAGGTCATCCAAGACCAAGCACAGCAGATGGTGCACTGGGTGCAGCACTACTTTGAGCTATACTCCAGAGAAAATGTACCTCGTAGTAACTGAAGAAGCATTAAACGACATCGAGTGCCTGCCTGTCTTGGAGGAGCTTGACAGTGAACCAATTCTAGAAGAAGTAAATGCGGCCTTGGATTCCCTTGCCTCTGGCAAGGCACCTGGGAAAGATAACATCACTGTTGAAATCCTGAGGTGCTGTAGGGGGACCATTCCCACTGAACTATATGAAATCTTATGTCTCTGTTGGAGGGAAGGTGGAGTACCACAGGACATGAAGGATGCCAATAACGTCACACTGTATAAGAACAAAGGCGACAGGGGCAACTGTAACAACTATCACGGCATCTCTCTTCTTAGTGTTGTAGGGAAGCTACTTGCCCGCGTTGTACTGAAGAGGCTCCAGGTGCTTGCAGAGAGAATCTATCCTGAATCACAGTGTGGATTTCGAGCCAACAGGTCCACCACTGATATGGTATTTTTCCTTAGACAGTTGCAGGAGAAATGCAGGGAACAAAGACAACCACTTTTTGTAGCCTTCATAGATCTTACAAAGGCTTTTGATCAGGTTAGTAGAGAAGGCCTTTTAAAATCCTCCCCAAGATTGGATGCCCACCTAAGCTCCTCAACATCATCAGGTCCTTTCATGATGACATGAAGAGCACTGTAGTTTTTGATGGCTTAACATCAGATTCCTTTGACTTGCGAAGTGGAGTGAAGCAGGGCTGCATCTTCGTGCCAACTTTATTCGGGATCTTTTTTGCTGTCATGCTGAAACAGGCTTTTGGAAATGCAACAGAGGGAATCTATCTCTGGACCAGATTAGATGGAAAACTCTTAATCCTTCCAGATTAAGAGCAAAGTCCAAAGTCCAGCTGAAATGCTTGTGGGATTTCCTCTTCACTGATGACGCTGCTGTTGCTGTTCACTCTGCTGAAGACCTCCAACTACTTATGGATCATTTTAACAAAGCCTGCCAAGATTTTGGACTAACAATCAGCTTGAAGAAAACACAAGTTGTGGGTCAGGACGTGGATTCACCTCCCTGTATTACAATCTCTGAACACGAGCTGGAGGTTGTGCATGACTTTGTGTACCTTGGCTCAACTATCTCCAACACTCTCTTTAGATACCGAGCTGAATATACATATCAGTAAAGCGGCTACCATGTTTTTTAGACTTACAAAGAGAGTATGGCTTAATAAGAAGCTGACGGAACATACAAAGATCCAGGTCTATAGAGCCTGCATCCTGAGCACACTCTTGTACTGCAGTGAGTCTTGGCCCCTTCATGCGCAGCAAGAGAGAAAGCTGAACACATTTCATATGCGCTGTCTCTGACATAGTCTTGGCATCACTTGGCATGACAAAGTTTCAAATGGTGCAGTCTTGGAACGTGCTGGTATCCCTAGCATGTACACGCTTCAGAAACAGCGACGTCTGCGCTGGCTTGGACATGTCGTGAGAATGGCCGATGGTTGGATTCCAAAAGACTTTCTGTATGGAGAATTAGCGCAGGGAAAGCACTCTAGAGGGAGACCACAGCTGTGATACAAGGACATCTGCAAGAGGGATCTAAAGGCCATGGGAATGGACATCAACAACTGGGAAATCCTGACCTCTGATCGTTCAGCGTGGAGGCAAAAGACTCTTCAATTCGAAGAGACACTCATTCGGCAGGCTGAGGCAAAGAGGCAGTCCCGGAAACAGCGAAATCTGGGGGCTGGGCAGGGGACTGACTGTATCTGCCCTCAGTGTGGAAGGGATTGCCACTCTCGAATTGGCCTGTTTAGTCATAAAAGACACTGTTTTAGGACCCCTACTTCTGAGCACGATACCATAGTCTTTCGAGACTGAAGGATGCCAATGAATGAACATATAAAAATTCAAGTTCATATAAATTATTGTTTGATAATTTATGCAACTCACCCATGTATGTATGAAAGCATGCATGTTATTCAATCAGTACCCAAGCACAATGTAGTTGAACCTGGCCTTTTGAAAACCTGGCGTCATGAACTGTTGCTTCATGTGTGGTTGTGGTTTTCCATTTGTCTGGTTTGTTCAACAAAGGTTTTTCAACAGACCTTGAGAAAGACACCTCATTTGTAAAAAATATCAGTGATAGAGAAGTAGCACATGTGAGAAGTACTGCTGTTAAGGGAAACAGATGACTCCTTGTTATGGGAAGTATAAATTCCTCAAGAGTGGAGCCATACTCTCTTCCTTTGGATACAATGGAATAATTTCTGAGGAGGTAAAACAATAACTTTTTTAGTTGAGAAGAGTTCAGGGTTAGTAATAATTGACAGTGAGTTGTTTTATAGCTGTTTATAGTTTTAAAGGTATCTTTACCTTTAAAACCATTATTTTACTCTAACTCAAACTATACCTATAGGTTTAGCATCTTTTAATTCCTAATTGTACCTCATGGTTGGAGAAACTTTTCTCTCTTTAAAAAAAAATCCGGGTTCTAATAAACTTTAAAAACAATAGATGTTGTTGTGTGCAGAGTCATCTGCTTATCCCATAAATGTGTTAAGAGGCGGTTTAGCCCAATGAACCCCTTGGATTGTTTGCTGGAAGTAGTGGAGCTACTAGTGAACTCCCCAACTTGGCCATGACATTTGGGTTTCCATCCCTACCACCAAATAAAAGTTCCTATTCCTATCAATTTAAGATCTCCTAAAAATTGGGAGATCCAGCAGGATCCTTTAGCTAGTTTAGGTCCTTTAGAACCCCTACATTTTGGGGTTCCTAGTTTGCTTCTACAGCCAAATAACGGCAGTGTGATTTCTCTATTAATTGAGAGACTGTTCCTTGCATCTTTGTGATCCAATATCAATAGTTCAGTGCATTTTGAAGACCACAGACCAACTCTTCAACTCAGCCATTTTCTGGGGATTGCATGTTCTGCCACATCACTGGTCCTTGATCTGCGTGGATTTCAGTGTTTCTGTTTATTATGGTGTTTGTCCCTCCTTTCTGGAAATACTGGCAGGACTCTAGATTTGAAGATTGAGAACGGATGGCATACAGAGAAGCGCATGTCTTTCTGTCTCTTGCTGTTCACAGCAGTTTTTGTTCTGCTCCAGCACTGCTTTGGATGGGCTCCAGCAAATCTGACACTACTTGAGCATTTCATATAGTGAGCACTCAATATCTGCGGGCTCAACTTCTAAGGATACTACTATCTGTAGAATCCTTCTCATGGCTCAGAAGTTCCCAGGATGCAACTGGTTCGTGGTTCTGGCCATGAATCAGAAGCAGCTTCTAGTTGTATCCTGGAGGTCTTCTGAGGAGTCAGGGCAGCCCATGGAGTGAGCTGCAGCCCTGGTGCAATCTCCAGCGGACCCATCACCACTTCCAAGGTAAGTCAATGCAGTATGGATCGCTGGACTTCAGAGTGCACATAATTTCTTATCTGTGGGTTTTTCAGAACATGGAGAACGAAGGACTACTGTATATACATGGAAATGATCATCTGCAACATGATTGAGAATTTTTAGTATTAATTTCACTCCATTACCTCCCACTCTCTGATTTTGGTAAGTATTCCCCATTTGCCCTTACCTATGCTTGGGTCCTGTGAGGGCTGTGGTGGCACAAGTGGTGAAGACACTGCGCCTGTTAACCAGACTTGAGTCCCAAGAGTCCTAAAAGATGGGGTGAGCTCCCTTCCTTAGCACAGCTCCTGCTAATCTAGCCATTCAAAATCATGTCAATGCAAGTAGATAAATAGATAACACTTCAGTGGGAAGGTAACAGTGTTCTGTGAGAATGTGGGCCACATATCAGACAATGCTGGTTCTATGACTCTAGAAACAGGGATGATCATCATACCCAACAGTCGGTCATGACTACCAGTATAACTTGTGGGGACCTCCTTTACCCTTTATGTGCTTGGACCCTGTATACAATAGAACCAATTTATGGCAGAGCAACAAACCCATTTCCCTGTTCTCATGGTGATATGTTTGTGCACTGGTCTAATCCCGCCAGGAGTGGTACAGTCCCAGCAGAAGACTTGTGGTATGTTAAAAGGGGATTAGAATTGCAGCCACAGTGTGTTTGACAACCCAAAGTTTGGTAGGTTGTGGTGCAAGACATGAGTACAGAAGGACAGAGTGAATTCTCATTTTTGTGTGTGTGTGTGTCAGTGTGCATAGACAGATGTAGATGTGGGCAACATCAAAATGCCAGCTGCAGGGGAGAGCAACTGGAGGCAGGTGTCATATGTGCTCCCTGAGGCATTGGGGAGGCCACTGTGAGATCCAGGAAGCTGGACTAGATGGGCATTTGTCCCGATCCAGCTCTTCTTATGTTCTTCCTTGTGTGGCTCCTGCCAACCTTGGAGTTTAACAGCATGTAAATGCAAATACTTGTGGATACGATGCCCAGTGGCCTGTTTTTGATAGTGCAGTGGAAACTGCCATTTGACCATGGATCGGCCCTATGTCAAACTATACAACCTTTGAGGGGGCTACAAGCTGAGCTTAATATAATAGCTAAAATTGTGAAAAACGGGTTATGTATGAACGATAATGCCATCATGTTACATATTGTTGGAAAGGTAATTTTATGCAGAATACTGTGAAACAAACTGCATTGGAATATCTATATTCTCACAAAACTTATGGCCAATTAACCAAAAATATAAAAACACAAAAGCCAATGGAACAAAAAATGGATTTTCTTAACTTTCCCTTGATACTGATTGCTGTGTGAGCCAATGAGATGCAATTCTGATACTGTATGGAACAAATAAGATGTTAATATGAATCGGCTATCATTTCCATATACTGTACATATATAATAAAACAGTTAACCCATGCTAACTGGATATACAGGCACTTCTAACAGGTGCTCCTGTTATATTTAACAGGGAAAGAATAACCAATTCCTTTTTGGCCCAGCACAGTTTCCCTAAACAATAAGGGGCATAATTTTTATATTTTTACTTAATTAAATTTGATTTGTTGTTACAGGGGAAAATTAATTTTTTTTAAATAACCTGGGGTGACATCACTTCCAGGGCAACATTTTGAACTTTGCACCAGGCTACATGATCATTAGCTATGCCACTGACCATCAGTAAGTCCCCAACCTGGGTGATCAGCCTGATTCAAGTCTTTAGGACACTCCTTAATGCTGCTTGTTACTTTCACTTCTCTTATTGTTTTGCCATTTCCCCAGTGGTTCACTTTTTTCCAGATGTCACAGAGGAAGGAACCAGGCATAACATCAAAATGCAAGGCCCCAAACCGCTGCCCTTGTCCCTGCTACTCTGTCCCACTCTGAATATGGCATAAGGAATATTATCTCATGTTCATCAGAGCACTAAGAAAAAAGAAACAAATTTACTAATGTTCTTGTATATTCTGTTTCTATATATCATGGTTGGTACACATGGGGGGTTGGTGCGCATGGCGGGATGTTGTGTGTGGGGATTTGTTGCGCTTGGGGGTTGTTGCACATGGTGTTTGGTGCACACGGGTGGTTGGTGCACATGGGTGGTTGATGCACAGGGGGCATTGGTGGCACGGGAGGGTGATGTGCATGGGGGGTTCATGTGCAGGGGGATGTTGCTGTGCATGGAAGGGTGTTGTGCAATGGGGAAGGTGTATGGGGATATTTTACTCCCCCAATGTGGGTTCATTTTGCAAGTACTGTATATATATTTGAGTGTTTTCAGCTTTTCAAGTTTGCTTAGGTGACAGTGCCATGTCTTTCCACCAGAAAAAAAAAATGGGTAAAAAAATTCTGCCTATCAGCCATTTACACTCATTGACACTTCCCTTGTTACTCACATCCATTCCTACCTCCCCTCTCCAAGAAACTGTTGATACATCAGTCCCACCATCCTACAAACGGGGTGACCAAGCACGGAGAGGCATTTCAGTTCAGCACAAATTTTTATGTTATGTTTATTTTTAAATTTCATTTTAAATTTCTTCCTGTACATTTGCTTACTTCTACATATGTTTGCTTACAAGACCATTTCGTGATGTTCGAAGACAGGGTGCTCAGCTTTGCAGGCTTATGCAAAGTTTTGTTTATACATGATACAATCCTAAAGACACTTTCCTGGGAGTAAGACCCATTGAATGCAGTGGGGCTTCCTTTTGAGTAGACATAGTTAGGATTGTGCTCATAGTGCTTTTACTGATTTAAAATTTTAAGTGTAAATGGTGTAATGGTGTAAATTTAAATACTCTCATTTTGGGGGGGGGGGGAAATGTTCACAGAACATTTGAACACATGCCAAAGGGCATTTTGTTTATCTCATTTGTTGCATACTCCACGCATGCTGTTGAAAGCAGTGGTTTCTTACATCCTGTTGCTACATACTTTTTCTAAACCATCATAGTCTTATGATGATCAAAATGGAACTGGTTTTATGGAAAGCTGCTGTCCTAAGCATTCTTGTTATGCGTTAACACATGGCATCCTTTGCAAAACTTTCAAAAAAAAAAAAAATAGCCCCACTATCATATTTACTACTGAAATGCTCATTTAACCTCAGAAAAGATATTTGGATTTCTCCAAGAGCAGATCCCTCTTATAGCCACTTGTAATGGCCAAATGGAAGATAGTGAGTGCAGTGAATGCAGTAAGATCCTAGGTTGACCCAGAAGTTTTGTTGGAAGTATGGTTTGTGCTTTTACCCATGATGTTAGACACTTTGTTCCACTAGTGGAGAAAGGCAGGATAAAAATAATATCAACAAGCAATGTCACATCACAAGGCATTCAGGGGGCTATAAGAGGGATCTCCTCTTGGAGAAATCCAAGAGTACTTGGATAGCACTTGTGGTATCCCCTGGCTCCCCTGTCCTCATATCTCTTGTAGGGAAAAAAAACATTTTGGCTGCAATCCTAAGCACATGTTCTTGAGAGTAAGCTCTATAGAACACAGTGGGACTTATTTCTGAGTAGACACCTTTAGGATTGTGCTCTTTGTATCACTTACCAGCTCGCTCGCTCGCTCTCTCTCTCTCTCTCTATCTATCTATCTATCTATGATTAGAGAGGGCCATTAAGGAGAGAAAAGTTAAGATGCTAGATGAATCTGATGAATATTGTATATTTTACCTTTGCAAGTGACAACTGCGGGTTGTTAGATTTCAAGATGGTGGAATCTGACAGGTGTCATTGAACTATAACTTAACCTTAATGTGATTCATATTCTTTTGAAGTAAGTGCTTTCTTTGGAAGCGGAGGAAGAGCAAGCTTGTATTATTTATATATTTGTACGTAAAAGCATTTCCCAATGCCATACCAGAAGTGAAAATATCCTTCTGCCTGACTCATTTCTAGAGTTCCTAAAAAGTAGCTAACTTAAATCGGTCTTCTTTGCAGGGGAGTTTGGTGAAAGATTTTGTGCGTTTACATGGCTACCTTTTTGCTCTTAATCTTCTTACTTCTCATTCAGCCAGCTTTCCAAATTTCAGGTAAGTACCTCTTTATTTCCATCATTACATTTATCTCACAAGGAAGTGGAGTTGCAGCTTCAATCATGCCAGTTGTCTGCTTTGATATTGTGCATTTAGAATACATGAGAAAAAGAATATGGGAAAAAATATGGCAGGAAAATTAAAAAATAAATGAGAGTCTCAAATTTATTTTTTAACATAACCACATGTGTGGTCTTAGGAATATCAAGGTGGTGCAGCTGAAAAGCTTTTTTTTTGGTAATTTTTGAAAAAAAAATCAACAATACTGAATGTGTTAAGGATCCAGCTGAACATAATATGAAATGTAGATTAAATATACACAATGACAAAAACAACATTTTAAAAGCCTAGGCATAAAATAAGCCAGAAACAAAATCTACTCTGAGTACAATAGAATTAACATTATGGTAGTAAATGAAATGAATTATGGTCCATTGAGGAATAAAGGCAAACCAATATACTGTATTGTCTGGAGTGCTAGTGTTGGTTGATTTTTTTTTTCTTTTAAAGAACAAAGCATGGAGACCCAAAATAATGTAGTCTGAAGAATGCAGCAGAAGTTCTGTAACGAATGATGGGACTTAGGGCGCAATCCAGAGTAACTACATGGAGTCCTTGCTCCGGTGTAAGAACAGTTTACTCAGGACTGTGATATGAATTTCCCATAGGTTTTCACTAGGTTGTCCAGCAACTACGGGTGCACGTAATGTCTCTTACGTGCACCTGTAGTAACTCTGGATTGTAGGGTTAAGCATTTTGAATGTAATGTGGTTCCAATTCTGATTGTGCACCACAAATGCTATTTTAACCAGTGGACTTTTTCCTAATTAATCTAAATAGAATCTAATCTAATTTCTGCTGGGCTCCCTCCCACCAGTCACAGAAATGCCCCATTTTGCATGCCTGCATTATTTAAAAAAAGACAAACCAATACATGTATCCTATATAACTTTCAGTTTAGCCATAATAAGGCACATCGCTTTATAAGAAGTCACGGAATAAATCACAGAACATACAGAGAGACCTTTGTGACTCTTTACTCTGTGTTATTTTGAACCTTAGGCTCTTCATCTTGTCAGTAGTTTTCATATAGGAGGCCTTAAGGAACATTTTCACAATATTAACATGATTTTTCTCTCTTTACCTGACAGAGAGTGACAGTTTTCTGATACAGAATGAAAACTACAAAATCTGTATCCAACCTCTTGCTAATCGCACCATCAACCTGGATTATTGCAGGAAGACTAATGAGTGGCAAAATTTTAAGTGGATTTCTGATGACCAGATAATGAACGTGGTAGTGAAACTATGTCTGGGGGTCTCTGCCAAGGTCAACAAAGCTCCCATTGCACTCTTGCCCTGTGATAAAACTAGTAAACTTCAGAAATGGGAATGCAGAAATAAAAGCCTTGCACTCCAAGATACAGAGCTGTTTCTACAGTCTGTTAGTGGGCTTAAGGCTCCTTTGATTCTGCAGAATCTGCCCAAGAGTACTTGGATAATCTACGGAACAAAAGACAATCTCTGCTCAAAGGGCTATGAACGTAAGCTTCTGAAAATCAATCCTCTCTTTCTTTGTATTAAATTGTGTGTCTGTCCGGTGCATACTGCTTATTACAACTTTTCTCAGTTCCTGACAAAATTACTGTACTGCAAAGGTGACAAAATACCTTTGTGTGCTGCTTCAGAGACAAAATACCAAGCTTGCAACACATTTTTAAAATCCTAATGGTTTCTTTAGCATCACAAAAAAAAAAAAATCAAGCCTGTGCTTTATTCAGGAAAATTTGATTACATGCAATGCATGGTAGGATTGTATGTTTTTACTCTGTGCTGTTGTTTCCATCTCTTGATAGAATTATCATCTTGGTGGGCATCAGTTGTATAACTTATTGGGTTAAGGCTAGAAACTAGACGCTCCCAAAATCTGGCACCCAAAGTGGCACCCAAAGTCTGATGGGGTTGGGAATGAGCCTCTTGGCAAAAGAGTACACAATAAACTTTCTAAAGTACACAATACACTTAAAGTGACGTAAGAACAATTTAGTCTGGATTGCAATAAGAATTTCCCTTAGGTTTTCAGTAGGTGGTGCAACATAAATGTCTGTTAGGTGCTCCTGTAGTTACTTTGGATTGTAGAGTTACTAAAGTAAGGCAGGGGGAACACATCAGTGGAAGAATTTCTGGTCTGTGTGCAGAAGGTCCCAGGTTCAATTACCAGCATCATCAGGTAAAGCAGGCTTCATGTTGGAAGGGACAGACACTCTCAATGGGCAAATATTCTAATAAACCAATTTCTTACATTTCTGTCTCTGTTTATAGAAATGAGAGTCTTTTGTGAAATCTGCCTTTTTTGGTTACCTTAATCTATGATGAAGAATCCTATAGAATCCTATAAGAATCCTATAGGATGAAGAATTCTACAGGATTCCAAAACTTTGCTGTTACCTTGTTAATTTTGGTTGTCCCTATAAACAGATTTGGAATGTGCATTTGTCTGATTCTGAGATGTACTTAAGGTTGTCATATGTCCCAGAAAACCAGGACTGTCCCAGTTTTCATGGATTACATTCAAATTCTGGCAAGTTTGATGGGAGTCTTATCCTAGTTTTGTGGAAGAGAATTATGGCAACTCTAGTGGAGCCTGTTTATCTGTGGAATTTTCATCTGTGCTCTCTGAAGGGGATTTCCACCTGCTGCCTCTGTGGGTTTTAGGGTGTCCCCATGGTGAAAAATACCTCTTATGGTTTCCTGAGGGAAACCGGAAGTGACATTTTCCCACCATATTAGGCATTTGGAGGCATACTAAATGCTTTATATGGTTTTTTTTAAAAAAAAACACTTTTTTCACCATTCCAGGCCATTCTGAAGCTTTCAGGAGGGGGTGGGGGTGCAGCTTCAGTCCCTTTTGAAGAATTAAGCGGGCAAAAAATTGCAAATTTATTTCTGCTTGAAATTTATATATCAGAGGTCTGAGAACAGATCCCCTCAGATGTCAAGGCTCCACTAGTACTTAGTATTTCTGCCACAAGGTTTTTCCTTTCCAGAATATAGTGTGCATGCAAAAGAATGAATAACAAAACTTCTTCCATCGTTCATGTGAACATAGCAGCTTGCGCAGGAAAAATTACACATCCATCAGAGCCCACATGAAGTTTTGGATCAAAAGGGTCCTCTCTGTATTTTTTCAATAATATTCCATTTCTTCTTCTTCAGCTTTGTATACCATAGAAGGCAATTCCTTTGGAAGCCCCTGTGTATTCCCATTCAAGTATATGAATAAATGGTACGGTGACTGCACAAGGGAAGGTGATGAACATGGACGACTGTGGTGTGGAACAACAGCAAATGTTAATGAAGATTCTTTAACTGGATATTGTCCAGTGAAAGGTAACCTTTTTTCAAGGTGGCATTGCTGAAGATTTTCTCTTGCCATCATGTGCATGAGTTTAAGGAAATATCTTTCCTACTTATAGAAAAGGGAAGCTGGTATCATTGCTCCTCTTAGCACAGATTGTGCAACTGACATGCAGGAAGGGGTAGCTGGAGGAGGGGAGATTTCCCCAGAAAGCCAGAAGATCAGTAATGGGATAAACAGTTTTCTGATGGAAAGACATTTCTAACTTGCACCAAGAAGTGCTTCATGAATTAAACTACAATAATGATGTTAAGCCCTATGCATTTAAGTCCTAAAATAGTTAAGACTTGTTGTTTGGCTAATGTTGCACTGTGTTGTTTGGATAATGTATGCCAAGAACCACTTTCTTCCCTACTCCCCCGTTGTCAGATTATGCAAGCGTCTGTTTTGCATTTGTCACTCTGTGCTGTCTTCGACCTGTGCCCCACTTTGTACATTGGTGTGCCCTTGATTGGTGTATGAGTGGGGAATTTCACTGCAAAATCTGATCACATAACCTGGCATGAATTATCCTTTCTTTTCAAAGGAAAGAGATCATGACATGGGCCCCCCTCCCCAGTCAAGTGGGCATCATTGTGGAGGCACATTCTGAGAGGGAGGGGGAAAACAGAAGTCAGAGGACAATAGCAAGAGAAACCATTATCTTGTCTGGGGCAGAACCCTTTTGTAGGCAAAAGTGCAGATACTCTGAATTACTCCCTGGGGTATTTGCTGGAATTGTTTGGCTCAATATTCATATTTTTCTTTGATGTGTTATTACAAATAGCAAGCTTACTAATTATTCTTAGCAAAAAGGCAACTTTTTCAGCATTTGTCCCATGTTAATGACATGGTCAAATTTTCTGGATTGGTGTCATACAATCTATGTATTGATGCAACACTGATGAAACCGGCTGGCCTGGTGCAAGGTTGTTAACTTCCTACCTATCTTTTTATCTACTTTCAATTTCATGGTGTTGAACCGCTGGATTGGTAGGAGCTGGGACAAGCATGTCTATCTGTCTGTCCATCCATCCATCTGGCTACTATAATCTGTCTACACTGTATTCAACTAATGCTTTTCAACTAAAAAAGTTTACAAAGTGGCTTACTTTTAAAATGAAACTTTGAAAAAACTAAAAGTGGTTTACAAATAAAATGAAAAAAATTAATGGCTAATGTTTTTTTCCCCTTTCCAAATCAACAATTCAAAGAATTGATTATAAACCTTTCCCCCCAAAGCAACATCACTTCCTAATAAAGTATTTCTATGAGGTTACTTACTCATTGAGATTAGCTGAACAATTTCAGCATTTCCATTCTCAGGACTCTAGCTATAACTCAATGTTTTGCCAACTGAATTTTGCTTCTGAACCTCAACTGATTGATGATATGACACTTTTGTTAACCCTGTATACAGATGATAATACATTCTTCTGGATCCGGAATCAATTAACAGGAGATCTTTACCAGATCAACTCCCACTCAGCACTATCATGGCACCAAGCAAGAAAAAGTTGTCAGCAACAAGGAGCAGAATTAGTGAGCATAACAGAACTTCATGAACAAATGTACCTGACAGGTATGATGGAACAAAGCAACGAGAGAGAAAAGTTGGTTTGTCACAGTGAGAAGGAGTTAGAGGCAGAAGGGTTGACAGATACATTAACGAGAATGAATTCATCAACATTTTTTCAACAGTTTTTTTGTGTTTTTGCTTTCACTCCCTTAGTTTAACAGTTAGAAAACTCAAAGTTATGTCATATAAAGCAACTTATTTTCTTTTCTTAAATAGGGTTAACAAGTAGCCTGGAGACTTATTACTGGATTGGGCTTAACAGTTTGGATACTGACAGTGGATGGAAGTGGATGGAAAACCAGCCTTTCAGATATTTAAACTGGGCTCCAGGTGAGTGGATGTTGATAAGCCAAAAATCAGATTAGTACTTGAAACCATAATCATTTAATATGATTCCTCAAAAGAATTAAATGTATTTAAAAACCTCTTGGACTGTTCATGGGAGTTCATTTTAAGCCATGATAGCACTTAGAAACAAATTTTGCAGCCTTCTTCTTCTAATGATTAAATGAGTGGTTCCCAAGTTTTGGGTTGGGACCCTCTGGTAAGTCATAACCTGATTTTTGGTGGGTCAGGGTAATAGAATTTGTGAAAAATCAGATATTGGAAATATCATAAGGATATTCTGATATGCTAAAGAAATATATTTTCTAAAGAAAAATATTGCATCCATGTTCCCATGACAAAAGGAGCTAGACTGTTAACACATCGTGGGAACAATGATTGTTTCTTCCTTTCTAAAAGGTAGTCCATCTCCAGAACCAGGAAAAATATGTGCATCAATGCAATCTATGACTGGCAAATGGGAGAATCAAAAGTGCAATGAGAAAATTGGCTACATCTGCAAAAAAGCAAACTCTACATTAGATGATATTCCTAAAGGTAGGATGGTACTCTGGAAATGAAGTTGACTTCTATGAACATGACATTATTCTTAAGTTAGTGACGCAATATCTAAAATGAGGCTTTGTTACGAGAAAAGCTCTCTTATTATATTATATTTTTCTTATTATATTATTAATCTGATGCGCAAAGTCCTTCATTTCCCCACTTCATTTCTCAGAACAACCTTTCTGGCCTACACCCATCTTGCTTTTCATTCTCCATTGTTAACTCCCTTGTTTCCCAAGGGAGGGGAGCAATCCCAAGTAATAATGGGAGCATGTAAGAGACATTTATGTCGGCTTAGTTACGGCACCATTTAGTGAAAACCCACAGGAAATTAATATTGCAATCCAGAGTAAATTGTTCCTATGTTGGAGTAAGGGCTTCCCATAGTTACTCTGGATTGCGCCCTTAATCTCTACGCAGATGCTAATCAAGTCAGTCTGAAGAGATACCCTTTTGTCTCTTGTGGCCTCTCACCTATCTCCAGGGTCCCCATTGTGTCCTGACCCTGTTCAGGTATCAACAAGCCATGTGGCTGGCCAGCCCCTCCCAGTCTTGCCCTCTCCAATGTGTGTCCATCCCCAATTAGTTCTAGTTTGTCCCCTTTTTGTGAGTTAACAGTCACATGTTACCTAGGTTATAAAAAAATCCTGCATCCTCTTGTTCTCTCCCTTCCTCTTGGTGTCCTAGACCAGATTGCACAATCAGGTAGGATCCTGTTGGATCCTTTCCCCCTTACCTTACCCTTTCCCACCTTTCCTTCCCAGATATTCCCCTCTCCTTCATCACCCTTTGCCTCCAGCTATCCTAAACCCCCTCCCTCTTTTCCTTCAGTATACACACTATTCAAGAATCAGGTACATCTTATGATTTATTGAATGTATGTAGTTTTACTTTATGCCTTATAACAATAAAAGTCTGTTTCTTTGTGATTAGTTTCCCTACATTGTTCTCTTTCTAATGAGGGTATGCCCACTGCATGATGCAGTTTAAGAGTCCTGCCTTGCAGTCCTCATATATACCGGTGTGTGTGTACGTGTATGTATGTGTGTGTGTATATATATATATATATATATATATATATATATATATATATATATATATATATATATATATATAAACAATATTTTATATATTTTTATATAATTGACATATATATATATATATAGAGAGAGAGAGAGAGAGAGAGAGAGAGAGAGAGAGAGAGAGAGAGCTATATATCAGAGCTATATATAGCTATATATATGTATAGCTATATATCAGAGAAGGCAATAGCTCAATTCCCCTAACTATAAAGCCCTTTTGGTAACAGCTTAGGTGACCTTTCCAATACAGATGCACTGGCCTAACCCTCCCAGTAGTGGTACAGCACTTACAGCACTTTTGTGACACTTTCAGGTTAATACACGACTTGTGCCAACCTAACCAAGGATTAGGTTTGCAGTCTCAATTAATCACAAAGCAGTAACAGAGGAGGGTTCTCCTCTCCTACCCTAAGATTGCCCTAAAATATGTTTGTTCTCATTCCAGATGGTTCTAAGCCTATTGCATGTCCAAGTGGCTGGGCAGCATATGCAGGACACTGTTATCAACTTCATAGAGACACCCGGACATGGAAAGGTGCACAACAGTCATGCCGAAAAGAAGGTGGAGATTTAGTCAGTATACACAACATTGAAGAATTCAGTTTTATAATTTCTCAACTTGGCTACAGTGAGTATACATAGCCATGAGCCTCTAGCTATTAAAAGCTGCAACAGACCAGTTCAAGTCTAGCTTGATCAAAGTCTATTTTTGTTGGAGGAGACCTAGTCCTGTGACCAACCAAACAATTCATTTCAGGTGGCAGGTGGAGGAAGGTGGCATAATGGTGATATGGTACCTTGTACTTTACTTAGCCCTCTGCCTGCCCAACTACACCACCTGGCTGTTGCCTTGTCCTATTTTTTTCTATCCCTTTTGCACACTTCATTCACTAATTGGAAAATAAGTGTGCAGGACAATGTATCATGTGCTTTGGCACTGAGAATTTAGTTGCTGAGATCTGGACTTGTTGAAAATAGAGTAAAAGCTTTTTTAAAGAGCATTTTGGATTGAGACAGTTTATCAAGACAAGCAAACATTTCTTATAAATTTTGTCTTGCAATAAAAGCAAAAAGTTAGTCCCAGCCAGGATACAGCCAATTTTGGTGCTCCGCTTGTACCTGTTCAGTCTCTCCTGTGAGACCAACCAGCCTAAGCATGTCTTCTCTAATGTAAGCCCTATTATAATCAATGGGACTCAGTCCTGTGTAAGGGGAGCAATGGGAAGGAGCCTGAGAGACCTATCCTTGCATGACTACTCCACAGTAAGCCCAACTATAATCAGTGGGACTCACTCCTATGTTAGGAGGACAGATTGCAGCCTCAGAGACCTGAGAGACTTTGGCTGCAATCCTAAAGACACTTTCCTGGGAGTAACACCTATTGAACACAATGGGGCTCACTTTTGAGTAGATATGGTTAGGACTGTGCTCTAAGTGCAGGTTAATTTGTTTTATTTTTCTTTATAGTTTGTATCTTCTTTATTATTTGGTATTATGTTACAATATTGTAATCATTTTTATATTTTTGGATTGTGAAACAAATTGTCTTGAGTATCAGTTATTTCTTATGGGAAAATTTGCTTTGATATACAAGAGTTTTGGATTACAAGCATGCTTCTGGAACGAATTATGATCATAAACCAAAATCAGCGTGGGGAGAATCTTTCCCATTGCCCTCCACTCTGGCCAGATTTGAACATAAACCAGCAGGCGAGGCAGTAAGGAAGGGGGGCAGCAGTAATGGCGATAGGAAAATGTGCTTGTATTGGTGTGCGCAAATAAATCCAAGGCAGAATGGGACTACCCCAGGCAGTCTTCAAAATGATAGTTGATCAGCATTGTTGGTTCCCAATAAACTGCATAGCAGTATATGGCTATCCCTAATTGCCTCTGAGGTCTAGGATTGCTAGGGTAGCCATAATTCTCTTCCACAAAATCAAGCCAGGACCCTCTGTCCCATTTGCCAGTATGTGAACACAAGCCCCCCAAATTGGGATTGTCCCTGTTTTTTTATGGCAACAGTACGTGGCAGATTCCACCATGTTTATTTCAACACATCTGTCCTCCTATGCATTGGAATTTAAAGTTTGAATTTAAAGTTTGGGCTTT
Organism: Cryptoblepharus egeriae; assembly: GCA_030015325.1. NCBI lineage: Eukaryota > Metazoa > Chordata > Lepidosauria > Squamata > Scincidae > Cryptoblepharus > Cryptoblepharus egeriae. Next base: position 20,010,631 of record JAREYC010000004.1, on the reverse strand, counting down.
TGAGAATTCAGTTTGGGAGCAAATCAAGGATGTTCATTTCTGTCCTTAGGATCAAGTGATCAGCTGTGGATAGGGTTGAATGATCAGAAGACCCAAATGTATTTTGAATGGAGCGATGGGACACAAGTGAGATTCATCAAGTGGCAGAGAGGAGAACCCCAGTATATAGCAAATGTACAAAAAGACTGTGTTCTCATGAGTGGAGAGGTAAAAATAACACATTTCTAAGTGATGTAATAGTAGAGAGAACAGTTTTAGCCTGTTTTACATAAAGTTGTGCATTTCTATTTGTGCATCACTACTGAAATCAATCAGTGCGCCTGACTCTGCATAGGATTGGATGCATCACTTTTCATCAGTGTATTTACTCAATGGAAAAAAATACATTTGCATGTCAATAGTGTCAGCTCTCATCTAAGCAAGCCCTGCTTAGCAGGCCTTATTTGGAACAAGACTTCCTGGTGGTACCTTGGAAAGAGAGTCAGACATAGGACTGCCTTATATTAAATTCCCTCTGTGAATTTGAAAAGGATGAGGGAAATGGAATAGAACAGGCTGTGTGGAGACCAGGGCTGGTCTTTCACACTGGTCTCTCTAACTTCACACTTTCTATTCAGATTCCTGTAACAGGAGAAGAAGGGGGAGAAATGGATATATGTGAACATGCAGATGCATCCAGCCCCAAAAATCCATCCTTTGAACCAGCTGTTGTATACTACAGAGTTGATATTAGAAGTCAGCCTGGTCCCCTTATCATCTGATCTTCTTTGACATCCACTTTCACACTAACCCTACAATCCAGAGTAACTACGGGAGCACGTAAGAGACATTATGTGTACCGGTAGTTACTGCACCACCTAGTGAAAACCTATGGGAAATTCATATTGCAATCCAGAGCAAATTGTTCTTACACCAGAGCAAGGACTCCCCATAGTTACTCTGGATTGTGCCCTAAGGCTGCAATCCTAACCCTCAGTGAGGCTGTAATAAATCCTGGCACAAGTCCTGTGTTGACTTGGGGGTGTCACAATATTGCTGTAAGGCACTTCTTCGCCATTTCTGGGGGAGTTAAGTCAGTGCACAGACAGGCACTAGCTCCCACACCATCATGGGAATGGAAAGTGGGTGAGCTGTAGGCATCAATCCTAACCTCCACTTTGGTTGGTTAGGATTGCATCCCAAGTTACTGATGACAGCAGAGGGTCTGAAGGCCAGTTTCATTTGCTCACAGCCCCCTGAGTCTGTCAAACCTTCCTCCAGTACAAGCCTCTCGTTGCCTGGACAAAAAAACTGCTTTATTAAGAGGCAAATGCTCATGGGGGCACAATCCTAACCACATTTCTAGCACTGAGAAAAGAAGAGATGTGGTTGCACTTTCAATGAGATTTATTTCTTCCCCCTTTCATCTCCAGAATGGCTACTGGGCTGATTATTTCTGTGAAATGGAACTTGGTTATATCTGCAAAAGAGAGCCTTTGGTTAATGCTTCTGTAGAACCTGAAGTTGCAGATGCCCACTGCCAGAAGGTAAGTTTCAATCAAATTGGGTAGAAGTTGAATGACATTATAAGTATCAAACTGCTAAATCTAATTAGTCAGATTATGCTTCTTTATGAAGATGCCATGTTGGAACTGGATCCACTTGCTAATGTGAGCCATCTTAGCCTTTATTGCTCAAGTATCCAACCCTCACGTCGCTTGCCATCCCTGTGCCCACCTCCTCCCCCAACTACCAGTCCTCTGTGTATCAAGGTTTCCTCACTTCTTGCCCTGCATTTTTCAAAAGCACAACCAGTTCATGTGAGCAGCATCCGTAGAAATGTTCAGTGGCTCCAATCTAACATATTGCCATAACTTGCAGTTGCTGTGACTTTTTTATATCAACAGGGCTGGAAAAGGCATGGCTTTTATTGTTACTTAACAGGAGAAACCGCTGTGACATTCTCAGAAGCAAAGGCATCCTGTGAAGCCAACAAGGGTTTTCTGACGTCTGTGAATGACAGGTATCTTTCAAAGGTTCTAGGGAAGGAACAAAATCTGAACGCTTTGTTTCACTGATGTAAAGTGGAGGTGCCTGGAATGTATCCCCCATAGGTGTTGATGGCCCACTATACATTTTTTGAGACACCTTGCCTGTATTAGTAAATATATTTTTCTGACATGAGGAATTTCATTTTGTTTCCAATATTTCACATTTTTCCCGTTTTATTTTCAAATGTTTCCCATTTCATTTTGTTTCCAATATTTCACATTTTGTAGCCTGGCAGCTACAATGATGTGGACTAGTGACATCTCCCCCTTCGCTGCAGGTATGAACAGGCCTACCTGACAAGTCTAGTGGGTTTGCGTCGTGAGAAATATTTCTGGATCGGCCTTTCAATTACAGAACAGCCAGGACATTTCAACTGGACTAATGAAACACCTGTTCTGTTCACCCACTGGAATTCCAAAATGCCTGGTAAGTACTGTAGTAAGAAAATCTAGCAGGGAGGAAGCCCCATCTCACTAAGGATATCTATGAACACAAAAATTATTTGACTTGTTACTTGCATCTCACAAAGGGCAAAATCCTGGCTGTGTTGCCATGAAGACTGGAACTGCAGCTGGCCTGTGGGATGTTCTGAGTTGTGATACCAAAGCAAATTTCCTCTGCAAACAGTGGGCACAAGGTTTAACAACTCCTCCTGCCCCGCCGACAACTCCTGCACCCCAGTGTCCAGAAGGATGGACTCCCATGGGAGACTCATGTATCAAAGTAGGTATACAATTTTGTAAGACAATGTATTCACGATCAGGGGTGTTCCTACTTCTAAATTTTCCAAATGAATATGAATAGATTGGAGGCCCAACATTTACAAGCTGGGACCCATTTTCAGGCCTAGGCTGATGCCCATTTATTCCCATTTTTTTTTTAAAAAAATTATGTTTTCTTACCAGTGCAGAAGCACCAAAACAGCTACAGCTGCATCCTAAGAGAGGGCAATTGTAGAGGTCTCCTCTGATCTCTCTAGAACTACTTGGATATTCCAATATCTACTTAGTAGATATTCCAGATCTACTTGGATCTGTGCAGATCCACATGGACCAACGCCAGAGGATCAGGTCTGGAAAGGGGGATCCACATGGACCAACGCCAGAGGATCAGGTCTGGAAAGGGGGTTCGATTTTGGCATCACTATTGCCACTGAACCTAGTCTCTTCTTTGACCCATTCCCCATCCCTGTCCACATCATCCACCAGCCTACCTCCCATGCCAGCTTCAATTACAATGATTAACAGGTAACTTTGAAGTGATAAAAGACATGGAAGATGATGTTGGAAAGTGAAAAACTATCAAACTAGGCAGAACAGAGATGGGAATTTGCAAAATTCCAGGTGGAGAGAGCAAATTGGGTACACCTAAACCTCAAAAGTAGGACAAGATCTTGGATTCCTCTCAGCCTGGTCTTTCTGGCAGACAATGGCACATTTGCCTACTCATCAGTAAAGCCACGATATTGACACTTTCACTTTCCCATAGAGTTCTGTGTGTGTGTGTGTGTGTGTGTGTGTGTGTGTGTGTGTGTGTGTGTATATATAGATAGATAGATAGATAGATAGATAGATAGATAGATAGATAGATAGATAGATAGATAGATAGATATTGGCTATAACGTCTGATAGGAAGGAGATATTTCAAAACAGATTTTGGCATTGGATTCTACTCTTCAATATGAATACAATGACATATGACTTGATGGATACTGTACATCATTGCAAAGTTCCAAAATGGAGGACAATTAAGTCTTTTTAGAGGACATCCGGACAGGAGGCTAAAAAAGAGGACAAATCTGGGAAATCCCGTTTTTCCAGGACTTCCTCCTTTTTAGCCTTATGTCCTGGAAAAAATCTTTTATTGTCTTCCTTTTTCTTGTGATCAGGCAGCATGTAGCCTTTTTGTAATTCATAAATTATATGCGATAAATCATAAACAATAGTTGTACATTTAATAATAAGCTGTATTAAAATTAACCACAGGAGAGCTATATATATATATATAGCTTTTATTTAGTCATGTCCTACATTTTTTCTTGGGTGTCCTACCTCTTGGTCCTCTTTTTCATTATAACATATGAGGCTTCTGAAAGTGAAGCTAATGATTCTTCAGTCCAGCCAAACCAATCAGGGAATCTGAATCTTGGGCATGTGTCTCTGCAGTGGAGGAAATCATGAAGATGATGGTATTTAAACTTGTCAAGGCTGGACATAATGAAGAGATGGGAGATGAACAGCCCCCCCCCCCAATTAATTATGCCATTTACCCCTGATTAATTCTCACTTCCACGAGTAAATTAGTGTAATGTATCCTATATTGTAAATATATTTTTTAAATTTTTTAACATAAAAATCTTTGTGGTAACAATACATACACATTTATATTTAAAAACAATAAACATAAACTTTTTATTGGGTTATTTCAAATCTTTTTTAGCCTTGAAAAAGTCCTTGTCCTCTTTTCCTTGTGATCATTAGTACAAATTAAAATTATATGTAATAAATTACATATTATAGTTTTAAATTTAATAATAAGTCTTTAAATTAACCACATGCATGAGTGTTTTTAGGTTTTATTTTGTCATGTCTTACATTTTTCTTAGGTGTTCTAAGGGGGGAGGGTTGTCCACTTACAGTCATGACATATGGTCACCCTCCCAGGATCCTAAAGATTCCTTATACCACTGGTCTTCAAAGGGGGGGGGGGGGTCAGGACTATTACATATAATTTTATATAATAAAAAAGGGGTAGAGAAGGCTGGGAGGTGGGGGAGTCTTGGGTAAAGGTGATGTTAAAATTATATGTAATATTACATTATATTAATAATTAAATTATATTTAATAGTTAATATATTTAGTAGTTTAATATATTTAATAGTTTTAAATTTAATATTAAGTTATATTGTGCTTAAATTAAGTACAGAGGTACGTCGCTTAACAAGTGCCTCGCTTAAAAAGCGTTTCACATAACAAGCAAAAATTTCCAAGAAACCTTGTTTCACATAATAGGTTCCACTTCACTTAACAAGCAAGCGCACTATGGGCACATGTGCTATGCAACCCTGATGCTCCACATGGAGGCTCTTTAAAAGGGCTGCCGACCAGCTGTGCTGCCTCTAACTGCCCCCAACTTGGGGGCAGTTGCCTGGGGGTGCCAGAGGCAGCTGCCCCTAACTGCCCCCAAGTGCCCCCACCAACAATCTTGAACCTCCAGCAGCAGCCCAGGTAAGCCTCCCAGGAAAGTGTCTTTGATTGCAGTCTCCTAACTATGTCTACTCAGAAGTAAGCCCCATTGTGTAAAATGGGGCTTACTCCCAGGAAAGTGTCTTTATTGCAGCCTCTCAACCATGTCTACCCAGAAGTAAGCCCCATTGTGTTAACTGGGTCTTACTCCCAGGAAAGTATCTTTAGGATTGCAGCCTAAGTAGACTTCCTAGGAGCATGTACATTGAATGCATGTTTTGAATTCAATTCCAGTGTTTTGTCATCATTTTTACATCCAGTTAATATTTTTATATGAATATTTTGGGGGTTGTGGAACCAATTGTCTGAGTTTCCATTATTTGCTTCACAAATCTGCTTCACTTAAAGAGCGTTTCGCTTAAACAGCATGCCTCTGGAACGAATTAAGCTCTTTATGTGAGGCACCACTGTACATTGAAGCAATTTTTATATGTTTTTAGCTTTTATTTTGTCATGTCCTACATTTTTCTTGGGTGTCCTACATTTTTGGGGAGGCTTGTCCTCTTTTTCTTATTATGGCATAAGGTCACTCCAGAGCCTGTTCATCCCCCACTGCCGCCCTCAAACAGGGTGAGAAGGAGAAGGGGAATGGGGGGACAAAGAGCTCCCATTCTTGGGCTGTGTGTGTTGAAAGGTATGTGTGTATGTGAGCATGCATGTGGGTGTGCATGTGTTGAAAGGTGTGTGCATTGTGTGTGAGTGTGCATGTGTTAAAAGGTTTCTGTGTGAGAGTGCATATGGGAGTTGGAGGCAGTGGGGATGGGTGGGAGAGAGTTTGGAAGCAGTGGGGGTCCAAGAAAGTGTCTGGAGGGGCAGTTGGGGTGGGAGAAGTCCTGGGAGAAGGATGACCCTATGTCCTGAAAGGGGGTTCCGGGCCAAAATGGTCAAAGACCACTGATATTTTGCTGATATTATGCTGATTATTTGTGACTAAGCATATAATTGTATTTATATGCGCTTAGGTATTTAATGAAGGGAACAAGCATATGAAAACTTGGTTTGAAGCTCAAGAGTTCTGCCGGACAATTGGAGGAGACCTCGCTTCTTGCCACACTCAGGAAGATGTAAACGTGTTAAGAAATGAGTGAGTTTTTTTTATTAAAAAGTTCTTACTCCTTGACCAAAATCAGTTCTGGTTAAAATGTGATGTGTATTTTATCCTATTTGGAGAACTTAAGTACTGTCCTACTGTCTTAGGGTGCAATCCTAACCAACTTAGGCTGGTATAACTCCAGTGATAGTGTGGGGAGGTTAGCATATGCCTGTATGCTGGCCTACAACACTTTTGTGGTACTTTCAGGACTTATGCTGGGGTTTACGCTGATCTAACTGGAGGTTAGATACCTCTAACTTGATCTAACTGGAGGTTAGATACATACCCTCCAATCCAGAGTAACTACAGGAGCACATAAGAGGCATTATGTGCACCCATAGTTACTGCACCACCTAGTGAAAACCTATGCGAAATTCATATTGCAATCCAGAGTAAATTGTTCTTGCACCGGAGCAAGGACTCACCGTAGTTACTCTGGATTGAGCCCTTAGGCTGGCACAATTCATTTGTCTTCCCGTTCCAATGGTGATATAGGGAGAGCAGATATATCAACATCCAAATTAGCTTACCAGAAATAGGGCTGTGCTTCCAAGCCTTCAGAGTAAATCCAAGAGCAAAACTGATCAAAAGAGCAACTCAGGCAGTCATAAAACAGTTTTTTCTTCCCAAGCAAAAACAGAAGTGGGAGAGCCTCAATGCGAAGATTCTGTTGCCATCGCCATCTTAGTTAGTTAGTTAGATAGTTAGTTAGTTAATTCATTTGTTCGTTCGGGGAGTATTGCATGAAAATGTTGAAGACCACTTCTCTAGATTTTTTTTCTTTTTTCATATCCCCTACATAATGATTTGTTTTTAGGAAAGCCTCAGGATTTTGGATTGGTTTAACACATTTGGACCCTGACAAAGGACCTTCATGGAGTGATGGATCACCTGTAAGTATGGAAGTTGGAGGCAGAGTAAGTACAGGTGATGGATCACTTGTAAGTAATAATAAGTAATACTTGTATACAGTGATGGGCCCAGCCTCCCCGAAGATCCGGTTCGCCGGAAGTTTGGAGGCTGAGCCAGGGTCAGGGCACGGGGCTGGGGTCAGGAGGCGGGGCAGGGGTGGGCCCTATCCAGGCTGCACTGCGCATGCGCCAGGCTTGGTGTATGCGCAGTGCATCTCCTGAAGCCGAGCTCCAGGAGACTCAGTGGGCGTGTGTCCAGCTGGCACCAAGCCCCAGGAGATGCTGCGGTCGCTAGCGAACCGGTCCCCGTGGCTCTTGCAGCCGCGGCTCTGACCGGTCCACTGAGGGGGAAGATCCGGTTCAGGTGAGTAGGCCCGAACCAGCATCCGCCCACCTCTGCTTGTATATATATATCATCATCATCTGCATCCTTCAGTCTCGAAAGTCTATGGTATCGTGCTCTGATTGGAAGTCCTGAAACAGCATCTAGTGTGGCTAAAAAGGCCAATCCGAGAGTGGCAATCCCTTCCACACTGAGGACAAATAAATTCCGTTCCCTGCCCAGACCCCAGGTTTTGCTGCTTTCGGGTCTGTCTCTTTGCTTTAGCCTGCCAAACAAGTGTCTCTTCCAGTTGGAGAAGGCCATGCTGGGTCTTTTGCCTCCACGCTGAACGATTGGAGGTCAAGGTTTCCCAGCTGTTGATGTCCATTCCCAAGGCCTTTAGATCCCTCCTGCAGATGTCTTTGTATCGCAGCTGTGGTGTCCCTCTAGGGCGCTTTCCCTGCACTAATTCTCCATACAGAAAGCCTTTTGGAATCCGACCATCTGCCATTCTCACGACATGCCCAAGCCAGCGTAGACACCACTGTTTCAGAAGTGTGAACATGCTAGAGATTCCAGCATGTTCCAAGACTGCCTCGTTTGAAACTTTGTCACGCCAGGTGATGCCAAGAATACGTCGGAGACAGCACATATGGAAGGTGTTCAGCTTTCTCTCCTGCCATGCGTAAAGGGTCCAAGACTCGCTGCAGTACAAGAGTGTGCTCAGGACACAAGCTCTATAGACCTGGATCTTTGTATGTTCCGTCAGCTTCTTATTAAGCCACACTCTCTTTGTAAGCTTGGAGAACGTGGTAGCCGCTTTACCAATACGTTTATTCAGCTCAGTATCTAAGGAGAGAGTGTCAGAGATAGTTGAGCCAAAGTACACAAAGTCATGGACAACCTCCAGTTCATGTTCAGAGATTGTGATACAGGGAGGTGGATCCACACCCTGACCCATGACTTGTGTTTTCTTCAAGCTGATTGTTAGTCCAAAGTCTTGGCAGGCTTTGCTAAAACGGACCATAAGTTGTTGAAGGTCTTCAGCAGAGTGAGCAGTAACAGCAGCGTCATCGGCGAAGAGGAACTCACGCAAGCATTTCAGCTGGACTTTGGACTTTGCTCTTAGTCTGGAAGGATTGTAGAGTTTTCCGTCTGATCTGGTCCGGAGATAGATTCCCTCTGTTGCGTTTCCAAAAGCATGCTTCAGCATGACTGCAAAAAAGAGCCCTAATAAAGTTGGTGCGAGGACGCAGCCCTGCTTCACTCCACTTCGGATGTGAAAGGAGTCTGATATTAAGCCATCAAAAACTATTATTACTACTATTTATTAAGCATATTGGAAAATGATGGTACCTTGGAATCTACTGATTTGACTTACCACTGTTACTGGGATCCACCTATAAATGTCATCTAACAATACAATAATGGTTGCGATGGTGCAGTAGTTAGATAGTTGGCCTGAGTCCTGGATGATCCAGATTCAAATCTCCCCATAGCCAGAAAGCTTCCTGGGTGACCTTGGGTCAGTCATTCCCTCTCAGCCTCACATTCCTTGCAGGGCTGTTGTGAAGAGAAAACAATAAAAGCTTTTAAAGCATGCATTGGGCATTTGCACTAGCATGGCAAAGGCAGGGTATAAATTTCTTAAAAAATAATAAACAGGGGGAAAGTACCAAAATCCAATTTCCTACTGTCACAATTATATATAATTATAATTATATTTTCATAATATATATTGGAATTATAATATAGTGGAATTATAATTTCATTCCACTAGTTTTCATTTTTCACTCCACCTAGTGGCTAAAGTATCTATATCATTGTATTATATGGTGATAACGGAGGAGCATGAAATCTGGAAGTGGGCCTTTGAAGCTATTTTTCAATTGATTTTATTTCATCCTCTGATTTTTTTAATTAACAGAATTCCAGTGGATAATGAAGCCTGATCTGTAATATGTAATCTTAATATTGAAGCCCCTTTCTCCAGGAAAGGCCTATATCTTATAATAACCTGTACCACCTACATAACAGGAAAATCATCCTTGGCCAATCTTCCCTTATATAAGTAGAGGTGGTTCACACATATGCACCAATTAAGGTCACTGTTGGAAGCATGTCCCCTTTTCCTGTCTATCACCACTGATTTTTAGAATGAAGAAAGGATAACCACACTTTATTTCCACTATAGGTAGACTATGAGTTTGGATTTGGTTGGCACCATGCTGACAGCCTCTGCTATGTATTTCAACCATGGCTCATGGCCAGACAATGCGGGCACTTGTATCCTTGGGTTTGCCAAGTTAAAAGAGGTAAGTTTGCTTCTCAGTTACAACAGACTACTTAAGCTAAAATAACAATCATTTCATTTGCTGTATCAAAACTTTGTTAATGTTCTCATGCTAGCTATCTTTTGTTCTGCAAGATATTAAAACTAATTGTTTGCTTTATTTCAGGTACAACCTTAAAACCAGCGCCAAATGATACTTTTGGTATGTTCATTAATGCCGTGTTAAAAATTGTTACAGTGCATGAAACGTATAAGAAACACTGTAAGTGTGTCCATGTGTTCATTTGCAGATTATTCATTCACATTAATAGAAGATAACTGGGTTGCATATAATGGCAATGAATACTTTTTTGGAAATACAACTATGAACATGGAAAAAGCAAGGAAATTTTGCAAGGATCATCGTGGAGACCTAGCTGTCGTTAATGATGAAACTGAATGGAAATTTTTGTGGAGATATGTAAGAATGATATTCTTTCCTAATCAGATATATCAATAGTTCTTAAATTGCAACCCATTTTTCAAAACAATCTTTCATGTCTCATCTAACTTTAATACCAAAAAAGTTCAAGAAAGTAATTATTAAGAAGTTAATATATAATTTTATTATATAATAAAATTATTATTATTAATAAGCAGGGTACTGTGTTCCTACAGCGCCTATAGACCTTATATATTGTACGTGTATAGACATTTGCTGGATTCACCCTAGAAATGAAGTTCAAATACTGTGTTCCCCCAAATCATTGTCAGTAATTCCAGAAGAATCAAAGCTGAACTGGAGAGCATGATGTAAAATTAGGGACTTTGAGACCCTCGAGTCTTCGATGTAAAATTAGGGACTTGTTGGGACTCCCATGATGTAAAATTAGGGACTTCGAGCCATGTAAAAGGCTGAAATGTTTCACAAGTTATCTATAGGTCAGCATAGTTTACCTTGTTAACTGGGTAAGATGCACTCTTTCAAGTGGGTGTTGCTCCATAATTTAGCAGGGGGAGAGTAACTGGCCCTATACATCCCAGCAATGTCTGTTCAAGTGGCTTCTGTTGGTGTTCTTTTTTGCCTTTTAGATTGCAAGTCCTTTTGGGACAGGACCCATTAGCTATTAATTAGGTATTATTTTTTCATATTCTTTGTAAACCGCTTTGTGAACTTTTTAGTTGTAAAGTGGAGTATAAATACTGTAGATAGATAAAAAAGCAGGCCTCCATCAGTCTTGAAAGACTATGGTGTCATGCTCGGCGCTGCATATGCTGCATGCGAAACACGAAAGCCTGGGTTAGATTGTTATGGAGGATAGGCTGTCACCCAAGCAGCAAATCCCTGCTCTCCACACCACTTAGTCAAATGGAAAGGCAGAGCCGATACAATTGGATCCAGCTGGCGTTGCAAAGCTGGGCTAAGGACAGGAGCTCACCCTTGTCTTGTGGGGATCCGGGTCTCAAACCTTGGCCTTCTGGTTAACAGGCACAGTGTCTTAACCACTTGTGCCACCCACAGCCCATGTAGATAGATAAATAGATAGCACAGCAATGCCTCATCTGGGGTGAATGTCAATCAGTTTTCAAATTCCTTCTTGAAAATGAAACATAAATGTTTGCAGAAAGCAAGACAACGGTCTCTCCATGCAGACTGCCCAATTTTCTTCTGTAAATTAGTAAAATGGACGGTTTTAATGTTTCAAAAACTAGGCAGCCCTTTAAAAATAGCTAAACAGCTCATTGGTGGATCCTAAGCCACAGTTTTGGAAACACTGAGATATACCCATAATAGTAGTCTTAAGCAACAAAAACAAGAGAGAAACTTATAGTATCTTAAAGAGACAACAGAGAAATTTTAGCATCTTAAAGAATAAAAATGTATTACAGAATAAGCTTTTGGGGATTGCAGTCTGCTTCATTATATGGAGTACTATGTCCAGTCCTGGTTGCCACATCTCAAAAAAGGGTATAGAGGAAATGGAGAAGGTTCAGAGGAGAGTGACTAAAATGACTGATGGTCTGAGACACCTTCCAAATGAGGAAAAGCTACAGCATTTGGGGTTCTTCAGTCTAGAAAAGAGGCGCTAGAGGGGAGACATGATTGAGATATACAAAATTACAAAAAGTGCTGGAAGGCACTTCTGCACCACTCCTTGGGGGTTTAGGCCAGTGCACAGATATATGCATCTTTGAATACGCGAGTCTCCCCACAGCACTGTAGGAGCATGGCAATGGGTGCGTTGTACTTGCCTAACTTAGTTATTATTGCCCCCGAAATACCATATTTACTCAAATCTAATGTGAACTTTTCCAGCCATATTTTTTCTCCAAAATCAGGGTGGTGCATTAGATTTGAGTAAATACGGTATTGTGATTATGAGTATAGATCAGAATTTTTAAACAGTTTACTATGTTACTATATATTGTCATAAAAAATGAAAAATAAACCTATTATTGTATAAAGTAGTGCAGTTAGGTAAAAATTATATCATAAACCCATTGTCATACTATTATTATCATATAATTCATTGTATAAAGTAAAATTAAATTTTGCACTTGCTTTGCATCTCCACCTTACAGTTGCCAATAAATTTTTTGTCAAGCCTTACATAGGGTGTGCATTAAATTTGATGGTGCATTCGATTTGAGAAAATATGATCTGTTCATTAAGAAAATATTTGCTCATTTTCTATTAAAGTGATATTGTAATAATTGAATTTGTTTCCATTCTTCCTTTGTGTGTTGCAGAACTACTTCCATGGAATGAATCAGGATGTTTACATTGGTGTGACTGTGAGTCTTGACAGAACGGTCCAGTAAGCAAATTATAGCCTATGCTTAAAACTCCTTAAATGTCTTTGTTTCTCGTTAAACAAATTATTGTCTACAATATGTTAAATGTATAACTTAGGCTAGAAACTGAGGAAAGAACCATATTGGGAGCTCAAGAAATGTAGGATGAACCCATACAGCCTTTGCTATTAGTAGGAATTAGAATGTGTTTGGGGGGAGTAGCAGGAGCATATCTGTAATCACTGCCTGCACATGTACTGAAGCCCCACCTTTCATCCACCACCAGTACAACATTTGTTTGCAAGGACAATACTTAGGGTGAGATTATCCCCATTACAGGCACCAATTTGTCCATTCATAAGGAGGATCTTTCCCTGAAACTAATGTTTGTAGCTGTAAAGTATTGCTGTACACCTGGTGAGTTGGAAGGCAGAGCGCAGGTGCAAACATCAATTTGAGGAAAGACTTGTCCCTGTACTTTTGCTACCCACATGCTTTACAGTCTCTTTCAATAACGTCCTCTAAAGGCTTAAATGATATTAGTAAGAATAAGAACTCATGTTGGAATGAACTAGGGCACATCTACCAGAACTTGGGAACATTCACTAAAATTGAATGTTGGGAAGGTTAAGGATAGACAAAAGAAAATATTTCTTTACCCAGCATGTGGTTGGTCTGTGGAACACCCTGTCACAGGATGTGGTGATGGCATCTAGCCTCAATGCCTTTAAGAAGGGTTTAGACAAATTCCTAGAGGAAAGGACCATCACAGGTTACAAGCCATGAGGGGTGTGCATAGAGGTGGACAACTTCAATATGCCAGATGCGTGCAGGGGGGCACTTTGATACAGGTGTCACATGTGCTCCCTAAGGCATCCGGTGGGCTGTTGTGTGATACAGGAAGCTGGACTAGATGGGCCTGTGGCCTGATCCAGGGCTAGTTCTACTTATGTTCTTATAATTCCCATGATGAGAGAAGTAATGTTGGGGGGATTTTTAGTTTTTTCATTTTTTTGACTGCCAATGATTTTGGCGTCATCGTTCCCCCCCCCACACACACACACACTATAGACATGAATTCCTCAACTTGTGTTCAAAATCAGCAGTTCAAAACAATATATATCTTAAGCTGATTGTGTTGCATGTGGTCAATATTGCAATACCTTTTTTCTGGAAATACGACTGCCGTGTCTTTAACAGCTGTACCTCAAACAGAAACTTGGCAACTGTTTTCCAAAACTAGAGAGATCTTGTTTTTCAAACAAAACTTGTAAATGTAGGCATTATAAACAAAAAAAATTGAAGACCATTGTTCTATGTGCTAATTATTCTCGTATAATTTTCTTTAGCCTGTTGAATGGAAAACAACTTACCTATGAAGCCTGGGCCCCCAATGAACCCAACTTTGCAAATGATGATGAAAACTGTGTGGTGATGTACCACCCTACAGGCAAGTAGAATAACGATGCATCATTATTCATAACTACCTCCCAAGTTGTTGCTGATCTGGATCTGCCCAGATCTACCCACCAGACAAGGCAAGGAAGAAATAATCTGTTTGTTAACAGGCTGTGTTGTCTATGCTTCAACAATATTTGAAGGGGCTTACTCTCAGGTGATTGTGGATAGATACTGTAGATAGATGGGATTGCACCCTCTGAGATGTTTGAGGAATTTTTAAAAATCAGATCAGCACCTACTTGGAAGGGCTAGGAAGGTTCTTCTTTCTTTTAAATAATTTTAAACATATTGTAAACTTTTAATTTATTTATTTGATTAGATTTGATTTTGTTGTATGGGAAGTGTTAAAGTTTTCCTGCTTGATGATGTCATTTAAGCCGTGACATCCCTTCCAGGTTAAAGACATTACTTCTGGTGGGTCCCAATAGATTGTCATTCTAAAAAGTGGTGCAAAAGCATTTGAGAAATATAGCTATTTTGGGAATCAGATCATCTAATCAGTTGATAACGTAACGTCTTTACTCAGGTTTATGGAATGATTTAAACTGTGGCATCGAAAGCAGCTTCATCTGTGAAAGACATAACAGTTCTGTCAATCCAACTGTTGTTCCTACTGTAGCCATACCTCATGGAGGTTGTCCTGATGGCTGGCATTTGTATGAAAACAAGGTATCTAATCCAGTGGTCACAAATATCTCATTATCTAGCATCACAAAATTTATGTCACAGTGTAAATAGAAAGAGATCTACAATATAATTTTCACAGGGATATTTTCATAGTTCAAACTATGTGTCGTCAAAAGAACTGCTGTAAGGGTGTCAGTGTTACAGTCTGCCTTTAAGTAATTAACTGTGCAATCCTGTGCAAAGTTAGGCATGCCTATTAAGATCTATTGTGTTCAGTAGTTCTTAATCCCAAGAAAGTGCAGTTAGGATTGCAGCCTAACTGCTTCTTAAGGGAAGCTTATTTTTCAATTTAAAAAGCCAACCTCATTCACTTTGAGACAAAATCACATATAAATAAATTGCATATAATTAGGCTACACCCATTGGTGGGCTTCAGGGGTTCTCACAGGTTCTATAGAACCCTTTGCAAATGAGCGCCTGGTTCTGAGAACCAGTTACTAATGGGACATAGATCCTGTTATTAATTTAGGTTATTAGGACCTGTTGTTAATTTATTTGAATCCCACAACTGGCTACACCTGTTATTATACTGTCTGTCTCTACCTGTGCCCCCCCTTTACCTTTCTTAAAACATTCCATGATTGATGGTAAGCTGAAGGTTCTTCTCCCCAGTGTTTCCGCATATTTCCTGAAGAAGAGAGGAAAGACTGGCTCAATGCACGTGCTGCATGCAGAAAATTAGGAGGAAACTTAGCTACTATATCAACGAAAGCTCTTCAAGGTGGGTCAGCTCTTTCACACAGAATGAAACATATTAAAAGGATAAAAGCTCATGTTCCATTCACCCTGTAGATGCCACTGGGGTCTCTTACCTCACTGGTGAGCTAGCCCAAATTCTAGGTCTATGCCTATCAATCTCTCCTGCTTCTATTCTTGCCTCACTGACAATTATGATTTCTCCTCATTTGATGATAGAAAACAGTCCTGTTCACTCTGCCAAAGAATCTCCCAAACAATTGGTTGTTGAACCAGTTTTGAACCAAAGTTTATCACTTTGTTGTGTTCCATTTGTTTGTTGTTGTTGTTGAAATATTCAAGTTAGCCAGAAGACTTTTAATAGCCCAGTCCTATACAGGGCTGGCCTGCATGGTTCAGGGACTTTATGCAATGTCTGCTGCATCTCACAGACAAGTTGGGCACCACACATTCTGGGAGATATTTTTTGTTATCTCCTTAACTGCTCCCTGATCCCATGGGTCTGTTTTCACATCTATTATAGATCCGCATTTTGTTCACCACTCATTCTGTTAGGGTGAAGAATGTGTGTTGGGCCTGGAATGGGGACATAGGATCCAGCACACATCATTGCTACCAAGACCCACCCCAACCCAGCCTGATAAACGTCCCAGTCTGTTGCCACCGCCAACCTATCTGCACCAATTATAGATCTGTGGCCTGCTGTTGTGGCAGAGAGCTTATCAGCTGTGGTGCTTTTGGCAGACAGCATCTGTGTTGGTGGCCAGTACAATACACTGGAGGACACTGAGATCCACCAGCATATCACAGTGATAGGGTTGGATTGTCTCTTTCCATTCCCATCCCCTTAAAAAAGCACTTTTATGGGTTTGGTTTCTGTTTGGCTCTTTGAAGCTGAGTGGCTTTTGACAACTGTAAAACTGGTAAAATTGTTCCTTTTTCTTGCTCAGCTTTTCTTACCACACTTTTAAAAAGTGTTTCAACTGATGCCTGGATTGGTCTGAATGATATCAATTGGAGCAGAAGGTTCCTGTGGACAGATGGAAGTGGTGTCTATTATACCAACTGGGCTACAGGTTCACCCAAATCTACTGACTGGCAATATAATCGGGGAGGAGAGGTACATCCAAACCACATTTTGTTCACCATTCCCCTCCCAGCCTCAACCTTCCACCACTTTCTCCCCTCCCACTTCTGTCCACCCCCATCACTATCAAATGTGCCAATTGTGGTCTGGCAGCCCTCCATCCATGCTTGCTGCTATTTGTGGCAGTGGTTCTTAAATGGCCACCAATGCTGTCCACTGCCACAAACCCTTTTTATGACAATGGAACAGAGTTCTGTTGTAGTATCATCTCTGTATACAAGCCCAATCTTGGATAGAAGAGATTTCCTCCACACTTATTTCTTCCCCCTTATTTCCTCCATACTTCTTCCCTGCTCCTTCTTCTCTTCCTTTTCCAATGGGCAGCTGTGCCCTGGAAATATGCTGCCTGATATGATTTCATTAGGCCCCAAATCATAAACAGTTTTCCCGCAGTGACATAGCTGTGCCAATGGGGTATGTGCTTCATCAAAGTGGCAGTCAAGGAGGCATTTTCAAGATAAGGGAATGTTTGTTTCTTTACCTTGAAGTTGCATTGCCTTTATGTCAGTGCTGGAAAGTTGTGCCCTTAGTTATCCTTATTGTAGAAGTCCTGGCCCTGTCTGGGAATGAACAGACACTCTTCAAATCATGTCTGAAAAACTATGGAAATGGAAAAGCTGGATGTGAGGTCCTATGAGAGGTAATAGTTTACAGAAACCTTTCCTGATTAGTCTGTGCTTACAATCTAAACTCAATCTAGGACAGAAAGATTGCCCCTTTTGGTATCCTTGATTACCCCTTATGTTATCCTTTATTCATATCATTTATGTCTGCATTTGTATTCTCTAGGTAGATTGTGTTCTTATGATAAAGACACCTCTAAGAGAGGCAGGATACTGGAGAGATGAAATATGCAAATTAAACAAAAGCTACATCTGCCAAAAAAATAGTGGTAAGTTTCTTAGAGGATAGAAAGAAAATAATTGGTTATATAAATTAGATTCTGAAGTACAAAGTCAATTGATCAAAAGAAAAAATGAGATTCATAGTTTTTAAAACATTCATCACAAAGATTTTTTTAAAAATGATGTTGTGATTTTTTAATCACAATACAGAGAACCACAGCTTCGTGTAACAGCACAAAGCAATGTATTATTTACTCAAATGTATTTTCCACTGTGCATATAGGTGTGGGTGTAGGACTACAAACCAAATTGTTCTGCAGATCAAAATAAACTAGAAGACATTTATTGGTAAAACAGATCTGTTGGTAAATCTGTTATAAAAAACTATGCATTATTCAAAACTGGGAAGTTGCGATTCCCTAGCTCATGTAAAGCTCACATAATTTGAAGGGGCTAGGACAGTGAGATGTTCCCTAAGATTGCATTGCTAAGGAGAGATAAAGGGGAGGTGCTTGCACCTTTTTTCACTTATTTGCAAAGGCTCCAGTAATAGGAAGCTACTTGAAGAACACTTAAAAAAAATGAAAACAGTTTTCAAATTGACCTGTTGACTTCAAGCAGAGGCTCGATGAGCACCTGTTGGAGATGCTCTAGGGGGAATTCCTGCTGCAGGTAGGGGGTTGGACTAGATGACCTACTAGGTCCCTTCCAATTCTATGATTCTACTTAGTAGAGATTTGAACTACAAAGAACTTGTTCTGGAATCCTGTTCTGGTTTTGTCTTCTCTAATAAAGAGTGATTTTTATATCTTTTTGACACATTAAAGTTAGGGTTGCCATAATTTTCTTCCACTAAATCAGGACAGGATCCTCTGTCACACTTAACAGTGTCCCCCCCCCAATCTGCCAAAATCAGGGCTTGTCCCTGTTTTGCGAGACATATGACAACCCAACTTAAAGTGTTAATTCTAGCGAGCATTTAAGCACATCTCGTTTCCCCAGTTAGAATCTCTGTCCATATCCATGGGCAGTATACAATGATGTTGACCTCTCTCTTTACTGTTTTGCTTTAGACCCTGCACTATCTACATCTGAATCTACAGTTCCAGCTTCTGGCTATATCCGTTATGGAAACAGCAGCTATTCTTTTGTTAGTCCTAAAATGACATGGGAAGAAGCAAGAAAAAAGTGTCACTCTGAAGCCGCAGATCTCATCAGTATTTTAGAACCTTATGGTCAATCATTCCTGTGGTTGCAGGTGTTGAAATACAAGGAGCCTGTGTGGATTGGTCTAAGTAGTAACTTGGTAAGATGGAAAATTGTACATGACTATAATGCTATATGCAGGTAGGGTTGCCATATGTTGCAAAAAAAGAAGGACAATCCCGATTCTGAGGGATTGTTTTCACCTACTGGCAAATGGGACAGAGTCC
The DNA here is from genome assembly GCA_030015325.1 of Cryptoblepharus egeriae. NCBI lineage: Eukaryota > Metazoa > Chordata > Lepidosauria > Squamata > Scincidae > Cryptoblepharus > Cryptoblepharus egeriae. The sequence continues at coordinate 19,991,692 of JAREYC010000004.1, read as the reverse complement.
TATTCCAATTTTGTGGAAGAGAATTATGGCAACCCTATATGCAAGTCAAGGGTTTATATTAGGTTGATTCATAAATGAAGGACATAGTTTGAATTTAGCAGAACCCCATGCTGATAAATTCAAACTATGTCCTTCATTTATGAATCAACCCAGTATAAACCCTTGACCTGCATATAGGGTTGCCATAATTCTCTTCTCCAAAATCGGAACAGGACCCTTTGACAATCATAGTCAAACGTTTTGTCTGGAGGGCAACACCATTTCTCTGACACTGTGTTGGGGGCTGGAAAAATAATTTGCATTTCAAATTATAATTCATTTACATAAATTTACATACAAGACTATAATAGATACATTACAAGGCTTGCCCGTGGGCCAAATGGAGGGGTCTTGCTGTGGGCCACATTTGGTCCTCAGGCTGGGGTTTGAACACCCCTGATCTAGTCCAGTCCCCTTCCTATACAGTAGCAGGAAATCTTCCTACCTTGAGGCATAACAATATATCACTGCAGGGGAGAGTGGGTTGTGGACAGAACTGTGGGAAGATGAGGAGCAGGAGATGGGGAGCAGGATTTGGCACTTGTACTGAAAATACGTGAGAAGGGAGGCAGAATCAGTTCATGAGCTTTAGTAGTAGTAGTAGCAGTAGTTAAGAGTATTTATATATTGCTTTTCAACAGAAAGTTCACAAAGTGGTTTACAGAAAAAACTGAATAAATAAATGCTCAAATAGCTCTTGGTTAGATGTTGTTCTGGCCCTCCTTAAGTAAGTGGTTGGAGGCCAGTCAACTGTTTTGCCATGTAGCTTCAGATGTCCTGGTGTGAACTTAAGAACAACCCAACCTATCTGAAAGGCTTCAAGGGATGAAAGAAAATGAGGGAGAGGCTGAAATAAGCAGGAAGAGGAGCAGTACAGTAATATTTTTTCACATTTTTCTCAATATACCAAAAGCAGTTTATAAACCTACATACATTATTTCTTGTGCACTTTTTTTTAGAGTGATAAGACATATAAATGGGTAAACAACTGGAAATTAAAGTTTGCTAACTGGGCTGCTGAGGAGCCAAAACAGCAGATAGGCTGTGTCTATTTGGACCTTGATGGTTATTGGAAAACAGGAAATTGTGATGCAAAGTACTTCTCTGTATGTGAGAAGTATCAAGGTAAGCAAAGGAATATATGTTCTCTTTAGTGTGGGAAATGGTACTTTTATTCTTATAAGGCTTCCCATGTAATTGATAACTTGCACATCATCATCATCATCATCATCCTTATCATTATCATTATCATTATTATTATTATTATTATTATTATTATTATTATTATTATTATTATTATTATTATTATCAAACATAAATGCACAGCAAACAATTTCGTGCTGGTTTCATTCACTTCACCAGTCGGACCTTTCCCAAGAGTCTAGGACTGTGTGATGTAGCAGCGTATAATTCGTGCTGATCCCAGAAGAGCGGCTTTCTGCAGTTGGCAGAGTGATATTTTGTCAATGTGAATAGTTTTCAGGTGCCTTCCAAGGTCTTTGGGCACTGCACTGAGTGTGCCAATTACCACAGGAACCACCTGCACTGGCTTACACCAGATATGCTGTAACTTGATTCTTAGGTCTTGGTAGCAGGAGATCTTTTCCAGTTGTTTCTCCTCAATTCTGCTGTCACCTGGTGGTGGTATTATTATTATTATTATTATTATTATTATTATTATTATTATTATTATTATTATGGGCTGTGGGTGGTGCAAGTGGTTAAACACTGTGCCTGTTAACCAGCAGGCCAGGGTTCGAGACCCGGGTCGGCCCCACAAGACAGGGGGAGTGCCTGTCCTTAGCCCTGCTCTGGAGCCAGCTGAATCCAATCATATTGGCTCTGCCTTTCCATTGGACTAATTCAGTGGCGTGGAGGGGGGGGATTTACTTCTTGGGTAACAGCCTATCCTCCATAACAATCCAACCCAGGCTTTCGTGCTTCGCATGCAGCGTATGCAGCGCAGAGCACAATACCATAGTCTCTCAAGAATGACGGAGGCCTGCTTTATTATTATTATTATTATTATTATTATTATTATTATTATTATTGGCACACTGGGTGCAGTGCTGGCAGGCACCTGAAAACTATTGGCATTGACAAAATATCACTCTGCCAACTGCAGAAAGCCACTCTTCTGGAATCAGCACGTATTATATGCCGCTACATCACACAGTCCTAGAGTGTGTGAAGGGTCCGACTGGTGATGTGACAGAAACCTGCATGAAGTTGTTTGCAGTGAATTACTGTTTAATTTTTAATAATCATAATCATAATAATGTCTAGAAAAGTGTGCAACTTTGGCAATAAATTGAGGAAAACTTATGAGTGAAGATGCTAAACAATAGCAAAATAAAAAGTTTTGAACCAGAAACAGCTTATAAATACTTGGGCATACTCCAAGCTGACAATATTAAACACGCAGAAGTCAAGATTGGGATAGCCAAGGTATACCTCAAAAGAGTCCGTAAAATTCTAAAATCAAACTTAATGCTGGCAATACCATCCAAGCCATCAATACGTGGACCGTACTAGTTATTTGGTTTGCTGCTGGCATAGTTAAATGGACTCAAACTTACCCTCAAATCCAGAGTAACTACGGGAGCATGTAAGAGACCTGGAAAATAATGATGATCAATCATGCACTACACCCACAAAGTGATGTAGATAGATTGTATTTATCATGCAAGGAAGGAGGTCTGGGCATGGTGAAATAGTACATAAAAGGGATAGTGTAGGAAAAATGTGCTTCGGTCCTTTCTCCCCTTTCATTCTGAATGAATGAATAAATAAATACAGTAAAAATTGTTTGAGCTATTATGTCTCAGTAAACAAACAACATTTAATGGAAATTACTTAGAAAGAAAATGGCATAATCTACCCCATGCGGGCAGATTTTGATGGGAGAAACCCAGAGGTTCTTAACTATCCCATTGCATTTGTAATTTAGCAAGGCTTTTTGTTTGCCTGGAGGACAGTTTTAGAGGAATATCTTCATTTCTCCTGTACTTAGAGAGCTGTGACTTTGTTGACATAGGATTTTAAAAGGATTGAAAAGTTTTAACAGAAATAATGTGTTTTAACAGGTGGCGTAATCCCAACTGATCCTCCACAGGCGCCAGGAAGGTGTCCTGATTCTGGAACAGGGAATCAGAGGACTTGGATTCCCTTTCGGTCTCATTGCTACACAATCAACACAGCCAGGGCTTCCTGGCATGGAGCATTCATGCATTGTGCTAGATTAGGTGGGTGTTATTTTGAATTTGAACAGAATGAATTTTCCATGGTAGTGGTTTCTGAATTTTTATGGTGAAAAGAATATAGAACAAGAACAAGAACTATAATCCCTCCAGCCTGGTTCAATGTGTACATTCCTCCTGTAAGCCCAGCGATCTGGCATCAGTACTAAGCATTAGTTACTCTCTGGCTGTGAATTTGCAAACCCTACTGACGACAGGAGTGAATGTTCAGCCCAAAACACAAGGCTGCAACAAGTCATCCTAAATTTCATCTTCACAACTCTTCTCAAACCAAATCTGTTATTCAAAGTGTACACAAGATTTTGTGTTCTGCAGACTTGCCCGCAGATCTGATGTGCCTTTAGATGTTTAAAAATTCAGTTAAAAATACATATATGAAATAAGATCTGTGTTAAAAAGTGCAGGAACTGCTGTTGGAATTAGATGGGAGAAATAGCTAAATCACAGTCACAAATACTGTAGAATGATTGCTTGACTGCCTCTCTAAGCTGTTTTTTTAAACTGTGATTTTAAAGGGATTCATTTTTCCCTTTCTCCAGGGATTTTCTCATGGTCTTTTTCATTTGCAATGGCCATTCCTGTTGAGTAAATCAGTGTATAAAGAAATCAGTGTTTAACAAATTTAGATCTGTATAGCCGTAAGGATTAAAGTATATTTTAATGTGCCATTTTCAACTACAGTACTTGATGTTTCCTAGGTAGTACCTTGGTGTCAATAGAAGATTTAACTGAAATGAAATTTTTGCTGGAACACACTGAAGTACTTGGTGAAGCAGACTATTGGCTAGGATTGTTCAAAACTTTGGATGGTAAATGTTTTAATTCCAATATTTATCTATACGAACTATGCTAAAACTGCACTTTATTTTTTCATAATGAAAACCTTGCCATTATGGAAATCAGTGTTTCTGATTTAGCTATTAATTTAGCTATTAATTTTTTCATTTTCTTGTAAACCCCTTGTGAACTTTTCAGTTGAAAAGCGGTATATAAATACTGTAGATAGATAGTGTTTCTGAACTCTGCTAGGATGTTTCCTTCAGAAGGGCTGGTCCGAGACCTCCTAGCTTAGAGCATCCTTGATGCCCAGAGTATCAGATTGGTATTTTCAAGCCTTCTCATCATGCAAAATAGTTGATAGTGACATCATGATGTTACTATCAATGACTTCTTTGAAGGGTATCCTGGCCATATGGATCCAAAGGCAGGTGGGAGAGCAACATAGCACTCCACTCACTGTGCCTCAGCATGGCTGCCGGGGTGGCAGTGACAGGAGCATGGAACCCTGTCAAAGCATGGGGCCTAATTTGGCAGAACTGATCAAATCTAGGGGAGGTAGCACAGCACATCATTTAAAGTTAAAGGCTGTGTCAAAATGGGCAGCAGGAAAGACTGGGATGATCTACCTCTTATTTAGTTTGAGCATGATGAGAGTGAATCATTGTGTGTTGCATCAGTAGTGCGCTGGAGTGAGGCAGCAATAGATTTGGGGGTAAAGGACACCCTGAATATGTTGTTCCACATTCCTTGATACAAGCCACGCCAGATCATGGCTGGGCTGGCCATGTTTTTAAGTTACTCAAGCATAAAATTGGCATACTGTATGTCCTGGAAACCAGGACTGTCCTGGTTTTCAGGGATTGCATTCACATATTGGCAAGTTTGACAAGGGGTCCTGTCCCAGTTTTGTGGAAGAGAATTATGGCAAACCTACCTAACCCTAGGGCTGAAAGAGTAATTTTCTAAGACTGCAATCCCAATCCCCAGTTAGGCTGGCGTAAGTCCTAGCACAAGTCCTGTATTCGGGTGTCACAGAAGTGCTGAAAGGCACTTCTGCACCACTCCTGGAAGGGCTAGGCCAGTGCACAGGCATGTGCTGGCCTCTCCACACCACCACAGGACTGGAAAACAGGTGAGTTGTGCTGATTTAAATTGATTTGGATTGTGCCTTAATTCAAATTACTGCGTCTCTGTGTTATAGAAAGTTCATCTAGAACAAGGTGGTCCAAACTTTTTTCCCATCTTCCAAAAAATGAGATATCTAGCAAAAGAGATTTCAGATATGAAATGAAGCATTTGCTTTCCTGCAAAATGAAGCCTTTAGTGCACCATTCATGAGGGTTGGGTGTCTGGAATACAAAGGCAGGGAGGGAGTTTGCAGTAATCAGGGTCCTCCCTCTTTTGCACAAGTAGAAGAATGTTCTGTGCCTGCCAAAGCTCTGAATCAAATCCTATGTTGTTAATGTGCATAAAACTATGATGCAAAAACATGTGTTCCTTTTTGTCCAGGTTGAAATTGCTTGATGAGTGAAGTAGCTTTAAGGTGGCTATTTCAATGAGCTGCTCTTTCTCTTTTCAGTCTTTATGTTGTTCTCTCTCTCTTTAAAACAAAAGGGCAATGGAAATGGACAGATCACACAGCAGTGGATTATGTTAACTGGAAGAGGGGGGAATCTGAAGGTTATGATCAGATTCAATCTGAAGTCGGACATAACGAGGTGATTCGCGGCAAATGTTTTTACATGGACAACCTCAAAGGGGAGTGGAGCAAGTCTCATTGCGATTATCCTCGACGGCGATTTATTTGTAAAACACCAAAAAGTAAGATTTAAATTTTACTGAAGGGAAGATTTTCAGATGCTAAGTAGATTTGTAGAGAATTATGTATCTGTAGCTGTAATTCTATACACATTTTCCTGGGAGTTAGCCCCATTGAACAGACTGCGATTTACTTCTGGGTAGACATCCATAGGTATGTGCTTATGAGAGTTTCAAGACCAGGAGCAGCTAATAATGAGCAGCTAGTAAAAACTACCACCTCTATAGGCTGCCTAACCCTGTGTTTGCCTTACCTCTCAAGTGCAACAGTAGGGCATGCACGCCCCCATTTTTGCTAATGTTGCACTTATTAATTTGCTTCCATCCTGTTGGGTCTGTCTTTTGAATAAGAAGAGGATGGGAGCAGGAATAAGGAAGTCAGGAGGGAGGAATAAAGTGGCTTTGGTGGGCTCAAATGTCTCCCACCGTATCACTTCCCCACATTCCTCCATCACTGCTGTAGATACTGTATTGTGAGGACATACCCTGAAATTAGTCTCCAAAATCTGGATGTGCTTTTGATTTGATGGCACATTCGATCTGAATAAATACAGTATTTTGATTATAAGTAGCTTATAATATTTGATTATAAGTAGCTTATAATTATAATAATTATAATAATTTATTATCTATACTGTACAGTGGCGCCTAATGTAACAAATTTAATTCATTCCAGAGGCATGTTTGTTACGTGAAACATTCTTTATGTGAAGCGGATTTTTCCATAGGAAATAATGGAAACTCAAGACGATTGGTTCCACAACCCCAAAAATATTCATATAAAAATATTAACTGGATATAAAAATGATGACAAAACACTGGAATTGAATTCAAAACATGCATTCAATGTGCATGATCCTATGAAGTCTACTTAGGCTGCAATCCTAAAGACACTTTCCTGGGAGTAAGACCCACTGAACACAATGGGACTTACTTTTGAGTAGACATGGTTAGGATTGTGCTGTTAGGCTGCAATCCTAAAGACTAAAGGCTGCAAATCCTAAAGACTTACTCTTGGGAGTAAGACCCATTTAACACAATGGGGCTTACTTCTGGGTAGACATGGTTAGGAGGCTGAAATCAAAGACACTTCCTTCTGTAATCAAAGACACTTTCAAAGTGTCTTTCCACTTTCTTCTTCTCTTCACCCAGAGCCTCTCTCTCCCCACTTGCTTCTGGTTAGCCCTGAGCTGCTTCCCTCTTCTCCACTGCCCTTCTCTCCCTCTGCCTAGCAGAATGCCCAGCCACAGGAGGAACAATGCGGAAGTGTTGCTTTTGCTATGGGTAGGCATGCTAGGTAGCCCTGATGCTTTTTAAAAGGGCTGCCGAACAGTGCGTCAGCCACAACTGCCGAGTGTGTTTGTTACATGAAGCACAGTTTGTTACATGAAGTAGAATCCTAGATAAACTTTTGTTTTTTACATGGTACATACTTTACATGAGGCGTTTGTTATGTGAAGGTGTCACTGTATATATAAAATTGAAAAGTCACTGACTGACTCACTCACTTGCTGACTCATCAATGGCCAGCCAAAACCGCTGGGCCTCGAAGCGTGAAATTTGGGGAGGGTATTCCTTCCGTGATGAAGGCACCCACTAAGGACCGGTTTTTGGAAATTTCAACCAGAAGGGGGTGAAAAGGGGCGCAACACATTTTCCTCCCTATACTTAACATTGAATAATCCCTGATTGATCATTGCCCTGTCACAACCCCTGGACCAAGAAGCATAAATTTGGGGAGGATGTTCCTTCTGTGACATGAACACCCACCAAGAACTGATGTTGAGAAATTTAACCCTTAAGGAGGTGAAAAGGGGTGCAACGTGTTTTTGTCCTATGCTTAACATTGAAGACTGATCACCATCCAGCCAATTTGGTGCCTGGTGCCTAATGCACTGGGGGGATGATGAGCATGGGGGGAGCGTTGCGCATGGGAGAATGATGCACATGGGGGATGGTGCACATGGGGAAATGGTATGCATGGGGATCAGTGCACATGGGTGGATGGTGTGCATGAGGGGATATTGTACGGGGGTGATGCACATGGGGGTGTTGAATATGGTGCACCTAGGGGGACAGTGCACATGAGGGGTATTGCGCATGGGGGTATTGTACATGAGGGGTATTGTGTATGCAGGGACAGTGCATATGGGGGATGTTGTATGAGGGGTTTGTATGGGATGTTGTATGGGATGATGTGTATGGGGGATGATGCACATGGGGGGATGACGCACAGTGGGGGAATGACATAGGAGGAATTACCGCAACCCGGGTACGTTTTTTGCTTGTACTGTATTGTAATAAAATTGTAACATAAACACATTATTATGTAGTGCAATTAGGTAAAAATCATAACAAACCCATTGTTATATTATTATTGTCATAAATCATTATTGTATGCAGTAAAATTAAATTTTGCACCTTCTTTGCTACTGCACATTACAATCACCAGTAAATTTTTTTTTATCTCAAGCCATTTTAAAATCAGGGTGTGCATAGATTCAGTGGCCCATTAGATTTGAGTAAATACAGTATTTCTATATTTCTACCCGATCGTCTCAAATCTGCTGCAGAATACTCCAGTAATTATAGTTGATGCATTATAAAATTTTTACACTTACTTTCTAGTTATTGAAGAATCTGTTACAGTATCTTCAGTACATAAAGGTAAGCCCAGCTGCAAATGTAATGATACATGTTCCTATTAGTTGTTGTTTTACAATGTGCTATTATTTTCCTGTGTCCTTGATACTTAGATCAGGAGTGCCCAAACCGCAGCCATGCGGAACTCCATGTGGCTCATGGCAAGCCCCCTCCATCCTATGGACAAGCTCTGTAAACCAGCAAGGATATCCACCAAGGATAATCCACCAAGGGCAGTGGAGGCTGAATACATCTCCTCTCTCTGTGAAAGTGCTTATGAACTGAAAATACCCCCTTACTCAGTCTCAGAAGTTGTTTATGAACTAATTTGAATTCATTCACAAGCTCCATAACTAATAGATTGACAGTGCAATCCTAAATCCTGGTTAGGCTGGCACAAGTTCCATGCTCACCTGGGGGTGTCATAAATGTGGCCAAAAGCATGTTTGTGTCACTCCTAGGGGTGAATGGATAGGTGGACAAATATGTGCCAGCCTTCCCTTGCCACCATGGGACTGAGATATAAGTGATCTGTGCTGACCTAAATTGGTTAGGATTGTGCCCTAATTTCTGTAAATTTATTCAGATTTTGAACTGTAAATCAATTCCTTTTTCTGACCTCCAACACAATGTCAGAGAGATAATGTGGTCCTCTGCACAAAATGTTTGGATACCCCATCCTAAAAAAAGGTGCAATTTCCAAGATTAGGATAAGTCAAAACCATAGACAGAGAATTATCAAGAGAGAATTATAGCTTGTTGAGTAATCCATAAATCCAGGACCAACCAAATTCCTGTTTGGACAGGACATTTGCACCTACCTATACCTTCCATCTATCCACCTTAACAGGAAGCGGTTCAAGAGTAGTGCTTCCAGCAGTTGTTGTACCTCAAAGATTTGTAAGCAAATGAATAAAAAGCACACTTTGGAGCACTATGTGCCAAGCTGAGCATCCTACCACTGCTTGTTGCATTGCCAGATGGTGGGAGCCTTGGAATCCTGGCTGTACCACCAGACACCACCACAAGAACCATCTGTGGTACAAGTACCACTTTCTGAGCAGCACCTTGATCTAAGGAGTAGATGTATTTTAATAGATTAAATGCCTTGGGTTTGCATATGTCTGAGTATGTTGAATTTAAGCCAATCTATATTTATGCTTCTATTTTAGAGCCAGAAAATGTTCCTGCAACACTGCACAGCACACATGTGACAACTGCTGTTGTGGTTAGCCTCATCCTCATTGGGGCAGTCATTGCAGGCTATGTTTTCTACAGAAGAAGACATCTCCAATCTCAAACCATGGGTGGCTTTTCCAACTCTGCATATCAAGACAATGTAATTATTCTTCAGAATGACTCAGAATCTCATACGAGCAACTTTGACAACACAGACAGCAATTAATAAATTAATAGAGGCAGTCTGGGGTGGGGGGTTTCCAAGCATCAGCATTCGGCAGTACTTTCTATGAGAAGATACATGAAGTGGAATATTCTGGAATACATAATGGTTGGGGAGAGAAAACATCTTCTGTAAGCATTACTTTACAATTAAAAATCACTTAAGTTGTGAAACTGAGAACTTTTCACCATTATTATCCAGTACCAGAAACTATAAATCATTTTACAGATAATGAAAAATAGGTTAATTCATATATTGTAGCATGAACTTTCACAGACTCTAGTTTTGGGATGATGGAGGAAGAGATCTTGCAAGACATGTTTGAAGGAAGAGATGTGGTGGCCATTTGGCATTACTGGCAACCAGCAGGTTCCAACCATGACCAGAACAGTTTTATGCTGTGAAATAGGCAAAAGCTACAACCAGGCAAAGATTTCACTACTTGTACACACTTTAATGAAGTTAGTGGACATTTTGCACTGCGTTAGAGAAGAGAGGTGAGTTTACTAGGAAAAGTCAAACAACAAATTAGAATAGTGATTATTTTTCATCTCATGGCACACCATCAGTTGTTTTTACCATTGACAAGGCACACCATGCTGTTCAAATCCCCAAGTTTTCCTATTAATAAATGTCCCTCCCCAAATCCCGCAGCACACCTGAGAACTATCTGTGGCATACCAGTGTGCCACAGTATTCTGGTTGAAAACCACTGAATTGGATACAAAATTGCCTCTTCTTCCATATTTCTGCTATGTTATGATTGAATTTTCAGCAATGCAGTCTGTTCAACAATCATAATTGTGTAGCATGCCAGAAGATGTCCAGCAGAGGGCAGTAATACAACAGAAAGAAAGAAACTAAGATAATACACACAACACAAGATAACAGTTCTGCACTCATCCTTCAACAACAACATATCAGTAATCATTTGATACAGGTTTTCACATGCACAGGTGAGACACATAAATGTTGGGAGTTCACATCTGCATATTCATCATGTGATAAGAACAACATCAAGTGATGATGTGAATGTGCAAATAAGCAGACAGAGATCTACGGTGACTCCACAAATTACCCAGTATTGCCACCAATGCAGACAAACACAATGCTTTTTGACTGAATTGTTTCACATTTTCAGGTGTCATTATCTTATTTTGTACTTCTTTTGTATCTCACTTTTCTCTTTCTGAGATTCATTTGTGGTGATGTTTTCAGATACACTGAAGACCCACATTTGTGTAATGGTGCCAGTCCCAGAGATGTACACTTCTACTACATTCAGCACCCCTGTCTTCAAATGGAAGTATACCCCAGAAGTCACTGCATCATTTCAGGATCTCTAGGGAATGATCCCACTGGCCACTATAAAAGGTGTAATCCTTTTATATTTTCTGTCTAATCAACTTTCATCCAGCACACCAGAAAGGGGGTCTTCAGCAACCTGGCACCAAAACTGGCCAAGTGTCTCCTATTTGGAGCTGGACCTACCACTTAATTATGTAACTTCTCAGACTTTTAAATGGGGATTCAGCAAACTGTGCATGCATATGCACAGGTCTGCCTCTCACAGTGGGCCTACAATGTTTAGTAGGTTAACCTGGACTATCCAACTTGGAAGGAACTGTAAAACCCATTAGTTTGTAACTTCAGGTTATAAACCAGGGATTAAAGGGAGTTGAAAGAGGATCAACAATCTCTGGCAAGATCAGAGATTCTTGTTTCACCTTTCTTGACTCTAAGGTCAAATGACCTTGTAAACAATAGCAGGACTGTTAAGAATAGACAAAGTTCCCATTCCCAAAGAGGAGAAAACTGTAAATGGCACAAGAACTGTAATGCCTTGTTCTAGTGGTTATGGGTTAACCCAGGACAACACAGACTCACCCGAAAGGGTTTAATACAGCAGAACACACCACTAGCACACATTTTAAGAGTGTTGACACTATCAGCAGCAGTGTAGGAAAACTGCTGGCACACACAGCAATGGAAGTTCCAACTCCATAGGTGGATAGGCATGGAGGTCTTTAATTGCACTGTACCTCGGGGGGCCATGACACCACTTGCTTGCCCCTGAACCCTACACCTGAAGTGATCCACAGAGTACCAAGCCAGTATGGTATAGGAAAACAAGGATGATTCATTGCCACCAACACCCATGGCTACCATGCTGACAGGTACGCAGCCAAGGCAGAAACTATACTGCCTACAAGACACCACTGTACAGACACAGCCCTACCTAAATATCACTTTTTAAAAAGCCTGGACATGATGGGTCACCTTCGAGAGAAAGGCAGAACAGAAATCTATATATATACAACTGAAAAGTGAGCGAGTGAGTGACTGACTGATTCATCAATGCCCAGCCAAAACCACTGGGCCTAGAAGTGTGAAATTTGGGGAGGATGTTTCTTCCGTGATGGAGACACCCACTAAGAACCAGTTTTTGGAAATTCCAACTGAAAGGGGGTGAAAAAGAACACAACACGTTTTCCTCCCTGTACTTTACATTAAAGAATTCCTGACTGAGGGAACTCTGACTGACTGAGGGAATTCTGCCCCAACCCCTGGACCTAGAAGCACGACATTCAGGGAGTGTATTCCTTATGTGACAACAACACCCACCAAGAACCAAAGTTGAGAAATTTAAACTTTAAGGGGGTGAAAAGGGGTGAAATGTATTTTTCTCCATGGAAAACAGATTAATATGGAAGACTGACTGATTGACATCCAGCCAAATTGGTGACCGGTGCCTGATGCACTGGGAGGGATGGTGCGCACAGGAGGGGTTGATGCGCATGGGGGGTTGATACACATGGGGGTTTGATCTGCATAGGGGGTTTGATGCACATGGGGGTTTGCACATGCGGTGGGGTGTTGCGCATGGGGGATTGATGTGCATGGGTGGGTGTTGCGCATGGGAGTGGATGCTTATAGGAGTGGATGCTCATGGGGGTGTTGAACATTGGTGTGATGCACAATGGGGGATAGCATAAGGGAGTATTTTACTCCTGCTACGTGGTAGTCTAGTCTGGTATAACTCCCGTTAGTATAGTAAATAAAGCACTTCTGGAGCATCATTTTGGGCTCAGCACCAGGATGCATGATCATTAACTGTGCCACTAATTCAACACACCATCACAAGGTAGGTAAGGGGTGCCGTGTAGAGCTTCTTTCCAGAATCCCCAGCAACAGGTACCATAACTGGAAACATGAAACACAAGAAACATGAATTGTGTGCATTCATAGAGAATGGGTTGGTGGGAGAGGTATGGCAAAGCTATAGGAGGTTTATGATGCCCTAGAAGCCAATTGGAATGGAGAAAAGTTGGACGCTGATTTCAGATAGTAATTGCTGGTAGAGGGCCCTCTGTTATGCAGTTATGTTTATTTGTGTCAGTAAGTAGTGTGAACAGGACATATGTCTGTAATATGTTACATAGAAATGGAAACACCTAATACAATACAGAACACGACAGCATAATTGCGGATTTTCTCTTTATCGCTCCAAAGTGTGGAGGTTATTTCTGGTGTTGCTTCTGGATTGACAGACTTGCCACATGTGTGTCATCAACCTCCTTATTTTGTGTAGCGAACAAAATTCTTTTTCAAAGCGTGCGCCCACATGCATCTAATTTCAGGAGATGTGCACACAGTTCACATTGGTGGGGTTAGAATCCAAGGTGCGCAGGGCCCTTGCTTTGTTCCTCATAATTGCCATGCTTAGCAAGGAGGCTCATTTGCTCAGTTCGTCAAAATAATTAATTCACCAGTGAAGTCATGGCGGTTGCATAGCAATTGTGGGTTTCTATCAGAAAGCTGCACATTACTAAGAGGGGGTGTCATTAAAAATATCATCTCCCACACAGCAATGTAAATAAAATTAAGCTCTTCGGCTGAGCTGGTGGCACACAGAGAAAGTGGTTGGCAGTTAGCCAAGGTTTTAACATCTAGTTAATATTCCCATAATAGTCAATTCCTACACGGTATGGAAAGGAGTTAGTTTTGGCCCCAAAGGTTCTCATGATATTAGTCTATCAGCAGATGTCTGGGAAGATGGAATGACTGTTGAGAGGAAATACAGGAATCTCCCACTTTCTGATGGTTTGTTTTCTAATGGTTCCACTCTTTCAACATCTTTCAATTATACCCGGAACACATTCCTTCAACAAATGCTCCACTATTTCAACATCTCTCTGCTGGTCAAAAGGTTAAAATGGTCTTCTCTCATGTTGATTTGCATGTGACATGGTGATCACACTGTTTCTGGCATTTCCTGATGATTTTCTTCAGTAAATAACCATCACTCAAATACACAAGATATTCATGGCCCACACATGCCTTTGAGCATTTTATTGTAATTTGTAATTTTGGCTATGTGTTAATAATTATGTGTTTTTTAGGCTTTTCAAGTGACTTTTATGTTCTTTTTCATGGCCATTTTGCATTTGCAAACTGAAAAAGTCTGGGTTTCACTTTTTAACAGTTTTTACATTTTGGACGGTGCTATGGTCCCTAATCTGTCCAATAAGAGGAGGATGCCTGTATTGAGAATTTTCAACCTCTGTAAATTTCATATTACCGGTAATTGTCATTCAGTGGAGGCTCCAGCTTTGTGGGGAAGGGAGGGGATCCTTGGCGCTCATGCCTACTTTGGGTCCCCCAGTGGTGTGGACACCCTGTTCTTTGGCATACATGTACCTCCTTCATGGTTTCTATGCAGGTGTCTTGTTGTCTTGTGTGCTCGCTGAGATATCAGGCAAGCCACCCGATGGTGCCCAGTGCCTGGTGGTGTCTGATGGTGCCTACTGCCACAGACACCCAGTGGTGCCTGCTGTCCACTGTACAATGGTGCTTTCTAGTGTTGGTGCCTGATGGTGTTGGATGCCCACCACTGACCCCTGGTATCCTCCTGTGCTCAGTACCTGTCAGTACCCAGTGATGACCAGTGATGGGCTTCAAAGAAATTAACAACCGGTTCTATGCCCATCTGGCACCAGGCTTTTAAATGGCTACTTTTAAATGGCTATTTTTAAACTTTATATGTCCTGTCTCTCATTAACATCCGGTTCTGTAGAGTAGGTGCGAACCTGCTGGAGCCCACCACTGGTGATGACCAGTGCCTACTGATGCCCACAGTGCCCGCTGCCCAGTGCACACCAGTGCCCAGAGTCCACAAATATTCTACAAATTTTACTTCTGCGATGGGTACATTTTTCTAGTTATTGATAAATGGTTTACCAGTTACATAATGTTAAGTGGCTGTTTACAAAGCACATATATACATAGACTCGAAACAGTTAACTGCTCTTTTTTTATAATGTGATTTCTGCTTGGAAGAACTCAAACAAATGTCTATCCACCTCCATTGTTACCTTAAGTGCTACACTCTCCATAGCAACCAGAAACTTTTCAAGGCAGAAATAAACTAATCCTTTCCCGGCTTCCAAAGCACCATCAAGGAATTTTAAAAACATTGGACTTCCCAGCAGCTAAATACTTTGGGGGATTCAAAAGGCCGCAAAACCAAAGATACACAAACCTCCCTTTTCCCCCCTGACCAAAGGTAAGAGGAGATTATTCATGATTGGGGTTCGTGCGGGAGGGAGGTTTCTTTCTAAACTTTTTTTTTCTGTGCTCACCTCTTTCTTAATATCATTCTAAGACTAAAACTATTTTTAACTCTCATAAGCTCTCCAACATCCACACAGTGTTAATGTTCCGCTTGACTGGGTGCCAGGGACTACTTTGGCACAAGTTCCTTCTTCTGCAGCATCTCAGAATGACTTTATTATGTCAGCAAACCCACATTCCTTTATAGGATACCAGTACTGATGTATGCCATGTATATTAAGCACAGCCACTGTATGTTGGCCGTTCCCCAAATAGAGATGGATGCTTTGAACCCTGTGCTTGTTGGCTGCATTAAGCTCAACGTGACTCCCTGCAACAAAAAAGTGTCTTTGTGAGTAGGAAGGATAGGCATCAGGACAACTGCCGTTTATAAGAAAGCATCCTGTGGTATCTGACATTCGTCAAGAAGTCTGGCTCATTGCTGCATTGGTGTGAAGGAATGTTGGACCATTTCTAATATTTCTTTTAACAGTTTGACAGAATTATATTCTTGCACGTGGCTCCTTTCAGCATGAGAAAATAATTAGCTCTCAGCCAAAAGGTATTCTTAAGGTTATATTTTGATTCAAGTATGTGGTTATTTCAGTTGGGTCCAGGATGACTCAATGCCTCAGAAATAGTAATATATATTTTTAAATGTAAATTTGTAGTCACATATGCATGCACACACATGCATATTCACATCACTGTTCCTGTAGGTAAATCATCGAGCCCATAGATCTTTATTAGTGATGAATAGCAGAGGTCTCCAAATCCTGGTCCTAGGGCCAAATGTCACCGATGGCCAGCCTCTAACTGACCTGCAGCCAACCTTGGGTTCCCTAAGAGCCTCTGAATCAGTTCACCAAACATGACTGAAGCTGTGATAGTGGAGTGGGGAATGGGGGTCCATTTAAGTGTGTGCTTTATTCTGTGCTGTGTATTGGTATTTTCAGAAATCCTGGAAATTTATTCATTATTCTTTAATGTGTTAATTTAAATTTTATATTTAAAATACTTTTTTTAGGCCCTTAGCACTATACCAGTTATTTGATGTGGCCGAAAAAGTTTAGTGACTCCTGAAGGATGGCTAAGATCAACATCTTTTATACATTATGTAAGGTACCACTGAGAAGGGGCTGCTGTGTCCTGCTTTATGAGATGTCAGTGCACGGGCCAGGCCAAGAACTATTGATCAAACTCAAGGCCCAAGAGCTGAATCCATCCCACCCCACCATTTTATGTGGATTGTGAGAGATTCAAGTGTGCATAATTGTCTCAAATAAGGTTTGTGCTAAGTTAGGGCTCCTTCCTCCTTCTCTGCCAGCCTTCCGCCTCTTTAATGGCCTTGGTCTGGTGAACCAAACTCAGGAGCTGTTCAGCAATTGGGTTTGACACCCCAGATCTATAGGTTCAGCAGAATGCAGCGGTAGAGGTGGCAACATGGTCTGTACCACTACTAAATGCAGGAGCATCATGCTTGCAAGCCCTGTCTGTCAAAAACTCCTTGATGGTGGAAAATTAACAGAATAAGCAGAGTTGGCACACAACTTTTTTATTGCTTTGGAAGTTGCAGGGAAGAGTTTTGTATTCTTACCTTGCATGAAGGAGCATTCATAAATGGATTCCAACTCCCAGTAGTCTGAATTTTGTCACCCTATGGTCCCACAGCACCCCACAGCACATTTTGCCACCCCACGGTCCCACCACCCCATTTTCCTGCATATTTTCTTTGGGTTTCCAGTTTGACAAAAGTCACCCTGTTCTTCCCCCACCCTCTTTTCTCAGGCAGATGGGTGGGAAAGGTTAATCGGTATGTTTCCTTGCTGTAAATGCCCAACAGAGCCAGCCCCCCTCTCCCCATTGTTCAGAAACAGCTTGTCACTGCAAATCAGCTTAGCTAACCCATTAACAAATCCTTCCAGACATATTGCAGCCACTCTAATTAAGGGGCTCCCCCTCTCTTTATTATATAAATTCTTCAGGTTCCAAGTTCAAGCTGCGATTGCCAAACACGAGTCAACACTCAACCGAGACGTACGCCGCAGGAGAAAGAGGAAATGTGTTTTCTTACCAAATATCCAGTTCTTTGGATCACACCTTTGACTTTTCTATTTGGCCCAAATGCTGCAGGGACAGGAGCCGAGGCAGACTTCATGGAGAACCCCAACATCACTTCCACCCAAAGCTATGTGACAGACATTCTACGTATCCTTTCAGCTGACAATTACTCTGAACAACATCAGAACCGATCAGGAGAAATTATCAGGATATTACTAGAGAGAACTTTGTGTCCGCAAAGGATTTTTGAGATGGAAAAAGACAGTAATCTGGTTAATGTGTCAAGAGGGGAAAGGAAAAATTGTACAGACCATTTAGCAAGGGTAAAACCATCCCTTTTCATGCACTTGGTCTCACGTCTCAAGCGAAATGAATGCCCAATTTAGTTTTCTTCCAAATTGATTTCTTTTGGTGTTTTCAAAGGGGGTATACCATGAGCTGGATCAAGAAAAAATGAGTCATGCTTAAGAACCCTTAAGGTCAAAGAGATAAGTTCACCATGACTAATTTAAGCCCTATTCATTTCAGTGGTGCTTAAGGATGACCAACTTTCACTGGATCTACTCCTCTGTCCTTCAATTACACATGCAGATTTTTATTATGTTAGCTTTTCCTTTGGAATTTACAAAGTTCTTTGGAATTTATAAAACAATAGTCAGTCCTGCTTCTAACATAGACTGAATCTAGTGATGGAATCCTGTGTTAGTGTTGTTGGCATCCTATTTGAGATTTGTGGAAGAAATGCAACGTCTCAACCAGTTTTTATCTGGCAGAAGTAAATCTTAGCCACAAATTATCTTATGGACCAAATGTATTCCTCACCTCTACCCAGCCTCTATTGCATCCTGTGCGCTGATCAATGATCAGACCAGTTGAAACAGTTAAAAGAAAAACTTTTTTTAGCTTCTCGTCCTTTGCTATATGCATTGTAGTTGGTATAGCTCTAGGTAGCCTGTGAAGGCTACTTGGCACAATCCTACTCTAGATTGCAGCTGAAATCCTAAACACACTTTCCTGGGAGTAGGCGCCGTTGAATACAATATGAATTACTTCTGAGTATACATGCTTTGGATTGCACTGTGTGGACTGCTATTTCCAAATGGGGTGGGGGGGAATCATTTACTGAAGCCAACTACTCTCTTCTGATTGAAATATTAGCTTCTTGGCTTCTGTCAGTAGATGACAGGCAACTGCAAAATAAAATACTGTATTTACTCAAATCTAATGCTCACCCTTTTCAGCTGAATTCAGTTTCCAGAACCACAGTGCACATTAGATTTGATGGTTAATTAGAGTTGAGTAAATATGGTATTTTGATTATAGGTATTGGGTGTGCGTTAGATTCAATTGCACATTAGATTCAAGTAAATACGGTAATTAGCAACTAGCCAAACAGTTAAGACTGCATAATAGTAGAGAAGGAGACACTTTAACTTTTGAATAGAGATATGTATATACATGGAAACTGACATATACCGGTACCCTATTCCTTGGCGTTTGAAAGACACTGTACTATAGTATCAGTTAGACTGAATTTCCATGAGAAAAAGGGATCTGTGATGTGAACATCTGTCCCAGTACTGCTCATGGCTGTCCCCTGATCATCCCAGTCCACAGGTACATACCATCACCCATTTTTCCTGTCAGTCAGGCACTCAAAAGGAAACAGATGTCCTACAGGTACCTGGCCCAGTTCTTCAGAGTTTGCACACAAACCATAGTGCTCCTTATTGCAAGACCCTGGTAAAATATGCAAACGTTACAATCTTTGCATGCTTACTTGGGAGTAAGTCCCACTGAACCCCATGAGACTTCTGAGCAGACATATGTAGGCTTGTACTGATAATCAGTTATGTGGCTGAAATGGCAGAACCAACTAGTTTTAGGTGACTCAGTTCCCCCTTACAGACATTGTTGCAGACTTCTGTATATTTATCCACAGAGTACATATGTATTTTATAGAGAACATAGAAGTATTTAAATAATAAGGCAGTTCAATCCAAGCTGCCCAACCAGGACAGAGCTAGTCACTTGCGCCAGCCTCAGGTGTCATAAATGTGTTGTAAGGCACATTGATGTGTAAAGCACATCGATGTGTCATAAAACACATCTGTAACACCAAGGGAGCAGGTTAGATCAGCACAGGGAATTGTGCCAGTCCCCCTGTGCTTTATCAAGACCTGCACCATGGTGAGTTGTGCTGCTCTTTGCTAGTGTCAGGGGATGGAGGGTGGGGAAGAGGCAGGAAGGGTATTTGGAGGCTGGGGGTGAATGAGCGGAGGGCATGCTGGGGCAGATGGGCACTTCCTTTTCAAGTCAGAAGTGGTAGAGGGAGGGTTGGTATTCTGCCAGTTAAGAAGAAGCAGCATTTGGTGTGCCATCTCATGTACCAGAAGGTCTATTTCTCATCTCAAGTCTGTTCTCTGATCAGGTGAAGTAGCGGTTAGAACTAAGACTTGTAGAAGCCTCATGTGGATCTGATCAAGTACTTATCAGAGATTTCAGCTGTTACCCACTTGGACGTTAATTTATTTTTGTTTTCTTATTTGAAGTGTCTTGAATCAGATGCTTTGATATTAATTGCTGGAGGAGATTCAGAAGCACATCTTAGTGAAGATGTATTTCAGAAGATTTCCCTCGTGCTTCTCTACTATATCACTCTCCAAGGAGGCATCTGTTCATCAAAGATCAGCCTAAGGAACAGAGATTATAAATTTTATCTGAACAGCATGCTCAATTTCAGGCGTGACGAAGACCGCAATTACTTCTCACAGAATGAAATGGAAGATGTTCTGGAGGCAATAAGGAAACATTTTACAATCTCTGAAAAACAGGTAAAGGTAACACATCAGTTAAGGCTGAGTGGATCTCTTGAGTAAACCATTCATAGATGCTCAAAGCAGATTTGCAGCATCTTGAAGAGAGTGTCGGTT
This sequence comes from Cryptoblepharus egeriae, assembly GCA_030015325.1. Lineage (NCBI taxonomy): Eukaryota > Metazoa > Chordata > Lepidosauria > Squamata > Scincidae > Cryptoblepharus > Cryptoblepharus egeriae. Next base: position 19,971,143 of record JAREYC010000004.1, on the reverse strand, counting down.
TTTTTGTGCAGTTGTAATCACAAGTTGACAATGCTGGGTGTGTGTGTGGAGCTGGTCCGACTAGGACCAACTCATTGATCTCATTGAACATTTTGATCTATATTGAGATTGTGACTCACCGTCTCCTGGGTCAGCCAAATCTGAAGCTGCGTTGGGCCCAATGAACTCGGCATAAAGCAATGCAGAGCAGGATGGACAAAGTTGTCTTTGACCTCCAGCAATACTGTCATTGGTAAACAATGCTCAGGAATGGAGGAATGTCAAGATGCTGCTGGTAAAGCATTTGCGGGGCCTTCCAGAAAAAGATAATTGAAGGAAATTAGAACATGACTCCATCTTTGCTCTCCTTCCAACTGTAGCCTGGCAAGGGAACCCCCAGAAAATAATCGTATGGAATGACGAGGAATGTAGAGTTAAGGTTCAATTGCGTAACTGCATTCCTTCCATAAGCATGAGTTCTGATGTTCCTATAGGCAAAACAATTCCATTCTCCCAATACTTCTTTCCCAAACCAACCACAACTCCTTCAGATGCTTTTCTGAGCACTGCTATGGGGAGGAAACAGTAAGAAAGCACCTTGTTTAAGTTTTCTTGTTCTTGTACAAGATTTGGATGCAGTCCTAACCCTTTTCATCCCTGTCAGCATCAAGATGGCTAAGGGGAGAAAGCATGATTGAAACATACAAAAATATGGTGGGAGTGGACAAAGAGATGTTCTTCTCCCTTTCACAGAACACCAGAACAGAAGTGGAACCAATGAAATATTTTGCTTTTGGAATTTTGCATTTAAATTCCTTTTAATAACTACAAAAGTGGATTATCTTGATTGAGTGTCTCTTTGCTTGATGCAGAACGATAAGCTTTCGGCTGCCTCGTTCTCAGAGTTCATGCCACAGAAAATAGTTCATGAAAAACATATGTCAAGGCATAGAAACTTTCATTGTAGTTAAATATAAACAGACTTTTAAAAATCAGGAAGCACATGGTAGCTATTGTCTAATGCCTTGACAGTATTTTCTGTTACAGACAAATTGGAATTTTTCCCCCCGATGTGGTTCTGACCTTGTTTCGAGACTGAAACCACTTTGTTCACTCTGGTAGATGAGGTGATATGTGGTCAAACATCAGGAATAAACCAAGGAAATGTGTTCCTCTTGGTTCTGCTGGAGTCTCAATAGATTTTCAGTACTATTGACCATCGTAGCCACCTGGAGTGCCTATATATGAAGGGGACATATATGAAGGGAACATGCCTATATATGAAAGGGACTTCCCATATATGATATGCACTGAGACAGTGATTTTCAACCTTTTTCATCTCATGGCACACTAACAAGGCACTAAAATTGTCAAGGCACACCTGCACACCATCAGTTGTTTTTTTCCATTGACAAGACACACAAGGCTGTTCAAATTCTCCGATTTTCCTATTAATTAAATCAATCCCCAAATTCCCATGGCACACTGGTTGAAAATCACTGCACTGGGAGATGCCATTTATGATGGTGCCGATCAATTCTGGATAATGGGCATCATATGATGTTACTGGTTCAATACCATGTCCTTTGGCCTATGGAAGGGGTCTCCAAACATTCAACTTCAGAACTCCTTGACCTTTAACAATTATGTAGAGGAGGAAATTTTAGCAGGTGCAGCTTTTCATCGCACAGATCACAAGGGGCACCTGCTGAAATTTCCTCCCCAACACAATTGTTAAAGGTCCTGGTGCCCTGAAGTTGAAAGTCTGGAGACCCCTGACCTATGGTGACCTGTAAGGTTCTATCTTTGCCTCCCCCTATGGTGTTATATGAAATCATTGAATTTATCCAGGTATGATATTGGAAGTCCCAATATGCTGATTATATCATGTTGAACATGTTGTTCCCATTCTTCCAGCTAGAGAAGCTTTGAACACTCAGAATCAATGTTTGGCTGGAGTACAAACCAGAGCATAACAAGAGCAGACTAGAGTATAGAGTTTGGACTAGAATATGACAAGAGCAGATTTTCACATTTGCTTTATTGGTACAAGTGAACATTGCTTAGCAATGTATCTATCAGCAACAGACTGCTTGTATGACAGTCCACTGCTGATCCCATGCTTCCCTAAAATGAGCCTAAAACCTTTCCTAAAACCTCCCTTTGCCTCTGGAGGTTTTGCTGAGTCCCAGAGGCTGCATGTAGAATGGCTGTTTCAGCCAATAAAACCCACAGCATTCTTAATAGGCATGTGGAAACAGCAGAGGCCACAGGAAGATGCATTTACTGTGGTCTCTACAGATCGTAGAAGGCAAGACCACAAGAGTTATGGCTGAAATCCTAAACACACTTGACTTGCTTAGGATTACACTATAAGTCTCTTAACAACAGTGTCACTTAATAATACATCTCCACCATTAAGCAAACCTCATCATTAAGCAAAAATCACCTCACTGCGTAATATTAGCGCAGTGATATTCAGTCCCACATATCCTGTACATCAGTTTGGTGATATGCATACAGTTTAGGGAATTTTTAGAACAGGTGCATCAGGATATGAGTGTATCTTTAAATTTGCATCATGTTAATCTGTAAACCAGATGTCACTAACAGAAAATAAATTTAACGTCATCCATATATATGAGTACTGGAGGATTGCAATGCTGAAGTATTAAAGACTAAGGGCGCAATCAAGAGTAACTACAGAGAGTCCTTGCTCCAGTGTAAGAACAATTTGCTCTTGATTGCAAAATGAATTTCCCATAGGTTTTCACTAGGTGGTGGAGTAACTCTGGGTACATGTAATGTCGCTTATGTTACTCTGGATTGCATCAGAAACAGGAAAAGGGAAAGGAAATAGACTTTCGTTAAAGCCTCAGTGCTTTAAAGATCAGTGCTTTATTATTTCCAAATTTTGGAGAGTCTGCTAGACATTTTAAAGCAGATAAAATAGCAGATACTTTTTATAGCATAACCATTTGCCCTCAAGAAGCTTTTACTGCAAACGTGGCATACAAAGGAAAAAGTCGTTATGTAAGGGAAGAGAAGTCAATAATTATTCCTATTTTGCTAATTGAGAAAAAACCAGGAATAAAATTGATGTTCTTCTGAATACTAAATCAGCCACAGTCTTCCTGGCATCCACATGCTATGGTGCCAGTGCCACAATATAAAATCAGGAAGTGTAGAATGATAGAGAAAATACTTGTAAAAAAATGTAGTTTCCTAACTATTAATAGCCAACAGAATTTGCGTCCTAATAAAGGCCATTTCAGCAGTAATTATTCTTCCTGCCACTATTTTCTGGTAAATTGCAGCAGGAATGACAAGGGGCTTATAGGGCAACCGAAAAGGATTTGGTTGGTGCCGTTCTGGTACTAAGCTAATCACGAGGTGAGTCACTACTCCAGAGTGGTTTGAGTTTGGGTAGTAATGAATACTAAAGTTAGAAATTGGGAAGGCTCAAACTCAGACTCCCTAGTTCCATATTCCAGCTGTATCACCAATTTTCACACTTGCATGGAAGAATTATTTAAGCTTCATTGGATGCAAGCCTATGTGTCTACTCAGAAGTAAATCCCTTTACATTCAGTGGGGCTTACTTCCAGGAAAGTGTGTTCAGGATGGCAGCCTCAGCTGAGAAAGACCTTATCTATCTTTTTTTCTTCTCACTGTTTATACTAAAATCTCATGCAGGTCTCAATCCAATCCTTTTTGTCTTCCAGTGCATCTATGTAAGTGATCTGGAGGAAGAACGACATATAATGGACATCAGTGGTGCTGATGAAAATATTCTCCCCAGACTGGCGGCTAGTTTCCTTACCTTGGCTCTGCAGGGAATCTGCCTGGGAAAAGCTCACTTGCCCTCACCAGAATTCTTTATGCAATATATCTTCAGTTCTCTAAACAGCACTAATGAACTCCAAGTAGCAGGTAGATCTGCACACAGATCTCAAGTTGTCTTCTTTACCGAAATATAAACATTATTATTGAGCTGTCCCTTCTTCTCAAAGGGACAGCAGAAGAAAAATCTCTCTCTCTCTCTCTCTCCAAACACCAAAATGCACACACACTGAAATAGATCCCCATCCAAATAGACCCAGCGTGACCATATGCCATAACCAGAAAAGTTATGCCTCCCTGAAATACAGGACATGAAATATAGGAAATAAAACAACCCCTCCCTGAAATACAGAACTCTTAAGAAAAATGTAGGACATGACAAAATAAAAACTTAAAACCCAGAAGTAATTCCCATTGTGTTCAATGAGACTTACTCCCAGCAAAGCCTAGTGCCAGATTCCAAGATGGCAGATCCCTCCCTCTTGAGACCCCCCTGACCCATGGTCACAACCCCCCAAGGGGGTACTGACACCTGCTTTGAGTACTCCTATGAATCTAGAAGACTCAAAAGCAAGGGACATAACATAAACATATAAGAAGAGCCTCCACTGGATCAGGCCAAAGGATCATCTAGTCCAGCTTCCTGTATCATGCAGCGGCCCACCAGATGCTTCAGGGAGCACACAAGACATCTGCATCCAAATACCCTCCCTGAGTCTGGAATTTTGAGGTTGTCCACATCTACACGCACCCCTCATGGCTTGTAACCTCTGATGGCCCTTTCCTCTAGAATTTGTCCAATCCCTTGAGGCACTGAGGCTAGATGCCATCACCACATCCTGTGGCAGGGAGTTCCTCAGACCATCTACACGCTGGGTAAAGAAAAATTTTCTTTTGTCCCGACTCTTCCAACATTCAGTAGTAACTGTTGTTTAGTTCTAGTGTTATGTGGAAGGGAAAAGAGCATCTCCCTATCTACTCTATCCATCCCTTGCATAATTGTGTACGTCTCATGTACACAAGTGCATGTAAGAATTTCCCTGTACCACTAGATTTGGATTAGGAAAAAGAGAACAATTCCACTTTTAAAATTTTGATTGGAAGAAGCATTTCTCGTTGACATTGAACTGTTAAGATTAAGAATAACAGATTTTGTGTCTTCCTTTTGAAGCAGAGGGGATCAATTCCACTTTGCCTGCACCTGGAGTTGCAAGCTCTTCCTACCATCACAGCAGGCTTTTTCAAATGATCATGAACACGGCAGCATTAGTATGTGACTAGAATGCATGTGTTTCCAGACACATGGAGCTATTCTTGGATATGCATGAGTAGGAAGGTGCCATATATCGGAGTTTAAAGGAAGGTGTGAAATACCTCTCATTTTTCTTTTCTTTCCTAGTGATGGATCTTTCAATGTGTCTCAGTGCTTCATGTGCAGTGGTGGCAGCTCACACATTAGGATTATTTGCAGGCACTCTGTTGGGATTGTAGAATAAATAAAGCAAACATGTTTCATCCTTCTGTTTTGATTTAGTCAGTAATCCTATATTTTCTAACAAATTCTTAGCAATAGATCAACTCATGAGCATGCTAAGGACTGGAAAGGCCTGCAGCGCAAACAGACGAACCCCCTGTGGCATGAGTATAAAGGATTCTGAAACTCTAAATGTCTCCGCTTCAACAAGGCAAAAGAATGGGAACACTGTAAGCAGTTATTACAATAAAGAAAATTTGGTTGAGTGGAAGCAGGTAAGGATTGCAGTTGTGGAATGCTCTGATTGCCTCTTAAGAAGTTGGTTTTAACCCAGGGTGACCATATAGAATGGAGGACAGAGCGCCTCTACCTTTAACCGTTGCATAGAAAAGGGAATTCAGGCAGGTGCTGCTTTAAAAACCCTTCTATGATGAGCTAAACCCTTCTACAATGAGCTGATGATGTTTTAACCAGAGGTGTAACATATGCCCTAGCACTACACCTGGGGGGGGGGGGGGGTTTGACATCTTCCAGGCTCTGACCTATGGGTTCTCCCAGTAGGACGGGGCACTGCTGTCTTCTTGTACCCTTTCCTTCTCCTATGGAGACACTCAGATTCTCTTCTGCTCCCAAGGAAAGGCTTTTAATAAACATGAACAAGGTTAACTGTATCTTAGTTTTTTTCAAAAGGAGTGGCCATATTTATTTTAAAAAGTTATGTCCTGTTCCCACCCAAACTGGGGTAAGTCCAGGGAGTCTAACAATAAATTGAAATGCTACCATATATCCAGAATTAGAACAGAAAAAATGAACAGTCAATAGCATCAGACTAAATATATAGTACCCAGCACTACCAAGCATAACAACAATACTAAGGTTTAAATGTCTGAAGAACTAATCTCAAGACTATTGGAAAGAATTGACCTAATTCAGTGGAGGCTCTTCTTATGTTCTTATGGCTTCTTATATGATTATCTAGTATCTATAAAGTATGATCAATAAGTATCAGGACTGGTGCTAGAAAAAGAAAACTACAACACCTAACAATTTGGCATTTAATCTCCTTCAAAGTAGTCCCCTTCGGAAGCCACACACTTAATCCAGTGCTGTTTCCATTGATGGAAGCATTCCTGGAACTCATTCTCTGGGATAATCAGCAGCTGCCTCGTCGCATTTACTTATATTTCCTCGATGTCCTGAAATCTTCATCCTTTCAAGTGGGATTCAATTTTTGGAAAAAGTCGCAAGGGGCGAGATCTGGGGAATATGGTGGCTGTTGGACCTGGGGGATGTTGTGCTTAGCCAAAAACTGCTGCACAAACTGCACTGACAGGGCAGGTGCATCATCATGGTGCAATTGCCACTCACCGACGCATGCAGTTTTGGCCTTTTCCAATGAATAGCATCCCGCAAATGCCACAACACATCACAGTTTACTCCTTGTTTACTGTCTGACCACATGGAGCATACTCATGATGAATAATCCCCTCGTAGTTGAAGAAAACGATCAACAGTATCTTCACATTGCTTCAATTCATTCATGCTTTCATCTGTCTCGGAGAAGTTGGGGTCTTCCACTGCAAAGACTGAGCTTTGGTTTCAGGGTAATAGCCATAGACCCACAATTCATCACCTGTTATGACTGTTTTCAAAAAGTTTTCATCATTCCCAACACAATCAAGGAAAACTTGCACAATTGAAACTCGAGTTTCTTTTTGGTCAGCTGAAAGCAGTTTTGGCACAAACTTGGCAGACACATGTCTCATACCAAAATCTTCAGTGAGAATGGACTGGACCTAACAGTAACTAATCTGCAAACCCTCTGATAACTCATGGATGGTGATTCGACGATTTCCCCTCATAGCTGCACGCACATCTGCAACATTTTTCTCAGTTCTTCTGGTTGCGGGTCTCCCAGAACGTTTGTTACTGTTGACATTTTGTCGGCCATGTTGAAAACGTCTGGACCACTTGTACACTCGTGTGCGGCTCATACACTCTTCTCCACACACTTTCTGCAACTTTGTGTAGGTGCGCAGGTATTGGCAAGCTTTTGAAAAATGTGATGCAGATTCTCTGCTCAACTTTCTCTGTCATGGTCAATGCGATGACCACATGCTACACGTGTTCCTTCCAAACACTGCTGTAAAGAGAGGAAGTAAGTCAGTATATTAAAACGTAGTGTGCATGCACGGTTGGGAGCAAGGTCAATCTGTGCCAAGTGGCTTCACTCTGTGTTTTATAACCCCTTTACTATGGCACCAGTCCTGAAACTTATTGATCTCATCTTGTATGCATGGCCCAAGTATTTTATGTTCCTCTTCCATTTCTATAAAGGAAAAGTCTGTATGAATTTTTAATAGATGTAGACATTTCAAAGCAGTCAGCCTTTCCCTATTCCTTTCAGCGATTTCTGTCATTAAAAAGTTCATAGTTTTCTTTCTTCAATTAAAATGGCCAATTTTCTATCATTAAGCACATTAAAATATGTCAGTGAATAGCAACTGCAAAAGGTCAGGTGTGCCATTTATTACAACGGTGTTGAATCATCAGACAAGGCACAACCCAGCTGCTAGCTACAAAATAAATTAGGAGAATGAATTTTCTTTTGTCCAACTTAATTCTATAATTGCATCCTTCAGGGCTTCCTCCACTGCACAAGCACTTCATCACTAGCTGATTTGTTGCTTAAGCTACTGAAGAGCAAGATATTCTATATTTAAAGCATTCCTGTAGATATCTGTCTACAAGCCTTTTGGTAGTTTCTCCCAGTCAGAGGCATCACAAGGGCTTGTGTCATCCAGTGTGAGAACACATTGCATCACCACAATGATGGATCTCTTCCTGTACCATCAATTACAGAATAAATTAGAATATCACATGAACAACCTAAATGCATCATTCAGGGTGACCATATAGAATGGAGGACAGAGTGCTTGTACCTTTAACCATAGCATGGAAGAGGGAATTTAGACAGAATTAACTCAACATAGAAGGGTTTAAAAAGCAGCACATGCATGGGTAACTATATGGAACTGTATTCCATATATGCATAGGGAAATGAGAGCTGATTCATATTAACACCATATTAGTTCCAAACAGTATCAGAATTACATCTCACTGGCTCTCAGAGCAAACAATATCATGGAAACGTTTGAGTTTAAAAAATCTACTTTTTGTTCCATAGGCTTTTGTGTTTTCATTTTCTGGTTAATTGGCCATAACGTTTGATAGAATGTAGATATTCCTATGCCGTTTGTGTCATTGCATTCTGCATTAAATAACCTATCCAACGCTATGTAACATGATATTCACATTTATCCCATTTTCCACAATTTTAGCCACTGTGTAAAGCTCAGCTTGTAGCCTCCCTAAAGCTTGTAGCCTGGTGCAACAGCACTCCCTGCACATTCATACATACATACATACATACATACATACATACATACATACATACATACATACAATCCAATCCAATCCAATCCAATCCAATCCATCCCAGTCCAATCCATCTACAGTATTTATATACCGCTTTTCAACTAACAAGTTCACAAAGAGGTTTACAAAGAAAATGGAAAAATAATAATAGCTAATTAATAGCTAATGGGTCCCTGTCCCAAAAGGGCGCACAATCTAAAATGCAAAAAAGAACACCAGCAGAAGCCACTTGAACAGACATTGCTGGGGTGTGTAGGGCCAGTTACTCTCCCCCTGCTAAATAAAGGAGGAACACCCACTTGAAAGAGTGCCTCTTGCTCAGTTAGCTATACCATATGTTTGCCTGTTGATTGCTCCATCCTGTTAAGTATTGTTCTGTCCTGTGTTTTATAAAGTAGGTTAGCATTCTTTAGTATTGATACTATTTTATCCTGAATTGCTGACTTATTGTAGGTAGGCCCTTGATAGGATTGGGTCATTTGTTAATAAATAAAGTTGGGAAGTCTAGCCCAGTTACAAAAGGCTTCAATGGGCCAAATCCAGAGCAAGTTCAGCCTACTCTGCCCCAACTGCTCTCTCCTAACTACTCTGTATCCAGAGCAGAAAGTTATGCTGCATCCAGAGAGTCAGGAAGCCTAGGCTGCCCTAACTGCTCCATAGTATGCTAAGTAATTGACACATGGGGAGGACTTGCTCCTGAGGAGACACCCCTCAGATCACACTGAACAAGGAACAGCTGTGGTGCCTACAGTAGTGACAACTCTGCACATCACCCGGTGCGGAAGTCTGTGCGTCACCCCTGGGATGCGCGCACCCCCCACCTGGACTGCACAGACACCAAAGTTGGCGCCTGCGCAGTTGTTTCTGAAGCCAACTGGCTTCAGAAAGAGTACTGCGCAGGTACCATCTCTTTCAGCTTCAGAAGGGACTGTGCAGGAGTCAGAGTACTCTTCTGAAGCCATTTGGCTGCCGCTCCGCTTCCTGAGCGAGCCCGAATGGCCGTGTAGTGGCGCGGACTTCCTCCACTCTCCTCTGAAGCTGTTCGGCATGCTCAGTGTTTTTCTGCGCAGTGCACTTCAGCTGGCCATTCGGGCCAGCTCCGAGGACGAGTGGCAGCTTCTGGCTGCTGCTCCGCCTTGGAGCAGGCCTGAATGGGCACGCTGATGCCTGGGGCCTTCCAAAGGACCATCAGACTCCTCCGGCGCATCACCCCATACAAAGCATGTCACCCAATGCGGCCCACACCAGCTGCACCAGTTTGGGGATGCCACTGGGTGCCTGCCTTATAAGGAGTCCCTGATGAGATGCCAGTACATTCTATAGTGAATATAAGGGGCTTCTTGGAGTGGCCTGCTGTATCCTGAGGTTTGTGGGCAGCTGTATTTTGTTCCATATCCTGAGGTTGCGAGGCAGGGGTTGCAGATAGGCTGGCCAAGAACTCAGATTTTTGGTCAATACTGCCATTCTTACTTGGGCCTTATCATGGACCCCTATGGGTCTACTCATTACTATACCTGCTCTTGATGTGGTGTATCCCGGACGAGCTGGAAGAGGGCATTTCTGCCTTGGAAACAGGCTCTGGATACAGAGTAACTGCTCTGCCCTAGGCAATGCTAAACATGCTGTCAACATGCCTCTCCTGAGCTGCCTAGGCTGCCCCAGTTAGGGCAGAGCAGATCCACCTCTCTTAGGGCACCCGTTGCCTTGCTCTGCCCTAAGCCTTTTCCAGAGTAACTGGGGTGGAGCATCTTGCAGTTGCTCCACCCTAATGATAGATAGGGCAACCGAAGGGCTCTTATTTGGACAGATTAGTTGCTCTGGATTTGGCTGTAAAACTGTAAGTGGTCCAGCCCTAACTTAAAGCTGCAAATTGTATTTGAAATCTGCTCTCCTGTGTGTGTGGTCCCATGCATGAATGATATTAATATTGTAAATGTTGTACAATATATCCATTCTTGTCATGGGGGACTTTCAACACTTGTCTTGGTAAAGTTCCTTTGTCTCCCACATAGGCATGTTTCTCTGCAAATGAGCTTATGAAGATATTTTCAAATGGAAGTTCCCTCTCAATTTCTAAGGAACACTTCAAGCAAATGAGCCCAGCAATTATTCAGCAGTTATTAAGTTGCTCTTGCAAGGTTACGGAGTCCAAGCAGATCAAACCTCCACCAACATCTCTGGAAAGTGAGTGTCATGATATGTTCAAATGAAAGGGGCACAATTTTGACCCAGAGCAAAAAAAAAAAAAAAATTCACATTATTATTGTTTACATCAGTAATATCATTGGCTTCACCACATCTAAAATAGGCTCAACATGATTTGTTTAAGAGAAGCAAGAGGTGAATAAGAGGGAAAATAAACTTGCCTTTTCATTCACTATCTACAGTATTTATATACCGCTTTTCCGCTAAAAAGTTCACAAAGTGGTTTACAAAGAAAATGATAAAATTAAACAGCTAATTAATAGCTAATGGGTCAGTTCTATTTAATATTTAATATGTCTATTTAATATGTCTGTTCTATTACCCATTTTTGCTAGTTTTTTGGTATCCCTTTTAATAACACAAGAGCCACATATTCTGTCTTTCAGTTCTTTGAATAGGCTTCAGTTTATATGAAAAGTTGAATCTGTCTTTTCCTATCAGTTTGCTCTTGATCAGGTATCACACTTGCCTCCAGCTGTCCCTGGCATGGCTAACATAACATTCTGATTCACTTTGTCCTACTTTCTGCTTGGACTGCATTTTCCTTGACCTGGGAATCACCTACATACTTCTTAGTGCAGCCTCATTTCTTTCCTCTGACAATATCAATCTTGCTTAATTCCTGTGGACAAATATACTTGTTCTTATCTATAACCCCCACTCTGGTCCTGTCCAACATTAAGACACCTGGCCTCTGTCAGTCTTGAAAGACTAGAATTTGTAAATCCTTCTGGTTTTCACAATCAGAAGAAAATCGCTGGATTACTACCTTAAAAAGCAGGCCTCCGTCAGTCTTGGAAGACTATGGTATCGTGCTTGGCGCTGCATACACTGCATGCGAAGCACGAAAGCCTGGGTTGGATTGTTATGGAGGATAGGCTGTTACCCAAGCAGCAAATCCCCCCTCTCTACACCACTGAATTAGTCCAATGGAAAGGCAGAGCCAATACGATTGGATCCAGCTGGATCTCACTCTGTCTTGTGGGGCCAACTCGGGTCTCGAACCCTGGCCTGCTGGTTAAAAGGCACAGCTTCTTAACTGCTTGTGCCACCCACAGTCATTTTCCGTTTGAAAATATCCAACATTATATGCCTTTTTAATATGTCAGTTCTATTAAAATTAACAGGACTCACTTTCACTTGTGGTTTTGTCTGATCTTATTTTGTTCCCACAAAGACAGAATTTCCGTTTGCATGGTTAGAATCTTCCATGTAGACAGTTGAACGTATAGCAGCTTTGCTCAAGCATGGAATGAAAGCGCATAGATTTGGGAAAAGCCAAATCACAAATGTGCCATACAGAAAGTTGCAACCACATGGAGGCTAGTGCCACTGGAAGAGAGACCGGCACAGGCAACCCTCCACTGGTATCAGGGGAGCACTAGAGTTGTCATTATTCTCTTCCACAAAACCAGGACAGGATCCTCAGTCCCATTTTCCAGTATATGAATTCAGTCCCCCAAAATCAGGATTGTCCCTGGTTTTTCAGGACACATGGCAACCCTAGGGAACAACAAATCAGGATAAGTCCCTGATATCAGAGGCAGATCTAAATATCAATATAATAGACGGGAGAGGACAGAACTAGGTGCGGATGGGATGTTATGGGGTGGAGAAATGAGGAGGAAGGCAGTGCAGGCCCAGGATGTGCTTGGGAAGAAGAGGCCCATCTGCATCCTAACCCTTGTCAGGGGCCTGAAAGCCCTTTATTGAGCTACTTGTGCTGTTAGACAGTATGCTGTATTACTCACAGGCCCGTGAATAATTTTCACTGGTCATATAGCAACACATTTCCTTGAATAGTATCAAGTGCTTCCCTTAGCGGCAACCTGAAATTTGCTTTTAAATTTCCTTTCTTTATTTTTCAGCTTCACTCTTATTGTAGAGCTAATGTATACAGTAGCCAAAATCCAAATAAAATAATTAATTCCAACAAAAGTAAAAGAGAATTATTTTAACAGTATACTTGTGTCTTCTTTTCCCCCACAGAATATGGCTATAGCACTGCAGCAGTTTTACTCATCACAGTTGGATCTATGTTTGGCACAGCTCTCATTCTATTCAATTCTTGCCAAGAATGTTATACCCTCATTTTACAACTTTTTGTAGGGTTAGCTGTGGGTACACTTTCAGGAGATGCTCTGCTACATCTTATTCCACAGGTAATGTGTGCTATTGTTTATTCATGACGCTGGTTCTCACAAAATTGGTGGACTCAGATGCTGCACTTGCTATATTTTAGTGTTTGTATCATGAGCCTGAGATTTGTGCAGACTTCTCTTTGAGCATGAGAAAGCTGCAACTTTGCTGATGAAAACTGGAGAGATCCCAGCTTCCAATTCTGAGTCGGAAGCCTACTGTGATAATATGTTTTGTTCATTAACAATGGTTAGAACAAGCAATAATTTGCCAAGTTTGCATAAAATGCCAAATCCTTTTTGGTTTAAAATCAGGAATGGAATATGCAATTTTTTTTCCTTTCATGTGGAAAGGAAGAACGAAGTGCATGAACCTTATGAGTGTTCCTCATAATAGTAACACAAAAGAAGGGTTTAATCATGGTTTGGTATGACATCTGAAGCCAACCATGGTCATTGCCATTTTCTTTGTAATATTCTATTTATTCTGCAAATGTCCTTTAGACTAGTAGAGTAATACCTTGACTTTCATTGCTTTGCTCTTTCAGCCATTTTCAATTATAATTACATTTCAAATTTGTCTGCTTGCTTTCCTCTTTTGTCTAGTTTCATCCAAACTTCTTTGACATTCTCCAATGGTCTCATGCTGATTTTTCTTTAATTTCTGTTTATTTCAATTTCTTACACATTCCACGTGTTATATAAGTTATGTCTTTCTTAGACCAAAATAAATTTACAAGCTAAATAAAGATGAGGCTTTGACATTCATCCATTTTTACTTACTTCATCCACAACCATACTTATGTATTGAACACAATCAGACATACATCTAGTGGTGGACTTCAGGGGGTTCTCACAGGTTCTATAGAATCCTTTGCTAATGAGCACCTGGTTCTGAGAACTGGTTACTAATCGGACAGAGAACCTGTTGTTCTATGGACATAGAACCTGTGGTTAATTTAGGTTATTAGGACACAGAACCTGTTATTAATTTATTTGAATCCCACCACTGCATACATCCATAACAAGATGTATGTAATACAGTGCATAGTGTATTGCTGTGTACATAGATATATTATATTACAAGAACTAGAACTGAAGAAAAAATTTTCTGCTACGTAAATTATGTAGCCTACATCATTTCCAGAAAATTATTGTCTGTTTCTAAATGATTTCCCCCTGAAATTAATGAGTTTTATTATTGTAATAATAGAACTGCTCAAACTGTGCAATTAGGAGATTGTTATGTGACACCAAACATTTAAAATGATATATCTGTCTGTATGCTGTCTTGGTGTACTATTCCAAGGGCAGTATAACATTACTGCAAATTAAGCCAGAGTGCTGGTGTGTCAATCACTACACCCCACACTAATCATTTACTAACTCTTAGAGGATGTTACAATTCCCTTAAGTGCCTTTTAAATGTTGTCCTTAATTTTTAATCTAGAATTCAGCTATGTCTGTCTTAAACTTTTCATGCAATTATGGTTTTGCTAAAACAATACAAGTATATTTCACAGAGGCAAAGAGAGGAAGGGATGGGAGAGTTTTCTGTATTTAATGGGCTTCTGATAAATGAGAGCGTAGTTTTAATGTCAATATGGAGAAAGCCAAAGTTAAAATGTTCAGATAAAAATATTATTCTTTGGCTATTCTTTTAGTGTACTATCAGGGTAATAATCTCCAAAAGGTTGAACCTATTGCTTAAACCTTAAATTCAAACCGATTAACTATCTTGAATATAATCATCCATAAGTATATGTAAACAATTAAATCCTCATAAAAACATATCTTCAACAGAAAATTTACAAGTGTAAATAAGTAAAATAGTACTCAATGCTATAAGTAAAATAGTACTCAATAGTACTGAATGCTTTTCTCTTCGATTCTTTTTATAAATACAGTAGAACCTCTTTAAGCTGACCACCCAAGGGACTGGAGGAAACTGGTCAACATACAGAAAAATTTGCAATATTGTACTTATAATATTTTTAGAGCTTTTACTACAGAAAAGTGGTTAGTAAAGGTGGTGGGCAATAAAGAGAGGTGGTCAGTAGGTGGTCATCTTTGGAGGTGGTCAGCTTTGGAGGTTCTACTGTATATGTAATAAATAGATGTAGTTTTTTCCAGTAAGATATGATGACAGTTGAAGTCTTAACAAATGGGAAGTGCAAATGGAACAGGCAGGCTGGAACACCTGCATTTTATCCTGCACAAGTATTCGGACTGCTACTGTGCTTCTGCAGGGTCTTCCCGAGTCTCCTTCCCGGCAGTAGCACTATAGCAGCCCCATAAGTCTCCTCTAGGTGGCCTAAGTCTGGTTAGAGGATGCTTCAGGCTGCCCAGAAAGCAAAGTTTAGATCCATCATAACTATTGGATCCTTGCCCCCCTCCTGCTCCCCTCCCGCCTCCCCCACGCCTCACTACTGCACATCAAAGTTACCTTTTTGAATCAATTTAAGATACGTCTGTGTCTCTCTTGGATATATTCCTGCACCGTATGTCCCTTCCATAATATCATACATAACTGATGAATTTCTATAATATCTTTTTATCCCATCACAATGTTCTCCAACCACATAATCATTAACACATAGGCATGCATTTGTTTTTTAAAAAAGCACTAAATATTACAAGAAATCTCTAATTTTCCTGCAACCTCTCCTGCAAAGCAAGACAATATCGCGGATTGCTTCTCAAACTGTTACTTCTCACTTCTTGAATATGTGGGGAGCACAGAAAAAATATTCCCACTGGTTTTGTCCTATTGAATGTTGCCTGCCTGTTTTAGGAGCGAATTGCAGAATAATTATCAGCATGCTTTGTTCCTAGATTCTTGGATTACATACACATGAAGTTCAAGAAGGTGAAACTGGTAAAGCACATGTTTGGAAGATGTTAGCTTTGATTGGAGGGATCCATGGATTTTTCCTGATTGAGAAAGGGTTTGTTCTCTTGGTGTCACCACACGACCGAGTAAGTTCATTTTCTTTTATTCATTACTAAGATAGTTCACCATGCCCAAAAGTCAAATTTGTTGTCTCAGAAAGCATGTGCCAGTGTTTCTTGTAAAGTCCTTCTGTTTTCAAGGCAGTCATGTTGATCAATCATGTTAATTGCTCAATCTCAACATGAAATCAACTTGCAGAGCCATATTTGTGTCCTTTCATATAGTTTCAGAACTAATTGCAGACCATTTTCATCCAGCAGGACCCTTCATTAGATAATGGGCACTTAGGGCATTCCCATGACCTTCCAATGAAACTGGAATTAAATTCAAAGAGAGACAAACTGGTTTCAACTCTATAATTGACGTGATTGTTTTTGTTTCCTTTAACAACACACACACACACACACACACACACACACACACACACACACACACACACACACAGCTCCTTGGGTTAAAATAAAGATGTCCCTATCTCATATTTTCTTAATACCGTATATACTCGAGTATAAGCCGACCCGAGTATAAGCCGAGGCACCTAATTTTACCACAAAAGAATTGGGAAAACTTATTGACTCGAGTATAAGCCTAGGGTGGGAAATGCAGCAGGTACTGGTACTAGTCCTTTTCCTTATAGCCTTCTTGGAACTCACAGGCTGCAATCGTAAGCACACTTTCCTGGGAGTAAGCCTCATTGAACTTAGTGGGGCTTACTTCAGAGTAGACATGCATAGGACAGGGTGACCAGATGCCAAAACCAAAATTCCTGAACCCCAAAGCCAAAATTCCTACCCGCTTAAAAAAATTGCCAATTTTTTTATTTTTATAGTTTTTGTTTTTTTATTTTTTTGGCCATGACTTTTGATAGGAAGGAGATAGCTCAAAACTGATTGTTGCATTGGATTCTGCTCTTCAATACAAATCCAACGGTATATGACATGATGGGGTTTGATCCCGCCACTTTTCAGTTCACCTGAGTATAAGCCGAGGGGGCTTCTTGGGCCCATTTTTGGTGCCCATCTGGGCCCAAAAACTTGGCTTATACTCAAGTATATACAGTATTTAAAATAACATTTTGGGCTATAAAAATTAAGAGGGCGAAACAAATGCACCATATGCCTTCATATATTCCTTTTACCCCTTTATGGATTACGTTTACCGGGGTGGCCAAAGTGCAGCTCATGAGCCACATGCATGTATTTGTCAAAGGGCAAAATCCATAACAGTTATGGGTCCACACAGTTATGTTACCCTGTAGTGTTATCTTATGGAAAATCATCTTATCTGCTTCGGAGCAAGGGGCTTAATTTCACTTTAGGATATAGGCCATAGAATTTGTGTTTCATGGGACTTAAATAAAATTGTACATAATAATACAATGCATGCAAACAATCCCTTCCACTCACTTAAAGCATGTAAGTGGTCCCTCCTACTCACTGTCAGAGCCATTCTGGACAATGATGGCAACATGTTGCCATCTCTGCCCAGAATGATGCCAACAATGAATGGAAAAGGCTGTTTACATGGAATGATGTGGCACCAACGATACTTACTTTGCCTCCTCCCTGCTATAGCTACGCTACTGCAGACAGTATTTCTGACGTTGGTCTAATTAGTCATCGTCATCTTCATGCCACACTTCCTTTCCTACTCTGATCCTCTCTTCCTTTTGAATCCAAGCAAGGGGGGGCAGCCACCCCCAAATCACCTGTAAATTTATGAACCACCAACCATTGAATTTTACCAATGGAAATTGTATTAAGATGAAGATTTCCTTCTACCCCGAGCTGTGACCCTGACCTTATTCCTCTTTCCCTCACTTAGTTCCATTATGAATGTATTTGTCTGTTTCAAGACTCAACATAATTTCCTTCCTCTCAGCTCTGCTTTCATTCTGTTTCCAGAAAATACTGCCAGAAGCTACTTAAAGCATCTGGTACACTTAATCCTACAGTTGGGGCTTAAACCTGGATTCAAAGTCTGTTCAATGTGTCTGTGTTAATACAAAGGCAAAAAGATAATCCCACCACATGCCTGACTGGATAATTTTATTGCCCAGAATTCTAGATTCATATTAATGCAGTCTCAACCCAGTTGGGTCAGATAGGTCAACAGCTGTAAGTTTAAAAATTACCCCTAACTATTCCTTTTAAAACAGTCATGTTAATGTACATATAGGACACTTACCCCCAAATCCAGAATAACTACGGGAGCATGTAAGAGACTTTACATGCACCAGTAGTTATTGCACTCCCTAGTGAATTTCCTATGGGAATTTCCTATGGGAAATTCATATTGGAATCCAGAGTAAGTTGTTCTTACACCAGAGCAAGGACTCCCCGTAGGTACTCTGGATTTTGCCCGATGAAATTGTATGTATATTAAAACAAAAGATGTAAAAGAAACATAAACTTCAGGAATGCAATTTTTCTTTTCACTCCATTAGCACAGCCATGAGGATGAGTCTACTTCAGACAAGAAAGCAACCAGTAAATGTAAGTATTTTTTTTAAAGGATGGAGGAAATGTAAGCATTTGACACAAAATAGCTACAGTACCTTTTCCAAATCTTAGAATAAGCTTGAGAGTATAGAAGTAGCATAGGTTTCTGCCCATACTCAGATCTGATGCTCCCCATAATATAATTGCATAATGAAATTTATTTTTAAAGACATGTTGCCTTTCAATCAGTTCAAAAATTATGATGCTTTTTCACTGTATTGCCTTTTATTTGGGATATGTTTTGCTGCAAGTGAGATACCTGTAGTTCAGTGCAAAACCCACATAGCTTTTACAATAGCTATAAACTGTTTTGTGATCCTTTTGTTAAAAGCGGTATATGAATATTTGATGATGTTGATGATGATGATGATGATGATATTGGGTCTGTCAACTCATATGAACTGGTAGCACAAGATTCAGGAGTATATTCACAGCACAGATGTGATGTTACAATGTTTGACACTGTGTGTGTAAAGGACAGCCATGGTGATGAGTGGCAAAACTGAATGGGATAATGGCTAACTCTACCCTCTGTTGTAACTCTGGGCACAATCCAGAGTAATTATGGGGAGTCCTTGCTCTGGTGTAAGAACAATTTATTCTGGATTGCAATATGAATTTCCCATAGGTTTTCACTAGGTGGTGCAGTAACTACGGGTGCACATAATGTTTCTTATGTGCTCCCATAGTTACTCTGGATTGTAGGGTCTGTCCTCATCTGAACTGATCACCTCTGTCAAACATTTGTTTCCAGTAAAACAAGGATTCCTTAATACTTTTTACTCCTGACAACACATAAATGACCACGGAGCCCAGATGTTTGCAAGCAGATATGGCACTGTACCTCAAACAGATTTTGCCTTTTAAAATTACCCATTGCATAATATGACTCCTGAAGGCTTTAATAGCATCCTTGTCTTCTGCAGATTCCTTTATATGGACTTGAGTTTCTCTTTCAGGCATAACACTGCCCTTTCTTCCATGCCAGTTTAAAGATCACTATCACAAGCCATCTCTGGACGTCTCCACGCAGTTCAATCATCACACTCTAATAATGTTACAATCATTTACTTCATAAATCTATATATATACGTATATCTATATAAAAGAGAAAAGTCACTGAGTGACCGACATCAACGCCCAGCCAAAACCAGTGGGCCTAGAAACATGAAATTTGGGGTGGGGGTTCCTTCCATGATGGAGGGAGTCACTAAGAACCTGTTTTCAGAAATTCCAATCGGAAAGGGGTGAAATAGGGTGCAACACGTTTTCCTCCCTATACTTGAAGAATTGGTGATAGAGGGATGCTCTGCGCCAACCCCTGGACCTAGAAGCATGAAATTTGGGTGTTCCTTGGGTGACATCAACACCAACCAAGAAAAAATTTAACCCTTAAGGGGTTGAAAAGGGGTGCAACGTGTTTGTCCTATACATAACATGGAAGACTGACCAACATCCAGCCAGTTTGGTGCTTGGTGCCTGGTGCACTGGAGGGATGTTGTTTGAAGGGAGGGATGTCACTAGGAGGATGTGTTGCGCATAGGGAGATGATGCACATGGGGAGGTGATGCGCATGGGGAGGTGATGTGCATGGGGATGGATGCACAAGGGGATGGATGCAAATGGATGTTTGATGCGCATGAGGGGATGTTGCGCATGGGGGATATTGATCATGGAGGGTTGCTGTGCATGGGGATTTGCTGTGCATAGTGGGTTGAGGCTCCTTGGGGTTGATGCACATGGGGTATGTTGCACATGGGGTGTTCATGCACATGGGGTGTTGATGAAGACATGTGTGATCCTACCATTTTGGTGTACGTTTTGGTGATCACCAGTGATGGGCTTCAAAAAATTTAAGAACCGGTTCTCTGCCCATCTGGCAGCCACTTTTAAATGGCTATTTTTAAACTTTATATGTCCTATCTCTTGTTAAGAACCGGTTCTATAGAGTAGGTGCGAACCTGCTGGAGCCCATCACTGGTGATCACCATTTTGGTGATCCGACCATTTTGGTGTATATTGCAAATCTTCACAAATCTAGCATGGTGCAATAACCCTCTTATTTTCTTATTGTAAACTATCCCTCATGTTTTTTTTAAAAGAGATGTTCAAACCAGGGACATCAAAGTTTATTTCATAACTTGGCAAAGAGATCTAGTAAGCCTGCCAAAATTTTGAGTGCCAAGAACTCCCAGGCAACTGAAGGGAATTTTCTGAATATAGTTGTTGGATTTTTTTATTGCTATTATTATTTCCTCTATGTTTCCTTTTATAATCATTTAGAAAGCTTTAGTTCTCTGGATACTTTATGGAGGAAAAAATTCCTCATTTCCTCAAAGCAATTGCCTAGAAAAAATAATTCCTACATAATTTACTACATCCTCATAAACATGATTATGTAGTCAGGGTTCTCTAATGTTGTTGCTGCAATCCTGACCACTCTTTCCTGTGAGTAAGTACTATTGAATACAATGGGACTTCTGAGTAGATATACTTAGGATGCACTGTGTGTCTTCGAGAGAGAAGTCTCTCTCATCAGACATGTAGCAGAAACCCGGTTGTATGTACTACCCTTACAACGAGGGTGGCACTAGATAGCACATCAGGTAGCTGGGGGTCTTGGGACAAGGCCATGTAATGGACCCGTGCACTTCCTTTCTGCTTAAGGGTTGAGAACTCAACCTGGCCAAATAGGTCCCCATCCGGCCAAATTCTGCTGGTAATGGGGGAAGCAATTTGGGACAAGGCCTTATTTGTGTCACCATCAAGGTTGTGGCATTCAGTCACCGGAAAAGAGAATCTTTCATCTTCTTTATTTGTTTTCAAGACTCTGCATTAAGGCGGCTTTATTTCAAAAGGTGTTTTGTTCTCCATGGTTTTGAATTTTACTGCTGTAGCTCCTGGTGTTTGCTTGTTTTGAAACCATTTTGTAGACCGATGCTATTGTTAGAGTTTTTACTTGTAAACCATCTTTTGGATTAATTAAGGCTGCTAAGACATGCAACACTCCTCTTTATGTAGTCTACCCACACCCCTATAATACTGAAAGACATAATCTAATCGTTAACAGGATTGCTGTGAACAAGTAATGCTATTACTAAATGAGTAGCTTCACCATCTGTTCCAGCACCGTCCTGAAGGTGTTCATACCCCAGTGGGAAAATTTAGAGAACGACTGGAGCTGTTTCAGTGAAAGTAAAGATTTTTTTTTAATGGAGGCATTTTCCCCTTCAACTATGCCTATAGATTTAAGTCTCTTTGGTTGTATAAAGAAAAAAAAGCTTTAAATGAAAGCAGCTGGGAGGGGTGGGGAGAAACAGCTTAATCTAGGCAATGTAGTGGAAACCTTAAAAGGAAATGTTGAACAGAGCTCAGTTATTTCCAAAAAGACAACCTGAAATTACAGTAAAGTTTCTTACTCTAACTTTTTATTCTTCTAGATCAAGGAATAAGTTTGTTAGCCATTATGGTTCTGGTTGGTGACAGTCTTCACAATTTTGCTGATGGCTTGGTGATAGGTGCAGCATTTTCTTCATCAACTGAAACAGGCATGACCACGACTATCGCTATCTTATGCCATGAAATTCCCCATGAGATGGGTAAGCAAGGCAGTAGATGCAACATATTTTGACATAGGTATTGTTTTCAGTTTCTATTTGTTACAACATGAGATCCAAAGAGCTGACTGATCAGGTCCTTCAAAGATATCATATTAGACTCAGCCAAATGCCTGGGGAAATTCCAAGATTCAGCCCTGTTGTCTCCAGCAAGTAGAATTTGGGAGTGTTCATAGTATGAACTTGGAGTCTGTGGCTAGCAGCCATCAATAAGCTTACCCTCCCATGTATATCCTCCAAGTGTCCATCCTCTTTTCCCCTTATCTTTAATGAATCATTGGCTTCAGTAATTATATGCAATTTGCTTCCTTCAACATTAGCCCATGCAACTTTTTTTTTTTTTTTTGCTTTCCATGCTGTTGCATTTTAAGGCGAGTTACTTGCCCCCATGTGCTATTTAACAGCAATTTAAAAACAAATAACAAGGATCAAACATTTATCATAACATGTGGTTGGTCCCTCGGCATCACATAATGAGCACACAACAGACTGAAGACCAATTTCTGACTCGCATATGGGAAAAATGGAAATATTTTGTGGTACCATAATTAGGGCTGCTTTGAGTGTGAAAGTGTACCAGTGTTTCATCAGCCAGTTAATATTTCATCTTGTTTTTTCCTCATCTCTTCCCAGGAGATTTTGCAGTGCTATTAAGCACAGGGCTCTCTTCAAAGATTGCCATTTCAATGAACTTCATAAGTGCCCTCACTGCTTTCATGGGACTTTATATTGGCCTTTCCATATCAACAGATCCACGTGTTCAAGACTGGATCTTCACTGTTACTGCTGGAATGTTTTTGTATTTATCATTAGCAGAAATGGTAAGCTCTCATCTATGGCTCTTTCATCTTTTAAAAAGAACTGCACAACAAGATCAAAGCTGATCCAGTCAATGTCCTAAGTGGCCACGATTTCTTGAATGAAAAGTTGGCAATCCAGGAATTGCCTGATTGGGAATTGGGATTGGGGTCAGGAATTGAAGTTCTTTTCAACCCACATCTCCCATACTGCTTGCTTAACCAGGAAGAGAGTTAGATCCAGCAGCAGCCCCTTATCTTATGTTCTGGCCTCCTTATGCTTCTCTATTTAGAAGAACATGGGAGTATGATTTTTCTTAAATTGAGGGCATTCTGTGAATGTGGCTTCCTGATTCAATTATCACCTCTGCATTCCCTGCACACACTCTCAAAGCTGCTGGCCATACTTTAAGACCAGCCAACTTGGCTATCCTTCTTTTAGGAAGAAAGGCGGAATATAAATAAAATAAATTTAAAGCCAATCAGAATTCTGTGAAGAATTTTTAATAACAAACTGGAAGTGAAGTGGTCACCAGTTGACCAAGCCCAAACTTTGGGTGTTTTCTAGACCATGTAGATCAGCTGTGTCAAACTTGTTTCAAGTAGAGGGTCGAATAGCATTTGTGGCTATTTGGGGTGGAAGTGATATATTGTATTTACCTGAATCTAATACAGACCCTTATTTTGAAAGGCTTGAGATTAAAAAAATGTTTACTGGTAATTGTATTGTGCAGGTGTAAAACAGGTAAAAATTTTAATTTTACTGCATATAATGAGTTATATAATAATAAAATGGCAATGGATTCATGTTATGATTTATGTTACATTTTAATCACAATAGAATAAACTATTAAACTAAATACTGAGCTATACTTACAATAAAAATACCTGTAATTACTTGAATCTAAAGTGCCATTGAATCTAATGTGCAGCTCAATTTTGGAGACTAAATTCAGCTGAAAAAGCTGAGCGTTATATTCAAGTAAATAAGGTAATTAAGCAGTAAGTGTGGTCATTCAGCAGATGTCCATTAAAATTTAAGAACATATGAAGAGCCCTGTTGGCCCAAGGCCACAGGTTCATCAAAGTTCATCTAGTCCAGCTCCTTATATCTAGGGTTGCCATATGTCCTGAAAAACTGGGACAATCTCGATTTGGGGGGATTGTGTTCAAATACTGGCAAATGGGACAGAGGGTTTTGTCCCAATTTTGTGGAAAAAAATTCTGGCAACCCTACCTATATCTCGCAATAGCCCACCAGATTCCACAGGAGAACACAATAAAACACCTGCATCTTAGTGCTACTTACCTGCTAGAAGTAAGCACTTTTTTCCTAAGTTGCAAACTAAGAAGAGAAAATATTCAAATCTTGATAACATTTTCAAGTTATGAGAGCAAAATATCATGCTGGGACATCTCAATTATCATGCACCCCCTTTCTGCAGAACCCCTCCTGCTGCCGTGTCACTTTGAAGCTCAGCAGCTGACAGATGGTCTGTCAAGTAATGCTAGGCAGAAAGGGTGCTGCTGATAGTTCAAAGAGAGTTATGAATTTGTCTTTATTTTTGTCATTATCTTATCAAATGATCATCATTTTCATACGGTAATTTAAAATGCATAGGCTTATCTGAAGGGGTTTGGATAATGCTAAACTATTGTATTGGTAAATAAAAACAAGAAAAATGCAATGGTTTGACAAGCCCATCATGAGTCATTTACCCCCAAATCCAGAGTAACTATGGGAGCACATAAGAGACATTATGTGCACCCATAGTTTCTGCACCACAGTGAAAACCTATGGGAAATTCATATTGGAATCCAGAGTAAGTTGTTCTTACACCAGAGCAAGGACTCCCCGTAGTTACGCTGGATTTTGCCCTTAGTCCTAGTTACCAATAGACAGACACCCCACTCCAAAAAAAGCTCTGGAAGGCACAAAAACATTCAAACTGTTTTATTCCCAGAAGATTGAAGAACTGATATTGTAGTCATTTCACACTTTACATGAAATCATTTAGCTAAAAATACCACAATGTAAAACTTCTAGTAATTCTTCATTGTGATGGTGAAAGATGTGCAATCCTAGAATTGTAGTTACCGCATGATGATATAACATGTTCCAAGCAGGCTACAGATTTGTATCTCATATTTAGAAATTATAGATTTAAATGTCTTTCCTAATGAAATCTGTCATGTTTCCCATAAGACTTTTTCCCAAAGATTAATATATTTGGCTCTCGTCCTGGTGTCTTATTCTTTTTTTAGCTTCCTCAAATGACTCATGTTCAGACACAGCGACCATGGTTGATGTTTCTCCTACAGAATGTAGGATTACTATTAGGTTGGTTCTGCCTTTTACTTCTGGCGATATATGAACAGAAGATTAAAATATAAACCTACCAGGAGCCTGTAGAGACTTGCTGCCCGCACAGTTTTGGGACCAGCTCAGGAGATTTCTCAAGCAGATTATGTGGATCTGATATTACAGAACTGATATTTTTGTATTGGAAGTAAATTCAATAAGTTAACTGTATTTTAACCTATATTTAATTTGAACTTAAAAGAAGAAATGCTTAGATTTATTATACTTACTTGCAAATGAATTTAACAAAACGTCTAGGTTCATTTTATCATTTTCATTACTTTTAGATTTTCTTAATGTAGTTGTTTTTTAATATTGTAATTAATCCTTTGAACTGTACAGTGTCGCAGTTTATGCATCTGCATTAAAAAAATTAAGTCAAGATTGAATCTACTGCATACAAAATAGTGCAAGATATTCTCCAGATTAAAAAAAACTGCCTAGAATAATTTACTCCAAGAGATGATATGTGAAATAATATCTGAAATATATGATGTATAAAACAAGTGGGCACCGTTTTACACGGTACAAACACTGAAGAAGTCGCCTATGCTATATAAAATAAATGAATCTACCAAGAAAAAAATGCCTTTTTTATATACCTAGGGTCACTACTGTACATCATTTAGGATACAATCCTATCCATGTTTTCAGCCCTGATGCTTTTGTGCCGATGGTGTGAGCTGCATCCTACTGATGCGGGGTAGTCACAGAGGTCTCCACAAGGTGAGGGAACAACATTGTGTCTGCATCAGTGCTGGAAAGTTGGGAAGGACTGGACCCTCAAGCTCCGCCATATATGTGGAAAATACATCTATGAGCTTCAACCTGCATGGGATTTGCAAACGCACTTTTACTTCAGTTGGGGGGGAGTGTATTTGACACAAAAGCTATGTTGGTCCCTCCTCTAGCACCACCAATCATAATTTGGCAGACATCCAAAAGTACTTACATGCCAAAACATCCCATCTCTTCCAGATGACCATGAACTTTGTTGTAAGCTGCCTTGAGCTTTGGGGAGGTGGGATATAAATGTTTCAAATAAACATTTGGGAAGGGAGGCATATCAAGGTTCACCCTACCAATTGCTGAATTCCTTATTTTGTAGCACCAGTTGCTATTTTTACTCAACCTGAATGTAACAGGTCAATCTTCACATGAAAGAATCACAGAAAAATATGCCAACCAAATTTATGCTCTTGCATGAACAGAGCCTCATCTTCTTCCAAATGTATTATAGGCAGAATATAACCAATAAAAGCAGTGAATTAATAATGTACTGATCATGGCTGCAATCTTAAGCTCCACTTCAGCCAGCCAAAGACCCAGCATAAGTCCTGTAGTGACATAATGCAGGCCTCTGTCAGTCTTGAAAGACTATGGTATCGTGCTCAGCGCTGCATACACTGCATGCGAAGCATGAAAGCCTGGGTTGGATTGTTATGGAGGATAGGCTGTTACCCAAGCAGCAAATCCCCCCTCTCCACACCACTGAATTAGTCCAATGGAAAGGCAGAGCCAATACGATTGGATCCAGCTGGCGTCGCAAAGCTGGGCTAAGGACAGGAGCTCACCCTGTCTTATGGGGCTGACCTTGTCTTGAACCCTGGCCTGCTGGTTAACAGACATAGTGTCTTAACACTTGCGCCACCCACAGCCCTTTTTTTGTAGTGACATGGGGTGTCAACAAAGTACCAGAAGGCACTTCTGCCTCGTTCCCGGTGGGGGTGAGGGGATTAGGCCAATACACAGGTATATGCTGACCTCCCAACATCATCACAGAAAGATAGGCCAGGTGAGTTAGGCCAGCCTAAATTTCTTAAGATAGGACCTTACTTATTCTGGAGTCTTGTAAAAATCAGACCTTAAGGATGAAACCATTTGTAAATATAAAAAAGAATACTTGTCTTACAGAAATTTTCATTTTGTCTGATTAAAAAAAGAGGGTCTGAAGTCCTGTCAACAAGAGTTGCTACCTTTTCTTGTCTGATCCTACTTCTGTGATTTTGGGTGCAATCCTGAAGTCTTGCTGCACCAAAAAAAGGCATGGGCCGGTGTAAGTCTACCTAGGTCAGTCCAAGACAGAGTGACCTGCAGCAGCCTAGGCAGCACAGCAGGGCCACGCTGGGGGCATGTTCGGCATGGCTGAAAATGGTGCAGGTAGGCCATGTCCACACCCCGTTTCCAGGGTTGACATGCCCCCTCCCAAACCCAACTCAGGAGCAGGCACAAATCTGAGTAGACCTATTGGGGCCCATGATAAGCCAGAGTAAAATGGAACCGAAAGTTCTAAGTCCTAGGCCAGCCTAAGCAGCCCTCCTTCCTCTCACCCTCAGGATATGGCACAACTCCCATAGCCCACTCCAGCAGCCAATCCCCTTGCGCCCACCCTATACAACAGATACTGTTCTACTTCCATGAAACACATAACAACCACGGATGTGGGTGTTGCCAGCTTTCTTTGGTTTTGTTCCCCATTTATCTTGGGTGCCCTCAATTTGGGGGGTGTAGCTCTCTTCCTTTTGCAGTTCTGGCATCTGGTCCCCCCAGCCAGCCATGCCTTCAACTTCAAATTTTTATGTGTCAGTCTGCTCATAAAGACAAAGCATCAGTTCATTTCCAAGTTCCAACCTCCCCCTGCTCCCAAAGTCACAATTTATACAGTGCTATTTGTGTGAAAAGAAAAGGTAACAAGTTTAACAGGATCAAGTTGAAACATGCCATGTTCATTACCTGAGTCTATGGCCATGTCCAAAACTTTTTCCACGTTTCATTTTAGGACTGTATACAACATAGCATAAACATTAAAGATGGTTTGTCATGTGCTATAAATACATATTGAATCACATATACACATACTGCATATACTAATCCACAGGCAGTAGACAATCCCTACAATCCAGAGTAACTACGGGAGCATGTAAGAGACATTACGTGTACCCTTAGTTATTGCACTACCTAGTGAAAACGTATGGGAAATTCATAGTGCAATCCAGAGCAAATTGTTCTTACACCGGAGCAAGGACTCCACGTAGTTACTCTGGATTGTGCCCAATATTGAGTTTCAATAGTTTCTAAATCCCAAAGAAAGACATCAAAGGGTTGAATTTGTTTAATATGGAATTTACGACTCCCATGTTTTCTTAAGAATCCAAAAAAGGTATCTTCCCCTATGGATCACTGTTGAGGGAGCTCACCATAACACAAGTGCTTCTATAATTCTAATGCATTTAAACTGAATGCATTTCTTTAGAACTGTGGTTTGTTTGTGATGATGAAGTATATGCAGAATAAACAACAGAACATTAAAATCAATAATACGAATACTTGTCCTATCCTGTTCTAAATAGTCATACTTAATTTGGATTGTCTTTGTATATTTTAAGCCCTAAGAGGTAGGCCATGTGGGATGCTGGCATCCAAATTCTGAGCTCTGGGGATGAATTTGGGGAGTCAGGGCAAGTATCTTTTCCCCAGATATAGGAAGATACATTTTATAGCATGGTGCCTGTTGGGATAGACTTTGGCTACAATTCAGAGTAACTACGGGAACTTTTACATTGACATACCCTACAATCCAGAGTAACTATTGGAGCACGTAAGAGACATTACATGCACCCATAGTTACGGCACCACCTAGTGGAAACCTATGAGAAATTCATATTGCAATCCAGAGTAAATTGTTCTTACACTGGAGCAAAGACTCCCCGTAGTTACTCTGGATTGCACCATAGTTACGGTGCCACGTATGGGAAACCTATGGGAAATAAATAGAGCAATCCAGAGTAAGTGCCTCTAATGTCTTCCCATAGTTACTCTGGATTGTAGGATTTGTTATACAGAAACTAGCACTTCTCCACTTCTTCCCTTTCCCTGGAGGGTGTTTGCAGCTTCAGAACCCACTGTGTAGCTTTGCTACAAAATGGCTATTGCAGGATCCCTGCACACTGCAGGCAACCTCTGCCTTTCCTTATTTACTCAGGGGAAAGAGATGCTTGTTAAGTCCACACAGAGACCACAAATATTACCAACAGAAGTCCCACGTTCTGCAAGGGCAGTTGGTGTGATGACGATGAAGAAATTATTCCAACAAATCTCTGCCTCTACTCAGTAAGTATAGATTCTGGGCTTGTAAATGAAATCATCCATGCATTTGAGGGCATTACTTTGATCTGCTGGCAGTCATACACTTTGGAGGTTCTCAACAGTCTATGGTGTTGAGTGACAAAATAAAATGGATTGTCAGTTCAAAAGCGTTAGGTATAGATAACAATTCAGACTTAAGGCACTTTTACAGATATTGCAAAAACTCCATTGCAAAGGATTATCCCTTTCTCACATTACCATTCCTTTAAATGTGAATATTTTGTATTTATAAATAGGGGGGAAATGAGCTATGGAGAATGGGCACAATCCAGAGTAACTACGGGAGCATGTAAGAGACATTATGTGCACCCATAGTTACTGCATCACCTAGTGAAAACCTATAGGAAATTCATATTGCAATCCAGAGTAACTTGTTCTTACTCTGGAGCACGGACTCTCCATAGTTACTCTGGATTTCACCCTATGAAAAGATCTGCTGCCCTATATTCAGATAAGATCATATATATGGCTGCTGGGGAAAAATTCTGCACTGCATCTGCAAGGAGATAGGAAAAAACTGCTTATGGTTTTTCCTGTCACCCTTTCCCTTATAGAATCTGTAAATAATTTACCGCCACCAACCACTACTGGGATCTTTCCATCTGGGTGAAGATGGACTTTATGATGGATTCTTGGCCAGATACAAGCTCCGTTGTGTTAACCTGGTTGAGGACAATATAATTTCAAGACAACCTAAAAAGGGCAATTTGGAATTCATCTGTTTAGTTAAAGTATGAAGCTATATAACAAATTGCATTTAAGTTTCCTGTGTTCCTAAGCAGAAAAGGGCTATTTCATGGTGCTGTGTGCACCTTTATGTGAACACAAAACTCACAAAAAAACAGCAGATCAAACAAATGTAGACAGTTGTAATAAACCAGGACTATTTTGTTACCAATTTTAATAACAGCTTTTCAGGCAGACTGTTCAAAAACTGCCAAGAGTCCTGGAAAAATGAAATTGGAAATGTCTGATTTATCCTTCTCGAACAACTCATCTAATTGTGCTAATTTCCCCAGACCTGTTTCCACTACTCCACATGGCAAGCACTCATCAACTTCCTATGAAAAACTCACTTCTGATAATGTATCAGAAGACAATATTGTGTCTTAAAATGCCATTCTGATGACCTAAACCAAGACTCTTTCAATTTAGTAAATACAGAACAGCTTTCTCCCCATGTTGCTATTATTTAAATGAAAATTGGGCTTTTCTCCATCACCTCCTCAAAACAGGAGACTTAAAATATATCCACTCTTCTCAAATGTAACAAAAAATGTAACCTAAAATGTAACCTCCTTCCCCATTAGTCAGAAAACTGAACCTTGTCTGTGACAAAGAAAAGTCTGAAATGGTGTATAAGGCAAAGGCAAATCTCTGACCATGAACATTACAACATATCTGATGCAAATATTCATTTACAACACAGCATAAAAACCACATGAGATGGTGTCAGAGGTTGATCAGCTTGGGCGCTGGCAAAAGGCCACACACAGCAGAGCACCACCTCTCCTGAAGGGCCAAGCCCTAAATCACTCAGTATGGGTGGTATGGTAGCACCCAACATCATCAGGGCAGGAAGGGTGCCATGGGAAGACTTTGCCCCACAATCCCTAAAACCTGCAGAGCCCCTGAACCATTTGACACACAATAGTTATTGAAAGACTATGCCATGGTGTACTCTAAATGCACAGATGACATCCCATCCTCCACTGCTTCTCATGCATGAGCAGGCGAAATTGAAGCTTTGATGGGCTGTTTGTAACAAAATGAATTTTCCTATTTCATCTGAATTTATATGACTTATTTATATAAGCCATATCTGTAGTTTGTTATTCTCAAATTATCATCACACCCATAGAGTATATCAATATTCTAGTTTGCTGACTCACTATTTATTAGGAAATTTCCATTTACAGTTTATTACAAACAGAAATTTCAATTTCATCTGAATACAGTGATGCCTCACATAACAAGTTTAATTCGTTCCGGAGGCATGCTTGTGAAGCGCTCTTTACATGAAGGGGATTTTTCCATAGGAAATAATGGAAACTCAGATGATTGGTTCCACAAACAAAAAAAAATTCATATAAAAATCTTAACTGGATTAAAAGTGATGACAAAACACTGGAATTGAAATCTACTTAGCCTGGCTAAGTTGCCAGTCTACAATCCCCCAGGCAACTGCCCTCAAGTTGGGAGCAGTTAGAGGCAACAGCACTGGCCAGGAGCCCTTTTAAACAGCCTCCGTGTGGAGTGTCAGGACTGCATAGCGCATGTGTTCCTTAGGCGCCAGAGGGGTTTGCTTGTTATGTGAAGCAGATTTGTTATGTGAAGCAGGATTCGTTGGAAATTTAGATTTATTATGGAACATACTTTATTTGAAGCTCTTGCTATGAGAGGTACCACTATACAATAAACTTTTTATATGATAGGTTTGCTGAAAGATGGGTTTATAGGTAAAACCTTCATAAATTTTAAGGTGTTTCAAATGTCTGTAGGACTTGAATGTTTCTATTACCCTTCTAGTGGCTGGACACGGTTTCCACAATTTTTATTTATTTATTTATTTATTTATTTATTTATTTATTTATTTATGGGATTTATACCCCACCTTTCCCATGCTAAAACAAATGTCCAAGGCGGTTTACAAAGTTTCAAAAACCAAGTGCAAAATAATAAACAATACAACACTGACCTTAAAAACAAGTTTTGTTTTGTTTTGAAAAAAACATTCTCTGGAGATGTACCTTTTGGCCATTCGGTAGAGCAGACAAGCATCTTCAGGACATGGTCTTGCTGTCTTGTTCTGTGAAAAAAAATGATAAAATTTGAAAAAAAAATAGTGGGCAAGATGGAGGTGGTGCTGCATGTTACTGTACAATTTGACCCTTCTGAAACAGATAAGTCTGAAACAAATGCCAAGTCATGAGAGGCCTTGGCCTTAGTGTTTAATGAACTGCCAAGTCATTGAAAAACACACATTTTTGCAACATGAGTCCAAGTTACCTGACTCTCTAATATCAGTCATTTGAAAATCTAATTGTGGATAACTAGAATTTGTAAATCCTTCTGGTTTTCACAATCAGAAGAAAATTGCTGGATTACTACCTTAAAAAGCAGGCCTCCGTCAGTCTTGGAAGACTATGGTATCGTGCTTGGCGCTGCATACCCTGCATGTGAAGCACGAAAGCCTAGGTTGGATTGTTATGGAGGATAGGCTATTACCCAAGCAGCAGATCCCCCCTCTCCACGCCACTGAATTAGTCCAATGGAAAGGCAGAGCCAATACGACTGGATCCAGCTGGCATCGCAGAGCTGGGCTAAGGACAGGAGCTCACTCTGTCTTGTGGGGCCGACCTGGGTCACAAACCCTGGCCTGCTGGTTAACAGACACAGTGTCTTAGCCACTTGCGCCACCCACAGCCCCATTACTACCTTGCTAGTAGTTAATAAGATGCACACTTTGTGACTAGTACAGATCATTTCTGATCTGAAAGGGTAAAAATACACTATGCAGACTTTCGTACATTGCCCATCCATTTATCCTTCTAATCTTTTTAAAGACTTTGAGCACAATCCTCACCATGTCTACTTGAAAGTAAGCTATTATGTTCACTAGGTCTTACTCCCAAGAAAGTGTGTTTAAGATTGCAGCCCTATCGTTCCAATATTGTATTGTTTCTTTTTTATTTTTTGCTTTGTTAGGATTATTTTGCTTAATTGGGAAAACCGGGAAGCTGTAGCAGCAAGATTCTTGGCAAATATGTTCTTTTCCATTCCCCTACCGTGAAAGTGAATAGCAATTACATAAGCCAACACTAAAATCCTCCAAAACTAAGATTAATTACCAAATGTTCTAGGAGACTTATCATCACCCATCTTGGCCCGATTGTCCTTGCCTTGAAATGTACATGCTCTTTGACACTTCACACAAAATCCTAGACTTTTTCAAGGAGCAACACGCTGATCCTTAAATGAATTGATTTTTTGATTTAATGCAAGCCTTCTCCTGCTGCCACTAATTTATTTTCAAGCTGTAGGAAAATGAGAACTCTGTGCGGCTTCTCTTGATTACATTGCAGATTTCCTCACAATCTGGATTTCAGTTGGAAAGCACAACCATGGGAGCCTAATCTTGCTTTGCTCTCAATGCAGAGAGATTAGTGATAATGGAGGCTGTGTGCAAGTCTCCCTCACTGCTTCAAGGGACTATTGCCCCTTCAGGTCAAACCACTGCCAGGATAAAGACTCCAGCTGTATCAATGTACTGTAGCATTTGGGGCACATATTTGTATGGATGTGGTCAAAGCAACACAATTGTGGTTCTGAAATGCAAGCTATCAGGTCTCATCTTGCCAAGCTGCGGTCTCATTGACCAGCAGCGCAAATCACATAGCACAATCTTATGCACGCATTTTGCTGTAAAGCAGTATATGAGGTGTGATCAATAAGTATCAGGACTGGTGCCATAGTAAAGGAGCTAAAATACGCAGTGTGAAGCCACTTGGCACAGATTGACCTTGACCCAACTGTGCATGCACAGTAAGATTTAACGTACTAGTTCACTTCCTCTCTTTAAAGCAGTGCTTAGAAGGAACACGTGTAGCGTGTGGTCATTGCATTGACCATGACAGAGAAAGTTGAACAGAGAATCTGCATCAAATTTTGCCAAAAGCTTGGCGATACCTGCGCAGAGACCTACGCAAAGTTGCAGAAAGTGTGTGGAGAGAAGTGTATGAGCCGCACACGAGTGTACGAGTGGTTCAGACGTTTCCAAGATGGCCAAAAAAATGTCGACAGTGATACATGTTCTAGGAGACGTGCAACCAGCAGAACTGAGAAAAACATTGCAGATGTGCATACAGCTGTGAGGGGAAATTGTCGAATCACCATCTGTGAGTTATCGGAAGATGTGCAGATTAGTTACAGTTCAGTTCAGTCCATTCTCACTGAAGATTTGGGTATGAGATGCGTGTTGGCCAAGTTTGTGTCAAAACTGCTTTCAGCTGACCAAAAAGAAAGTTAGGTTTCAGTTGCGCAAGAACTCCTTGATTGTGTTGAGAACAATGAAAATTTTTTGAAAACGGTTTTAACCGGTGATGAATTGTGGGTCAATGGCTATTACCCTGAAACAGTGGAAGACCCCAACCTCTCTGAGACCAAAGAAAGCACGAATGAGTCGAAGCAATATGAAGATACTGTTGACCGTTTTCTTCAGCTACAAGGGGTTGTTCATCATGAGTATGCTCCACATGGTCAGACAGAAAACAAGGAATACATCAGAAAAGGCCAGAATTGCATGCATCTGGTGAGTGGCATTTGCACCATGTCACTGCACCTGCCCATTCAGCGCAGCTTGTGCAGCAGTTTTTGGCCAAGTACAACATCTCCCAGATCCGACAGCCACCGTATTCCCCAAATCTCACCCTTTGTGATTTTTTTCCTTTTTCAAAAAATCAAATCCCACTTGAAAGGACGAAGATTTCAGGATGTCGAGGAAATCCAAGTGAATGTGACGAGGAAGCTGCTGATTATCCCAGAAAACAAGTTCCAGGAATGCTTCCATCAATGGAAACAGCTCTGGATTCAGTGTGTGGCTTCCGAAAGGGATTATTTTGAAGATGATTAAATGCCAAATTGTTATATATTAGAGTTTTCTTTTTATAGGACCAGTCCTGATACTTATTGATCAAATTTATATTTTATTGTTTTGTTTGCTTAATAGGCCTAACCTATTGGGTTCTACAGAGAATCAAATTCTATATTCAGTTTAAATATTTATAGATTATTACACATTGATAGGGAAAATCTGTACACTAAACTATTACAGTGGTGCCTTACATAAAGAGCTTAATTCATTCTGGAGGCATGCTGTTTAAGTGAAACACTCATTAAGTGAAGCAGATTTTTCCATAGGAAATAATGGAAACTCAGGCGATTGGTTCCACATCCCCCCAAATATTCATATAAAAATCTTAACTGGATGTAAAAATGATGACAAAACACTGGAATTGAATTCAAAACGTGCATTCAATGTGCATAATCCTATGAAATCTACTTAGGCTGCAATCCTAAAGACACTTTCCTGGGAGTAAGTCCCATTTAACACAATGGGGCTTACTTCTGAGTAGACATGGTTAGGAGGTTGCAATCAAAGACACTTTCCTGGGAGTAAGCCCCATATAACACAGTGGGGCTTACTTCTGCGTAGACATGGTTAGGAGACTGCAATCAAACTTTCCTGGGAGGCTTACCTGGGCTGCTACTAGAGGTTCAAGGTGTCAATGGGGGCACTTGGGGGCAGTTAGAGGCAGCAGCGCTGGCCGGCAGCCCTTTTAAAGAGCCTCCGTGCGGCACGTCAGGGCTGCATAGCACACTTGCCCATATAGTGCTTGCTTGTTATGTGAAGCGGAACTTGTTATGTGAAGCAAGATTTCTTGGAAATTTTTGCTTGTTATGTGAAATGCTTGTTAAGTGAGGCGCTTATTAAGCGAGGTACCACTGTATAAGGATTTCTCTCCTTGCTTCTGTTGCAAAATTTTCTGCAAAAACAATTTTGGCTGCTGTGATCAAATATTGTGTTAGAATTTGAATGCTGTCAAAAAATATGCTTTCTGTCTGTTCTGTAAAACTTTGGGTCTTGCAGTCTCTATGGAAAGACTCTATGGGTTTTCCAGCCCACTGAAATTCCATTTTTTGGAAATTATTGCCAATGAATTTCAACTTATTATTAAAACAATATGGCTGCAATCCTAGCCACACTTTCCTGGGAGTAAGTACTATTGAACACAATGGGACTTGCTATTGAGTAGACATGCTCAGGATTGTATTTTATATGTGGCTTTATTAAACAGAAGAAAGACGATGGAGTAATACAGTAGTTGAAACTCAACATTGTGTTGACAGTAACTTGTATCACATCATATAATAGGAGCAGATGGATAACTTCACATAAAAAGTTGTTATGACAGAACCATGAACCTTCAATAGCCTTTTTCATAGTTATATACTGAACATTTGGAAAGAGGGGAGCGTGACTGTGATTGTGCACGCACAGATTGTGTGCATACATGAGGACCATTGTGTAGAAGTAGGGCTTTCTCTCTGAAATAAGGAATCCTGTTTTCCTTACCATACTCAGGAAATGGAATAAGAGCCTTAAATTGAAGGAGAAAATAATACACACATTATTGGTGCAGTAATTTACCAGTTATGGGAAAAATGCAAGGAAGAATTTAGTAAATTTAAAGTACAGCTTGAAAATATTTCAATGGAAGAACTATAAATCTGAATGGCCTGATATTTATTTGGAGGTGCTCACTGGTACCAAAGATCTATTGATTTTCAGTCTTTTTTATCTCATGACACTGAGACAAGGTGCTAAAATGGTCAGGGAAGGCAATCTGTTTTTTGACAGTCAGCAAGCCATACCATATTGCTGGAAGGGGGCTCACAATTGACACTTTCCCAAACTCCAATAGCATACCTATGGACCATTCACAGCCATTTAACCCACCAGAAGTGATGTCATGTCTGGAAGTGATATCATCAGCATGCAAATTTTTAACAATCCTAGGATGCAGTCGTACCCGCACTTACCCAGGAGTGAGTCTCATTTACTATCATTGTTGAAAGAATATGCACAGTAGCTCAGAACACAGCTGTAATGTAATATAACCAAATGCAGTCATATATCACGGTACTATCAAGTCTAATACATTAAAAATAAATTATTGAAATGAATGGGGACCCACCTGAAATTGGTTCATGATGCACCTAGTGGTTCCTGACCCACAGTTTGATAAACACTGATGCAAAGTATGAACAACACCACGTAATTTAAGGCAATGATTATATCCCTCTATGTTACCCTGAGAAAACAATATGGCTGTATTGGAGCACAAGTTTTTACTGAAGTGTCCACTTGATGAAGATCTTGGATGCTTTTAAATATCAAGAAATGAGATGTTTACTGCTAATTAGGTGACTACATTTAATGGTGGTTATAATTTAATTTATTAACTAGAAAGAGCATGCACATTGAGTTCTCAGATCCTCCGGCCTCCTCCCCCTAGGTGCCTGGCCTTGAAATGGTGCCCAGTGCCTTCCAAAATTAGTTGTAAGCAAGGGCAAAACATTTCCAGATGTCCATTTCTTGCCTGAGAGCACTAGAGTGGCTTAGAACATGTAAATACAGGAATTAAAGTACATGAACAAGATTCACAGCATTCTTCAGAAGTTTTGACAAATTAATTATATATGCCAGAAAATTATTATAGCAGGTTTTCTACCCCTGAAAGGTCCAAAAGGATTTGAAAGTACATGTGGTACACCACTTGCTTCTTGAGGTTCTATGTAGCATGTCAACTATCATCAGCCCAGTAGTGGCCTCTGCCAACTGTGTGGTACTGCCCAGTAGTGACTGCTGCCCACTGTGTGGTGGTGCCCAGTGCCCATTGGCACTTAGTGGTGTCTGCTGCCAACTGTTGCCTGCTGCCCACTGTTTGGTGGTGCCCAGTGCCTGGGAGGCATGCCTGGTGCCCAGTAGGGATACCCAGGGCCCACTGGTGCCTATTGGTACATGCT
Source organism: Cryptoblepharus egeriae (assembly GCA_030015325.1). Classification (NCBI taxonomy): domain Eukaryota; kingdom Metazoa; phylum Chordata; class Lepidosauria; order Squamata; family Scincidae; genus Cryptoblepharus; species Cryptoblepharus egeriae. Next base: position 19,933,101 of record JAREYC010000004.1, on the reverse strand, counting down.
GCCTTGTGGTGCTTGCTAGTGTTTGGTGCATACTGCACAGTTGTCCCTCCTGTCCAATGGTGCCCAGTGCCTGCTGCTGCCCCCTAAACCCTCTGGTGTCCTGTGCCTGTCAGTGCCTAGAAGTGCTCACTGCTCATCAGTGCATGCCGCCCAGTGCCAAGTGGTGTCCAGAACTATCCAGTCGTGCTCAAGATCCACAAATATTCACCTGGAGCCGACTGCCAGCTGAAGGAGTCCCCCACTCGCCCCCTCCACTGTGCCCCCTCTTCCTTTCCTGGGGGACTCCTGGAGTCCCCCAGTCACCGCCCTCTGTTGTGCCCCCCCTCCGCTCCCCCAATCCTGGCTCATGGGGAAAAATCTTCCTTGTCCTCCTTTTACCTGTAAGCAGGTAGCAGGGAGCCTCCTTGGAATTAATAAATAAATTCTATGTGGTCTTACATAGAGTTTATTAACCCCAAGGAGGCTACAATCTGCAGACTCTCCCTCGCCACTCCCAGCCCTCTCCGAAGCCTCCTCACACTCCTATGCTTCCACTCCTGACCTCAAAGGATCACCTCTGCTCAAGGTAAGTCCACCCCCTATTTCCCTATCTACCTACCTGCCTCCCTCCCCATCCACCTACTTACCTGCGTGCTTCCCTATCTGTCTACGTACCTGCCTGCCTGTTTCCCTATCTGTCTACCTATCTGCCTGCCTCTTTCTCTACCTACCTATGTTAAAGTCACTTGATGGTTTCTGTTGCGGCAAACTGCCTTGTTAGTTTCTTATGTGCTTGGATTGGTATACTGTATGTTAAAGTCACTTGCATGGGTTCTGGTGCTGCAGATTGCCTTGGGAGCGTCTTGTGTGTTTGGGTTGGAATCATGTATGTTAAAGTCACTTGCATGCTCCTGTGCCATCCTATTCATTACTCAGAAGTAAGCCCATTGAGTTCAGTGTGATTTATTCCTGCATGCATAGGAATACAACTAAGGGTTAAAATGGTCATTAGGACATAGAGAACTGGTTGTTAAAAAATTTGAAGCCCACCACTGTGTAAAAGTCTAGATAATTCAAAATCTTTCAGGTAAACGTTGAGAAATACTGAGCAAATGTGATAAAATCTTACAAATCAGATATCTTGTAAGAAAGGACTCGTCAAACTCCAGATCTTAGGTTTGTTTTATTCCTTCTCTGTGAGAAGCAGCTATTTCTGTTCCCTAGGCACACCCATATTGGTGGTTATCTTAATAATCATCTACTTGATTCTATATTATTATTATTATGGTGGTAATTTTCACAGTTGTTCACTTTCATTGTTCATAGCTGCTTCCGAAAGCAGAACTAGAACCAATGGGTACAAACTGCAAGAAAGGAGACTCCGGCTGGATATCAGGAAAAAAATTCGTGAGGATGGTTCGGCAGTGGAAGAGATTGCCAAGGGAGGTGGTGGACTCTCCCTCACTAGGGATCTTCAAGCAGAGGCTCGACGAGAACCTGATGGAGATGCTCCAGGTGGAATTCCTGCTACAGACAGGAGGTTGGACTAGATAGATAGATTTGTTTATTGGCCAAGTATAATCTCCATACCCGGAATTTTGCTTCGGCAACGACTGCATACATACAAACACCAACTCATAAATAACAAACAATACATACAAAACATACAATCAGATAAGAACACTGCTTCAGTATTCTCCAATAATCCCTCAGCATAGTTGTTGGTTCAGCAATTTAATGGCACAAGGAAAAAAACTATCCTTGTGCCTAGATGTCTTAGTGTACAGAGTCCTATATGGGTGTACAGAAGGAAGAAGCTCAAACAAGATGTGGCCAGGGTGAAGAGGGTCCGCAGCAATGACCCACTGGATCCCTTCCAGCTCTAGGATTCTATGATTCATTATAAAATTATTTCCTTTGGTGGGAAGACAATATTGTATTATATTAGAAAAATGCATATAGTAAAAATAAACTACAGCAAAGAACTTTCTTCTGTCTTGCATTGTGTGATTAGTAAAACAGTATCACACATCCAACGGGGAATAAAAGCTCTTACTGAGGATTGTGTTGTTCTGGTCTTTGTTGCCATGGTGCTCCTGCTCTCTACTAGGTTCCAATGAAGCCCAGAGTTTTAACTTTGCATCAGACAAAGAAGTTTATTCAGTTTCTCATCCTCTGAATATTTTTCTTCCCGACCCAATTACACACACACACACACACCTCCAAGTGACAGATCCTGGAATGAAATTACAAAAGGAATTTTTTTGTATGTTATCTTATCAGCTTTGTTTATGGTACTTTGATACTGTGAGATTGTACATTTTGTGTATATAATGTTCCCCATTGTATAAATGGTAATCCATCTGGACACCCAATACTATGTTATATAATTTGAAATATTCTGTGGATAAAAAAGTGGGAAAACAGTAAGTGAATACATATCCATTAAAATCAACATAAAGAGGTAGACTGAAGAGAAACCAAGATTTCCCACAGAGATTTATTTATTCCTGATGCTTGTTGTTGCTGTTTAAAAGCTTTATTACAAACAATGAGCACACAGCAAGGTGCAATAGAAGAATTTTATTATAACAGCCATGGGAATGGCATACAAAATGGTTGTGGTGTAATTTTTCTGTTTTCCATTGACTCTGCTGTTTTAAAACTACAGCCTGAAAATACACATGGAGGCAATTTTTGTGATGATAGATTGTATTCATTTTTTAATGTACTCCATATTTTTTTATTCTACCCATGTTTACATTTGCAGTTTTTGTAAGCAGGGCAAGAGAACTTACGATAAGCACTTACTATGTTCACTGCAAATATTTTTAAGTATACTAGGAGCACAATCCTAACCATGTCTACTCAAAAGTAAGCACCATTGTTTTCAATGGGTCTTACTCCCAGGAAAGTGTCTTTAGGATGGCAGCCTAGGTGTTGTTTACAGACAAAATGGAGGCAGATCTCCTAAGGCAAAAAAAAAAAAAACACCCTTAGGGCAGAGATTATTAATTCTATCATTCTAAGTTTTCCCATAGTGGGTAGCACCATAACAAACTTGCCAAGCATTTTTACCCAAAAGCTGTTTTACACAGCTTGTAGAATTTTTTTGATTTACTATATACAGGAAACTACACCAATAATAATAATAATAATAATAATAATAATAATAATAATAATAATAATAATAATAAAACTTTGTTATATCCTGCCTTTCTCATGGAGGGACTCAAGGCGACTTACAAAACAATCCATAAAAGCATCAACAATAAAATCCAATTCATTAAAACAGTTAAAACAGGCATCTTAAAAACAAATATAAAACATCTACATTAAGTCATTGATTAAAACCATAATAAAAGAGTTGTGCAGTAGAAGTAGCCAGTCTAAAAAAACCAGCAGACTATAAGGCTCAGAAGGCTGTTCTAAAGAGAAATGTTTTTAGGCCAAGCTGAAAAGTTTTGAGGGAGGGAGCAGTTTTTAGATCAAGAGTGAGGGAATTCCAGAGGGTTGGTGCAACTACTGAGAAGGCCCTGTTTCTTACCACCTCCCCATGTACATGCCTAGGTGGTGGTACTTGAAGCAGAGCCTTCTCTGATGACTTGCGGAAACGGGCCGGATTTTATGGAAGTAGATGGTATTATACCAGCTGTATTATACCTAAGTTTGTGAATATTGTTGCATTCAGTCTGACTCAATCATGTTGCTACGTACTTTCAATTAAATCAATACTTTGTGTAGTCTGGGTGCAGCCAGAGTTGTAGCCCCTTTCTTCAAACAAGCCGGCTACCAGGTGGAACAAGGTGGAGCCAGCCAAGGGTATACCATTACACCTAGCTTGGAATTGAGTCAGCCCTATGAGCATAAGTTGACTCCAGAAGTTGTATGTGTTTTACCCTTCTTCAGGCTAATACGGGTGTAACAGGTCAAACTGAATCAGTAAGGCAAATGGGAAGCAAGCAGGTAAGTAAGTAAGTAGTACAGTGGCACCTCACGTAACAAATTTAATTCGTTCCGGAAGCATGCTTGTTATGTGAAACGCTCTTTATGTGAAGCAGACTTTTCCATAGGAAAAAATTGAAATTCAGATGATTGGTTCCACAGCCCAAAAATATTCATATAAAAATATTATCTGTGTGTAAAAATGATGACAACACTGTAATTGAAGTCTACTTAGGCTGCAATCCTAAAGACACTTTCTGGGAGTAAGACCCATTGAACACAATGGGGCTTACTTCTGGGTAGATATGGTTAGGAGGCTGCAATCAAAGACACTTGCCTGGGAGGTTTTCCTGGGCTGTTGCTGGTGGTTCAAGGTGGCCAGTGGAGGCACTTCGGGGCAGCTGCCTCTGGCACCCCCAGGCAACTGCCCTCAAGATGGGAGCAGTTAGAGGCAGCAGCGCTGGTCAGCAGCCCTTTTAAATAGCCTCCACGTGGAGCATTAGGCGCCAGAGGGGTTTGCTTGGTATGTGAAGCAGATTTGTTATGTGAAGCAGGATTCCTTGGAAATTTAGACTTGTTACGTGGAACATAGTTTATGTGAGTCACCACTGTACTATCATAGCATTTAACTAACAGCCCAACTAAGGGCACAATCCAGAGCAAGTTCAGCCTGCTCTGCCCTAACTGTTCTCTCCTAACTATTCTGTATCCAGAGTAGAAAGTTATGCTGTATCCAGAGAGTCGGGAAGCCTGGGCTGCTCTAACTGCTCCATAGCACATGGGGAGGACTTGCTCCTGAGGAGACACCCCTCAGATCACACTGAACAAGGAATAGCTGTGGTGCCTACAGTGGTAATACAACTCTGTGCATCACCTGGTGCAGGTCTGTCTGTCTGTCTGTCTATCTACAGTATTTATATACCGCTTTTCAACTGAAAAGTTCACAAAGCGGTTTACAAGAAAATGAAAAAATTAATAGCTAATTAATAGCTAATGAGTGCCTGTCCTAAAAGGGCTCACAATCTAAAGTGCAAAAAGATGCTATTCACATGTACCTGGGAGAAAGCCCCATTGATTATACTGGCACATGCATCAGAGACATCCATAGGATCGGGCTTTTAATCTCCCCTGCTAACACAGTTGCATCAATAGAGCACATAGGGAATGTTGCAGGAGGTGCAACCCAGAGAAGTCCTTGAGATAAAGTAAATTTTGTGTTCTAGAAGGTAACTAACACAAACACTGATATTTAAAAAGAGATCCAGGAAGGATCTAAGACTTTCCAGGGTAGTTGGCTTTCTGACAATTCTTGATAAAAATTTATATGGTTAGAAAACAAACTGCTCCCATCCTCTATAGGAGTTGCTCATATATGCCATGACACTTGACAGAATCATTTATAAAGGTTATAAAGCAAGACAGAAAATTCTTTTGTTTATGGTTAGACTTCTATAGGTTAAGGTGGAAAAAGACATTATAAAGACAGAACTCACTCCCAGAGTGAAATGCTCTTCCTGCAGTTAAAACCATGTTCCATTAATAGATACGAATACACTAAATATGTCTTCTGGAAGACCAGGAAGTAAAAAAAAAAAGCTACTGTAAGAGTGAGAAAGAGAAGCCAAGTTATTATAATATATATTTAGTTACATATGAGTTACTGACTACCAGAGAGACATGGAGTTCTGACAAAACAATTACAACAGTTATGATTCATCTTGGAATACCCGTAAAACATTACGAAAGTTCCAGCAAAACATGTAATCCAATTCCATTTCTGGAGGAATAACGCAAAGATAAAGAATGTTGATTGATGCTAATATAGATTACACTGAGATTAATTAGAACTGCAAGGGCATCAGAACTCTTAAGAATTTACCATTTTTATACCCTTTTTATACCCTTTTTATACCCATTTTATACCCCTTTGCCACCAAATTTCATTTAAAGCAACATTGGAGGCTAATCAAGCATCGCTGTATAGGTAGACTATGTGTAAACCTTGGAGGGAGATCTTCAAAAGCTTCAGTAACACTTGTGAAATTTCTCTACGGATTCTGTGCAAAGATAGGTTGTGTGCCAGGCTGGGCCAAAGGAACATCTGAGGCAAGTTTGGAGGCTTTTGTTCAGGCAAAAAAATCAATGGAATTCTGAGGGTGGCAAAGACTTCCAAAAAAGTCAGTGTAATATCTCCATGAGGTCCCCCTTGTTCCTATTTAAAAGCTTCATCATCATCACTCTAAAGTTCTTTGTCTTTCAAAAAATGTAATTGTAGTTGTTATTAAATGATTGCCAAATCTTTGACAGATGGATGCAGTCACTGCCCAAGAGGTTTACATCCAAGTTACTCGTGTCTTTTGCTTCCTTGTTTTGGATACACCTTCAATGACAGAGCCTGCATTTTTAAGTTCATGTGGTTGACTTTGGAGATACTGAGTTGTGTGGGTTTGTGAACTATGAGTGATGACAAAACTCTACTTTGTTAGGCTGCTTTACATTCCTCCCTTCTGACTTCTTCCTTATACAGTTGCTTCATACACCAGTACTGTCTGCTTAAAGTATTTCAAGTCTCTAATTCTATTTTTCCCTTTTTCTAATCTCCCAGAAAGATGGAAATATAAAATACTTCAGCAATTTGGCCAGATTTCACACCACCTGTTTTTTCCCTATGTAGATACTTTTATCTCATCTTAGTGTAAGAATAGTTCTGTTTGATCGCTGTGTCCACCCACCGTATCATGATAAGAAAAGTCAATTGTACCAGTGCTTAATCTGTAGAGGAGAAAACATTTCGAAAAATGATAATTGAAAGAGGGAAATAAATAAAGTCCATAAGATCCACAGATGTAGTCATGGTGAAATAGGATTAGTCTACTGATAGTATAGGACATGTCACTGTCCCCATTATCTGCCACTATGTACATGCAGCAGCTTCTACCTCCTGACATGGAATAAGGGAAGTTTGACTCCACGGGATCTTCAATGCCTCTGCATGTCTTTCCTTCAAAAGACCTCCCTAGGGCCTCAATTCTATGCCTTATTCATCTGTCCAGGTCTCTTCCTTTGGCCCAAGTACTCCTACATGGCTTCTGTGCTAGAAGACCTGCCCAGGTTTCTGAAGGTTCAAATACAGGGGCTTCATCATTGGCTTTTGAGGCTGCAGGCGTTCTCCCCTTTTCTCCTCTGTTTCATCATTTGCTTTGTTCCTTTCCTTCTCCTCCTCTCCCATCATAATTTCTTAGGCTTACCAGCAGCCCCACTGTGCCAAGCTGGTCACATTCCGGTACTTCACCTGCTCTAATGGGTATGTACAAATGGGCATGTACAAATGTGCTATCAGCACACTTCCTGTACATACAATTTATTAATTCCAAGAAGCCTTGATGCTTCCTGCTCACAAGGAAAAGGGGGACAATGAGGATTTTTTTCCAGGACACAATGTCCAAAAAGAGGACCTGTCCTGAAAAAAGAGATCATGTGTTCACTCTGTCTGAACTCCATTCTACCATGAACCTGATGCAGTGGTCCAGCAAAGGGGGCATCCTAAGCAAACTGTGTCATGCTTCAAATGCGCCACAAGCATATTCATGACTTTATGATGGGGCTGGTCAGAGATCCTAGAGTCTCTTGACCATGTTGAAGGTCTGGTTTAGAGGGTTGAGCCAATTTTAATTACTCAAAGGTAAGATCTGAAGGTCGCTGGCTTGAAAACATTGAAGCTGCATGAAGAGAGAAGTTGCTGCTGGGTTGTAGAATGTGTGAGGATAAGAAAGGTAGCCGCAGCTGAGTGTCCTACTAGGCAAAACAGAAGCCAGTGAGATCAGACATTAATGTAAACATCTTACAATGTCAGCAACAGACATTCTAAGATTTTGAAATAGAGAATCTCTGTAATTGTAAAACCCTTTCAAGAAGCCTGCCCATGTAAACCGCCTTGAAATAAAGTCAGGGGAGAAAATCTAATGAGCTAAAAAAAAAGGTGATACTATAAATACCTGTGCTTGTTGTTTGTTTCCTGGAGCCCCTTGACTGGGTATGAGGATCTTTTCTCTTGAGGGTGCTCCTTGACAGGATATGGGGACCATTCTATCCAGGGTGCCCCTTGACTGTTTCTGGAGACCTTTCTCTCCAGAGTGTCCCTTGAATGGGTGTAGAGACCTTTCTCTACACCTGACTGGCACCAGTCAGGGTGCCACCTGACTGGGTGAGGGGACCCTTCTATCCAGGGTGCCCCTTGACTGTGAGGACCTTTCTCTCCAGGGTGCCCCTTGACTGGGTCTGGGGACCTATCTCTCCAGTGTGCCACCAAACTGGGACTGGGGACCTATCTCTCCAGGGTGCCACCAAACTGGGACTGGGGACCTTTCTCTCCAGGGTGCCCCTTGACTGTGAGGACCTTTCTCTCCAGGGTGCCCCTTGAATGGGTCTGGGGACCTATCTCTCCAGTGTGCCACCAAACTGGGACTGGGGACCTTTCTCTCCGGGGTGCCCCTTGACTGTGAGGACCTTTCTCTCCAGGGTGCCCCTTGACTGGGTCTGGGTACCTATCTCTCCAGGGTGCCCCTTGACTGTGAGGATCTTTCTCTCCAGGGTGCCAGGGTTTGGGGACTATATCTTTCCCTGGAGCCTCTTAACTGGGTGTGGAGACCTCTCTGTCCAGGGTGGACCTTTCTTTCCTTCAGCGCGCACTCTCGGCATCCCTTTTCTTGTAGGCAGTCCTCTCTGCGCGCGCTTTTTCTTGTGCCCACCAGCTTGTTGCCGGGGGTGGGGGGAGCAACCCACAGGGTGTCCGTGGTCAGTGGGCAGCCCTGGGCAGGCACCTCCCCGTCTCCACCCCCTCTGGCTGGCTGGAGAGCTCCTTTCTTCCAGCTGCGCTACTTTACGCACGGGCAGGGCGAGGCGCGGAGCAGCCGCCTGCTGTCGGAAGCCGCCCCTTCCCTCCCTTGTGGTGGGCTCTGCCCGCCCTTCTCCTCCTCCTCCCCCGGGCAAGGAGGGAGGCTCAAGGAAGGCCCTTCCCTGAGGGGGCAGCTCAGCCCTCCCGGTGCCCCAGCAGCAGCTCCAGAGGGCCGCAAAGCGGGTCCCCCTTCTCCTCTCCATCCTCGCCTCCGACGCGCCCCTCCAATGGTCCAAAGCGACGCCTCCAAATCGCCTCCTACTCCGGCAAACGCGGTGCAGATGGAGCTGCTGGACAATCCCCCTGCCCTGCAGGTACCGGGCTGGGGAGGGTGAAGGGGGGCCCTCTCTCTCTTTCTCTCTCTCTCTCCTGGGCAACTTTGCCTTCCCTTTCAGGCTTCCATCTTTCAGCCAAGCAAGCTGAAGGAGGGGGATGGAGATGGGAGGACGGAAGGGGAGAACCTGCTTCAGTCACAGCAAGTCCCAGGATGGAGGGAGGGGGAGATTGGGGGGTCAGTCCATTCCACCCCACCGCATTGGGACTCGTGGAGCCCGATCCTCTCCACACTTTCCTGGGAGTAAGTTTCATTGACTACCATGGAACTTCTAGACATAGGATTGAGCTCTCAGGCTCCAATCCTCTCCACACCTTCCTGGGAGTCAGCTCCACTGACTACAGTAGGACTTATTTCTGAGTAGGCATGCATAGGATTGCATGCCTTAGGCTCTGATCCTCTCCACGCTGTCCTAGGAGTCAGCTACTATAATGTAGTCAGTGACTACAATGGGACTTCTAGGCATAGAATTGAATTTTCAGGCTTTCATCCTCTCCACACTTCCCTAGGAGTCAACTCCATTGACTATAATGGGACTTCTAGGCATAGGATCTCAGGCTCAGATCCCATCCACACTTTCCTAAGAATCGGCTCCATTGACTATAATGGGACTTCTGGGCATAGGATTGGGCTCTCACATTTCAATTCTCTCTACACTTCCCTGGGAGTCAGCTCCATTGATTACAGTGGGACTTGTTTCTGAGTAGACAGACATAGAATAGGATTCTCAGGCTCCAATCCTATCCACTCTTCCCTGGAAGTCAGTTGCATTATCTACAATGGGACATACTTCTGAGTAGACATTTGTAGGATTGGGCTCTCAGGCTACGCTGAGACCCATGGAAGTGACTTTTAGGTAGGTTGTATGGCATTGGTAGTCTGACAACCCTAGTGCTAGCATTATGCTCAGAGTCACTGTGTTCACTGGCACTTAACCTAATCCTATGAATGCCCAGGGTGACCAGATGACCGGAAAAACCCGGATTTGTCCGGATTTTTAGCCTCCTGTCCGGGTGTCCTACGTTTTGGCTTCATTGTCCTACATTTTGGCTTCATTTTGAAACTTCACGATAGTGCACAGTACCCCATCATGCCATATGTCGTTGGATTCGTATTGAAGAGCAGAATCCAATGCAAAAATCAGTTTTGAGATAACTCCTTTCTATCAAAAGTTATGGTCAAAAAACAGAAAAACAAAAACAAGAAAAATACATTTTTTGGCAATTTTTTTCAGCGGGTAGGAATTTTGGCCTGGGATTAGGAATTTTGGCCTTGGGGTTCAGGAATTTTGGGTTTGGCATCTGGTCACCCTGTGAATGCCTGCTTACAAGTATATTCTATTAAGTCAATGAGACTTGCTCTCAGGAAAGTAGGGTTAGGTTTGTAGTTAAGGTGCATGCTTATGCATGTTTACTCAGAAATACATCCCATTATAATCAATGGGACTTATTTTCAGGAAAATGAGGATAGGATTGCAGCCAAGGACAATGTCTACTTAGAAGGAAGTCCTATTGTGTTTCACTGAGGCTTCCAGGAAATTGCGGTTAGGATTGCTGTCTTATTCCCCTGCAAGCGCCTGTACAATAAGGATCAGAAGTCAATCCCTTAATGTTCAGAGCGGCTGCCTCATGATTGTGCAGTGCAGTTGTATACACACTTTTGAGTAAGCCGTGTTGAACTCGGTGAGACAGATTCTTGAGTCAATAGAGCGAGTATTATAGGGCGAGTTAATTGGAGGATGGCAGCTCTTTCCCCACCCTTGGTTTTGTGCTCTCAGATGCAGAAGTTGAGAGGAACATTTTTTTGGCATAAAAATATGAATTGAACTGTGGGGAACAAAACACTTTGTCATCCTTCTTCATTATTTCTGATAATAAACACAGTAGCTGGTGACCACGCATGAGGACTTGCTTGTGTGAATAGACAATTGCAAATAGAACACCACAGGAAAAACAAATTACGTTTTTCCAACACAGTATTGTAAAGGATCCGGTTCACACCAGACTGGATGCCAATCAACAAGTACAGCTAAATCAAGTGATGTAGTTGCATGTGGGAAACCAGGCCAGAACGGGTATGAATCGCCTATTATGGGCTTGTGTATGTGCATTTAGACAATAGGTGTCAAACACAAGGCTTGCGGGCCAAATCTGGCCCACCTTGCTATTTTATCTGGCCCACTAGAGCTTCTCAGGCTACACTTTCCTGGGAGAAAACCCCATTCACTATAATGGGACTTGCTTATGATATACAGAAAATTGGACTTTGATCCTTGGGAGACACCATTAATGCTAACTTCAGCCCTCTATATGAAATGAGATTGACACCCCTGATTTCGACCTATCAAAGATTTTGTTAAACCGTAACTCTGTCCTTTAAAGGAAAATGTGAACAGCATGAAATACCTAGTTCTGAAAGCTGCTGGGAAGGGCCAGCTTCCTTTTATTCAGATAGAAAAAAACATGTTTCCCCATATAGGTACATGCTGCAGGGAGTTGTGACCAATGAGGAGTTCTGTTCCATGTGTGTTTTTAAACATGTATGAACACTAACTGTTCATACATGTTTAAAAACACACATGGAACAGAACTCCTCATTGGTCACAACTTAGGTGTCCACTAAATGTTTTTAGTGAATTTGGTAGGTGTGGATATTAAAAATATATCGGTTATTTCTTGTCAACTATCTTTGATTACCTTTGTAATTATGGTAATAGTGGAGTGGAGAAAATAGCTAATTAGAGACCTTAATTCTTGTTGAGATGGCATGGAATTAGCATGTAATAGAATGATTTTTAAGGGTGCAATCCTAACCAAATTAGGCCTGCATAACTCAGCTGGTATAACTTTCCAGGGTGGTGTGGGGAGGTTGGCGCATGTCTGTGCACTGGCCTAATCCCCCCAAAAGTGGTGCAGAAGTGCCTTATGGCACTTTTGTGACACCCCCAGGCCAGCATGGGACTTGTGCCAAACTTATACTGGCCTAATTGGGCGTTAGGATTGTCTAAGAAAATTCTCAAATTCATTCACTGCTTTCTGATGGTTTGTTTTCTTATTGTCCTGCTCCTTGAACACTTTTCAGTTATACCCAGAAGACATTCATTCAACACATGCTCTGCTCTTTCAACCTTCCTGCTGTACTAAAGGCTAAAATTGCTTTCCTCTATGTTGATTTGCATGTAACATGATGATTCCGTTTTGGTGTGTGTGTGTGAGAGAGAGTGCTCTCACACCAGGTCTGGATCTATTCTAATTCCCAAAGGCATTAATGGGAGTCCAATTGTAGAAATCTTCATGTGACAGCAGAAATTTGCAAGAAAAACGTAATTTGCAGTTGGCTAGCTAAAAAAAGGATTGGAAGCAACATTAGTTATCTAAAGAAAATGAGGTTTTCAACTGTCTCTGCTTTTTCAACTGTTTCTGCTTTTTAACATGGTCTGATCTCTAACCCATCAAATAAGGAGTGCGATGCATGCACCTTTTAATGTGAGCAGATCATGATGTTCAAGACTTGCTGAAACCCAAAGCAATTGACAGCATCGGAAAAGTACACATAGTTTGGACTATGTCAGCTTGAATGCTGTCTTCCAAATACTAGGTGTCCATAAGTTTTAGCAGTTTTGTACCTTGGTACCTTAGTTTATGAACATAATTCATTCTGGAAGCAAGCTTGTGATCCAAAACGCTTGTATATCAAAGAAAAATTTTTCTAAGAAACAATAGAAACTCAATTTGTTCCACAACCCAAAAATATTCATAGAAAAATTATTACAATACAGTAACAAAATACAAACTGCACAAGCAGTTAAGACGCTATGCCTGTTAACCAGAAGGCCAAGGTTCGAGACCGAGGTTGGCTCCACAAGACAGGGTGAGCTCCTGTCCTTAGCCCAGCTCTGCCTTTCCATTGGACTAATTCAGTGGCTTGGAGAGGGGGGATTTGCTGCTTGGGTAACAGCCTATCCTCCATAACAATCTAAACCAGGCTTTCGTGCTTCGCATGCAGCGTATGCAGTGCAGAGCACGATACCATAGTCTTTCAAGACTGACGGAGGCCTGCTTAATAGAGAAAATACAAAATCTGAAGAAAAATAAAACAAATTAACCTGTGCTTACAGCAGAATCCTAACCATATCTACTCAAAAGTAAGCCCCATTGTGTTCAATGGGTCTTACTCACAGGAAAGTGTCTTTAGGATTACAGCCGTAGTCAGGCTGTATCTGCCCTCTTACACAGGAGTGAGCCCCACTGATTATACTGTTGTTGAGCTTACTTCAGAGTAGACGTTCAATGCTAGGTCTCTCAGGCTCTTCTCCATTGCTCCCTTTTACATAGTACTGAGTTCCATTGACTGTAATAGGCTTTCTTCAGAGAAGACATGCATAGGCTGTTCTCTCAGGAGAGGCTGAGCAGGTTCTGGCAGAGCTGAAACAGGCCATATCATGGCTGGGACTTTTTTTGCTTGTTTAATAAGACGTCGCTTGTTTAGTCAAAATTTATTGGAAATGTTTGCTTGTCTTGAATAACGCTCTCAATCCAAGGTTTTACAGTATTAATTTCTACGCATTTTTGTAAAAATTCCTGTTGTAAATTTGAATGTGAAAAGAGCCATGTGTTTTAAGGAGATATGCCGTTTGTTCAGATGAAGCGTGAGAAGTTAACTACTGTGCTTTTTAGATTCCAACTTCTGTCTCTGCCTTTCAATATCCTCAAAAAAGAGAACAATCACACACTTTATGCCTACATATGTCTGTGAAAGATGTATCCTTATCATATGTATGGGTAGATCTAGTTTTGAATGATCTAGTTTGGTGAACTCACCTGTTGTAGATTATGCTACTGTGTCTTAAAACCATCAGGTGTATCTATCTGTGTTATAATTTTAATTTTTTAAAAACTCTATTACATCTTTTAAACTGTTTTGACTACATAGAAGAACAAAAATTACAAGTTAGCAAGAATTCCCGAAAGTCCTTTTTTTAAAAAAAGGAAAAATACTTGTCATGTTCCAATTTTATACTTTAGCTTTTCCATTACAAAGTTGGTGGTGATAAATCAAGGTTGTGTTTTTCTCTCTGACAAATCCTTTTGTGATCTTACGTGACCATGATTTTTGAGTGTTAGGCTGAAATCCTAACCTCCATTCAGGGAGGCATAAACCCGGGCATAAGTCCTGTGCTGCCCTGGGGGTGTCACAAAAGTGCTGTAAGGCACTTCTGTGCCACTCCTGGGGGTAGGGGGTTAGGCCAGTGCACTGACGTGTGCATGCTTCCCCAGATCATCAAGGGAACGGGTTATGCTGCCTTAAGTTGATAGGATTGCACCTTAGTAGTAGAGAGTTAACACTAGAAAAATGTTACATTACTATATTTTCCTTCTGGGTGGTGTAAATCTAATACTGTATATTTATTCATTGCTGACCTTTTCCTGGAAATATTAAAGCTGAATTAATAAAATTTGTATTTTTTACAATTAGGCTTGCTCCCAAGTTTCCTGTTGTTTTTTTTCTGAATGAGAATCAGGATGCAAGGAAGATAACACAAGTTTTTCAGTTTTCCATAATTTTAATTATCTATAAAACAGAAAATTGCTCATTGCCTACTATTTGTTGTCTCAGAAGCAGATAAGAGTGCCATATATGAAATTATTTTATGACTTGATAATCGATCATCAAGATGTAGGCTATCTTGAGGTGATAATTTGAATGCTAATCAGTCTGCATAATTTGTCTATCAATTTTAGCCGTATTTTTTTTCTTCTAGAGATCACTGTGCTTTGATGGAAAATGAGGCATTAATCCCAGGACTTTCTCCTGAGTAGTCCTATGGAAAGCAATGACCCAGCTGCATCCAAGTTAATGGTATATAATTGGCAATTCAAAGGTTATGGATAATTTTTAAAGGAAAAGTGTTTTCAATAAGTAAAAGTATAGTGCTAGAGGAAGGAGAAAATAATAACCATCATTGCTTGCTGCTTATTAGACAAATAGACTTGTTTGGAAGGTAATGCTATTTGAATAAACATGCCATTGAAGGTTGGTCCAGGATTTGTACACTCCTGTTTTATACTTTTGTATTAGTAATGATCCCAATAGTAAACCAAATTGAAAGCAGTAGCAAACAAAATGTCTGGATTCACTAGCAGGCCTCCGTCAGCCTTGAAAGACTATGGTATCGTGCTCAGCGCTGCATACGCTGCATGCAAAGCACGAAAGCCTGGGTTGGATTGTTATGGAGGATAGGCTGTTACCCAAGCAACAAATCCCCCTCTCCACGCCACTGAATTAGTCCAATGGAAAGGCAAATAGGATTGGATCCAGCTGGCATTGCAGAGCTGGGCTAAGGACAGGAGCTCACCCTGTCTTGTGGGGCCGACCCAGGAATCGAACCCTGGCCTTCTGGTTAACAGGCACAGTGTCTTAGCCACTTGTGCCACCCACAGCCCACATGAACCTATTGGATTCACTAGAACCTATTGGAAAATCATTAGAAAGTAGTTTAATCATAAACAAATACAGTAAAACCTTGGACTGAGAGTAACTTGGACTGAGAGCTTTTTGCAGGACAAGTAAATATTTCTAATAATTCTGACTTAGCAAGCAAAAAAAAAAAACTCCTGGTTGGGTTATGGCAGGTTTTGGCGCTCTGCTCTCCTAGAGACCAGCTTATGCATGTCTGCATTGAAATAAGCATATTACTGTCAGTGGGGCTCATTCCTGGGTAAAGAGGGCAGATGGCAGTCTAAGAGACTAAGAGCACAATCCTACACAATCCTAAACATGTCTACTCAAAAGTAAAACCTCTTTGTATTCAATGGGTCTTACCCCAAGGAAAGTGTCTTTAGGATTGCAGTCTATGACCGTAATCCTAAAGAGACTTTCTTGGGAGTAAGGCCCATTGAAGAAAATGGTGCCTACATTTGAGTAGACATGGTTAGGATTGTGCTCTTAGTACAGGTTAATTTGTTTTATTTTTCTTTCTATTTTGTATTTTCTTTTATTTTGTATTATATTAAAGTATTGTAGGAATTTTTATATGAATACTAGTGAAAATATAACCGCATTAAGGGAGTAGAGCACTTGAGATTGTAGATAGCAATTTGTATGTAATCCTTATTGTGATGCTGTTTTTTCATAATAAAAACTGTATACCTATTTTTGCACCTGCCTGTGTATGCATGTATATTTTATATGCATATTTTTGAGGCTGTGGAACCAATCATCTGAGTCTCCATCACCTCCCACGGGAAAATCCGCCTCACCCAAAGAGCGCCTCACGCAACAAGCATGCTTTCGGAACGAATTAAACTTGTAATCTGAGGCTCCACTGTGTGTGTGTCACAGGAAGGACGAGGGTATAGCATGGGGTGTGGCCTGCCATGGGCAGCAGGGCACCAGGGGCGCCACTGACACTCCTCTGGTGACCCCTCCCCAGTCACCCCCTCCCATGCTCCTCTGGCTTTCCCCGGAGACCTGAAATTGTTGCCTGTGCACAGTGGAAGGCTGAGGAGCACCTCAGGGTTGTTGGGCTCTCCTCCCCCCTGATGTCACAGAAGGACTCCACTCCCAAACCCCATTGACTCCAGTGGGGCTTATTCCTAAGCTCACATGTGCAGGGCTGGGCTGCTTCCCCAGCAGAGGCAGCAGTGCCTGTGTCCCTCTCAGGGCTGCCCCCCCCTCCCAGTGACATCACAGTTGCTGCCTCCTCTCCCCACCTCAAGAGGGACCCCGCCCAGCCTTTCCCTGTCAGCTTGTGCGGCACAGTGGGTTCAGCCTGCCTTCAAGACCTAGTTCTTAGAGGACTGAGATCGAGGGCGTGTCTCAGCACCTCGACGGGCTCTGTGTATGAAGACAGGTACAATATAATGGAGTCCCACACCGCCCCATGTGGACTCAGAAAAGCCATGATTGGGCGATCGACCAATCATGACTCTTCTGTGTTCCGCGTGACTTCTCCTCCCCATCCCTCCCTCTCCCCCTCCCCCTTCCCTCTCCCCCTCCCCCTTCCCCTCTCCCCCTCCCAACCCCCTCCCAGGGAGGAAAAGTGCAACTGACGAGGTTCCATCGCCTTGGACGCAAGGTGGTGTGAAATGACCGCTCTTTTTGACCGGCTACCTTCATCCCAAGGGTGTTCTGTACAGTGATGGTGACCCAGCAGACAGAATGAGAGCCCCTGGCTGTCTGTCTGTCTGTCTCATTTTCAGAGCACCATTTGCAGACCCATTAGCTATTAATTAGCTATTGTTTTCCTGCATTTTTTGTAAAGTGCTTTGTGAACTTTTTAGTTGAAAAGCAGTATATAAATACTGTAGATAGATAGACAGAAAGATAGGTAGGGATGGAGGGAGGGAGGAATAGATAGATAGACAGACAGATTGACAAGGATGGAGGGAGGGTGGAAGGGAGGAACAGATAGAAGGGGATTGCAGGGGATGTTGGAATGGGTTGGTGGCCTTTCCTGGCCGGTGTTTGGAGTTTGACCGTTAGAGGTTGCAGGGTGTGGCGGGGGTGGCGGGAGACTCCTGAAGCCGAGTGCTAGCTCCGGGAGTCCCCCAGAAATGCTGTACAGGCGGTGGGTGCTGCTCCAGGGGGCCTCTACTGGCCGTCGCTGAGCTGGGAGGCCCATTGTAGACTGTGTGAAGGCCTCTAGTGAAAGGTGCGCGTGCAGCTCAGCTGTGCATGCAATTTAAAAATGGCCAGGGGGGTTGAAAGGGTAGGAATTGCACGTGCAGAAAGGTGTCCATGCAATTCCAAGCTGGTGGCGCCCATGCTGCCGGTTTGGGGTGGGGGGTCCAA
The DNA here is from genome assembly GCA_030015325.1 of Cryptoblepharus egeriae. Taxonomy (NCBI): domain Eukaryota; kingdom Metazoa; phylum Chordata; class Lepidosauria; order Squamata; family Scincidae; genus Cryptoblepharus; species Cryptoblepharus egeriae. The sequence continues at coordinate 19,915,156 of JAREYC010000004.1, read as the reverse complement.
TCTTAGCTAATTAACGGTTCACTAGGATTGGGCCCAAAGTAACAACCAGTTCTTGTGAACTGGTGCAAACCGGTTGGGGCCCACCTCTGGACATGATCCTATGCTGTCTACTTGAAATCAAGTCCCATTGTATCCAGTGGGGCTAACTTACAGGAAAGTGGGGTGGAGTGGGGTCCAGGCAGGGAAGGTGGTGATGGGGGAGAAGAGGGGTAGTTGTAATGGGGTTGAGGCGGGGGGGGCCTTCCTTGGGAAAAAGGGGTTTCTATGGAGAAGATTCCAGAGGTGGTCCAGGACAGAGGTTCTCCCCTGGCTGATGGTGGCTGCTGCGGGGGCTCAGCTGGCTTGCTTGAGGATACTGCAGGAGGCTGGGTGGGGAGGCTCAGACATGCTTTCTGGGGAGACTCTGAGGATGCTGCTGCCTGTGCATCCCTCTGCTGGTACTGCATGCAGGAGAAGCGGTCCTGCCTCAGCCACCTGAGCCCAGCCAACGGGCATTTGTCTTAAAAGCACTTTGACCTTAGAAGGCAGAATTTCATATAAATTTTAGTTTGTCTAAAGCATTTGTCTCACAGGGCATTCATCTTACAAGGGCCTACACAGATCAATCTTCTATATATATAAAAGAGAAGTCACTCACTGACTGACTGACCGACTCATCACCGCCCCGCCAAAACCGCTAGGCCCAGAAGTGTGAAACCCGGAGTGGGTGTTCCCTCCGTGACCGAGGTGTGCACCAAGAACCGGTTTTAAGAAATTCCAACCGGAAGGGGGTGAAAAGGGACGCAACGCGTTTTCCTCCGTTAAGGGAGTAAAATTTCCCCATATGCCATCCTCTACTGCACATCGACCCCCCATGCACATCGCCTCCCTGTGCCTTTGATGAGGCACATGTGCCCCCCCATGCGCCCCCAAGCTCAGCATCCTCCCCAGTGCAACCCCTCCCTCTGAACAACGTTATTTATAACAAGCGCACCTGACACTGAGCACCAAATTGGCTGGATGTTGGTCAGTTTTCCATGTTAAGTAGAAGACAAAAAACACGTTGCACCCCTTTTCAGCCCCTTAAAGGTTAAATTTCTCCACATTGGTTCTTGGTGGGTGTTGATGCCACAGAAGAACACCCTCCCCAAATTTCATGCTTCTAGGTCTGGGGTTTGGGGCAGAGCATCCATCAGTCACCGATTCTTCAATGCAAAGTATAGGAAGGAAAAAATATTGCGCTCCATTTCACTCCCTTCCAGCTGGAATTTCCAAAAACTGGATCATGAACTGAAAATTTCAAAGTTTCAGTTTGAAACTATGTTTTCCAAAAACTGGATCATAGTCTTGAAAGACTATGGTATCGTGCTCAGCGCTGCATACGCTGCATGCAAAGCACGAAAGCCTAGGTTGGATTGTTATGGAGGATAGGCTGTTACCCAAGCAACAAATCCCCCTCTCCACGCCACTGAATTAGTCCAATGGAAAGGCAAATAGGATTGGATCCAGCTGGCATTGCAGAGCTGGGCTAAGGACAGGAGCTCACCCTGTCTTGTGGGGCCGACCCAGGAATCGAACCCTGGCCTTCTGGTTAACAGGCACAGTCTTAGCCACTTGTGCCACCCACAGCCCACATGAACCTATTGGATTCACTAGAACCTATTGGAAAATCATTAGAAAGTAGTTTAATCATAAACAAATACAGTAAAACCTTGGACTGAGAGTAACTTGGGCTGAGAGCTTTTTGCAGGACAAGTAAATATTTCTAACAATTCTGACTTAGCAAGCAAAAAAAAAAAACTCCTGGTTGGGTTATGGCAGGTTTTGGCGCTCTGCTCTCCTAGAGACCAGCTTATGCATGTCTGCATTGAAATAAGCATATTACTGTCAGTGGGGCTCATTCCTGGGTAAAGAGGGCAGATGGCAGTCTAAGAGACTAAGAGCACAATCCTACACAATCCTAAACATGTCTACTCAAAAGTAAAACCTCTTTGTATTCAATGGGTCTTACCCCAAGGAAAGTGTCTTTAGGATTGCAGTCTATGACCGTAATCCTAAAGAGACTTTCTTGGGAGTAAGGCCCATTGAAGAAAATGGTGCCTACATTTGAGTAGACATGGTTAGGATTGTGCTCTTAGTACAGGTTAATTTGTTTTATTTTTCTTTCTATTTTGTATTTTCTTTTATTTTGTATTATATTAAAGTATTGTAGGAATTTTTATATGAATACTAGTGAAAATATAACCGCATTAAGGGAGTAGAGCACTTGAGATTGTAGATAGCAATTTGTATGTAATCCTTATTGTGATGCTGTTTTTTCATAATAAAAACTGTATACCTATTTTTGCACCTGCCTGTGTATGCATGTATATTTTATATGCATATTTTTGAGGCTGTGGAACCAATCATCTGAGTCTCCATCACCTCCCACGGGAAAATCCGCCTCACCCAAAGAGCGCCTCACGCAACAAGCATGCTTTCGGAACGAATTAAACTTGTAATCTGAGGCTCCACTGTGTGTGTGTCCCAGGAAGGACGAGGGTATAGCATGGGGTGTGGCCTGCCATGGGCAACAGGGCACCAGGGGCGCCACTGACACTCCTCTGGTGACCCCTCCCCAGTCACCCCCTCCCATGCTCCTCTGGCTTTCCCCGGAGACCTGAAATTGTTGCCTGTGCACAGTGGAAGGCTGAGGAGCACCTCAGGGTTGTTGGGCTCTCCTCCCCCCTGATGTCACAGAAGGACTCCACTCCCAAACCCCATTGACTCCAGTGGGGCTTATTCCTAAGCTCACATGTGCAGGGCTGGGCTGCTTCCCCAGCAGAGGCAGCAGTGCCTGTGTCCCTCTCAGGGCTGCCCCCCCCTCCCAGTGACATCACAGTTGCTGCCTCCTCTCCCCACCTCAAGAGGGACCCCGCCCAGCCTTTCCCTGTCAGCTTGTGCGGCACAGTGGGTTCAGCCTGCCTTCAAGACCTAGTTCTTAGAGGACTGAGATCGAGGGCGTGTCTCAGCACCTCGACGGGCTCTGTGTATGAAGACAGGTACAATATAATGGAGTCCCACACCGCCCCATGTGGACTCAGAAAAGCCATGATTGGGCGATCGACCAATCATGACTCTTCTGTGTTCCGCGTGACTTCTCCTCCCCATCCCTCCCTCTCCCCCTCCCCCTTCCCCTCTCCCCCTCCCCCTTCCCCTCTCCCCCTCCCAACCCCCTCCCAGGGAGGAAAAGTGCAACTGACGAGGTTCCATCGCCTTGGACGCAAGGTGGTGTGAAATGACCGCTCTTTTTGACCGGCTACCTTCATCCCAAGGGTGTTCTGTACAGTGATGGTGACCCAGCAGACAGAATGAGAGCCCCTGGCTGTCTGTCTGTCTGTCTCATTTTCAGAGCACCATTTGCAGACCCATTAGCTATTAATTAGGTATTGTTTTCCTGCATTTTTTGTAAAGTGCTTTGTGAACTTTTTAGTTGAAAAGCAGTATATAAATACTGTAGATAGATAGACAGAAAGATAGGTAGGGATGGAGGGAGGGAGGAATAGATAGATAGACAGACAGATTGACAAGGATGGAGGGAGGGTGGAAGGGAGGAACAGATAGAAGGGGATTGCAGGGGATGTTGGAATGGGTTGGTGGCCTTTCCTGGCCGGTGTTTGGAGTTTGACCGTTAGAGGTTGCAGGGTGTGGCGGGGGTGGCGGGAGACTCCTGAAGCCGAGTGCTAGCTCCGGGAGTCCCCCAGAAATGCTGTACAGGCGGTGGGTGCTGCTCCAGGGGGCCTCTACTGGCCGTCGCTGAGCTGGGAGGCCCATTGTAGACTGTGTGAAGGCCTCTAGTGAAAGGTGCGCGTGCAGCTCAGCTGTGCATGCAATTTAAAAATGGCCAGGGGGGTTGAAAGGGTAGGAATTGCACGTGCAGAAAGGTGTCCATGCAATTCCAAGCTGGTGGCGCCCATGCTGCCGGTTTGGGGTGGGGGGTCCAATCTTAGCTAATTAACGGTTCACTAGGATTGGGCCCAAAGTAACAACCAGTTCTTGTGAACTGGTGCAAACCGGTTGGGGCCCACCTCTGGACATGATCCTATGCTGTCTACTTGAAATCAAGTCCCATTGTATCCAGTGGGGCTAACTTACAGGAAAGTGGGGTGGAGTGGGGTCCAGGCAGGGAAGGTGGTGGTGGGGGAGAAGAGGGGTAGTTGTAATGGGGTTGAGGCGGGGGGGGGGGCCTTCCTTGGGAAAAAGGGGTTTCTATGGAGAAGATTCCAGAGGTGGTCCAGGACAGAGGTTCTCCCCTGGCTGATGGTGGCTGCTGCGGGGGCTCAGCTGGCTTGCTTGAGGATACTGCAGGAGGCTGGGTGGGGAGGCTCAGACATGCTTTCTGGGGAGACTCTGAGGATGCTGCTGCCTGTGCATCCCTCTGCTGGTACTGCATGCAGGAGAAGCGGTCCTGCCTCAGCCACCTGAGCCCAGCCAACGGGCATTTGTCTTAAAAGCACTTTGACCTTAGAAGGCAGAATTTCATATAAATTTTAGTTTGTCTAAAGCATTTGTCTCACAGGGCATTCATCTTACAAGGGCCTACACAGATCAATCTTCTATATATATAGAAGAGAAGTCACTGACTGACTGACTGACTGACTGACTGACCGACTCATCACCGCCCCGCCAAAACCGCTGGGCCCAGAAGTGTGAAACCCGGGGTGGGTGTTCCCTCCGTGACTGAGGTGTGCACCAAGAACCGGTTTTAAGAAATTCCAACCGGAAGGGGGTGAAAAGGGACGCAACGCATTTTCCTCCGTTAAGGGAGTAAAATTTCCCCATATGCCATCCTCTACTGCACATCGACCCCCCATGCACATCGCCTCCCTGTGCCTTTGATGAGGCACATGTGCCCCCCCCATGCGCCCCCAAGCTCAGCATCCTCCCCAGTGCAACCCCTCCCTCTGAACAACGTTATTTATAACAAGCGCACCTGACACTGAGCACCAAATTGGCTGGATGTTGGTCAGTCTTCCATGTTAAGTAGAAGACAAAAAACATGTTGTACCCCTTTTCAGCCCCTTAAAGGTTAAATTTCTCCACATTGGTTCTTGGTGGGTGTTGATGCCACAGAAGAACACCCTCCCCAAATTTCATGCTTCTAGGTCTGGGGTTTGGGGCAGAGCATCCATCAGTCACCGATTCTTCAATGCAAAGTATAGGAAGGAAAAAATATTGCGCTCCATTTCACTCCCTTCCAGCTGGAATTTCCAAAAACTGGATCATGAACTGAAAATTTCAAAGTTTCAGTTTGAAACTATGTTTTCCAAAAACTGGATCATAGTCTTGAAAGACTATGGTATCGTGCTCAGCGCTGCATACGCTGCATGCAAAGCACGAAAGCCTAGGTTGGATTGTTATGGAGGATAGGCTGTTACCCAAGCAACAAATCCCCCTCTCCACGCCACTGAATTAGTCCAATGGAAAGGCAAATAGGATTGGATCCAGCTGGCATTGCAGAGCTGGGCTAAGGACAGGAGCTCACCCTGTCTTGTGGGGCCGACCCAGGAATCGAACCCTGGCCTTCTGGTTAACAGGCACAGTGTCTTAGCCACTTGTGCCACCCACAGCCCACATGAACCTATTGGATTCACTAGAACGTATTGGAAAATCATTAGAAAGTAGTTTAATCATAAACAAATACAGTAAAACCTTGGACTGAGAGTAACTTGGGCTGAGAGCTTTTTGCAGGACAAGTAAATATTTCTAATAATTCTGACTTAGCAAGCAAAAAAAAAAAACTCCTGGTTGGGTTATGGCAGGTTTTGGCGCTCTGCTCTCCTAGAGACCAGCTTATGCATGTCTGCATTGAAATAAGCATATTACTGTCAGTGGGGCTCATTCCTGGGTAAAGAGGGCAGATGGCAGTCTAAGAGACTAAGAGCACAATCCTACACAATCCTAAACATGTCTACTCAAAAGTAAAACCTCTTTGTATTCAATGGGTCTTACCCCAAGGAAAGTGTCTTTAGGATTGCAGTCTATGACCGTAATCCTAAAGAGACTTTCTTGGGAGTAAGGCCCATTGAAGAAAATGGTGCCTACATTTGAGTAGACATGGTTAGGATTGTGCTCTTCGTACAGGTTAATTTGTTTTATTTTTCTTTCTATTTTGTATTTTCTTTTATTTTGTATTATATTAAAGTATTGTAGGAATTTTTATATGAATACTAGTGAAAATATAACCGCATTAAGGGAGTAGAGCACTTGAGATTGTAGATAGCAATTTGTATGTAATCCTTATTGTGATGCTGTTTTTTCATAATAAAAACTGTATACCTATTTTTGCACCTGCCTGTGTATGCGTGTATATTTTAAATGCATATTTTTGAGGCTGTGGAACCAATCATCTGAGTCTCCATCACCTCCCACGGGAAAATCCGCCTCACCCAAAGAGCGCCTCACGCAACAAGCATGCTTTCGGAACGAATTAAACTTGTAATCTGAGGCTCCACTGTGTGTGTGTCACAGGAAGGACGAGGGTATAGCATGGGGTGTGGCCTGCCATGGGCAACAGGGCACCAGGGGCGCCACTGACACTCCTCTGGTGACCCCTCCCCAGTCACCCCCTCCCATGCTCCTCTGGCTTTCCCCGGAGACCTGAAATTGTTGCCTGTGCACAGTGGAAGGCTGAGGAGCACCTCAGGGTTGTTGGGCTCTCCTCCCCCCTGATGTCACAGAAGGACTCCACTCCCAAACCCCATTGACTCCAGTGGGGCTTATTCCTAAGCTCACATGTGCAGGGCTGGGCTGCTTCCCCAGCAGAGGCAGCAGTGCCTGTGTCCCTCTCAGGGCTGCCCCCCCCTCCCAGTGACATCACAGTTGCTGCCTCCTCTCCCCACCTCAAGAGGGACCCCGCCCAGCCTTTCCCTGTCAGCTTGTGCGGCACAGTGGGTTCAGCCTGCCTTCAAGACCTAGTTCTTAGAGGACTGAGATCGAGGGCGTGTCTCAGCACCTCGACGGGCTCTGTGTATGAAGACAGGTACAATATAATGGAGTCCCACACCGCCCCATGTGGACTCAGAAAAGCCATGATTGGGCGATCGACCAATCATGACTCTTCTGTGTTCCGCGTGACTTCTCCTCCCCATCCCTCCCTCTCCCCCTCCCCCTTCCCTCTCCCCCTCCCCCTTCCCCTCTCCCCCTCCCAACCCCCTCCCAGGGAGGAAAAGTGCAACTGACGAGGTTCCATCGCCTTGGACGCAAGGTGGTGTGAAATGACCGCTCTTTTTGACCGGCTACCTTCATCCCAAGGGTGTTCTGTACAGTGATGGTGACCCAGCAGACAGAATGAGAGCCCCTGGCTGTCTGTCTGTCTCATTTTCAGAGCACCATTTGCAGACCCATTAGCTATTAATTAGCTATTGTTTTCCTGCATTTTTTGTAAAGTGCTTTGTGAACTTTTTAGTTGAAAAGCAGTATATAAATACTGTAGATAGATAGACAGAAAGATAGGTAGGGATGGAGGGAGGGAGGAATAGATAGATAGACAGACAGATTGACAAGGATGGAGGGAGGGTGGAAGGGAGGAACAGATAGAAGGGGATTGCAGGGGATGTTGGAATGGGTTGGTGGCCTTTCCTGGCCGGTGTTTGGAGTTTGACCGTTAGAGGTTGCAGGGTGTGGCGGGGGTGGCGGGAGACTCCTGAAGCCGAGTGCTAGCTCCAGGAGTCCCCCAGAAATGTTGTACAGGCGGTGGGTGCTGCTCCAGGGGGCCTCTACTGGCCGTCGCTGAGCTGGGAGGCCCATTGTAGACTGTGTGAAGGCCTCTAGTGAAAGGTGCGCGTGCAGCTCAGCTGTGCATGCAATTTAAAAATGGCCAGGGGGGTTGAAAGGGTAGGAATTGCATGTGCAGAAAGGTGTCCATGCAATTCCAAGCTGGTGGCGCCCATGCTGCCGGTTTGGGGTGGGGGGTCCAATCTTAGCTAATTAACGGTTCACTAGGATTGGGCCCAAAGTAACAACCAGTTCTTGTGAACTGGTGCAAACCGGTTGGGGCCCACCTCTGGACATGATCCTATGCTGTCTACTTGAAATCAAGTCCCATTGTATCCAGTGGGGCTAACTTACAGGAAAGTGGGGTGGAGTGGGGTCCAGGCAGGGAAGGTGGTGGTGGGGGAGAAGAGGGGTAGTTGAAATGGGGTTGAGGCGGGGGGGGCCTTCCTTGGGAAAAAGGGGTTTCTATGGAGAAGATTCCAGAGGTGGTCCAGGACAGAGGTTCTCCCCTGGCTGATGGTGGCTGCTGCGGGGGCTCAGCTGGCTTGCTTGAGGATACTGCAGGAGGCTGGGTGGGGAGGCTCAGACATGCTTTCTGGGGAGACTCTGAGGATGCTGCTGCCTGTGCATCCCTCTGCTGGTACTGCATGCAGGAGGAGCGGTCCTGCCTCAGCCACCTGAGCCCAGCCAATGGGCATTTGTCTTAAAAGCACTTTGACCTTAGAAGGCAGAATTTCATATAAATTTTAATTTGTCTAAAGCATTTGTCTCACAGGGCATTCATCTTACAAGGGCCTACACAGATCAATCTTCTATATATATATAAAAGAGAAGTCACTCACTGACTGACTGACTGACCGACTCATCACCGCCCCGCCAAAACCGCTGGGCCCAGAAGTGTGAAACCCGGGGTGGGTGTTCCCTCCGTGACCGAGGGGTGCACCAAGAACCGGTTTTAAGAAATTCCAACCGGAAGGGGGTGAAAAGGGACGCAACGCGTTTTCCTCCGTTAAGGGAGTAAAATTTCCCCATATGCCATCCTCTACTGCACATCGACCCCCCATGCACATCGCCTCCCTGTGCCTTTGATGAGGCACATGTGCCCCCCCATGCGCCCCCAAGCTCAGCAACCCCTCCCTCTGAACAACGTTATTTATAACAAGCGCACCTGACACTGAGCACCAAATTGGCTGGATGTTGGTCAGTCTTCCATGTTAAGTAGAAGACAAAAAACACGTTGCACCCCTTTTCAGCCCCTTAAAGGTTAAATTTCTCCACATTGGTTCTTGGTGGGTGTTGATGCCACAGAAGAACACCCTCCCCAAATTTCATGCTTCTAGGTCTGGGGTTTGGGGCAGAGCATCCATCAGTCACCGATTCTTCAATGCAAAGTATAGGAAGGAAAAAATATTGCGCTCCATTTCACCCCCTTCCAGCTGGAATTTCCAAAAACTGGATCATAGTGACTCCCTGTCATGAAAGGAACACCCACCCCAAAATTTCATGCTTCTAAGCCCAGGAGTTTTGGCTGGGCATTGATGAGTCAGTCAGTCAGTATGTGAATGAGTGACTTTTCATTTTTATATATAAAAAAGGATTTCTTGGGTTGTGGAACTAATAGTTGGGGTTTCTATGATTTCTTATGGGAAAATTTGCTTTGATAAAGTGTTTTTTATTACAAGCATTCTTCTGGAATGAATTATGCTCGTAAACCAATGTACCACTGTTTACTGTAGTAGAACACTAAAATGACAGTCATTTCTGATGTGTGTGTGTGTGTGTCATATATAATATATCTTTTTATATATATAATCCCTGGACCTAGAAGCATGAAATTTGGGGAGGGTGTTCCTTTTGTGACATCAATACCCACCAAGAACTGATGTTGAGAAATTTAATACTTAAGGGGGTGAAAAGGGGTGCTCCATGTTTTTGTCCTCTACTTAACATTGAAGACTGACTAACATCCAGCTTATGCACTGGGAGGGAGAGTGTACAGGGAGGAATGGTGTGCATGGGGGATGGTGTGCATGGGGAGATGTTGTAGGGGTTTGTTGCAAATGGAGGGTGTTGGACACAGGGGATGATGCACATAAGGGGAGTTGCATTTGGTTGTACGGGATATTGCGCAAGGGGAATATTGCACATGGGGGATGATGCACATGGCAGGATGATGCACATAGGGGGAGTTGCATATGGTATGCATGGGCGATGTTGTTCAGAGGTATTGCACATGGGCAAAGATTCTCAGTGGGGGGACGATGTGCAGTGGGGGGGATGGCGTACAGAGAAAATTTTACTCCTGCAACTCTGGTATGTTTTTGCATGTGCATGTGTGTATGTATATCGCTGTGTGTATACTACATAAAGGACTTTACTACGTAAAGGAGCTTGACAGACCCCTCTAGGGAGGTTGGGGCAGGTTTCCCAGAACATTGAACTTGGTTGGAGTTGTCCAGTTTTTTACTATTGGACTGGACTGTCCAGTCCAATAGCCAAGTGTCTGGCCATCTGGGGGGGGTAGGAGGGTGTTTGGGGGCACTGAGGGGCAGATAGAGGCTGTTGCAGCTTGGTGTGGCTATGTTTTGGCCAGCCGCAGCAGCCATTTTAAAAAGGAATTCCTCTGCGCATGTGCGCGCAGCCTAGCTCTTCCTAAAGGCTTCCGATGGAGAGTGCTTCTCCATGGGTGGAGCATCCCCTCCTGGGACTTTGCCTGCATGAGCCTCCACTTAAAGGCCTCTCACTTTCAATTAGGAATTCCTTTTTAAAATGGTTGCCTGGACGGGGCAGTCCCACTAAGTGTCCCTTGCCAGCCTGAGCCTCCTTAGCAGCCCCCTCAGCCAAGGTAAGCAGCCCCCTCAGCCAAAGTGAGCAGCCCCACTCACAGGTGTCTGCTCAATAGTAAGCCCATTAAGACAATGGAACTTACTCCTGATTTGAAAAAAAAGTAAGAAAAAATGTAGAATTCCTACATTTTTAAAAAGTCCGGATTTTCAGTTGAAATTCTGGACTTTTCGGTGACTATGTCCTACATTTTGGCTTTAGGATCTGGTCAACCTGGGTTGGGGTTGGGGTTATGCCACCCCCCAAAAATCTCTGCTCCTTGCATTCAGGGACCCTACTCTCTTTGTAAGAAATAAATTTAAAGGAAAACTTCACCTGCAAGTCTTAAATATTATACAAAATGTCAAAGGCTCCTTAGAGAGCCAATGGGGTCATGCTTATCTCTCCATAAATTGGCCAGAAGAGTCATTAAAGCAATTTCTCTTCAAGAAATTATTACCTGAAGCCAAACTGGCACTATTCAAGGGAAGGATACATATTTGACGCAAGTGTTTTTTGTATTCCTTTTGGTCACTTCCGATAACTATATTGTATACTTTTGATCCTGTATTTCCAAAAATGTTCACTGTGCAGTATCACAGCTGAACAAAATTATGGAGATCTCGATGGTAGAACAGGGAGTTGGTGGGCATGGGTGGATGAGCCCAACGGGGGAGTGGGGCCAGCAATATTGTTGGCACAGCTCTAATTTGACCTGTTGCAGTTGCTGGGGTTTACTGTGGGGCAAATGTCCCCTTTACCCAGAGATTTTCAAATCCTCATGCTAGTGCTTCTGCATCAGAGTGCGAGGTTTTGTGTTTGGGCTGATAGATGGACAAGTGGTTTCCACAATTTCATAATTCAGTGAAAGTCAGCATCTTATGACTCATGCTATTTGAATCAATCGGTAGAGAGTGTACAGAGATTTAGAGTATGGTATTATCAGTACGCTGTTGAAAACAACTTCTGTTATTTGTTTAACTCATACAATATTGTCAAAGCAGTTTTAGTTGTAAATCAGTGTTTGATGGCAATTGTTGGGTATCCAACAGACTTGTACTGTCTATCCAATAGACTTGGACTGAATCTAAACAAGACAGAAGTAGTTAGCAACTCATGCTCCCTGAAGATGGGAAAACATTTGTTCATCCATGATATTTCTCTTTGATTAGAAAGTCAAGTCTGCAGCCTGAGGGTATTGAGTCCTACTTGGCTACTAGATGCACAGACGTTAGTTCTGGCTGCTAATTCTATTTACTTCACTGGCTGCTGCTCTATCTAGAAAAATGAGATCTGATGGCTTTTGTAACCTGCACGTTTTATTCCTGTAATGTGTTCTTTATAGGTCTCCTTTGTTGGTTTCCTTTGTTGTTTGTTTGGAAGTTTCATCCGTTTCAAATGGGAATACACCTTTCCCTAGGAAGAAAGCACTGTAGTTAGACTCATGTAACACTATACAATCAACTGTTTACCAGTTAACTTCAGTATACAGGTGTGTACCACTTGCGGACAGGGAAATGTTCTCTGATCCGTGTTATGTGATTAGGTTGTTAAACAAACATTCAGCCTAGTCTATTGCCTTTGTATAAACACAGGGTTCCTGCCATATACTAACTGACTGCACAGGCTACTGAAGATAGATTGCCTATTCCTTGCATTAAGTATCTCTTTACTATGTAAACAGAGATTCTGCTGAAGGTGATGGGGGTCCTGACTTCATCATTAAAGGTAAAGGTGTCTCCTGCAGGTTGTAATGCTAGTTGTGACCGACTATTGCAGCGGTTCTCAATCTTCCTAATGCCGTGACCCCTTTATAAATTCCTCATGTTGTGGGGACCCCCAACCATAAAATTATTTTCGTTGCTACTTTATAACTGTAATTTTGCTACTGTTATGAATCGTAATGTAAATATTCGATATGCAGGATGTATTTTCATTGTTACAAATGAAATGTGTGTTCTATGCACACATTGAACACAATGGGATTTATTTCAGAGTAGGCATGCATAGAATAGGGCCCTGAGGCTGCAATCCTATCCACATTTACATGGGAGTAAAGGCCCCCCTGACTATAATGGGATTTATTTCAGAGTAGGCATGCATAGGATTGGGCCCTGAGGCTGTCAGTCAGCCCCAGTGTGTGCGCAGCTACAGCTGGAGGTCTGGCAAGCCTGACCTGGCCCCCTGCACCGGGTCTTTAGGCGACCCCCAGGAAAGCTCTAGGCGACCCCCAAAGGGGTCCCGACCCCCACTTTGGGAAACACTGGACTATAGTATGTGGTGCTCATTCCCATTACTAAGCCAAAGAGCCCATTCTCTCCAAAGATATCTCCATGGTCATGTGGCCGGCATGACTATATGCCTAGGTGTATGGAATGCTGTTACCTTCCCATCAAAGTGTACCTATTTATCTACTTGCGTTCACATGCTTTTGAACTGCTAGGTTGGTAGGAGCTGGTAAGGGATGGGAACTCACTCCATCTTGTAGCACCCAGGTCTTTAAACCTGGCCTTCTGGTTGAAAGTCCCTGACCTCCTGGAGAAAAGTTTTAACCACTAAAGAACCTCTTATTCTTCACTATATATGTAATCTATTGTTAACCAGAAAGTTGTTAAGTGATACATACGTGCACTTAAATAGCCTATGCACAGTCTTCTGTGTGTCTTTGCTGTTCAGTTATGCCAGCCACAAACCACGGAGATGTCTTCAGACAATGCTGGCTCATTGGCCTTGTAACAGGATGAGCACCACAAGAGTTGGTCATGACTAGCAGGGCACCTATGGGGAATTCCTTACAAGACTTTCTTGAGGGAACCCCACTTCCCATAAAACATTTTTTTTTTACCATGGGAGACTTTGTTCCATACTTCTATACAATGGCAGCTATTGCTGCTTTATATACTGAGGTTTTTAAGTTTTCAGAAACAAACTCTGTGGGAATAGGGATAGAAGCAGTATGAGGGAGTATGGTCATGTGCAACATTTGAGAGTCCTATCAGTATGAGTGGATAGGTGATGGAGAGGTGTTTCATGATGGAGGCAGGGCTGGGAAGAGGTGGGGAGGAGGTTGCTTCCAGATCCTACTCCCCTTTCTGCATTTAAAAGCCCAGTTGAGCTGGTACAGATACAAGTAGACTTATAGGGACTGTGGGGTCGCTACAAGGGATAACTGTTGTGCTCTTACCCTGAAGAGACCTCAAATGCTGGCCTTGCAGAATACAGTAGCAACTATTTCAGTGCCTCTGTACTGTGTGGATGGGTCTTAAAAGTCTGTATTACAGTCTCTCAATGCTTCTGCTCTTTGGTCAGTGCAGTCTTTCTCCTTTTGGTTCTATACTCCTTTGGTTGTATACTTAAAATTCATTCATATTTCATGATGAAGCCTAATGCAAATATATTACTAGCGTCTCTTCAATTTTTCAAACTTTCTATACAGGCATCCTTTCTTCTTCTTGTTGTTTAGTTGTTCAGTCATCGCCGAGTCTTTGTTGACCATATGGACTGCAGTACGCTAGGTCACCCCGAAGTCTGTCCAAATTCATGTTCATTGCTTTGGAGACACTATCTAACCACCTCCTTCTCTGCTGTCCCCTTCTCCTTTTGCCTTCAGTTTTTTCCCAGCATCAGGCTCTTTTCTAGAGTCCTCTCTTCTCATGATGTTGCCAAAATATTTGAGCTTCGGATTCAGTGTTTGTCCTTCCAGTGAACAGTCAGGGTTGATTTCCTGCAGGATGGAATGATTTGATCTCCTTCTCTAGAGTTTTCTCCAGCACCATAATTTAAAGGCATCTATCCTTCAGCAGCCAGCCTTCTTTATGGTACAGCTTTCACAGCCATACGTTACCTCAGGGAAAACCATGGCTTTAACTAGACAGATTTTGTCAACAAGGTGACTTCTTAACTTTTAATTAAATTGTCTAGCTTTCATCCCCAGAAGCAGGCGTCTTTTGGTTTCTTGGCTGCACGTCTGCGGTGATCTTGGAGCCCAGGAAAATAAACTCTGTCACGACTTCCATTTCTTTCCCTTCTATTTGCAACAAATTGATGGAACCAGAAGCCATGATGTTGGTTTTTTAATGTTTAGTTTTAAGCTTTTTGCACTTTCTTCCTTCACCCTTATCAAGATGTTCCTTGGTTCCTCCTCACTTTCTGCCATTAGACTGTTATTGTCTGCATATGTAAGGTTATTGATATTTCTGAGGTTATTGATATGATATTCTTTCTTAGTTTTTCTTAGTATATTCCTGAATTTTTCATAATCTTTATGATAACTAGTGTTTCCAATTTTGGTCCATTTTCATTTTTTTCATTTTCATAATCTTTCATAATCTTTGGCTGCAGTCCTTTACACATTACCTGGAGGTAAGGCCTGTTGGTCACAGTGGGACTTATATCTGAGTAGACATGAATGGTTCGTGCTGTAAGTTATCTGATTTTCCCCTTATTTTTATATCTCAGGATTAGTAAGATTAGACTTCTAAATATGACAGTCTCTGGTTTGAATAATTTCTTGAACATTTTGTCATGCCTTTTTATTTCTTCCTTGTTTAGAAATATGCATACCTTGTTTTTTTCCCCCTTCTGAAGTCTTGTCAGTGCTATAACTGAGAAGGATTCTTTGTTTTTATTTTCAAGTAGCTTGGTCTGGGTTCAATATATTATGCAACCTGGTTGTCAGGAAAAAATGTTAGCATTACTAGATTTTCTTTGGTACCTTGTTGTGAACACAAAAGTACAATTATTGATGATACTCAAACACCACAGTTGGCTTTGTTAAAACATTCCCGGTAGACTTCATAAAGCTTTGGTGCCATGCCTGAATGCACAAAATATTTTGAGTATAGTAATTTGTTTAGGAAGTGCTGATGGTTGAAAGCCTATGAAGCTGAAGTATGGTTTTCATTCCCTCTCAGTATTGTTCCAACTATATACACCAGAGGTAGGTAATTGCCAGCACAGGTGCTGAGTTTGGCATGGTGAATGGTGCTTTCCAGCACACCAAGGCACCCCTGGCAGACACAGCCAGGAGTGCTGCCACTGCCCCAGTTGCCAGCAGGTGGCTGCCCATCACCATTGCCGGAATGGCAACATCTTTCCTATCCTTGCCCTACCCTGCTGCTGCCATCAGATTGAAAGCCCTGGGGCAGAGCCCTGCACCCTTTGGAGCCTTCTGCAGGAGATCAAGTACGTTGCTTGGATGCAACCAGGCTGGGGGAACAGCACCCAAGGGCCAGCCTCATTCTCTGCAGTGACTCCCTCAGCAGCGCTCCCACAGACAGCTAAGAAGCATCAGGCCTGGAGGCACTGAGGCTAGGTAAGATGGCAATGCCGGCAGGGTGTTGGGGAGGCTGGATGGACAGTGTGGGATTCTCCCTGCCTCCCCAGCAGCCAGAACCCTGTGTGGGGGTGGTGAAGGAGTGCCTTGCTGCTCTGCCCCATACAAGTTCACTCTTTCCTGCACCTCTCTACTCTGAAATAATCCTCTTTGCAGTCAAAGTGCATACTCCCAGGAAGGAGTAGAGAAGAGAGCATCTTTAGAGCCCAATCCTGAGCTTCTCTACTCAGAAATAAGCCCTGCTGCAAGAGGCATGCCAAATATAGGATCGGCTGTTCTTCCGCATCGGCAGCACAGGGATGAAGAAGCCCCTGTGCTGCTGAGGGGGGCAGAGGAAGCCACACACTGGCTTGAGGACAGAAAAGTCCCAGGAAGTGGTTGTCTCTGTATGCACATATACTACTTTAGAATCATGTCGGCACAAGGAATAACAGTGTAACATTAGTTCAGCACTACACCACAGATAGGTTGCTGACTATTGGCATTCTCTACTGTGGAAGCAAAGGCATACAGGTGTCACTCATTATCCACTAGGGTTCCGTTCTGGAATTTCCTGTGGATAAAAAAATTCAGTGTATTTAAAAAAAAGGAAAAACGGATTTAAAAGACCCACTTCCAGATTTCCTTCTCCTCTGTTGTGCCTAATTGAATAAGGTTCTAGTTCCTCTTTATTCTGCATTGGTGAGACCTCACCTTGAGTACTGTGTTCAGTTCTGGGCACCTCACTTTAAGAAGGATGCAGCCAAACTGGAGCAAGTCCAGAGGAGAGCGACAAGAATGATCAGTGGGATGGAAGGGAAGCCCTACGAGGAAAGGTTGGGGGAACTTGGGATGTTCAGCCTGGAGAAGAGGAGGCTGAGGGGAGACATGATTGCCCTCTTCAGATACCTGAAGGGCTGTCATAGGGAGGAAGGGGCCAATTTGTTCATAGCTGCTTCTGAAAGCAGAACTAGAACCAATGGGTACAAACTGCAAGAGAGGAGATTCCGGCTGGAAATCCGGAAAAAATTCCTGACTGTGAGGGCGGTTCGGCAGTGGAACAGATTGCCAAGGGAGGTGGTGGACTCTCCCTCACTGGGGATCTTCAAGCAGAGGCTCGATGAGCACCTGTTGGAGATGCTCTAGGGGGAATTCCTGCTGCAGGCAGGGGGTTGGACTAGATGACCTACTAGGTCCCTTCCAACTCTATGATTCTATGATTCTATGATTCTAGGTAGTGCTCAGTATGTAGTGCCTCTGCAGAAGTTTGATTCTGGAACTGAAAAGGGGATTGCTTGCATGACTTCCTCTGTACAACAGTAGAAAAGCAGTTTTTTATACTTTGATTTGCTGTGGCCATTTGTGATGAGTCAGCATTGGCATCCATCAGTCTCAAAAGACTATGATATCATGCTCGACGCTGCATGTGAAGCACAAAGGCCTGGGTAGATTAATATGGAGGATAGGCTGTTACCCAAGCAGCAAATCCCCCCTCTCCATGCCACTGAAATAGTCCAATGGAACGGCAGAGCGGATACAATTGGTTCCAATTGCGTCACAGAGCTGGGCCAAGGACAGGAGCTTACCATGTCTTGTGGGGACCTGGGTCTCGAACCCTGCCCTTCTGGTTAACAGGCACAGTGTCTTAACCACTTGCGCCACCCCAGCCTTGTGATGAGTCAAATCTATGTACTGTATAAAAAAATCAGTGTATAATTAGGTTGGACATGTTCTTTCATTTCAAAGCCATATTAAGAATTTTTTTGCTTGAGCTTTTGACGTAAACAACTTTTCAAGTATAAGAGACCAAGAGTGCAAGCCTATGCATGACTCAGAAGTCTGTTCATTGGAACTTACTCTTGCGTAAGTGAGTGTAGGATTGATGCACGGATGTAGAAATTGCAAAACAATATAGTGATTAAGGGACTGTTTAAAAGTCAAGCCACTGTTACCTATTCTGCAGAATAGTTTATGTGTATTATATAGTAGTAGCTTAAATACCACACATCGTGCAAACTTTTAAGCCAGCTCTTGTGGTGAGCTTTTTGGGCCTTTGGCTCAAGACTAAAGAGACATATACATTGTCTCTTGAATTCAAATGGCTGTTCTGCTGATTTGGACCAGACACAAATTCCATGTTAGATGCTCAAGCAACAGATGATGGGCAGATTTTCAATCCTGGGATCATCTTGATCCCAAAAAGGTATAATATTTGTTTGTAGAGCAAGTGTGCCCTGAGTTAGACGGATTTCAGGCAAACAGAGTCTGCCATTTATTTATGTGTTTTTAAGAGTAGTTTCTATAAGTCCTCCCTGCTTTTTTAATAGGCTGGGATCTGAAACAGTGGCAAAAACTAAAAATGGTCAAAAAGTGGAATCCAGATTACTTGCTGCCTTTAGCTGAAAATAGAGCTTTTTTGGTAATTTGATATTGAGATTATTGCAAGATATGGAATTTGTAGCTTTATAGAAGAAAATAACCAGTGTATTAATGAGATCATGCACCTGGTCAAGCTCTTGACTGGAGGGCAATTGCTTGCCTTTCTTTTCTGATTTGTATGTCACTTCAAACCATGGTTACTGCTAATCAGGAGGTTGATATAAGAAGCCATGTGAAGGGGGAGGGCAGAAGATGGAAAATGTGAAATCAGTGCTCATTTCCAATCTTTCAAATTATGAATAATCATTTGCATTTTTCTATTGGATAAATAATGCAGTTTTAGGGGGAATGCCTTACATCTTCCACTCAACATGCAGATCTGATGAATTCTTCTCCATGGTGTAGTTTGATTTTTGAGTGACCCTACCTTAAATAACAAAGGCCTGCCAAACTGATGATCAGAAAAAAAACACGTTTTGGGGAACTGTATATATGAATTTGGATTGCAGATTCCAAAGTGGTTTTGCTCCATCATATCTACTTTTGAAGATATGACATAGATTTGTTAGTCAATACTTCAAGCATCTTCCTTGTGAGAAGTCATGGCACTGGTGGTAATTGCCTTTCTGCCTAGTTGAGGTGAAACAGAGGGAGATGGTCTGTTTGGCTGGGAGGAGTCTCGTTCCTGAGGTAAATTTTACCTCAAACTGTTTCACCTGAGTGAGAGTTTAAATCACCTCAGGGAAGGGTATGAGTTTAGAGTCTCTTCAAGAAAGACCTCACCAGAGCTTATACTATTATTACATGTTTTGAGTAGTGATTTGTGTGGATTTGACAAATGGACTGGATATATGACAATACTACAGTGTCTTCTGATTTTGTATTGACTGTTGTAGTATTTGTAAACAGAGTTCTTCCTGAAAGAATTTCTCGAGTGCTGCTTTACTTTTTCTCCCGCACACATACTGCCACAACCAGTGATGGGATTCAAAGAAATTAACAACCGGTTCTATGCCCATCTGGCAGCCACTTTTAAATGGCTATTTTTAAACTTTATATGGCTTATCTCTCGTTAACAGCTGGAGCCCACCACTGGCCCACAACCATCATTAGAGGAAGTTCTGACAAGGACTTCTACAAAGGCTACAATCCAGAGTAACTACGGGACCATTTACACCGACATAGTTAAAGGTCCCCCCGCAGGTTAACTGCCAGTCATTTCCGATATAGGGTGCAGTGCTTATCCCCATTTACAAGCCTTTAGAGCCAGCATTGTCCAAAGACACTTCTGTGGTCATGGGGCCAGCATGACTATACGCCGAGGTGCATGGAACGCTGTTTCCCACCATTGTGGTACCTATTTATCTACTTGCATTTACATGCTTTCGAACTGCTAGGTTGGCAGGAGCTGGGCTAAGGACAGGAGCTCTTGTGGGGACCCGGGTAGTTACAGTGCCATTTATGGGAAACCTATGGGAAATGCATAAATCAGTCCAGAGTAAGTGCCTCTTATGTCTTCCTGTAGTTACTCTGGATTGTAGGGTAAGTTTCGCTGCGGTGTTGGTGTAGCTGCAGCGCATATGCTGTACTACTGACAGGTTTCCTCATAAGCTTGAATCTTTCACTAATGAGGCTCTGTGGTATCTCCAAAACTAGATGTGATAGTTCCAAAACTGATGCCATCTTTTGGAATCAGCACCCCAAATATAATTTATCCAGGAATAGGTTATTTCTGAGTATATTTGGAGTGCTGAGACAGCAAAAGTATGTTGGCACTTTGATATGTCTTTTGAACTTTTTTCAGTGGATAAATAATATACTATGATCTTGAAAAAACTTTTAATATCAAGCTCTTTTTTATATTAAGAAGGGATTGTGCAATCTGAAGCAGTACTGAGTTTTATGTACATTTATAAATAAATACTATAGGCATTTAAACTCTTGCCAATATAGCAAATCATGATCATTTTTAAAATATTTGTACATTATGCATACATGCCTATATGCCAGATAAAGTAATAGCATTTTCTGTTTGTTTTGATAGTCCTATGGCAAAGGCGCAAGAAGAAAAAACAGATTTAAAGGCTCAGATGGGAGTACATCTTCTGATACCACCTCTAATAGCTTTGTCCGACAGGTATGTTACTTTTCCTCCATTTGTATACTGTTGTGATGTGTTGAGCTATGTATCAATTCCATTAGCAGAAGGTGCCCCTGGGATTGGGCTATTAGTAATGGTCTTATGCTCTTGAACCTATGTAGTACTGATGCATAGATTAGGTCAGTATAACTTTTTATAAAATTCATAATGAAATCACTTTCATGCTAGTAAAAGCAAGACCCTACTGCACTGTTGAGCCCTGAGAGCTCTTTCAGGGTCTAGTATGGGCTTTGGAATCTGAGTTGTTTATATAATGCGTTTACTGTGATTGTTCGATTCTGTATTTAGAAGTCTGCCAAAAGGAGAATGTATTACTGAGGCCAAGTAAGACATTATTAAATGTCCAATGCAGAACTCTGTGCTTCCCCCTCCTCCCCAAAGCAGACATGGCAGTGATGTTTGTTCCTTCCCTGTACCATGGTTCGGATGCAGATTCAGATCAGCCTGCAGCTGATCTTGCATGTGTGCGTGGGTTGTAATCTTGTTATATATCAGGCACAGAATTCTGGATAATGACTAGTTTGGTTCTGTGCATTAATGTAGTGTCATTCCTATGGAAATGTATACATTCCAGAGACATCTGAACTTAGCAGACAAGTCCGCCAGACTTGTGTTTAGCCACCCCAGAAGAACTCTTTGTCTATCCAACGAACTGTGGCAGGAGGTGGTAGAATATCAGTGTGTTATGTGATGTACTTTGTGGCTTTATGAATAGTTTATTTTTGTGTGTTACTTAACCTACTGAGATAAATATTATACTTAAAAGCTATCAATTTAAAAATAAAGGTGTATGGGCATAATTCTAACAAATATTCCAGCTCTGGGTTAAGAGCAATACATCACTGAGATAAAGGAACAAACCTTGCTTTACCTTGAGGAATCCTCCTTGACGGTTCCCCGGTTGTAGGATGTATCACATGTATCACTGGCACAGTTATGCCAGTTCTGGAAAGCTGGTTAGGATTGTACCACCTATGTTACCTCTTTGGCTGCTAGCTGAGTTTAAAATGGAGCTGTTTCTAAAGAACTGTAGCTTTTGCTAAGCAAGCTGCATGTGGGAATTTTTTTTTACTTTTTTCTTACCAAGTGTCTGTAGGAAACATAATACATAACATAGCATTTTATAATATTTACAAAAAAGTTGTGATTTTTCCATTTTGTATTGAGTATGATTTCACAAGACAGAAGATTTTCAGGAGATTCTTTGCCTGAGAAGTATGAAGTTCTAAAAACAGCTATTCAGTTGTTTCCAGGAGTTTGCAAAGTACAGAATGTCAAGCAGCTCAACATGAACAAACAAAATTGCTTTTGTGAAACATTCAGAACTTGTGAAGCAGGCTATACATTCATGGACCTTTGTTTTCAAACTGTTTTAAATCTGGATGTTCAAGAAGAGGAAGACTTTTCCCAAAATGCTTTTTGTAAAGCATGATTAAACAGTAATAAATAACTGCAGACTGTAAAGGCTACTTTAGATTGATACATTCAAGGTAGTATAAATCTAGCTTTCTATACTGGCTTGGTGCCTGTTACGCTGTGTCCCGTCACAACAGAGCTATAAATAATGGCAAAGTGAATTTACTGTGGTTATTTATTGTGGTTTTCTGTAAAGGCCTTTCTGTCTTTCGGACATCTTCACACATGATGAATCACCTACATTGATATCTCTTTTGAGTAAGAAAATGCAACAAACGTTGATTGTAAACTGCTGTGTGTGATCAAAATTGCACAATGTCTATTCTGCCACATTTTTGTTACAATAGAAATTTCTAGCTAGCAACAGTTCTGGCTAGGAATTCCAAAATATCAGTTTCCAAAAGAAAAAATGGGGTGGTGGTGGTTAATGACCTCCTGGTTTGCACAAAAAAAATTAGCATTAGCTGAGCTGCTAAAAATCATATCCTGAACTCATAGAAAGAATAAAAGGTAAAACTGTCCCCCACAGGTTACCCTGCTAGTTGTGACTGACTCTAAGGAGGGGTGCTCATCCTTATTTCTTAAGCCGTAGAGACATCTTTGTCTGAAGATGTCTCTCTGGTCATGGAATGCTGTTACCTTCCCACCAAGGTGGTACCTATATATCTATTTGCATTTCCATGGTTTCGAACTGTGAGGTTGGCAGGAGCTTCATGGGAGCTCCATGTTGTTGGACCCGGGTCTCAAACCCCAACTACCAGTTGAAAACCCCAACTACAGTGTCTCAAACCCCAACTACCTGGGTCTCAAACCCCAACTACAGTGTCTTAACTACTAAGCTGCTACAGAAGAGAGTCTCACCCAAGTAGCCTGTGTAAATTGTGCAAAATAATTAACAAATGGGAAACAGTGCAGGGAAGAATGTGAAAATAAAATATACGTGGAAATTAGCCATTTCTAAAGTGACTCTATTTGCAGCTTTGGTTTATATTTTGTGAGTGATATTGAGATAAGGATTATGTTGGTGTTTATTGTCAAAACATGGGTGTGACTTTGAACAATGCCTATAGTAGATTTCTTATTGTTATAGGTGTGGCCCAGTTATTCTGGGCTTGGGTTCTTGCCTTGGACCTCCAGAACTGCAGTTGAAATCTCTAAGCCATGTGTCCTGACTTGGAGAATGGGGAGGGAGGAACGTGAAAGGGTCTGGAATGATATACCTAATTTTGCCTCCTTTTCTTTCTTTTCCAATTTCTTGCCTCTGTTCTGCTTTGAAAGAAGTGTGGTGGATATCCCTGAGCAGCAATTTTTCAACCAGTGAGCCAAGGCACATTGGTGTGTCACAAATGGTTCACAGGTATACCGCTGAAATTTAGGTCACACTGTCAGTAATGTGGTGTTTGTCAAAATATTGATGGTGTGCCCTAAAAAATTTAGCATCTTGTCATTGTTCTGTGAGATGAAAATGGTTGAAAATTGTTGCTCTAGCATGCACTTATTACTAGAATTTGTGTTAAGCTACTGCATGGAAGACTGTATGTCATTACCTAACGTATGAACACTGTCTTGGACTTGAATCTGTGTGTAGCAGCTATTGCATAATAGAAAAGAGTTGTTCTTAAATGGTTCATATAATCTTTACAGACATTTTGATTATGCTTTCATGTACTCCATTGAAATATTTTTATTTGTTGGTTCTTGTGCTTGATCAGCAGCATAGACCTCCTAAACCTTGTATATAATGTATACAAGTGTGAAAGCTATTATACGTAGAAGCGTGAAACTGAAGCTTCAAGTTGTTGTTTGTTGCATGAGAAGGATAGCAGAATCACCATGTTTTAAAGGAAAAAAAAGTTTAACCAGGGATGTTATTTTTGCTAGATAACACTTTTCAGAGTTGAGTTGTACCCTGATCTCTTTTGTTCTTTTTGGTATGGATGTGTGGGAGTTTATAGTGTCTTGCTGTTTTGCAAACTAGATCAGGCTTGTTGGAGGCCTTCTTGTTAATGTTGTCTCAATGGTGCCCAAATTTTTTGGCAGGAGAAGCTTATCTCTCTGACAATTTACATTTCAAATTTGAATAAATTTACATGAACTAACTTATAAGAGTATATCAGACAGATTTGGAGGATTACAAGACTTATCCAAGGACCTGATAGAGGGATCTTGCTACGGGCAGCATTGTGGGCCATTTCTGACCCCTAGGCCAGAGTTTGAACACCCCTGGTCTAGATAATGATCTGAAATAAGTAGGGACCTTTTGCAGGTCCCTAGCAATAATAAGTCAGTTGGAAATTCTGTTTTCTTGTTTGCATTGAGTTTTATTATTAGACCTAGGAAGGCAGTGTTAATGCATGATGAGAATATTACAATGATCACAGTTTAAGGTCAAATTGGACAGTGGAAAGCTAGAAATTACATTTATAATACAAGACATCTTGTTGACAATGTTGTCAGCAAGTGTCATGTCTTCATAATTATCTTTGTTGGTGTGTCTGAAACTATGGGTTGGGATCTAGTACTGTAGGTTAGATCACTCAAAACAATTTCAGATGAATCGTCAAGCACCTAGCTCAACAGCCATTGAAAACAGAGCTGAAAATACAGGGTACAGAAATGATGGATAGGGTGAGCTCTCAGTAGGAGAGAATCTTAGTGCTTTGGTAGAAAGGGATAGGTAGGAAGATGGGATGCTGGAAAGGGGGAAGGGCTGTGTGGTTAGAGAAGGATCCAAGTCCGCATTTTAATTTTACTTCCCACATGCAAAATAGCAGCAGAAGTTAAGTGCACAGGTTGATGAGACCTTGGGCTGATCACTCTTTGATTTGAAGCCTAAATGGATGATGTCACTTCTGGCCATGACATCATTTTCAGATTAGCTACATCATTTCTGGTGGATCCTGATTTGGGTGGGTGTTAGTGTTAAAAAGTTTGAGAACCATTATTGTAAATGAAATAGTAAATAAAATATAAAGTCATTGCATTACTTTGCAGCTTAGCAACTGAGAAGTGGTCTGTGATGTGACACTTCAGCAAAGCAGCACTGCTGGTAGGTGAATCTGGGTGATAACTGGAATCTTCCAGAACCCCAGCAGTTTCTCCTTCACATAGTCCTCCTGGTGCTATGAGAGCTACCAGGGCTGCATCTGGACCATGGGTCTTATGTTTGACACCTCTGTGCTAAATGATTCCTGAAAATATACTTTTTCTTTAATAAGCTTAATACACCTTTTTCTTTAATAAAGATATAAAGATGCAATCTATTCCCAAAATTCTGTGAAAATTGTCAAGTGTACAGTATATCCTTTCTACTTTTTTTCTCCTTCAAATCTTTATCCACTGGTTCACATTTGGCAAATGTTTTAAGGTCACCTCACAGCTATTCAGATTCTTCTTTAAATTCAAGGAATAGGTATAGATTTTCTTGTTTTTTTAAATCTGCACTGTCCATGTCCATTTCCATCTCGGCAGGAAAGCAATTAAGAAAGTAATAGTGAGGTCAGATTGTCCCATTGGCAGCCGAAAAAGCACAGAAAGTGCAAACATCCTACAGACATTACTTGAAACAAATTGAAGTTATTACTTGTCTTGTTATCTAGTCGGGGGAAATGAATTGTATTGTGAAAAAAAATGTCTATAGGTAGAAAAACAGATGGAGGAGAAATATCTTTACAGGCATGTCACCTTATTCATGGGAGTTCTGTTCGTTAAACCTCAGCAGATAGCTGGAATAATAGATAAAGGCTTGAATGCCCATCCCCATGGTCTGGGGGGAATGCCCCCTGGAGGAGAAGGGGGCTCTGTATGTAAATCAGTGCTTGAATCATAGAAGTACTGTATTTACTTGAATCTAACGCTCACCTTTTTCAACTGAATTCAGTCTCCCAAATCAGGGTGCACATTAGATTCGTTGGTTAATTAGATATGAGTAAATACGATATTTTGATTATAATTATAGGGTGTGTATTGGATTTGATGACGCATTAGATTCAAGTAAATACGGTAATATACCCTGCAAATTTGATGTCACTAGAGCCAGGGGTGAGTCTGTAAAGAGATTTTTTTTAGGTTTAGAGGATTTGATAGGGAGGTTTGAAACATCAGATGGGTGATTTGAAAGAGATTTAAAAGTATATATTCCCTTCTTCCCCTGTTCTTTTAGCTTATATTTTATGTAAGTAATAATATTGATTGTATCATATAGCTACAGAGATTTAGGTGGATTATCTAATAAAATTGTCTGAAATGGGTTGTTATAACCTAA
The DNA here is from genome assembly GCA_030015325.1 of Cryptoblepharus egeriae. NCBI lineage: Eukaryota > Metazoa > Chordata > Lepidosauria > Squamata > Scincidae > Cryptoblepharus > Cryptoblepharus egeriae. Next base: position 19,889,065 of record JAREYC010000004.1, on the reverse strand, counting down.
GGTATCTCTCCCAGTTGCCTGCTTAGGGCCCATTTCCATTCAACTTTCCAGTGTTAATGCAGCCACAGTGTAACCCAGAAGTAAGGGTATAAATAATCTTTTATTGTGAGGAAGCCTCTTACTCCTCTCTTGAATGGGTTGGGCCCTTAATCTTCAATCTTTTTTAAAAATTTTGTTATTTTTTTAAGGAAGCAATTTCTAGTTAAGTTGTCAGCGTTTTTCCACTGGTGTAACTGTCTTTTATTGTGATTTTACTTCAAAAAAGATATTGCAGATAATTTATTCCCAAATAAAACCTGTTTTTGGAGAAAAGTGTAGGTGTTATTTCGATGAAACACTGTTATTTAAAAAAAAAAAAACTTATATGTTCATAGGTGATAGAACAGCTTTTAAGCTGATACTTGGGGGAAAAGCTGATAGGATCTGGATCAGAGCATGCCAAAAGAGGAGGATGTAAATATTATAGGTCATTAAGAGGAAATTAGGGAATGAGCATGTCACAGGATAGGATAACAGGTCAAAGAGTGAAACGTTGCAGGGAAAAAGCACATGCTGAGAATATATGAAAAAGTACATTATGTGCAGATGGTTATGTGCAAGTACCAGAAGCCTCTGACCTGAAATCCTTGGTTGTACAAGGGAACATAGACTCAGTGAAATGTAGATGTACTCAGTGTGGAGAACATGGGTAATGCAACCAGATGGAGAAATTAAGATGGATAAAGTATAGTGTGTCATTAGTTAATGGAATTCACTGATCTAACCACTCTCAAGCTGAAAAAGAGACTCTATGTAAGTGCAAAAACCTTCCACAAAGGTTCTGGATCCATCCTTACCCTGGCATACCTCCTCCCTGCCTTCCCCTATACCCCTCAGGCCTCTGCTATTCCACTGCTTTGTGGAGAACCAGCACTTGCCCAGTGTTAGCAAAGCACCTGCAAATAGATGGATTTGCAATTTTAAAAAATATTGGAAATAATTGTTTTGTGATTTTTGTAATTCTTGTCTCTTAAAGGCACCCCCATTTCTCAAAAAAAAATGAAAGAATTTTAGAATGAGATACTAAAAGAGAAAGAAGAATTCTTCCCCAGCGCCCACATTGGGTGTCAGGTTATATTCAGGTGTCTGTTTCCCATCTGGCTTTGATACCGTCATTTAGTTCATAGACTCTTACACTTTGGCATAAGGAAAGTAGTTTTGTCCTAGTTTTGTGTGAAGAATGGCAGAATTTTATCTAGAAGAAACACCAAATGTTGAAGAAACACAGAATCCCAGTGAATCAGGGACTGGAGATATACAAATATATAAAGATATGCAAAATTCTGATGACAAATCAGGCATTGATACAATAGAAAATACAGAGGAATCAGAAGATAAAAATGAACAACCAAATAAAGAAGCAAATGAAAGTGGAACCGCAAAAGAAACTCTAGAACCAAAACTCGAGAAGGTAAAAGGAACTTAATAGCATGTATATTTTCTTCTTAATAAAATGCATTTTTATACATAATGTATGATAACATATTTTTTCAACAAATGGGGATTGCACTTTACTATGTTTTGGATGAAATATATTGGTTGGAACATAGGTTAAAGAAAAAGTAGCAACGTCTAACTGGGGAAAGGATGCAAGCAATTTATAAAAAGCATATACTACGTATATATCGTAGTCTGTTAAAAGTGCTGATTAGTAACATTTTCTCAATTGTAGAATTTTCTTAATTGTAGCTGATAGTAACATTTTCTCAATTTTCTCAATTGTATATCATGATAGCAGTAGGTCTAATGTATTAAAAAGAAAATACATAATTGAAATATGAATGGGGACCCATCTGAAATGGGCTTATGACTCACTTAGAGGATCCTGACACACAGTTTGAGATACACTGCTGTGTTCATCCATATTTCCACATGCACTGAGTTCCCTCATGTATAATGGGAAAGTTCCAGGATTCTGAAATGTATAAGCAGAAATGTATATAGTACTTGCATGACCAGTGTTATTACAAGTGCCTGTGTCTGGATACTACCAAAGGACGCACTGTACCTGCATGAAAGCACTGACACAGTTGTCCATAACTCAGATGCGCTTGGCTTGGAAACAATGTACTTTTTATGCCAAGTTACCATTAAGAAGTTAAATCATTTTACTATTTTACATTTTTGTTCTAGGTATCTGTGTCCAAAAACCATAGTTTAATTTATTACAAGTTATAATTGAAAATTTTTTTGGATGGCCAGTGTGACCTTTTAATAGCATATCATTCTTTTAATAGCATATCATTCATCAGAAAATTCTTGGAGCAGTGGATTTTGAGAAGTTAAGTCTCATGGCAGAATTACATTCTTGTACTTTATTTAAGTTGTAGTATTTTTACACAAGTGCAAATCTAGATGATGTAATATAATGTCAACAAAATAGGGTTTACGCATGCTTGAGTCAAAGGCTGCAATCCTAAAGACACTTTCCTGGGAGTAAGACTAGTGATGGGCCCAGCCAGCTCCAAGATCCGGTACGCCGGAAGTGGGTGGGGCCAGGGGCGGGGTCAAGGCCAGGGGGCGGGGCCAGGGAGGTTTTCAATTTAAAAATAAAAAAAATTTAAAATTTACTTACTTCTGAGTAGACCTGCACAGCATGGGGCTCTAAGGCTGCACTCCTCCACACTGGCCTGGGAGTAAGTCCCATTGACTGTCATGGGACTTACTTTTGCATAGACCTCCATAGGATGGGGCTATGTGCTTTTCAGCCCCCCACCCCAGCGGGGAGAGGCTGGGTGGTGCCGCATGTGGCTCTGCGGATGACTCCCCGCTCTCCCCGCTGGCAGGAGAGGCTGCGCTGGGCGCAGAGGTGCTGCGGGTGACTCCCCGCTCTCCCCGCCGGCAGGAGAGGCTGCGCTGGGTGCAGAGGTGCTGCGGGTGACTCCCCGCTCTCCCCGCCGGCGGGAGAGGCTGCGCTGAGCGCACTGTACCGGTTCGCCCACTTCTTCCTCCCCTCGCCGCTGCCTACTCGCTAGTGGCAGGGGATTTGTAAGGTCCGGTCCCCGGGGACCGGACCGAATAGGCCTCTGCCCACCTCTGAGTAAGACCCATTGAACACAAAGGGGCTTACTTTTGAGTAGACATGGTTAGGATTGTGCTCAAAGTTGTCAGCAGAAATATTCTCAGAACTGACAATGAAAACAGTTCATTAACTTCTCCTGAGAAAAGCATATACAGTCAGTATTTTTCTTGGTGCAAACTTTAAAGAAAAATCATTAGTAAGTACATGTTCTCTGAGATCTTGAAATAGATTTGTGTTGTGCAATTTTCTTTGAATTAATGGTGTTCCCATATTTGTAGAAAGACATTAAAGAAACATACATGAAGACTAAAGAATGCTATCATCAACAGGGCAGAAAGTTCAACCCATCTTTTTAAAATGCTTCTGCCTTTTTAGGAATATCAGGACACAAACAGAAACCATAGCGTAGAATAAGCACTTGCCTGATAGGATGATGTGTTTGTGTGCTAGATCATGAACTTTGAAGATAATGAACTTTGAAGGCTATGAACATTTCATTTGATGTAGAACAGTCTCTACTTGATGACAGAAAAAGACAAATGTTTAAACCTGGTTTCATTAGATATCTGTACAAAATACTATCAAACTCTTCTCAAATTGCCATGTAAGTTAGATTTTTTTCTTCTTTAGTTTAATTGGAGGTTTGGAAGACACTGTTTGTATATTTTTAATTTTTTATATTTATGTTTAAGTAAAAAAATAGAGGAATATATATGAAAAATATTAATGACAGAATGCAGAGTTAGGGCAGTGAGGAGAGCCCTAGCTGGACTGCCGCAACTATTCTGTATCCAGAGCAGAGAGTTATGCTGCATCCAGAGAGTCAGGAAGACTGGGCTGTCCTAACTGATCCAGAGCATGCTAAGACAGTGACAGCTGGGGAGGGCTTGCTCCTGAGGAGAACCCCTTCAGATCACACTGAACAAGGAATAGCTGTGGTGCCTGCCTTATAAGGAAGCCCATTAGTTCCTGACAACCAGTAACAGCTGCAGCACGAGAATGCAATACAGCAGTACTTCTAGCGGAGGGTGGATGCAAGGGGATTGCTTGGAGTAGCCTGCTGTATCCACAGGTTAGTGGGCTGCCACAGTTGATCCATATCCTGAAGTTGAGAGGCAGGGGTTGCAGCTAGGCTGGTCAAGAACTCAGATTTTTTTTTGTCAAGACTGCCATTCTTATATGGGCTTTATCATGGACCCCTATGAGTCTACTCATTACTATCCCTGCTTCTGAGGTGGTATAACTCTAAGGAGCTGGAAGAGGGCATGTCTGCCCTGGAAACAGGCTCTGGGTAAAGAGTAACTGCTCTGTCCTAGGCAATGCTAAACATGCCCTCAGCATGCCTCTCCTGAACTGCCTAGGCTGGCCCAGCTAGGGAAGCCCAGCTCCATCTGTCTCGGGGCCAAACCTTTTCCAGAGTAACTAGGGTGGAGCATCTTGCAGTTGGGTCAGCCCTTTGATAGATAGGGTTACTCAAGTGCGCTTCTGGATTGTGCCTTAAGTTAGTTTTGATGCTAGATTTGGCACTAGTGGTCAAACTAAGCATTTTCCAGAAGATACCAGTTAAATGTCTAGTTGGTTTCATCTTTGATGGTGTGCAGTTATAGTGTGTTCAGTATTTGTCGTAAATACATAAAAAGTGGTTGAGGTACAGTACCTTTTTAATTTGTTAAGCAATGGAACAATTAGCATTCAGGCTTGCTAGGGATAGGAAGTTGGAACCTGAGAAGTATCAGGTTTACTTCTCTTGAGATTAATGGGTAGACATCCTTGTCTTATTTCTGCCTTGCCTCTCCACTGCTCTGATGCATGGGAAAAGAAAGCATAGAAGCCTGACATGACTGTTAACTGTACCAAGGGTAATGGTGTGCAGTGTTCCAATCCATGCAGTGGACAGATTAGCCGCAGGATCTATGCACATATAGTGTTCTGTCATGTGGTGTCAATGCTGTGTGCCAATTGCATCTTCAGCTTGTCAGAGAAAGGCAAGGACATCACTCCTTTATCCTGTTCATCCAGAGTTCTTGGACTTAGCATACACCATGCACATTCTGTTTCTAGCCCTGGTACTACTAAAACACACATTTTGTTCAGTTTAGACATGCGCGTGCTTTCCTTCATCACCTCAGGAACAGGAAGACTGATTAGTTGTGCCAGCCTAAGTTAGTATTGCATCATAAATAGGTACTGTTTGTGTAAGCAGGCACTGAAACATTTATATTATTCCTTAGAGTGGTGTAGATTCCTATCAACAGCTTCTTTCCTAGAACAGCAATTACTTACAGTTCTTAGTCATACCAAATTACTGGGGCAGGGATGGCTGCTACAGCGGCTGTGTTTATTTAATTACAAATTATAATTTACAGTTGATGAATAGTAGATGCCCATGTTACATTGAAATCCTCAAAAACATTTTGAGTTTCAAGAGCAGTTTTACTGAACTTACCCAAGTGTGTGACAGTCACATGTAAAAGCGATGCAAGGTGAATAAAGATTGCCATTTTTAGATTATTGTTAGTTTTAATTATTGCACGTTTGCAGTTCAGAAGGAATCACAGGATCATATAAACCAGCATTTCTCAACTGCGTGACCCACTGTGGGACCCACTGGATGGCTCATGAACCAGCTGAAAAGGGTACAGAGCTTTCTGGGCAGGGCAGGCTGATGGTGGGAGACAGCAATGTTGCTATGTCATGAATAAGTGGAAAGATGGGAAGCTGGAAAGGATGGCGGTGTTACCTGATTTCAATTAATTAGACAAGGATCTGAGAAAGCGGAGTGAGATTCAAACAGTTTATTCAGATCTGAATGACCAACACTTGAGCAACTAGGCTCTGGGTGTTTGGCCCCGAACACAGTTCACATCACAATTTTATACTTAAGGTCATCAAAGCACAGCAAGAGGCGGGGCGGTTACACAATTTCCTAGCATAGCTTCTAACTTTCGTTTCTCTGGCCTTGCAGAAGTAATTTTGAAAATTTCCACTAAGGTAGTTGCAAGTGCATACCAGAACCCACTACGCAATTGCGGTTAAGCTTCAAAGGCCATCAACCCACTATACAGTTGTGGTTAAGCTTTAAAGGGTTTTGCAATGAACTTTTCAACTGTCACCACAAAGTCTGGTACTTATATTTCTACTCCATAGCTCGCATTGCAATAAGCTTCATGATATCTCTGTTAAGAGTGCAATTGCTAATCGATATAAATCGATACTTATAGGATTAAGGCATTTGGTCTAATCTCACATTCCCCCCTTAAATTTTCACAATTACTCTAAAGTTGCATAGCTTTCTGGGCTTACTTCCAGCAGTTCATAATGCCCTCTAACCACCATCAATTGTTCATCATTAATTTAAGACTTTATAAAAGAAATCAATCGGTTTAGTACACAGGGTCCAAATGTTAAAAGCAACAGTAGAATGACTATTGGTCCTGCTAGGGTAGAAAGCAGAGTGGTATACCAGGGGGACTGATTAAACCAAGACTCAAACCACCTCTGTTGGCCCTCTCTCTCCTTTTCCGGTTTTCTAGCACTTCTCTGAGTTGTTTCATGGAATCCTGAACAACTCCAGAATAGTCAGCGTAGAAGCAGCATTCTTCTTTAAGGGCCACGCACAAGCCTCCTTCTTGGAGAAACAATAGATCAAGTCCCCTTCTGTTCTGCAGTACCACTTCTGACAGAGATGTAAGTGATTTTTGTAGGTGGGAGATTGAAATCTCTATTCGTTCTAAATCCTCATCAATTGCTTGCCTTAATTGGCTATATTGCACATGTTGATTTGCAACAGCTACTATGCCTGTGCCTGCTCCAACAGCTCCCAATCCAGCCAAGAGGGCAATTGTGAGGGTTGAGACTGGTTCTCTCCTTCGTCTTATGGGCCCTTGTAACAGGTAAGAATCATACATTTCATTATCGGAATGCACATAGGTTCTGGGGAGTATCTGCACTAAAATGCAAAATCCCTTAGTTTCTAACAGACCACCATATGCGCATGCAGTTAGTCCTGTGTTACAGGCCCACCAATAATTTTTTGGAGGTATATAATACAGCGATCTGTTTACCACAGGATGGGTTTCATTACAATACAACTGGTATTGTTTGGAGACATTTCCGATACACATTCCTTAGCCTGAAATTGATTGGAGGGTCTGCGAACCTTCTTTCCACCTACAGCCTTTATCTGTGGTTGATGTGTTATAAGCAATTAAAACTGCTATTCCTTCATAATACGGGGGCTGTATGTTAAAGCATAGCCAGCATGAACGAGCAATGCTTGGTGCAGATACATTTAGCACTGCGAAGCTAGCATTCATTAACATTTGCAATGGATTAACTGTATTGCTTATTTTTAGCTGGTTAACTGGCACAGGTAAAGTAGGACTAAACATCTCAGCACTTTGATCTATTGTATCTTTTAACACTAGGTTGGGTCCCATTGTCACTGGGGCATGTAGGGTTGATTGCAACACCTTTATAGTGAATAGACTCTATCATGTCCTGTGTCCACATATAGTCGTATCCCCCAAGTAACTCCTAGACTCCATCGTTTATACTTTCTTCCTTCGGTTGTGAAAGATATTTTGACAGGATTGCATGGTCTTAAGGACCCAACTCTGTATTTGTTATAAATACAACCTGGGCTTTTCTCTACTCTGTCTATTTTAATCAGGTCATTCTTAACCGATGGAGTCCACCATATGTGGCCAGTTGACACACAATCCCAGGATGCACAGAAGTATTGGTTTGGTCCTCCACATTTTTCCCTATATGCCTTCTCTTTTTTGTATCCTGGACAGACATAGAAATACTTGTGTGCTCTAATATACTCAGCGGAATATTCAGAACTAGGGAATATGACTCCTAGATCTACATTAAGCTTGGGGAACCACTGATCTGGAGGTGTCACCTTAGTAACTCTGCTTACAACATCTAAATGGGAGTCAAGTATCACCCAAGTCACACTTAGAGGCTGATGAACATTCCTCAATACTGACAGCATGCATAACCAAGAGATCCCAATACTTGTCTTCAGTGAGGGACCCATGGAAGATTCTACGCCGAGTGCTCCTGGTCTACGCCGGCATGGGTCTACTCACCCTGCAGTCTTCTGGAAAGGTAGCACATGTGTAGGACAGGTCAGCAGCCATGGGCCATGCTTTCCCTAGAGATCTTCATCTTTAGTTCATCCGTCTTGGAAATCTTCCACTGGGCTGGCTCTGGAACTTTCTTCATTTTGCTAAAATGAATCTAGGCTTTTACTATTATTTTAAATGGAATGGTGGTATGCAAATATTTTCTGATATCATCCAATACCTTTTTTAATTTTGTACTGACCATGGGGGTTTTTCTTACAAACCTTTTTAATTCTTTGCATACAAGACGAAGGTGGGGGACACACAATAGAATGAATGGACACAGGGGTTTTTGGGTCATACACTGACCATTCTTTAATTCTCTGCCTTATTTTCCCCTTGTGAAGCCCATTATTCATCTTAGGGCATTGGATTCCTGGTTATGATTGGAGTATATTTACACATTGCCAGAACCTGGGCTGTTGCTTTCCTTTCAGCCAAGACTGAAACACTTGCTTGAATATTGTTAATTATTGTAAGAATACAGAGTAGCCTGGCTTTATCTTGATTAGCACTGGAGAGTGATTCTGTGCTTTCCAGATCCTTTAATTCTCTGCTTAAAACTTCAAAGGGGCTTTTGCAACTGTATCCTCCTCGTCCTTTCTTAGAGAGGGAGACCTTTCAGTATCACACAACATAGCATACGTTCCCATCAGGGAGTTGGAGCTTTTAGGGTACACACAACCTGCTCCTTCTCACCAGGGAACGTCTTTTCCTCTCAGGTGAAGTTAACCTTGCTTGTAATTTACAAAGGAGGTCTTGTAGTTTGCAAAGGAGGTCTTGTTCCTCCTTGTTGTTGTATTATTTAATACTTAAAAATTTTGCTTGTAGTCTTTCAATTCATTCCTTTTTTAGCTAATAAGGGGTATTAATATTATGCTTGGCTAGCATTGACCTTAGCTTCTTTGCATAGTGCCACGTTTAAAATCTTGGGAAACCAATTGCTTCTGGAAGAGCCTCTGCTCTAATTTTTCTTCCTTTTTTTTGATCTTTTTCCAGGAATAAAACAACTGGGTTATTTCAACAAATATTCAGATGGGCTTCAGGCTAGATTACTCTGAGCAATGGGCCAAAGACCTTGATGCTTTTGGGTTTTAGTGACACATGCTGTTTTTAAGCTTTGTACCTGAGATGAGGGTCCTTTACTTGGACAGTGTAAACCTCAGGTATTTTAACATTCTGTTGCTAGCCTTTGTCTTTACTCCTTATCTTTTTGCTGCTGGACTGCTTATTTTAACAATAGATTTTGAATCTTTCTATATTGCTTTTAGATTTAGGTTTAACTTGTTTATATTGTCTGCTTCATTTTAAGTTTACAATAACTTTGATCAATAATTCTTTTAGAGTTTGATAATTTACTTTTACTTTAACACACTAAAATATAGCACAGCTTAAAATATATCCTAAAATATAGCACAGCTTCTATGTCACATAATACATAAAACAATACATATTAAATAGATATAACTATCTGATCTACGCCTCCTCGATCATTCTTCCAGTTCTTCTCCAACCCATATCTCAATTTTTCCCTGGTTTTGCTTCATCTTTCCTTCAAGCTTACCTTTGCTAAATAAAACAATTAATTCATTACTTAAAAGTTTCTTTTTTAGTATTACATTTAGCACTTTATAAGTACACACCCTCATTTTGTCTTATGTAGTTGTCCTTTTTTATTATTATTATTTTTATTTATTTAATAATATTTTTTCATTCCCATTCACAATTAATGATGTTTTATAATTGTTTTTGAACTTTTAAAGAAATTAGTAAAAGGTTAAACAAAATGAAGTAGAACAGGGGAACACCACTTATTCTTTTACTAAGAACCTCAAGTTTAGAACATTTTGATATTAATTAGCTAACTCTTTAATTTATAAGAGCGCTTTTAGCTTTTAACCAATTGAATAATTTTAAATTCATTCTGGATTTTACTAAATTATATAAATTACTAAATTCACCGCATACATTTTATGTTATATTGAAGGTCTGCCCATCCAAGGACTTATTCCTTTATGAGAAAGTTGATCAGGCTCCCTCAAATGTCCATGGTTCGGCCCAAATACAACTTTATTTATTTATTTTTAAAGGAAAATACCCAGTCAATACACACAGTCAAGCAGTGTCCTACAATTTTAAGTCCTTTCAAGAACAACTCTTGGTACTGCTTCAATACTGTTTTTCCTTGTTCTGTAGCATGATCCCAATTAGGATCTGGGGCAGGAATACAAGTTGGAACTATGATCACATAATTTTTATATTGTTTCCTTTCTTTTTGGCCTCCTCATCTTTTTTATTAATATTAAGTGGTAAATGGATACTGGCAACTGGTCTAGTTTTTTCTCCCATATATGCAAATTGCTGGAAGTGCGCTTTTATTTTTTGGATTCTATCTTTTTCTTTACAGTTAGCCACACTTTGACACTCTGAGTCTCTTTTACCAGAATCATTGACTGTTACTGAGTTTTCGGCCATGTTGAGTTCTGATTGCATGTTAAGTTAATCAGATGAATTCAGGAGTTTTATTGCAGTGCATACCTTTCTTTTTATCTCCTCGGTGCCTGTTTTCAGTAGCTTATACGCAGCTTTTCAGCTGAGCCTACTGCAGAATTGTGCTCTGTACCTTTTTGCTATTTCTTTGGTGTACCTGCAACCTCCTTCCTTTTTTGTTTTAAGAGGGCGTTTCTTACTGCTTATAGCGTGTGCACCCCCCTGAACTAAATACTTTTTGTGGGCATTAATATTTACTCTGTCGGTGAACCTTTTGGGCTTGTTTTAGATCTCTTTGGTTTAACTTTAACAGCAACTACAAATACTTTTCTGGGAGGTCTATCTATCTTAAGTTTAATGTTCCTTATTTAGGTCCTCCCCGGCCTCTTTGCCATACAGTGGAGGACTTTTCTGGAACCAGACCCACCCATGACAAACAACACAACAGGCAAGAATACAAAAGGAAGGGGAAACGGACCGAACAGTGAGGGGTCTGTTCAGTTCACACTTAGGGAGAATCAATCGCGCCCCCCTTAGTGACCAATCTCCTCGCGGAGGGATGGAACTGCACCAAGAGGGTCACCCAAGCGCTGGCTGAGGAGAAGCTTTACTCTCCGCCTGCAGAAGTCTCCTTCTTTCGGTGCCTCAGATTCCTTACACACACACTCATACATACAACCTCCCAGTTACCTGGGGTCACAGGACCTCTGGCTATGGTCTGTAGCCGCACTGGCTGTAGCCGTCCTGTACCCTCGGGGTGGCAGACCAAGCACACCCTCTCTCTTTTCCGGGGCCCCTTATACTGTACCTAGTCCGCGGACACCTTGTGCGCTCCTCGTAACCTCAGTCCGTTTGTCCCAAGTCGGGGAACATCCGCTCACCTGACTCCCAGTGCTCTTCCCCAGGACTCCGGAACAACACGGCCGGTGGCGCCAAGTCATGTACAAAGAGCAGCAGGGATGCAGGCGACACGGAGATTCTCCAGATAGAGAGGCAAAAATGCCACAATTACCTCCCTCAGGATCCGCAGTCACGGCACCAGGAAGAATGTTACCTGATTTCAATTAATTAGACAAGGATCTGAGAAAGCGGAGTGAGATTCAAACAGTTTATTCAGATCTGAATGACCAACACTTGAGCAACTAGGCTCTGGGTGTTTGGCCCCGAACACAGTTCACATCACAATTTTATACTTAAGGTCATCAAAGTACAGCAAGAGGCGGGGCGGTTACACAATTTCCTAGCATAGCTTCTAACTTTCGTTTCTCTGGCCTTGCAGAAGTAATTTTGAAAATTTCCACTAAGGTAGTTGCAAGTGCATAGCAGAACCCACTACGCAATTGCGGTTAAGCTTCAAAGGCCATCAACCCACTCTACAGTTGTGGTTAAGCTTTAAAGGGTTTTGCAATGAACTTTTCAACTGTCACCACAAAGACTGGTACTTATATTTCTACTCCATAGCTTGCATTGCAATAAGCTTCATGATATCTCTGTTAAGAGTGCAATTGCTAATCGATATAAATTGATACTTATAGGATTAAGGCGTTTGGTCTAATCTCACAGTGGGTTGTGGTTACAGCAGGATTCAAGTCTGCATTCTGCTTTGACTAATATACTGAAAAGTTTGTATTTTGAGCCATGAAACAACAGCATGAGTGTGCTGAGTAATGGGAGCATTGGCTGTTCACAACATAGGTTTAAAGCCTACATGATAAAATCACTTTAAACCACTTCTGAAATCACTTTAAACTGCTACTGTCCATGACATCATATCCAGATTCATGACATCAGTCACTTCTGATGGTCCCCAGCAGATTGTCATTCTAAAAAAGTTCTAAAATGTTCAAGAACCACTAATATTTGGATCTCTCAGTTTTCACTTGTGGAGGATGATTGTGCTTCAGGGCTAGATAGGCAGTTCCTTGTTAATCTTGTTTTGAATAATATCAGCAGTTTAGCATAGCATTGCTAATGAAGTTTGTGTTTATTAAGATGATTATGCTCTGCCTTGCAGTTAAAAAAAACACAAGGCATTTTCTAGAAAATCATAAAATGCAAACATAAAAAAATCATAAAATACAGAAAAACATACAAACAGACACACACAGAGGCGTAGCCTGATTATATGTTAATATGTGATTTTGTCTCAAAGCGACTGAGGTTTGCTCTTTAAATTGAAAGATAAGCTTCCCTCCTTAGAGCAGTTAATAATGGTTTAAAGGCAGCCTGCTTACCCTGGCAATGAGGCAGGCAGATCAGCTTATCTTAAAAGTTTGTGACCTTTGTAGTTTTAGTTTCTGTTCAGCTGGAAGAGGTTCTCCTCTCTTCCCCACGAGTAATTGCTCTGAGCTGATTTTTGCAAACTGCTTGAAAAATGCTTGAAAGATTTTTGCAAGAGCTCAGGAGAGCTCAGCTCTCTGTGGAGCAGTTAGCAGCCACTTCAAAAACTTGATTCATGGTTGTCTTGTTACCATGATAACTAATTGCCTTTGTACAAAAAATATTTAATCACGCTGTTTGGGGGAACCAAATGCCACAAAACGGAAGGTTCAGCCTGCTTAAATAAAAATCAAATTGTCACTGACTGGCAATTGCAAGCCCAAAAGTGGGTTGTGATTGCTATTTTCACTTTCTGCAAGTTGTGGGGAGCCCTGCACAGGTCTCTGTGAGGATCCTTGCACCCCTAGGGTCTGCTAGCACTAGGGTAGTGATGGTGAACCTTTTCAACACTGAGAGTCAACTGATGGTGCCACTGCCCATCATGTTTGCCTGGAACTCCAGGCATGCACATTGGGCCAGGAGCACCCTGAGCCCATTGCGCATGCCTGGCATTCTGGGGATGCGTACTGGACACCAGCACACTCTGCTCTGATTTGGAGCAGGGTGCTCCTCTGTGGAGCAGTGCATGCTTGTGCCTAGCACATATGCCCAGAACTCTAGGCATAATCATTATGCCAGGAGTGTTCTCTAGAGCAGAGCCAATTGAGCACGCCAGTGCCGAGCATGCATGCCCAGAGTTCTGAGCGCAGAACTCTCTTTGAGCGCAGGTCTGAGAGAGCGATGGCCACATGCCAGCAGAGAGGGCTCTCGGTGCTTGCTGTGGCATGCATGCCATAGGTTCACCACCACTGCACTAGGGGATGTTAGCCAAACCCTCTTTTCCCCTGTAAGGGCTGTGGGTGGCGCAAGCAGTTAAGACGCTGTGCCTGTTAACCAGCAGGCCAGGGTTTGAGACCTGGGTTGGCCCCACAAGAGTGAGCTCCTGTCCTTAGCCCAGCTCTGCTGGATCGTATCAGCTCTGCTTTTCCATTGGACTAATTCAGTGGCGTGGAGAGGGGGGATTTGCTGCTTGGGTAACAGCCTATCCTCCATAACAATCCAACCCAGGCTTTCGTGCTTTGCATGCAGCGTATGCAGCGTCAAGCACGATACCATAGTCTCTCAAGACGGACGGAGGCCTGCTTTTCCCCTGTAGCAGTGAACTCCTATTGCATTTGCCCTACCTCTCCAGAGACTTACCTTGGGGCTGAAACTCCAAGGGAGTTTGAAACCCCATTGAATGGTATTTGGATCTATGCCAGCTATCTTTTAGGCTCATATCCAAGCATCCCATGTGGAGCTTTGAAGCCTGGCAATTGGAGTTAGGATATGGTGTATATTGCCCATCTCTCTGGCCTAATCCTTCCTCTGTTCTACCCTCCGCCTACTCATGACCTCCTCTTTCTGCATCACCCAGTTCCAACATGTCTTGGCTGGCACATTGATAAAAAGCGGTACCAGCAGGCTGCCACACGTCCTTGGGCTGGTATGGCTAGCTCCTGTGCTAATGCAGGAGTGGTTAAAGAGCATGTTTGTGACACTGGAGAGCCGACACAAGGGTTTTGTGGCTAGTCAACTGCACATATTGCATGTTTTAAGTGGGGGTTGGAGAAATGTTGGATTGTTAATGCTCACATTTGTAATAAAGCTCTTAAAAGCTATTTGTCTGAGTGTTGTTTGGGTTTCTCAAGGAATGAAATTATAAGATATCGCCTCTCCTTTCCCTTCTTCCCACAGCATCCTCCTCTTAAGGAAAATATTTCAAAAACAAGGTGAATCATCTTCTTGTAGTGATTCACGCATAGCCCTCTTTCACCACATACCTATCATAATCTCAATCTGCTTGCTATGTTTCAGTTTAGGAATTATGGGGGTTATCTGGACTGAACTGTTTGAACTGAAAATCAACAGACTGCAATTAAAATGTTGTAGAACCCTAAAAGGGTATTCAAGGCCTGCTTCCAGTACAAAATCTAATAAAGATAAGGAGATCGATAGTTACTTAACCAAAATAAAATTACTGCATGGAAAGTTTCTTGACCAGCTGTAACCAATCAAGAATTCTATAGCAAGGATTTGTATATTGTCTACCCAGTTAAAATCCCATGCAAAAGGCAACTATGGTTCAAATTATATTGAGCCTGTTGCTGGCAGTATGCCCATAACACCGACTCTGGGTGTTCTAAATATGCCTTGAGACACATAAGTGGCACCTGGTAAGGAAGGTTTGCCTGTGCTGAGGCCTGTGATGGGCACATTGCTGGAAGAAGATTGTGCTACGTTCTGCCACCATCTGGTAGCGAGGTGTTTTGGGGTGGGATGAAGATAGAACTGGACTGGGGAAGAGGAAGATTGGACCCAGGAAAGGTGGAGATGTCACACCCACTGCCTCCATATCCTGTCTTCCCTCCCATGCCAAGCAGCCCAATTCAGGCCTCCTTGACTTTGTATGTGTTCAAAGGCGGACACAGAGCTGTAGAGACTCATTGGCATTGTAGCAGCATTTCTCAGGAAGCAAATTCTTCCTTCTCCCAAAAAGATTTCGGCACAAGCCTGGTATTCCCAGAATCCAGAGTCACCGTGTTCAGTGCTGCTGGAGCTGGATAAGATTGGGCAGTAATAATAGCAATGAGCACATCTCATCCATCCTTTGATTTCTCTTTTTCTGTAGCTTCTTTGGACAACTGCCTGGTTCCACTTCTACTGTATTCCTGTTTCTTGGCCTTTAATTTGCTAATTATCTACTTTTCAGCTTGGACTTCATTTTGTTACTAATAAGGAAGAGCTCAACTTGACTGAATTACTGCCAGATTGGCCTCTGTAACGACAGAACCATTTGGAATTTGGTAAATTTGTCTGTGTTACAATAATTCTGATCAATGTTATACTGAAATGAAAAGAGATAAACATATTCCAATCATATTTCTGTGTTTTGAGTCCAAGTACCAACGTTGCCCTCATTTCTGATCACAAATGGAGAAAGAAAATGCAAAATATAACTCAATGTAACATTTGCCTGATGACTGAATGGCAGCAAAACTGTTATCACATGGAGGAAAATACAGGTACTTTTAAATTGTCTGCTTTTTGAAAGTCTAGACTTTTGTGTGGTGTGTGCTGATGTACCTTATATAAAAGGGACCAGGTTTGATTGCAACCATTACAGTCCAGGCCAACTCACACAGCATGCTGGAGGACAACTTGGTTAAGCTACTGCTTTGGTTCCTCATAGGGTAAGTAGTTTCCCCTGGTCTTTGCTTTCTGCCATGGAGAGACACTCCAGAGAATATCTTTTTTTCCCTCTGTGGTACACAGCAATTGCAGTGCTTAATTTCCAGGCCAGGCCTCAAAAAACATTAGCAATTGACTCAAAAGTCATGTGTATTTAGGATTGGAAGTGCATGTGTTGTGAGAGAGAAGTAAGTAGCCCCCCCCTCCCAGAGAAGTAGCTCATCCCCTGACCCCCTTATATATAATACACAGCATACATGATACTTCATATATTTTTATACTAGCAAAAAGCGTACCCGCGTTGCGGGAGTAAAATTCCCCCATGTGCATCAACCCCCCATGCGGAACTTTCCCTCATGCGCATCAACCCCCCCATGTGCATCAACACCCCATGCGCAACTTCCCCCATGTGCATCAACCCCCACGCGTAACTTCTCATGTGCAACTTCCCCCTGTGCATCAACCCCCCATGCGCAACTTTCCCCCATGCACATCAACACCCCATGCACAACTTCCCCCCCATGCGCAACTTCCCCCCCATGCGCAACTTCCCCCCATGTAGGCCCAGCGGTTTTGGCAGGGCGGTGATGAGTGAGTCAGTGAGTCAGTGAGTCAGTGAGTCAGTGAATCAGTGGCTTTTCTCTTTTATATATAGAAGATAAAAGCCTTGTTTGTCATCGTTTCCACATGTTCTGGTCAACATTCCTTGTCAATCAAGCATGCTGAGGCGATGCAAATGCCAACATTCCAACTGTCAAATGATAACAAGCCAGGCTGAGAAGAGGATGGGATGCAACTGAGGAAAGCCATTGAGGAGAATAGTGGCAAAAGAGCAGTTGAGAGGGGACTTGAAGACAGCCATTGCGAAGAAAAGTGGCAAAAGGGCAGTTGAAGCAGTGGAAAGTGGGATGGTTTTTTTAAAAAAAACCTGATGAATGTTGTATGCTCATATTGTACCAATGCAAGCAACAGTTGCAGTCTGTTACTTGTAATTACATAAAATACAATTCTTGCCCTGAAGAGGGAATTTTGAGGATTTTGAGCAGAGGCAGGCTAATTCTGTCTGGAAAATCAGACAAATCATAGGTCCTTAGTCAGCATATGAAAGTGCCCCTTGCCTTGAGCACTGAGTGTTTCTTATCCTTTGCTAAGTATAGTATTAATTTCTTCCCAGTGGGCATCACCGGATTTCCTCTCTCAACAGCTCACTTTGTAAAAGGGACGATCATGCATTTTCATTGCTTTGTTTATTCTATGTCAAGGTGTGGAGTTCTTTTCGCTATTTCACCAAATAGACTCATAATGCTTTTCCCCCCCTCTTTGCAAGCTCTTCATGTACAGTTTTCTCCCCAATGTGCAGCATCACCCACTTGAGCTTCCCTGCTTGTGATCCCATTTGATTACAGATGGTCCATGTGATAGTTACTGTAGAAACCAGGCCACTTTACTTCAATCTCTTCTTGTTGCTATGGTGTGTTGAAGGCTGCTAAGAGTAAAGTGCCACTTACATTTTTTTTCCTGGCAGCCAGTGTCATGGAGAATATTGATTTCAAGATTGCTAAACTATATTCTAGTGAACAATAACACCCTCGTTAGGTCGGTGTGTTAGAATCGCCGATCTAGCAGATGGTTGGAAGGGTGGATTGCGATAATTCGGTTTCGTTGGTTGATATTAACACTGTGTTTAGCATTGCTTGCTTTAAATAATCAAAAGCACCCCCGTCCCTTTGAACACTGGCGTTGTTCTCTAAACCAACATTTCTTTCTGCTGCCAAAGTTCTTTACCAGTCTGAGGAAAGAGGCAGCATGTGGGGGATGCAACTGACCTAAAAAGGAAGTTTTCCCAGCTCTTACATGAGTCTCAGACAGTAGACCTGTAAAAGCACGCCATAAGTTCCTCTTGTGTCCACAGCGTGCAGTGAGCACAGCTAAAGTCTGCTGCCATCTCATGGCAAGTGGTTAAAGATAATTAAAAATTATTTCACTTGTTGATAGCCCTTTAAAATATGGTTTGCACCTATACTCCATGACTGTGCTCTAAGGTAACCTAACAATTGTACTGGTAATTAGCATTTGTATAGCACTTTCTGTATGTGCAAAGTGCTCAGGATTGATGTAATGCTTTTAATTAGCCTATAAAGTAACAGCCAAATCCTGTCCAATATTAGTGCTGCGGGGCCACTGTACCCATGCTGAATGTAGCATGGATTTAGGCAGTTGAGTAGCTTCTTTGGTTAAGGGAAAAATAGGGTTACAATGGGACACCATTTTTCTGGTTCAGAACCAAGCAGACCCATGTAATTCCAGTAGGCTTGGCACAGAAGTTAGGATGTGATGGGGATAGCAGTTGCCCTCCTGCACCCCAAAACACTCTTCTGTGACTTAGGAACAGCCTCCTACCATCCTCCTTCATCTCTCTGCTGAACTACCCAAGACCTACCAGCTCTGGCTGCTTTTGTGTGGAATGTGGTGCCAGTGAAACAGGACATTCCTTCCCACAGGCACCATTTATTTACTGTGTCAAAGACTATGTTATGGCGATTTTACAACACCCAGCCCTGGTGTTTTGGCTACAGTATCGGCAGGGCCCAACTATAGGATTGGACTGTAATTATTATTATCCTTATTTTGCGTTTAGGGAGCTGAGATCAAGCTACTTACTGAGAATCCATGGCAGAGAAGTGCTTTGAACCAGGGAAATCCTATTTACAGCTCTTCACCACTATGCTGCAAGAGCTGTAAACAGATTTACATGTTATAAGTGCAAAGCAATAGCTGCTTATAGTTTGTTTTGGCAGAATACTTCAGAAAATTTATTTCATTGATAAGTAGTTCCTGCACACCTACTAATCTTTGTGTTGATAGAATTTGTGTAAATAAGTCAGGCATGAATTATTATGGTAATGAACCTTGAGAACATGTTTGCATTGGCCTGGAATCAACACACTATAGTGTTCAGGGTAAATAAACAAAGATTTTTTTTAATTGAAGTAGTTTTATATGAATATATTTTTTTGTCCCAAGAGACAAATCAATCTTTTACAGCTCAGTCTAGCAGATTTCTCTGCATTAAAGCAGCAGCACTGTCATGGTTTGTAACTGTCCTAATTTAGCAAGTTTCCTCCAAAGCCCTCTTGAGATAAGGGGAAAACCCCAGCCTGTGCAATGGGTCTACTTAGATCTGCCCAAGATGTATAGCTGGCACAATGCTCTATAGAATTGATCCATGTCAACAGATCAGGCCCAAGAAGAAAGGTCAGATGCAGTTCTTACTATTGTCACCAATCACACCCCCTACAAGACTTGATCAGCTTGTCCCTTCCCCTCTGCTGGCTGGTGGGAACTTCTCATATCCACCATGCAATGCCACTGCATATCCACTTCTGCCACTGTGTGCCTTCCAGTGCTGGCCTTCCACCAGGACACCATACTGCTATGCCATTACAAAGAGCATTATGGCTAACACATGCTTGGGACAGCCAGCACATGCTATGCTGGTGCAGAGATTGGCTAGGAATGTTCTCCAAGTCAGAAGTGATTGTTAACTGTATGTACAGGAATTATGTTGGAAGACAGGCTGGGTATGTTACAGCAGTACAAGGAATCTATACCTAAAGTGGTGCTTCGTGATAATTATTGCTTTCACTAATTTGACCTTTGTTTGGGTTGACACATGAGGCTACATTTCTCTTTTTATGAAAATGAAGAGAAGGGGAAATCTGAAAGGCAGTGAACCTTCAATTTAGTTAACTAACGTTTGTTATTATAGAATTTCTGTTTAAATTTGGACTTTCTCCATACGTATATTATTTGTCTCTTAGAAAACTCTTTCAGTGCTGCTGTTCTGCTTTGCTCCCCTTCAGGCTGCTCTAGGAATGGAAGAATATCTCTACACCTAGAATTCCTTGGTTGGGAGAAACATAAATGCCAGAAGAAATCTCTTAAGGCTGACATTTTCAAACTTTTAAATCTCATGGCACACTGAAAAGGCACTAAAATAGTCACACCACTAGTTTTTATTTTACAAGACTCATTATGCCGCTAGTAGAGAGTTCTAATTCCCCAGTTGCCCTGCAATATTTGTTCCCTTACCTTGAAGTTGCATTGCCCTTACTGGAATTTTGGTTAGGATTGCACCCTAACATGTTTAAGTGTTCAGCTGGGATTTAGGGACCTACTCACCTATCTTCCAGAATTCCCTAGGAGCTGACTCTTGTGTTCTCCTTTCTACCTCCAAGCTGGTTGCTGAGTGAATAGAGCTCATTGGAATTCATTCCTAGTTCAGCCTCAGAAACTGAAAAAATATCTCCATTCTTAGAGTGGTAGACAGGATTGTGCCAGCACCAGCATTGGGGAGCCCTGTAAGGTAGGTGAGCCTTGTGTTCCAGCACATCTGCATACAGAGGTTCCTCAGTGCAAACAGGAGAGCTCTTTTAAGGATCATAATGTTACAGACATTGAGACCAAAGAAACACAAGTCCAGAAATGTGCAAAGAATGGATTTATTCATGTCTCCCGTCCGGCTTTGCTCCTGCAGCCAGCAAGCCAGGCCACCCCATGGCCATTGCAAAGGATGAGAGCCCAGAACAAAGAAATGCAGTTGATTTTATACCCCAACATCCAAGCAGTTTCTAGAAGATTCAGATTTTTACAGCAGTTCAAATTTGAGAAAGGGTGAACATTGGCTAGATTCTATTACATCACTTTCAGCCTGACAACCTGATTTGTCTGTCTTCCTATTTGTCACTCAAAGGATTCAGTTACTTCACACTATATTTCATATATACATCTTGGCCCCTCAATTGCCCATCTCATTGATAACAATAAACCTGCCAATTTGGATGCTTGGATACTTCAAACCTCTTCAAGTCTAAATAGCTCTCTTATTGTTCTTTAGACTTCCCATTGCCTGCATCTCTTTGTCCTTTCCACAGATAGCAATTAACATTTGTATCCAAAGGAGAAGTTTCTCAAGGATGTGGGAAATTTGATTTGGGCCTCTTGAGAGTTGCAGAGGACTTAATTCTAATCACAGGCCTTGTCACCTTTCAGGTTCACCATTTTAGTATGGCCACAGAAATATTAATAAAATAAATATTGATCAAGGAAATATTAATAACCTAATCTTCCATATCATTAACAGTGTAACAATCTTCTGTAAAAATTGAAAATTGTAACTTATTTCCAAAGCCTGTTGAATTGAGGTGTGTTGCAACAATGGTTCATTATAGGCCAACAAAAAAAATTGTTTGGTGCTTGGAATGTTAGAACTGATTTTGGGTATATTGGGCATGCTAATTCTAAATATAAAAACAGTTTTTCTCTATCAGCTATACTCTATCAGCACTAATGAGTGTCTATGCATCTGTCAATCAAAAGTCTAATTTGCCATAGGGTGCCATGATGTTTATATCTCAAAAACTAGAGCTGATAGGCAAAAATTACTATTATATTTGAAATCAGCACACTAAAAAAACCTAGAATCAGCTTAAAAAACCTCGGTACCAAAATGCATGTTGGGCAGTGATCTGTATTGGTGCAGAGGCATAATTAGAATATATCAGGGGATGCTTTTTGCATGGGCTCCCCCCATGGAGAGGCACCAAAGCCTAAGACACTTTGTCCCTGCCCACCCCTGCAGCGCATTTCAAAGGAGGCCAGTCTCCCACAGGTATCCTCTTTGACTGCATTTCAAAGGGGAGGTGCTGCTATGCTGGGCTATTGCACTGCCCTTCCGTTCCCTGCGGATTGCAATGAACTGCATCCCAGGAGAGATTGTCCCTCTTAAAGGAACCCAGATCCAGGTAAGACTAGGTACCTTAAGCACAACATCTCCAGCAGTTCTTTCCTTTTTTCACCCAAAGGGATTGAAAAAGGACAGCAGCCCTTCCAGTCCATTTGCATTTGCTCTCTACAGGACTCCACCATCATACTGCCCAGCCTTCCACAGCTCTTCTCACAAGTAGTCCCATTATACCAGGGTTACCTGATGTCATAAACTAAAAAGAAGACAAGCCCCCCCCCCAATGTAGAACACCCAATAAAAATATAGGATATGACAAAATAAAAACTAAAAAGTCATTTACATTGCTTTCATGTGGTTAATGTAAACACTATATTATTAAATTTGAAACTATTACATATAATTTATTGCATGTACTTTATTAATTACTAGAAGGATACGGGTAGTCATGGAAAAGGAGGATAATGGAGAGTTATTCCAGGGCACAGGGCTAAAAAAGAGGACATGGCCTGGAAGAAAAGGACATATGGTCACCCTGATTAGGGGCAGCTAGGGTTGGGGGGCAGATGTCTGTGTAACTTCAGATCTCCCCTAGCCCCTTTCCAGTCTTGAAATGGACAGATCCTATGTTTGTGTGTCAAGCTAAGCTGTAACTTCAGCTTAGCTTGAACATAAGGCCCATTGACCAGCATGGGACTGACTTGGTTGTGGCCCTGGAAGAGTCATCTGCAAATAGTTTGTGCAAACTCACCAAAGTTTAATGAAAAGTTGAAAGGCTTGACTTGTTTGATATTATTTGATATTATAATAATTTGATATTATTGACTTATTGACTTATAACATTAGCTAAAAGGTGTGTTTCAGGTGTTTTGATAGGGGCGAAATTTCAGTCCTTGCTACAGATGCCATTTTGCCTAGGTACACCTCTGTATTGGTGTGAATCTATATAAAACTTTGAATACTAGAGTGAACATTTAAAGGTATGTATCAGTTCTGTGGTCAGCTTTGCCATCTAGTGGCCAAATCCAAACAGAGAATTTTTTTCCCATTTCAATATCATTAGCAACAATTTGATGGTGAGAGCATTGATTTTTCTAATTTTCTGTTACTTATCCATTGCATGTACTTCATATGCAGATAGTCCATGTAAATTGTAGCAGTAAATGCAATATTTTCAAAATGGAATGGAAATACAAGGCTGGCATTATCAGGTGCAATAAAATTAAGGCTATGGTCCTGTCTGTAGTTACCTGCTAGGAAGGCTCACGGTATGTAATGAGACTTACTTCTGAGTAGTTGTGCATAGGATTGGGCTGCCAATAAAATAAAAAAGTAAAATACAGTAAGAAAAATCAAATATCAAGAAAAAAACAAAAGTCCCCCAAACATTTCCATTTGACCTTACCGCCACCCTCACCTCTTTGTGAGGTGAGGCATAGCTACAGTCTTATTGTGCTGTTAACAGGATGCGATGTCTCTAACTGTTTCCCATCCCTCCTCCCAGGTGGGATGGAGAACTCTCCTGGCTGTTGAGGGCCACTACTGTCTTACTTCAATGATGGAGACATGGGGTCCTTGAAAGTGCACAGGTGGTTTTATCTTGTTAAGGCTTTTAAATTCACAAGGACCTTCTTATGCCACAAGAACCCAAATCCACTTAGCACAAGTTATGCCGTTGTTTTGTTACAGGTAAGTAGTGTGGTGTTGCAAGATCCCCTTGGCTGTTCAGCAGGGGTCTGGGAGGCCCTCCATCTGGCCAGGTGGAGGGGTCAAATGGGCTCATTGGTGGTAAAAGGATTTCTTGCAGTGGTATCGTCTGGAGAGCACAGGGGAGCCAGCCAAGAATTAAGGGCTGTTTCTAAGAAGAACCAAGGAAGTCCTTTTCCATGGCTGGCTGGACTCTACGAGGGGTTGCCTTTGGTGATTGCTGCAGAGTCCCTTTAGTGTGGGGCACCTGGAGATCCCACCATGTCACAATGGTCAAGGCCTCTTAAGGATCCTTTCAGTCCCTTTTCAACTTGAACATGACACACACACACACACACACACACACACACACACAAAAGACAAGTCATTATTAGAAGAAGCCTTTATTTCTTCTTCTGGTTTCTGAATAAGATGCCACTCCGAGACAAAGTGGAGCTAACAAAGATGTCAATATCAGCACATAGTTAAAGAAAGAAAAATAAACTTCTTACTATGTTCTCCATTTAAAACGCACCAGACATACTACAGAATACAAAATTTTCCTCAGGCGTGCTTCTGCCTTCTGCTGGTGCTGCTGGGTTTCCTTGCTGAGGGGTTTGTAAGTCCCATGGCATGGCTGGCTCAGTGGTCCTACCAGCCAGCCGGGGAGCACTTAAACTCCTGGGGATTAGGAGCTGTTGCCACAGCACGGGGCTTTTTGATCCCTTCAGGGCCAGAGTTGTCCACAGGTGAGGCAATGCTCTGACTTCCCCACATTATTTTCTCTAAACTGGAGGAGCAGCCTTCTTCACTGGCTGACTGGGTCTTTATGAACCTTCCAGTTGGTCTCAACAGCCCTGTTCTTTCCAGCCTTGACTATCGATCCCTTGACCCTACAGGTGGCTAGACTCAACCTGGCTTGCATGCTCTCATCTCTCATCTGTTCTGGCTGTTTGGTACCTGGGGAGAATTCTGTGGTAGGGAGAATTCAGATAGCAGGAGGTTAATTGGATGGGGATGTGGTTCCTTTGTCACCCACCCAATTCATCCATTTCCATTCATACATCTGTCCGTATCAAGTTTCCAGGAGATACACAAGATAAATTGAAAATCAGCAGTTGATGCAGTTCTGAGTTTCAATTTTTTAAATCTCATGGCACACTGTCAAGGCATTGAAATTGGCAAGACACACCAAGGGGGCTCAAATCCCTCATTTAACCTACAAATGAATTACCTTCCCCAGTCCTGTAACACACCTTGAGACCAGCCACAGCCCACCAGTCTACCATGGCAATCGTGGTTGAAAATAGCTGTTGTAGAGTTTCAAAGTGTTCATCTGCAACATAAGCAATTTATTTGCATTATATTTTGTGAGCTGCTTTGAATCTCTTTGAGAAAAGCAGACTAAAATGTTCTAGACAGATTCACAGATGTCTCTGTTATCATTGGAGATTTATACCTTAAAAACTTGTGCTGCTATAGCAGATATTGTTGAAGGAGACTGGCCAGAGAGCTCTGCTCCAATTGACTACAGTATTGTCAAGCAACCCAGGAAAAAGAATGCTGTAGTAGAGAAACAGAGCAAAAAGAAATAGTTATCAAAAATATTACTGTACTAGCAAAAACATACCCACATTCCGGGAGTAAAATTTTCCTGTATGCCATCCCCCCACTGTGCATCATCCCCCATGTGCATCACCCCCCATGCACATCAAACCCCTACGCACATATGCGCATCAGTCCCCCTAGGCACATCAACCCCCCATGCTTACTATCACCTCATGCACCTCATCTCCCCAGGCACATCATCTCCCCATGCGCAACACCCCCCATGTGCAGCATCCTCGCCACTGCAACCCCTCCCTCTGAACAACATTCCTCTCCCCAGTGCACCAGGCACTGAGCACCAAATTGGATGGATGCTGGTCAGTTTTTCATGTTAAGTATAGGACAAAAACATGTTGCACCCCTTTTCTGCCCCTTAAGAGTTAAATTTCTCAACATCTGTTCTTGGTGGGTGTTGATATCACAGAAGGAACACTTCCTCAAATTTCACACTTCTAGGTCCAGGGTCACTCAGGGATTCTCAGTCAGAGATTCTCAATGGAAAGTATAGGGAGGAAAATGCGTTGCACCCCATTTCACCCCCTTCTGGTTGGTATGTCCAAAAACCAATTCTTCCTCAGTCACGGAAGGAACATCCACCCCAAATTTCACGCTTTTAGGCCAAGCAGTTTTAGCTGGGTGTTGATGAGTAAGTCAGTGAGTGACTTTTCAGTTTTATATATACAGATGTGATAGAGATATCTCTCATTTTCTGATGGTTCATTTTCTGATGATCCACTCTTTCAACACATTTCAGTTATATACAGAGGTCATTCATTCAATGCATGTTCCACTCTTTCAACCTCCTGTTCTAAAGGCCAAAATTGCCCTCCCCGTGTTGTAGCCCCTGGTCTAATCCCATTCTGAAGGAGTTAATGAGAATCTTTGGAATTTGCAAAAAAAGAGGGGGATTTGCAATTTCCTGGCTAAAAAAGCATCGGAAGAAACATTTATAAACAAAAAAAACTGGATTCTACTTTTCATCATTTTTCACTTTTGGACCATGCTCTTGTCCCTGACCTGCCCAATACGTGGGGAATGCCTATATAAAGAATACAGGTTCCTCTCATGTGGCAAACCCAAGGACATACTCCGAAATTGACACGTGACATATATTTGAAGTTTAGATGCTGCTTTTCATTTAAAAACTACAAGGGCAGCAAAGAAATGTCACAACATAATAGAGAGAAGGAACGAATTACGCAACATACTGTATATGGAATTCAATCCTGCTGCTACTGGTCTCTTTTCTCAAGTGAGTGCTCACATTTCTAATACTCTGCTGTTCTAATTCACATTACATACACAGCCATTAGAGGAGATAACTAGGCTCGCTGGACTACAGTGTCCTCGGCTTGCTGGCATCAAGCACTGTGAATCCATCTCATCAGTTCCAGACAGTCATTTGATCAGCTGACATGGTGTCTGGCCAGCACTGGTTCTGAGATGAGAGTGAATCAGATCAGGTTGTGCCTAGATAATGCTAGTTGGCTAAGGGAGCAATCATAAGCAACAGGAGAATATATTGGCTTGCTCTTGTTATTTGTTAAAATTTTTCAATAAACAAATTAAATTAGGTAAGTGCAGATGATGGCTTGGTATAATAAACCTTTGCCCAGGAATATAGATATTGTGATGATAAGAGTCAAGCAGGACACTGAAGAGAATAATAATAATTTGCATTGCTGGATCTGATCTGTATTTACTCTTTGTCAGGTCAGCTTTGCTTATTGTTAGTGGTAAGGATTGACCCTTGTTTAAAGGAGAAGGGAGAAGCTATGTTCTCTGTCCTAATACACTTTAAAGCTTGCAGCAAGGACAAATCTTTTAAAGCCTAGCCATTTACTGCAAGGCTCAAAAAACCCCCAGGGCACCATTGGTTGGATTCCTGTTCGCCAGTTTTTTCTTTGTTTAGCTAGGTCTGCTGCTAGGTCTGCAATTAAAATCATTAGATTTTAATAAATAGGACAAGTTCTTGGATTCCTTTTAGCCTGGCCTTTCCGGTGGACACTGGCATGTTTTCATACTTGTGACTAAGGGTGCAATCCAGAGTAACTACGGGGAGTTCTTGCTCCGGTGTAAGAACAATTTGCTCAGGATTGCAATATGAATTTCCCATAGGTTTTCATTAGGTGGTGCAGTAACTACGGATGCACGTAATGTCTCTTACGTGCTCCTGTAGTTACTCTGGATTGTAGGGATAAGCCATGATATTGGGCACTTTCACTTTCTCATAGAGCTCAATGCATATTTTTTTATTTTTTGGCCATAACACTTGATAGGAAGGAGATATTTCAAAACTAATTTTTGCACTGGATTCTGCTCTTCAATATGAATCGAACGACATATGACTCATACCATCGCACACCATCTACGATACTACACACCATCGCAAAGTTCCGAAATGAAGCCAAAACGGAGGACACCCAGACAGGAGACTAAAAAAAGAGGACAAATATGGAAATTTCTGGTCATATGGTCACTCTGCTTAGAAGATCTCCTTAGATAAGCGGATATATTTTCCCTTACTCTGAGTAAAGTCCCTGCCACCTCTATGAGGCTTCGTAGTGCACTAGCAATCCTAAAATCACTTTCTTGGTGCACTAGCAATCCTAAAGACACTTTTTGAGTAGACATGGTTAGGTTTGTGTTCTATGTGGTGCAAATTTGGGAAACTCCCCTATAGGGCTGTCTGGCCCAGAAAGGAGGTTAGGAGGACTCTACCGATCCCACACCTTCTTGGCCCAATCGTCCCGTTCCTACACTTTCACACCCAGAAATGCCCCCACCATCCCTTCACTCACCCTCCCCATGTCCCTCTCCCCGGGAGCCCAGCTCCACCTTAACTGATCTTGGATTTCTGAGCCATATGGGCACGGCTGTATTGTTCTACAGAATAAACATAAGGAATTCAGTTTAAATATTCTCTCATTTCCAGATCAGTTTTAAATATAACTTCTAATTGGGATTATATTTTATTGTAATGACGTACTTATTTACTCAAATCTAATGCACCATCGAATCTAATGCACACCCCTATTGTAAAAAACCTGCGATTAAAAAAGTATACTGGCAATTGTAATGTGCAGCTGAAAAGCAGGTACAAAATTTAATTTTACTGCATATAATAATGTGTTGTATGATAATAAAATGGCAATAGGCTTATGTTATTATTTTTACCTAGTTGCACTACTTTATACAACAATAAGTTTGTTGCATTTTAATTACTGACCTAAACTTATAGAGACCTGCATTTATTCAAATCTAATGTGCTATCAAATCTAATGCACCATCAAATCTAATGTAGTTTGATTTTTGAGACTAAAGTCAGCTGAAAAAGCTGAGCATTATATTCAAGTAAATAAATACCTTGTGGACTGCTTTTGGATTTAATATGTATTGAAGGGCGCGATCCTAGGAAATTTAGGCCCGCCTAGCTCACCCAGCCTTTCTTTCCATGATGTTTTAGGGAGGTTGGAGTATGTCTGTGCATTGGCCAACCTCCCCCACCCCCAGAGTGATGTACAGCACTTATATCAGCAGGCCAGAGACTCCACAAACATAAATTTCTAATAAGATTGTGACCATAAAAGACTGAACTGCTAATCAGGCCTTCTTTGGTTCAAACCTCAGTGTCATGGACTCAGTAGGTAAATTTAAGCAAGCTACATCAATTAATTAATTAATTAATTAATTAATTATAATTAATTAATTAATTTGTAAACCGCTTTGTGACCTTTTTAGTTGAAAAGCAGTATATAAATACAGTGGTACCTCGCTTAACGTGTTTCACGTAACAAGCAAAAATTTCCAAGAAATCTTGCTTCACATAACAAGTTGCACTTCACTTAACAAGCAAGCGCACTATGGGCGTGCATGCTATACAGCCCTGATGCTCTTCATGGAGGCTCTAAAAGGGCTGCTGCCCAGCGCTGCTGCCTCTAACTGCCCCCAACTTGAACTTCCAGTAGCAGCCAGGGTAAGCCTCCCAGGAAAGTGTCTTTGATTGCAGTCTCCTAACTATGTCTACTCAGAAGTAAGCCTCATTGTGATAAATGGGGCTTACTCCCAGAAAAGTGTCTTTGATTGCAGCCTCTTAATCATGTCTATCCAGAAGTAAGCCCCATTATGTTAAATGGGGCTTACTCCCAGGAAAATGTCTTTAGGATTGCAGCCTAGGTAGACTTCATAGGATCATGCAAATTGAATGCATGTTTTGAATTCAATTCCAGTGTTCTGTCAACATTTTACATGCAGTTAATATTTTTATATGAATATTTTGGGGGTTGTGGAATCAATCGTCTGAGTTTCCATTATTTCCTATTGAAAAATCTGCTTCACTTAAAGAGCGTTTCACTTAAAGAGCATGCCTCTGGAACGAATTCAGCTCGTTATGTGAGGCACCACTGTACTGTAGACAGATGGATACTCTTTTCAGCCTTATGCCCTCTGCTGGAGTATAGGGCCTACAATATAATGGGTTGTTGTAATGATTACATCCAGGAGCGATAAGATGGTGTGTCCTTGCAAGTTTTACTGCAAGTCATGATTACTGTAGAGTGGTGCTCATCCCTGTTTCTAAGCCGAAGAGCCAGCACTGTCCGAAGACATCTTTGTTGTAATGTGCCTGGCATGACCATGTGGAACACAGAAGAGTATTAATTTCCCCACCAAGGTGATACCTGTTTATCTACTTGCAATAACACGCTTTTGAACTGCTAGGTTGACAGGAACTGGGCAGGAGTTAGGAGCTCACTCCATCTTGTGACGTCCAAGTCTCAAACCCTGGCCTGCTGGGTGACAGATATGGTGTCTTAACCTGCTGAACAGTTTTGGCTGACACAGGTAAGGCTGCATCAAACAGTGCAGGGTGTTGAAAGGTTGGCAGGGATGGGCATTTCTGATGTAGGCTGGCAGAATGGAAGCAGGTCAGGTCCAGAAGGAAGAGTAGAAAACGTGAAGAAAGCCTGTACCAAATCCTAACCCCCCTCTTGGTTTGACCAGTGTTATATCAGGTTTCCTGTATATGTGCCAGCTAAAATATCCACTTAAACTGAGCTGCCTCTTAATCTTCACTGGGCACACAGTGCAGGCTGTGTGGCTTGACTCTGCCAGTTCATGTTAAAATTGTACTGCCTGTTGATCAACTGGGAATATTTTACTGGTCAGCTACCAGATCTAGTGTGGTGTCAGACTGAACTGGATTTTATTCTGTTAACACTTTATAAATCAGCCTACAACTTGGGACCAGAAAATATATTCTTGAAAGTTTTTCAGAATCATACAAGTTATTATTTATCTTGGCTGTTTCTGTTTCTTCCTCTACGGTTTGTCTAGATTTGATCACCAAATTCACCAAATGATCACCAAATTTGATAATGTAAATTCACTGCCTATTTTCAACTAATTCAACAGGTTTAACCCTTGTTTGTTTTTATCGTCTGCCTTTTCCTAATATACAAATTCTTATCAATTCATGATCATGTTCTTCCAAGTTCTTTTTGTTTTCATGTTAATGATTCTCTCTTCTTTGTAAAAACCAGTATAATTTATTGCTTTTTATATCTGCTGAATTGGAGTGTGTATTCTGTTATCTGTTAGGCTGGCCTAAACCAACCAATTAGGTTGGCCTAAGCCCCACACAGAACAAGTGCTTTGCTGGTTTGATGGTATCACAAAAGTGCTGTAATGCACCTCTACGCCACTCCTGAGGGGAGGGTTAAGCCAGTGCACAGCCATGCACTTGTCTCCCTACGTCATCATGGGAATGGGAAGACCAGTGACTTATGCCAGCCTAGGTTAGGATTGTACCCTTAATGTAATTCAGGTTCTCTGTTATCACTAATTATAACATTTCCTTCCTCTGGTAGGAAGTCTCTTCATTGTTTCTAAGGATAGTGGAGCTATTGGCCCTTCTTCCTGCCCATGTTATCTGTATAAAACCAAAGTAATTCCCCAAATATCCATTTATTTTCAGCAGAGGTTTAAAAGATTTCTGACCTGATAGAACACATGCTCAAGTTTGCATTTATTTTTCCAATCTTGAATTGCATCCCTTTATTGCCAGGTAGGTAAGCCAAACTTGGAAGCTAGATTTCAATTAGTGTTATATCTGCATGTAAAGGGCAATTTTCATTTTTTTATTATTAGTTAGGATACTTTTGTTTCGAAGTGGAGGCAAGAAAAAGTTAATTATTTGAAAGGCAAGATTCCTGAAAGGAATTTGAAAGGCAAAAGTTAATTATATTATTGTGTGTGTGCTTGTATACAGACATAGATGCATATATTTTTGAGGTATCTGAACAGAAGAAAATTTGACCACCTGAAAATTTGTGGGAATGACCACCATCTCAAACTCCTTAAAAAGGTAAAAAAACACACTTTTGTTCCCATTGCAGCTTTTAAAATGAAAGTACATTACTTTTTCAATGAAAGTAAAAAGAATATTTGAAAAGTATGAAGACTTTGATAAAGACTTCGATAAATGGTTTTCAGATAAACCTTTGCTTCCATAGTTTATCTGAAAAATAGGATGGATGAGCTGTGCAGCAGAAAAGTGTCTGTTTCTCTTTATTATTGGTGCTGGTGCAAAATTTGACAAGTCATTTAGCTGGGTCACATCTTTCTTAAAATATGCCTAATCTTGATTTAAAATTTCACTTAGCGCTAGCTTTTAACTTCGCTAAAATATGCAACGTGTCTTTCGTATTTGACATATTACAGACTTTCCAATTTGTTCTAGCTCTTTGTTCCAGTTTCAGAACATAATGTTTGAAACTATTAGGATGCCACTAGAAAGTACTGAAAGACTTAATTTTTCAAATACGGCATATTTTCTAAGCCTTTTTGACATTGGCTGGCGTCCAAAGAGCTATGCATTGTCCAAACACTTTCTTATATGCACAGTCGCTCTCCAAATTTCTGTTCTGTCTCCAGCTCCTGATTTTATAGCGTAGTGCTGCCCAAACTCCTACAAGGGTTGTAGCTAATAGCAATTAGCTATTAATTTTTTCATTTTCTTTGTAAACCGCTTTGTGAACTTTTTAGTTGAAAAGTGATATATAAATACTGTAGGTAGGTAGGTAGGTTGTTGTAGGGAAGCTGCTTGCCCGAGTCATACTGAAGAGGCTTCCGGTGCTTGCGGAGAGGATCTATCCTGAATCACAGTGTGGATTTCGAGCCAACAGGTCCACCACTGATATGGTATTTTCCCTTCGACAGTTGCAAGAGAAATGTAGGGAACAAAGACAGCCACTCTTTGTAGCCTTCATAGACCTTACAAAGGCTTTTGATTTGGTTAGTAGGGATAGCCTTTTTAAAATCCTTCCCAAGATTGGATGCCCACCTAAGCTCCTCAACATCATCAGGTCCTTTCACGAGGACATGAAGAGCACTGTAGTTTTTGATGGCTTAACATCAGACTCCTTTCACATCCGAAGTGGAGTGAAGCAGGGCTGCGTCCTCGCACCAACTTTATTTGGGATCTTTTTTGCAGTCATGCTGAAGCATGCTTTTGGAAACGCAACAGAGGGAATCTATCTCCCGACCAGATCCAATGGAAAACTCTACAATCCTTCCAGACTAAGAGCAAAGTCCACAGTCCAGCTGAAATGCTTGCGGGAGTTCCTCTTCGCCGATGACGCTGCTGTTACTGCTCACTCTGCTGAAGACCTTCAGTGACTTATGGACCGTTTTAGCAAAGCCTGCCAAGACTTTGGACTAAGAATCAGCTTGAAGAAAACACAAGTCATGGGTCAGGGTATGGATCCACCTCCCTGTATCACAATCTCTGAACATGAACTGGAGGTTGTCCATGACTTTGTGTACCTCGGCTCAACTATCTCCAACCCTCTCTCCTTAGATACTGAGCTGAATAAACGTATTGGTAAAGCGGCTACCACGTTCTCCAAGCTTACAAAGAGAGTGTGGCTTAATAAGAAGCTGACGGAACATACAAAGATCCAGGTCTATAGAGCTTGCGTCCTGAGCACACTCTTGTACTGCAGCAAGTCTTGGACCCTTTATGCATGGCAGGAGAGGAAGCTGAACACCTTCCATATGCGCTGTCTCCGACATATTCTTGGCATCACCTGGCGTGACAAAGTTTCAAACGACGCAGTCTTGGAACGTGCTGGAATCTCTAGCATGTTCACACTTCTGAAACAGCGACGTCTACGCTGACTTGGGCATGTTGTGAGAATGGCTGATGGTCGGATTCCAAAAGATCTCCTATATGGAGAATTAGTGCAGGGAAAGCGCCCTAGAGGGAGACCACAGCTGTGATACAAAGACATCTGCAGGAGGGATCTAAAGGCCTTGGGAATGGACATCAACAGCTGGGAAACCTTGACCTCCGATCGTTCAGCGTGGAGGCAAAAGACCCAGCATGGCCTTCTCCAACTGGAAGAGACACTTGTTCGGCAGGCTGAAGCGAAGAGACAGACCCGAAAGCAGCGAAACCTGGGGCCTGGGCAGGGGACAGAATTTATTTGTCCTCAGTGTGGAAGGGATTGCCACTCTCAAATTGGCCTCTTTAGCCACACTAGATGTTGTTTCAGGACCTCCAATCAGAGCACAATACCTTAGTCTTTCGAGACTGAAGGATGCCGATGATTAGGTAGGTAGGTAGGTTGGTGGCAACACTGTAAATTGTTATTTGGGGCTGCGGAGGAGGTAGTAATATCACTAGGAGGGTTTTTAAAAACTTACAGCCGGTACTGTAGTCTTGGGAGGTCAGGGGAGATTTCTGCTGGACTCCCTATGCCTTCAAAATCCTAATAAAAGGGCAGGTCCAATTTTTTACAAAACCTTTTTTAAGAATGCATGGAGACTCCTGCATAAGCCTTCCCAAACCCTGGACCTTACCCATGAAGGTCTCTTGATTCTCTGTTACCACTGACAGGAAAGTGTGCTGGCTGGTAATCTTTATCTTGTGTATGTTTTCCCACTACTGATTGGGTCCTCTGTAGTTGGGGTTTGGGATCACTTTATATCAAATATAAAGTGTGCTGTCTCTTTTCTGCAATGCCCAGGGAATGGGCTTGAGATCTGGCATATCTGCCAGGTCCCAGCCTTGCCTCCCACTCCCTACCTTCCCGACCCTGGGATTGCAACCTGCCCACTCTCCACCTGCCAAACTTTTGCATTGGCCAAGCTCAACCAGTGTGAAGGTTCTCCTTTCTGCCACCACAAAGTCTGGAAGTAGCCTCTGCAGTCTGATGCACCTCTGTGCACTTGCATGGCTGACTTAGACAAAGATTCAAGTGGTCCTATGCAATGTTTGAATTGCACCCTGAAGGTTTTTGTTGTCCATGTTCAGAGCTGGTTAAGGGCAAAATCCAGAGTAACTACGGGGAGTCCTTGCTCCGATGCAAGAACAACTTACTCTGGATTCCAATATGAATTTTCCATAGGTTTTCATTAGGTGGTGCAGTGAAAGTCTCTTACGTGCTCCCGTAGTTACTCTGGATTTGGGGGTAAGATTTCCTGTTGCATGAGACAAATTTGCCAGTGTTGCTTTCCTTTACCTTGTGATGTCCCATCTTCCACTCTGGATTAAAACAAAAAATAGAACATAGAAGTAGGGAGGAAGAGGAAATAGGTTGGCTATAGGATATGCTTCTGGTTGTGCACCTCTTTTCTAAACTGGATTGTGGAAGAAGGAGGGCAAGTAGTGGAATGTTACTGGCTAGACAGAGGACGCTTGTCAACCTGTTTTATGAAGTTATTTCCTCAATTGATGTAATGAATGGCCAGGTCTAGCTATTTATTTACAAATAATTTTATTTATAAATATGTAAGCAGAGAATTAGCAGGGGCAAATACACTCCTGTTGAATACCCCAACCATTTGAGAAACCATTGATTTCTGCATAGATGTTTTTAAGTTCAGTAAAAACTCTTGGCTGTTGCCACCTATGGCTGCAGTCCTATACACACTTTCCTGAGAGTAAGTCCCATAGAACACACTGGGACTTACATCTGAGTAGACTTTATTAGAATTGCACCCTATGCCTCTGACTCTTTCCTATTAAAAACTGTGAATTTTTGTTTCTCATACATAGTGGAACCTGCCTCAGTTTCCATTGCTGCAAGAGAACCACCCATGAAAAGACCCACCCACAGTCATTAAGAGACATTAATATTGCTTTGTCATTAGCTGTGAAATCATTCACTGTGATCATACCAGACAAGTCACAACAACATAGAGAATTCATTGTCTAAATATTTATCCTGAATAACGGTATTCTTGTTCATTGAAAAAGATGTCTTATCAAAACAGAACTTGTGCGTATGCTGAGTAGTGCTATTGCAAAATCTTTTTTTGTCAGTGTCAACAGGAGGAACATACAGTGCAGCTGCAGTTCCTAAGCTAGTCAGGTATTGCAGCCAGTAAAAATCTCTGCCTGCAATTCATGTGAAACACGTACTGCAAGACAAAGCTTCTGACAGTTTCTACTGTGGTTCTGTAGCCCAAAGAATCCAGAGAGAATTAAAGTCTAGGCTCAGTAATTTTTCAAGCTTGGGGGTGGGGGATAAATAACAGATCAGATATGTCTATTGTGGTACAGAGGTGTATGTTGAATCAAAGATGCTCTTGCTAGTTTGTGTATTAGGAGGAAGGCTGTAATAACAGCAATAGCAGCAGCAATAGCAGCAGCAACACCACCAAGAAATCTGGAATAAAAACGTGTTTCAAGTGGAACAGACTTAAGGTTTCTTGTTTTTTAAGATCAGAACAGGTAGCTGCAAACAGAAATCATCAAGTGGGAAAAGATTTATCTCAACAGAGATGCATTTCCGTAATAGAGAGATACGAAGGACAGAGACATTTGGTAATTATATATTCAGCTGAAACAGAAGGCATTGATTTACTTAAAGGGGAAAAAAATAACACAGTTTCATCCACCTCAAGGGCACATTTATCAAAATTGGTTGGCTGAATGATTTTTCTACCTGTTCTCCTTGTCTGGGGCTGGAGGAATGGACAGTGTCTCAGAGGAAATGGCAAGAAGACTGAAGCTTGGTGAGACCATATGCTGAATGTTCTCTGTCCTCTTCATGCAGTGCTGTCCTCTTCATGCAGTGCTGTGGGTTGGCACACCGGCGGCGAGTACGGGTTTCGTATGTAAGTTTCTGATTGTTTTAGAATGGTGATGATTGTGTAGCCGAACATAGTACCGTATATTTGATGGTGCAGTTTGTTTGTTGTGGGTCCTTTTAAGGTATTTTTGTGGCATAAAACGGAATATTGAGCAGTGTTTTTTTCCCCCCCGGCACAGTGCTTAAGAACAGTTCTAACAGGTAATTTTTAAAAATGTTAATTCATAAGGACTAAAACCATAAAAATGGAAAGCAGTAACCTGTAGTCGACAACTGAGCTTTCTAAGATCTGTCATGACAAATAATGTTTTGAATAGGATATATTTTGCCCACATATGCACAAAATACATTGAAAATCAGTTACAGGTATGGGAAAACTCAGCTTAAGTATGGCAGCTTGCATCATAAATCTTGTATGGAAAATATTTGCCTCAGCATCATTCTTTCATATAAGCATCAGCATGGCAAAAGTGTTATAGTATGTTAATTGGGATCTCATATTTTCTAGAATATAAAACACCCTATTGTTTGTCAAACATGTATTACAAAATGGCTGTTGGAGTATATGACTTTACTGTGGAATTTAGCAATAAAATTGATATATAATGGGGAATAGTGAATGCTAATTGAAATATGTTGAAGATGTACTCAGCTGATAAATAGTCTCATGCATTATGCTTTAGTGTTCTTTTTCTTCCCTGTTGTAGATTTGATAGGAGTATTTGATTGGCAGTATTTTGTGATCTGGCCAAATTCCTTAACATTTTTTCTAATAACAGTTGAGTTTGTATTGAACAAGAAAAGGATGTAATTGTGATAATTAAATGAGAAGTGAAACAGTGGCATTGTGTTTTTGTGAGGTAAGCAAGGGATCTACTTTTTATAATTTATGAGTACATGGTAAGCATAGTCAAATAAAGCTAAGGATGATTTTTATGTCCCAACTTTTATTTTGCAGTTGTATGCACTAGTTCATTTTCACTGTTTTTTGCTAATGCAACTGTTGCAACTGTTGAACTGCCCTACCAATGGTGGGGAAGCAGTCTTTCCAAAGCAATATATATTTCCAAAGCAGTATATATTTTGTACTCTCTTTTGTATATAGAGCATTTGTAAACAATTCAAACATGAAACTGTAAGAGTCATGCCATTATTAAATGTAGAATTAATATAATGAGCAAGCAAGTACAGCACCAGGAAGTCCAAAGATGGGCCAAAGGAAGTAGATCTTGGATTATTCCTGGGTTGAAGTTTTGGAAAGACTAACCTATGCTAGACCCAAGCAAAAGAATTATCTGCAAAAGATCCATCATGAGTTCTGGAGAACTAGACAAAGTCTGAGAGTGCTTCCTTTTGAAGGTTGTTACCCAACCAGGGGTTTATACTTGTTTCTAAAGTTGTTCCCTGTGTCTCAGGTCTCACAGATATTTTTTCACGTTCACTATATCCCAAGGCAAGGCCTTTTACAAACTTATTTTTATTCATTCCCTATGATTATATACAATTATATATTCAAACACTATGTGTTTATCTATACGTTTACCTTTAAGTAATAATGAACCACTTTTCCTAATCTAAGGTCAAAAGTTTTCCTATGTTTACCCACCCCTCTTGAATTTGTTATCTAAAACTGAAAACGTTACTCAAGTTTTCTTACCTTGAAAGGATTTACTTATTGTCCTGGTTTAATTCACTAAGGTATAAGAGAAGGTTTTTGTGTGTATTATTAGCATTTAACAGTCAAGGACATCTCTAAGTACTGCAACCTTGTAAGATAGATGTTTATTTTTCTTCTTGTCAGTTCAAAGACTAAGAACAACATGCCCAAGGCCTTGCAACAAATTTATACCTACCCTGACGTTTGAACCTGGTCTCACAGTTTCTGGTAGTCCTGTGTTAATCGTGGTGATTTCCGTGGTGTGTTTGTACAGGAGACTGTAGAGAATGGTGAAACGAAGGTAAAAGCGAAGATTACAAGTCTGAAGAGTATATTGATTTTTTACTGTTTACCGGTACACCAGTGGTTGTTGAGATGATTCCTATAGTGCCATTTGTGTACTGTTGAAGCATCTCATCTAAGGACCAATCCTGTCTGTGTGATTGGAGCAGTTCTAATTGAAAGCATGCTGCATGCTGCTGGATGTGGTGGCTAAAAGGTATCTCTTTGCCTCTGTTGAAATTCTGCCCCTTTAGCACCTGGTTCTGCCCTCTTTCCACCATGATCTTGCCTGAAACACCCTAGAACTGCTGCCACCTTACTTATTCTAATCTGACCCAGTCCTCCAGCCCCTGATGGCTCAAAGTTACTGGTAACATAGCTTTTGTGACACTGGACCTGCTGCTACTGTGTGATTTGGAGCCTCTAGTACTTCTCTGTCATGTGCTTTGAGGCACCATATGTGCGCCTCCAACTCACCCAGTCCGCATCTGAACCGGAGACGTGGTGATTGCAATGATGGTTTTCAGGAAGTCTTGGGACAGGGATCAAACCAAACCAGGAGTAGTAGGGGCATGATCTTGTCAATCACAGCTCCCACCAAAATCCTCTACCCCTTCCAGTGGCCCTACACACCGCCTGAAGCTCCTCAAACATACACCATCAAAACAGCTGGTGTAAAAAGTCTGAGGACATCTGTTGGTAGCAACATGGCTTATGGGGAAGAAAATAACAAGATTTGGTGGCCAAGTGGCTTTTGAGGAATTAAGCAAAAAATGATACTATTTCCAACTTGATTATGGCAGCTGAAGGTCATTTGTCTTTGAATTGGTAGTACAACATACACAGTACATTGTTTTATTTTGTCAGGCTATCTGTCTAGTACAGTAATGTTGTTTTAACTGTCAGTGGCCTCAGGCAGATGTCTTTGTCAGTCTGTTACCTGAGATCCCTGAAGTGAAGATATAAAGGGTTGCACATGAAACATTATTTATATAACTCCTTGAAATACCACTGTGGTCTGTGTGGTCTGTGACAATGTATGCTGACATAAAAAAACCCAGATTGTTCTCATACACGGCACATGAAGAGACATGACACTTGCATTGGATGAATAAGGCCACAGCTGTATTAACTGATAACATAGAATATGCACTAACTACCAGCCTGGTACATGTAGAAAACTCTTGGGACTGTAGTGATGCTGCTCATTTAAGTCATCTACAGCCCTTTGCTTCATGAATCCTAACCTGGTTCCTTGCAAGTGATTAGGCGGTGGTCTGACCCAGCACTTCATAGCTATACCTCTTAAGGAAACTATTGAATCTTGAAATTGTTTAGGAAATTTTTTTCTTTTTAGAAAACTGACTTTTAGAGCCTTGAAAAAGAGATTGGACTCTACATTGCAAGAAGGTGAACAGTGTCAGTTCTAACTTTGCATTAGGTTATATTCAAGGGTACTGGCAACTATGAAACCAGTAGTACATCATCAACCATGCTATACGTTCCTCTGACTAAATGATAGAAAAATGTTCCGATAGAGTGATTTGTCATGGAGGCCTTGAATGTCCCTTGTACGTTATAAAGCACTCCTTGAGTATATGGTGTTCCTTATACATTAAGATATTGTCCTTGCCAAAATACTACTTTGCTAATTATACTTTGTACTGTTTGGAAAGCTCTTTACTTTTCTGAACTTGATGAGTTTGATGATATAGGTACATCCCTGAAATAAACTCTGGCACTGAAGGCAAAATCTTGCTGAGTTACCCTCCAGGTTTTGTCTTTAATCACAGAAATGATGTTTCAGAATATGCTCATATCATACAAAAATATTGTTTAAAGTATCCTGGGGTATGCATTGTGATGGTTATGGTGGGAGATTGCTCTTCCAGTGTATATGGGCTGCATATACTATACAGCTGATCCATAACTTCTTTTTACTTTACCAGCTTTAGTAAGCAAAAATGGGAGGAAGATGTATTTCAGGTTTTGTGGGTAGGTTCACAAAAGTTATGAGTTTGTGTGCATGGGGGCTTATCAGGCTTTGGGCGCATGGGTGCTTATCAGGCTGTTCCAGTGTTAATCATCATTGAACAAGAAAATCTGCCACACTGGTGATGTTCACATTGCACCATTTTTTGTACTATACTGGGTCTTCAGGATAAGACAGCACTAAGGATTACCACCTTGGGATATGGCAGGCCTGCCAGCATAGAATTTAATTTATGTTGCTCTGGCATCCCTGTGCCATTGTTGCAGAAGCTAGTTCTGATTGGGCTGTAATTGAGCATGATAGAGATTTCTGAAATTCTGCATAGTGTGGAGAATAATGATAGAGAGCCATTTCTCCCTTCTCTCTCACGATGCTAAAACTAGGGATTATATGATGAAATGGATTAGCAGGAGATATATAGGAAGGACAGAAAGAGATATTTATTCACACTGCACAATTAGTCCATGAAATTCATTGCAATAAAATATGTTGAAGGCCAGATGGCTTTAAAAAGGG
Source organism: Cryptoblepharus egeriae (assembly GCA_030015325.1). Classification (NCBI taxonomy): domain Eukaryota; kingdom Metazoa; phylum Chordata; class Lepidosauria; order Squamata; family Scincidae; genus Cryptoblepharus; species Cryptoblepharus egeriae. The sequence goes on along the minus strand of JAREYC010000004.1, from coordinate 19,848,245 downwards.
ATTAGACAAATTCATGGAGAAATTGATCCTGGGAAGGAAACTTGCCCTCACTGGGGATCTTCAAGCAGAGGCTGGAGGAGCACCTGTCGAAGATGCTGTAGGAGGATTTACCTGCTACAGGCAGAGGGTTGGACTAGATGACCTCCTGGGTCCCTTCCAACGCTAGGATTTTATGATTCTAAGGCCATATCAGTAGCTATGAGTCATAATAACTCTGATTTGTCTCTGAATGCCAGTGCAAGGGACCAGTGGCCTTTCCCTCCTGCATGCTCTGTAGGTGGACATCTGTGGACAGTTGGGGCTTTGATCAGAATTAGCTGGGCTTTTCTAACAATCCAGTGCCAGATATGCTACTGCTGGACTTCCCTGGATTCTCAAGAGACAGAAAGCTCTACTACATTTTTTGAAATGAAATATTTTTTGATGTCGTTGCATAATCCTTTTCATGTTTCTGAGGAATGGTATAATTTAAGCAGTAGCAAGAATATTAAAATTTCTAACTGCTGATTTCACCAGTAGAAGTATGAAGATTTTGCTTAAATTGGCAGGAGTCAGTGGCCATGGAAACAACAACATATGAAGTTGGATAATTGAAAACTAGTCCAAATCCAAGGGAAATTTAATGAAGAAGTTGTGATCCCAAACTTAAAATGATATGTTAAGTTCTGTCAGCATGCACATTGTTTCAAATATTTTAGAAGTAATCATATTCTCATGAACTCCAGCTTGGAGTAACCTGTTCAGTTATAAAAACACAGGGACAGGAAAAAATAACCTAACACATCTTAAAATGTTACAGCAATTAGTACAGCTCCTGCCTTGGTATCTGGAGGGTTCCACTTCCAGAACCCCTGCAAATAATCAAATTAGGGATTAGGACATAAAATAATCTCTAGATGATGTTCTAGGGCTGGGGAGGCCATATATGGCATACCTGACCCTAAGAATGTCTTAAATTAATTTAACCTATCAAATTCATCCTCTTATAAGCCCAGGAAAGTTACCGTGATCCTCAGAATGCCTTATATGAAGCATTAAAAAATCACCATGTTTCTTCTGAGAGTAGTTTTTGAAGGCATTCTGAGGCGCTGTATCAAATCCATGGATGAAAAGTCTGATAAGTCCTGACCTGTAGTCTAAACTGACCTGTTAAATAAATGGAAAAAAAAAACATAGCAAACATTCCTGGGAGGGAGAGTTCCTGAAATGGCTGTAACCATTGAAAAAGTTCTGCCCTTTTGGCCATCCATTTGTGGCCATCCTGAAATTCATCCTATAGACAAATCTAGCACTTGCTTCCTACAGATTGTTTCTCAAAGTGTCTTTCTGGGAGCCCCAGGACTCAGTGTATTTATTAATGGGGCTTTCCAAAAGAAGCATAGTAAAGCCTGCCAGTGTCTGTAAGGATGCGATCCTAAGTTAGGATCCTAAGTTAGGTTGGCATAAACCCACAGGGTAAGAGTCCTGTGCTGGTCTGGGGGTGTCACAAAAGTGCCGTACAGTATTTCCGCCAAACTCTTGAGGGGGTTAGGCCAGTGTGTTGGCATATGCCGACCTCTCCACACCACCAAGGGGAAGATATGATGGCTGAGTTAGGCCAGCCTAAATTGGATAGGATTGCACCCTTTCTCATTGTATGTGTGTGGAAGGGTTGGGTTGTACTGTAAAGCTACTACATATAGCTACTGTACTGTAAAGCTGCTACATATAACAGCCACTGATAGGTTTGTCCTCCATTAGTTTATCAAATCCTCTTATTTATTATTAATTTATTTACAGGATTCTTACTCTGCCTTTCCCATGATGAAGCAAATGCCCAAGGTGGTTTATGTAGCTTTTAATCCTTTTTGTCCTCACAACCCTGTTAGGTAGATAATTGTTCCACATGAAGCACATGGAAGTCTTCCATATGGAATCCTACGTGGTGTGGTCATCACATCTGGCATCCAATGGCTGCAGTAGGAGCAGTTTCAGGTTGGCAAAGTTGTAAACAGCGACAGCTCCTGGCTCTGTTGCCTCATGACAGCTTTATCAGCTTTTAGTCTCCCAATCAAAATTCATCCATGTTTTTTCCTACTTAGTAGTCTTCTGGCAGCTCTCCACTAAGCCATCAGAAAATGCCTGCTGTGTGATTTGTAATGATCATCCAGGCTGGTAAGCTGCATCACATGTATAGACATACCGGTATATTATAAAATTCTTCTGCGACTAAACAGCGACTAACCCTACAATCCAGAGTAACTATGGGAGCACATAAGAGACATTACGTGCACCCATAGTTACTGCACCACCTAGTGAAAACCTATGGGAAATTCATATTGCAATCCAGAGCAAATTGTTCTTACACCGGAGCAAGGACTCCCCGTAGTTACTCTGGATTGCACCCTAAGGCTGCAATCCTGAAGTGCACTTAGGCTATTGTATCTGGCACTTGGGCCTGCCTAATGCCAGTTAAGTGAGCCCAGCTGCACTAGAAAAGGCCTAGGTAAGCCCACCTAGGTTGGCCAAAGACAGATGGACCTTCACTGGCCTATCTGTGCTAGACTAGGCAGCTCAGCAGGGGTGTGATGAAGGCATGTTCAGCATGGCCTAGAACAGTACACATAGGCTGCAATCCTAAAGGCACTTTCCTGGGAGTAAGACCCATTGAACACAATGGGGCTTACTTTTGAGTAGACATGGTTAGGATTGTTCTCTTAGGCCATATGCAAAGCCTGTTTCCAGGGCAGTCATGCCCCCTCACAGGTCATCTGACTTAGGCCACCTCAGAAGCAGGCATAAATCTGAGTAGACCCATAAGCCAGAGTAAAAATGGAAGCAAGAGAAAAAGTTCTTAGGCCAGCCAAAGCACTACTAAACAGCCCATCTCATGATATGGCACAACTCCCACAGCTCAGTGAGCATGCTGCTCTCCTACCCCTGTGGATTTGGACTGCCCTAACTCTGGATTGTGCCCTGAGTGTAAGAATTACACAATACCACACCTGTTAACTAGGCAAAGAAGCACCCTATAAAGTGGTGCTATTTTATTTTTCAGGGGATGCACAACTGTTCCCTTTCATCCCAAACTTTTCAAGTGGTTGTTGCTGGGTTTTGTGTCTGTTTTTAACTTGTGAGCCATTCATGAAGAGGAAGCTATTCATTTATTTTACTGTCTAAACTGCTTTGTGAATTACCCCAGAGGAAAAACAGTAATCTATATTACAGTATATAAAACTGAAAAGTGGCTGACTCACTCACGCATGCACGCCCGGCCAAAACCGCTGGACCTATAGTGTGAAATTTGGAGTGGGTGTTCCTTCTGTGACTGGTTTTTGCAAATTCCAACCGGAAGGGGGTGAATCTACTTTACATACCTGGCTGATCAATGCCCTGCCCAGCCCTTGGACTGAGAAGCATGTAATTTGGGGAGTGTGTTCCTTATGTTACCTGAGCACCCATCAAGAACCAATGTTGAGAAATTTAACTCTTAAGGAGGTGAAATGGGATGCAGCATGTTTTCGTCCTACAATGTACTTAACATTGAAGACTGACTGATCAGCATCCAAACAGCCAATATACTCCTGCTGCCTGGTGCATTGGGGGGATGGTGTGCATGGGGATTGATGCACATGGGGGTGTTGCACATAGGGGTGCATCACATGGGGGGATGATACACTTGGGGGATGTGGCACATTCACATAATTAGTGTAAATGTAGATAATTATAGCACTGTTTTCAAAACATAAATACATAATGGTGCTATCAGTGATGAAGATAATGACACATTTGGCACATTCTCCATCATGTTGATTCTTGATTCTTGATGATTCTTTAGCACATTCTCCATCAACCATGTTCTTTCATCCAAAGCATTTGTCCACCCACAGTCCTTATTCTAAATCCCATTGTTACTCATGAATCAATTACAGTATTTGCTGGCTTATAAGACGCATGTTTTTATCCCCAAAAGTTGGGGGAATGTCTGTGCATCTTATTGAGTGATAGGGCCAATCCAATGGTGCGCAGTACCCCATCATGTCATAAGTCATATGTCACTGGATGCATATGGAAGAGCAGAATCCAATGCAAAAATCAGTTTTGAGATATCTCCGTCCTATCAAAAGCTATGGCCAAACCCCCCCCCCTCCCAAAAAAAATACATTTTTTGGCAATTTAATAAGTGGGTAAGAATTTTGGCTGGGGGGGGGTAGGAATTTTGCCGGGGGGGGGGAAGGGGGTAGGAATTTTGGCCTTGGGGTTCAGGAATTTTGGGTTTGGCATCTGGTCACCTTGGCACAGTTGCAATCCTAAGCAGCCTTCCCTGGCTTGGAGACTTGCTCCAAAGTAGACATGCACAAGACCTGGTCCCTGCTGCTCCATGCCTGTGCCTCCCTCACTCTTCCCTATCTAGATCCCCTAACCTTTCCCTACCTACCTGGATTCCCCCCACCCCCAAAGGAACCCCCCAACTTACCTGCCTTCCTGGACCATTTGCAATGAGGTTGGTGTAAAATGTTGGTGTCTGATAATTTGCAATGGGATTTGTGCAAAAGTCACAAATCACTGACACTAGAGATGATGAGTTTTGGGGGTTTCCTTGAAGCTTAAAGTCTTTCTTCATTTTTTAATGACAGTGATAATGGTTCTTAATACCACTGTTGACTTTACATGGTTGAAATATTATTCTGTTATATTTTATTAAATATATTAGTACATCATTTGGTTCAGAATATTTTTTTCTTGTTTTGCTCCTCGAAACTTTGGTGCGTCTTATGGTCTGGTGGGTGTAATAAGCCGGGAAATATGGTAACCTTAACAGAATTTAACTACCATCTTTGCCTTTAACTACCATCTTTGTGTGTTCCACTTCCTGTGATTTTCTATTTGTGCTGTAGTACCGTGCTTGTTTTTTAAATACTAGTTGTTTTATTTATTTTTTAATCCTATCCAAATGAAAAAGTTAAGACATTACATACACATAAGCTCAAGGCAACAATACTTTATAATAAAACAGTGCAAAATAAACACAATATCAAAATAATGAAACAATCAGTAAGCACGTCAGCATTTAATACTATAAACCCAAGCAGCTAACAGTCATCAGGAGCCAAGTTAGATTTTCACAGAGCAAGGAAGAAAACCGGCTGCAGTTCTAAGCACATTTACTCGGGACTTGGAGCACAATCCTAACCATGTCTACACAAAATTAAGCCCCATTATGTTCAATGAGTCTTACTCTTAGGAAAGTGTCTTTAGGATTGCAACCTTAACCAAAGACTTACTTCTGAGTAAGCACGTTTAGGATTGTGCTGCAAATCAGTGTTACGCAATTATGTACAAAAATGTACAAAATGTTTGATATGAAGTTACCTTTGAATTTATACCAACATTACACATATGATGCACACTACACATATGATGTCTACATGATACCATATGCATACATATTCTGTGTTAATGTACACCACACACAAACATACACATCCCACATTTTTTCATTATTACATACTGGAGTCTTCTCATCCTTTTGAATTCAGTTGGAAATTAGAATTAAGTATACAACTTTTTTTGCATTGGAATGTTTGCATTCTAAAACACCAAAAATATTACTACCACTTATTTAATTTGACTCAGTAATGTAACATTTTGAATATTTAAGTAGAAAATGATCATTCTGAAAGAATACACGTCTCTGTTTACAGAGATGTGTGTACAGAGATGTGTGTAAATAATCACTTCAATCTCTCAGTGTTCCCAAGAGAAGATACTTTGTAAGTCATGTATTCACAGCCTTTCCGGTATGAATGGTTAAATATTAATGTTTTCGTTCTGTGATAGTGAATTTTAGTTCTGTGATAGTGAATTTTCAGAAGCTTTTACAAAACCTTAAACTGGAAGATAATTCAGTTTTGATCCATTTGCCTCTCTTTAAAAGAAATCTCATATCCAGTGTGCCCATGACTCTGAAAATGGATCATTCCAGTGCTCTGATGTGAGGTGAAGCGTAAATGGTTTTCAAATGGTACTGGCCTGCTTGCTGAGTGAGAAGGCAGAGGTCTTCTTGTATAATCCGATTTCAGTCAGCTCTCGCTAATCACTACTGATAGTTGCAAAATTTAGCCTGGATCTGCTTTGGTAATCTAGATTGACAAGAGGTAAAAGTAAAGGCACAGAAGGACAGATATGCAAAGGGAAAGAAGCAGGAAGTCTAGTTTTTCAATTTTTCCTTTCCCTTTTGGGGCTTCTCTTCTAAACAAGTGCTCTTGGTTGTTAAGTTACCAGCCTTTTCACTGTGGAGATACATCAACAACAGGTGCACTACGAGACTCGGAGACAACAGCTACTGTGTAAGGAGAATGCGCAGACAGTAGCAACAGGTATATACTGTGTACCTGCTTGCATCTATTATTTATGGAAACTGAGATCTTAATTCTTTTCATACATCGGTAGAGTCCTGGAGTTCAGAAATATTCATGCATGTTAGCAAGTCTTAATCAATGCTACCAGAAATGAACTTTTTCAAGGTCCTCTGAAGGCTACCTGGACTCAGTATTTATTTTTTAATTCTTGGGTGAGCTTCAGCCTCAAAGCTTTTATTAAAGCTTGGTGAGTAATCAGGTGCTTTTTTTTAGAGCAGGACAAATGCACTTCCATATTACATGAGATTTGGATTTTTGAATTTTTTTAAGAGAACTGTCAACTTTTGTATATACTGTGTGTATAGATTTCCGCTTGTTAGCATTTTTATTAAATATTTTTATTTTCTTTCTGACTGGATGATATATTAAGAATGGCTTTTTTAATTGTTTTCCTGCCTGATGCTCACTGTCCCTGTATCATCCTGGCCAAGGGACTTTATACGTTTGGCTAACAGAGGCACTTGGAATACTGCTCCATCTGACTTTCCATGCTGGTGGAGCTGTTGTTGATCATCTCAGCTCTGCATGTTGCCATGCTAAAGACACCCAAGGGTAAAAATGTGTCCTGGGTAAGTACAAGAATGGTAACAAAAATATACAAATGTTTTCTTAAATATATGTGGGTTGTAGTAAGGGGTAATTAAATCATCAGAACTATTATTTTCAGTGGGTCTTTGGAGTTATCTTGACCCAGTTGTGGAATAAGTAATAATGACCTGATTTATATTCTGTATACATATCATTATATAATCATGGCCATACATAGCTTGCTGTACAGAAAAAAGTATATCAGATTTCATGGAAGTATGATGTATACACAGTCCAAGACAATTTGATATTTCATTGGAGGTGTAGGACTTGGGCATATTATTTCCTTTTGCTTAGGTAAAAGCTCAGATGATGCTTTAGAAAAATTAGCAACCTTGGCCTAAAAGCTTTTGATCTTTACAGTATGCTAGAGACAGAACACATATGTCCTTTACTTCTTAGAATATACTATATTTTATCATTATCTTTGATGAATTGCATCTGGTCTCACTTTGATACTGGCTTACAACTGTTGGAACTTTTGGAGACAAAATGAGCAGGTTGCTCTTTCTCTTTTTCCTAACTACTGAATTTTGGCACACAAATATGTAAAGTATACTTACTGTAAGAGAATAGTTTTGTTCTAATTAATATAGATAACTTGTTCCTACACTTCTCTAGCATGTACAAGGCAATCTGTAAACGTTTGCACATGTAGAAGGCTAGCAGAGTTGGGAAGGACTGCGTTTGGATTGTGCTATTACTAAAAGCCACAATCTGATCTTAAGAAGCAATACATGTACTGTACTGAAACCTCTTCTTTTTTTCTGCAACTCTGCAAAGTATATAGTTCTGCATAGATTATAACATGTTAAAGGCTTTCATACCAGGCTGTCACATCCAGTCTGGCACATCTATCTCATGGCACATCTACCTCATGGCACATCTATAGTTGCAATGGATTGGCACTTCTTCTGTTTCCTGTCTGGCTTCACTAAAACAATTCCTGCCTTGTTAGAGCTTACCAAGTAAGAGATAATTTAGTTCACACTATTAAACCCTCTTTTGTGTACTGAGAATGTGTTAGGTAGGACAACCATCCAATGTACTTCTGATTAGGGTTGCCAAAATCCCCCTGTCCAACTTGATAGTATGTGAATCCAATTCCTGAAAACCGGCACCATGTTGGTTTATGGGGACATATGGCAACCCTACTTCTGTTAACCAGTGTATCTGTAAACCAGGGTAGCATCCACATTGATGCCAAATCTTGGATGCTGCTGCACAGGAGACTATCTCCTCTCCAACTCTTGTCCAGTCACGGAGCATGGCTTGAGAGTAAAGACCTCCTTACATATCAGTAAGCAGAGCCTAGGAGGTTATGCTTCGTCATGGGAAGCAAGAAACTTGCCTGAGCTTGAGTAAATAACCCCATAGCCATGTAGCAGACAGGCTGTCTGTTTTCTAAATGTGCCTAGATTGTATAATCTATTACAAATGATATACATGGCAAGAATAAATAATGTTAAGGATGTTGAACTGTGGGAGTTCCAAGTTATTTTAAGGCAGACAAAACAAATGAAATTGTCTGAGTTCAGTAGTTTTGTGGCAAGGCTGTTGTTTTTATTGTTTTGTGGCAAGGCTTTTATTTAATTTTATAACACTTTTAATGAATTTGGAGTCCAATGTCTACTCGGAAGTAAGCCCCATTGTGTTCAGTGGGTCTTACTTTCAGGAAAGTGTCTTTAGGATTGCAGGATTGGTTGGTGAAATTAATTTAAGGCAATGTTGCCTCATGTCACTCTGAAAATATATGGTAGCAGTGACAAAACGGTGATTAGAAGTTCTAAAAATGGTAAACTACCTATCTTAAATATTTATGGTTGAGATGTGTATACTATTATAGATGATCAACAGCTTTAGGATTTATTAAAGTTTAAAATATGATATTAAATGAAATGATAGGAATATGAAACTGAAGATGGTAGGGCCCAATTCAATCTAAATTTCCAGGTCTGTTGCAGTCATACAAACAGGTGTGCTTATCAATAATTTGTTCCTTTTCTCTAGGCTGCAATGTGGGTGCATCAGTGCTGGAAGGTTGGATAGGACTGGGCCCTCACTGTCTCTGAATAGATTTATTTATTGGATAGTTAGTATCCTTTTTAAAAGTGTGTGCATATTTATTGTACTTATTTATGTTACTCAAAATATTCCAAAATATCTGCTGAAGAAGTAGCTAAATTATAAACATTTTGTAAGAGCCAGATGAAGATGGAATGAAGAGCTAAAGGTGGAGCAGGTTTGAATCCTGCTCGGATTTGTTGCAGCCGGGGCACAACTCAGAATGAGGGGATTTCAGTTCCCTTAACCCCCCGAGTAATGTTCCAGGTAGTCCTATGAGGACTTTTCAGTGATTTTTCAGTAACAAATCCAAGTAATGCCGCTGGGGCTTGGGTTTGGGATCCAGTTTGCACCACCATGGCTGGCCAAACCCCCTCCCATTCTGATCTTCCTTTGGGATGCCTTCCTCCCACTCAGAGACATCCCCTCCCTGTCTCCATTTTTCTTCCTCCACCTTTTACCTCTGATTTTCTCTACTGATTTTTCAGTAACAAATCCAAGTACTGCCGCTGGGGCTTGGGTTTGGGATCCAGTTTGCACCATCATGGCTGGCCAAACCCCCTCCCATTCCAATCTTCCTTTGGGATGCCCTCCTCCCACTCAGAGACATCCCCTCCCTGTCTCCATTTTTCTTCCTCCACCTTGTACCTCTGATTTTCTCTACTGTGACTAAAGCTGCAATCCTAAACACTTCCCTGGGATATACTACTGTTGAACACAGTGGGAATTACTTTTGAGTAGACATGCTTAGGATTGCATTGTAATTCAGGCTTAAACATTTGAATATGTGCTTCTTGAATAAAGTAGAATTTTTCTAAAGCAGGCCTCTGTCAGTCTTGAAAGACTATGGTTTCGTGCTCGGCGCTGCATATGCTGCATGCGAAGCATGAAAGCCTGGGTTGGATTGTTATGGAGGATAGGCTGTTACCCAAGCAGCAAATTCCCCCTCTTCATGCCACTGAATTAGTCCAGTGGAAAGGCAGAGCCAATATGATTGGATCCAGCTGGCGTCGCCAAGCTGGGCTATGGACAGGAGCTCACTCTGTCTTGTGGGGCTGACCTGGGTCTCGAACTCTGGCCTGCTGGTTTTCAGGCACAGCGTCTTAACCACTTGTGCCATCCACAGCCTCATATTTCTATATGAGAATATTTTTGTACAACAGTATTCATTTTCTTTAATTTTTATTGAAGTTGCCAAGTCTAATACAATCTAAAACTGATTGTTTGTTCTCATTTGTATCATTTTGTAAATGATTAACACTTTGAGCACAATCCTAGCCATGTCTACTTGAAAGTAAGCTACATTGTGTTAAATGGGTCTTACTCTCAGGAAAGTGTCTTTAGGATTGCAGCCTTCCCCTGCAATCCAGAGTAACTACAGGAAGACGTAAGAGGCACTTACTCTGGATTGTTCTGTGCATTTCCCACAGGTTTTCCATATGTGGCACTGTACACACCAAGTTTTACATTGGTGTAAAAGTTCCCCTAGTTACTCTGGATTGTAGCCATAATCGAAGCTCAAAAGGGGATAATTTTAAAAGGCACACCTGGGAATTACAATAATGATTTTATTTTTTAAAAAACATGCTGCAGTGTAGTGATCTCTTAGCACATGGTCTTCAAACACACAGACGAACACATGTAGAGTTTCATTCTTCCTCCAAGAGCTTCCCTATTGCTTCAGTGCTGGGGCAGTTCTGCAAGTGTTACATGGAAGCCCACTTGAACTGAAGCTTCCAGGGCCTGATCTGCTTTTACGGATCTGTGCAGACTTGCACCAATGATAAAGGATGCAATCCTAACCTAGGTTGGCACAACTCATTGGTCTTCCCGTTCCTGTGGTGATGTAGAAAGGCAAGTGCAAGCCTGTGCACTACTATAACGCTTTTCCAGAAGTGGCGTAGATGTATTTTGTGGCACTCCCAGGCCAGCATGGGTTTTGTACTTGTGGGTTAGGATTGCAGCCTTAGTGGCTGTCCCCTTGCCAACAAGGGGATCTCCAAAAGCCAGACGTAGTCTGCAGGATATAGCATATTGGGCTGTTTATAATCTGCATTCAGGCTCACTGTACTTCATGAACTTTAAGATGTGAAGGTAGTTACTACATACAAATTGGTTTTATTGACCAATGATTTTGTGAAACAGCACACAAATGTGAAAGACACAGTGTACATGTAGGTACACACCAAGGGCTGTAAAAATCTTCACTGGCTGCTGGGTCACATTCACCACATGGGAGAATGGTGGCCCAATCCTAACCCCCACCATTGGTGATGATGCAGTTGCACCAACATTTTGTGTGTGTGTGTGTGTGTGTGTGTGTGTGTGTGTGTGTGTGTGTGTGTGTGTGTGTGTGTGGTATATCTCGTCTAAGTGATGGTGGTGGGGTTGAGTCAACATCCAGCAAGAATTAAATAACTTATTAAAAAACTTTTTATTCACAAGAGCAGTTAACAGAGTAGTTTTATATAGAAGTAAAACAAATAAAATTGCTATATTGTGACAGTTCTATGTGACAGTTCTATGTCATGCTAAGAGGCCAGATCTGGAGGCTTTAAATCTGATGCAGCAATGCATGCTGTATCCTATCCCCTAATTCCCAGGGTGGGGAGCATACATGGGCTGTTTGGATTTGTGTCAGCCAAACAGCTGGCACTGGTCCAAAAAACCGCATAGGGTAGGCTAAGTTATCCCCCTTACCTGAAGGTAAACTCCAACAACCTGTTACCCTGTGATGGAAGTCGCCTGGCTATTACTAGTGCAGGATTAGAATTGTGTTCTCAGAGCCCAATCCGATGTCTATCAACTCAGAAGCAAGTCCCGTTATAGTCAATTAGGGCTTTCTCTAATTTCTCCTGGAAACTGTGAATAGGATTAGTGCTGTAAATAGTGCTATCTTAAAAATGTGTAGTAAATGAAATATGAAATTGCTAATTGGAGTGAGTATTTCCAGTTTGGTGAGTAGTATGTTTGTAATAAAAAGATCTATTACCATGTTATTGATGATAATGTATTGATGGTGTTACTAAAGGGTACACAACTTTATTAAATTTGTTACCAAATTTTAAAATGTTGGCAGCTGGATGTTTTAAAACTTGCTGATTTTTGAAAACCCATTAGCAAGCTTAATGTACTCATTTATTTCTTCTGTAAGTTGGAATGCGGAAGCCTGCCAGAAAATTCAGATTGTCCCCAGTACCGAAGTCATTGGAGTTGTAGCAGAAGTCATAAACTAGGATTGCCTCTGGCTCACAACAGAAATTGTTATGTGTTCCATCTGTAACAAACTGTAGGGTAATTGTTCAGTTCCATTCTCTCTCTTATTTTACCCTTTTCATTATTTTTAACTTGTATTTTAAATGCCATTTTCAATTTGTGTTTTTAGTAGGAGTAATTTAAAAAGTGAATGTGTGATGAGTACTTACAAAACACATAGCAGAATAATAGCAAATTTACCCTTATGCATATTGATATATTTGAGAGAAAATACTGTGGTATAATCAAGCCTTATTATTTGCAGATCATGGGCTGTGGGTGGCTCAAGTGGTTAAAACATTGTGCCAGGGTTCAAGACCCAGAAGGCCAGGGTTCAAGACCCAGGTCGGCCCCACAAGACAGGGTGATCTCCTGTCCTTAGCCCAGCTCTGCGACGCAGCTGGATCCAATCATATTGGCTCTGCCTTTCCATTGGACTAATTCAGTGGCGTGGAGGGGGGGATTTGCTGCTTGGGTAACAGCCTATCCTCCATAACAATCCAACCCAGGCTTTCATGCTACGCGTGCAGCGTATGCAGCGCCGAGCACGATACCATAGTCTTTCAAGCCTGACGGAAGCCTGCTTTTTTTTTATTTGCAGATTTGGGATTGATGGGTTTTACTGTCTTCTGGACCTGTACCCAAGGGGTTGGCCTGAGTTGGATGCTCGGAGGTTTTCATGGGCAAGCAGCCCCCTGTAGTCCACAAAAGGCTTTCTGTGGCTGCAATCCTAAACACACTTTCCTGGGAGTAGGTCCCATTAAATACAATAGGACTTTTTCTGAATAGGCATGCTTAGGATTGCACTGTATGACCTGCAGAAGGCCTTTGAAGATTACTTCTGGTTTTCAGGGAAAACGAGCGCTCAGTCCTATTGGCAACTGTATAGCTAGAGTGTTGCAAAAGTGCCATAAACATATTTTGTGACTTCTCTAATGTAAGCAGTGCTGGCAGAAAAGCCTGTGTAGTAGGTTGGCTTTGGGTAGGCTGAAGTTATTAACTTGTAATTTCCAGGAGGTAAGAGTCACCCTGAATTCACTCTGAGTAAATATTCTGTGATCATTATGATACATGTTTTTGCCTATCTGATTATTACTAAGAAAAACATATTCAGGGAAATATGGTTATATGTTTGAAACAAGTGATATTTAGGTTTGCTTACAAATCTCTGTCACACATTTCCCTGCATTTAAGCCCTCAAGTTTTTGCAGAGTGTAGAAATTTCCTGCATTAAGTCCTTTCCATCTGTGAAGTTGTCTCCATGACTATATAATCTTCTTTCTCCTCCTTTGACCCTTTGAGCTCTTAAAGGGACAGGAAAAGAAATCATGTTGCCAATATAAAGATACTTCAATGACAGGCTTAATTTGGTTAATTTTGTTTACAGTACTGTTCTCTAATAAATATTGGGAAATGGCTTTTATTTCCTAATGGAGTGGAGGTCAAATAAGTTTGTTTGGAACAATGAGTTTGGGAGGCCCGTTGGGAATGTGCAGTACCTTTCAGCAACCCACAATTTGATGTTATTATTAGTTATATTAATATTGTGTGGATATAGTTTTGAGACATTTGTTTTTTAAAATGTTCATATTGACAAAATTATGTGGGAGGTCACTAAAATCATAGCTAGCTTATATATGGGTGTTTAAAGGTGTTCAAGACTGAGGTCACTCTACAGTCTCTATCTGTATCTTACTCCACTGATTTTTTTCTGGGTAATTGTAAAAAATAACAACAACCAAAATATATCATATGGTGATGCTGTATGATACAGTTTATGACTGTGTTAAATGTTTTCCTGTGAGCATATTGGGGTGGACACATTTTTTTCAAGATGGTCAAAACAATCCTCTGAAACTCCTTTTTAACTTTCTGTTGGCATCCCTTTGGGTTAGAGATATCCATACTGTGTCCTGAAAAAAGGCCTTCCCTGTCGCGAGTGGTGCTTACAACTCTGCCTTTGCACTGTGTTTCTTTCAAGTTGATCTGGGCAGAGGATGCAGAACAGTAAGCACTGCTCAAGGAGGTAGAGAAGGGTTTATTTTTTTCCCCAAATTCCAGATCATGTGGGCTAAGTTACTATTCTTCAGTACTGTTTTGTTACCATGACTTTTACTTTCTAGAGTTATCCCAGTCATTTGTTGTAGCTTTGATTTTCAGTAAATTCATTAGAAAATGGATCAGTGCCATACATTTATTAGAATCTGTTTTACCATGTTTGGATTTTGTCCTATTAATACTTTTTCTATTTATTAATAATAGACTTGGGGTGAAATCCAAAGTAACTATGGGGAGTCCTTGCTCCAAAGTAAGAATTGCAATACTCTGGATTGCAATATGAATGTCCCCGTAGGTGATATTCACTAGGTGGTGCAGTAACTAAGGATGAACGTAATATCTCTTACATGCTCCCGTAATTACTCTGGATTGTGCCCTATGTGGGGGTGGGAGTGCTTTTGAGAAACAGGAAGGATCCTGAAGGCCTTCCAAAAGTGTGTATAGATTTTTTATACAACAATACCTACTTAAGTTGTATTTTTAAGTAGCATGAATGTACCTGTTTCTGTTTGGTAAAATCTTTCCGAATTATATAAACTTCAAACTCACTGAAGTAGGAAAATTACTTGTATGACCTTTGTGTGTCTGCTTTCTGGTCTAGACTACTTAATTACTGTACTTCAGTCAAAATATCCTCTTTAAAAGCACAGTCTTTATTTAGAATGTAAGCTGTTTGAATCAAGGGATTTTCTTATATGCTTGTACAATGCCATTTATAGCTTGGAAAAGCAATAATAATACACAAGAATTTAGATGATAAGGAAACATTACCTTCTCCGTTTGGAAGGAGGGATGATACTCGTCACTGCATGGGTTGACCCCATCAGAAGGCAGGCCGGACTTAGACTTTTCCTTTGGGAGGGCGCCCCCTGGTCCCAGTCCAGTCCTGCCTCGCTGGAAGCAGGTCGCTCTTCTGGAGCTCTCTGCTTCACATCTCTCTTTCTATTTCTTTTTCTTAAAAAAATTTCTTTCTCTTCCTCTTTTCTTTCTTCTCTTTATTTCCTATTTGGCTGACCTTTCCCCCTTTTCCTCCATCTGCCTCTCTGTCTCCTGCCTGCTCTTTGGGGCCAGACCAATGCTTTTCTGGGTGGAGGGTTTAAGAGTGTCTTCTGGGGCTGGAGACAGCTGGAAGGGTGGGAGATCGCCCTGAATGCATCAGCGTCCACTTAACCATCCGAGGGGGGACAAGTCTCAATTCAGCAGCTGAAGCTGGTGTGCAGCCTGAACCTGCCTGGCAGGCAGGAAGGCAGAGGAGGAAGGCTGCTGATTGCGTGAGTTGTCAACACTCCACAGGGGGTGCAGAGTGGACTGAGGGAGCCATGTGGGCACCTGAAAAGCGTGCGCAGTTAGGTGCTCACGTCCTGAACCAGAGTGATCATCCATAGGTGCCAGGAGATTGTGGGTGAATTTAGGCCAGTGTGGGGGCCTAGTGATGGCCGTGTGGGCGCCGGAGGCAGCAGGGGCCGGAGGCAGCAGGAAGGGCAGGATATCGCCCTGGATGCATTGGCGTCCACTTAACCAGCCGAGGGGAGACAAGCCTCAATCCCCCATAGCTCACTGGAGCTGTTGAGCAGCCTGGACCTCCCCGGTGGGCAGGAGGAGAAAGACTGCTGACCATGTGAGTGGTCCACACCCTGCAAAGGGTCCACACCCTGCAAAGGGTGTGGAGCAGACTGAATGGGCGGCGTGGGTGCCGAGAGAGTCATCGCAGTTAGGGGCTCACATCCTGAGCCAGAGTGATCACCCGCAGGTGCCAGTAGAACGTGGGTGAATTGAGGCCAGTGTGGGGCCCTAGCAATGGCTGTGTGGGTGCCCGGAGAGCATGTGCAGCTTCTTCCCACCAAAGGAAGCAATGGCCACTGAGTGTGTGAGATGAGACCTGAGCCTCTGCAGCCATACCCAAGTGATCACGGATGGCCGGCTGCTCGCCATTTGGCACCAGGAGAGCATGTGTGACTTCTTCCTACCAAGGGAAGCAATGACCACCAAGTGTGCAAGATGAGACCTCATTGTCTCAGCAGCTGCATCTGGCTTCTGTCATCTTGTCTTCCACAGCCTCAGGTAAAAAGGATTGTGAGTATCTCAGGGGTGTGTAAGGAGAGCCTGCCCCAGGGCCTTCTTGGTGTCAGTGCCCTGTGGGGGTGAAAGGGGGACTGTTTAGCCTGTAAAATCTCAGGCAAGACTGCCTTCTGGTGGCAAAAGCAGCTGAAGACTTCAGAATCTCCTCACAGAATGTATTAAGGCAGAAGACTTGCACCTTCACTTAGGCTGGCTCTGAGTTTCTGAGGTAAAGAAACACTCTGTGGTAAGGAAGGCAAGCAGGAGAAACCTGGTGCTTGTCTTCTTGGACAGATACTAGTCATATAGATAAAACAAAGGCTCTCGGTGTAAATGGCTTTAAAGAATGAGGCTGCTTTACAGTGCAATCCTATTCATGCCTCCTCAGAAATAAGTTCCATTGAGTTCAGTGGGGCTTACTCCCAGGAAAGTGCTCTTAGGATTGGAGCCTTATTTTCTATTTTTCCTACGGTTTTAATACAGATTGGGCATCACTTAATTGCTTGGGACCAAAATACAGGATCTTAGTGATGTGGCCAAAGCCTAAACACAATATTCATTTATGTTTCATACATTCCTTATAGGCATAGCCTGAAGGTAATTTTATACAATATTTTAGTAATTTTGTGCACAAAACAAAGTTTGTGCATATAATACAGTTTGTGATTTTATTTCTTTAAGCAAAAAAGTTTAAAAATGTATGTATTCAAAAATATTTTCTGTTTCAGAATATTCTATATTTTTGAATTGCAGATAATGGGTACTTCACATGCATGATTATTTTAGCTACCAACTTTTCTCTTTTAGGTATTTTTTCTTCTTAATCTTTATCAGTTTATCTTTATCTTAATCTTTATCAGTTTATCAAGGCTGATTGTGTTCTGCAGTCTCAGCAAAATTGCAGCAAATCTGGCAAACTTATAGCCCAGTCCTACCTAAATTCTTGCATGGCAGTGTAGCAGTTTCAATGTGGTTTCTGTTGCAACGCATTAGGGAGTTTTGGTAGCTTTAGATCTCCTTGTGGCAAGGGGGGATTGTTCCCCTTCCCCAGGCTAAACCCCAGCAGCCATTATGGGGTAAATCAGACCTGTGCGAGCTGAATTGCTGGCGCAAGTCTGTGCAAGATCAGGCTTGGGGAGGACTAGGGATTCAGTGGGAGCCACCACCACCAATAGTGCCCTCTCCCAGACTTGATACGGCCTCTTCTCTGTGCCCTTCATCACCTTATTTCAGGCATTCTCCCCTGTTTTGCCCACCCTGCCCCACTCAACTCCCTCCAGCTCCTTTCCTGGCTCACCTTCTCCGGTGGGCGGCCAACCTGCGAATGCTAGCACAGTAGCAATTGCAACACCCACAAAAGATGATGTGCCTGTGAAGTACATATTCCAATATAATATGTGCTTCAAAATAATAATCCTTCAATAAGATTGGAGTATTTGATCCAAAGTGTATACCCTAAAGAAGAAAGGAACTCTACAGCTGTTGGTCTCTCCACATAAACAGGCAGTCAGGTCTATCAAAATACATGGGAAGAGAGAAAAATGTCAGAGAGGAGGAGAAATCAAAGGAAGGCAGGAATCTTTTTATTTTTAGATTCTGTACTAATTACGTAATAAGTTTATCTAGCTTCATGGGTGAACAGTAAATCAGACACATTTTTTTCCTCTTTAGCAAGCTGTGTAGTGAGAACCTAATAATGTTTATTCAAAAATGTCCCACTGAATTCAGAAGAATTTACTCCAACATGAAAATTTAGACAGGTCTAGTTCTGGCTTTCTAGTCAGTCAAGAATTGATTCTTCCTCGATTGAGAGCTCTGAATATTTTTCCAATTTTCCCACCAGTTCACAGAGGACAAAGTGGTTGATATGAGAAGAAGAGCAAAGTTATGATACTTCACTGAATTCCCTTTTCTCTTAAAAGTCAGTGAAATGGTATTCAAAACCAATAAGCAATGGGAAAGGATCTGCAACTGGAATGGGGCTAGCCTCTTATGGGCTGGCCCACTTTGCCTCCCCCGGTGGAATGGTCTGGCTGGGGGAGATGCTGGCAGCCTATTGGCTGCTGTGGGCCAGGGGGCAGCGACTGAGGGACACAGCGGGCGCACTGCCTGCTTGCCTCTCAGTCTGCGTCTGAGAGTCATCCCCACCCTCCCTCCCTCCCTTATGCAGTTTAAGCTATGCTGGTCGCGCTTTGGGCCGGGTAGGAATTTTTGGGGTCCCTGCTGATTGGGTCTGGCCGGGACTCTTTTTTGCCTACCCTAAACTGTATTAGTGGTGAGGGGGGGGTTTAAATAGGTCACTTTATGGCAGGTGTCGTGCTGGAGTAGGCAGGATAGGCCTTCGGTGACTGCCTGAGGCAGCAAGGGTCAGTGCTACGCATCCCAGGCCTACTGATACTGGACCGGACGTAGGCTGGGGTGGCCAGTCATGCACCTGGGATTTAGGCAAAGTCAACTGGGCAACTGGTTGACCAAGCGCCCAGCTGTCTCAACCTTCGGGTTGGTGATGATGGGTACCCTCAGTGCAAGGTGTGAAACCAGAGCCAGGCTTTCGTCATCCCTTATTTTTTAGCTACCAGCACGACTTTGTTAGCAGTCCCTTGTTGGGTTTTAAAATACTGTTTAGTTAATAAAGTGGCCCTTCAATCCAGCATCTGTCTCTGGCTCCTTATTCTCGCCGTGGGGGGTAAAAAATAATAGATGGCGTATTGGCATAGATATTTCATGGCTGTTGAAGTTGCAGATTACAAAAGACCTTTATACTTCAAGAAGTTCGTGGTCTGCACAAATTATTCCCAATAGTCACTCTGTTCTAACACAATTGGGTTAATCTTTGGGTGAAAGTAATGAGTCATGCTTCAGTAACTTTCATACATGTTAATAGGAAGGCCTCCTTTGCTTTATATTAACTGGAGACTGGGCATTATTTTAAGGTCTCAGACTTGGATGAAGCCACATCTTGGGGGATTGGAGCCTCTATTTTTTCTACCTTAAGAAGTATAAATGGGGCTTGGAAAAGGGATTATGGATCTGGTGTTGATGTAGGTCAGAGGTCTCCAAACAATTCAGTATTAGGGCCACATTATATATTTTCTGCATTTTCATAGGTTAAAAAATTATGAATGGAAGAAATTTAAATGAATAGTGCATCTGAACAATGAAAATATTAGAATTATTATTTAATATTTTGATGATTAGCTAGATACTCACAGAGTTAAAACAAGAATTTGATGTGAGCCACTTATGTGGGGCAGAGACAGACAATGCATGATACAATGTCCTAGTCTGATCCATTGTGAAAATCTTGTTTGATACAGTTTATTTTTGCTTAGGGCTGTGGGGTGGCACAAGCGGTTAAGACACTGTGCCTGTTAACCAGTAGGCCAGGGTTTGAGACCCAGGTCCCCACAAGACCGGGTGAGCTATCTTTGGCCCAGCTCTGCGACGCAGCTGGAACCAATTGTATTAGCTCTGACTTTCCATTGGACTTTTTCAGTGGCGTGGAGAGGGCGGATTTGCTGCTTGGGTAACAGCCTATCCTCCATATCAATCTACCATATCAATATAAAGTTTAGGAAAATTTAATATTACGGCAAAAAATACAGTGATGCCTCACATAACAAGTTTAATTCATTCCGGAGGCATGCTTGTTACATGAAACACTCTTTACGTGAAGCAGATTTTCCCATAGGAAATAATGGAAACTCAGACGATTGGTTCCACAACCCAAAAAATATTCATATAAAAATATTAACTGTTTATAAAAATGATTAGAAAACACTGTAATATAACACAGTACAAAACACTGTAATAAACAGTAACACACAACACTGCAGTAAAGAAAATATTGTACAGTACTGAACTGTAGTGTACCTTTGAAAACCTTCATGGCTGGTGTGAGGGTTACAGAGAGGGGGGTGACTTTGGCTGCAATCCTAAACACTTTCCTGGGAGGAAGACCCATTGGACACAATGGGGCTTACATCTGAGTAGACATGGTTAGGATTGTGCTCTTTCACAATCACTAATGGAGTCACTGCTATCCATTGGCTCAATGGAATCTTTGTCTTTAACATTCCCAAGGTGCTGATGGGGAGCAGCACTAGAATATTGATAAGGCACACCTTCCACACTGCCACACACATCCCACATACAAACCTGGCTCAGGCTGCCCCCCCCCCGACCCGCATGAGTTCCCTGGCCATGGAAGCCTATTCCAAATTTTGTCCAGGGCCCCACTGTAGCTCAAGCTAGTCCCCTCATCTCCCCTGTGGATTCCCTTGCCATGGAAGCCTGTTCCAAACTTCCTTAGAAGTACTCTTTACCCAAGACAGTGCTCTTTACACAAGTCAGAATTTCTGAGAAAATTTTGCTCTTTACCTAAAACGCTCTTTATCTAAGTCGCTCTTTACCCAAGGTACCACTGTAATTCGGAAAGTGGTCCATTGGACAAAAAAGTTTGGGGACTTCTGCGCTATACAGATAGGAATGCACCTATAGCAGTGGTTCTCAATCTTCCTAATGCTGTTACCCCTTTATAAGTTCCTCATGTTGTGGGGACCCCCAACCATAAAATTATTTTCATTGCTACTTTATAACTGTAATTTTGCTACTGCTAGAATTGTAATGTAAATATCCAATATGCAGGATGTATTTTCATTGTTACAAATGAAATGTGTGTTCTATGCACACATTGAACACAATGTTATTTATTTCAGAGTAGGCATGCATAGGATTGGGCCCTGAGGCTGCAATCCCATCCACATTTACATGGGAGTAAAGGCCCCCCTGACTATAATGGGATTTATTTCAGAGTAGGCATGCATAGGATTGGGCCCTGAGGCTGTCAGTCAGCCCCAGTGCGCACGCAGCTACAGCCAGAGGTCTGGCAAGCCTGACCTGGCCCCCTGCACCAGAGGTCTTTAGGCGACCCCCAGGAAAGCTCTAGGTGACCCCCAAAGGGGTCCCGACCCCCACTTTGAGAAACGCTGACATATAGGATGAGGAACCACTCCTGTTTAGAGCTGTTTAGAGTGTCCAACCTTTCAGCTTCCCTGGGCTGCTTTGAAAGAAGACAAATTGGTTTGGGTCGCACATACGATATGTGATGGGCCACACATAACGATAGCTGATCATCCAAAAAACCATAGAAAACATAGGCATGCATAGGATTGGCCTCTCAGACTGAAAACATAGCCACCTTTACAAAGGAGTAAGCCCCATTGACTTTAACAGGGCTTATTTCTGAGTAGGCATGCTGCATAGGATGGGCTGCGATCCTCTCCAAGCTTAACCTTGGAGTAAGTCTCATTGATTATAATGGGGTTTTTTTCTGAGTAGCCATGCATAGGATTGGGCTCTCAGACTATTTTCCTTAGTTTTACTTCTCCTGCTCCTCTTTACCTGGAGGTCAGTGAAGGAGAGATTCAAGGAGGCTGTGGGTGGGTGGCTTGTGGGTGACAGGCAGCTTGCAGGACCTGCAGCAGGCAGGCAGTTGGTGCTGCGAGGTCCACAGGCGGCAGCACAGGTGGACCGAGAGGAGTGCGCTCCTGAAGGCTGTTGCTTCTAGGCTTCCTGGGAGCACTCTGAGTAGCAAGGAAGTGGGGAGGGGGAAGAGCTTCCTTTTCTCCTGCCTCACTCTTGTCCTGCCCAGGCCCAGACCCAGGAAAAAAACAGCGCACACAGCAGTGCGCAAAATTTGAATTTGGAAGCCGTCACAAAGCTGGTTTTTCCAGTGGCGGCCAGTATTTGCAGGAGGGCCACATTAATTTGCATCTTGGGCTGCATGTAGCCCACAGGCCACGTTTTGGACAAGCCAGGTTTAGAGGGATGTCAGATAACTGTAATTTTATTCAGTCTATGCAGGGATAATTGCTTGTACAAAGCTGATACATCCTGGCTTTCTCTTTTGCCACTAGTTTTTGCGTTGCTTCCAAACTCCAAAAGAACCTTGCCTTTTGGACAATACAGGCAGGCCTTTCATTGACAAGCTCTTTGAAAAACCTTATTTGCTGGCATCCGTTTTCTTTTATCAATTTTCCTGTTTGCTTATGTAAGGCAAACAAGTTGTATAGGTATTGTCAAACAGTGACCCCAAATCTCAGTTTAATTTCTGTTTGCCGAATCATATCACATTCATTATCTTTTTCAAACTCGAGGAGGTAATTACGTAGTGCTAGGGAAGGGAAGTGGCTTCAAGCAAATTTCAAAGAGAGCCTTTTGGTTGGTATTTTTAAAGTCAAATGGGGATCTTCATATTGACAATACCAGTAAGTTACTGTAGGTAATTATTGTACCAACCAACATTATATTCAGGAATGATCTAAATTAGGTCAAGTGTGCACTTAAAATGTAGGAAATTGTAATGTTACAGAACTGTAAACTTTGAAATTTAGGAGGGAAAAATTGTTCTAGTAAGTAAACTGGATTGCTTTTAAATCATTCCAGAACAATTTAAGAAAATGTTGTATATATAATAGACCGGCTAGAAGGATGGCTCACCAATTAATCAAGAATTAATGATTATGTAAGTATACCAGACATGTCTGTCTATATTTCTTAACCTCCGGAATGTTAATGTTTTCGTCATCACCTTGTGCCAGTAGAAATATTTGTGATAAGCATGTATTATACTCACTTAAATTTCATATTGGTTTCACCAAGAATCTAGAAATCTTTCCTGCATAGCATTTATTGTCCGTGTGAAACAAGGTAGATGGCTTATAAATCATTACTGGTACCTAAACAGTACAATATTTTTATATCACAGCTCATTGGGCACAGTCAGTTTCAGCTTGATTAGTTACATTAAAAACACTGCTGAAAAATAAGCTGCTACCCAAACTGAGCATCTATTTCAAAGCATTCAGTTTCAAAGCATTTTATTTCCAACAATGTTATTAAATATAGTAACATGTTACAGTCACCAAAGGATAGTGTTTCTGGTAGGACCATCCTCAGTACTATCACATGTAGAGATACGCCACCTGTAGTGATATAATGTAGTACTAACCCACAGAATATTTTTTCATAAGACAGTCCATCCCTCTCTGTAGCCTACTGCAGAAAGACGGACTGTCCAAAGAACCAGCATGGCTCTTAATTCAGTGATTTTCAACCTTTTTCATCTCATGGCACACTTAACAAGGCACTGAAATTGTCAAGGCACACCATCAATTGTTTTTTACCATTGACAAGGCACACCAGACTGTTCAAATCCCCCAGTTTTCCTATTAATGAATGTCAATCCCCAAATTCCACACCTGAGGAATATCCGTGGCATACTGCTGTAACTTCTGTGCAGCTCCACCAGGACTGCACTCTGTCCTATTAAAAAGTCTACTTTTTCTTGGGGGGTTTTTTTGGAGGGGGGGGGGAGGCATAATTCTCTTTGGCCAATTGCCTGTTCATGACATCCCTGAATTAGATTATTTAGGACACAGTTCTAACCAACTTTTGAGCACAGAAGTGAGGACTGTGCACATCTCCTGGTAAGAGATCAAACAGTCCCTTTCCTTGAGGAGGCCTCCATGACTACCCTCCAACTGCAGGATGCAGCAGATTCCCTACTGGCACAATTATGCCAGCGTTTGTTAGGATTGTGCCCCCAATCATTCTGGTTAAGCAGGACATTAACCTGTCTGTTGTGCCACATGTACACATGAAATACTGAAATGTTATTATGACAAACCCTCAAACTCTTCAGAAATTTGTTATAAAACTTTTTATCAGAAGTTAGTTCAATATGCAAGGTTTGGGAAATATATAGGCAGTCCCTTGAGGGAACTGAAGATAATAAAGGGGACTGAATAAGACAACCGGCAGTCCCCTTGTGTGGAACTGAAACCTGGCACTTATTTCAGTGAAGACCAGGGCAAATGTTGGAAGAGCGAAGATTTGGGTTCAGTCCTATTCAGTTATCCAACTTAAATGCAACAAATATACCCTTACCTCAAGGAGACTTCTGTGAGTGCCCCACCAGGATACATGACATTCCCGATTGGCATTGCTGCATCAGAGGTCTGAATGTTGGATAGGATCGGACCCTCTTTAGGGCCTTTAACCACTGAGGCACTGCAGAACAATCTATCTATAGCATCTATCAACTATCTGTACTGTAAACACAGACAGAAACATATAAGCTTACCCTATTGCTGGAGTAAATTATTGTCTCAGGGCATACATGCAAGCATTTTGAGTGTAATTATTTCAAGAATATAGTGGGTGTCAAATTAGTGTTATTGGACAGACTATTCTTTTTCTGCAGAATTTTCACTTTGTAATTACTGTTTACAAAGGTGAAAGGCCTAAGCAAGCCAATTAAAAATCTTTCTGTGTGACTTTCTGAAACCTGAGAATTTTAGAAAACATAAGCTGCAATTCTGAAGACACTCTCTCCTGGGAGTAAGACCCACTGAACACACTGAGGCTTACTTTTGAGTAGACATGGTTAGAATTGTACTCATAATGAAGTAGTTCATAATGTGGTCTCTGGCAAAATCTGATACTGATTCTTCCCATGCAGTCCTAGAATCATGTAGGGCTCAGCACCTGGGGCATACACTTTGTTAGCATTGCACCAGGTCTATCTACTGCTGATTTGCAATGTCATTAATGATTGGGGAGAGTATTGGTGGGAATAGGGTTGAATTATTGTTGACTGGTGTTTCTTAATTATTGGACCAGAAGTACTTGAGATAGTGACTGGTGGTACTGGTGGAATCCCCAGTGAGACCAGCAATGCAGCATGGCAAGCAGCAGTAGGAAGCATAGCTTGGTGGACAGAGCTCCAGTGTACACTTTTGCATGCTTGAAAATACTATTTCATCTGTCCTGAGCCACTTATCAGTGTTTACATTTCATTATGCCTCCCAATCTGGTGATGTCTGGTGATGACCTTATTACCAGTTACTTTAGGTGGTGCTTCCAATAGGAGGAGAATATGAAGTGGTATGGAGTGGGGAACATTTAGAAATATTGTAGATATATACTTGCCCATTTCATGCAGAGTGACCTTGATCCACCAAAACTTTCTAGCCCAGTGGTCTTAAACTTTTAGAACTAGGACCCACTTTTTGGAATGTGAATCTGTTGGGACCCACCAGATGTGATGCCACCAAGCAGGAAAATTTTTTTAACATTCCTAGACTGCAATCTTACCCACATGTACCCAGGAACAAGTCCCATTTATTCTCATTGTTAAAGCTTATATATAGTAGGCTGTTAAAAATACAGATATGTAACATTTCCCCAAATGTAAGAGGCACATCACAAAGTCTAAGATATTAAAAATAAAATATTGAAATGAATGAAATGTTGGTTCTGATCCAGAGTTTTAGAAACACAGTTCATATATCTACTACACTTGACTTTGACTATAAAAGAAAGATACTATTAATTTTTTCTTTCTTATATTCTTTTGTATTGCCACCTATATTCTTTTCTATTGTACAAAATAATTCATAATTATACCTTACCTTTCTGTCATTCTATTCATTTCATTGAACTCGAGATAGTTTTGCTCTCATTCTTCTTCATTACTAAGTTCACTGTCTAATCTAAAACCATAACCAAGGGCACAATCCTAAGAAATTTAGGCTGGCTTAATTCACCTGGCCTATCTTTCCATGATGGTGTGGGGAGGTCAGCATTTGCCTGTGCACCGGTCTAAACCCTCCAGGAGTGGGACAGAAGTGTCTTACTGCACTTTTGTGACACCTCCAGGTCAGCACAGGACATATACTGGGGCTTAGGCTGGCCTAAATGGAGATTAGGATTGCAGCCCAAGTCTGTGTAACGTTAATGAAGTCTGATTTTACTTTAATTAAAATAAAATATATTGCTTCAGTTGGGGCAGATTAAAGCTTTACATTTTTATAACATGCCCTCTTTCCCTCCTGGGACTTACTTCTTGCTATTGCAGACTCCCCAGAATTTTTATTAGTTGAAAATATGTAACTGAAATATGAAACATGTTTCTTTGCAAAATGCTGTCAAAAAGGTTTGTCATGAATATCCTATAAATCAAATGAAAACTGAACATTTTAGAGGCATAAGGGCAGCCAAATTCCCTGACCTTTGCAGATGCCTTCAAGCGTGTTTATGCCATTTCAGCACAACTTTAAACTGAAAAATTATTTTTCTGATTATGTTTTTTAAAAGATGTTAAAGATTAGGTATTCTTTTAAAAAATAGCACTTAACTCTGTGGTAAATAATGCTGTAAGGAAAAATTAAGAATTGTGGCTGTCCACTTGTTCTGCTTCTAGCTCAGTAGCCATTTTCAGATGGTACTGGGCAAGTATTGATCTATTTGGGGCCCAATCCTAATGGGTCCATGCATGCCCATGCATGCCCAGTGTTGAGCATTGCAAATGTGCTAGAAAGCGTTCTACACCAGGCTGGTGCTGGAGTTGGTTCTGGGGTGCTGCAACCCTGGCTCAACTGTATGATTCAGATGGATTAAACCGTACCTAAAGGGGTGTCTGTAGAACTAGCATAGGTTGGAAAATCCATTGGCAACTGAAGAGCTTACTGAGAGGCAAGGGGAAATATTTTCCTTGACCTCTCCCAAGCACCTCCTGGTTGATCTCTTTCATCACAGCATTCAGCACAAACTGTTTTGGCACAGCTACGTATTATGGCAGAGAAAAGGATACGATTGAGTTGTGAGTTCCTAATTGGGACAATTCAGATGAAATATATCTCACCAGACTTGAAGCAACTGCACCATCTACATAGGTTCATTTCCAAGTACAGCTCAATTCACCAATAAAGTGTAATATGGCTTAAGACTCAGGAAACTAAGGGACATGAACTATATGAACCTGCCAATTTTCCCTAATTCAAGGAAACTCTTTTCAGAACTGCCCCACTCTACCTCTGAAATCAGGTAGACCCTAGAGAGAGGATCTGGCTGGCTGTGTGATGTTTTACTCAAGGAGGCTTGCCTGGCACTGACTCTGCTATATTTTGGGCACCAAGTATATACCAATGCATTCCAAGTTTCATTTTTAGATTGGTTTCATTTTAGTTTTTTTAAATATACAGTAAGATTGTGTTGTTATTGCTGTCTTTAAATTATTAATGATGTGTGTTTTATGCTTTTAAATTGTGAGCTTCTCATATATCAAACAGAAGAGTAGAGAGTAGAGTGTAGAGAGTCAGACAGAAGAGTTAGAAGTCTATTAAAGGCCGCAATTCGTACCTCCAGTTAGGCGAGCCTAACCCCTAGCATAAGTCCTGTGCTGACCTGAGGATGTCACAAAAGTACTGTAAGGCACTTTGGTGCAACTCCTGGTTAAGCCAGGGGTACACACATGCACAGATTAGGATTGCACCCATTATGTATTAGTAGGTGTGAGTCTAAATCTGAAATTGGGATAGCGAACTATCTCTATTCTATCTAAAGGTATGGTTTAAAAAAACAGCAGGGTCAGGGTGATAGTACATTTACATACCCACCACCTGGGTTGTTGCCCTGCCCACTGCATGGGAAGTGGTACATCATAGGGGTGACATACTGGCCTTCCACACTTGCCTGTGAGTAGCTTGTATATTTACAGATGTTATTCGTATTTATATATCCCCTTTCTCTGAGGAGACCTCTGGTGGTCTCCATAGAGCTACAAAATTTAGCAGTGGCAATTTTGATGCCACTGCACTGAGCAGCCCTGCCAGGGATGCTTTTGGGGTATACAGTTGGTTCATGTTCTTAAGACTGTCAAAGCTTAAGGTTGGCACCTCCATGGGAGCTGGGTTCCAGTTCCTAGCATTCCATCTCCTTTACCAATGGTGAAAAAATAAATATTGCCAATGCCACAGATTGGCTCCAATTTGACGAAAGGGTCAAATTCACATTTTTCATTCACTTGCAATTTATTATAATCCATCCAGTTTATAGCAAGCCCCATTTTTGTCTACGTTTTGTGTACTATACATTTTTCCATAGCACAGAAAAAGCATCTGATTTAGCAAATATCATTTTGAACAGAAGTGAACTATTAGTAATGGGATGAGATGAAGGATTAATGAGTAAAAGTATGGGCCATCAATAGTTTAGTGCTGAGTTTCTTAAATAGAAATTCATAAATTACTAATGCCCAATCATAGCTATTTGAGTCTATGATCTAATATTCTGCTCCTGTGTTAAGCACTTGAGTGACAGTTACACTAGAGACATAGAAAGGCTTAATTAAACCCCAAGAGGCATAAAGTATAGATAGGGCAATTTATTTAGTTATACAAGGGAAATGTGAAGGAATAGGGGCTCCTTCCTTTAACTGTAATCTTGAATATCTACAAAGATTTGGAGAGTGAAAGTGGGAACAGAAATCTACTTGGTCTTTCATCAAATTATAGTTTCCTCTTAACCATCACTGCATACCATGTACAAGTAATGTCTATTATACTGTAAATGGGGTCGCCTTTGATGATTCTTTGGAAACTTCAGGGGTACAATATGGCTGCAGGGCTTTGTCTGGGGCAAACCTTTAAGATCTCTGCCATTATGACTATATTGGTTATCAGTTTGCTTCTGTGCACAGTTAGAGTTTTGTTGCCATTAAAGTCCTAAACAGCTTACAGCCAAGATTTTTGTAGAACCATCTTCCCCTATCCAAATTTATCAACTCATGGTGGTTGTCCCTAGAGTATGAAACTTCCTTTCCTTATAATTGTGATTACTATCATCTTTATTTTCTGTCACCACTTGATGTGTGTCTTGATTACTTGGCAGTACTTTCTAAATTGTTCTTAGCTGTTCTTTTTCTTATTTTTTGGTTATTGTCCCCGTGTGTGTGTGTGTTCTTGTTTGTACGTTGTTTGTAAGTTGCCGAGTTCTTTCTGTAAATGGATGAAATATAAATGCTTAAAATAAAACAAATATGCCGTAAACAGATATGGTAAACAAAGCAGCAAGTATGTAAAGTATGTTTCATATGGAACATTAGTACTAGATAAAGCAATTAAAACAGATCACGGTTGTCAAACATATTTCATACATTAGATTGACAGGCTTTCATGGTGCTTGCCGAGAGCCGGAAATGATGTCATTAAGCAGATTATGGCCAGAAGTGAGCACTTTGTTCTGATGTCAGAAGTAACCTGCTGCAGACAACAGAAAATATGTAATGTTTTAATGATGCAAAATGAGAAGTACAAATATAAGATTGGGGATAGTTTCCTGAGCAGTTGTACATGTGAAAAACTTCTGGACATGAGTCAGGAAAGCAATGCAGAGGCAAAGAAGCGAACTGTAGTTCCAGTTTGCATCAAAAGAAGTATTATATTAAGATAGATCAGAAGTACTGATGATATTATATTCCACTTTAGTCAGACCCTTTAGAAGTAACGTGTCCAGTTCTAATGAGACAGTTTAAGCCTTGTATGACCAACCGGGTCCATTGGTCCCGCATTTATAATTTATGCAAATTAGGGCAAAATCCATAGCAGTTACAGGTCCACGCAGCTATGTCACCCTCTAGTGTTATTTTATGGAAAGTCATCTTAACTGCTCCAGAGCAAGGGGCTTAATTTCCCTTTAGGATATAGGCCTGAGGCTATTTTTAGATGGGCATCTAAGCATTAAGGTGAAAAAGGGTGCAGTCCTATCCATGTCTATTCAGAAGTGAGGCCGTTGTGTTCAGTGGGTCTTCTTACACCCTGGAAAGTATGCTTAAGATTGCAGCCTAAGGGTATAATCCTAACCTAGGCCAGCATAACTCATCAGTCTTCCTTTTCCTGTGTTGATGTAGGGAGGCAAGTGCATATTTGTGCACTGGCCAAACCCTCTCTCAGGAGTGGCATAGAAACTTATAAACACCACAGGACTTATGTGAGGATTTAGGCTGGCCTAACTGGAGGTTGGGAATGCAGCCTAAGATGTTGAAGGGTTTCAAGCTGTTACTACAAATTTAAAAAGAGACTTATAGTCATCTAATAGGGACAGCCTGATTTTGTAGACAGCCTGATTTTATAGCCTGTTATTGTGGACAGCCTGATTTTACAGGTGATTAATTTGATTATCCTGTAGCTTTCTTCCAACTAATAATAAAGAGAGAAGATCTTCTCTCTCACACTCTAAAATTGATGTTGAGCTTCTGTAAATGAGATATAGCTTAATCTCAGAAGTGAATCAGCTCAGCATATCTGAAAAATTTATGAACTGTAAAACTATTTAGGCATGAATACTATATTTTAATTGTTCTTAAGCTAGGAATTGAAATCATCTGATGGTAAATAAAATTGCCATTATCCTCTTTATGATTGTTCATTTGTGAAGTATTTCTACTAGGTTTATCAGAATCCATCTGGCTCAGATGACAGATGCCTGATGCATGTTCTTCAGCTAAACTATTCCTAAGGTAAGCATATGGCAAAGAAGACCAGACTGAAGGGGAAAAGAAGGGTGCAGGGAATTAATGCTATTGCTCAGGGCATTTATGTTTGGAACAGTTGCAAGTAACTCCCTTGCTACTATTCCCTTGAGATTGCCATGTAGCATGCAATAGCAAACACATTACCTCCTCTGATGATGTACAATATTTGAAATTTTATAAAATGCTATCATTTGTCTTCTAATTAAAAATCATGATTTTTTTTATTTTTGTTGAAAGTCTTTTAAAACAAAACCTTTGTAGTCAGAAAACTAAAACTATGGGAAATAAAAATATAAATTGCTATTAATGTTGATTTCCTGCAACCTTCTTTTTCAGCTGAGTGTTATGTATACCTTCAGTCTGGCCTTTTGCCTTATGCTGCTTTTGAAATGCGTTCCCTAATTATTTCCACTGTTGGATGTTCAGGTTTTTATATCAGTGCATTTTTGTTTGGAGTTTTACTGAGCAAATCTACCATTTTACTGTCCCTCAGAAAATCGAGTTTCTTTCCTATGGATGCAATCTGACTTTATAGGCTAGATAAATGGCCTAAGTAGGCCACATCCTGAGATGACAAGTTAGGCCAAATCCACAGGACTATAAAACCTCTGGCTGGCCCAACTGCTGCTGAAGAGTCAGCAGGACAAAGGCAGCCTCCTCACTGGGCTGGTGTAGTTGTGGCTGTTGTAGTTGTGATGTATCGTGAGGTTGGCTGGTGTAGTTGTGCTGTAACCTGAGGTAGAAAGACCTAGGACTCAGAATTTTTTGGCCGTCACTTCCAATTTTACTCTGGTTTATCATCGACCCCTGTGGGTCTACTCAGATTTATTCCTGCTCCTTATGTGTTCGAACTCTGAGGAGCTGTAAGGGGGCATTTCTGCCCTGGAAAAAGGCTTTAGATACAGCCTAACTGCACTGTTCTAGGCCATGCTGAATATGCCCTAAACATGCCTCTCCTGAACGTCCTAGGCTGGAATCTTGGGCCAGCCTATATTGACTTATGCCAGCACAAGCCTTTCTGGTGTAACTGGGCTGGCTCTTCTTGGAATTGGGCTAGCCCAGTGATAGATAGGATAGCCCAAGTGCACTTCAGGATTGCAGCCTATCAGCATTATCCTAACCATGTCTACTCAAAAGTAAGCTCCATTGTGTTCAATGGGTCTTACTCCTAGGAAAGTGTCTTTAGGATTGCAGCCTATGTTATTTATCTATAGATTCTTATCTATGTTTTCTGAGACAGTCCCTCCGTTAACTGAATGGGGTGGGGGGAAGAAAAAAGGAATTGCCCTATGGAAAGCATGTTTAATATAGCCATCACCAACAAGAAAAGTGATGCAAGTGGTGAAACAGTTGTTGGTAAGAAAAATTGCAATTCTCCTTGCCTGTCATTGGAATCCTATAAGCACATTTCTGAAATTCTCCATTGAACAGAGATCCAGTCTTGTTATACACAGATTTGACTCAACACCAATGTCCACTACGTATCAGTTTTAAAAACTGCTTTTCTACTGTTGTAAAGAGCTAGTTATATAAGCAATCATTCCATTCTTTAGCTTAAGCCAGACAAAAGTAGGAAGTCCGTTGCATTTCTAATTGCTGACTGCTTCTCTACAATAGGAAGAAAAGCTGTTTTTAAACAATTGTAAAAGGATGCAATTTTAATTTTTTAAAACTGTTTTATTCAGCACCTTTGGGAGGGAGTTACAGTAAGGAGTTCCAGAATCAAAGTCCTGCAGATACTGAGGCAAAATCTTATTCTGTTATAAGCAACAGACTTGAAAGTAGGTTTTGTAATCTATTTTTTCAACTGATTTTTATCCACAGATTTTTTTTTATTTGAAGGGAGATTCTTGAACTGAACCCCAGTAGATAATGAGGGATATCTGTACAATGGTACTTAGTACTGAGTGGCATGCATACTGTAATTTAAACCGAGGCACCCACAGCACCTCCCTTCTAACAAAATGAAGAGGATCCAATATGTTAACAAGAGTTGTTTTGTTGGATGTTTCCAAAGGGAAAGGGGCTATTGTCATTATTGAATCTCATAATCCCATCTGGCTGCAATCAAAGTAAATCTTTTATATGAACCACAGATGGATAATAAACTATGTAACCACTATTTAATTCTTGTATTTGACAACTAACACAACTTTAACCTAAAAAAAGGAATGAAAATAAAAAGATTTATCTCCACTTCAGTCTCTGCTTCTTGAATGCAAAAGATGAGGAGAGTAGGATGGGCGTATTTGGACCTGTGACTGTCAAGAGTTTCGTTCTCATTTTCTCAGTCATCTGCACCCATTCATTATCTTTGAAATACATAGAAGACATTATGAAGCAGTGTTTACTGAGAATTGTTCCCAAGCTTCTCCTACTATTCTTAGGGAACATCTGCACTGAAAGTTTCTCCACAGAAAAATTCTGCTCTAAAAATATGTAATGACCAAGGTTAAACTAATATTTAGGAAGAAACTCTAAATTTAACAAAAGATTGCAAATTAGAATGAATCAAGACAGCCTTTTAGAATTGTTTGTGTTTTCCATGCACATCAGATAACATTTATTTCTCAAAGGAGAATGATAGATGATATACTGGGGATCTTCAAGCAGAGGCTCAACGAGCACCTGTCGGGGATGCTCTAGGGGGATTTCCTGCTGCAGCCAGGGGGTTGGACTAGATGACCTACTAGGTCCCTTCCAACTCTATGATTCTATGATTCTACTTGATAATCAAATTTTATATATTGCACTTCAGTTCTGACACTATGCAATTATGCGTGGAATTGAGTCCAGGACCTAAATTTCAGAAAATGCTACAACACAGTATGTGTTTCAGGACACCAAAGCATGCTTGTACATGCCTAAAAAGAGCTCCTGTCCACCATGTGGGTTTAATCTTAACCCCAAGTCTCATGCTTATGGCAACCCTGCTCATTCTGGATGGGGGTGTTGCAAAAAAGTGCCATAAAGCACCCCTCCAGGAGAGTAAGGCCAATGAATAGACATGCACTGACCTCTTCACACCACCATGGGAATGTAGAGGGGTCAGTTGCACAGGCCTAAATTGGTTATGATTGTGCCCTGAATTTCTTACTGGTGTTCATTGCATCATATCTGGTCTGCATCTGCGTTACATCACTTTGATGAGGTCGTTGCCAGTTACTTTTGGTGGTACTTTGAATAAGCGGACAGTATGAATTGGGATTGGGGGAGAAACACTGTTGCACAGCACATAGTTTGCAAGTACAGGTATCCCCTGCTTTTTGACACTTTGTTTTCAAAGGACCCACTCTTACAATGCATTTCAGTTGTACCTGGAACTCATTCATTCAACACAGAAATCTTTGTGACAGCAGGAATTTTCAAGGTACAAAGGACCTTTGCAATTTGCTCACTAAAAAAGCATTGCAAACAATATTTGTAACTAAAAAAAGACCAGGTTCCTGTCTTCAACCATTTCCACTTTTCACCACAGCTCCAGTTCTTAACCTGTAACATAAGTGGGGAATGCCTGTAAGAGCCTTGTGGTTATACGTACTCTGGGATAGCAGCACTAGTAGGGCTATGGGTGGCGCAAATGGTTAACCAGATGGCCAGAGTTCGAGACCTGGGTCCCCACAAGACAAAGTGAGCTCCTGTTCTTAGCCCAGCTCTGTGACGCAGCTGGGATCAATCGTATTGGCTCTGCCTTTCCATTGGACTATTTCAGTGGCGTGGAGAGGGGGGATTTGCTGCTTGGGTAACAGCCTATTCTCCATATCAATCTAACCCAGGCCTTCATGCTTCGCATGCAGCATCAAGCACGATATCATAGTCTTTAAAGACTGATGGAGGCCAAGTATTAGCACTTGTAAACGTGTAGGATTTATTCAGTAGATATGGTCATGCTCATTATCTGTGGGGCTTCCATTCCTAAAACCCTCAACAACAATAATATTTAAATACCACTTTTCAACAAAAATTTCACAAAACTGTGTATAGGGAAAATGAATAACTAATGGTTAATAACTAACCCCGTGGATACTTGAAACATGCAGATAATAATCAAATCTGTGAGTCAGGGCTGTAGGATTGGGCTGCTAATGTACACAGCCCACTGGCTGCAGTTTTGACTCTGTACCCTAGGGGGTTTTGTTCTTGGCATGTTATTTGTGCTGCTGAGAGTAATTAAAAATACATAAAGAAATAAGAGGAAAACAAAGCAGTGGGGAAAAATAGCTGTTCAGCAGCTGTCACTGCCTGTGTTTTCTGAAGAAAAGTACGCTTGTAAAGTTACTCTAGTATGTCATGCTCAGTAGGTGTTGATGTAGTGATACTAACAAGAAAAAAGAGACAAATAACTATATATAAGGTAACATATATAACATGTATAAATAACATACATACACACAAAACAATATACTGTATATTGTTTATATTATATATACAGTATATTGTTAATATATACATATGCAAAGTATAATTTTGAGCACCATTTTAATTTCACTCATCTGGATGGGGAGGCTTAGTATATAACACAGCACTGCTAAACCAAAAATAATCTAGTGCAAGAGTCCACACAACTGTCGCAGAATCAGGAGCTTAGGTCTGGCAATTGCTCTGACTGATAAGATGGAAAGTATCTATTTCTGAAGTTGAACTTCCCAGTGACACAGAGAAATGCCAGTCGAAGTGAGGAGGAAAAGGGCAGTAAGTTTTACAGCTTGAAATCCTAGGAGTGTGGTACTCCCTGTAGATCTGTAGTTCCCAAACCTTTTAGCCCTGGGATCCCATTTTTTAAATGACACTGTATATTATTTCCCAAATTGTGGGTTGAGGATCCCCCCTCGGTTGGTCACACACTGATTTGTGGTGGATTGCAAAAAGTTTTTTGAAAAATTTTTTAAATAAATTGCAAGCATCCTTTGCCTGGTTTGCAGTAGAAAATTGTTAGTTGAAATGAAAATCTGTGTTAGGAGGTAAACTCCGTATTAGATAAGAACTAGGTAAGTGGGCTAGATAAGAATAAAGAGACCAGTGATGAGGGTAGTTCGCAAGCAATGAGGAGGTGAGGTCTCTTTGTGGGAGGGAAGCCAGAGTCTGAGGAAACATAGGTAGGAGGTTGCTGGTTGGGAGGAGGAAGTGGATGGTGTCTCCCTCAAGCCATATCTCTCACCATTCTGCCAGCTCCCAGACAGGGGTACAAGCAGAGTTAGGAGGGTGTGCAACACAAGTGTGGACTGACCACATTAAGTCCCGCCTGGTCCTTCTTCACAGTCCAATTTTCTCTAGTAACTGGCATGCCCTAGAATAGATCATGTGAGAACTTAGTTTCATCCTTTTGCCTGGAAGTCCCTAACTGCATCTTGATCTTCAGTTAAGCCTTCTGAGTCCCTGTAAAGTACTGGGGAAATAGTTCTTGAATTCCATTTTTAGGGAGAGTCTGGCAAATGTCTGCAAAAGCATTGTCTTCTTCTAGACAGTATCTGTATATAGTAAAGCCTTGGACTGAGAGTGTTTTGAATTGAGAGCATTTTGCAAAACAAACATTACTAATAAATTTTGCCTTACAAGCGAAAAAATAATCCCAGCATGGATGCAGCCAATTTTGGCACTCTGTTAGCACCTACTTGGCTTCTCCTTAGAGACAAGCCTATGCATGTCTACTCTGAAGTAAGCCCTATTATAATCAGTAGGGCTCACTCCTGTGTAAGAAGGTAAAGGAAAGGAGCCTGAGAGACCTAGCCCTGCATGTCTACTCTAAAACAAGCCCTATATAATCAGTGGGGCTCATGCCTGACTAAGGGCAGCAGATCGCAACCTGACAGACTTAAGGCTGCAATCCTAAAAATACCTTCCTGGGAGTAAGACCCTATGAACACAATGGGGCTTACTTTTGAGTAGGCATGGTTAGGATTGTGCTCCAAGTGCAGGTTTATTTATTTTATTTTTTTAATATTTTGTATTTTCTTTATTATTTTGTGTCATATTACAGTATTGTAATCATTTTATATGAATATTTTTGGATTGTGGAACAAATTGTCTGAGTTTTCATTCTTATGGGAAAATTCACTTTGATATACAAGCATTTTGCATTATAAACATGTTTCTGGAACAAATTATGCTCATAAACCAAATTACTACTATATAACACTGAAGGCTAACTGATTTACGGACAGCTCAGTGCTCAGCCTAAATCCCTGCACTTAGAAGCATGAAATTTGGGGATCATATTCCTTCTGTGATTTAAAGACCCACTAAGAATTGATTTTGTCCCCAGTGGTGCCCGGTGTCCAGTGGTGTCTGCTAGTGCCCAGTATTGCTCAATGCCTAGTATTGCCCAGTACACTCTGGTGCCTGGCAGAGGTGCATGGTGGTACTTGGCAGGCTTGCCTGGTGCTGCCCAGTGGTGTTAGGTGTCCAGTAGTGCCTGGTGTCTGGTGCCCCCTGCCCAGTGATACCTAGTGCATGGTAGAGTTATATAGTGCCCAGTGGTGCCTTGTGCCAGGCAGGGGGGCCTGGTGCCAGGCAAATGTGCCCCGTGCTCACTGCAAGGTAATGCCTGGTGCCTGCTGCACAGTGGTGTCCACTGATGTCCGGTATGGATGCCTGGTGGTGCCTGGTGCCCAATAGGGATGCCCAATGCCCTGTTGTGACCACTGGAACCCACTGTTGCTGCTTGGTGTCTCCTGCCCAGTGGTGCCTGATGGTGCCTCGTGACTGCTGGTGCCCAGTGGTTCCTGATGCACCTGATACACAGGAGCTCCACAGTGCCCACCTCTGCCTAGTGCCCGTCAGTGTCCATTGGTGCCCAGTGCCTGATACCCACCGATGCCTGCCAGTCCCCACAAATATCCGTTAAATTTTACTCCAGCATTGATAGGTAAATTCCGCTAGTACTATATGTATATGGCCGCTAGACATTTTAGGAGTACAATACAAATTATTATTATTAAATAAAATATTTCTAGATCTTTCTCTTTTTTTGTCTAGTGTCATGATAAGATAGTAATTAGTAAAAGTGGATTCCAGTACTAAAAAGTTGGGAAACCACTTCTCTATTGAGACCCACCTAGTTTTATGAGACTTTGTACCAGCTGCTTACGCCTCCATTTTTATCTTTTTTACCCTGAAAGCAGATTACCTTCTGAGCATTTGTTGAGCTCCATCTTCATCATATCAGAGCAAAGTTACTTTAGCCACCTCATAATGTTGCTGGCACTTTTGTGCATTGTTTACTACTTTAACATTATTGTATGTATGTGAAAGAAACTCTCTTTGTTTCATAATCACAAATAAACCCATTGATGTTAAATTGTATGGCCTTTATCAGCACAGCAAAGATTCTTGGCAGTAACAAGTTATAAGTGTTAAGAATTGCTGGCCTCAACTTTCTAATGCACAATGATTGTATTAAAATAAAGGTATATAATAATAAAAATAAAACACTTTATTATTACTGGATGTCCTACATGCTTTCTGTTTTTCAAGTGTGCTCCTGTACTAGCCAATGAGTGCAGGACTGTCAACATGTGATTAGCATGAGAATTTGAATAGCCCCTCAGCTTTTAACTGCACAATTCTACTTATAGAAGCAGATTAAGATAACACATCCTTTCTGCCGGCTGCCTTGCCTTGTTTGTGGAATTTCTTGTCTGGTGCAGCTTGCCAAATCATAATTTCCTTTACTGTCTACAGCAAGAGATTTTGTTTTTGTGGTGAACAGCAATATTCAGGGAGCATTTTGAGCGTGGGAAACAAAGTACTGCAGCTTTTTATCCCAGCTATAGAAAGCATATAGCTAAAATGGTGAACTTTTAGAGAATATTAAACATATTCATGAATGTGTGTACACACAGTGGAGAAGAACAGCTATGTACCTCTATGACACTGGAGACTATGAAGAGGTAAGCTGTGTGTGTATTGTGTAGTGATATAGAGATGGACTTTTCTGAGAATTTTGCTTGGCAGGAAAAAGTTTTGTTTCTGTTCTTTTTGTTTAATTAAATCTTGGGAGAAATAGAAATGTATGTTAAAATATATTATAACCAAATATAAACTTTATAACTAAAAACATGATTTTTATTATGAATAACAGCATAAAAATTCTTATTATATTTAAAAGTATAACTATCTTAGGTCAGAATTCAAAGTTGTCTTTGAGCCGATGAAATGCCTTGCCCTGGCCCAATGTTATAGCCAAAATGCTGTAAAGCACTTTTGTGCCAACATAACTGGGGTCAGGCTGGCGCAAGGACAACCTTCTCTTGTTGGGTCTTGCTAGCATTTCTAGGCTAGCATGGGGTTCTGGGGAGCAGGGAGGGAATGCTTTGGGGTAGGGGAGTATGGTGGGATTTTGAGGGTGTGGGTGAAAAGTGAGAAGCAAGGTCAATATCTGGCATCATGCCAAATGTAGCCCTTTCTGGACAGCCCAAGGCAGCCCTGGGATGCTCAGATTTGCACCACCTCATTCGGTTGTGCAGATTTGAGTAGCCCCATTAGGGTTGCTGTGGTTACCTGCGGTAAGGAGAATTCTTTCCCCTTGACTTGAGCTGGCCTGTAGGCAGTCGTGAACATTCACTGGATATAGCACAGGCCCACCAGCCTGCTTATTCCAGCAAAAGATGGGTTTGGGTTCTATTTATTTCAAGCAGTAACTAAAAATGTACCCACAATTGGAGAGGTGACTCCTATCCTTGGGCCACATATTGAACAACATGACCTACTGTTACACAGTGAACTGGAGGGACAGAAACATGGCAGAAACACTTGTCTTATCCTAACTTCCATCCTTGGCTGGGAAACCCAATAACAAGTATCCTCAAATTTGTGTCTGCTCAGTCATGGGCATAGATCCAAGGAGACCCATTAGTAGTGCTTGGGTCTTTCATGGGATAAGGGAATATTTCCTTTCCCTAAGAGACCTAGCAGTGCTTGATACAGCAGTAGCCATTTTGACACCACTATATCCCCAAGCACTAGAGAAGCTTAGGATAGGGTATTTGTCCTGTGCAGTCTATACAGGAGCACAACATTCACTACAACCATTACTTTAAATCTTAAATGTACAAGATTTGTATAGAATAAACTGGCCAAAAGTATTATTTAAAACACTTTTAGAAATATGAAAAGACTCTTTAATTTATCGTACAGGGAATAATAAGGAATTTACCTTTGCTTTCTAAATAAATGTTTTATTTTCTTATTTAAGATATGTGATGGGGAGGTGGAATCAAGAAAATGGTTTTTTGGGATCCCTCCCCCCAGGGTTCTTCTGTTGGTTTTCCTGACCTTCAGATTTCTAGTTTGGTTTGGGGGTAAAAAGGCTGAATGCATTTCAGAAGCCACTTACTCTGCTGAGTAAAACAAATTCATATTGTTATCCTGCACAAACCCTTAGAGTCAGTACACAACAAACTACAGCTTGAAGTGTGACAGAGAAATTAGGGGTTTACTTTTAAGTTCCAATGTGCTGCTAATTACTGGAAAACGTTAATTCTGCATCCCAGTAGTGTAGACTATACAAAACACAATGATGAAAATTAAAATAATAGTAATCATGTTGAAGATGTTAGAGTAAGAAGTAGTAATTTTGTTGTTTATACTATAAGTCATAAAAAAGCCTAGTAGTTACAAAAAAAATCAACAAAAACAGAAAATGGGTATTTAGCATAAAAACAAATCATTTTATGTATGGCTGAGACATTTTCACATTCACACGCTGCCACAAAAATCAAAAGGAGCAATGTTTTCAGCAATATCCATGTAAGTGTTGGAAAGCTGGAGTTAAATTTTCTGTTGATTTGACCAATAGAAAATTTATGAAGAAATTTCTCCAAGTATTATAAATTCCATTATAAACGGACCAGTTAAACAAGGGCACAATCCTGTCCAACTTTTCAGCACCAATGCAGTAGATGAGTTACACCAGCTTTTCTGTACTGCTCCAAATCATGCAGCCCAGGAAGTTGCACTGACTGGATCATGTATGAGGCTGTAGGGCAGAGAGGAAGTGGGAGGGAAGCATTCTGGGACAGAGAAAGTGGACGGAGGACATTCTGGGGGCTGGCAGGGAGCGGGGCTTGGGCCCAGCATTATGCTTAATCCAAGACATATTCACTAGGTGATACAGAACAGCCTCAGGCTGCTTGGCTATGCACCACCTCTGGTGGTGTAACAGATCTGAGTATATCCATTGGGGTTGCTGTCATGTTACCCAGGGTTAGGGGAAAAATTTTCCCCTGCTAGTGCAGCAGCAGCATTGAACTTACACTGGATACTGTGCTGGCCCACTGGCCTGCCTGTTCCAGCA
Source organism: Cryptoblepharus egeriae (assembly GCA_030015325.1). Lineage (NCBI taxonomy): Eukaryota > Metazoa > Chordata > Lepidosauria > Squamata > Scincidae > Cryptoblepharus > Cryptoblepharus egeriae. The sequence goes on along the minus strand of JAREYC010000004.1, from coordinate 19,807,150 downwards.
CAAGTTAGGAATGCACTGTTAGTTTCTTTGGGTTGTGATATAAAAATTAGTAGTCCTTTAAATTCTCTTACAACATGATTGGAGTAAATGTTGAAGAAAAAGTAAGCAGGTCTAATACCTTATGTATTTCTCTATTTATTAGTTTGTTCAAACTTTTGTATCCAAATCTGCAGGTAGAGGGAGTTTTGGGGGCAGGGAGCAGAGACCAGGATTTGGGGAGGTGTAGAGAGTGGTTGGATCCCAATGACATGCACTAGGATCCTATCCTATCTTTTTTGAACCTTTTCTCTCCTCCGACCTATGACAGGAAAATTGCTGGAGACCCATAAGTGATTGGACAGTCTATCAAAGGGTAAATACCGTATTTGCTTGAATCTAATACTCACCTTTTCAGCCAAATTTAGTCCAAAATCAGACTGTGTATTAGATTCAATGGCACATTAGATTTGAGTAAATACGGTATTTTGATTATAAGTATAGGTGAGTATTTAGTTTAACAATTTACTATGTTGTAATACTTGGCATCCATCAGTCTTGAACGACTATGGTATCATACTCAACGCTGCATGAAGGCCTGGGTAGATTGATATGGAGGATAGGCTGTTACCCCAGCAGCAAATCCCCCCTCTCTACACCACAGAAATAATCCAATGGAACGGCAGAGTCGATTCAGTTGGCTCCAGCTGCATCGCAGAGCTGGGCTAAGGACAGGAGCTCACCCTATCTTGTGGAGACCTGGGTCTCGAACTCTGGCCTACTGGTTAACAGGCACAGTGTCTTAACCACTTGCGCCACCCACAGTCCCTATGTTTTTTATGTTGTAATAAGAATGTAGCATAAACCCATTGTATAAAGTAGTGCAATTAGGTAAAAATCATAACATAAACCAACTGCCATATTATTATCTTCTAACTCATTGTTATTAAAATTAAATACCAAATAGTAAATTAAATAGTAAAATTAAATTTTGTACTTGATTTGCATCTGCATCTGTGCATCTGTACTTGATTTGCATCACCAGTAAACTTTTTTTAAATCTCAAACTTATTAAGACAGGGATGTGCATTAAATTCAGTGGTGCATTAGATTCAAGTAAATATGGGAATATTTTTACTTACTTTTTACAGACTCTCTGACTCCCCACCCCCATTATATCTTGCACCTCAGTCTGCATGTGATGCTGTATCATGGCAGGGGATAGGATTGTGCTATACGTTTACACCATTTGTTATAGAATTTCAAAGACCTTTCAGGCAGCATGGAGCCAACTGCATTGGAACAGCCTTACTAACATCACAGCGTGATGGCTGGGTTGCATCGAAAGTTGAATTGTCAAGGTGCATTAGTTTCTGATTCAGAAAGTAATTTAAAATTTGGAAAATATTAGCCAAGCCTGAAGGTGTGCATTTTTGCATTCTCAGTGGGATGTGGGTTGGTGAGAAGCCTGCCTTGCCACATGCAGTACATTTGAGCCTGAGTGTACTTCTGAATGCAGATGATATGTTATGGGAGAACTATTCAGATTTTTTTAAAAAACCCACTGAGGTTGGCCAGACCCTGGGCCATATCTAAAATTCTTGTGTTGTACAATAAATACTAGTCAAGATTTTGTTTATGATCAGAAAACTGCAAAAGGAATTAAAGATGTTATGTGACACTGCACAGCGGTAGTAATCTTTCACAACAGTACAAATTTATCTAGTTGACTTTCAGTTTTTTAAAAAAAAATTCTGAATTGTCCATGTAGGCAAAAAAGTGAGCCACCTCATCTAGAATGTTTTATTTTAATAGTATAAATTGTCTTGTGACCTGAGGCAGAAATCTAAAAATGTCTAGGCTTGAAATCTTAGAATGACTTTCCATTGTTCATTTTGGTGTATACCCCAAGGTAACTTCTTTAATTCCCTGCTTCAGGATGCGTCTGAAAATAAGAGGGACATAAAAATATAACTGTAGCAATAGCACATTTTCAATCTAACAGACTTACTGCCCAATCTATATACTGTATATACTCGCATATAAGCTGGCCCGAATATAAGCCGAGGCACCTAATTTTACCACAAAAAACTGGGAAAACTTATTGACCCGCATATAAGCCGAGGGTGGGAAATGCAGCAGTACTGGTACATTTCAAAATACCATAAAAATAGATACCAATAAAATAACATTTACTGAGGCATCAGTAGGTTTGGTAAATGTAAGGATTTTTTCCCAGGACACAAGAGTGAAAAGAGGACATGTCCTGGGGAAAATGTCCTCCTGGGAAAAAATAAAATTTATGAGAAGGCTGCATGCTGCCTGCTTATAAGGAAAAGGAGTACAATGATGACTTTTTCCCAGCTACTAGAGTGAAAAGAGGACATGTCCTGGGAATATTGTGGTCCTGGAAAAAAGTATGGATAATAAGAATACTCCATGTTGCCTGCTCATAAGGAAAAGGAGGAGAGTGAAGATTTTTTTTCCCAGGACACAAGAGTAAAAAGAGGATCTGTCCTGGGAAAAGAGGACATATGGTCTCAGTAATTTCCTGGTAGTAAGTGCATTGACCATGATGGCTCAATGCTGGCAGCTGACAAGGAAAAGCAGGACAATATACTTTTTCAACGCCAAGATACAAGGCTAAAAAAGAGGACCTGTCCTGGGAAAAGAGGACATATGGTTGCTTCACTCAGTAGTTGCTTCTGAGCAGGCATGCCAAGGATTTGGGCTTTGAGGCCCCCAGTGAATGGAGAGAGAAGAGCAGCCACTCAAAGGTTCTCCCTCCCACCTCAGGAATTTTTAGTGGAGGGACACTAAAGAAGGGCTAAAGAAGGGACACTAAAGAAGGGCTCATTTGCATAGTCTTTGCAAATGTGCAAAAACAAGAAAATACCTCCTCAAAACTTGCTAGAAATAAGGTTTTTAAGCAAAATAAGATGTTTAGCAGAGAGGGGCTTCCTTCCAAGCCATCAAAGCAGAAATTGTTTCTCACCCTGACTGTAAAGTGTACAGCTGTTTTAGACAACCACTTACTTAGGCTTGGGAGAATTTAGGCTCAATGGGAGCCTGTTTGAATGTTGGCCTTTGCATGTGGTTAGCAAAGTGATTAGGAGGGGGAGGAATGGAGGAGCTTCCTAGGAATGAGAGGAATGTAGAGAAACCTGTGCCTGCCAGGGAACTCCTGGCTGCTTGACTCGCATATAAGCCTAGGGAGCTTTTTAAGCTCCAAAAAGGGTTAAAAAAACTCAGCTTATATGCATGTATATACAGTAAATAAAAATGAAAAGTCTCTCACTCACTCACTCACTCACTGATTCGCTGACTCATCAATATCCAGCCAAAACTGCTGGGCCTAGAAGCATGAACTTTGGGGTGGGTGTTCCTTCTGTGATCAAGGGGTGCACTAAGAACTGGTTTTCGGAAATTCCAAGCTGAAGGGGGTGAAATGGGGTGCTACTCTTTTTCCTCCCTATACTTTGCATTGAAGAATTGGTGACTGAGGGATGCTCTGCCCCAACCCTCCCAGACCTAGTAGCACCCCATTTCTGTCAAAAGAACACCCACCGAGAACCGTATGGAGAACACCCGCCAAGAACCAATGCGGAGAAATTTAACCCTTCAGGGGCTGAAAAGGGGTACAACTTTTTTTGTCCTATACTTAACATGGAAGACTGACAAACATCCAGCCAGTTTGGTGCTCGGTGCCTGCTGCACTGGGTGGGATGTTGCTCGGACGAAGAGGTTGGAGTGGGGAGGATGCTGCGCATGAGGGGTGTTGCACATGGGGGTTGTTGTGCATGGGGGGTTGATGCACATGGGGGTATATTGCTCATGGGGTGTTGTGTATGGGGTGTTCAAGGGGTGTTGTTGCTCATGGGGTGTTCTTGCACATGGAGGGTTGTTGTGCATGGGGGTTTTGATGCGCATGGGGGTTGATGATTAAGACTGTTTATAAATTGTACATTTGAAATGTTTTTCCTTCCACTGATTACCACCATTCTACATCAATGACTGCTCTATTCTAATTTATCTGGAAACACTGAGCCTATAGGATATTTATATTTATATTTGAGTATTTAAGATTCAAGTCTTTTTTGCATTTTGGAGGGACTTTTGGAATGTATATTTTTCCAGGACACTTCCTATTTCCATATATCTTAACTCTTATTTGCACATGGATCTTTAAGAAAACTATCTGCCATAGTTAACTGTATAAGAATGGCATATTTGCTTAGGCTGCAAACCTAAACCTGGCCTAGACCTCCACATTAATCCTGTGTTGACTTGGGGGTGTCACCAAAGTGCTGTAAGATACTTCTGTGCCACTCCTGGTGGGTGGGTTAGGCCAGTCATGCTCTTGCTTCCCTACTTCACCTTGGGAACAGATAGACAAATGAGTTGTGTCAGCCTAAGTTAGGATGGCACTGTTAGTTGTATTGATGGCGGGGGAGGATTTGGATAGAACTGGGTTGTAAATCTTAGATATTAGATTGTCAACAGGATAGAAAGTAATCTGTTTTATTTCATCAATTCAAAGAACAGGTGCTTCTACTAGTACAAATACATAAATCGTTGAACACAAAAATAAATATCTTCTGCTGTGGGTAAATTTGTAACCTCATATGTGTCATATCCATAGGAAATCATTATTAAAAACTTATTTTGTTTTACAATTCGCTAAACTTGGAAATGAATGGCACATAATACCATTGGCATTCAAATGATTTTCATAGACCCTCATTTAGAAAACAAGGATTCTGTTTGCATGGAAGCTGTAATAGGGATCATGACATATTAGATTTGTTTAAAGTAACCTTCAACAGATAAAATGTTTTAATCAACTGTTTTCAGGGAGAAACCTTGGGTAACCTAGGGGTAATGACTAGTGTAATTACTGGTATATTATAGCTTGCAATTATAGAATCTTTTCACTGAGGAATGAATAAAAGGTCAGAGATGTTTCATTTCTCTTTTTGCATTGTTTGTGTGATATCGTTTGAACCAAGTTTGTTTTCCATATGAATCTATATGAAAGAATGACTTTCATTCTTAAATGGCATTACATTATGCGTAATCTCCAGAATTATATACCACATAAAGCCTCAAAAATTCATATTTTGATATCAGAGTTATCGCATTTATTAGAAGAGGAATAATTAATTTGTTTTCCTTTTTGGTGCAAATGATGTCATTTAGAACAGGAGCAAGTCCCACAAGAGGAAAGGGATTGGACGGTTTTTTGAAGAGGGGGTGAAAGTTGGTGCATACCATTGTGCTGTATTTACCACCTCCCACTAATTATGCCTTCTTCCTCCCCTTGCCAAGTTTTGCCCTCTTTTGTATTTACCAGTATCCTATTCTTTTAAAAAGAAAAAAGTAATGGCCTAATCCTATATGAACAGTGCCAGTGGATCATGGGTTCTACTAGTGCAGGCTTCCTCAAAGCAGCTCTGAGGTGCTTTGCGGAAGTGAGATGCCAGTGGGAAAGTGAAAGCCTTCTCTTATGTGCCAGCAGAGGCCTGTCAGTTCAGTGTAAAGGTTGGAACAGGGGGAGCAGATAGATGGGATGGAAGATAGATGGATTGGGTTCAGGAGCGGGCAGGTTTGGCAGTGGTGGTCATCAAATTCAAACCCAATTCTTGGGCCTGATCCACCTGCAGAGTACAACACATAGTTACTCTGATGAAATGATTCTCCCTTACTCCAAGGAGACTTCCAGCAGCCAGACATCTTGCACAGGATGTAGTAGAAGTCTTGCCAGTACTACTGAACCACAATACAGGGAGTTAAAATTGTAGGAATGTTCCATGAAACCCATTGTTAGGAATTGACAGGCTTAACTTTTTTGAACAATAGCAGATGACACAAGGACCCTGCAGGTCGTGACAATGAGAATTCTTAGGAGAACTGAACCTTATTCCTACATTGGTTCCAATCCAGATGCAAATGGGGCACAAATATAGTCTTGCTATAATTTGCTAGATTTTGTAATATGGTAATTTTAAGCATGCAGCTGTTCCTGAGGATGGTGTTAGGGAGATCTCTCGCCTCTGTGACAGAGTGTTTATATATTGATGGACACAAGATGGATGTGTTTGTATGTTGTGAAAAAAGAGTGGGAAGGTGTGAGAGAATATGCCTATGGGTGCAATCCTAAACATGTCTACTCTGAAGTATGTCCCATTGTGTTCTATGGGACTTACTCTTAGGAAAGTATGTATAGGATTGCAGCCCAAGTTTGTATTGTCATGTGCCACTCTGGCAATGTGATTCCTATAGCAATAAAATAAAAATCCTGGCATAATGCCAAGTTCAGGATTATCTTGCTGTCTGCTGTGCTTAGTGAGTCAAATATCTTTAACCTTGCATTTTAATTTGGTGTGGTTAAAGGCATGTACTAGTGTTTCCCTAAATGAATCCTGAGGATAAAGTCTTTCAACTCTTGGCACTATCTTAGAGAGTTCTGGCTTTCTTCCAACAAGCCATATATCCAATGCAATTTTTGTGTGTGTGTGCAAGTTGGACATGTCATCAGGCTAGAATAAAACCTTCTAAATGTACTGTATGTTATAATCTTAAAATATGTGCAAAGGTGCTCATTGCCTGATCCCATTTATAACCATCTACAGAATCTGCAGATCCACAACATAAAAACTTACCTAAAGTGTTTGTTGCTCAGTAGCTGCCTCAGAAATGCACATAATCTGCTTTTTTACTTGGGTTGTAATGTATAAGCACTTACAAGGGAGTAAGCCCCATTTAATGTAATGGCATTTCTGAATAGGCATTCATAGAATGCCCTGTTATGCATTACCATTACCTGATTTACTGGGAATACAGTAGGCATCCATAGGTCTCATAACTGCAGAGAATTAGCCTATGGCTCTGAGGACCACCAGGAAACAAGAGGTTGTATCTGGGAGATGTTGCACTGATTCTCACTTTCAGCATTCCCACCTTGAGTCAAGTTGGTTTTTTTCATCCCCTTGCTGACCTATGCCTGCTTGGGCATTTATGGATACAGGCTAATATGTCAGCACCCTGAACCAAAACTGAAGCTCAAAGAAAAGAGACCCTATCTTAAAATGTCCACTAATCTCTAGCTGCCTAGGATCAAACCCAAGGTACCCCTGAAAGAACATGCCCCAGATTGAACAACTGGTATCTGACCACAACCTTCTTGGTACCGATAAATTAACATGATGGGATGATGTTTTTAATACCAAGATTTTTAATATTTTGGGGCATTTTTGTGATATCCCACTAAATATAGTGATGTCATCCCTCTGTGTGTCACCTAGTGCCAACCGCAGTCTCTTTATAACGCCACTGGGTATACTCGACTGTCCTGCAAATTAAAGCAATTTGGAGGGGCATTTGAATTGGCAGATATCCCCACTTTGGTTCTCCCCATTTCAAATGAAAACTGATCCAATTCTTCTTAGCTTCAGTTGTGAATGCAGTATTAAACTGTTAAGTTGGTGTGAGAAGAGGAAAAAATCCAGGCAGTTTGAAAAAGAGGGATTAGAATCTGGTGCTCTCTCTCTTGATTTACTGGGAGTCGACACAGCTGAGGCTCTGCAGCATCAGGGGCAATGCTGCCACTGCTTGGCAGTGATAGCTGAAATAGTCTGCCAGTGGTGCAGTGTTAATTTCATCACTAGGCCTTTTGCAACTGTAGAACATTTTGTGACTTTTTCTGCTGCTCTTAAAGGTTCATAGGATTTGGTTGTAAATCTTTGACATACCTCAAGGTATAAGGAAATTGCATTAACAAAACTCATAATAGGACAAGATTGGCTACAAGCTCTTTGCTGGATCAAACAAATTGCCCTACCTACTTCTACAACTCTTGTCTGTGTTTGTTAATTGATATACCATACTTGAATCTGATGCTTACCTTTTCCTTACTAATCTAGTCTCCAAAACTGGGGTGTAGATTAGATTTAATTGTGCATTAGATTTGAGTAAATACAATATTTTGATTATCAATATAGGTCAGTATTTAGTTTAACAGTTTACTATATTGTAACAAAAATGTAACATAAACCCATTGTTGTATAAAGTACCGGAATTTGGTAAAAGTATTGCATTTTGATAGTGCATTGTCATATTATTGTCAAGTAACTCATTGTTATATGCAGTAAAATTAAATTTTGTATCTGCTTTGCAGCTGCACATTACAATCACCAGTAAATATTTTTTTAATCTCAAACCTTTTAAAATAGGGATGTACGCTAGATTTGATAGCGCATTATCTTTGAGTAAATATGGGCAATTCCTAAATTCAAATCACAAAAACATGGCAAGTGGAGTCTTATGTGTTTAGATTTCACACACACCCCCCCCCCCTAAGACAATGTGTGGAACAAAGGCATGCCTAGGTTTGGGCTGCTGTATGCTCACCCCTTTCCATGAATATGGGCACAATCCAGAGTAACTACAGGGAGTCCTTGCTCCGGTGTAAGAACAATTTAGTCTGGATTGCAATATGAATTTCCCATAAGTTTTCACTAGGTGGTGCCGTAACTACGGGTGCATATAATGTCTCTTACATGCTCCCATAGTTACTCTGGTTTCCATTTGTCTGCTCCTGCCTTCAGTATAGGGCAAAGTCCCTACAAATGAGTCCCTCCTCATTGTAATGGCAAGAAGCAGTGTTCCAAATACTAGTAGAAAAGGCAAGATTAGCCCGATCAACTTGTAATTGTCGAGATTTCCACCCCCCATATTGAGAAGAAACTGGTTTCTACAGAAGTACTTGTGCAAGATTAGTTTTTGTAATTTACTTTCTATATTTAGTAAAGTACACAATAAACCGTACTGAGCTGTGTTTATCTCCCCATTCCCACTCTATCATTAGAAATAGAAAAAAGAGAATATGATATTGTCAGAAACAATTAACTTGAGACAGTGTGTTTTCAGCTGGGATTTGGAAAATGGTCTCTTAGAGACTCATATGGTATTTGGTTTCATTTTTAATACATATAAAATTTAATAAATATTTAAAATGATGCAAACTCACCTCCTGTAGTGCTGAGGAAGAAACACATAGGATATAAATATGTATCCTAGGCACTGCCAGAAATTTTATGGCACAGCTTATTTTATGGCTCAGGCATGAAAGATATTTACCATTAATGCAAATAGTAGCAACCTTTATTAGTATTTCTTTAGAGGCGCAGCAATCAATTCCCTGTGCAACCTTTCTCACAGCACCAGAAACTCCACCAAAGTAGCCTGATTCTGCAATCCTAACCTCCAGTTAGGCTGGCATAAGTCCCATTACTAGGGGGTTAGGCCACTGCACAGGCACATGCCAACCTCCCCACACCAGCCTAAGTGAGTTATGCCTGCCTACATTGGTTAGGATTGTTCCCTGAATTGCATGATCCTACTGAACATGGGACTTTACACGTTCACAAAGTAAAAAAGGAAAGCCTTGTAACTCATGTACTTGGCTCTCATCTGTGTCTTTGGTATCTACATATTTGACTTAGCACAGGCGTGTCAAGGACCTCTTGGATGTGAGTCATCTTAGGCCATTGTTGGATGCCTCTTGGAGGCCTTCTGATGCCAGAGAAGTCACATTCTACCATCCTTTTATCAGAACACTTCCTCAAAACTGCAGATCCTTCATAGAATCATAGTGTTGGAGGCTACCTAATAGGTCATCTAGTCCAACCCCCTGCCTGTAGAAGAAAGTCCTCATAGAGCATCTCCAATAGATGCATGTATACCAAAGAAATAACAAATCAGTCTTTCTTCTTAGAGCTTGTCCTCCAGCCCTCTGACCATCCTTGTTTCTCCCCTCTGAACCCACTCCAGTTTGGCTGCATCCTTAAAGTGAGGTACCCAGAATTGGACACTTACTCCAGGTGTACACAGTATTTCAAATGAGGTCTAAGTAAGGCAGAGAGAAGTGGAACTGTGACTTCTTGTGACTTGGAAGCTATAATTCTTCTAAAGCAAGCTGAAATTACATTCAACGTTTTTGCAGCTCCATCACAATGGTGACTCAGGTTCATCTTGTGATCTACTACAACTCCAAGAACTCATGTTGCCAAGCTAGGTAACTCCCATTTTTTAGCTACTTCTTTGGTTATTTTTCCTAAGTGCACAACATTTAGATCACATTAGCCCACTCAAGTCTAGCAGCAACTTCCGCATCCTCCAGGATTTCTCAAAAACCGACAGAGACTTTGTAAGGCAATCAGCACTCTTTTAATACGCTAGGATGCAGTTCATCCACTCCAAATGACTTGAATTCATTCAGGTGAATTAAGTGGTTTCTAACTACTGTAGTTCCCAATCAGTACAAATCTGCAGACAGCTTCCTATCAGCACCCACATTAGCACAATCCTCCTGTGCAGTGATTTTCAACCTTTTTCATCTCACAGCACACTAACAAGGCACTGAAATTGTCAAGGCACACCATCAACTGATTTTATCATCGACAAAGGCACACCAGGCTATCCAAATCCCTCAATTTTCCTATTAATCAATTACCATCTCCAAATTCCCGCAGCACATCTGAGGACTATCCGCGGCACACTGGTTGAAAATCTCTGCTCCTGAGAGTAGACAGACACAACTGTGATTGCCAAAATCACAGGTCCTATTTCATTTGATTACTGATACTTTCAGAGCAGTATGTTTTGTTGAAAAGTAGTACTGTATATAAGTATTTTAAATCAAGATAAAAGCAGGCCTCTGTCTGTCTTGGAAGACTATGGTATCATGCTCTGAGCTGCATACGCTGCATGCGAAGCACAAAAGCCTAGGTTGGATTGTTATGGAGGATAGGCTGTTACCCAAGCAGCAAATCCCCCCTCTCCACTCCACTGAATTAGACCAATGGAAAGGCAGAGCCAAAACGATTGGGGCCGACCCGGGTCTCAAACCCTGGCCTGCTGGTTAACAGGCACAGTGTCTTAATTATATGTTTATAGGACCAGGTCAGCTGTGTCTAACTGTGGTCTGTATTAAAGGACAATTTACTCAAAATCAAAACTGCACATCTTCTGAGCAAAAAAAAAGCAGGAGAGAGAGAGAGAGAGAATGTATGTTTCAGAAAGCAGTGTCATTATTAATCCTGAGCAAAGATAAAATGTTGGTCATCAAATGGAAAATATTGACAGTTATTGCTGTTATATCACAAGTTCACAAACCCTACAATCCAGAGTAACTATGGGAGTACATAAGAGATATTATGTGTACCTGTAGTTACTGCACCACCTATAGTGAAAACCTATGGGAAATTCATTTTGCTATCCAAAGCAATTGTTCTTACACCAGAGCAAGGACTTCCCGTAGTTACTCTGCCCATAGTGTCTTTCGGAAATATATCTACGTATATTTGCTGGATGAATGAATAACAATAGAATTATAAAATAATGACCATGCAAATATGAGTTTTAAATAGAAAAACCAGTTAAACTAGAAGTTCATTCCAAGTGTTGTTGATTTTTTTAACCAGAAAGCAAAATTTCTTTATTCTTCTGCCACCATCTTTAAACCAGTCATCATATTCACATTTTATCTACACTTGTACTGGTGTATTACAGTGGTAGCAGAAAAAAAAAGATTCAGTACATTTTTGTAGTTGGATGCAAAATTTATTCTAGACATGAACAAGTTTATTAAAAAATCCAAGTTTTGATAAGTGATTTAGATATAGGATTTTGTTTTGCTTAGTACAAAATTGCATTTTTATGCTCTTATGAATGCATTTATTAGCTATAATATTTGTATACCAATTTTTAATTCTGCTTTCAGAACAGTTCACAGTAGTAAAATCAGATTCATAGGTGGATGTTGCACATACAAATATTCCATAGTGTATTCATACATTGGGGAAAGTAATTTCTGAATATTATTATCTGGCTCCTATAAGAAAATTTCCAAGACAAGAGAAACAAATCTGTTGAATTTGTCTTTAGAATACCAGATGCTCTTGATGGTATCCAACAGAGGAATCATGTGGCTTCTGGCTTTGCTTTCCTTAAAGAAAATGGCAGTTAAAGGACATCCCAGAAGGAGAGGCAGATGTCCTTTAATGTCTTCTCCTTCAATTGCCAGATGTTCTTGCTCTAAGTATCTGGTATCAGTGATGCCATTAGCCATGCCCAGCCCTGAGATCAATAATTCCCAAAGGTTTTTTTTTACTGGTGATTCCCTTGTCCTACCAGGGCATTGGCTTTGGCTTAGCATTAGGGATACAATCCCATACATTTTGTAGCATGCTTGATTTTTCCACCAGGATCTTACGGTTCCTCTGGCTGGTTTCTGGAGCTCTCTAGGGAATCACTACCTTCAACTCTTTGCACAGTAACAATTGGAGATACTGGCACAGATAATATCCACTTCTCTTTCTGATTTTCCTTTTTCACCTTCTCTGCTGAAGAGGCCTCTGTAACCCTTATATGACCAACTGGGTCCATTGGGCCCGCATTTATAATTTATGCAAATTAGGCTATTTTTAGATGAGGCATTTAAGGGTTAAATAGGCTACTGGGCTTACAATCAGCAGCCAAAGTCAGTTGAGTGTTTTTGTACTTCTTTGTCAATGCTTGATTTTTTGTTGTTGGGTAAGGTGGCATATAAATTTATATAATGATTTAATTATTCTAATCTTGATTCACAAGCAGAAACATATTAGTAGTGTAGTTATGGAAAATTATATAGGCCATTGGAAAGAATGGTTTTATTTATTTTCAGTTCCAGGAAGACAATTCACAAAATTCCATCACAGTCAAGTGCAGTTGTTCTCAACCATGGTTTGTGATGCTGTCTCTTAATCTTAACAGTTGTGAGACCAGAGAAGTTATCATACCCCAAATAGCTTTGATATTTTTGTTTATATGAACTACTGAAGATGACTTGCTCAGAGTCTCCAAATTTGTGAAGTTGGCATTTGTTGGGAGGGAATTGTGTGGAAGTGTTCCTTATCTCCTCCGCAGAAGCTTGTATCTGGTAGAGTAACAAAGTCAAATTTGGAAATGCTTGCGGGCCTTGCCATCAAGTTCTGTCTGTCCAGTCCTTACTAAATTCTCATTTGTGATGCTGCAGCATCAGCAAAAGCCATATTGCATTCTCTAGGGGCATTTTGGTAGGTAGAGGTTTCCTCAGCATTAATGGAACATTTGACGCCTTGTGTAGATGCTTTGGCCAACTTGGTCCAATGCCAGATATATCATTGGCACAAGTCTGAGTTGATACAGGCATGTAGATCAGATCTAGGAAGGGAGATAGGTTACAATACATACCAGTGTCACTAATCCATTCACTTTGTCTCTGCTTCACCGTACTACCCAATTCCACCACACACCCCCTTTCATGCCACCAACATATATGGCTTCCCACCAGGGAATGTTGCAAAGCACTTTACAGCATTTTTCAGGCAGAGCACACCAGCAGAATGTGTGTTCTGCCAGCACACCATTGCATTCGGTTTGGGTGTTTGATGAAAAGTACAGCTTAGGGATCTGGGATTGGGGGGGAAAGCACATACAGGTCCAACCTTGTTATACTCTGATTTTTTATACATGGATTTGACTCAACACGAATGGCCACTGCAAATCACAGTCTGATTTTTTACGTTGTAGATAGGTAGTCATGCAAATAATATTCCATTTTCATCCCCAGAATCAAACCCCAAAAGATATTGAGACACTACCTTATTCAGTTAGACACAGTAAAAGAGCAAGAAACCTGGAAATGAGTCTTTAAACGAATTTTTTCCATTGTTTTCTTTATACCTGGATATTTTTATCCAGAACAGAACCCTAATGAATAATGAGGGACACCTGTATTTCTCTATCCATCCTCTTATTTTACTCAATAGTAAATCTTTAACTAGTGCTGAATATGGGAATCAAATATTAAATTCTTTTTTAAAATACTTCATGTGTATCATGTTGATTCCTCTGTTATTCTCCATGACAAATATTTCCAGCAGCCACTAAATGGATAGAATAACTCAAATTAATGGAGTAGGTGGGGTTTATTTTGGATATAGATCTTTGCAGTGTAAGTCTAACTCAGTGTTGTTGTTATTTTAAAATTTGGGAATGAGCAGCATGTAATACAATTAGGATTCTCAGACAATGAGATGCAGTTTGTGACCGATATAAAACAAAAATAAAATGCAATACCAGCTTTTTCAGCTTTCCAGAGAGCTTGCATTTTCCAGCAGTTTACCCTTGAGATGTAAAATGGTAATTTGGCATAGACTAGCAACACAGTGTGATGTGAGCATCTGCGTAAAAGGCATTGCATATGGAGCATGCCCAGTGATGTGAAAAGGCTCTTTCCCCACCCCCACCACACACCCTGGCTCTGAAGAGATGAAATGAACTTTGCACTTGCAAATGAAACATTTTGCACAGGATTTTAAAAGGGTCTTTTATAAGCATTATATCTGAAGCAATTAAAAAGCAGCTTTTTGTGCTGATTATTATATCAGTGTCACATCTCCTACAATATACTTGAAATCTGGATTTTTTCCCCCCTCTGAATTAAAAAAGTCTTTGCTTTTTGCCACCATGGGAATATTAAAAATTTACTTACACTAGAACAGAAACACTGAGGATTTGCAAAGCTGAGAAGGAAAAAAAAGAAAAGGTTTGCAACAGAGGATGGATAGAAAAAGAGCAGGGATTCTGCAGTGCTCAACGTGCACATGTTTGATGAGAATCAGTGCCGGGCTTTGCAGCTGCGGACAATAACTGAGCTGTCTGGCTAATGAAGGCCACCTGGATCAGGCTTCTCAAAAGAGCCAAAGGAGGACGGTTGAAGAATTCTGATATCTGTGTAAGCTCTGAATTTCCATTTGCTGGCATATTTTGCTTGCCGATAGGGTGGGGGAAAGACTGTGTGCCTTTCATTCTATTTGAATTAGCAGGTTTTCATTCTTTGGAGAGAGAAAAAGAGAGAAGAAAATCAGAGATGTCAGTTATTTAGATAGAGTTATTGTGGCATAATGACCATTTGTTGGATATGTGTTTCAGTTGTTTGGTGATCATTTTCTCTTGTGTTTTGCTGATGGGTTGAGATAGATTTGAGCCATTTTTTCCCATGCTGGGGAAGGAGAGTGTCAGGTGAAGAGGTACTCTGCAGTTTAGATGCTATTCACAGCTTAAAACTGAAGCTGTAGCCATTTTCAGGAGTATGTACTTGCCAACTTTGTGTTTTTGATCTGAATTATTTTTTGTGTGTGTGAGACTTGAGATGCTTTATTGATGGCTCACTTATCTAAAGCTATCCTTGAAATTGCTGCATGTCCTTCAACCCTGTACTGCACCATTGATATTACTCCACAGAAACTAGCTCTGTATAGCAAAAGGTATTTAATGAGGGGGAATCATGCTAGAGCTTGAAAAAGAACTCTATTTAGAATTGACTCGGATCAGAACAACTTATGGTGCCCATTATTTTTCCCATCAGTTATTTTGGTAACTGCCAGGTTTTATTCCTTGTGCAAGCGTTCTATCAAAGTGCTGAAAATTAGTCTGAGGTTATATTATTAGGTTGTGCTGTGAATGGTTTTTAAAGATTATAACTTTTTTTAAAAAAATCACCTCTTCCTTTAATATAGGGTTCGGCAGACTCCTATACCAGCCGTCCATCTGATTCAGATGTATCTCTTGAGGAAGACAGAGAAGCAGTGCGGAGAGAGGCGGAACGACAGGCCCAGACACAGCTGGAAAAAGCAAAAGTAAGGCACATATTCTAAAATTGTGGAAATGCTTGCAATTACCTTCTGTTACCTGTGGCATCTTTTCCCAAATATGGAAAATGTGAGATTACACAATAAATGACTTTGGTGTATTTTGAGTTTGGTTCTACTTTCATAGATCAACTTACCTGGAGAATGTAACTTAAGTTCTCTTAAGGATGCTCCTTCAGAAGTATTTGGATGTTGCTGTTAAAACAACAGTGCCAAGAGGAAAGTCATTGTGTGTAAAATATTGATAAAATTCAGCACCCTCATGCATATCAATCAAGCACTCTCATGCATATCAGGTTCCTCTCCCCTATATATTATGAATTTTGGCATTTCTAGTTGGTGATTTTAGATTGCGAATCAAACTGTATCAATGATTCCCAAACTTTTTAGCACAGGGCTTACTCCATCGAGGCCTACCAAATTTACTAGATTTAAAAAATGTAGAGATAGATATTCTCATTTACATGTAATAATAACCGGAAAAATATGCTCCAATGTTTATCTCCCTAAATTAACACATGCTTGCAAAAGGCAGGAGCCCTTTGCAGGACAATTCTGGTTTTTAGGACTTTGGCTTGAGGCTATTAGTTATCTGATTCTTCTATCACCTGTGTTTTCATTGGAGGATCTGCTCAGATTCTGTAAGACCCATCAAAAATTGGGTTGTAACCAACCAGTTTGGGAATTATTGAACTTTACAGTCACAAAGTACATTCTGTAATATTGATAAAAGAAGAAAACAGTTATTGCATCTCTCTTATTCCAGTTGTAGCTTTATTCATTTTACTTGACTTTTTAGAGCTTATATCTTAGTACAGAATACGATTTCCATAGTTGCAGTAGTCATAATTACTTATCTAATATATTGGTCTTTAATTCATTTAGAATTTAGAGCTTCATATCTATATTCTCTAATTGTCTTGCTACTTCTCACTGCCTTTCCATTCTCTCTCTAGTATTCTTTTCCTTCTTTCTATTCTTTTGATCCTGTTTGTTCCTTTTCTTCCTAAGTGCCAATGAATTGCCCTTTTTTGTAGTCCAAGTGGCTTATTTTCTATGAAACTATAATACAGTTTCTCTTCTTTAGCTCATTTCTGGGTATACCTAGTCAGGACTAAAAAAAAGGGAGTCCACATAAATATGTTTAGGATTGTGTCCCTAATCTTCTATGTATGTTTTTATTTAAAAACTTAAGTTCAGAAACTGATAGTACACTGCTTTTCTGAGAAATAGTAGAATATGGGTGCAATCCAGAGTAACTACATGGAGTCCTTGCTCCGGTGTAAGAACAATTTGCTCTGGATAGCAATATGAATTTCCCATAGGTTTTCACTAGGTAGTGCAGTAATTACGGGTACACGTAATGTCTCTTACATGCTCCCATAGTTACTTTGGATTGTAGGGTAAATTATTGAAGTAATATCTGCATGAATTTAATGGAACATACTAAACCACTTGGGCTGCAATCCTAAGGATTTATAGGGGGAAAAGTCCAGTGAGCTTTATGGGACTGTTTGTTGAGTGAATCTACTTGCGATTGCATTATATGTTTTCCACATTTGACATTCTCCTTAAAATGAAAGTTTTTTTTACCTTTTTCTGGAACAACTTCAGCTTGTGGTGGTATACATTTTGTCTACTCTTGCCTTTTAATTCTGTCAGTTGCGTATTTTTAATTTTAGTGTATTGATGGAAGTTGTAGGGCAAACATTGTATGTGCAGGTTCCAAGAATTAGAGTTTTTTGGGTCACAAAAGAGATCGTTTAATCTTTAACAGGATTGCCAGGTTTCCTCTTGGAGGTGTACTGTATTTTTGAAGTGAGATTTGCTTATGCTGGGGTATTATTTAAATAATGGGATTCCTTTTGCTAATTTTAGTTGATAGACATAATTAGGTTCTTGAGAGAGTCTACCAGCAAATTTCACCTACTGTGCCCTGGCATTTTGCTGTGTTGGCAAATGATCTGTGAGTATGCCATGGGTATTTATTGGGGAGAGTTTAGCAGGGCAGTGTGAGGGAAGCGAGGCTGTGTCTAGCAGTGAAGTGTGCCTTGACAGTTGATAAAAAGCTAATGGTGTGCCTTGGCCATTTTAATGCCTTCTCAGTGTATCAAGGATGTTGTGCACGGGGGATGATGCACATGGGGGAATGTTGCACATTTGGGGTTGATATGCTTGGAGGGTTAATATGCATGGGGATGTTGCTCAATGGTTATGGATGGAGCATGGGAGGGTATTTTATTCCAGCAATGTGTGTACATTTTGCTAGATAAAGAGTGTTGACAATCTCTGCTATAGACCTTTGAAGTCTGGCAGATTAACATGTTAGTGTTTGAGAAGTGTAATTTTTCTGGTGATCCAAGTAAAATGCCTGAATATCTCAAAATTATAAACCCTACAATCCAGAGTAACTATGGGAGCACGTAAGACATATTTATGTTGATGTAGCACCACCTAGTGAAAACCTATGGGAAATTCATATTGCAATCCAAAGTAAATTGTTCTTAGGAAGGAAGGACTCCCCGTAGTTACTCTGGATTATGCCCTAGACCAAATGTTTGAGAAATGCTGTTTTGCTCTATTTATTGCTGAATTATAAACACTAGATTTAGAAAGCTGCTAAAATTCCTTGCACAGTAGTACATTGGTTCAGTAACTTGCTTGTTTTCCTATTGTGGACCTTAAGTACCTTGGTTTTCCAGAAACTGGGGGAAAATGCATATTTTTCCTTCTTTCATGAAAGGCTGCTTTTGCATGATGCAACTACCCTAGGAAAGAGTAATATTTTATTAAGATCATCAATAAAATTAAACTTTGAAGGAAAAAGTTCAGATAAAAAAACTTAAATAGGAGCAGCATGTGAGCATTTACTGCTAAGCTGATGCATCTCCTCTCCTCTTACTGATGAGTAAATCTATGTGAGTGTTGCTATGGGAATTTGGCTTAGCAGTGCTGGCTTGAATGCATGGACAGCCCTTATGTAATATTCATGACCTCTAGCAAAGCTGCAGTAGGAGTTTAAAGAGAAACTGCCAGCAGACCTTGACTTTTTAAAAACTGTATTTCCACGCAACAAAACAGTGTTCTCTGTTCAGCTGGTTGAGGAATAATCTCCAGATCTGACACTGTCTCTGACTGTGCGACAACTTGTCAACAGTGGAAGTGGGAGGGCCCTGGCAGCGTCAAGCTGCTACAACAATGTTGTTTAGTACTGCATAAAGTTAATGTTTTGAATCATTTGCACGTTAGTAAAAATAATAATGGAACACCAGAAAATACATTTTTGTTGGACAAAAATGTATTGACTTGGTTGCATGTTTTTATCATTTCTTTCAACTGATAAAAGACTCGTTCGTACTCATAAGAAAATTATATTTGGACACAATCTGTCAGGTCAGAACTTCCTGGAAAGATTTGACACAATTATTTCCAGCAAATGGAAAGTAAAATAGGATGCATTTTACTTCCATCCTAGTTTAATCTCTTCTTAAACAATTTTTAGCCCATCTAATTAAAATGGAAGGATATAGTCCAGGATTTGGGTCACCTTGTGTCCCCTTACTTTTTTTCACAGACTGCACAGAGTAATACTTTTCCAGAAATACCCAGGTTTGAACTGTCTGATTAACAGATGTGCAGAATAACCAAATAATAATAAATAACAAAACAATAAATAAAAATAACAAAAGTAATAATTTTGACCAAAACATGGAAAAATTACCTGGAAATTTAAGGAGAATGCCATAGAACAAGTTGAGCAATTTAAATATTTGCAAATTAATTTCCACTATAAGCAATCTTGGGTCTATCACAGGAACGCTGTAGCTTTCTGATTCCAGCCCAGTGTATCATAAGATTTTATTTTAACAGAGGCATATATGTGGCAGCTGCACCTAAAAGTCCTTGGGACAAATATTATGCAGTTAATAAATAATAATAATAACAATAACATAAAAAGTTGCTCACCCCTAAATGGGAAAAAGTGATGCAAATATATGGAAATTTGTAACTGGGAAAAACATTTTAATTAAGACTCTATGGCCTATTTCCTAAAGTGAAATTAAGCCCCTTGCTCCGGAGCAGTTAAGATGACTTTCCATAGGATAACACTAGAGGTAGATGTAACTGCGTAGACCCGTAAGTGCTATGGATTTTGCCCTATGAATCAGAAAAAATATGTTTGAACTCACTATTTAGCTACTAAAGAAAGTGCCATAATTAGATTAACATAAATTAAGGGGTTGCACAAATTTCCAGTTTTGGCTTTCCCCAATGAAATGTTTTGGCTAACATTTCATGTTAGCATTTCTTGCTATATTTTTTAAAATAAAAAACGAAATATTTAAGTTTTAACATGGTTGGTTTAAATTATAGCACAACTAGTCATTTGTCTACAGCAGCATTTCCCCAACTTTGTCAAATGGCAGTTCCCTTGACCTACAGTGCCATTGGCTACAGCTCTTCATTAGGGATACAATCCTATCCATTGTCTTTCATGAGGATTCTGTGGTTCCCTTGGCTGATTTTTCTGGCTCTCCAGAAAGTATTCACTCAGTTTGGGTGCAACTGGTTTAGGGCAGAATAGTGTAGGTAGACAGAACTTATGTCTGCTGTTAGGAGTTGTTCCTGCTAGTTAAGAAGCAGAAAGGGACTTCTGACTTTGAAAGTGGTCATATTAAGCAT
The DNA here is from genome assembly GCA_030015325.1 of Cryptoblepharus egeriae. Taxonomy (NCBI): domain Eukaryota; kingdom Metazoa; phylum Chordata; class Lepidosauria; order Squamata; family Scincidae; genus Cryptoblepharus; species Cryptoblepharus egeriae. Next base: position 19,786,757 of record JAREYC010000004.1, on the reverse strand, counting down.
TTGTGTTGTGCTTTCTGTGTTCTGATTGCTTCACATGTGTTATTTTGATGTAATCCTTCCAACAAACTTTGAAAGTCAAAATTATCAATCATACTGCTTTTCAACAAAAAGTTTAGAAGGTGATTTACAGAGAAAATGAAAAAAAACCCATGTTATAGCTGAGGCTGAGAGACCACCTAATAACATTTCATGGCAGACATATAATTCACCCCAAGAAGTTTTGTGCACTCCTAACCAGTTTAAGCCAGAACAACTTCCCCGTCTCCCCAGTGGTGTGGGTAGGACGGTGCATGTCTGTGCACTGGCCTAACCCCTTCCTCCCCAGGAGTGGTACAGAGAAGCTGCAGACTACTACAGGCCAGCATAGGACGTGTGCCAGGACATGTGCTGGCATAACCACAGGTCAGGATTGCTCTGTCAGTCTCACAATACAATTCTAGGTATGGAGATATCTACTCAGATATGTCTCCACTGTGCTTGGTGAGGTTTACTCCAGAGTGATCATACAACCAGAAATTTCTGGATTTGTCCTCTTTTTTAAAGTCTCCTGTCTGGGTGTCCTCCAAAAGAGCTTCATTGTCCTCCATTTTGGCTTCATTTTGTAACTTTGCAATGATGTACAGTACCCCATCATGTCATATGACCTTGGATTTGTACTAATGAGCAGAATCCAATGCAAAAATCAGTTTTGAAATATCTACTTCCTATCAAAGTTATGGCCAAAAAACTAAAAATAAAAAAATGCATTGAGCTCTATGGGAAAGTGAAAGTGCCCAATATTGCTGCTTTACTCATGAGTAGGCAAACGTTCCATTGTCTGCCAGAAAGGCCAGACAGAGAGGAATCCAAGACCTTGTCCTTTTTTGAGGTTTTGGCATCTGGTCATGCTGGTTTACTCCCAGGAATGTATGTAGGATTGCAGCCTCAACCATGTCACACCTCCCAGACAAACCACGGGCTCAATTGAATGAACATAGCCATGTACCATATTCCAAATATTTCACATGTTTGGGATTATTACTTAATCTTAGCATCAAGCTGAGAGTAAATGGATGAGATGCAGATAATGTAAATGGAAAGCTATTATTAAAATGCTAAAAAGCACTTAAAACCAATTAAAATTACTTATCTTTTCATTCTCAGTCTGTGAAAGCAGGACTGTGTCTCCCTTACAGTTATTTGTAATTTTCAATCCCTTCCTTCACCAAAAATTCAGCCAGCACAGTGAGTTGTCACCCTTCTCTCCCAATGGAGCATGTCACCTCCGTCAGTCTTGAAAGACTATGGTATCGTGCTTGGCGCTGCATATGCTGCATGCAAAGCATGAAAGTCTGGGTTAGATTGTTATGGAGGATAGGCTGTTACCCAAGCAGCAAATCCCCCCTTTGCATGCCACTGAATTAGTCCAGTAGAAAGGCAGAGCCGATACGATTGGATCCAGCTGGCATTGCAGAGTTGGGCTAAGGACAGGAGCTCACCTTGTCTTGAGGGGCCGACCCAGGTCTCGAACCCTAGCCTGCTGGTTAACAGGCACAGTGTCTTAACCACTTGCGCCACTTCATGTTCTAATTGGTGTTCCTCCATCCACCCCAGGTTCTACCTGCTCATACCTGGCAGAGTGAACCACTCTTCCCCAGTTCATATCCTTTCCATTTGGCATACAGAAGAACCTCTGTTCCTCTTCTTGCCTCACCTTCCAGCGGTCACTAATACACTACTACTTATCATCCTTCTTTCACTTCTGCTTTTTCTAAGAGGCAAAGAAAGTGTGGAGGAAGATAAAGTAGTGGACTAGTGTGACTGCACTCTAACCACCATTCTACTCTCTTTCACTCTTTCTTCCCTTTGGTAAAAATGTAGAAAGGAGAAATTGTGGTGCCAGCATGCACTGCCATGTAAGGGGATACTGTAGCAGAGAAAGTTGGCAGGCACCGCATGAGTTTCCCCACTAACAATGCCTGTTAACCACACATCATCAGGGTACCAGCCCTAGATTTGCCAGATATATCACATGTTGGGGCTATGTAGAAACTGTAGAGTGTATATATTTCTGTATAATGAAGAAAGTACATCCTTAATTGACAAGGATATTGCCTGCACACAAAACTGCATGTGTAGATACAAGTAACAATTCAGGTATCTTTAGAAAGCACTGCAGTTTTTATTACAAGGACACTTCTTTGTGGCTTTTGTTCAGTCACTGGTCCTCATTTCAGAGTTTTTAAACCTAAACCTGGCTTAGCTTTACCATTAGTCTCACAGTAAGAGAATCAACATTATTTATTCCTATAATCCATATAACTATCATATCCATATAACCATGAAATATGAGAATGATTTGTCAATGACCTCAGTAATTTTGTTAGGGATGTGGGTGGTGCGAGTGGTTAAGACACTGTGCCTGTTAACCAGCAGGCCAGGGTTTGAGACCCGGGTCCCCACAAGACAAGGTAAGCTCCTCTCCTTAGCCCAGCTCTGTGACACAGCTGGAACCAATCGTATCGGCTCTGCCGTTCCATTAGACTATTTCAGTGGCGTGGAGAGGGGGGATTTTCTGCTTGGGTAACAGACTATCCTCCATATCAATCTACCCAGGCCTTCGTGCTTCACATGCAGTGTTGAGTACGATACCATAGTCTTTCAAGACTGATGGATGACAAGTTTAATTTTGTTACAAAGTGTTGCACAAGGGTGTGAGCTCCCATTACTTGTCCCAGCTTCTGCCATCCTAGCAGTTTGAAAGCCTGTAAATGCAAGTAGATAAAGAGGTATCAATTCAATGGGAAAAAAATTTTCTGGTGACACATCCCTGCATCAGGCTGGCCAGGTTTCTCCAATGTCATGTTAACCATGTCTTGGATGACTCCAGTTCAAAGCAAATTGACGCTGCCACCACAAGGAACAATTGCTAAAGAAGTTTCCTCTTCTATATTCTCTCCTATTAAGACAAGGGATATTTTCAGGCCATTTTTTAAAGTCTAAAAAAGAAAATTAGGTGTTCCCAAAGCAATTAATGTGTTTGAAAGAGCACTAATTTCTTCCTTTTTTCTGTTATCGGGTATGTGGGGCAGGAAAAGTGGCTATTGCAAAAATGAAATCCTGGATTTTTCTAATTATCTGTGAGAAACTGTCATTGTTTCTCAATGAGAAAAAGACACTGTGTCAAACAATCAGAAATTGGAATCTATAGCCAAAAAAGGACCTGTCATTCTTAGGCCTGTTGTATTGTATTGATGGGCAGTGCAAAGGAGTGCTTCCTAACATCTGCCTTCTTTCATACAACATGTCAAGATTAAGGCAGCTCAAGAGGAGAATGAAGTGGTAGCAAAAATATTACCTGTTTGACATCCAAGTTGAAGGTTTTCTGAAATTGCAGAATGGGCAGGATGGTAGAAGCAGTTGGCAAAGTAGGGGTTGGATTTTTTGAGAACTGGAATAAAACTGGAGGTAAATGTGGCGGGCAATTGTGGCCTCATAGAAAACAAGCAGCAGATGGAAAGCTGTGGGAAGTCAGTTGGGGGATGGAGAAGCTATGGTGACTATGGCTCCCTCCCAAATGAAAAATCCGTATTCAAGTGTTAAGCCTTAAAATACTATAATTTTGCAGTAAGGATGAATTTGTTGTGTTCAGCTTTGGAATGCAAATTACTAACAGTAACAGAAGCAGAGGGACTAGCAAGCAACAGCTCACCACTCTTATTCTGGGGAGTGATTTTTCTGGGGAGTGTTAATATTTTTAATCACATTTGTATACAGTATTTGTATATTCCTGATGTGAGCCTTTATAAAAATAAGGTATTTTACTGTTTGGGTTTTTTTTTTTTTTTTTGCATTACACTGCATTCTGCTGTAAATTGCACATCCAGTGGTACATAGCATTGATTAGGTTATTCTTCACCTCTGCAATTTTAGTTATTTTGGCTGCACATCCAAAATGTGCACATCACCCATGCAAGCTGTATACCCATATCCATGACACCACTGGTGAGAGGCGAAGTAGTGAACAAAGTGGGTTTGGAAGCCACTAGTTCCTGAGTATCTGCCCCAAACTGGACATGACCTCAGTGAAATAAAAGCTATATGCCAGTAACAGGACTGGCATATCTCAAATGGGTTCCACAGTGGCCAGAGCATATAGGTGAGCTGAATCCCTTTAATCCCACCCTCTGACTGACTCTTTGCCACAAAGCCACAATGGATTCAGTGGCTATCTCCCTGGGAACCTTGAACTTTAAATACAGAACCTCCATCGGCTTTGGATGTGCTTGATAGGAACTTCTAGGAACATTTCTTTTGCTACAATTTTTTTTAACTCAATGAAAAGCACAAATTTTGCCTTGTATCACCCTCCTCTTATGATGAAATAGTCCAGAGGGAAAAACTGCAATTGACATTAGACCTACATTCACAGTATAGTATCACACAGTGCTCTGAGGCTGGGAATATTTTTGTCTTTTATTATTCTTGCTGAAGATCATTGCTATGATTCCTACAAAAATATTTTTGAAAGATGTTCCACTGACCGGTGCTGAATCATGTGAGCCCCTCAGGACAAGGGCCGGTCTTCTGTTGTAAAGCACTATGTACATTGATGGTGCTGTATCAATCAATACTGCATAGAGTAGAACAGAGCTTCATCCAGCACTGTGTGACAGAATCAGATGTTTTTAAAAGGTAATTCTGTATATGAAAAAGGTACTAAGTAATATTAGCAGCTGTTTGCCAACTTTTTAAAAATAGAACTAGCGTGATTAGGTAAAAGGTACACATGGTTCTTGTGCCTTTCATAGTTTTGTAAGAGGGCACTTTCGTTCTCATCTCCTGCGTGACATGCTGCATGTGCCAAAAAACTTTTTTCTATAAATCACTTTAGGAGAGACCTGCCTTCCATTGACTCTGGTTACCCTTTTGAAAATATAGCCATGCCTCAGGATCTATAGGGTTCTGTTTTGGAACCCTCAATTCCAAAAAGAGGTGACACTGCAGATACCAGGGAACGCAATAGGTAGTGGGTCACTAGTGGGTTTTGGAGGCATCTTGGAGGTTCTGCTCTCCACCTCCTAGGAGGCAAATGCTAGATTAGGTAAAATGCAGCCCCCCTTTCTCCTCCTCCCGAAAAGATGGCCCAGAGAGAGGAATTTCCCATGGGCTTTGTTCTTATATTTGCTTATTTTGAAGTTTCAACAAGAACATTTTTTTAAAAAATCTGCTATAGCTTCTCATTTTTAGAGCTATCAATAAAGATGGACTCTTTGTATTTTATGAAGTGCTTCCTTAGATCTGCTGCCTCTTTTAATCTCCCAGCTCTGTGCTGTTATACCTTAAAACAATTGCTCTGTATCTTAGTTTAAAGGGTCATATTATTGCCAAATGTCCCAATGGTTTTTCCTTTCATAAAATGAGGAAATGTGCTGATGGGGAAAACATACCATATTTGTGTTTGCCATCTTCCAAACACCTAATTTGTTGCTTAGCTTCAGTGTAGCACAGTCACTGATAACTGTTCTTTAACAAACAGTGCAATACTAGAGAAGAAGAGACAGAATTGTTAATGTCCAATAAACAGAACACTGAATTGATTCTGTGTTTTCCTTCTGCTTTTCTTGTTTTAACTATTAAAAGTACTATATATCTGGCAGTTTGCTAGATTTTGTTTATCCATTGATCAAATCTATCCAACTACCATAGCCTATGGGTGGCTTGAGGTTCTGAATGGGGGTTCCATTTCTTGAGAAGCCAGTAGAATCTTGATCACTCAAAACCCCATTTAAAAACTGTGTAGTTTAAACCTTAGAGGAGTGGGCCATCAGTAAATAAATTCTAGCTAGGAATTATCTCTAAGTTTTTTTTAAGTGTTCTCTTCTTTTTCCAATTCACTTTTTCACCTATTCAATCTTTGCATGTTTACCTTTTCATTCTTGCCATTTTTAATCAACAATTGTTATTCTTATATGTCTTGTTTATTTCTGTCTGAACAGAGTTAAGAACTATTAACCCTGTATCCCTGACCTTTTGTCAAGGCAAATACTACAAAGCCAAGAAAGGTTAGTTGGCTTTCTAGATCACTCTCCTAGCAGCCAGATTTCATATTGTGAGAAGCAGGTAATTGCGCTTTACCCAAAATGGGAAATGGTATGAAGAATACCCCCCTTTTAGGTCTGTTCCCTTCCTAGTGTCAGCCTTTATGGTTTTTTGGATGAGTTGTTGATGCTCAGAAGATACCCATATGTGCATAGAAAGATGAGGTGCATGAACTGTACGCCCTACTTCTCTCCCGTTCGTATGACAGTGACATAACCCATATTATTACACAGTGTAGAATTCACACTTTCAGTCCTTTAAACATGGTTAAAAGATTGGGCTGTCAAAATATTGTTCTCAGCTCACATATTTTCTTTATGGGCAATAACCTAAGAACTTCTGGTGCAAGAAGCAGCTCAACTGCTAGTCTGTGCCCAGGCTGGGACTGGACCCTGGGACTGGAGGCTGGAGACCTGCTGTGTCCATCCTTGGAGCAAACTAAGCATGTGTGGCCCAGTTGCTGGATTGCACATGCCAAAATTGCCCTGGCTCTGTGGCAAACTGAGCATATGCACCCTAGCCACCGGGGTGCGCATGCACAGTTCTGATTGGAACTGCGCATGCGTACCCACTGGTTTATGTGAATTTTTTTCCCCACGGTTCTGGGCTGTTGTCCTCAGAACATTGAGGACCACTGCTCTAGAGGACTTTGCTTTGATAAAGCTTGATGCCACTACAGGGTGATTGAAAAGTAACTCCCTATCTTAAAATTTATAAGTATTATGAAAGAGGATGTTACTTTTCAATTACCCTGGATAACATTCTAAACTCTGTTGGCATAGATCTCTGATACTTAAAAGTGTAATCCTAACCAATTTAGGCCAGCCTAAGTCACCTAGCATATCTTCCTGTGGTGGTGTGGGGATGTCGGCATATGCCTGAGCATTGGCCTAACTGCCCGCCCCTTCCCCGGAAAGGGGCAGAAGTGCCTCATAGCACTTTCTAACACCCCCATGTCAGCAGAGAACTTACGCCGGGTCTTAAGCCGGCCTGAGGTTAGGATTGCAGCCTTACTCTTCGATTATCTTAAGGCGATTATCTTAGGGCGCAATTACAAGGAGTCCCTGCTCAGACGTAAAGACAATTTACTCTGGATTGCAATATGAATTTCCCATAGGTTTTCATTAGGTGGTGCTGTAACTACGTCAACGTAAATGTCTCTTACGTGCTCTTGTAGTTACTCTGGATTGTAGGGTCACTCTTACTCAATTTTAACATACAAGGGAGTGTGTGAAATTCTTTATCCTCCTAGGCCAGTGAAGTTCCTTGCACTGGGATAGGAGTGTTGCAATAGTGCCCTAAGGCACTCTTGCACCACATTTGGAGCTGGCACACAGATGCACTAACGTGCTAATGAGCTCAGCTAGTTCAAACGTGCTGGTTCAAAGAAGGTTTGGGGGAACGTAGGTGGGAGTAATCTAGAGGTGGGAGATTACTGGGACCTGGTGATATGTTGAATACTAACCAGCTTCTCTTTTCCTTAGTTCTGTATTATCCTCAGAGGTGGTGCAGGGCCAAGTAGACCCACTGGGGCTGCTGCAGTCCTACCCAGGGGAAGGGGAAAAGTTTAATATACCTGTAGAAGTGTGGCAACAGCCCAAAACAATTAGTGAGCCTGTTACAAGAAGTTGTATTAGGGTTTTTTCCTACTACAATAATTTTTCCAAGAATTTTTCCAGTGAAATATTGGCTGTAAAGTATTGTCTTAACCCCTAAGTATATCTGAAGCTCTCTGCATTTTCAGTATGGGAAAGGTATAGAAAGAGATATAACTATTTTTAAAAAACTTATTGTGTAATGCTTTTAAAATCAACCTCTTTCAGTTATCAGTGGAAGATACCAAACCTGTTGAGATAGAATAGCTTGAGTTGGCACCCAGTGATACTCAGAATACCAAATTAGCACGCAATCAAACAAAATATTTTAATGACTCCAGTACTGTAAATCAAGAACTGGTGCTTTAAGAGACAATTTTAGCTCAAGTGCCAATTTTAGAAGCTTTTAACATGAATATAATTGGACCTCTTACTACCTGACTACCAAATCTATACACAATATATTTTGGAGAGATTATTAATTAACACTCATTTTTCAACACTCTAGATTTAGTTATTCACCAAACTGCCACTCATAAAATGCTTCAGAATATCAGTAATTGCTCTAACCTGCTGAATGTTTAATTGTTAGCATGTCCATTCTCCCTATTAATTTTTTATTTTTCTCTTTTTAAACAAAAATGAGGAGTGCAAAAAGCAATGTTATGCATTTTTTTGTTATCACCCACCTCTACTAATTTCCTTTTAATCACACAATTCGTATGTTCATGTCTTTTTGCTCATTGTTAATAGAAATTCTGAAGTTTGAATAAAAAATCTAGGATTAAAGTTTTTTTAAAGCTGGAATTATTAGCTTTAAAAGCTTTAAAATTAAAAAGGTTTAAAGTTATTAAAGAGAGCACCTACAATATATGTACATAATGTGTATAATTTTTGCCAAGTAGTAAAAGTGTACAATGTACAAGAAAGTGATCAACAGTATAGATGTGTAATAAAAGTAATAGGTTTGGTCAGACTCTGGGTATGCACTTAGAAGGTCCTTGGTTTCACAGTCATGAGTGCCTTGACTGACTTCTTGCTTGCAAAAATAATAATCAAATTCAGGAAGCTACTATTTTCAGATTAAAGCTGAAATCCTGTGCACTCTTGCCTAGCAATAAACCTTGGTTATTGTGCGGGCCCTTGTTTTGCTAAAGGATCAGGTTGCACAGTTATGTAACATTGCTTCACTCTACAGCTCTGGAGCATATGTCCTTCAAGATTCTGTATGCAGTTTACAGTTGTCTTTCTGGCATCTGTATACTGTACTGTATCCATTTTCATCAGTATAGGTGGTAATACATTCTAAAAATGCTGGGATTTAAATGGAAAAATCCTTGGTAGCAGCATTATCTGCTGTCCACATACAGTTTATCTAAGATTTTTTTTAAATAAATGCAATACAGTGAAATACTCAGTACTTTCACACTACTGTTGTGATACATTTGGGTAAATGTTAAATGAAGTTTGTGTGTGTGTGTGTGTGTGTGTGTTTTTGTCTGTCTCTGTGCACACCCCCAGCATATGTATGTACACTGACACAACTGAAATTAATTTGAAAATGTCCAAGTTCAAACAAAAAGTCTGCAGAAATGCAAAATGGCCTTGCTAATTGTTTTTGGAAGGACCTTCACTTATTCCCTTGCCATTAATTGGACTACAACATTATGGTACCAAGACTGACCCAAGTTAAACTAAGAAACAACTGGTCAAGTTAGGAAGTCATCAAACTATACCAAGAAGGAAGAAGAGCTGACAAATTAATGCATCTAAGAAGAGAGATATGTATGTAAGAAGTAAGAAAAACCTGTGATAATGGGTAAAAGGAACACAGAAGAGTTTTTCTCATTTGGCACACCTGACCAAAAAAATAATGTGACTCAAAAATATCAGAACTCTTAAACTTAGGGCACAATCCAGAGTAAGGCCAGTGAGGAGAGCCCTAGCTGGGCTGCCCCAACTATTCTGAATCCAGAGCAGAAAACTGTGCTGGATCCAGAGAGTCAGGAAGCCTGGGCTGCCATAACTGCTTCAGAGCAGTGTTCAGTAGGCACCAAGTCAGTGACACCTAGGGAGGACTTGCTCCTGAGGAGACGCTCCTCAGATCACACTGAACAAGGAAGAGCTGTGATGCCTGCCTTATAAGGAAGCCGAGAAGTTCCTGATAACCAGTTTCAGCTGCAGTTCCTCTAGTGAAGGAAGGATGCTTGGAGTGGCCTGCTGTATCCCCAGGTTAGTGGGCTTGCTGTAGTTGTTCCATATATTGAGGTTGAGAGGCAGGGGTTGCAGCTAGGTTGGCCAAGAACTCAGATTTTTGGTCAACACTGACATTCTTACTCAGGCCTTATTATGGACCCCTTTGGGTCTACTCTTTACTATACCTGCTCCTGATGTGGTATAACTCTGAGGAGCTGGAAGAGGGATTTTCTGCCTTGGAAACAGGCTCTGGATACAGAGTATCTGCTCTGCCCTAGGCAATCCTAAACATGTCCTCAACATGCCTCTCCAGAGCTGCCTAGGCTGCTCCAGTTAGGGCAGAGCAGGTCCACCTCTTAGGTCACCCTGTGTTGCCTTGATCTGTCCCAAGCCTTTTCCAGAGTAACTAGGGTGGAGCATCTTGCAGTTGCTCCATCCTTGTGAAAGATCGGGCCACCCAAGTGCTACTCTGGATTGGGTTGCCTGAGCTACACCAAAGCAGGTTATTCTCGTCATGTTTACATAGGTATAATTGTATAGCAATGAAATTGGCAATTAATATGGGATTAGCAATGGTTGTAGACTTGATGCTATGTCACTTGTAATCAAATTAATCCTTTCATAATAGCATATCCATCTTAGGACTGGTACTGAAGCAATGACCAAAACATTGGATCACCTCTGGTCCAGCCACCTCAGTCCTGTGAGACTTACAGAATAATCCTAACCCCTAGTTAGGCTGGCACACAAGTCCTGTGTTGTTGCAATTTCTGCACCACTCCTGGGAGATTAAGCACACAGCACACAGATATATGCTGGCCCCTTCTGTACCACCACAGGAGTGGGGAAAAGGGTGAGTTTTCCTTACCTAAATTGGTTAGGATTGTGTCCTTATTTTTGTTTACTAGGAAGACGCCATGTACTAGGCATAGGGTGGAGGGCAGTCTGCTATAGATAGCAAATAACCAATAGTTTCTTGGAAGTAAGGCTGTTCTGTGTTCAGTAATGTTCACTACTGAGTTAGTGTACGAAGAACTACTGTATTTACTAGAATCTAATTAACCATTGAATCTAATGTGCACTCTGATTTTGGAGACTAAATTCGGCTGAAAAGGGTGAACGTTAGATTCAAGTAAATACAATATTATTGTTTAGAATATTTTTAAAATGCTTTTCCACCAAAAGTTCCTAAAATGCTTTACATAGTTAAATAAATGTTTTCTTATCTACAACGTTTTCATGGTAATTATAAATGAAAAGAAATGAGGACAACAACTACTGGAAAAACAGTATGCAGAGCAGCAGGGATAGCTATTTTCTTCCTATGAGAGGACCATCCTTTAAAAAGTGCCACTTTGCCCAGCTAGCAGGGAAAAGATTATATCCTTATATGGATTATATCCTTACATGGAAACCATGGTGTGATTATTATAATGTGTCATGTGCACAGGGCTAGGAGTATCACACTTCCTTTCATGTGCAGTTGGGGGAAGTTCTAAACTTCTTGTCCTGGTTTAGAATAAACTCAAATTGATTATCTTGTTCAAATCTAGCAAATTCCAACATTATATCTGGAGTCAAAAAAGTAGTAAACTGGGATTAAAAGTAGCATGTTAATAGTTCTACATCTTTATGATGATCTTTCATAACAGAAATAACAAAGGTTTCAGCTCCTTTTCAGTTTTGATTTTACTAGTTTATCTATGTATATACTGTATATAAAAGAATAGTCACTGACTCATTAACACCCAGCCAAAACCGCTGGGCCCAGAAGTGTGAAATTTGGGTAGGGTATTCATTCCGTGATGGAGGGAGTCACTAAGAACCAGTTTTCGGAAATTCCAACTAGAAGAGGGTGAAATGGGGCGTGACGTGTTTTCCTCCCATACTTTGCATTGATGAATCAGTGACTGAGGGATGCTCTGCCCCAACCCCTGGACCGAGAAGCATGAAATTCAGGGAGGGTGTTCTTTATGTCACATAAACACCCACCAAGAACGGATGTGGAGAAATTTAACCCTTAATGGGCTGAAAGGGGGTGCAGTGTGTTTTTGTCCTATACTTAACATGGAAGACTGACCAACATCCAACCAGTTTAGTGTTCAGTGCCTGCTGCACTGGGTGGGATGTTATTCGGAGGAAGAGGTTGGAGTGGGGAGGATGCTGCACATGGGGGTGTTGCACATGGAGAGATGTGCATGGGGTGATGATGTGCATGGGGGTTATGCACATTGGGGGGTTGATGCACATGGGGGATTGATGTGCACGGGGGACCGATGCATAAAAAAATAAGGCATTCCACCATTTTAGCTGCATTTATTTGTCAGTGAGTTACTGAGACCAGATGATTTATTTTCAAGTAAAGAGGTATGGGTGACACTGCATAATGCCTAACCATGCAGTACATTGTGTTCAGTTGTTTCAGAAGTAAAGCGATAGAGACCAAGTTGGTTTAAAAAATTGCATTTGTATTCCAAGAGAGGCTTCTGTCTAGGACAGCAGAATTAGATATAATAGTGTTGACTGTACAATCCAAAGATGTCTGGGTAAGCAAGAGATTCCAAAACAGACAGTTGTGTAGAAGTAATAGGAATAAAATTTTAGCGCTCCTACTGCAGTGTATTGCTGACTTCTATTTGCTCTTTTTATTAAGGATTCCAGTGTTTATTGCTTTTGGCAGATGTGCATCATTTGTCTCTGAAATGAAACTAGTTAACATGTGTACTCTTGTTATCCTCTAACTGGCCACCCTAAAAATGATGCTTTCCAAAGTGTTCATTTGAATTGCTCATATGACAAGCCCAAAATGCACCATAACTCCATGGTACTCCTTCTTTTTCACATTCTGACTGCAACTGCAGAAGAGATGCTTCTGAGACTTTTTATTTTTAAATAGCGTTCGTTAGTTCATACACAGAGCTCTTGAGCAGCTTTATTCAAAGTGGTGCCATGGAGAATAACCTACTTTTAACATAATGCCATAAATAAGCAGTACAGAAATCCTAAAGCTAATTTACTTGCAGTAGGATTTGTAATTCTATAAATATGAATGTAAAAAAAATTGGAAGCTAGTTCACATTATTATTCCTTCTAAATGTTGAATATTTGTATGCTAGTTGCAAAAAAGTACTTAAAGACATTTTTAAAACATAAAATTGTGTGCCTGTTAACCAGCAGGCCAGGGTTTGAGACCCGGGTCGGCCCCACAAGACAGGGTGAGCTCTTGTCCTTAGCCCAGCTCTGTGACGCCAGCTGATCCAATTGTATCAGCTCTGCCTTTCCACTGGACTAATTCAGTGGCGTGGAGAGGGGGGATTTGCTGCTTGGGTAACAGTTTATCCTCCATAACAATTTAACCCAGGCTTTCGTGCTTCACATGCAGCGCATGCAGTGCTGAGCACGATACCATAGTCTCTCAAGACTGACGGAGGCCTGCTGCAATGCTCTTGACTAGTATTTCATATATACTGTTTTTATTGTAATAGTAATTATTGTAATATTTTATTCTTATTATATTTTATTACTGTTATGGTGTTTTTCACTGATGGATTTCAGTCGTAAAAATAAACCTCTAATTTTTTTCACCATGCTTATATAGACAGGATTGTATAAGTTCCTAAATTCATATAACTGGTTACAGATAATGCATCATAAACTTCAAACGATATAATTTAGGAAAACTGTTAAGTTTCACACCTTAATTGGATTCACTTTCCCAACAGACTGAAGTTTAAAATTAAATTTACATTCTTAGTAAGTTATGTTGAATGACTTTTAGTCAAATTCTGAATATGATTGCACCAAAGTAAATTCCAATTATCCAGTTGATAACAGACAAATCTATTTATATTTATACACTGGGAAGTCCCACTGAGGCTTGATATAAGTAAGTCCTCCTAAGTAATGAGGACTGCAACCTTAATTCAGTATCAGAGGTGACTGTGAAACCAAGCATGAGGGCCAGGAGGATGTGGGACAGAGCAGGGAAGGGTAGATTGGGTCCTGGAAGCAGGAAGGAATCTGTGGCCTTGGTCCATGCTGTATCTTGTCCCCTCCAAGCCAGATCTGCCAACATGGATTCACCTGAACTTGTGCCAGCAATTTAGCAGGTGCTGGTCCAGCTAAAGCCGTTACCATTCCAAGGCTTTCCCTGGGGCAAGGGACAAAATGTTCCATTACTTAAAGGAGATCTCCAGACTGCCAAATTCTCCTGTAGGATACACTGAAAGCCCCATGGAGTCCAACAGAATTGAACTGCCCAAGTTAAACACTTTCAAGATTCTCTTGAAATATAGTCTTTATTGAAAAAAAGAATTTTTTTCCCCAGAATTTTTAATAAGACGTTTCATACTAACATTGAAAATGTCAGTTGCAAAACACAGGTAACCACAGAAGCTGTCAGAATATTTCTAAATCTGCACAGAATTTTCAGTGTGCTGATTAAACATATTGAAAACCTCGCCTTGCCATGTCAGGGCATTCTCACCTGAATGAGTGAGTGACGCAAGAAAAGGAATAAAATTAATGCCATGGAATTGTTGCGAAGATGCAGAAAATCATGTGGTTACTTTTTTGGAACTTTAGAAATGAGGCAGGTTATAAATAGATTTTTAATGTATCTCATATGAACCAATCAACTCTTATGATTCCCTGTTAACAATATTTGGATAGTGATATTCTCTGCAGGAGGTAGGGAGAGCATTCCTAACCAAAGAGTGCTTTCCTCCCTGGAGGCCGGATGCAGTCAGAATTCTCCTTTCTGAGAGGGCACCGAGGATCCCCAGTCTTGTCCAGCCTCGTAGAAGACTAGAAGTGTGTCTTGGGAGCTCTGGCTCTCTTCACCTACTCCTCTCTCTTTTTCTCCATCCCCTCTGTTCTACCCTTAGTTCCCTCTTTGACGGAGTCAGGGGGAAGCCTTGTCGGGGGACTCCAGGCCCCCCCCCCCCCCGGCCGAGGGCAACAGGACGTCCCTGACTAGCAGGAGTGCTAGTCAGGCCACGCAGCCCGCGTGGAGCACCGGCCAGCCCTGAGGTGAGGACTGAAGAGGAGGGGATTGCGGCAGCCTCTCCGTGTGGCGGGCACCCCACAGCTAGCACAGCTGCCACTAGCGGTCTTTCTGCAGTCTGGAGGGTAGCACCCCGAACTGGATAAGTGCTACCCCCGACCTGCTTCTGCCACCAAGCATCCTTTCCAGAGGAGAGAGGATGACGTGAGGCACTTGGCACCATTTTTTAGCTGCTTCCCGCACAGTGGCCATTTTGTCTGGGCCTCTGACAGCGGGCACCATTTTGTTAAGGGTAAGATTCCCCTTTTATACTACTGAGCCATGGGGACAAGGCAGGGGGCAGCAGGCCCCAGGAGCCTTTAAAAAAGGCTCTATTTTTTACCCTATTTATGTATAGCCTCTCAGAAATGATTGAAGAGGCTATGAAGGGGGCTCGTAAGGAGTAATTACGGGAGGTTTTTGTCTCCCCTCCAAGCAGTAGACCAACCATGTAAAGCGAAGTGGGAAATGTCACCTTCCCATTCACCAAATCCAAATTTTTGGTATCTGATTCTGAGTGTTGCATTTATAGAAAAACAGGACAACAGAACGTAATATAAATACTAACAGAATGAACCCACCATTGCGGGAGTAAAATTGCAAGAATATTTGTGGGCTACAGCCATTGCCACTGCTATGCACCATCAGGCACCAGGCACTGGAGTGAACCAGAGGACAATGGTGTGTAGCAGCGGGCATCAGCGAGGGCTAGGCATCCCTACCAGACAACATGGGACAGAGGGCACCAGCAGGTACCACTGTGCAGTGGCAACAGGGAACAGTGGGTACCACCAGACAGCAGGCACCAAGCACCATTAGGCAGTGGACATCACTGTGCAATGGTCAGGAGGTACCAGAGCAGCCGGCACTACTGTGCAATGGGTAGCAGGCAACAGTGGGCTCCACCAGGTATCGGGCGCCCCCAGGCACCAGTGGGTACCGGGCATCCCTAATGGTTAATATCTGGAAGTGGGCACCAGTGGACACCATCAGGCACAAATGGGCATTGGGAACCAAGTATCTTTACTGGGCTCCACTGGGCAGCACAATCACTGGACACCACCAGGCACCTAGCACTGGTGGACAGCACTAGATAGCCGATACCGTTGGGCACTGGGCACCAAATTGGTTCTTAGTGGGTACTCAACACCACAGAAAGAATATGCTTCCCAAATTTCATGATTGAGGTCCAGAGGTTAAGGCTGGTGTTGATCAGTCAGTCTTCAGTGCAAAGTATAAGACAAAAACATGTTGCACCCCTTAGGGGTTAAATTTCTAGAAATTAGTTCTTAGTGGAAGCACATGTCACAGAAGGAATATGCTCCCACATTTCATAGTTCTAGGTCCAGGGGTTGGGGCTGGGCATTGATGATTCAGTGTTTCTTCAACATGAAATATAGGAACGAAAGCACATTGCACCCCTTTTCACCTCCTTCCAGTTTGAATTTCCAAAAATCAGTTCTTAGTGGGTGCCTACATGACTGAAGGAATACCCTTCCCAAATTTCATGCTTCTAGGTCCAGCAATTTTGGCTGGGAGTGAGTGAGTGAATCAGTCTATAGATAACATTTCTTGACTGACTCAACCTCTATGAAATATCCTCTTTATGATATGTATCATTTGTTGACCTTTTAGTTTGCCCCCATAAACCAGTATTGTCAGTCTGTGTTTTTTTTCCCTAGATTCTTTGAAATAATTTTAATCTATCCTTATGTCATAATACTTTGATATATTTTCATGTATATGCCCTTGGTACTCTTAAGAAGTATTATTAATGGGTTTTAGAACACATCTAAGGCTGTAAATTATTAAGGCTGCAATCCTAAAGAAACTATCCTGGGTGTATGACCCATTGAACACAATGCGGCTTACTTTTCAGTAGACATGGTTAGGATTGTGCTGTAAATTATGCAAACTACTGTACTTCATTTGCACAGAAACCATTGCAGGCAACTTTATTGGAACAAAGTTTCAAATAATGTACCTTCTTCAAAAGTAAAGCAGTGCAGGAATTGGTGCAGGAACCTAGTGTTAATTATCCCAGTGTTACCCATTGGATAGTAACTGATTTCACTGGCTACTTTATCAGTCACAGCCAGCACAAAGTCTGCTGTAGCAAAACAGTGCTAAAGAAAGTAGTGTTATGATAGAAATTGCTGTACAGTAGTATGTTAGCAGTATTTATGGTTGGTTCTCTGTTTTCCTTATCACAAAACATTTTAACCTAGATTGTTGCAAAAAGTGTTTGAAAAAATCCCCCATAGCTCTTGCCACCAGGTAGTGAGATAAAAGCATAAGAGCAGCTCTGCTGCATCAGACTGAGACGACTCCTTTGTCAAACATACTGCTCTCTATATTAGCTAGCCAGATGTTTTGGGTAACTGTATCATAAGGTATGAAAACAATCTTTCCCGACACTTGCTGTAAATCCCCTTGAACTCAATGATTCTATCAGACTTCCTGCCTCACTGATGGCTCCAGGCATCGTAAAACGTACATTAAAGCACTCTGATGCCAACAGTAATGCTGCACTGGGCCTCGGAGCCAAGGAGCTCTTGAGGTAAGTTGAACTGACACCAAGGCTTTGGGAGGGGGGGGGGGTAGAATTGGATGGGGAGGGTGGGGAAAGGGAAGGTTTTGGTCTGGGAAAGAGGGTGGGGATGCAGCAGATTCTGCTGTCAAATCCTAGCTGCCCTCCAGAGCCCCTGAGGCTGACATAACAGGCTAAATAATAGGCACCGCTTCAAGGAGGCCAGTTGGGAATGTTAGGGCTTTACATGACATGAAGGATCTGAAATTCCCATTCTTGGTTAAGATCTCTGGTTAAGATCCTTGGCCCCATTGGATTCAGCAGGGGCTATTTTGGACCATTCTAGAGGTGGCTTAAGTCTGAGTAGAAACATTGGGGGTGCTGTAGCCCTAAAGCTTGTGCTAGTCTGGATACAGCACAAGTTTGGATTGCACTATTAGTGCATAATCAGCTTTACTTCTTACAACCCAAGGCATTTTCACTGAAACAGTTTTGAAATCATGGATGTTAATAGAGAACACTGTATCTTGTTGGTTAATTTTAGCAGTTCAAATTTAGCTTAAATTTGCAGTTCAATAATTTTAGCAGTTCAAATTTAGCAGTTCAATAATTTTAGCTTAATTTTAGAAACGTCAAGATTTCTATGTGGGAAAGATATATAAAAACAGATGTGGCTTAAATGTTTACTTTTGTAAACAGGTACATTATAATCAACTTCTTTTGCAGTTCACGCTACATCTCACTGCCTTTGCTAGAGATACCTCAGCAGAAATAGTCAGAAATCATAGAAATAATTTTGTTCTGCTTATTGCTATATTTGCCCTCTTTTCCATAAGTATCACCAGTCTAGAACCCATGAAAGCTTTGTTTTATTAGGGGGAAGAAGTCACAAGGAAATAAATGAGGGCTGACTTTCAAGTCTTCAAATTGCATCCTGCTCTATCTTAGGACTGAGAACATCACAAGATGTGCTACTTAATTGGAACTGCATCCTCCTGATTGCAGTAGTTAATGGCTTTTCAGTCAAAGTCCACACATGGTTGCCATATTACTCAAGACGGAAATACATGCCTCACCAAGGGTCCTTCATCCACAGTGATAATAGAAACTGCCCTTGAAGGAGGAGGAGCAGAAAAAGGAGGAATAACCAGCACAATCTTTACATATAGGTCAAGAGCAATATTCATATCCTATTTTGTAAAAACAACTTTGTTCATGGAAATTTGGAATAGTAGCCTTAGGAATATCTATCTTTCTACAGTATTTATATACCGCTTTTCAGCTAACAAGTTCACAAAGCGGTTTACAAAGAAAATGGAAAAATAATAATAGCTAATTAATAGCTAATGGATCCATGTCCCAAAAGGGCTCACAATCTAAAATGCAAAAAAAAAAACAAAAAAAACACACCAGCAGAAGCCACTTGAACAGACATTGCTGGGGTGTGTAGGGCCAGTTACTCTCCCCCTGCTAAATATCAGTTTTGAGTCTGCATTTAAGGCTTTTTATGCACTGATGGAAATTTAAATATGATTTATCAATAAATAATCTTTTTCCTTGGGTATTCCTGACTGGTCAGAGACATCCCAGGGGGTAGCAGTTCCCCTCCCAGTTGGCAGTCCCTTTGAAAAGTCCACAGAGCCCCTGGGACAGGGCCCCACAGCCCAGTGAGGCTGAGCATGGCAAAATGGTTGCTGCTGGGGCCATGAATTAGAGGGCAGAAACATGGGCAGGGTGCAAGGAAAGATAGAAACACTGAGGAAGCAAATGGGAGCAGGATTCTGTGTCTGACCTTAACATACCAGGGAGTGAGAATGTGATGGGCCCCGAGCAGGCTGACAAACCCCTTTATAAGGCAGAAGGAGGCCAGGGGGAAGGTCAGTGGTGGTGAGAAAGCTGGTTGACCTGTGAGCTTAAAAGGAGTCATGAGTAGGGAGAAGGATAAGAGTGAAGCAACCCCTTTCCCTCATAGCCTGGTTCCCCATAGCCTATTGCTCAGGGCCTGCAAGATGGAGCTGTATGTCATTGTCCCCCATGCCTGACAGCTATGACTCCTCATAGACCCCATTGAAAATTATATAGTTTGAAACCAAGTTCCCCAAAGAACTGTCTTCACATTACTTTCCATCTTTCTCCTTCATCTGCACACTGTGCCCATCATTTGGGATGGTGGTCTGTATCTCACCACTTATGGAGGTCCAGCTGGTAACATGTTTGGACAAGTGTATTCATAACACTGTCTTCTCTGAGGCAAGTCTTGTTCTTGTTCAGTTTAACATTGAGCATAATTTTGCTGTTTGATTTGGCCTTTCTTTAAGTGGCACTCCTCTTGGATTGTTTCTTCATTATGTTTTCATTATTTGTTGTTTTATTGTTAACTAGCGAAAAGCGTAAAGTAAAAGCGGGAGTAAAATTCCCCTGCATGGGAGGTTGATGCGCATAGGGAGATGATGCGCATGGGGGGATGTTGCACATAGGGGGACTGATGCGCATAGGGGGGATGATGCGCATAGGGGGATGATGTGCATGGAGTGAATGAACATAGGGGATGTTGAGTATGGGGGTTGATGTGCTTGGGGGTGGATGCACAGTGGGAGGATGGCCATTGTGGGAGTAAAACTGAAAGAATATTTGTAAAGTTTGGGTTTATAAGTGAAAAACATACAAAGTAGTAAATCTTTTTTAAGTAACTATTCTTTGATTATGGCTGTAAACCTAAAGACATTTTCCTAGGAGTAAGACACATTGAACATAATAGGGCTTACTTTTGAGCAGCCATGATTAGGATTATGCTCTAAATGTAACATACAACAAGCAGGCCTCTGTCAGTCTTGAAAGACTATGGTATTGTGCTCAGCGCTGCATAAGCTGCATGAGAAGCACGAAAGCCTGGGTTAGATTGTTATGGAGGATAGGCTGTTACCCAAGCAGCAAATCCCCCCTCTCCACGCCACTGAATTAGTCCAGTGGAAAGTCAGAGCCAGTACGATTGGATCCAGCTGGCGTCGCAGAGCTGGCTAAGGACAGGAGCTCACCCTGTCCTGTGGGGCCGACCCGGGTCTCAAACCCTGGCCTGTTGATTAACAGGCACAGTGTTTTAACCACTTGCGCCACCCACGATTTCAGAAATCCGTATGTTGTGCTTTTGTCATAGAAAATGAACCTAAATGCATTTAATAGGTCAAGTAACTATTCTTAACTCTAACAATGTAATTTTTATAAAACTTCCTTATAAACTACATTAACAGCTTGTTGTTCATTTTTAAAAAAAAATTGTTACATTTTTAGTGGTGCTTACTCTGGAACATGCAACATATAACTGACCATGTGAAAAACATTCCTCTCTTCGATCTGTCCCAGCTTCCTTCAGTGTTTGGCCTTGTGACTAGTTGATGGTCATAGCAAAAGAGACTTTCACAGGAAATTGTAGACATTTAAACTCAACGGGATAATCTGATGAAATAAGTAGAATAAGTGAAAACTGATTTGCCTTCGCTACATCCAGTTATGATAAAAGCTTCAGTGACATTTTTGTGAAGTACTCTTATTCTCAGTCTAATTCCATTGCAAAGTTTGGGTGGTTTCAAATTTCTTAAGAGCATTATTGGCACCCCTGCTTTCAGCTGAAGTGTATGTGTAGGTGAGCTCAGGGGATTCAGTGAATTTAAAAATTCCACAGGATAGTGTACTGTGTCTTCCATATTTGGATCTGTATCCACTGATATGTATATCATGTGATCTCCAGGAAGTTTGTTTAGCAGAACATTATTGATTTCATTAACTTTTTTCATTTTTTGGCGCTAATATGGCATGTTCTCTTAGCCAGGAAAGAGGCTAGCAAACATACCCAGATACAGTTTTTAGATCCAAGAATGATGTAGGTCCACGTACTTCATGAAGTAAAAGATGGAGATAATAACATTCTGCATTATTTGGGTGTGCTGTGTATACTCGTCCTATGGTATGATTTTTTTAACTCCACTATGGCCTGGAACCTCTGCACCTTTTCTTCTCTTCTGAAATTTGTTGTTTATAAAGATGTAATAAACAGGAACTTCACAATATAAGAGTTGTCGAGCAAAACTATCTGTTGTGCAAAGTTCAAAGAATGTCATCAATATAGTCTTAGGAGGATTAGTAACTCTCTCAAGAACATTTTCCTGTGTAAAATATACTCGTCCATTTTCAAGGTGCACACTAAGATGCATTACTGGTGGGAATCTCTCATGTAGAGGAAAACAAAAAATCCGCCATGAGGCTTGTGAGCTGTTAATATAATGTCCATTTTCATACTTTTTAACTTCATCATGTGTCTCCAAGCTGCTCCAAGTGATCCAAGTGTGAATGCATTTTGTAATGTATTTTATTGACTTGACAGAATTACACACTTCTGCATTGATATGTGCCTTAAACGTGCGAGATAACACTTGAGTTGTAAAGTACTACCCAACAATTATCCAACTGGATGCCTTTGATATGAACAGTGAAACCACCGCCTTCAGGAGATTGCTTTTGGTATTGGGGTTACCCATCATCTGCACACTGTGTTTCTTTGGTGAAATTTTTGGGATATTGTTTGCTGCAAGTTCCATTAGTCATAAAAGGTGATCTTCTGTTTAAATGTCCACATGGCCCATGAATCATGTTGCTTTTTACGATTTCATATAATTCAGGATCTACTTCTGGATCTGGGATTTCTGCTCTTATAACATCATCAGTTTTGTTTGGTGTAATATGCTCTTCTAACCAAAGCAAAATATGAATGTGTGGTAAACCCCTCTTTTGCCACTCAACAGGATACATATAACATCTACATTTTCTAAATATACATTCTCTTATGAGAAGAGACATCATTGCCTTTACTGTAAACCAAAATACACGTGCAATCAGATCATGACGATGTTGTGGTTGCTGGCCTTCATATAGATGCTCTTTTATTTCAGTGAAATGAGGATTGTAAGTGAATGTGATAAAGAGATCGGGTTTCCCATAGTGACATATGTATGTCATAGCATTTTGAGTGCATATCATGGTCCTCCTGTGAAGCTAGAAGGTAGTATGACCATTTTGCCAAGGTCAGATGCTTGTTCTTCTCCACTGTTGATAGCATCTTGCAAATGTATATAGTTTTCCACTCTTAATTTTGACTGATTTCGTCTTATGAAACTGAGCCTCTCTGATTCAATTTTGGCATACATATCAACTAAGTATTGATTTAAAAGGCCCCTGAAGCGTAGAATGTGATTTTGTTCACCATCCCTCTCCCTGAGACAGTAACTATAAAAGTGGACAGCAGACATAGTCTTCTTTGCATGTCCTTGGTTTTTTGGATCATGTTGTGGAATATTGATGGAATATGCATCTTCACCATAGCAAAACATTAATGGGTACTGTAGGGCATCATATGAATGGTGTGTCTCATGGATTCTAATTAGTTTCTCATCTGTACTTTGTATTATAAAATGTCTTGGCTCAAATGCTTGTCCTACAATGACTATTGCAACATTGTTAGCAGAAGGGGCATTGAACCAACCTCTATGTTCATTAGAAGGCCTTTTGTCTGCATTTATTACAACATTGAAGTCATCTCCATTAGGGAATCTTTCTATAGCTGCTTTGAAGTCTCTAATGCAGTGATTTTCAACCTTTTTCATTCCATGGCACGCTCAACAAGGCACTGAAATTGTCAAGGCCGAAATGTTTTTGTCATTGAAATGTTTTGTGTGTGAATGAGTGACTTTTCATTTTTATATAATGGTATATAGAAGAAGATAAAGATAATTGATTTTATTGTTTTACATAGACTGTAGGCCACTTTTGGTGGTTCTTTAAAATATGTAGAAAGGTGGCCTATATAACACTTTTGTGTTCTTTTTAAACAGACCTTTTCTCTCTGTTTCATTTGCTTATAGACAAAACCTGTTGCATTTGCAGTCCGGACGAATGTTAGCTACAGTGCAGCTCATGATGATGATGTACCCGTTCCGGGCATGGCTATCTCATTTGAAGCTAAAGATTTCCTGCATGTTAAAGAGGTATGTTTACATGAAACTGTAGCAGTTAAGGCCACATTTGGAATTCAGTCTTGTACATATTTATACACTTTTCAGTAAATATTATAGAACTGATCTTACAGCCTCTTTCTTTATACAGTTGGATTTCAGTATCCATGTGGGACTGGTTCCGGGACTCCTTGCCAAAACCCACAGATAAGCTAATCTGTGAGTTGGTCTATTAATACCGCCAGACATGACCAGAGATGTCTAAAGTGTTCCGATGCCTGCAGGGATTGCATGTGACCTCTGCAAGCCTCAGAAAGACTTCTGGATGTTGGAAAATACCTCTGCTCATGTCCAGCCTTTCACAATGAGTTCAGAATCAATAGCAAGTTAAATCTGCAGGTCCTACATCCATAGGTTAGGACAGTGATTTTCAACCTTTTTCATCTCACGGCACACTTAACATTGTCATTTTCATCCTACAAAATGAAACTATATTAACAAACTATATGTGAACAAACTAAAATGTGAATTTAAAATATAGCTTGACGGCCCTGTGCTTATGAGGTGAGTGGATGAACAGGTGAAAGAAGTGTACGCTGTACTACTGTTACTACTAAAGTTACTACTGTTACTACTAAAGTTACTACTGTATCTCCAAAAATGCAACTTTTTTCATCCTCAGTTATTAAATATGTAATAGCTGTAACATACAGTACATACATTCCCCTCTTCTCAGTAAGATGCCAAATAATTGCTGCTATAAAGCTCATGGATTCAAGCAAGCTGATGTGTATGTTCTCTGGATATGTTGTTATTTTGATAAAGTTAGATAAAATAGAAATGTCAGTATTGTGGGACAAGTGAAAGTTGATAATGTGTGTTGAGGCTTCTTGCTAGTCTCATTTTCTGCACACTTGTCCCTTTGCATTAAGCAGCCTTGACTATTTGCTTCTCTTGTTTTGTTTTGTTGCATATACAGTAAAAATGCATTGTGTAACTCAGCTCCACTGTGAATGAGCGTGCTTTTCCTTCAGCTGTGCTAACAAACACATAGTGATTAAAATAACTTAGGTTAGAATCATAAAGACACTCTGCTGGGAGTAAGACCCTTTGAACACAGTGGGGCTTACTTTGAGTAGACATGGTTAGGATTGTGCTCTTAGCTATGCATTTTAAATCACCTGAATTCTTTTTTAGATTGACTGGATTTATACTGAGAAGGCTAAACTATTTTAAGAAGATTTTTCTTATCCATTACACAATATTCTAGTGGTACAGTGAAGCTTAAGTAGGAAAGAAATTTAGCAGGGACCGTGGCTGCAATCCTAAAGACACTTTCCTGAGAGTAAGACCCATTGTACACAATGGGATTTACTTTTGAGTAGACATGGTTAGGATCGTGCTCTGTGGCTGCAATCCTAAGAGCATTTTCCTAGGAATAAGCCCCACTGAATTCAAAGGAAC
Organism: Cryptoblepharus egeriae; assembly: GCA_030015325.1. Lineage (NCBI taxonomy): Eukaryota > Metazoa > Chordata > Lepidosauria > Squamata > Scincidae > Cryptoblepharus > Cryptoblepharus egeriae. The sequence goes on along the minus strand of JAREYC010000004.1, from coordinate 19,761,845 downwards.
TTGCTTCTGAGCAGACACAAAATAGGATTGTACTGTGAAAGTGTTAATTCAGCCTATATCCATGTCTGCAGTGGTAAAAGAAGTGTAGCAAATAATTATATTTTTCTTTTACCTATTCAGATAAGAAATAAGTAAGAAATTATGCTGCTTATGAATAAATTTAACATGCTTATGAAATATGTAGTTATAAGGGAATAATTTAACTGCAAATAGTACATTGTATGCATAGACATCTTTCCAGGAACATGAATAATTCACCATATATCTTATAAGTAGAGAATTTAAATGCAAATGGTGCATTGTGTGTACATAAGTCTTTTCTGCAGCATTAACAAATCACAATATATTTATACAGTGATGTATGTGAAACAAAATGTGATATATAACAGTACTTCCCTCACTCCTACAAGGGAACTGAGAGCACTGCAAGTTGTTGTTGAGGAGAGAGGAAGGCAGCAAAAAGAGCCCCAGGATTGCACTGCTGTCAGGGATGGGAAGAGGTTTTTTACATACCTGCAGCTATTGGGGGGGTTTCTAATCTTATACTTCAGGTATTTATTGGGATTGTGGCATGAAAAAGGTTGATAACCACTGGTTTGGATATCAACCTACCTAGGTGGGCATTCTAATGGCTGCAGGACTTCAGTTGGTATCTGACTTCATCAATCCCTGATACCATCCTTGGTTGTGCCACTTTAGGTGGACTTTCTTGCCTTAAAGGTAAACTTGGTAAACCTAGATTCAACCTGTGTCCCATTTATGGAATATATTCTTCAACTGTTTCTACATGCATAGTCTTACTAATTTTAAATAAGGGCTAAATGCTAAAATCTACATACTGTATATAATACAAAACTGATCAATGGCCAGCCAAAACTGCAAGGCCTAGAAGCGTGAAATTTGGGGAGGGTGTTTCTTCCTTGATGGAAGCACCCACTAAGAACCAGTTTTCTGAAATTCTAATGGGAAGGGGGTGAAAAGGGGCACAATATGCTTTCCTCCCTATACTTTCCATTGAGAATCCCTGACTGATCACTGCCCTGTCTCAACCCCTGGACATAGAAGTGTGAAATTTGGGGAGGGTGTTCTTTCTGTGACAAACAACACCCAATAGGAACCAGTTTAACCCTTAAGGGGCTGAAAAGGGGTGCAATGTGTTTTGTCCTATACTTAACATTGAAAGCTGATCAACATCTAGCCAGTTTGGTGCCTGATGCACTAGGAGGGAGGGTGCTCTGGGGGATGGTGCGCATGAGGGATGTTGTGCAGGGGGTGATGTGCATGGGGGTTTTGCGCATCGAGGATGATGAGCTTGGCCGGTTGATGTGCAGGGGGGATGATGCACAATAGGGGTGCTGCGCATAGGCATTTGGTGTGCATGGAGGGATGTTGCGCATGGGAGGGTGATGCGCATGGGAAGATGAGGCGCATGGGAGGGCACTGCACATGAGGGGATGATGCACATAAGGGTGTTGCGCATGGGATGGTGGTGTGCATGGGGGTTTGGTGCCTTTGGGGGTTTGGTGTGCATGGGGGTGATGCAGATGGTGGATGTTGTGCAGTGGGGCAGATGATGCACAATGGGAGCTTGATGTGCAATGAGGGGATGTTGCACATAGAGGGATGTTGCACATTCGGGATTGATGCAGATGGGAGGATGTTGCACAGTGGGGCAGATGATGCACAATGGGGGCTTGATGCACAATGAGGGGATGTTGCACATGGTGGGATGTTGTACATTTGGGGTTGATGCACATGGGGGATGTTGCACATTTGGGGTTGTTGCGCATGGAGATGCACATTCGGGGATGCGCGTGAGGGACAATGCTCATGGGGATGATGTGCAATTTGGATATGGGACACAGGGTGGATGGTGCACAGGGGTTATTTTACTCTCGCAATGCGGGCACATTTCGCTAGTCCTATTATAAATGTTAGGGTACTGCCTCCTTGTTTGTGTTCATAGATACATAAATTTTAAAAGCTGGATATACAGCTTGAATTATCATGTCAATAAATTTCATGCCAGTGCTATGCAAATTTTTGCAAAAAAAGGCCTTCCTGACATTTAAATATATGTATCTGTTTATTTCTTTAGAAATTTAACAATGACTGGTGGATAGGACGTTTGGTAAAAGAAGGATGTGAAATAGGATTCATACCCAGTCCAGTCAAATTAGAAAACATGAGGCTGCAGCATGAACAGAAGACTAAGCAAGGAAAATTTTACTCCAGGTAATAAAATAAAGAAATTTTCCTTTTTAAAATATTTAGGGAAAGTTTAAGTTATATGTAAACTTGTCTTTACGGTTCTGATCAGAGAGAAAAAATAGTTGATGGTCTGGGATTTCAGAAGTTGCTTATGCTGCAATCCTAAACACACTTTCTTGGGAGTTTCTTGAACACAGTGGGGCTTCCTTTTGAGTAGACATGGTTAGGATTGTGTTCTAAATTACTTCTTCCAAGTAAGTGTTTTATATTGATGCCATAGTTTAATTGAAGGGACTTAAAATGCCTGAGAATGTTGCTCTCGTATGGATCAAACCTCCTGAACCTTCATTACATATTTGTTAAATAAATGCTGTTAGTTACAGACATAGTGCTAATAGCTTTAATGTGAAAGTTGCAATTCATTTTTACTCAGTTTATAATATAAAATTGTTGTGTTCTTTCTTCTGATTGTATTTCTTTGATGCAGTATTTCTACTGTAAGATTGTGGTAGAGGAAGAACGAGAGTGGGCTTCAGCCTTGGGGTAACATGTACCTAATTCAGGCTGCAATCCTATTCCAACATACTTGGGAGTAAGCCCCATTGACTATAATGGGACTTTCTTCTGAGTAGATATGTCTAGAATTGAGCTCTCACTGTTAAAACAGTGACAAAATTGGAAAGTGACCTAGGAGAGGTTATTACCTTCAATGTTGCTTTCCTTTCTTTGTTGTTTGGATTATCCTCCTTACAGATTTGAACTCTGCAAGACTGCAAAAAGGGCTACTCCTTTAAGCTATATATAAGATCTGATGAAGGTCTGATTAGAAGGTCTGATAACCTAGTCTCTTCCTCTGGGAAATTGCTTACCACCCATATATTAGACTACATAGAACTTGAAGGGGGACATATATTTTCATAGCAGAACCAAATTTCCTGCTTTAGATGTCTCTCAATTAATAGGGTGACATTCCTTTTTCATGGCAATTCTAAAGATGCTAAGCAGGAAGGTGCTTGCTCCTGCCCTCAAGGTATATGCAAAGAGAGGTAAACATCTCCTCCCACGGGAAAAGAGGCAGGATAACCTTAGTTGATCTCCTAGAAGGTTCCAGAAAACTGCACATGTGCAACGCAATCTATTTGCTGAGTTCTTGAAAATTATAAAAAGTAATATAAAAATTAAAGTTAACTGTCTTTTTTATTATGACTATTCATTTAAAAGTCATATTTGTGAACATTAGCCATCTTAAAGGCTTTCCATATTCGATTTTAGATTGTCCTATACAATCTTGCCATGTCCAGATGCTTAATGTATTTTCTGCAATGTACAACTAGATTCATTTAAAGAAAATTTCTTGCAGAACGAATGTAAAATATGTGCTAGTTTTAAGAGTTAATAATTATTTACTTTAATTTAGTAAATCTGGAGGAAATTCATCATCCAGTTTGGGTGACGTAGTACCTAGTTCCAGAAAGTCTACACCTCCATCATCTGGTAAGTACGTCATTGCCCATTTCCTAATTAGTGTCTTCCTGTATGTTACAGTTTTCAGTCAAGCGAGAAACGTCCCTTTCAAAGAAGCAAAACAACATCACCACCTTTGTGATTCATTCGCAGGTTCAGGCTCCAGATAATTTTAGTAAGATTCATTCATGTTTGCTAGAACCGAATGAGAGGTTGGACATATATTAAAGTACTTTGTGCTAATTCACACGGTTGTTGAAGTTTGTGTGTACTGATTTTAAGCCAGGGCCTTAGTATCATTCTTCAGATGAGAGTTAGTGTCAGCACATCAAGTAAGCAGGAATGTCTCATGTATTTAGGCAATTTTGCAAGTCAGACATACTGTGGTACCTTGAAAGACGAGTGACCCGAATTGCCAGCAACTTGTAAGATGAGCAAAAATTCAAGCTGTGCCTTGAATAATGCGCAAGGCATTGCTGGCAATCCAGATCAAAATGCTGGGTCATCTCGGCACATTCACACTTAGGCAGCCTGGCATTTTAATTCAGCCCCCCCAAAATGCATAGAAGCAGGGCGACCGATGCCCGGTCCTGCAGCCTCGCAATCGCAGGTTTGCAGCACCAGGTGGTGGATGCTGCTTCTCCTCCAAGCCTCCCTGGTAGCCTACCTATCGGGGGGGGGGCTGTGGAAGAAGGCAGCAATCCCTCCACCAGCCCCTAAATCAACTTCATCATGGCGAGGTTGCTGGAAGGGGTGGCGGGTGCTTCTTTCCCCCAGCTGCTTCCCCCTTTGCCTGCCTCAGCCACCTTGCCATGGCAAAGTCACTTGAGCAGGGCGTGGATGGGCCTTCCCTCTCCTGCAGTCTCCTGAAACTGATAGTTGCAGGACGTGGCAGGGTAAGGAGAGATTGCCCTCACCAGCAGCTAGGGGCCCAGACGATTCCTTCTGCAACCCTTCAGATGGTTCCAGAACAAATCGTCTGAGTTCCCATTGTTATCACTGGGAACACTCACTTTGTATAGTGAGCACTTTGAATTCCGAGTATGTTTCCAGAACGGATTATGCTCATAATTCAAGGTTCCACTGTGGCTGTCTACAGCGTATCCATGCCAGCAGCAGTCACTGAAATGTTTACAGTTCAATCCAGTCCAGCTCAGTGCGCCTGTGCTGTATCCAGTGCAAGATTGGGCTGCTGTTACACCAACCTGAGACAAGGGGAAACTTTTCCCTTTACCATGGAAAGCAGAGCAGCAGCCCCATTTACTTGGTTATGCACCACGAATTTTAGTGGCATAAATCTAAGCAGCCCAGATCTGGTGTGGGCTGCCTGGGAACAGGGCTTGAAACCGCACAAATTTGTTTTTGTTTTATTTGTTTGTTTTGTATTCCGCCTTTCTCCCTGAAGGGCATCCAAGGACACAAATATCACACCCTGCCCTCCTGCCCACCGCCAGCTGTTCCCCCTCCTCAGACACTTCTTGCCTACCACCTTCCTCCTATCCCCCAACCTCTTAGCTAGTACAACTTGATGTTTCTTTGCTTCCCACAGCAACACTTTTGTGACATACTTGGGTCGGCACAAGTGATTTGCACTGCCCTGGTAGGGTTTTGGATCATGTTCTGTTTGTTAGGTATTTTATCCACGTCTCAATGAAAGTCCTCAATATCTTGCCACTATGTCTTAAATTTAGAATATCCAAAAAGTTCTGCTGGGTCAAAGGCCCAGTTTGTTCAGCACCCTGTTCTCATGGTGGCTTAACATGGTGTGAAATTCTCAAGAAGAAAAAAACATACTCCTTTTCCATCTTTGCTCCTCTGCAATTACTGTTCAGAAAACTACTGCTGCTCAATCTGGATATACCACAAAGCCATAATAACTACTAACCATTAATAGATCTCTATGAATAGAGCTCCATGAATTTGCCTAAACTTCAAAAGCCTTCCAAGCTAGTTGCCATCACTACCTCTTATGGCAACAAATTCTCCAGTCTAATAATGATTGTCCTTTTTAAATCACCTGTCCATGGGTTTTATTGGATGAATTCTGACTTTAGTATTAGAGAGAAGAATAAAAACAATCCATAATTCTTGATAATGCCATATCCACAACTTTTTCCCCCCATCCCAAAATGTTTCAACCATTGTGACCTTTCTTAATAAGGGCTTTTTACTGTTCCTAATAAGGGCTTTTCCTTTCCACTGTTCTTTTCTTAATAAGGCCTTTTCACTTCATAATTTTGGTTGCCATATTTTATATTTCTCTGAGCTCTACAATACACGATGTATTGCAACTATACTTCATATTTCAGTTGTGGCTTGTCTTAGAGATTTGTACAGGTAAATATAATCTTAGTAATCTTGTTTTTAGTCTGTTTCCTAATGATGTCTAGTATAGAGTTTTGGTTTCTTCATTGCTCTACACTGGGTTGGCATTTCCATTGAGCTATCCTCCATGACTCTAGGATGTAGTTAGAAGTTGTTGTTTTTCTGGCTTTGTAATGTATAATGAGTCACTATCACAGGTGGGCTGAAGCCGGTTCTCACCAGATCTGTAGAACCGGTTGTTAATTTGGGGCTGACATTAGCGAACCAGTTGTTAAAAGGGGGCCGTCATCTTTGAATTGCATGCAGGTGTGTTTGAATTTCTCTTAAAGGGTCTCTGGGTCTGTCTTCCCAGAGGGGAAGCTCCACTCCCTCCTCCCCTTCTGAACCTCCCTCCCCTTCTGAGTGTTGCGAGAATGAGCTCCTCCAGGCCTTTTGGTTGGGGCCATGCCTGCCTGCCTTCCTGCCTCCCCAGGTGCCTTTGCAGCCCAGTACTAGGCATGGAGAACTACTCAGTACTACCCAGTACTACTCAGGAGTAAGCCACATGGTATAGTAAAGGACTGCAGCCTGTGGCCACAATCCTAGCCACACTTTCCTGGGAGCAATTCCCATTGACTATCATGGGATTTTCTTCTGAGTAGCATAGGATTAGGATTTGAGGCTACTTTCCCATCCACACTTTCCTGAGAGTAAGCCCACTGACTATAATGGAACTTATTTCTGAGGAGATTGGCAGAGGATTGGATCTCTCCGTCCAGCCCTGTTCCTCCAGCATGTCTACTTTCCTGAGAGTAAGCCCACTGTCTATAATGGGACTTTCTACTGAGTAGAAATGGTTAGGACTGGGCTCTGAGGCTGCAATCCTATCCACACTTACATGGGAGTAAGCCCCACTGACTAGAATGAGACTTACTTCTAAGTAAGCCTGCATAGGATTGGACTGTAAGGCTAAAATCCTGACCACACAGTTTTGGGAGTAAGCCCCATTGACTTGAATGGTACTTACTTCTGAGTAGACACGGTTAGGATTGGGCTCAGGCTGCAATCCTATCCACACTGTAGTCCTTTTGCCCCCCCCCCCCAAGAGATCTCCCCACCTCATCCTGCCCCTCTGACAAATCTCTCCACCTGAGATTGTGGGGAGGCAGTATGGGGGGCACCTGAAGAAATAGCCCCAATTCCCATCCTGCCCCCCAGGAGCCCAGTCCACTGCCTACTCTGAAGTAAATCCTATTAAAGTCAGCAGGTTTTACTCCCCTGTGAGGATAGGAGTGTAGCCTCAAAGCCCAATCATCTGTCTGCTCAGAAGTAAGTTCCATTATAATAGTGAAGCTTACTCCCTGGAAAGAAGCTGGTTTCTAAGAGTTTGTAATCCTATGCCTGACTACTCAAAAGTTAATCCCATTTCAATCTATAAAGCTTACTCCCAGAAAAGTGTGCAGAGGAGTGCAACATTAGAGCCCAATCCTATTCTTGGCTACTCAGAAGTAAGTCCCATTAGAGTCTGTGGCGCTTACTCTCAGGAAAGTGAATAGGATTGCAGCCAAAGGCTGGTTACTAAGAGCTCAGTCCTTTGCTTGGCTACTCAGAAGTCCTATTATATTCAATGGAGCTTACTTACAGGATTAATCCTGTGTGGACAGGATTGTAGGCTTAAGTAGTGGCTTAGAGGCAAACCTCAGCCTGCAGAGGGGACACCACAGACTCTGGTCCTAAACTGTAGATCAGTGTTTCTCAACCAGTGGTATGAGCACCACTTGTGGAACCTGTGGTAGTGTCTGCTGTATTAGGCACCTGGATGCAAGTGTCATATGTGCTCCCTGAGGCAGCTGGTGGGCTGCTGTGTGATTCAGGAAGCTGGACTAGATGGGTCTCTGGTGTGATCCAGTGGAGGCTTTTCTTATGCTTTTATGTTCTTATTTTTGGCACACATTCCCCCTGAGAGCATAACAAAGTGTAATGCATAGGAATAAATTATACTGAACTCAGGGGTTTAATACTGATTGATGCGGTCACAAGTGATACAATTTTTTTGGTAAAACTAAGGGTTTTTGGTAAACTAAGGTGGCGTGCCTTCCCCCTCCCCGCCCCCTGACCCAGCCTGGCCCTGCCCACTTCCAGAGAACCAGTTGTTGGGGCAGGCTGGGCCCATAACTGGTCACTATGTGCACAACCTTTTTTGTGGAAAAGTAAGATACTCATTAAAAATTAGGTGAAAAGGCCATCATGGTATATTATCAGTGTCGACAGAAAAGACACTGTTGGCACAATTCATTTTGTTCAAATCTTGAAATACCCAGGTCATAAAATGGTTTTCTTAATCCACGGTTGGTCAGATTAATTTTATATAAGCAGAAATAGAAATATTGTGGTTCTTGTGCTAAATTCTACAAATGTTGACTGTGGTTTGTTTGCAGGTTCAAATCTGCTAACCAAGCAAAGTTTTGTTAGGCATGGAAGTTTCCAAAAAGGAATTTTAGGCATCTCCTAAGCCAGCCAGCTTGCGTAGGGGAAGGTTGCTTTGAAAAACCAAGTTTGGCTTTTCCCCTAAAATCCTGTGGGACCCAAGGCAAACACCATGTTTATTAATTATTCTATTTATATCTCACCTTTCTCCCACAAAAAGGGGACTAAAGACAATTAGCAATGCAGCATAAATACAATAAAATACAATAAAAATTTAAGAACATGTAACACAATACAACAAATTAATAAAATTATTATAATTTATCATCTATGATGTAGAAATCATTTGGAAAGGCTACTTAGGGCACAATCCAGAGTAAGAGCACTGAGGAGTGCCCTAGCTGGGCTGCCCCAACTATTCTGTACCCAGAACAGAAAGTTAAGCTGCATCCAGAGAATCAGGAAGCCTGGGCTGCTCTAACTGCTCCAGATCAGTGTTCAGTAGGCACCAAGTCAGTGACAGCTGGGGAGGGCTTGCTCCCAATGAGACCCCCCAGATCACACTGAACAAGGAACAGTTGTCGTGCCTGCCTTATAAGGAAGCCCAGCAATTCCTGACAACCAGTTACAGTTGCAGTTCCTCTGCTGGAGGGTGGATGCTTGGAATTGCCTGCTGTTTCCCCAGGTTAGTACCATAGTTGTACCCCAGGCCCGACCGTAGTTGTGCCATATCCTGAGGTTGAGAGGCAGGGGTTGCAGCTAGGCTGGCAAAGAACTCAGATTTTTGGTCAACACTGCCATTCTTAAACTTGCCTTATCATGGACCCCTATAGGTCTACTCATTACTATACGTGCTCCTGAGGTGGTATAACTCTGAGGAGCTGGCAGAGGGCATTTCTGCCTTGGAAATAGGCTCTGGCCTGTGTAACTGCTCTGTAACTGCTCTGCCTAGGCAGTGCTAAACATGCCCTCAACATGCCTCTCTTGAGTTGCCTAGGCTGCCCCGGTTAGGGCAGAGCAGGTCCACCTCTCTTGAGGCACCCTATGTTGCCTTGCTCTGCCCAATCTTGCAGTTGCTCCACCCTAGCGATAGATAGGGCAACCCAAGTGCTACTCTGGATTGAGCTGCCACCTGTTCAGCCCAATGACTGGTCATGATAAAGTGCTTTCAGGACCTCCAGTAAGATTTTACTGGAGAAAAGCAAACAAGCAGGCTTATCAAAGAACTTGGGCACTTGTTAAAATACTGTAGATAGATGTAGATAGATTAAAGTCTTCAGCTGCTGAATTCATAAAAAATATAGCAGATGATTACAACACTTAAAAAATATTCTCCTAACATGAACGCTTACTGATCTTGAATTGTATTCACTCCTGGCATTCACTTTCCAAAGTCCATTACACTTTTCCAAATCTCTAGGAGACAGGTGGCTCTGGTCATATATAGATGGCTCTTTCACTCCACACACCAGCCTTGGACTTGCCAAGCAATCTGTGCTAAGGTCATTGTGTCGGTTGTTTACAACCACCTGACCATCCCTGCTTGTTAACCAAATAGACTTGAATACAATGAGGTAGAATCTACTCCTCCTCTGAACCTATAGGATGAAGATTGTCAGTCCAGAAAATGGCCTGTCTGCTTGGCCATGCAGTCTTTCTGTAATAATCTGAGCATGTTCAGTAAATCCTTTTTCCTGCTGAATCTTCCATTAGATCTTACCTTAAGTGAAACAGTGGGGAAAAATTGGGGAGCAAACGAGTCCCTCATCACAGAAGTAAACCTCAAAACGTTTCAGGACTCTCTGTCCATTTGCCAGTATGTGAATACAATCCCCCCAAATCGGGATTGTCTCTGTTTTTAGGACATATGGCAACCCTAGCTGTAAGGCACTTCTGCTCCTGGGAAGGGTTAGGCTAGTGCACAGACATGTACTTGCCTCCCTACATCACCACAGGAATAGGAGGACTATTGAGTTGTGCCAGACTAGGTTTGGGATGCACCTGAAGTGACATCATTAAGCAGATGATATCCAGAAATAGGCACTTTGTTCTCACATAGAGACTAATTTGCAAGTGATAGAAGAGAAATATCTATCCAACTTTCCAGCACAGGTGTCGCTGAAGTGCAGCCCTGAAGTAAAGGAGCAAACCCTCCTTTTCTCTTTGGAATGCCTCCCTGACTATCCCTTACCACAGGAAGGAACATACTTCATTGGTACAGGTGCTTCTGCACTGGGAAGATGGATAGTATTTCAAGAATGCTTAGCAGACGTTTGATTGAATTCTTCTGTTTGTAGCCAAACAGGTATAACTTATATACAAAGAATGTAAAATTTGCTGTTGTACATTTTTGCTGGACAAAAATTTTGTTTGGAGTAAAGAAAGGAAGGAGCCTTCTAGCATTAGGTTTTTCATTTTCAACCCAAACCTTCTAATGCAGGTCATATTTTAATAAAGCCTTTGTAGTAAGACATCTGTGTGCTCTACAAATCACTTTTCCACCCTTCTCCAACTTTTTGTAAGATATCTCTGATTTCCAAACATGTGGTTTCACATGATATGAATGCCTTTTTCTGCTTTGCACTTTTTACTTGCATAGAAATAAACTTCCTTTCCCACTCCTCAGTCCAATAGCTCCCTTCATTCTCCCTTTAAGCAGAACAGTATACTTTAAAGTTTGGTGGGTTTCTAGGTCAAGAACCATTACCTTCTGCTAACAGAAGTTTCTTCTGTGCACACAAGAGAGGGTTACAATTCAATCCTGCAGTCTCCTGTATATGGAACTGATTTCCTGCATGTTTAAAATGTTAAACCATTTGATTTTATTGCTGTTAACATTAACTGTTTATTAAAGTTGGAAGTAAAATGTTGGTCCTAATCTTCATATTACGTTTTCCTGAAGCAAGAATAGCGGGTCTCTTGCTGGAATAGCTGGAATAGGTTGCTGGAATAGCTTCCAGCAAGAATAGCTGGTCTCAAGTCGACTTTTGGTTCCAACCCTAACCCTCAAGTTCCTTATGCTCAATTGTCCTTAACTTCAACTGCTGTTCCTGTGACCCAGTTGTAAGACTTCAATGGCCTTATTAGAAGGTTCAGATAGAATCAGCAAGCCCCAAGACAGTGCTTCTGCTATCTAGGGATAAGTGTGTGTAATATGCATGCTTCTTTGAGGTTAATTAATCTAGACTGCTTGGATTTCAAAGTTTCCTAGGGCAAAGACTACTCACTGGGTTGTTTAAGTTGGCCGCCAGTAGTTTTTTTCTGCATTTGCAAATTAATGTACATCTATCCAGCACTTGATTGCAGATTAAGTGTACTGATTTAACCACCAGCCATTTTTCAGTATGTTTGCTACCATATATCTGAGGATAATTTTGTATTTGTGAGTATAAATATATAAAGGTGGCAGAAAGCACAGATAAATCCAAGTTACATCTACTTTAAAATTGTGAATCAATTCTTATGTGTGCACCATATACCTTTTTTAAAAAAAAAATTGATTTTCCCTACAATCCAGTGTAACTACAGGAAGATGTAAGATGCACTTACTCTGCATTGCTCTATGCATTTCCCATAGGTTTCCCATAGGTGGCACCGTAACTACATCAGTGTAAAAGGTCCTGTAGTTACTCTGCATTGTAGCCTTTGTTCTGCTTGGTATTCCTGAGAAGAGATCTTACCTGGGGGAGTGTTTTATGTTTATTGGGGTGTGTGTATGTGTGTGTGTGGGTCCATGTTTCTATTAACCTTTTTCTCCTCTCCCTGCCATCTGATAATTTTACATTGTTTATCTATATATAGCTATAGACTTAGATGCCACTGGCTTAGATGCAGAAGAAATTGATATTCCAGCAAACCACCGTTCCCCTAAACCCAGTGCAAACAATGTCACATCACCCCACTCCAAAGAGAAAAGAATGCCCTTCTTTAAGAAGGTAATGCCTACTTCCAAGCCGCCATCTGTAAACCTGCTCACTTGCACTGCATCGCATTTCTAGTCCTGTTGACTGTCTGCGTCCTTTGACAAGCCAATAACATGCATGCTTTGTTATTCTTTGTTTCTTTTCCATGCTGCTGTAGCTAAGCAGAAGCAGAAATCGGTAAGTTTTACATTAACACAAGCTGTGTATGTTCTGCCACTGGCATCATTAGCATCACCACCTACAAGTATATATAATACAATCATTTTAGAACATTTTAGAACAAGAATGCAACTTGTCCAACCAGTAGCTGATTCAATACTGTGAGAGCAAGCAGGCTAGGTCCTATGAATGATCCAGCCAAACAATGCTTCAGGTACTTATCCTTTTTGATGGAATAATAGGCCGCCAAGGGAATTTCTTTAAACATCCACAGAAGTAAAACTTTGACAAGACCAGATAATGCACCTTTCTAGTGCATGCTTATTCTTTGTCTTTTTTCCTGATTTTTTTTAAACTTGTAATTCAGACTTTTATAATTATAATTCATTTTTTTGTTAACTCTAAACAGATAATTCATCTTTTTCTTTAAAAAGAACCTTCAATTTTTAATTTAGTCAGTATTTAAACTTCTAATCCACTAGGTGCAAAATCTGCAGATGAGCAAGACCAGTGGAAAACTGCAGACTTGTTTTGGCGGTCTACTGTGAGTTTTTTCCTATTGTCATATATAAATTATTTCCCATTGTTCTTGCCTTCTCCATCAGTCAGACTGTAGCAGACTGTCAGACTTGCCAATTAGAAAGCAGAATGCATGGCTATTTTCACAGTCAAAGCTACTTCCCATGCTGGATGGCATAGGTGGTATAGCCTCACTCTGTTAACTCCTTATCTAACAATTACACAATGCAGTTTATTATTTAGCAGTCAGTTACGGAGCAACTGGAGAGTAAACTTAGCTATTTATATTTCTAAGTTTTTTTTCAAAAACATTCTCAAATGTTTTTTTTTTTTTTAAATGTTAGTTGTACATCTGACTAGCAATCTGTACATTTGTATATAAGAAACCAGGAAACATTGTTTTGCCAGTGCAATTAAGCTCAGTAATGCTAGAAATTCCATCATACATGTCCAGGCTTCTTTAAATGCTGATCTGGTTCAATTCTTCTTTTGCATTAAAAAATTCCCTTGCTTTTTTTCCTTCATAGATGTAATAGGTAAAGTGCCTGTTTCGTTTATAGACAACCAGTAAAATAAAAACCAGTTACTGTATTATTATGCTGTTATTTTTAAATCATCAGTACTGTAAACACTTGCATATTTTATCTCAAATACATTTTAGTTCTTTTTACTGGACTCAGATTTTCTTAGTGGTAGGTCAAGTGGCAAAGCTTGTTAATTTTTCTGCTTTTTGTAAGATAGAGAAATCCTAAACTTTCACCAAAATTGCCAAGTAATCAGTGCTGATTCTTGTCATGTGTTGATTTTTACTCTCCTAGTTTGGATAGTTTTGACTCAAAAGCATACCCATCAAATGGCAAAATCTCCCATGCGAGTAACTGGAATGATTATGAAACAGTAATATACAGGTGAAAGTCTCTCATAGCATGTTGTAGTCTTAAAACATTTTGCTACTGGCAGCAATAGTTGATGGAGCTTGAAAAAGCTGAGGTTTGGCACGAAGAGATTTTTATAAGTACTAGTATTCCATCAAACAAGGCAATCTTTGTACCTACTCTAATTTTCAAGTCTTGATGAATCAAAATTTTGACAAGTCTGAAACCATTTCGTAGAGAAGCACAATAAAATATGGATATTTTGCAGAGGTATATTCATCTACCACATGCACGGTGGTTATAATGAGGGGATTATATTAAGGGGTTATTACATAATGCTCTGATAAGATTTACAGTATTTGTGTTTATTTTCATAGCAACAACAATGTAATAATAACTTCCTATTTTCACAACAGAATTATAGGCTACTTAACAAAAAAATGAGATCTTGCCCTGGTAAAATAAATTCAAATGCTTTTGATGCCTACGGCACATGGTTTTCATTATGTTTTCAATTATGTGGTGAATTATTACCAAAAACAAAACCAAAAAGTCCTGACACAAATATGTTTCATGCTTTAGATTGCTTCTTGTATGGCATTTTGTGCTGTTTTCTGTGTTAATGTTTTGTCTTTGTTTTTTTTTAATTCTACTTTATTGCTTTTTCTGTAACTACACTTGGGATATGTTGAGTACTGAAATAATGAACAATGACAGCAATCTGTGATGTTGACTTATGTACTTATACTATGTAGGCCCTTGAAAAATAGATCTTCCAGGTTGGTAGTTTTGAATTTGCAACATTTTGCCCTCTACAAAACAAACAAACCAAAAGCCACTTTAAGTGGTCCTGGTGATGTGTGCTTTTATTTTTATTTTTTTTAAAAGGAAGAATGATGCCATTTTGAAAACCATATTTGCGTGTAATTGTATGGCACATTTTACACATTATGGCCCATTATCTATTCATAAATTTTGCATGATACATCAAGAAGGTAATTAAATTAAATGTAATACCATGTTACATTTAGGTTAGGAGTATTTTAATGGTTAGGAGTATTTTAATGGTAGGTTAGGAGTATGTTAGGAGTATTTTAAAGGAAAAGAACTGCTGTTCTGCATTCTCTTTATGTGGCTCTCTGCAATTGCTAACAAAATTATGTTTATGCATTCATATGCCCAGAGGTGCTTAATACAGATTTAAAAAAAAATATGGGTGTGAATGGAAAATCTCTCATGAGCTGTTAGAATTCACAATAGTGTCATTATGTTTTAGTGAACCAGGACTTAAAAGGAAGATGAAAGATTAAAATTCCTTCTATTTATTTGCCAAAATCTTGCCCTTATCACTTTAATGATATTATTAGATTTTTAGGGTGGCTTTGACTGAAAATGTTTGTGTTTCTGGATATCAGGCTCCAAAGGCAATAGAGCTCTAGGGAGAACAGTACATTAGGCACTCTGAAAGAGTGGTGGACATTTTATATGAATTTAATGATTATCATTATTTCATCTTACACTGGAAGAAAAATTCTAGCTCTCTGGAATTATAGTTTCATTTAAAAATTTCACTGCTTTTCCTTAGGCTGAGAGCTATGCAAGTAAAGATGAAAAAATATATAAGATATTCTCTCAATTGTCAATAATATTCTTTTAGAATTTTTGGGGTATAAAGAACTGATGATAAAAATTTACTACACCTCAGTTTCCCCCTTAGGAATTCTATTACATAAGCAATACATTACATAAGCATATACATTATATGAAGAATTGGAGTTATAGTAAGAATGATATACGAGTATTAAGCATGTCTTCTCTTTCTCAGACAGAGCACATCCCTCCGTATGATGTAGTGCCTTCTATGCGACCAGTAGTTTTAGTGGGGCCTTCCTTAAAAGGATATGAGGTAAGAAAATCTAAACAGCTTGCTTTATTTTCTTGAAAGTAATTTAGATTTTTTTCCCAATGTATATTTTATATAACATTAAGCAATTTTTTAAAAAATGCAATAAATGGACTGCAGCATAAAAGAAACAACACATAGAAATACATAAACAAAAACCAAAAAGGTTGAAAAAAACCTTATGGCTGCAACACTTTCCTGGGAAGTAAATACTATTGAACACAATGGTACTTACTTCTGATATGCTTAGGACTGCACTGTATATAGAGTATCTCCAAAAGCGTAAAAGAAAAGCCAAAAATTAATTATTTAGAACACAGTCCTTACCATGTTTACACAAAAGTAAGCCCCACTGTGTTCAGTGGGTCTTAGTCCCAGGACAGTGTGCTTAGGATTGTAGCCATACTGCCTTAATGCTAATAATCTAAATTTAAATCCCTTCAAAAACTGTATCTTCAATTGTCCTCCTTATAACCAGTCTTCAGATCCAAAACTTATTAGTGTTGTCTCTCTGTATTGGAAAAAACCTGATTGGTTTCCAGTTGTCCCTTTAAAGTAGAAGATAACTATGATCTAAGACATCTGGGGTGTGCAAACTGGCCACTTTAGGGATCTTGGACCTTTAACAATTGTGTAGGATAGAGGATTTCAGCAACTGAGGCTTGTTGCCTGTGAGATGAAGGCTACACCTGCTGAAATTCACTCTTTACAATTGTGAAATGTCCAGGATCCCTAAACTGGCCCAGTTTGCCCATCCCTGTTCAAGGATCATCTGATTTAAAACAAATAGATTTAGGACACAATCCAGAGCAAATTCAGCCTGCTCTGACCTAACTGCACTCTCCTAACTATTCTGTATCCAGAGCAGAAAGTTATGCTGAATCCAGAGAGTCAGGAAGCCTGGGCTGCCCTAACTGCTCCAGAGCATGCTAAGTAATTGACACAAGGGGAAGACTTGCTCCTGAGGAGACACCCCTCAGATCACACTGAACAAGGAACAGCTGTGGTGCCTACAGTGGTGACATGACTCTGCACATCACCTGGTGCGGAAGTCTGTGCGTCATCCCTGGGATGCGCGCCCCCCCTACCTGGACTGTGCAGTCACCAAAGTTGGCGCTTGCGCAGTTGTTTCTGAAGCCAACTGGCTTCAGAAAGAGTACTGCGCAGGCACCATCTCTGACACCTGCGCAGTACTTTTCTGAAGCCTTTTGGCTTCGGGGGAGACTGTGCAGGCGTCGGAGTTGGTGCCTGTGCAGTACTCTTTCTGAAGCCATTTGGCTGCCGCTCCGCCTCCTGAGTGAGGCCGAATGGCTGTGCAGAGGCGCGGACTGTCTCTGCTCTAAGGAAGTCTCCTCTGAAGCTGTTCGGCATGCTCAGTGTGTTTCTGCGCAGTGCACCTCAGATGGCCGTTCAGGCCAGCTCCTCAGACAAGTGGCAGTTTCTGGCTGCTGCTCTGCCTTGGAGCAGGCCTGAATGGGGGTGCTGACGCCCGGGGCCTGCCAAAGGACAGTCAAACTCCTCCGGCACATCACCCCATACGTAGTGCATCACCCAATGCAGCCCACACCAGCCGCACCAGTCTGGTGATGCCACTGGGTGCCTGCCTTATAAGGAGTCCCTGATGAGATGCCAGTACATTCTACAGTGAATACAAGGGGCTTCTTGGAGTGGCCTGCTGTATCCTGAGGTTTGTGGGCAGCCGTAGTTTGTTCCATATCCTAAGGTTGAGAGGCAGGGGTTGCAGCTAGGCTGGCCAAGAACTCAGATCTTTGGTCAACTCTGGCATTCTTACTCAGGCCTTATCATGAACCCCTATGGGTCTACTCATTACTATACCTGCTCCTGAGGTGGTATAACTCTGAGGGCTGGAAGAGGGCATTTCTGCCTTGGAAACAGGCTCTGGATTCAGAGTAACTGCTCTGCCCTAGGCAATGCTAAACATGCCCTCAACTTGCCTCTCCTGAGCTGCTTAGGCTGCCCCAGTTAGGGCAGAGCAGGTCCACCCCTCTTAGGGCACCCTATCTTGCCTTGCTCTGCCCTAAGCCTTTTCCAGAGTAACTGGGCTGGAGCATCTTGCAGTTGCTCCAACCTAGTATTAGATAGGGCAGCCTAAGGGCTCTTATGTGGACAGATTAGTTGCTCTGGATTGAGCTGTTAGGCTACAATCCAGAGAATCTATGGGACCTTTTACACCGACATAGTTATGGTGTCACCTATGGGAAACCTATGGGAAGTGCATAGAGCAATCCAGAATAAGTGCCTCTTATATCTTCCCGTAGTTACTCTGGATTGTAGGGTTTAGATTGTAGGGATTAGAGTAAGATTAAAGGATGGCTGCTTCCCGCACCATGATCTCCTTAGGTATCCCCAGCCAAAGGGTCTCTTTAAAGCAGAAGATCACTTCTGTTTTATAAAAAAAAGGTTTTTGTGCACTGGGATATACTCCTTAAATGACCAAATGAGCTCCTTGGAGAGTGTGAAGCTCCTGCTCACCATAACCCCAGCCTGTTTGGTCACATAAGAATATGTCCCAGCTTCAAGGTGGTTAGTTGCCTTTAAAGGAGATCATCTATTTAAATGGGTTCTTTTGCAGGGGGAGGGGGAGGAGTCCCATTAGGTCATTTAATGTATTTAAAGCATTCTGATTTAAATAGACTTTTTGGCTGTGGTGGGTTCCTTTAAAGCAGAAAAAATAGTTGGCTTAGTATTTGCCAACTAGTTAGCCGCTTCCTACAATAGTTCGGCTGACCAGGTGCACGCAGCTCTAATTCTAAAGCAGCGCTTCCTTAAGGTGCAAGCCAGGCATGGGCAGAGCATCCACTTCTGGGACCTGGCCAGGCTGTGCGCACCTCTAGGGAGAATGAACGTGGAGGTGTGCGCAGCCAGATCCCAGGAGCAGATGCTATGCCCACGCCTGGCTCGCACCTTAAGGAAGCTCTGCTTCAGGATTAGAGCTGCGTCCACCTGTGCAGACAAACTATTGTAGGAAGCGCCTGCCTGGTCGGCCAATACTAAGCTTGCCAACCCAGGGCAGCCACTAACCCCCCCATCCCAAGTGCCCTCTCACCTCTCCATTTTCTGGAGAAGGAGGGTCCAGGATCCTATTTTCCTGGGGCCTTTGGGGAAACCCGAGGTTTGGGCAGCCTGAGTGTTCTGTGCCGAGTGCTCAGATTCCTCTGGCCGTAAGGAGGAAGACTGATCTTAGACTGGAGGAATCTGCACAGGTGCCAGGGAGGGGGTTGCACATGACCTGGGGGTGACACACAGTGCTGAGAATGACGTGCTCACCCTCTGCACCTGATGACACAGACCCCTGCATCAACCCTGTTCATATAGGCCACAGTATACAATAACTCCCTTCAGTACTGACTTAAGCTACTGTTACTGTAAGAAAAAGTATCAATTAACTTTAAGTTAGTGTTAAATATTTTGTTTTTGTTTAAATGTCCTGCTGCATCCACTTCTATACATATTCTTAATCACCTCTCTATTTTAGGTAACAGATATGATGCAAAAAGCATTGTTTGATTTTTTAAAACACAGATTTGAAGGGCGGTAAGTACATAAAATTCTGTAATAATTTAAATAATGTTATGTATGTGATATTACACTTTCACACTTCCCACAAGTGTGACTGAAAAATGTTTTCAAGTCTATTTTCTCCCTTATTACAAACCAGGGGACAGGGCAGGTGCCCCTACTTGATTATTTTCTGACTACCAGGGTTCCAGAAGCGCCTCCCCCCCCCCCATTTCCTCACCGTTTAACTAATTTTTTCATCATGGTTTTTACTGTATAACATATTTTTGGTGCAGTCTTAACCTAGGCCAGCACAACTCATTGGTTTTCCTGTTTCTGTGATGATATAGGAAGGCAAGCGCATGTCTGTGTACTGGTCTAACCCTCCCTGAAGAATGGCATATAAAGGCCTTACAGCAGTTTTGTGACACCCCCAAGTCAGCACGTAACGTATGCTGGGGCTCAGGCCAGCCTAACTGCAGGATAGGATTGCAGCCTTTATTTTATGTAAATGTTTAATGTATACGAATATACTTCTTGTTTCTCTTCTTACAATAATGCTGTTTGAGATTTTTATTAACTATTAACACAAGGAGAGAATAAAATCTTATAGGCAAAGTAGAAACAGATAAATAGGGCTTTTAAAATGTGTTAAATATGATTTCACTTGTGCTTTAGTTCTTGCAGACTGATAATTACAGCATCAAAAATTTTTAAAATCATGTGTTCCATATTTTAATACACTGGAAGATAGTGACCTCTGTTTAAATCTGAATACACCAAAAATGTTTAAAGATAGAAAAGTGCCAAAGTTTGAACTATGACTCCAAAAACCAAAGTAAACATAGATATAATCTGAATTCAACTTTTCAGGCCATTGTGCTAAAGAGTAGCCTCGCAGAACCCCAAGGATTTATGTCATGACTAGCAGAATTAACCTGTTGTTGCAGGACCTATCAGGCACTGAACACCATCAGGAAGTGGGCACCACTGGGCACCACAGTGCAATGGGCAGCAAGCACCAGTGGGCACCACTGGGAAGCATCAGGCACCGGGCATCTCTACTGGTCACCACCAGGCGGTGGGCACCACTGGGTATCAGCAAGCAACAGTGGGCACTGGGCACCCCTACTAGGCACAGTCAGGTCTGACGGTTTTGGCTGGGCGTCAAGCATTCCAGTCAGTCAGTGACTTTTCAATTATATATATATAGATAATGATTACAGGCACAAGTATAAAAGGAAAATATTGCTAAATCTTTGTGCCTTTTAAATATGAAAGCTGTCATCACTTCCTTCCTGAATATTCTTTTCTCTAAGCTAAATATGTCTAGTTTCTTCAGTCTTACTTACAATGCCTTATCATTTAAGCACTTGTCTTTGCTCTTGTTTGAGATCTCTCAAGTTTGTTGATATTCTTCTTGAAATAGGCCACTATTCAGAAAACCCCTTCATGCCCTTATAAGGGCTTTAACATGTATAAACGGGTTTCTTGTTTTCTTTTCAGCTGTGTCCTCATGCTGCATTTAGTTTGGTTCTGAAACTTGGGAGTTTCTTATGATCTGCAACCATTTTGAGCATAGCTTTAATGCAAGTAATTTAGCAAAATGTTCACCCCAAACCCAAAACAGAGACTTGTAGGATGCTGCTTGTCAGTTCCCTCCCCTTAGAACTAAGGAAAGCTCCCTCCGTACAGAGCTTCAGGCGGAGCCTTGAAACCTTTTATTTCAAAAAGCTTTTTTAATGGGGCAGAGGTTTGGGGGGGGGCTGTTGTTTTATTTGTTTTAACGTATATTCTTTTAGCCTGTATGTTTTAATTGTTTTCATTGTATTGTACTATTTATGTTTTTAATTATGTTTTATGTCAGCCACCTTGAGTCGGGCTAAATAGCCTGAGAAAGACGGGATATAAATTTTTAAAATAAATAAAATAATAAATACGGTAATAGTTGAGTTTGACACATTGATTTATGCCTTTTCTGAACTGTCTTTACTGAATTTTCACTAACTTTGCTGGAAACTAGTCCAGCAAATCCTTGTTTAAGAGGGAGATATTTTAAGCATTTTGTGGCTGGAATTCTGGCAAAATAATTTACAGGTGTAACCTATTTTATATGCAAATTATTTATATGTGATTTTGTCTCAAAGCAAATGACATTAGCTCTTTAAATAATATCTTCAGCCGTTAATGGCTTAGAAACATACCTGCTGGCCTTGGTAAAGTGACAGGCAATAAATCTTCCACTCTGTGTCTGCATAAGGATTAGACTGCAGGCTAGCCCCCCCCCCCACTCTGAAAGGACCCCTCCCTTCCCAGAGATTCAGTCAGAGTGATAATTGCCTCCCATTTGCAGGTGAAAAAGAACAGCCTGAAAACGGAGTTGTTTTAAACCAGGGAAAGGGAAACTGGTTCATTGCCTCTGACTAATGAATCCAAACACATTTAGGGTGGTCCCGAGTTAGGGCAGTCACAATGGCCCAGTTGGGCTGCCCCAAGTAGGGTGTATCAAGAGCAGAAGGTTGGACTGAATCCAGAGAGTCAGGAAGCCTGGGCTGCCCCACCTGCTCCAGAGCGAGCTGAGTAGGCACCAAGTCAGTTGCACCTGGAGACTGCTTGCTCCTGAGGAGACCTGCCTCAGTTCTCATTGAACATGCATGGAACAGCTGTGGTGCATGCCTTATAAGAAGTCCCTAACAACCAGTAACATCTGCAGCATGAGACTGCAGTACAGCAGTACCTATTGTGGAGGGATGGATGCAAGGGGATTGCTTGGAGTTGTCCTGTATCCAGAGGTTAGTGGGCTATCATAGTTGTGCCGTTTCCCGAGGTGGAAAGCATGGGTTGCAGATATGTTGGCGAAGAATTCAGATTTTTTTTCAACACTGCCATTCCTACACTTCCTTATCATGATCCCCTATGGGTTTATTCAGTTTTATACCTGCTCTTGAGGTGGTATAACCTGAGGAGCTGTGAGGGGGCATGTATACCCTGAAACTGGCTCTGGATACAGCGTAACTGCACTATTCTAAGCCATATTGGACATGCCCTCAACATGCCTTACCTGAACTGCCTATGCTGGCACAGCTAGGGCAGCCAAGGTCCATCTGTCTTGGGCCAGCCTATATTGTCTTACGCAGGGTGACCATATGGCTGGAAAAACCCAGATTTGTCCGGATTTTTAGCCTCCTATCCGGGTGTCCTACATTTTGGCATCATTTTCCTACATTTTGGCTTCGTTTTGAAACTTTGCGATAGTGCATAGTACCCCATCATGCCATATGTCGCTGGATTTGTATTGAAGAGCAGAATCCAATGCAAAATAGTTTTGAGATATTGTCTTCCTATCAAAAGTTATGGTCAAAAAACTGAAAAATAAAAACAAAAAATACATTTTTTGGCAATTTTTTCAGCGGGTAGGAATTTTGGCCTTGGGGTTCATGAATTTTGGGTTTGGAATCTAGTCAGCCTGCTTACGCTGCCCCAAGCCTTTCCAGTATAACGGGTGGCCCATCTTGGGATTAGTGATGGGCCCCATGATAGGTAGAAAGGGTAGCACAAGTGCACATCTGGAGTGCAGCCTTATGGTACTATGGTAAATAATTGCTTTTGTATAATGCAAAAATAGGTATTCACAGGGATTCTCAGAACCAAATATCACAAATGGGGAGTCTCAACTGTAATTGAGTTTATATTCATAATTTTGACATTGTTTTTATATATGGGTGAAAAAGAAAAGGTTCTTTCTAAGACTAAGGACACAATCCTAATCAATTTTGGCCAGTACAACTCACCCATCTTCCTGTTTTTGTGGTAGTGTGGGGAGACTCGTGCATGTCTTTGCACTGGTGCAAACTGGTACAGGAGTAGCTTCGGAGTGCCTTATGGCTTGTTTGCAACACCCCCAGTCCAGCACAGGATTTGTACTGGCCTAACTTGGGCTTAGAATTGTACCGTAAATTGTTTAAATTCTTGTAGATGGCTGTAATTTTGAGCAAAACAAACAGCTGTGTAGCTGCTTTCCTCTATTCCATTCTGTTACTTTTAAGTACCGTATTTTTCGCTTTTTAAGACTCCCCCAAAAAGTGGGGGGAGATGTTGGGTGCGTTTTATAAAGTGAAGGGGTCAATCATGGAGCACCTTCTGCAGCTGTCATCCGCTCCCCTGCACAGGGCAAGCCTCCAGGAAGGTGAGAGCAAACCGGGGAGGGGAGACAGAGGCTCTCTTCTCCCAAAGAGACCACCTTTCTGAGGAATGGAGCCCAGCCAGAGGCAGGCAAAAACAATGGGGCACTGGCGGGAAGAGGGGAGGACAGGCAAGGGTGGAGGAAGCAGCCCAGGAGAGGGAGGGGGGGAGCAGTCTCTGCCTCCACTCCCTCTGCTTCTGAGCAGGTTGCTTTGCACTCCCTCCCCAAGCCTCATTGTCCCAGGTGCTTCCTCTCCCCCTATTTTGCTCAAGCTAGAGTGCTTGCTCCTAAGGATTAGGTTCCTGCTGCTGCAATCCTGTGCATCTTTTCCAGGAGTTGGGGGGGAGACTTGCTCCTGAATAGATGTGCACAGGATGTGGTCCCTAGTGCTGCATTCCTATGCATCCCTGCCTGCCTGGATGAGCTCACAGTGATGATGAGCTCTCGGGGTTTCCAGAAAACTAGAAGAGTGCTTGAACTTTAAAAGTCAGTCCTCATTTGTTAATGACAGTGATTATGGTTCTTAAAAACCACTGTTGACTTTACATGGTTGAAATTTTATTCTGCTATATTTTATTAACTATATTAGTACACAATGTGGTTCAGAATATTTTTCTTCTTCTTTTCCTCCTCTAAACCTTGATGCATCTTATTGTTAGGTGTGTCTTAAAAAACAAAAAAATATGGTATATCATAACACCATGTGTACATGTATATCATGTATATAGTATATAGCATTGATTACAACAGTACTTGAAAAGGGTTTGTTTAACTTGGTTAACACAAGGTTTGAGGTCAATGCTGAATCACCACTGCTCTGCAATAGTTTAGAACAGTTTGGCAAAAATTTTCTAGAATTAGGGTTTAGCACTGAAAAGTCAAAAATAGGAAGTTGAGGCAAAAACAAACTAGTGTTTAGAATAAACCTATGCTATAAGACATGATATGCATAATATATTTTGAAAATTATTTTTAGATCAAAATGGCCTTGATCTGACTCAGGCTGAAATTCTGTAAACACTTACCTGGGAGTAAGGCCCTCTGAATTTAGTGGGACTCACTTCTGAGTAAATGTGTCAGACTGTGTTCTTGTTTGGATGTCAGCAGCAGAAACCATTTGAAGAGTATGTAAAATATCAGCTGCATTTGCTATTACTGTATCTTATTCCGTGTATTTCTATCCTTCAGATTCCCAAATAACAACATTATTCCCCATTTTTCCCCAGTATATCAATCACACGGGTCACAGCAGACATCTCGCTTGCCAAACGCTCAGTATTAAACAATCCTAGCAAGCACGCGATAATTGAACGATCGAATACACGATCAAGCTTAGGTAAGCATGTGCTGTGATAGTACCACAAATTGTTGCTAATTGTAGCACTCTGCAATCTCAAAAGTGTTCTCTTTCTCTTGATGTAAAGGTAAAATATTCACTATAACTCCAAATTTAGTGAAAACTGATAAGTCAAACTAGATATAACACGGAGTTCCTTGTTTAGAATCTCCAGCATTTTTTTCTTTTCCAAAAAGAATATGAAGATAGAAATTTGGATGGAGATCAAATCCCAATGCAGAGTGGAGATGCTTCGCTCCTTAGCTCCCCACTTGTGATTCTAATACAGATTTCCCTTTTCAAACTGCAACAGGGATCTTCTTCTTTATAAGTCCGTCCTATTACTGTAGGTTTCTCTGCATTTATGTCTTTAACTTTTTGATGAACTACACCTAGTTCAACAACAGTCTTCTGAAAAAGAAGCCTCCTACCTTAAGTGGACATAATCTCCAATTCTTGGTTTGTTCCATCAGTAGTGATATAGTCACCTGCCTTTACTATGCATAGCTAGTGTTTTGGATACACCTGGAGTAGCTATTTGAATTCTGGCCATAGCAGTTTGTTATCAAAGGCACTGTATATGCCATTAGTGCACTTTGTTATTTAGACCAATGATAACACATTAATGGCTATTCACAAACTTCTAAAAAGTTCAGTTTATCCAAACAAAAATAGTTGCTCTTGCAAACAAGATGTTTCCTTTCTGCAAATGCTGTGCAAAGTTTCATCATTGTTCAACTGTGGATATTAAAACATTTGAAATAATTATATCAGCAATTAGGATGGTGAGAATTGTGTTTGGATAAATAACTTGATGTATACAATTTAAACAGCTATGCATTGTCTATAAAATACTTCAATCACATCAGTGCAATTAGTTGTATTTCAGTTCATAATCTAGTTCTGATGTAGTCATCAGTGCGTCATAACCCACCGAAAAGCATAGAAATGCTATCCCTATCTAAGATCTCCAGGAGTCCTTAAAACTTTGTTTCAAGTTAACTCCCAGCCATGATGCTTGGAGCTCTTGCACCCTTGGACCACCACCACTGTGTATGCTGTTACCCATGAGGTTTCATCATTTCAAAATCAATCTGTTAGTATTGTCATATAAGAATATAATGTATGAACCTCCGTCAGTCTTGAGAGACTATGGTATCGTGCTCTGCACTGCCTATGCTGCATGCGAAGCACGAAAGCCTGGGGGAGATTGTTATGGAGGATAGGCTGTTATCCAAACAGCAAATCCCCCCTCTCCACGCCACTGAATTAGTCAAATGGAAAGGCAGAGCCAATATGATTGGATCCAGCTGGTGTTGCAGAGCTGGGCTAAGAACAGGAGCTCACTCTGTCTTGTGGGGCCGACCCGGGTCTCGAACTCTGGCCTGCTGGTTAACAGGCACAGTGTCTTAACCGCTTGCGCCACCCACAGCCCCAATGTATGAGTAAGGATATGTTTTTCCCATAAGCTTCAGTATACAGGCCAAACAAGGCCTAGTCAAGTGTACCTTTTGTGACCCTTACACTTGCACTGTGCATTGTAGTCCTTGCACACATGCACTGTGCTATGGTAATCTGGTCTAAGACAAGTCTCATTGTCTTGCTAACAGTCAACACTCAGCCAGCAATGGATGCAAATTCCTATCTGGTCCTACTATCAATGTAAATTGTTTCCTGTCTGGGTAGTCCAGTAAACATTCAAAGGATTAACCAAAAACAACCAGTCACATAGACAAGGTGCCAAAATATGTATAAATAGAGCTATGGTTTTGGCCAAAAAGTGTGCTTGGAGTTGGTCCCTCACCAAAGAGAGAATCAGCTTTCCTCGAGGAGTACTCTCTTTCTCTCTGTCCCCAAATATGGCCAGACCATGAAAGGATGCACTCTCTGGACAGGTAATATGCCATCTTTTTAAAACCTGCTTTCTTTCTCACCCTCCCTTCCCCCACCCTCTCTCTCTCTCTCTCTCTCTCTCTCTCTCTCTCTCTCTCTCTCTCTCTCTCTCTCTCAGTGGTTAATACTGTACTAGGTTAGCCAGCTAAGTAAAAGCATAAGAACTCGATTGATTATATTTCATTGTTATTCATGTAATCTTACTATAGTTATTTTTAATAAACCTTGCTAAAATATACCTTTTTAAAGCTCATCCTTCTACAGAGGTTATCTGATGGGACGCCACTTGTTCGAATGTCTAGCATTCAATCTTATGATCAAAGTAGTAGTACTTAATTCCCCTTACAAATATTGTATGCTCCACTTTTGGTAACAATACCACTGGTGGTCATTGACACTGAATAAGTTGTCATACACTTCCATATGCTGAGTTCAAACACACTAGAAGCTAAAAGGTTCTTGAAAGTTGTTTGAAAATGTTATCTTTCTGCAAAAAGAGACATTTTTACCACACACATGTATTATTTATTACATGGCACCAATATAAGCTGCTGAACCAATCACTGGCTTTTGCTTCATTTTATTTTATATAAAGACCTCCCCGCCTTTTTTCTTGTTTGTTTCCATGTATGTCACATCTTAGCTGCTTTTGTTGAAATGTTATCTCATTCTGTATGCTTTGGACAAGAACCTGATTATCTGGGTTTTTCCATTCTTTGCTCCATTAATGCCCTCCCTTTCCAGATGTTTTGGGTATGTATGTATATGGTTGCTATTTTTTTTTTTTTGAGTGTGTGTGTTCAGTTATGTATTGTACCTAACAAAACCACTATCTGTGATAGCAGGTTTTGTCAAATCACTGGTGTGCTTTATACTGAATGTTCTATGGTGGAGAAGGTTCCCAGTTTTAAATGTCAGAAATGAAATTGCAGTTGGCTAGAAAAACACTTCACAATTCTAGTTTTTCTGGAAGTTTAATAAAATTGCTGAAGTTATGTACAGCACTGGTCTAAAATAATAAATCTGCATGTAAAAACTGCAGTTTAATGCAGCTAGTTGTAGACACTGTATTGAGTACACATGGCTGCATATGTATAAAGGTGTTTTAGTTTGAAAATATTGCCTAGGAGCTGTATTTAATATTTTTTCTTGCTACCTGTGTGATGTAATCTACACTGGAAAAAGCAATTCAAAAATGGTTAAAGACCTTTTTATCACAACTGTGCAATGGACAGATGTCCAAAATAAATCAAACATCCCCTTTTGGATTTGTCAAAAGATACACATTCATTGTACCATAGCAGCCCTTGCAGATCTATCATTTCAGGAAATTAAAATCTCACATTACTAAAACATTTTTTATGTAAATGTTGTCACCCATTTTGATTGTAGATTATATCATTACTTTGAACACAGAACATAAAGAGAGAAGAGGCAAAGCTGATCAGACTCCTTTTATTAGATAATATGGCTTCTGTGAACAGAACTGGTGTTTAGCATATGCAGACATAATGATACCATAAAACATTTGCCCCGTCCTGATTTCTATGGTGCTGCACTACAAAATTCCAAAAAATTGATCTGAACTTCACAAAATTATCACATTAGAGGAGAAAACGGTTATACAGCTATGAATCAGCAGCATTTTTTGTTCCAGTTTCCAGTAGTAATTACTTCAGCCCTCTTTCTTTTACCCCAGCGGCATTTTTATTTAGTCTCTTAGAACAGATCGATAAAACTCCAAGCAAGCCATATGACAGATGACATGAAAGTGTGTTTAGTTTTTTAAATCTTGAAAGCAGAAGCTTGGGAAGTGGAAGTTCTCAAAAAGGTGGCCGCCTTTGTTATTTTTGTTGCTGTTTCCTGACCCTGTTGATGGTCAGTTAGTAGTGTCTGTCAGTTACTAATAGTAGTAGTAATCTATTACTGGTAAACACTTTTTAAAGAGTCAGCTGTGAGGGAGAAAACAATGCCTCTTGATTTGGCTTTAAGCCACCGGTTTCTGAACTATGATCTGTGGTTCCCTGGGGATCCACAGAATCCTCACAAAAACCAGCTGTCATATACATTGTATAGGATTAGGTTCCTAATGGGAAATCATGGCCAGTGGCACAGTAGGTCAAATGAGCTGAAAAATGTTTGGGAACTACTGGGTTATGCTGTTTTAATGCAGTATTCGAGGAATCAGAGGAATTGCAGTGCTTCTGGCCCTCACGCTGTAACCTTACAGACCCAAAGAAAATGGCACCCACCACTAGCACACAGCAGAATTACCACCATAGCTTCTGACCTTTGACTCTCCCCAGATTTGCCAACACACCCTTGTTTCATAAACTGCTATACCTGATGGTAAAGCAAACAGCCATTTCTGCTTAGCACAAACTGAAAGGCTTGTTTTTACTTGTTCCCAGCACTGATGAAATTTCTGTGTAGGAAATGGTAGTGATCTTGCATATACTTTTGTCATGTAATAAACTGTTGGATGGGTATTTTGCAAACCGGAATAGGTGGCAGCTCAATAAAACATGAATTCTGTGTGCATTCATCACTGGAGCCCATAAATCATGTCATTGGGTGGCTCATCCCATGCTCAGTTCCACATCCATGACACTAACTCTGGTGCTGTCTCTCATTCGCTTCTTTAAATTAACAAAGACCCTGGCCCCTCATCTATTGCTTGAAGAAACTGTGTGTTTTAATCAAGGAGCTTATGGCTCTGGTGTTCACATCATATTATTTCCTCATTTCTGGAACACTAGGAGCTTGGATAGATGCAGATTTATTGGTGCTTTCAGTACTGAGAAACGCTGCTTCAACTGGAGATTTAAGGTATCAGATCTTCATAAATCCAGTTCAAGAATTCAGCCACAAAGCTTGATTCAACCACAACCACAAAGTGCCAGCCAGTTTTGGATCAGGCCTCTCTGGCATGAGCTATTTATTACCCACATAGCATGTATTGTTCATTTTTAAATTTTAAATTTTACAATTTCCATTTATGCATCACTTTTAACTACATCATTCCTAAAGTGGCATACAACAAAACTGAATCAATGCTTACCCAGAGTTCTGGGTAAGCAGTGACAGCAAAAACCATCAAGGTTATACAGAAACAGGGTCAAGAAAGAGAAAATTTAAAAGAAACTAGTATCTTGCCCTCACAACAGCTGACATGATAAACCTATATCTGGGCTACATGACCCAGCTTGAAAGCGAGGATTTGCAAACTGAATGGTCCCCCTATATTGCTTCACAATGGAAACTTTTTGCAGTGAGTTTTCTACCTTTTGAATAGT
This sequence comes from Cryptoblepharus egeriae, assembly GCA_030015325.1. Classification (NCBI taxonomy): domain Eukaryota; kingdom Metazoa; phylum Chordata; class Lepidosauria; order Squamata; family Scincidae; genus Cryptoblepharus; species Cryptoblepharus egeriae. Next base: position 19,731,833 of record JAREYC010000004.1, on the reverse strand, counting down.
ATGTGTACAACTGATCCTAGTAATGGAAATAGCCATGTTGTTTGGTATGGGAGAACTCAGGTGCTTCAGGTGCTGTCTGCTTTTGGTTTAGACAGATTTATCCAGCAAAATTATCCAGCACACGTGTGGATCATTCATGGCACACAATTTTAAGACTGATACTAGAGCATATCGAACATAGAAATCATAACTGCGAACAAGGTCATTCTATTAAAATATTTGTATATAATAAAAAACCCAGCCCAAGTACTACCACAACTTCTTGTGCAGTGTCTTCATTTTGTTACAAAATTTAATTTTCTTGACTGGAATTTCTTTACTTTCCACAGCTGAAGTTCAGAGCGAAATTGAACGGATATTTGAATTAGCACGGACCTTACAGTTGGTAGTACTTGATGCTGATACTATTAATCATCCAGCTCAACTTAGTAAAACTTCTCTGTCTCCCATTATAGTATATGTAAAGATTTCTTCTCCAAAGGTAACTATTGTCAGATGTCATTAAAATGTGCTTCTGTATTTGTGCTTTTAGACTTTTCCTGTTCTTTGCAACATCATGCGTTTTAACTCTGTTACCAGTAAATATTGATGAAATATGTTTTGGAACAACTGTGTGGGAAAATATTTACGATTTTCCAATAAGCTGTGAGCAAAATAATTCCATATGTAGCTTATTGTATTTTTGCATTATTGTACTTTTAAACCTGAAATAGGTACAGTGTACATGGAAAGAAAGGAGATGAACGCACTAAACACCTGAAGGAACATAAAAACAATTAATACCACTTACAAGAATTCTGAATGCACTGAAGTCTTCAGCAAATACCCCTCTTGTGATGTGCAGAATAAGCACATTTTAAAACATTAAAACAGACAGTAATATAGGTTGTCATCAGTTACAGGTTATATAGTGACCATCCTCCAAGGGATTGACATTGTTTCTGCCCCTTCCATTAGGTTACTTCTAGTGTGGTCACTATACAGCCTCCTTTACTTACCCCCAAATCCAGAGTAACTATGGAAGCACGTAAAGATACTTTATGTGCACCCATAGTTACTGCACCACCTAGTAAAAACCTATGGAAAATTCATATTGGAATCCAAAGTGAGTTGTTCTTACACCGGAGCAAGGAGTCCCTGTAGTTACTCTGTATTTTGCTTTTGCTTGAATATTTCTTTTTTCTTCATATTTTAATTGCAGCTTTTTTTCCTCAGGTTTTACAGAGGTTGATAAAATCCCGAGGCAAATCTCAGGCTAAGCACCTTAATGTTCAAATGGTGGCAGCTGATAAATTGGCTCAGTGCCCTCCCGTAAGTTGTACTTGATTGATACAGGCAAAAATGCATAATTGTAGTTTTTTTTCCTCCAAAACAAGAGAATAACAAGTTGGTATGTGCAATTTTCTTTCAGCTGCTAACCAGGAAAAAAAATATTTTTCAGTTCTTCATGTTGCAATTCAGTTGCATGTGGATTCAGTTCTTTTATCTGAGAGGGGCAGAACTGCCACCTAAGACTCATTATCTATGGCCCATATCCTAAAGTCAAATTAAGCCCTTTGCTCCAGAGCAGTTTCCACAAGATAATACTAGAGGGTGACGTAACTGCATTGACCGTAACTGCTCTGGATTTTGCCCTATGTGTCTGTTGTCTATCTCTGTATGCAAAGACTATTTGGAGGTTGCAGAGACTTTTAAAATGGCACCTGCAACCAGTGATGACTTCTTTAAAATGACACACTGAAACTTCCACCAGTAATTTTAAAAGGGTCTGCACTAGTCATTGGTGCCATTCTGAAGGTCATTACACAATCTGGAAAGTTTCTGCAGCTTTCAGAGATCTTCTAGCACTTTGTTGATTTCCTGAGATTCTTCTGATGGTAGGTAGGGACCCCTTACATCTAACCCCATTTATCCCATTAGATCAATGGTTCCTTATCTGCAAATTCACTGTCTACCAGGACTTACTGGAATCTAACCCTATGAGATAACAAGAACTGAACATATGTAAAAGATGAAATTTTATATATGCAAAAGCAGTCATTGTGCCAATCAAATATTTGGTGGGAATGGGCTGTGGATCTCAAATATATCCAACTGTGCCCCTTCCTGAACAACCAACTGATGTGACTGCTGCTTGAAGAACAAGGCTCTACGCAGGCCACTTAAAACAGCCGGACAAAAGGGAAGAACAGTTTGCAGCTTCTGTTTTCAAATGTAATTCAGAAAGGTCCGTACTAAATCAATCTGAAATCAATAGATTCTTCTTCTAATATACCTAGATATTGTCAATCTCACCTTTCTCCTTAGCATCCTGATCCCTTGACTTTCTATTACAAATTAAAAGGTTTTGCTGATACTTTGATGCTTTTTATCCTTCCTCCATGCATTGGTTTTCTAACTTTAATAGGTTGCTATTATGTGGATGAACCCTCTACATGTTCAGATTTGTCTGGAGCATTGAAGCAGCTCCCGTCCTCACTTCAAAGAAAACTTCTTAGCAGAGCTTTATTTTCCATTTGAACCAGCTTATATCTGTCCAACAGTGCAGTTCAAATTATACTTTTTTGTGGAAAGTGGTTTGAAAAGATATCCCCAAATTGGCCCATTGCCAATTAAAACTTTGGAAATCATGGTAACTGATTATGTTAAATGGTGAATCTTTGGCTGTTTATAAACTTGTTCTTTTTAATGTTACATGATGAATAGTGTGTAGGGGTCCTTAGTAAATAAGTCATTATTTTTATGTTCATGATTTTTTTTGCTCTGGCTGTTTAATAGTGGGTGTTCTTACTAATTATTCCATTTACAGGAAATGTTTGATGTGATTCTGGATGAGAACCAACTTGAAGATGCTTGTGAGCACCTGGCTGACTACTTGGAAGCTTATTGGAAGTCCACACATCCTGCTAGCAGTCATCCCCCCAATCAGCTCCTAACTCGCACACTGGCAACTGCCACTCTACCTATCAACCCAGGTCCAAATGTTAACTTACAGGTATGATTCATTCATTTTTTCAAGCTTTCTCCCAAGTATCCCTAATGTACTTGCAAACATTGGTAGCTGCCAGTGTATATAATTCCCAATTTAGGAAAATTGCAGGAGTCCCCTTGCTATTCTGTTTGATGCTGATGAACTGGCTCCATTGATGTTACAGCCAAAAGTAAAATTTCTAAATCAATGGCTCTCAAAAATGTATCCTTTTGCACAGAAATCTCATGAGAACTGCTTGCAAGATTCACAGCTGTCAAACCTAAGCCACGTCCCTTAGTGTTCTCAAATCCAGACTTGGATCTTCCTGGCTAGATCCTATAATGCCTTGATGTTCAAATGATGCCTACCAAATGGACAACACAAAAATATTTGGGATTGTGCAGTTGTGTGGAGCCATTTACAACAGTGAAACTAGAGTTTTTCACTGTTGTAAAACGACTGCTGATGGAACATCATTTTGGGACCAGTGTTGCAAGGGACATCAGCAGCTCTCCCTCAGCTCGCTGGAGCAGATAAGGTAGTGGCAGGGTTGGGAGGGGAAAAATTGGGCTGGAAGAATGGCGGAGCAGAGGTGTGTGAAGGCTGGATCTGGTGGTGAAGGTGCATGCCAGATTTTATCCTCTTTCCACATCCTCCTGGCTCCCTTTCTCTGATTGGACTTATGCCAGCTATAAAGATGTGTATGTTGTATCCTTTTGAAGAGTTAAACCACTGTGCAGGTTTGATGAGATCCATTGGCAAGCAGGAGGCTTACAAAAGTGGAAGGGGATTTAAATCCCCCTTTCCCCTCCAAAGCTTTCTGATCCATCCCCCTGTATGCAGCTTGCACCTTTTTGGTGTGGCTGCCTGAGTGAGGACAAGTGGAAATTATAAAACTGCGCCATAAGGATACAATGTTTTTCACATAAACATTTGCTTGGAAAACGCCACCAAATATAAAAGCAGAAAGACATCAAAACAGTTCTGATCATGCTTTAACTTAATTTTAATGCCTTGCTTTTGATAATTAAATGCAAATGGATACCTAAGTACTAGGACTTCATTAAATTAACTAAAGCTTTTGTATTTGCTTTTAAGTGATTTTATGGGTGAGAACTGTAAAAGACTGGTATAACTGCACCTTTAAGCTAAGGTAAATAATCACGGCTGTTGGTTTTTCCAGTGATTTCAAAACATTGTGCTGATGAAGATTGGGTTTGATTATGCGTGGTAATTCTCTTTTCCATTTTCAGTTGCCAGTTATGTGCTAGGAAATTAGATGATTTCACTGTTTCTGTTTTCTTGGCAATACAATGCTCAGTCTCTCCGAAATACTAAATTGTAAGCTGTCCTTTTTGAATTTTAAACAACTAAAACTCGTATTAAATTGCCTAGGAAAACAGTGTGGCTGTGAGATTATTGAAATTATAATACAAGTGCTACCAAATTTGTATTTTTGATGAATCTTTCATTTAAGGCAAAACTTTCTTAAAACTCTAACTCCTTTCTTTGTGGCCTTCATTCTGTTCTTTCTGAGTGATCCTTTCCATGGTTGTCTTCTTTTAAAAGTTTCACCGATTCATATGAAACCTGAGTCACCCACCTTCTGTGTGGCATGTGCTGAGAAGTGTGGTCATTTGAGATGTTGTCAGAGTTATGATCACCATAACTTAAGTCAGTTTAGAAAATAAAGAGTGCTTGTTTTTATTTGGTTGCTGGATTAAAAGTTCACTTGTATTATAAACAACTTCTCCAGTAATAGTTGAATTCTTAAATTCCTAGACTAGATAAAGATTTAGGCTAAGATAGACTTAGGCTGCAATCCTAAAGACGCTTTCCTGGGAGTAAGACCCATTTAACACAATGGGGCTTACTTCTGAGTAGACAAGGTTAGGATTGTGCTCATAGGCTGTTGTCTTCAAACCACTTACTCTAGAACATTTACTTTGGGAAATAGTAAAAATGCAACAGATACCAGCGGTGTACACTTGTGGTCTAGGCTGACAAGCGTTCTAAAAGTAACAGGTTTGAAGACTGCATTTTCTATTATGTTTCATTCGTTGTGAAAATGGTTTTTTTTAATGTGTCAGGGCTCAGAAGAAGATCAGAGGAATGAACATTCAGCCCCTGAACGAACTGGTTCTCAAGAGGAAGAAGAGGCCCGGGTTGAACCCACCAGAAAGTCCCAACACCGCTCTTCCACGTCAAGTCATCACCATAACCATCGTAGTAGCACTAGCCGTGGTCTGACTAGACAAGAAACCTTTGACTCAGAAACTCAAGACAGCAGAGATTCTGCTTACATAGAGCCAAAGGAGGACTACTCGCATGAACACTATGACTCCCACAGAGATCACAGTCACAGGGACGAATCCCACGGGAGCAGTGATCACAGGCATCGAGAATTAAGACACCGTTCAAAAGAAAGAGACCGAGAGCAGGACCATAATGAAGGCAACAAACAGCGAAGCCGTCATAAATCGAGGGACCAATATTGTGACAGGGATGGGGAAGTGGTATCTAAAAAACGCAACGAGACCGCCGAATGGAAAAGGGATGTATATGCCCATCAGTAACATTTGCCTACTGCAGTCTTGCTTCTTTGAATTTGGGTACGGCAAGCCCCATTGGAAAAAAAATCTGGGTTTTTCATTGCAGAACACGTGGTATCCTGTACACTGATTTTTATTGCTGTTGCTGTCACAGCAATAGCATGAAATAGAATATTCCTTTTGATTAGTGCTATAACACATTGGCAAAGTACAACTGCAAAGTTCCTGATGTTGTACTGTGCTATTTTTTTTCTCCAAAGCTGTTTTTTTGGTAGCTGCCACTTGAACAATATCTGTTGCCATCAAGGTGTTGTTAGTGTTTTCAGACAAAATACAGTTGATGTTTATTAACGTCCCTTTTTTCAAGCAAGCCAAAATCAGCACATCCAAAATGGAAATGCTCATCTTTTAAAAAAATCTGTAGGCACCTGATTTGCATATTGATTTAAGAGCCACTTTCTGTTGCTTGTACCTCTAGTGGACTACATTTGGGGACAGAATTCAGTCTTGCCTTACACACAGGGGATCATAAAGTCAAAATCTCTTTTCTATGTACTGGTACTGTGTACTGTATAGACAGTTTATAAATGTTATTTCTGCAAACACCTTCTTACATAAGATTGATCACACAGTTTTAGAGTCCTAATGCCAAGTCAGCAGATTTGCTTTTAAATTACTGGCAACTGGAACGAGCCTCATTCAGGAAATTTGTTAACAGCAGTCACTCTAGGCACACTTTCTTCCGTGCCAGAAAGCTTCTATTTCATGTAAATAAGTTCAAATGGTTTAGGTGAAAGGTTGGATTATCCTTGCAAATTTATCATTTTTGCATTTTTAAGTGTGACAAAAACAAAAGTGACACTGTAAATGGTTAGGCTCAGCACCACACGCATTCACAGTAATTGCAGTGGACACACAGATCTCTTTTTCCTTGTCAATGTAATAGGCCACATTTGACATGGTGTGTATGAGCCTGTGCTTCTGTGTCAAATGATTTATTTTAAACTTACGAAGAATGGTTGTTGGCGGCAAAGGCCCAAGCCATATGGTACGAGTCTCTCAGAATGTGCATATATTTAGCTGCTCATGCATCTGATTCAAAAGCGGTGCTCCCAAAAGACTGACTACTCCCATAAAGGAGAGATTTGCACTTTCAGTGCACCCTTCTTATTGAAGCAGTGCACTATCTTCCAGGACATGCAGTCCAAGCATCACACTGTTCATGCAAGTAGACTGCTCACCCGAGCAGCTAAATTTATTTAAGTAGGGGCTGAATCATAGTGCATCAGTTGACCTCGGAAGAACGATTATTCCAAAACCCCATTCATTTCTTCTTTCTATCTGTAGCTCAAAGGTCCAAATTACAGGCAAGTAACATGAGGAAGTTTACGGCTACGGGTAATTGGGAAAGCATCAATCTGCTGGCTCTTTTAAGGATCCAGGAAGTTAAAAACACAAGCAAATGTGACTGAGTGTTTCACTGGAAATGTAAAATCTTTTGTGTTTTAGAGTATTTGTTTTAGTAAGAAAAGTTTACACCGCTTGTGGAGAGTTATTTTGTTCAAAAATAAATTTTTGTAGCTTCTCCACTTTTATTTTATTATATTTCAGTCTCAATCTTGATAACCTTTTCCTCTGCCCTTCACTTCTGCTGGTTAGCTACCCACAGGTTGCTAATAGTTTACTTGCTGTCATTACCAACCAATAAGGAAATGTTATGTATGCACTGAACAAGTAGTACTTGTTGAAAGTGTGTGTGTGTGTGTGTGTGTGTGTGTGTGTGTGTGTGTGTAGTTGCCAATGACACAGGACCTCTGACCAAATTCTGCCCACCATTTTGTTATAAGAACAAATTCTCCATATGTTTAAGTACAGAAGACAAGGATATAAAACTCAAATGCATGAAAGTATAAATGAGATTGGATAAAAATTTTAAATGCCGTTCCATTGGACTATTTCAGTGGCATGGAGAGGGGGGATTTGCTGCTTAGGTAACAGCTTATCCTCCATATCAATCTACCCAGGCCTTTGTGCTTCTCATGCTTCGTCAAGCACAATACCATAGTCTTTCAAGACTATGGATGCCATCATTGACCTGGATGTTAAAGTCTCTTGCTATGCATATTGCTCAACTTTACCGTAAAGGATTTGATATTTTAAGTGTCTCCCTTTACATAAAAAGCTCCCTAAGCCAAAAGGACAAACATGAAAGAAAATCGCCCTTCATACCATTGGAAAGGGGTTCTTTGCAAATTCCATCACCCTGCTGCTAGCTTTCCTGCTATCAAGAAACATTCAGCAGCAGAATGTGGTATGATTTCAAAACAAATAACCACAAGTTAGACTGGCATAAGTCATAAGTCCTGGCACAAGTTCCTTGTTATCCTGGGGGTGTCACAAAATTACCATAATGCGCTTCTGCACCACTCCTGCAGAGGTTAGGCCAGTGCACTGACATGCACCGGCCTTCCCACACCACCATGGGAGCAAGGAGTCAGTAAGTTATGGCAGCCTAAATTAGTTAGGCTTGCACCCTCAGTTTTCCAGTCATATCTCTCAGCCATTTTGGAGATTCATCTTAAGAATCTGCATCTTCCTCAAATATGTGGGAGAAATTGCAGAAAGTTGAACCAATGGGCACACTGCTTTAAGCATCATATAGGGCAGGTGAGAAGGTCTCCACTATCTGGACCATTCTGCAGGTGGCATTACACCCAAATCTCACTGCTTACAGGGCATATCAAGATATTCAATCTGTCTTTCTCATCTGAAACAACATAATGTAGGAACAAGTTACTTTACTTGGGGCTTTCTGTTCCCATTACCTTCTGTTGTTTTCAATTAAACTTAGCTGTGACTAATTTGTTGGACCAGGTCTTATAATACATTCCTTTAAAAATTCTTGAGTGGGAAAGAAGAAAGAATGCAAGCTTTATAGTCCAGGTCAGAGGCTCTGAATTTGTTAAATTCCTGTCAATCATGTCGGAAAATAACATGTAACTTACTGCTGACAAAATGCTCCCACCTGAAAAATGTCTCTTTCCAGAGCTGGAGCAGTATGAAGAAATTACAGCACAGAAGACTAATACAAAATCTGATTTGTGCAAGTTCCTTTGCAAGTTTCGTGGTATTTTTGCCTTGTTAATTTTAGAGTTATTGGATTATGAACTGTATTATTCCTACATCTTTTTATAAAAAAGGGAATGATACCGATCTCTAAGCACTACTTAAGCAAACCTCCAGTAGCCAAAAGTAGCAGAAATCACAACTTATTTGAATACTGCTTTCTCATTACGTCCTGCCATAGATTGACAAGACAGATGCTTTTGGTGCATGTGTTTAATTAAGAACAGTCTTTAAAGTATTGGATCAGATTCCATCAAGTCCAGCATTCCAACTAGTTCAGAAACTAGCCGGATGCTCTGAAGAATTCACCAACAAGCCATTCCCTATTATTTCTGCCCATTGCCAGGGAATATGGAGGTTCCATTCAGCTTTCATTATAACGAAATTCTTCTTGGTGCTGGAAAAGATGTCACAGGTAACTGGCTTCCAAGTGGGTATGTGTTAACACACTTGAGTGTTAGAGTTACAAATGGTTATTATCCGCTTGCTGGAAGTACTTTATTTGCAAAGCAGCTGGCTCACTTGATAGACTGTTCAGGTCCAACTGTGCACAGTGGTAGAGAATTGTGCACAGTGTGTACACTTTGCACAGTGTTACACAATGGAACATTGTAGGTTCACTAAGGCGGTATATTGACATGGAGAGAGATAGTGAAGGGAGCACTTTTATTTTTACATTTTATATATGCAAACAGTGCTATTTTTCTGGAAAATAGGTGCCGGTACTCGCCTCCCAGAACTTACCTTTGTGTATGCTTATGTCTATAAGTGTGTGTCTCGATACTCGCCCTCTGAAGTCCTGGTACTCACACAGAAGTGCTGATGCTCTCTACGGGTGCGTACCCCCCCCCCAAAAGACCCCTGTATGCAAATACCCTCCCCAGCTGGTAAGTCTAATCACCAAAGTCTCACCAACCCACATCCATCAGCATAAATTTTTAAACAAGTAGGAGGGAACAGTTGAATCCTCACCCAGCTTTTTCTGATAATGAATATTTGAGATAAAATGAAAGGTAATCATAGGATTGGAAAGGGTATTTTTGAAACCTAAAAAGTGAAGGAAGGATAAAGGTTCTTGGATCCAATCCCTAGAGTCAAAGATGAGAGATAGAGGTAGTTGCCTTGGTGCAACTCAGTAGTACTTTCAATGTGTCCAGAATGAAAAAAAAAAAATTTTTGACCTTGGAATTCTCATGTTTCTGTTCACAAACTCCTTGGAACAGCAACTGCAAGCAGAACAGGATTAAGCTTTGTAGGATATCAGCTGATTTTCACATGGATTAATAATAACAGCAACAAAGCCTTGTGGCAGTAAAAATTATTTTCTAGGGTTTTGATAATACCCTTTTAATATTAGAAAATTGTCTTTCAAAGAGCATCAATTGGCTGTGGGAGTGAATAAGATTTTACAGAACAAGATCCAAATATTTTCATTACTGATTTTTGTGGAATGTGCAAATGACAGTAAGCCCTTATTGTAGATGCAGATTTTTATGGGAAATAAATCAGAGAAATGGAAAAAAGCAGCAAGCTGCTAAAATCAGTGACCTGCTGCTAACAGAAAAGCAAGCAGAGCCTTCCCAGCCGAAAGGGCCCCTCTCCGCAGACTTGTTTCTCCAACCTGTAGATTTCTCCCAAGGGAAAACAGCTGGCAGATTTTACTGCTGCTATAGCAACTGTGTCGTCAATGTGTTGGCTTGACAACACTGCAGCAGTAGGAGGTACCGTTCAGGATGCTCCAAATGTGCAAAGAAAAAGGGTAGCATCAGCCTGGGTTGCCTGTGATGATTTTCACTGTACTTTTGTAAATTTTGCAATAAAAAATCCTATACAGTCCATATTTGCTAGCTGGATCAGATCTTCATCTCCAAAATCTTGCAATGAATTAAAATCCTTTTTCTGCAGAATTGCATCCGACGGATCAAACCTCTGCAGCCGTTTCAGCTGCTCAGGTGACAGCCCAGCTCCCATCATGCCTTCGCCTCCAATATTGGGCTTCTTGAGAGAGGAAAATAAAAACAATTTGCTTTTAATTGCTCAGTGAGACATTATTTATTTAACTTAAAATACAAGGGCTGGTAACTCTCCATCTACATGCTGTGGGTAGAATATATGGCAGAAAACCAACCCAACCTTTGACTTGTCTCCTTGCAGCTCTTGGCGAAGAAATGTTCAGAAAAGCTTAAGAGTGCAGAGATTACATGCTGACAGTTGATGGAGAGAAAATGCTCTGGTTGTTTTTTAATCAGTAATGTTACTATATTTGAGGCCAACAATTAAGTACTTGTGTAACAAACAACAAATTGGATCTGTTTACATACTATTTAGAATAGGGTTGCCATGCAGCGCAAGTAAAGGACAGATAGAACAGTGATACTCAGCTGTTGTATTGCTGCGGAAAGGGAGAGGTTATCGTGTTATGTAGCTATGAGGGGAAAATATTTCCAAAGACCCAGTAATACAAGCATCTACATTCCCATGTGTTAGGAAGCACTTGGGCTAAGAATCAACAGAACAGCTCTTTGAAAGGACAGAGAGAAAGTATAGCAAGGGAGTTATTTTCCAACCACCCCACATACCTATCAACCCTACAGTCCATCACCTCCCCAAAAATCCTGGCGAAATGTCAATTCCAGACAACTGAGCCTTCTCCCAACCAACAGCAGAACTGAAATACCTTTTCCACCAGGAGTGTTCGGATAACAGCTCTTAAGCAGCTGCCTCTAATTTGCAAACCCCTGGTAAGCATCTCTCTATTCCTCTTGGGTAACAGCAAGACATACATATTATAAAAGTCATTAATAAATTTGTGCTAGTAGCAGATATTTTGATCAAAGCCCATCCAAAAAAGAATGCTCAGGCAGTTAGGGTAGAACTGTTAAGGCATTAAAATAACTTTTAAGTTTATTTTATTTAAAATAAACTATTATAGATGGTTATAAAAATAACTTTATTTTATTTAAAATAAAACATTTTAAATTATTAGACCATAGTCTCATATTGCTAAAAACCAGGGTTCCTAGGTTTCAGAATCAAGTTCCAAGAGAGCCAACTGCCCAGCTCCACAACAACAGTGGAATACAATCCTATAAATCCCTGTCCTTCATTCTTGGCCTAAGTCATTGGGCAAAATGTGGAGAGCTCCATTCTCAACTTGACACAGCAAGAATAGGGTCTTGTTCCTTCCTTTCTCCACTACAAGATCATGCTAAGAGTGACATACAATTAGAGTGCAATCCTATCCCTGTCTTCTATCCCTGCACTATCCTGTCTTCTAGGATAGTGCAATCCTATCCCTGTCTTTAAGTCAATGGGGCTTACCCCTAAGTATGTGAGGTTAGGATTGCATACAGGTGGCAAATCCAAAGAAGGGCCAAGGGTTCATGGCTACTCCCAAATAGTTACCAGGGTGCCCACCAGGATGGGAAGCAGCCCAGCTAGGACGGAGAGCCCAAATCGACTCACCTAGAACTGGAATGGGAATCCATGTCTATCCAAAATTATGCAGGTCTGGAAGGGAGCCCAGCAAATCTCAGCCATGATTGGTTGGTCTAGCTAGCAGGTAGATCAGGGTTTCAAGTCCAGTATCAGGCCTAGGCTTACCCAGCCATCAAACCACAGCCATGGAGAAGACAATTCAACCTGGAGCCCAAGTCTACCTGTCTTGTTAACCTGGGTTCTGGACTTTAAGTAGCATTTATAGACTACCCATGCCCCAAACACCCCCCCGGTTTGCAGGCTACATTTTCTAGATCAGAATCCTTTTAAGTGGAAGTTCCTGTTTCCTTTACTGGACTCTTCCCTAAGAGAACTGTAGTAAAACAGTGAATGCTGTTAATAACTTAACCAAAGGAAGCCTGGCACAACATAGGTAAAATTCTGTCGATGACATTCTAGCACTTCCAATTTTTTAGGCCATGACATTTGAAATATTATAGCCACACAAGAAGACTGTATTAGCATGTCCTATAGGCACGCAATAAGATAAGCATGATTACAGAAATTACACAAAACCCGCTATCAAATTAGAGTCTGTCTCAACTGTATAATCCTGCAAGATTAAAACCTAATCCCTTTAGCCACTCTGCCAGTGAAGGTCTGGGAGAAGCAGAGTATAACTAATTAAACTTGTCAAAGTCGTACAATTATCAGACGTTGCATGCTGTGAAACAACCCTCGTCTGAGCACCTCTCTGCAGTTCTGTGTCATCTCTGCAGCAGCTTCGTGAATATCACATGTCGGGCACCAATATTTACACTGGATAATGATTACCAAATGGCTGCTAACCCACAAAGCCTCAGCACAACCTGCCAAACCCTGTGCAGAGAAAGGCAAGGGAGTCATGAAAGCTCATTGGCACAGATGTTCCCCCTGCCCACACTCCCTGCAGGATCAGCAGGCTCTCCAGCCTCAGATAAGTCAACACAGACATATTGTCCTTCCATCTGCTCCTCCCACTATCCTTTATAGGGGGCAAACAGGCATCCAGGGACAATGCAAAGTTAAGCAGGTCTCTCTCTTCTGACTTATTACTGCAGCTTCTCACTACAACAGATTGTAGCTTGCAGTACTTGGGCTTGGTACTTCAGCAACTGGATATAGCTCAGATAAAGTATGCCCTACTTGGGGAATCTGAAAAGCAAGGCAGCTTTTCAAGACAGCACAGATTTGTTGCAATAAACATGGTGACCTCTAATTTTTTTTCACATAAAAGACATAATTCTCAGAACAGAGTGGTGGAAAGACAGACAGAAGCAAGGGGTCTCTTGATCCTAAAGAGGATCATAAAGTGGCTAAGTTTAGGATACAACTTCTCAGCTACAACTTTCATAGTGATGGTACACATGCTCCAATTTTACATTGAAAACATAAAAGCTAAACATTAAGGTCAACTTTCACTCATAACATAAAACAGACTTCTCGTTCCCCAAATTGTATACCTTCTAAGACGTGGGTGTTTAAAAGATTTGGATTTTAAATAAATTCTGCCAAAGACTGGAGTGGAGAATGCAGCTGAAAAGGATCCCCAAAACAACTCCTTCCCTCTTGCTACAAGAAGATTTTCAGCTGTCAGAGGGTAGACAATTTGACTATGAAAAATTTCTATATATATATATTTACATTAGCATCTTTTAAAAAGTGCACTTGTTTTTTTACAAACTCTGTTGTGTACCCACTGGAGACTGTCTTCTGGAAAAGTCCGTCCTTCTTCCAAAGAACTGAAAAAGAATGCTGTTCTTACCTGTGATTGAAGCTGGAGGCACGGGAATGTCTCTAAAGCCCATGCAACTTGCTCTTCATTTTCAGAAACTGTAACTGTGCAAGTACTGTATACTAGCGTACCCCCAGGCTTTAGGAGCTGCACTGCCTAAGGACAAAATAGTTTATTTAAAACTTGTTATATAGCATCATCAGCATTTCCATTGCTTTTATTCTTCGTATTATTACACCACTTTTTCTCCAAAGAGCACGGGATGTATATAGTCCATCCTCTCTTTTTGTCTCCACAACAATCCCATAAAGTAGGTGAAGACATCAAGGCTGAATGTGGATTCAAACTTGGATTGTCCAGGTCCAAGTCCAAGTCCATTTCCACCTTCCACTTCCAGCAGTTTATTCTGTCCTCTCACAGATTAGATTAGAGGGTAAGGCCTGCAGTCCTAAAAATAATATGAACTGCCACGGAGCAGGTGAGATTGCCATACACTCTGTCCCCAAATATACTGCACATTTGCACAGATTTTAACTGCAAATAGCAGTCAATCTTGGCTGAAGAGCATGGTTTAAAAATATGGACAACCAAGGACAGAGTCAGATGCTTTGCAAGGTCACTTATCCATGCACCCTTTTCATGTACTGGTTTACCACGTCGACTGGCCTGTACTGCACATCATAGTCAAATATTCCTAGTGCTGTCTCCCACATGCATCTTCTGTAGGAAAAGCAGGGCATGTACCCTAAACCTGACCTTTTTTAAAAACAAACATCTGAAGGTCTCTAGCACAGCATTTAATCTGCCCTCCCACCTCCCAGCATTCCATTTGGCTCAGCAGACTCCAATACACAAGAGAACACAGCTGAATAAATCATGACTGATGCTGTTCCCAACCTCCATCTGAGCATAGCAGTGAGATTAAAGAAGATGCCTTAAGACAAGGCAAATAGGGCATCAAGTCCTCTTCCCACTGGATCTGCTGAAGTATGGGGGGGGGGGGCATTTGAAGTAAGGATGTTTCCTGCTTTTATCATTAATACATACCACTCTAAAGAGCTTGCGCTGCAAGGGCTGGTAAGAAGTTACTTCTTTTAAGGACAAGGAGTAAGCCATATTTGGTCTCTGTCCCATCCCACTACAGGGAGCATCAAGAAGTATTCCATCAAATGATTCAGGCAGGAATGGAGGTCCTTCTGCAAAAAAGAAAGCAACCATTTCAAAAATATAATCAATGCACAGTTGATAGTTTTAAAATATTGTATAGTTTTCGGACACTTAACAGCACAATACTAAAGCACTTGGGATGACTACTGAGGAACATGAGATGAAAATAGTAACTGTTAAACTTCTGAGCATTGAAGGACTTCAATGTCTTGAACCTGTACTTAAAAATATGAATTATAATTAGAAAACAGAACTCCTTGACTAGTTTGAATTGTTCACATAATGAAAAAGGTGCTTGCTTCCTAGCTATGTGGGTACACTACTGGGAATTTCCTTGCACCAATGGGCATCAATTAGAACTGTAAGGTCTCATAAAAGTGTATTTAAAGTGCTGATTTAAGGGCGTTTGAAAAAGTTCCTTGCCTCCCATCTAGGAACTGAAGGGAAAAAAAACTTATTCAATGACCTTTTCCAAGACTTTGTGTTCCACAACCATACTGTAACATTTTTAAAAGTCTACTCAGGAGTAGTACTACCAGATACCAGAAGTATCATTACTAGGACTATAAGTAGCAATAGTACCAACAGTACGAAGGGTATCACCTGATAAGTTGTTCAACAAAAAGTCAGGGAGCATAAAATAACAGCAGAGAATTAAGGCCTGGTGCCAAACAAACAAACAAAATACCAAAAACCTGGTCATCATTCTCCTCTGAAAACATAACACAATAACACATTTAAAACAAAATGTTACCTTGTCCATCCTGTCTCTTATCAATGGCAAGGGCCTTCGTTCCATCGTAACAAAATGCCTTAATACAATTCAGCTTCAGCAATGCAGCATTTTGCTTAATCTTTTTCACTTTGTCTGCTATCTTATCCATAGC
Source organism: Cryptoblepharus egeriae (assembly GCA_030015325.1). NCBI lineage: Eukaryota > Metazoa > Chordata > Lepidosauria > Squamata > Scincidae > Cryptoblepharus > Cryptoblepharus egeriae. The sequence continues at coordinate 19,715,918 of JAREYC010000004.1, read as the reverse complement.
TATCACTTCCCCCTGAAGAACATTTTTGAATAAATAAATTAGAAATTGTAGGACTCTTGTTGACAGACTCTTGCTGAAAACTCTTGGTAACAGCTTCTTTACCTAACACACCAGATGAAAGTATACAAGTAATTGCAAATCATGACTAAATCCAATTAGATTGCAAAATATAATTGCAATCCACCAAGCTGTGGAGATGCAAGTTACCTAATATGTACTCATTTCAACATGGTTATTTCATTTTATGCTGCAAATGAATCATAGAATCATAGAATCATAGAGTTGGAAGGGACCTAGCAGGTCATCTAGTCCAACCCCCTGCCTGCAGCAGGAAATCCCCCTAGAGCATCCCCGACAGGTGCTCGTCGAGCCTCTGCTTGAAGATCCCCAGTGAGGAAGAGTCCACCATCTCCCTTGGCAATCTGTTCCACTGCCGAACCGCCCTCAAATGAGGTGCTTGGACTTATAGATATGTAAAGGAAACTTAAGCAATTGCTGGGGCTCATGCAAAATCAATTATATTCCATGTTTCCCATAATTTAACTCCTTCTGCCAGAGCCTTATGTAGTTGCACTACCATCTGCTGTAACAGAAAAGAAGTAAAACAAATTTCTTTGCATTCTGAAATCAGATAGGCAATGTGGGAAATCTAACTTGGAAGGGCTCAAACAAGTTTTTATTTTTCTTTGAATAAGGCTGCTTGATGAAGCATAAAATATATCAATTTTTCCACATTAAACATCCTTGTTTCATATTATATTAAAAAGTAAGGCTGCAATCCTAAAGACACTTTCCTAGGAGTAAGATCCATTGAACACAATGGGGCTTACTTTTGAGTAGACATGGTTAGGATTGTGCTCTAAGTTAGCAGTCCTTGTACAGACATTATTACAGATGTGGACTTCTTTATATAGTAAAGATTTATTTCATCTGATTTGGCAACATAATAGCAGGTGTGCAATAGTTATGCATTTGATATTACTTCTGTACGTAGAACCAAACGGTATTCTATGGAATGTTCTCCTTTAAAATACTTTTATGACACAAACTATAGTGAACATGCTGATCTGCTAATTTGGCAAAAAATGTCCATTAAATAAAAATAAAGCAATAAATAAATAACATGAAGGAAGTGGACAGAAACAGTATGGCATGTTATTACCATGGACAAACAAGTAAACAAGTGTTTCTAATAAATGCTATGTCTTCAGCTCATGAATGACTTGTTTGTGGCCATTTCCCCATATTTAAAAGATAAACACTCCAGTGAATACATTTATGTCAAAGTGGCTGTCATAAACCACAAATTGTATGCATTTTCTGTATTCACATGGTTGGCTAGAGCAACGTCTCTCTATTAATGCAAAAACCACAACTGGAAGCACATTGCACCATAACCCACTGAATCTTTCTACTTCACCTGACATTTATGTACTGTACAATCTTCTTTTATAAATGAAATACATATTATGCTATCTCAAGTTACTAAAACGACTCCTTTTGCTCACAACTACAAGATATTCTCATACGTTCCCTCGCAGGCTGAAATGCTTTGACACACAGCAAATGTACTGGTGAACTTTCTATATTTTCCTTCTAAGACAATCAGCCAAACAAGAAAAGCTTTCAGAGTTAAATCCAGAATGCTCATTCGGCCGGAGAAAGTCCCCTGTGCCAGCCCAGGAATGATGCAAATATGCTATAAAACAAGTTTGCCAACTACTCTCAAGCCAGCTTGGTTGATGTGAGGATGTGTCCCAGCCTGCCAGCACCAGATCTTAACTTGGAGGTCTGAGTTGGCCAACGTGGGGGGAGGGTGGGAAAAGATAGCAGGAGTGTGAAACAGAAGTGGGAGGAGGCATTTTTGGGTGAGGGAGGATGGGATGGAAGGCAGATTGGGAATAGAAAGGGGCAGAATCAGCTGCAGAAGCACAGGTCAAATCCGTACCCCCATTCCCAGGCTTTGCAGTCGTTCATAGGCTGCTCAGATTTGTACCAGTAAATTTGCTGGCGTACATCTGAGTAGCCACACAGAGGTGGCTGAAGACCATATCAGAGCAAGGAAAAAAATCCCTTACCCCAAATTTGTCTTCCAGCCCGCACTTACTTTGCACTGGATACAGCACAGGCCACTATGCATGCCTGACCCAATGCAAGTTAGGATTTGACAGTATATAGACTATGAATTTAGAGCTTAAAGGGATATGATAAGGTAAAGCTTGCCAATTTCCAAACGAGCAGCAGAACCTAAGTAGAGCCCTGCTCGATCAGGCCAAAGCCCATCTAGTCCAGCTTCCTGTATCTGACAGTGGCCCACCAAATGCTTCAGGGAGCACATCAGACAATAAGACGCACCTTCTGGTGCCCTCCCCTGCACCTGGCATTCTGAGATAAAAGGAAAACTTAATCCATTGTGTTTGTCATTCAAATTTCAAATTCAGAAGTCACAGAACACTATAGATCCCACTCATGATTCAACCATGAATATTTGACTTTACTGAAGATAGTGGGTGGCAATGCCATGGTGCCAACTCAATTATTCAATAATGTATTATTATTTCAATTTGCAATATTTTTCCAATGCTGTAAAACAGTGAAGTGTAAAAGAAAAAAATAGTTTATGCACTAAAAATAATCCTGATTAGTTTGAATGATTGTCTTCCTTGTAAGTCTGTTTTACCCATTTTTTAAACTCTTGCATTCATCAATGAAATTAGATCTACATTTTCTAAACGGATTTGTGATTGATAACCAAGAAGGAGACCTGTAATTGCTTCAGCAATTCTGCTGCACTGCACAGACAGAAAATAGGCAGCATGTTCAAATATTAATGGTGTGTTACTCTGAGTTATCTGTGCACCTCAGCAGATGAGTGGAACAAGCCATGCTAATGAAAGGGAGGTGAGACAGAAAATGCTCAGTGACTTCACCTACCTCATCATGCATTAATGTTGCGAGGTGGGTTGTTTTCCCCCCAGGAGCGGCACACATGTCCAGAATTCTCTGTCCTGGCTGAGGGTTTAAAACGTAGCTCACGACTGAGGAGGGCAAATTCTAGCAGACATGAGAGAAGTAAATGTAATGCTATTATATACTGCTTCCACAATGAACCTAAATTTATTGCATGTATGCTTGCATGCATACGTTTGGGTATATGCAAAAGATAGCCAAAGAGCAGTGTGTCCACTTCACCCCCAGATTCTGAACCTAGAAGTATCCTTCCAACACTTCCAGAGGCTTTCTGAAGCCAAGAGAGGTTGTGGAAGGACTCGCCAGACATCAGAACACCTCCAAATGTAACCAGAAGAGATGTACTTCGGTTATGTTCAAAAATCTCACAGGGGATTTCATCATCAATGGTGTTCAGCATCCACAGAGGTTCCAGCAGTGGAGCTCCCATAGCTACCAAGAGCTCCCATAGATACCTATATCTTTCAGTTTCAGCTATTAGTTTCTAATGCTTTAAGAAATAATGAAAAAAAAATTTTTTTACAGTACTGAGTTGACTACAGCAGATATAAATACTAGGAATGAAAACTTATTTTGACAGGAATGACATTCTTTAAAAGATAATCGCTTATCATTAAACAAATTGATCAAATGATATATTTAAAAGAACATGAGACTTTAAAAGAACATGAGACACCTTGCATATACTTCTTAAAATATTTCAGAATTTGCCAAAATGACATGCTCTCTACTTGTCAGAATTAGGAAATAATTGCTATAATAGAGACTCTAGCTCAGTATTAGAACACATGCTTTGAAAGCAAAAGATCCATCCTGTAATCAATCAATCAACAGTATCTATATAATGCTTTTCTATAAAAAGTGGCTTACGGAAAAAATTAAATAACTAATAGTTCCCTGTCCCAAAAGAGCTCGCAATGTAAAAAGATCCAAAAGATCCCAGCAGAAGCCACTAGAAAGACACTGCTTTGGTAAGGAGGCCTGATGAATCTCCGGCATTCAGGTAGGGTTGTAAAAGATAGACTTCTGAAATCATGGAAAGCTAATGCCAGTCAAAGTAGATAATGCTGAGCTAGATGAACTGATAGTCTAACACTATACAATGCAGGTTCCTATGTTTCTAACTCAGCAATTCCTTCAAAGCTGGAAACTACACTATTTTAACTATGAATTACTACTTCGTTTCAGTCTCTTCCAGGTCAGGCACTTAAAAAAAACATAGTTCAAGAAATATGTGCACAGTCTTATGTAATTCTGTCCACAGTAGAGATGCACAGATGGCTAGGCACAGAGGTCCTGCGTAGGAACAAGTCCACAGGAGACCAATACATGCTGCTGCAAACACTTTGTATCAGCAAATCCCATGAAAAGTATATCCCTCAAGAGCACCTGCAACAGCTCAGGTGTAATAAGGGGAAGTAAAATCTGTCCTAGGATAGTTGCTGTTTCACACTTTGCTACTTACGATCTGAACAGAAAGGTCTTTGACACTGCATTTGGTAGACAATCAAATTTGTAGTCAAGCAAGTGCATTAACAAACAAGCATTTATATCTTCATTATATTTTTATTTTGTGATATTAAAACAAAACACTATACCAATAACTTGGCTCCAATCTTTCCAGCAGACTCGAGTTAGCTTCTATTTGAAACAGCTCATTTCCCCATATGTCTCTCTCCTACATGCACAGTAAAACATAGCTAATTTTCCCATAAGTCTCTCCCCGATGTACACACCACTAGCTTATTTCCTTTCTAAGCTTAAGACATGCTATTTAACATACCAGACTTAAAAGTTGCAGAATACATAGAAAGGAATTACTCCAGCATTTCTCAAACTGTGGACCCACTAGGTGGGTTGTGAGCCAATTTCAGGTGGGTAGCACCCAGTTCAGCCACCACTGGAAAAACCAAGCTGAAAACACAGGATACAGAGCTGCTGGGCAAGGCTGCCTCCCAGTGGGAGGGAGGCATCATGCTTTCCCCAGAACAGATAAGAATAAGGGAAAAGTTAAGAAATGGGGAGGGCCTTTGGATTGGAGAAGGATCTAAGCCTGTATTCTGCTTTTACTTCCAAGCTGGAATGTTTAAATTCCAATCTATGCAAAATAACAGCACATGCACGGTGTGAAATGATACCGGCTGATTGTAACGTCAGACTTAGAAGCCTGGTTTGATGTGTCCAAACAGATTGTCATTCTAAATATTGGTCCTGGTGCTAAAAGATTTGAGAACCATTGCCACTCACCCCACTGCAGTGCCTTTTTTAGTGGTTTAACTGCTTGTGTTCCTCCTGTATCTTTTTGTATTGTTGATCTCCTTAGGACAGGAAGCCATTTAATCTGATTTCTGTCTGTAAATGGCTTTGGGTACTATTTTGTAAGCTGCCTTGGACCTTTGCTTTGGCATTGAAAAGTAGATTAGATAGATAGATAGATAGATAGATAGATAGATAGATAGATAGATAGATAGATAGATAGATAGAACAGTTTTCTTAATTAATGGTGCACAATGTTTTTTCATTTGTGTATCTGTTAAGAGCCCATTCCCATAACTTGTACACCTCAAATTAGCAAAATGATTGTAATATAGTTGCTCTCATTTCAAATTTATGTTTTCAACTACTGATCCATATCTGATAGTACACAATTTGATGTCTAAAAACTACCAGTTGGTGGGACTTTTGCAGCCAACTAGCTGCCTGCCTCCCTCACTTGCCAACTCCACAAGTCATTGTAATCCAGATCTGACTTCTTCTGCCATTATTTTATTCTTTTTCAAATATTACCAAAGGTACTGGCAAATAATGTTAGGGGTACACATGCCCCAAGTTGGGAACCTCCTAATAATAATACACAGAAGAAATTGCTAAAACCTTTGAAAACACATCCATATATATATAAAAGAGAAAAGTCACTGACTGACTGACTCACTGAATGACTGACTGACTCATCACTGCCCTGCCAAAACTGCTGGGCCTAGAAGCGTGAAATTTGTAGTGGGTGTTCCTTCCGTGACGGAGGGGTGCACTAAGAACCAGTTTTCGGAGATTCCAACCGGAAGGGGGTGAAAAGGGGTGCAACGCGTTTTCCTCCCTATACTTTGCATTGAGAATTGCTGACTCATCAGCATTCCCCCCAACTGCTGGGCCTGAAGCATGGAATTCTGGGAGTTCCTTCTGTCACCTGAACACCCACCAAGAACCCATGTGGAGAAATTAACCCTTCAGGGGCTGAAAAGGGGGCAACGTGTTTCTGTCCTAAACTTAACATGAGAGACTGACCAACATCCAGCCAATTTGTTGCTTGGTGCCTGGTGCACAGGGGGAATATTGTTCAGAGGAAGAGGTTGCACTGGCAAGGATGCTACGCATGGGGGGAAGTTGCGCATGGGGGACTGATGCGCATGGGGAAGTTGCGCATGGGGATGATGCGCATGGAGGAAAGTTGCGCATGGAGGAAAGTTGCGCATGGGGGGACGATGCGCATGGGGGGGACGATGCGCATGGGGGGGACGATGCGCATGGGGGGGACGATGCGCATGGGGGGGACGATGCGCATGGGGGGGACGATGCGCATGAGGGGGACGATGCCGTGGGGGGATGTTGTACGGGGAGATGTTACTCCCGCAACGCGGCTACGCTTTTCACTAGTATCTATATATATATAAAAGAGAAAAGTCACTGACTGACTGACCCATCACTGCCCTGCCAAAACCGGTAGGCCTAGAAGTGTGAAATTTGGGGTGGGTGTTCCTTCCGTGAGGAAGGGATGCACTAAGAACCGGTTTTCGGAAATTCCAACCGGAAGGGGGTGAAAAGGGGCGCAACGCGTTTTCCTCCCTATACTTTGCATTGGAGAATTGATGACTCATCAACATTCCGCCCCAACTGCTGGGCCTAGAGCATGGAATTCTGGGAAGGAGTTCCTTCTGTCACCTGAACACCCACCAAGAACCCAAATGGAGAAATTTAACCCTTAAGGGGCTGAAAAGGGGGCAACGTGTTTCTGTCCTATACTTAACATGGGATACTGAATAACATCCAGCCAATTTCGTGCTTGGACCCTGGTGCACGGGGCGGGGGATGTTGTTAGGAGGAAGAGGTTGCACTGGCAAGGAAGTTACGCACGGGGGGGAGGAGGTAGCGCACGGGGGGGAGGAGGTAGCGCACGGGGGGGAGGAGGTAGCGCACGGGGGAGAGGAGGTAGCGCACCGGGGGGGAGGAGGTAGCGCACCGGGGGGGGGAAAAGTTGCGCACCGGGGGGGGGAAAAGTTGCGCACCGGGGGGGGGGGAAAGTTGCACACCGGGGGGGGGAAAGTTGCACACCGGGGGGGGGGGAAAGTTGCACACCGGGGGGGGGGAAAGTTGCACACCGGGGGGGGGGAAAGTTGCACACCGGGGGGGGGGAAAGTTGCACACCGGGGGGGGGGAAAGTTGCACACCGGGGGGGGGGGAAAGTTGCACACCGGGGGGGGGAAAGTTGCACACCGGGGGGGGGAAGTTGCACACCGGGGGGGGAAAGTTGCACACCGGGGGGGGGAAAGTTGCACACCGGGGGGGGGGAAAGTTGCACACCGGGGGGGGGAAAGTTGCACACCGGGGGGGGGGGAAAGTTGCACACCGGGGGGGGGGGGAAAGTTGCACACCGGGGGGGGGAAAGTTGCACACCGGGGGGGGGGGAAAGTTGCACACCGGGGGGGGGGAAAGTTGCACACCGGGGGGGGGGAAAGTTGCACACCGTGGGGGGGGAAGTTGCACACCGGGGGGGGGAAGTTGCACACCGGGGGGGGGTGGGGAAGTTGCACACCGGGGGGGGTGGGGAAGTTGCACACCGGGGGGGGTGGGGAAGTTGCACACCGGGGGGGGGTGGGAAGTTGCACACCGGGGGGGGGAAGTTGCACACCGGGGGGGTGGGAAAGTTGCACACCGGGGGGGGGGGGGTGGGAAAGTTGCACACCGGGGCGGGGGGGTGGGAAAGTTGCACACCGGGGGGAAAGTTGCACATTGGATGTTGATGTGCCATGGGGGATGGTATATGGGGAAATGTTACTCCCGCAGCGTGGGTACGCTTTTTGCTAGTTACCTAATGAAGTACATGGCAAAAATAATCAATGGCATTGACAATATGAACATTAGCAGCACAGTGTTTGTCCTCAGTGTATTTTTTCCATTCTGTGAACAGCCATGCAACATTTGTTTTTCAGCTACATGCATGCATATAGAGTGGTCCAATTTCCTATTTTTGTGCTGTTTATTAATTATAATTTCATTCCATTAGATTCCATTATTCACCCCATCTAGTGGCTGAATGTGGTATACTGCCTATACTAGTCTCCAAAATTGGGGTGCACATTAGATTCGACAGTGCATTTGATTTGAGTAAATAAAGTACTGATTATAAATGTAGGTCAGTTTTTAGTTTAACCATTTATTGTAATAAAAATGTAACATCTATTGTTGTATAAAATAGTGCAATTAGGTAAAAACAACATAAACCTATTGTTATTTTATTGTCATATAACTCACTGTTGTATGCAGTAAAGTTAAATTGTGCACCTGCTTTGTGGCTGAGCATTACAATTACCAATAAACAATTTTTTTAAAAAATATCTTGAAAATCAGGGTCCACATTAAATTTAATAGTGCATTAGATTTGATTAAATATGGTATTTGCCACTGATTTGGTATCCACTTTTTCTCTGGTACTCGCCTTTTTTAAATGCACTGTTGATTCAGGAACAGAACCCCTATTAATAATGAGGCACAGTCTGGAAAAATATTATCACAGCTTACCTGTAAAAATATATAACCGGGTAACACGTTGTCAAAGGATGGACTCAGATAGATTGGCTCTGTCATTTTTATTCCCATCCCTCTGAAGAGAAGGAAGACATTTATTTATTTTTATTTATTTAATTTATATCCCGCCTTTCCTCACCTGCAAGAGGGAGCCCAAGGCAGTTAACACCGATCAGAATAAAAACCATTAAAATGATCATAAACAAAGATTAAAACATAATTAAAATACAATTAAAATACAATTAGATTAAAATACAATAAGAACAATAAAAACAGACTAAAACATTAGTTAAAAACAATATAAAAATAGAACAATAAAACTGCCCCCCCAACCTCTGCCCCATATAAAAAGCTTTTTTTAAATAAAAGGTTGTAAGGCTCTGCCTGAAGCTCTGTATTGAGGGAGTTTTCATCAGTTCTAAGGAGAGGGAGTTCCAAAGCCAGGGTGCCACCACCGAGAAGGCCCTATCTCTGGCCACCACACCTCTCATATTTCTTAGTGGCGCACAGTCAGTAGGGCCCCCTCAGATGACCTTAGGTGACGAGTCGGATTGTACAGAAGAAGGTGGTCCCTCAGAAACCCTGGACCCGAGCCGTTTAGGGCTTTAAAGATCAGGACCAGCACTTTGAATTCAGCCTGGAAACGAACGGGCAGCCAGTGTAGTTGCTCAAGCAGTGGCCCGACAGAGTCGAACCGATGAGCCCCAGCAACCACACGTGCCACCGCATTCTGGACTAGTTGAGGCTTCCAGACTGTCTTCAGAGGCAGCCCCACGTAGAGCGCGTTACAATAATCTAGTCTTGATATCAGCAGGGAATGGGTCACATGGGTCACTAGGACATGAAGCACAACAATAAGGGGAGAAAATTGCCTGACTTTTTTAACTTACTATTACAATAGTAAAATAAATGGGACAACAACATCAATGGGACTGCCATAACATATGCCCTCGTATTTTCAATTCTGATTTAACTTGAAAGAGATGATGAAACCATGACTTCATGCAACCATGACTTAGTACCAGCTGCTTGTTTTCCCCTTCTTCTTCACCCTTTAAAAAGTTACATTCATTCTGCACAACTAATGTAGTATTTTTTCCAAGTTGCTGACAATGTTTACATATGCCTACTACCATATTTACTCGAATGTAATACACCATCAAATCTAATGCGCACCCTATACTTATAATAAAAATGTTGTGTTTACTCTAATTTAGTTAACCATCAAATCTAATGCGAAACTAAATTTGGTTGAAAAAGATGGGCGTTAGATTCGAGTAAATACAGTATTTTTACATTTACAATTTTTAATTTTATTTGCCAAGAATGTTGGAATGAATTCAAGGTTTCAAACGGGGGAATGAATTTAGGGGGTGCTGAATAAAAAATTGCATCAGTTTTGCCCAGCTATCACTACCTATGGGGGTACAGCATAGCCGATACATGTGGTTTTAAGGAATTAAGGAGTTTTCTCATGAGGAAGTTAATGTTATGGCTTCCTCACAAAGGAGCTACCTGAATCACCATACAAGGTGCCTATGCCATATCCCAAAACGAAAGGCATTTGGGCAAAACCAATGCTATTTTTATTCAGCACCCCAAATGTACCCAAAGAATAGGTTTAACTTTCAGGTCTGTATAATACAGATACTTATTTTTATATCTGAATGAGCTGATGGATTAAGTAAATATCTCAGCTATTCCTGTGGCTCAAACACACATTTGAAAGAACATGCAAGTAGGTACATCCTCTTCAAGTGATTCATCTTGGTCAATGGAACATGTCATTCAGTGGACTCACCTTCAAAATATCCACGCAGAAACCCAATCTAGCTTTAAACTTTAAGTATTCTGAATCTTCCAAAAACCCACAAAAAAGTTGTACTAGTTTCACAAAATAGTTTACACTTTTGAACAAGTTCTCTCACTAAAAAACCAACAGGCATAGAGATTTCCACTATAATTTCTGTCTTACTTCAACGGGCCATTCGAATTGAAAATTTCACTGCGGCTCAGTTCAGTAATTCCATTTCCAATGAAAACTTTGGATCCCAGAAATTCTTTTGCTCCTCGTTTACATTTCCCTTCAATATCGGAGTACACAGAAACCAGATCACCAGCTTTCATGACTAGAAAAAAAGAAAGAAAAAGGAGTGTATTTTACTTGACATAAGAACACTAACCAAGTAACTGGGGACCCAAGAATTCTGCAAAAGTCAGTTCCAGTCAAGACAAGCCCTGGAACATTTACGTAACAGCAATTCCTATATATTTGTTCACTTCTAAGCTACCAAAAAAGCAGCTGAACAACGAACTTAACCAGCATCACAGAGAGAAAGAGAAAGAGAGAGAGAGAGAGAGAGAGAGAGAGCGCAACAATTTCTAACATTATACTCTTCAGGTTCTCGTGACTTACTACAAGTACTTTCCTCCAGGCCTCACATTAACACTACTACAATTGGAAAACTGGAAATTTAAAAAAGCATGAACAGCAGATAAGACCATGTACCATGACCACAGATGAAGTTGCACATATGCAAGAAGGGCAGCCCAATCCTAGGCTGCCCTACCACCAGTGCTGCAACACCAGAGCTGTCAGTGATTGTTGCAAAAATGTGCCACCAAAAGAGGAAGCAGTGCTAGTGAGGATGCTTGCACTATCCCATTGACAGACAACTCTGGTCACGAGCAGTTAAGTGTTGAGCAGCATGGGCATGTTGGGAGGATGGAACGAGGGAATAAGAATGGCACCAGCCCCTTCCACTGAATCTTAATTCCTCATGTCAGGCTTGAAGGCCACATAGAGGGCTTCTCCAGCAAAATAGCCGGTGCAGACTTGAAAAGCCCTGTTCTGCAGGATGGGGCTTTATTCAGGGTAAAGGGACAAATTTCTTCCCTCTGAGAAGAACTCCAGACTGCTTGGATCCAGCAAAAAATCTGGCAGCGTCTTCTTGGAGCTGCTGCTTCTATACTGAATACGATATGACCCTGAATTAAGTAAGTACAATGCACAAAATCATTGTGCATAATTATTTTCCTTTTCTACATGAGGTGAACACTGATTTTTAGAGATAACAAAACTGAACTCTTGGGGGATAATTCCAAGTATGCCTCTGTCAGCTCTCTCTCACAAACACAAAAGATAACGAAGCATATTGCTCTTTTCCTAAATTCTATGAAAAGATTTTTTAAAACCTTACATTTTGAAGTGGATATAATCCCAGGGGCATAGACATGGGAGCCTCGAAGCACAGCATTTCCACACTGTGCACCAACAATAACTTGATAGGGGAGCTCATGCAGGTCTTTCCTACAGAGGAAAAATCATCAATTAAAAAAATCTAGTCAAGAAGAGAAAAGGTAATGGCCTTTTATGAAAACAGGTTATACAGAAAATTGTGTGTATTTATCAAATCATTAATTCACTTGAAACAACTGTGAAACAAAGAGCACAATCCTAACCAACTTTCCAGTGCTAGCATCGCTTGTTCTGGATGGGTTGCATCCAGTAGTTGGAGGGCAGTTGTGGAGGCTTCCTTAAAATAAGGCAAATTTTTCCCTTTCCTTAGAGTTGCATTCCCCTTGTCACAGTGCTCGAACGTTTGTTAGGATTGTGCCCACAGTCAACCATCAAACCATATTATTCTTGTGCCATCACCATCTCAGACTTCTCTATGCCTAACTACTGCTACTCTTTCTTCAATCTATTTCCCTGCCATTACTGTTTCTAAACAGAAAAATAGAGCAATACTTGAAAGCAACTGCACAATCTGCTTCCTGCTTACAATTCCCCCCCCATGCCTGAAAAAATGAAAGAAACTAAATTATTGACAGAGCAAATGACTCCTGTATCCACTTATAACAATCTGATTCTCATCTATTACCACGCATTGCTCTGATCTGCTATTTAATCAATACTTATTCCAGCACTGACAAACAGGGACCTAACAAGGATGAGAGCATGATATATTTCAAAGTGACGAAGATATTTTAGACATTCGCTAATACTTTCAGGATACAACCCTAAAAACCAAATTTAGGTCAGCCCAGCTCACCCATTTCCCCGTTCCCAGGGTGGTATGGGGAAGCCAGCACATATCTGTCCACTGTTCACTGGCCCCCAGGAGTGGCGCAGATGTGCCTTTCGCACTTTTGCAACATCCCCAAGCCAATATGGACTTGTGCTAGGACTTGTTATGACAGACTCTGAAGTGGACCACAAGTGTCAGAAGTATGCAACATAAGATATACCAGTAACTAAATTCTATCACATTAAAATACTAAATAGTGCAGACCTGGGGCCAATCAGAGGAATAAGTAACACGTCAGGAAGTTCTGTATGCTGAAGAACTGGAACGTTAAGACCTTTATATTGCTATAAGAAAGAAAAATGAATTTTTAGGATGTTTTCAATGAAAAGTACTCTAGCGTTACACTCAGTGCATTCTTGATTTTTAACTCTTTTAATTGATAGAAATGTTTATCTACACACAGTAGAGTATTAACAGTCCATATCCTAATAAATTAAATGTTTATTATACATGTTTACTGAGGGCAAGACTGTGTTTATAAGGCTTACTCCTGGAAAAGCATGCCTAAGATTACAGAAATAATAGCTGCAGTTATTTAAGCCATTGTCAGAAATTATTTCAGATATTACCATGGTTTTAATAAGCTGACCACTTTCATTAATAGGGATTCAAGAAACAAGGGTGCCGACTGGGTTTCAAAGGAAACAGAGACTGTGACACAAAGCCAGTTTAAGTACACAGAAAACACAGAATCCTTTATGGTTGTGTAATATAGACGACTCATCCTAAACTTGCCCAGCCAGTGATGAAATCATTGAACTCTGGATCCAGAAATAAATGCTAATAACACACAACATGCTGACTTGATGGCATTTACTTCAAGGTTCATTCCTTGAAAAACAGCTTTAAAATTGTTTTTTAAGAAAGGTAAATGCCAGGAAGAGCATTTGTTATAAAGGTAGAACTGGCCGGGAACAGCATTTGGGCCTTTCCATGACTGCAGACAACTCAGACGACCATTCCAGACCTTCATGAAGTGCTCTTGCTTGTCACAAATTACTATTTACCTAAGCTGTAGTTTACAAACTAGCTCCAACCTGGAGCTACATGATTTGTTGGACAGAACTGGTTCCAAACATTATAAAAAACTATTGGAGTGGATGAAGCAATGGATGAATAATCAGAAAGGGGCTACACAGACCTTGTGGATTTCTTCAGACAGTAAACTTCTTGCATGTTCCACAGATGTCAAGTGAGTATTCACTCGAACAGTTGTGAAAGCTGGTGGATGAGACAAATTTTTTAGCAGAGATTCATATTTCCGTTCAGCTTCCTGTAGACCTTTCGTAGCTATGAGCTTAAGAGAAAACAAAAATAATATTAGAATTTACTGTGTTTTTTGCTAAACTCTATGGCCATCTTATGAGACATAGGGCGCAATCCAGAGTAACCACGGTGAGCCCTTGCTCCAGTGTAAGAACAATTTACTCTGAATTGCAATATGAAATTCCCATAGGTTTTCACTAGATGAATTTCCCATAGGTTTTCACTAGATGGTGCCATAACTACGGGTGCATGTAATGTCGCTTACGTGCTCACGTAGTTACTCTGGATTGTAGCCATAGTGGCAGGTACAGTTAAGATGCTGTACCTGTCAACTGCTATGCCAAGATTCAAGACCCAGGTGCTACAAGACGGAGTGAGCTCCCGTTTGCCCAACCCCTGCCAAACAAGCAGTTCGAAAGCATGTAAAAGCAAGCATATAAATACAGTAGGTACCACTTCATTGAGAAGGTAAGAGTGTTCCATGTGCTTTGGCGTAGTAATGCTGGCCACATAACAACTGAGGTGTCTTTAGACTTGCTCTTTGGTTTAGAAACAAGGATGAGCACTGCTCCCTCGAGTCAGTCATGACTAGCAGGGTAAACTGTGGGGGACAACTTTACCTTTATGGCCATAAAAACCCTGTCCCAGGTCCCGGAGATTGGGTAGAGATAATTTTTGATTATTGGGAGGTGGCCTGGGTGGCAAATCAGGCATGGGAGGGAGATGGCACCAGGCAAATCAGCAAAAGCTGGATCCTAATGCCATTTCTGACCCAAGCATCCTTACATGGGCTGCTTGGATTTGTGCCTGTGAAATTGTAGGCACAGATCAAGTGCACAGATCCTGGGGCATTCCTGGGTTAAGGGGAATAATATTTCTTTATTCTTAATTGAACCCCAGCTCCTACTTACCAAGAACTGGATATAGTGCAAGTGTATAGACCTGCCTGTCCCAGCAATAGTTGGGACTGTATTGTTAACACATTCTTGGAAGCATACATTATATACAGAGAGAGAGAGAGAGAGAGAGAGAGAGAGAGAAAGAGAGAGAGAGAGAGGCTGGTTTTGCAAAACCTCTTTTCTACATTAGCCACTTATTTCTTTGTATGGTTCCTGACTATGTAGAGATGCTTTCCAGGATGCTATCAAAGCATCATACCTTCAAATGCTGCACCAGAATATAGCCCACAATTCAAAAAATGCTTGACCATCATCATCTAAAGTGAACACTCACTATGTTTTTAAACACAACTAAATTCAGCAAAACAAAATTTAATTAACTAATTTGTAATAGCACTCTTACCACTTACCTCAACATTTTGAAATGTAGCCCTCAGATACTGTTCAACCTCTGGTCTCAGAGAGATTTTGGGAAAAACAGACATAGTCCCTACTACATCCTATCTTTTCTGGAAAACATCTGCAATAAATAATGGATTAAGGTTGCTTTCTTCAGATATTTTTGATATGTATAAACAAAATTAATATTTAAAAGTTAATATTTTTCTCTCTACAGGGGTGTCCAGACTTTGTGGCAGGAGGGCCACAGCATCTCTTATTTACATTTCAAGTTTGAATAAATTACATAAACTTATAACTATAAGAGTGTATTAGATACATTACAAGCCTTGTCCTTTGGGTCAGATGAAAGGGTCTTCTGTGGGCCGCATTGAGGCTGCTGTGGGCCATATCTGGCCCCTGGGCTGGGGTTGGAATATCCCTGCTCTATACTATCACAGATGTTGCACATCCCAACTCCTCTACTGCTCCTGGGACTGGCAACTGGGACCACACAGACCTAAACCAGCCTAGAAGCTGAAGTTTTACATGTCTGCTATGTTCTAGGCTGATCTAATTAAGAAAACCAAGAGATGAAAATGCAATAGCATTTTTAAAAATGCTTTTTATTGTTTTTAACTTATGTTTTTAATGCTTTGATGTTGTTTTATTGAATGTTATTAATATGTTTTACTTGTTAGTCACCTTGAGTCGGCTGCAGCCCAAGAAAGGCGGGTTACAAATTTACTAAATAATTAATTTAAAAATGCATTGAGGCACAATCCACGCTCTGTCTGCAATGTCAGGGACATGTGGTAGGTGCAGATATAGGGGAAGCAGAACCTCCCCTGTAGAGTCACTCAAACAGCACTGCTGCATGAGAGATGTGAAAGAAGCATACCTCACATGCAGGGTTGCCTTTTAGACTCTGGTGAGGAGGCTCTGCTTCACCTGCCTCCCTTCTCAGATGATGGTGCTTTTTGAAAGATTCACGTGTGGCAGTTCTGCCCCATCCACCTTCCCTCAAAGGCAGTGGTGCTTTTCCAATTGGTGAGTCTGTTCCTCCCCTCACACAGAATGGTGATTTTCAAAGTACCTGTGAGGCACAGGGAGGCTGTGCCTCACCTCACAAGCACTACTGCTATTAAATATGGGGAGGCTCTCCCTCACCTGCCTCTCCTCACATGTGACCATGCTTTTGAAGTGAGGAGGCTCTGCCTCCCCTGCCTCACTTCTCATGCAAGTAGTGATTTCTGAGGTAAGGAGGAATCCACTTCACCTGCCTCTCCTCAGTGCAAGTTGTGATTTTTGAAGTGAAGAGACTTAGCTCACTTGCTTTCCTTCACAGACAGGAGTACTTTTTAAAGTGAAGAGGCTCTGCCTCACCTGCCTTCCCTTGCATGCAGTATTGCTTTATGAAATGAGGAGGCTCTCCCTCCCCACACATGCAGAAGTACTTTTTGAAGTGGGGGGAGGCTCTGCCTCACCTGTCTCTTCACTCACCTGCTTCAAGAGCATCTAATATGGTCCCCACAATAAACAGGGTTCAAACTGTTCAAATTGTTTAACCACAAATGAGGGACAAGGCCTTCCCAAAATGTAGGACACCTAAGAAAAATGTAGGACATAAAATAAAAGCTCAAACATTCATATATAGTGGTTCATGTTGTAAACACTAAATGACTTGCTATTAAATTTAAAACTTTTACATCTAATTTATGAATTGCAAGAATTCTACATGCACAAGGAAGAGAAGGACAGGGAAGGTTTTTTCCAGGAAAGAAGGCTTAAAAAAGAGGACATGTCCTGGAAAAAGAGGACACATGGTTCACTCTGCCCTTGCAACAAAGTGATTTGTGTTGCTGACTGAAGTGTTACTGTTGTGGTTGTTGCAACAACCTCTTTCCAACCAGAGGAGGAAATGGAGGAGAAGGGAAGGCTGGAAGGGGTGCCCACCTCCTTGCAGGCAGGCTTTGCCCCCTGATCCCCCCTGGAAGCCATGCCCAACCCGCCAGTAGCTCTCCTGAACCCCCTTACCTTCTGTGCCAGCCAGACCAGCCTCTTTCTAGGAAGCCCAGCCTCCCCTCCTAGCATCAGTCACCACCTCTGCCTTCCCGCCTCCTGCCTGGGGGGGGGGGGGGTGGCCCTTTCAGCCCACAAGTCTACTCAGAAGGAAGTCCCTTTAGAGTCAATGGGAGTGGGTCTTACTCCTTCCTGGGACTTTTAATATATGCATTTCAGTCAACATGAATGGTTGAGTCCTCTGCTGTTGAAGAGAGGCAGTCATGCAAGCAATCATTCAATTTGTCAGCTGTCAGGGGTCTTTTGCAATTCTAATTGCTGTCTGCCTCTCTACAACAGTAAGAAAAGCTGTTTTTAAACAATTGTAAAGAGATGCACTTTTTAAAACTGCTTTTAATATCACATTTTTTTACATCCAGAGAGAGTTCCCAGAATCAAACCCCTGCAGATATTAATGCACAACCTTATTCCAATAGGATTAATCCCATGTTAAAGGCATCTAGCCCAGCTGCCATCACCACATCCTGTGGCAAGGAGTTCCACAGACTCATGACATGCTGTGTAAAGTAATATTTCCCTTTGTCTGTTCTTACTCTCCTAAGGCAGCCTACGGCTCCTCTGCACTGAAGTCAGTGATCCACATGCAATGCCCTCTCAATAGTGAATGGACACTTCCCTATGGAGAAAAAAACTCCCTATAGTTTCCATTGTGCAACTCCATATGATGACATGCACCTTGACGTTTGCATGCATCCTACTCCATAGAGTTACAACCCGTAGTAGCAAAAGACCTACACTTCCGGCAAAACCTGCAAGCACCACAGTACTGTATTAGACACTACAGTAGTAATAAAGTGGGTTTACTCTGCCCTTTTTGATATCTCCATGGTGGAACCCTTAAGTATTTTTGCATTGTAAGGGTGGGAAAGCAAATTTAAAGGGTTAGAAATGGCAATCACTAAATAGATAGTAACAAAGTTGTAACACCCCCAATTCCCTCTGCAAAAACCTGCTTTGCTTCAAAATCCAAGTGATGATGCACTTGCTCCTTATAGCCCAATCCTAAACATGTCTACTCAAAAGGAAGTCTCACTGAGTTCAATGGGACTTACTCCCAGGTGAATAAATGTGGATAGAATTGCAGCCTTATAGTACAATTATAGTCAAGTTTACTCAGAAGAAAATCCCATTCTGTACAATGAGGCTTACTCCCATGTAAAAGAGCATAGGATTGAAGCTCTTTATTTAAGGGATTTATACCCTGCTGACACAAATGCCCAAAGCAGCTTACAAAGCATTTATTTCTTCCCTCCTGGCTGTCATTAATCAATCAATCAAATTTATATACCACTTTTCAATGAAAGTTCACAAAGAGGTTTACAGAGAAAATTAAATATCCACATATTTGCCACCCTGAGAAAGGCGTTCACTGAACTGCGCTTCCAAACTATGCCAACTGCTGTCTATGGCTGCAATCCTAAAGACATTTTCTTGCGAGTAAGACCCATGGAACACAATGGGGCTTACTTTTGAGTATGGTTAGGACTGTGCTCTTAGATGGCAGATATATTTCCATTCCTAGGCATTCCAAGGCTTGTGGGGCAGGCGAGACAAAGGTTGGCTACTCTTCAAGGGTAGAGCCACCAGATGAAAGTGTTCAGGCTATGCTCAGACGGTGATCCATTTGTCACTGTTTGCTAAAAGTGCTAGAACTATTCGTGCTAATTTTTTGGGAGCAATTTTTTTTTTGCAATAGACTAAAGAAAATTCCTTAATGCAAGTGATTAAGACACTGTGCCTGTTAACCAGCAGGCCAGGGTTCAAGACCCAGGTCCCCACAAGATGAGGATTTCCTGCTACAGATAAGGGGTTGGACTAGATGATCCACTGGGTCCCTTCCAACTCTATGATTCTATGACATGTTTGTATATGATTTTAACTCTATTCTGTATTCTGAATGAATTTTTAACTCTGCTTGTATTCTGAATTCGAATCGAATTCGAATTCTGTTTTCTAAATTAGATTGTGATGGCTTTTAGCTAATACAATAATCAATTGTCTGTAAATAACTGTTGTATTGTCCCCACGACAACCCTGTAAGATAGGCGAGGCTGATTCTGGCCCAGGTTCACCCTATATGGCCAAAGATATATTTCAAGCAGGATCTTCCAGGTCTCAGTCCAACTCCCTAACAGGACACCATCCTGGCTCTCCTTTACACAGCTCTGTCAGATGCACACACTCTTGTAGACCTTTAGGAAGAGAAAACTGTTCCATTTCTTAAAAACATATACATACAGTCCTACATTATATACATAATAGTAAGTTTTTTTAAAATTACAAACCGTATTTCCCTAAATACAGTCACATACCATGGTAGAGCAAGTAATATAGTGAAATAAAATGCATACTGACCTGAAATTAGCTTGCAACCCACATAGTGGATTCAAACCCACAGTTTGAGAAACATTACAATTTTTAAAACTGCAGCATTTAATCTAACAAAAAGCAGGAAAAACAAACCCAGCCAACTCCGCAAAAGGCATAAGGCTGTTGGACCAGGACAAAGACCCATCTAGCCCAGCTTCCAGTACTCCACAAGACATCTTGTGGCAAGGAGTTCCATATACCAAATTTACTCAAATCTAATGTGCCACTGAATCTAATGCGCACCCCAATTGTGAGAGAGGGAAAAAGAACATTCCTCTATTCAGCCTCTGCAGTAGTTCTTAAATTTTAAAAAAACTATATACAATAAAACAGCTATAGCCCCTAATCAAAACCATAAGGAAGAATAAATAAACCAAGGCTGAAATCCTATGCACCCACACTTTTCTGGGACTTCCTTCTGAGTAAGCCTGTACTGTATAGGATTGGGCTCTCAGGCTACAATCATACTCACACTTTCCTGGGAGTAAGCCCTGTTGACTGTAATGGGACTTCCTTCTGAATAGACATACATAGAATTGGGCTCAAAGGCTGCAATCCAATCCATACTTTCCTGTGAATAAGCCCCACTGACTGTAATGGGACTTCTTTCTGAGTAGACATTCTTAGGATTCGGCTCAAACCATTCAATCCTGGGAATAAGCTCCATTGACTATAATGGGATTTACTTCTGAGTAAACAGGCATAGGATTATGCTCACAGGCTGCAACCCTACCCACACCTTCCTGGGAATAAAAACACAATCCTAACCATGTCTACTCAAAAGTAAGCCCTATTCTATTCAATGGGTCTTACTCCCAGGAAAGTGTCATTAGGATTGCAGCCTAAGCCCCACTGGGCTTACTTCTGAGCAGACATACATAGAATTGGCTGCAAGCCAGCTCTCAAATAAATAATAATAATAACAGTAACTCACATAAACTCAAGAGTTGTAATATTAGCCTGCAGGAGCTGCAAGTGATTTTATTTTACCTTCCCTTGTCGAAGGGGAACCAGGATTGGGAGCCTGCAAGGATCACCCTTCCTCTTAGGGGGTGCCCCCCTTGTCCCCCCCCACTGGGTTTCTGCCTTGCATCACCACTGCTCAGAGTGCATCAGCTGTTTGCGCGCGCGCAATGACGCACAAGGGAAACTGGGGAGGTGCTGGGGATGGAGAAGGGAAAGGGCTGGAAGTGGCTGGGAGGAGCATCATCATCATCACCAAAAGCATCATCATCAGCTGGCTCAGTTTCGGTCCCTCCCATTGTCTCCATCGCCTTGAGCCAGAGAGGAAGGAAAGGAGGCACTGAGTGCCTGGAGAGACCCAGCTGGTCCAGGATGGGGCTCATCTTTGCCAAGCTCTGGAGTCTTTTTTGTAACCAGGGTGAGTATGGAAGGGGATGTACTTTGGGGGCTTGGCTGAGCATCTTTTTCCCTTCCCCAGTGGACATGGTGGGGGCATCAAGGTGCATCTGGGTAACAGTGGGCAGGAGGAAGAGACCCTGGGACACTTGGGGTGGGAAACAATGGGGAGCAGAAAGTGGTCTAGTGGGCAAGGCAGTTTGGCAGTTTCTTCCCTTTTTACTCCCCTCCCCCCATATCAAGACTGGTGAGGGGAAAGCTGGTGGGTTTAGGATCCAGTGGTTCCCAAACTGGGAGAAAAGTGGTGTGATAGGGTAGCTATTACCCTTCCTATTTTCACCCATAAAAAGACTGGTGTGGGGAAATCAGGTGGGTTAGAATCTAATGATTCCCAGACTTTCTTATGGGGAGAAAGTGGTGTGATCAGGGCCAGCTGCCACCCTTCTTCATCCCTTGTCCCCTATAAAAGAATGGTGTGGGGAAAGCAGGTGGCATTAGGATCTAGTGGTTCCCAAACTGGGAGGTATGGGAAGAAAGTGGTGTGATGGGGGTAGCTGCTACCCTTCCTGCTTTCCCCCATATGAAGACTGGTGTGGGGAAATCAGGTGGGTTAGAATCTAGTGGTTCCCATACTGTCAAGTATGGGGAGAAAGTGGTGTGATCAGGGGTGGCTGCCACCCTTCTTACTTCACTCTTTGTCCCCTATAACAAGATTGGTGTGCGGAAAACAGGTAGGCTTATCATCCAGTGGTTCCTAAATGGTGAAGTATGGGAAAAAAGTAGTGTGGGGCATAGCTGCTACCCTTCCTTCTGTCCTCCATAATAAGACTGGTGTGGGGAAACCAGGTGGCATTAGGATCCAGTGGTTCCCAAACTAGGATTATAGGGAGAAGTGGTATGATTGAGGGCAGCTGCTACCCTTCTTATTTCCCCCTTTATTCCCTGTAAGAAGTCCTGTGTGGGGAAAACAGATGGGATTAGGATGCAGTTGTTCCCAAACTATTGCACCACTGGGAGAAAGTGGTGTGATGGAGTGGACAGGTGGGTTTCATGATACAAAATTGTGCTGGCAGACCAGTTAGCATTAATTCAGTGGTTCCCAAATTGTGAAATTTGACTTGTGAGCCATGGAGAGACCTTCAAGAAAAACCATGGAATTCTCAAGAAAAGCTTTCCACCATATACAAGGCCATATAGATCAAATATATCTTTTATGATCTATATATAAGATCTTATGTATAAGACCATAGTCCTAATGGGAACCCATGCCCAATGGTCTTGTAAGTCGGGAGATGTCAAAAAAGTTTGGGAAACATTGGGTTAATCTATATGTCTATTAATGCTAACACATGTTATAGTTAAATTTGTGTGTTCTTCACAGAACTTAGCATGCTGTGTGTTTTGTTTCTTCCCATACACTTTATTCGCACAACAGCCCTGTGAGGTAAATGAGACCCAAAAGAGCTTGTGGTAAGAGAAACATGGGACAATATCCAGAGTATCTATGGGGAGTCCTTGCTCCGGTATAAGAAAAACTTACTCTGGATTCCAATATGAATTTCCCATAGGTTTTCACTAGATGGTGCAGTAACTACAGGTGCTCATAAAGTCTCTTACCTGCTCCTGTAGTTACTCTGGATTTGGGGGATGGACTCCAAAGAGTCCCCCACCACTTCCCATCTCCTCTTACACCTGGTACTTCCTACAAACTGTAGGACTGAGAGGGATCAACTGGTTCAGGGTCACCTAGTGAGCTTCATGACACTGTGGGGATTTGAACCTGGACTGAACCCCTCTTGTTGAAGTCATTGGCACTAACTACTGGGAACTTGGGGGTTGTCCAAAATGGGTTTGAACAAATTTCTAGAAGAAAAATCTAACATGGGTTACAACTGTGATGGATATGTTCACTTTATGGCTCTAGAAGTTTATGGTTACCTCAGGACACCAGGTGCAAAAGAGTGGCAATAGGATGCAGGTATTTTGTTGTCTTGTGGGCTCCCTGAGGTACCACTGGTGGACTACTATGAGGATACACACACACACACACACACACACCACACACACACACACACACACACACGGTGGCGCCTCACGTAACAAATTTAATTTGTTCCAGAGGTATGTTTTTTACTTGAAACGTTCTTTATGTGAAGTGGATTTTCCCATAGGAAATAATGGAAACTCAGACAATTGGTTCCAGAACCCAAAAAATATTCATATAAAAATATTAATTCTATGTAAAAATAATGACAAAACTCTGGAATTGAATTCAAAACGTGCATTCAATGTGCATGATCCTATGAAGTCCAATTAGGCTGCAGTCATAAAGACACTTTCCTGGGAGTAAGCCCCATTTAACACAGCGGGGTTTACTTCTGGGTTAGGCGGCTGCAATCCAAGACACATTCAAAGTGTCTCTCCACTTTCTCCTTCTCTTCATCCTGAGCCTCTCTCCCCCCTGCTCGCTTCTGGCTAGCTCTGAGCTGCTTCCCTCTTCTCCGCTGCTCTTCTCTCTCTCTGCCCAGCCGGATGCCTGGCCACGCCAGGAACAGCGTGGAAGTGTTGCTTTCACTATGGCTTTCACCTGATGCTTTTTAAAAGGGCTGCCAGCCAGCGCGTCTGCCCCAACTGCCAGCGACTTTGTTTGTTACGTGAAGCAGAATCCTAGAGAAATTTTTGCTTGTTACATGAAACATACAATACGTGAGGCATTTGTTACCTGGAGGCACGTAACACACACACATTTTCACATACACATAATGCTTTCATGTACAATACTTTCATGGGCTGGATAAAAAAAGGAGAGTTGGGAAGTTGGGAAAGATAGATGCAGTGAAAGTTACTGGAGTGTATTTGGCGTATTAGAGAAAAGGAAGTAACTTGATAGAAGCGTTTAACACAACAGGCTGGTAGTGAAGCTGTTAAGGGAAAATAGGGTTGAGAAGAAATATCAGATTGAAAGGGTTGCAATAATATAAGGGGTGGCCAAAGTGGCTTGTGAGCCACATATGGCTTTTTGTCATATATGTGGCTCTCAGAAATATGTCGGCTGTACGTCACACATTAAAGGTAATATAATCATTGACTGAATATAAAAAGGTAAATAAAGTCAATAAAGTCAGAGGAAAAATCTGATGACCCAAAACGTGGTACAGTATATAAATACCTGAGTTTAAATTAAAAAAACTTTCAAGCTTTATAATGTTCAAGGTGAGTAAATATATTTAAGAATTTAAAAGCTTCTTAAATATTGTGGCTCTCAAACATCTCAAGATGATCATACATGGCTGTTATGTTAAGTAAGTTGGGCCAGACCTAGATTATAGGATGCCCAGTAATTTGGATTTGCACAGTAATGAGCTTGTAATTAGGGGTGATGAAAAACTGGATATGGAAAGAGGATGTTTTGGTTTTAATTGGTGCTTCTAGAGTTGTGCAAATATGTAATTTGATTTCTAATGGCCTTGTCTACTTTTAAGATGACTTGCAGGTAATGATTTGTTCATGTTAAAAATATTTCCATAGTTGTAAGAACTTGGGAAGGTGGCTCTGTTATTTGTGTTAGGAGTGTTGATGTTTCACTGTCTGGATGCAAGATGTGAATTTCATCTGGATGAACCCAAAAAATAACTTTTGCACAGAATATTTATTGCATAGCCTCTCACTTGCATAGTGGAAAAGGGGTAGTGCTATATAAAGCTGCCTCAGTGCACTCCATTCTCAGATGTCCCTTTTTGTATGATATAATCCACATTTCTGTACCTTGAAGCTGCTACTGGACTTAAACAGAGATTATTTGAACGAATACCTTTGTGTCGGTGTTAACTAACCCTACAATCCAGAGTAACTACGGGAACACGTAAGACATTACGTGCACCCATAGTTACTGCACCTCCTAGTGGAAATTGATTCACCTCCTATGGGTGAATCAATTCCCACCTCCTATGGGAAATTGATATTGCAATCCTGAGTAAATTGTTCTTACACCAGAGCAAGGACTCCCCATACTTACTCTGGATTGCGCCCTAAATCTGCTGGAACTTCTTTCACATGGTGACAGGTTTGTGCAACTTCTTTCGTATCGTCATCTCATGTGAATCATGAAACTCTCCAGCATTAGTTACAAGCCATAAAGTTGCAATACTGATGGAGAAACTCCATTGCCATAGTTACTTTTTCATGTAACAGCTGGTGCTTGAAGATGGTTAAACATTTCCATGTGATGGCAGTTTCCATATATAAAGAAGTAAGGAAAATTCACCCTAAAACTCAAATGACTCAAACTCTTACCTAGGTCACAATTGCAAGATGGGGTAGATTCTTCAATCCCTTCTTATTGTACTGTGGCCCTGACTTAAATTGCCTCTCTACCCTTAAATACCCCAACAATTTGACCCAAGAGCGAAGTTGCTTTTGCACATTGAAAAAGCAATGTTATTTTGCAATAGCTTAATGGTAATGAGAACTTGCTGTGTTTCATAAAAGGTGGAATGAAAGTGTGTGAAGTTGTGATCAAGTAACTTCAATCATTGTTAGCTCATGAAATCAACTGCATTTTTCAATTATGTTTACAATGTCAAAGCATAAGATCAGTTCATAGAAGTCTGGATCAGGACAAGGCCCATCTAGTCCTGCTTCCTGTATCTCACAGTGGCCCATCAAATGTTTCAGGGAACATACCATACAAGAGACCTGCATCCTTCTATCATCTCCAGAATCCTGCATTCTGAGGTAACCTACATCTAAAATAAGATGTACACTAATACGAAATGTACAGTACATATACAATTGTAGATATCCATCCTACCTTGTAACCCATGATGGGCTTTTTTTCCAGAAATTTGTCCAATCCCTCTTAAAGGCATCTATGCTAAATTCCATCACCATATCATTTGGCAAGGAGTTCTACAGACTAATTAAACACTGGATGAAAAATATTTTTGCAGCCTGGCCAGGTTTTCCCACATCATGTCAATCATAATTTGGATTACTCCAATCCAGAACAAGCAGATCCACCACCACACAGGACAAAAGCTGAAGAAGGGCAAAATCCAGGGTAACTACAGGGAGTCCTTGCTCCAGTGTAAGAACAATTTACTCTGGATTCCAATATTAAGTTCCCATAGGTTTTCACTAGGAGGTGCAATAACTACGGGTGCATGTAATGTCTCTTACGTGCTCCCGTAGTTACTCTGGATTTTGGGGTTAGTCTCTCCGACCTTTCCCAACTCATAATTTTAGTGACTGTCCCTTGGTTCTGGTGTTTTGTGAGAGGGAAAAGAGCATCTCTCTATCCATCCCTTGCATAATTTTGTATGTTTCAATCATGTTCCCCTCCCCAGTGAGGATTCATTGCTTGAGAGCAAACATATTTTTACTCGGACATCTGCCATTTTAATGAGGCAAAATTTCAAGGAGATGAGCCCTCTAAGTGTTGTTGACTTAGCTGCAGGAGGTTCATGGAGTTCCAAATAGTCCATATTTATTTTCTTTGCATGGAAAAATTGTTGTCAGTGATAGTATCTGACTTGAATATGTCTTCAAGAGTTCTAAAGAGGAGAATCTTAAGATTTGGAATAGTACGGATGGGTGGATGGTAAGATGATTGGTGATAGACAACAAATAAATCCCTGATGAACCAGAAAAAGTTGTGTTGAAGAAAATGGTTCCTGGTACAATGAATCAAAGAACTTGACTAGATATAAGGAAATATTTGATAATAATTAGTAAGCAACTTCACTTAAAAAACAACTAAAATGGCATATACAAATAATTGAGGTATGAGATTATCTCAAGTTGACATCTGCTCATTATAATGTATTTTTTATGTATTTCAGAACACAAAGTAATAATTGTAGGGCTTGACAACGCTGGAAAGACCACCATTCTCTATCAATTGTAAGTTTAGTTAATGAAGTGCCTTCAGTTTTTAGGATCTGAAAATTAATTAATTGAAAACAAATTCACACAATTTACTCTTCTGTCTATGGGTACACAATTTACTCTTTTGTATAGGAAGAAGCTATTTATCAGAACTGAAAATTTTTTTAATTGCTCGGGATCAAATTTCTGGGTATACTAACGTGTCCAAAGCTGAAAGAAAACTTTCAGTTGCTGTACCCTCTCTATATGTCAGTCTTGCTCTTAGTGCATGGACGCAGAGTTAATTTGTCATTAATTCCTGTTGCAGTTAACTGCTATTCAATATTAAGTGGATAAATTCTTCTTGTCAATGAACTTTGTTTCACATTTTTGATACCACACTGCACACACAACATTTCCTAAGAGTAATACTTCATCACATTGCAATATTTTACGGCTATCAGAACCAAAGGCTGTAAATCCAAAAGGCAAGAAATTGATTTATTGACTACCTAAAGGAAGACAGAGTGATGCATTTGGTTCACAAGAAAAAGCTACAGTAGGCTGCAATTCTAAAAACACTTTCCTGGGAGTAAGACTCATTGAACACTTTTGAGTAGACATGGTTAGGATTGTGTTCATTGTGCTGGAATTGTGCTAGTTTGTTTTCAGTAGGACTGTCATAGTTGTGCCACGTAAAGGAATAGTATTTGCTGTGCTTAAAGAGACATTTTGCTGATGCTGCTTAATTCCTCCACTTAATTGGGTACACAGCCCTCTATAGAAAAGTTAGAAAGGTAAGCACAGTGTAAACACTAGATCACTAATACATCTGTTCCATGTGTGGTCTAGTTCATACATGGTTATGAACCTGCATATGTGAAAATGTGGAAGAACATGGAAAGCCCACCAAATTAACTGGTTTATTCACCAGCAAAAAATAAGTTATTCTCAAACTAAAGTTGTGTAGTTCCCCCATACAGTCTTGTATCTGTTAAGTATAATCCAAAAGGCAGAAATTATTCAATGATAACACTGGTGTAAAAATGTCAGCTCTGTTTCAGATTTTGCTAAGCATAACATTTTTCCCCTCCTTGTTAGCCTAATGAACGAGGTGGTTCACACTTCTCCCACTATAGGAAGCAATGTTGAAGAAATAGTAGTAAAAAACACTCATTTTCTCATGTGGGATATTGGCGGACAAGAATCATTAAGATCATCTTGGAATACGTATTATTCAAATACAGAGGTATGTTCACATTCCTTGCTAATTCAATCAATTCAAGAAATTAAGAATTTCTTTTTATTATTATATTATGGAACTAATATACTTGCATAGGAATGCCCATCACTGCTTCTTTAATACTTAATTAATATGTCAACAAACCGAACTAATACAGAATTACAAAGCTATCTCTCATTCATTACTAATACAGAATTACAAATCTATAGCCTGTATCCTAAAGTGAAATTAAGCCCCTTGCTCCGGAGCAGTTAAGATGACTTTCCATAACACTAGCAGGTGATGTAACTGCGTGGACCTGTAACTGCTCTGGATTTTGCCCTATGTCTATTTATTAAATACAGCCTCTGTAAACTCAGATGATGGAATGTATGGGTAATTCTTCCATCCATAGCCAAAACTTAGTCCATTTATTTCTGGCTAATCTGAGTAGAGATTAGAGTTGTGATGGCATTCATGCATGGCTATTGCATTACACCCATATGTGACCAAAAAATGGTCAAAGTTCCTTGACCAGTTACTTGAATGAGGTCATAGTTCAATAGTATAGCATATATGTTACATGCAGAAGGTACTAGGTTCAGTCCTTGGCCCCTCTACAGACATCTGATAAAGATCCTTTTTCTGAACCTCTGTACAGCTGCTGGCCATCAGTGTAGATAACACTGAGCTAGTTTACCCAGCAGTCAAGCTCTTCAAAGATGGCATCATATGATCATCAAGAGGTTGATGAAAGCTTTGTTGCAAGCCTTTGAAAGACTCTGAAATGCCCAAAGCATGACCTGTGCTTTCAGTTTATCCCAGCATGGCTTCTTGATGTTGATCTCTTCCTTAAATTGAATGATAGAGCTGCCCAGAAAAAAATACTATTGTTTCTTTTCTACTTCCCAGACCAATGATTTTCAACCTTTTTCATTGCATGTCACACTGACAAGGAGCTAAAACTGTCAAGTCATATAATTGATTATATTTTGTCAAGACACCACACAACTAGCGGAAGGCTCACACCCCAATGGCCCTCCCCAAAATCCACAGCACAACTGCAGACCATTCATGGTATACCAGAATGCCATGGCACAATGGTTGAAAATCACTATTGTGGAGATTAATGAAAAAGATGATGGGGTCTGGACTTCTCTGCTGTTCTTATCACTTGTTCCCACAAATATCTTTCACTGTATGAAAACAGAATATTATATAATGGTGTTTTTGTTTTAATATAGTCATGTAATCCTGCCTACTTGTCCTACTTTCTGTTCTCTCCACAGTTTATAATCCTTGTAGTTGATAGCATTGATCGTGAGAGATTGTCTATAACAAAGGAAGAACTTTACAGGATGTTGGCACACGAGGTACTTTGATTCTTCCAAACTCATTGTATATGTTCTTATAACAGAAATTATAGAATAGTGTCTTAGAAAAGCATCTTAGAGAAACATTCTAGTTTATGTGTGCACATCAAAATACATTCTGACTTCAAATCATGGTTCACTGGTGAACTTGTTAGCTTTAACCCTGATAAGCATTATATGTCTGAAGAGTTCAGTTTACCATCATGACTAAGGGCGCAATCCAGAGTAACTACAGGGAGTCCTTGCTCTGGTGTAAGAACAATTTGCTCTGGATTGCAATATGAATTTCCCGTAGGTTTTCATTAGGTGGTGCAGTAATTACAGGTGCACATAAAGTCTCTTACGTGCTCCCGTAGTTACTCTGGATTGTAGGGTAAGTCTCATTGTTTTTAATAAGACTTAGTCATAGACCAGCTAAATTTATGTCAGTGGTCATATTAAGGCTACAATCCAGAGTAACTACGGAACCTTTTCACTGACATAGTTATGGTGCCACCTATGGGAAATGTATAGAGCAATCCAGAGTAAGTGCTTCTTACATCTTCCCGTAGTTAGTTGGATTATAGGGTAAATGAGGTGATGAAGTTAGTGATGACAGCTGGTTCTATAGAAGTGGAAAAGATAAGGAAAGGAATATACAGTCTTATTCTAATTGTGTCACATTTGCACCAGACTGAGCCATATAACTTTAAATATTAAGGACTAGGTAATATGTCTGTTAATGTTTTCTTATTAGCATTGTATTAGAAGGCCAGTAGCACAAGCGTTCTAAACACACTACATTATTTTCAGGACTTGAGGAAAGCTGCAGTTCTCATTTTTGCAAACAAGCAGGATATGAAAGGCTGTATGACGGCAGCTGAAATTTCCAAATACCTCACCCTTAGTTCCATAAAGGATCACCCCTGGCACATTCAGTCCTGCTGTGCACTAACAGGAGAAGGGTAAGTATTAATATTAGTAATTCGTATTAGTATGGTGAGACCTTAAAGCAGTAATTCTTGTGATGCCATGCAGACTTTCGGGCAGGAGGGCAACATCATCACTCTTGACATTGGGTGAAATCCAGAGTAACTACGGGGAATCCTTGCTCCAGTGTAAGAAAAAGTTACTCTAGATTGTAATATGAATTTCCCATAGGTTTTCACTAGGTGGTGCAGTAATTACAGGTGCACGTAGCATCTCTTACGTGCTCCCGTAGTTACTCTGGATTGTGCCCATAGTGTCTGAAGCAGGAAAAAGAATTTACATTTTAAATATCCCCCTTTGTTTCCAGAGTAGAAACAAGTCTGGCTGGTGAAAGGACTTGCATGCACCACATGAAGGCTTTGCTGTGGGCCACATCTGGCCTCTAGGTCAGGTTTGGGCATCCCTGCCATAGAAGAACATAGGAAACTGACATGTTGAGTCAGACCATTGCATCAGTATTGTTGAAACTGACTGGTAGTGATGCTGAGGGAGGGATGGAAAAGTTAGAAAGACCTTTCCTTTAGGTGGCAGTGAGTGAACCCAAAACCTTCACTGAGCTATGGCCCCACTCCAAATCAGAAATGATTTAGTTTAAGGGTTTTAAGAATTAAATTGCTTTC
This sequence comes from Cryptoblepharus egeriae, assembly GCA_030015325.1. NCBI lineage: Eukaryota > Metazoa > Chordata > Lepidosauria > Squamata > Scincidae > Cryptoblepharus > Cryptoblepharus egeriae. The sequence continues at coordinate 19,684,655 of JAREYC010000004.1, read as the reverse complement.
CCTGAAGTGTTTTAAGTCTGTCATGCTAAGGTCTTGTCTGTATAGACAGATTCTATGCATATCCACCTGGTGCTGTTCTAGGTGCCTACTAACTGCATCGCTTACAGGTGCAAAACCTGTATAAGGAAAGCCAAGGTTAGTGTCAAGAGTCAGGACGGAGGGGTTTTTGCACAACACTATTGTTCATACTCCCATTTCAGCTAACGCAGAAGCATAATTAATATTGCCTGAAGGCTGTTACTCTTTGAAGAAGCACATTCATGCTCATGAATTGCTTTAGTGTCACATGAGCGCTACCAAATGTCATCATAGAAGTCATTCCCACAAAATGTTTTCTTAGTTCTCTGACCACAGGAAAAGATTTGAGTGTTTTTTTAAAAGGTAATGCTCTGCTCATGAACACAGTGTTGTTCAAAGACATCCAAAATTCCTCAGACCTAAATTTTTCTGTTCGGCAGCATGTTTTAATCCAGACTGTCAATATGGTATGTTCATCTGCTTTGTCTTTGTGCAACCATCCTTGTATGATCAGATTTCTTCTGCAAGCCATCTTCATACTGAGTTTGCAGTATAGGCTAGGATTGTTGAAAAATAAAAAAACTTGTACCATAATATCACTGGGATCTTATCAGCTCATGCACAAAAGTGAGATGGAAAAATAGACCAGAGATGGCCAGACATGACTCATAAGCCATACAGAGTTCTTTGACATTTAGGGAGCAATCCTAACCAATTTAGGCCAGTGCAACACACCTGTCTTCCTGTTCCTATGGTGGTATGGGCAGGTGGGTGCAAGTGTGTGCACTAGCTTTCCTCCTCCAGGAGTGCCAAAGAAGTGCCTTGCAGCACTTTTGAAACACCCCCAAGCCAGTATGGGACTTGTGCCAACCTGGAAGTTAGGATTGCAGCCATACAGCACAGTCCGAACCATGTCTACTCAAAAGTAAGTCCCATTGTGTACAATGGCTTTTACTCCCAGGAAAGTGTCTTTTGGATTGCAGCCTTAATGTCAGTTCATAGAAGTCTGTTGGCTGAGCTCCTTTTTGCATCACAACTAATAAAAAAGATAAAAAAAACTACAAGCTTTATGCAGTAATTATTTACTGGGTATAAACTGAGAGTCCACTGGATAAGTTTAATTGTTAATTGTGAATAAATTAAGAATTTAAATGCTTGTTAAATACTGCACCTCTCAAATAACAGAAGTATATTTTATGTGGTTCTTTAAGCAAGTTTGGAATAGACTGTGCCCTTCAAGCTACAGGTGGCGATTGTGTAGCTGACCAGACCACATGCAGCTGTAATAGTGCCACCTTAGGATTTTGTGTTATAAGAAGACCAAGCATAAGGCTGTGCTTCTGTAAAACAAATTTGTCAAGATTGATGGAACAAATCCTGATAATATTAACCAGTTTCTTTTGGTCAGTTACATTTTTTTAGCTTTCAAAGGAAGAACAGTCTTGATGGATATCCCTGAATGTTGGAAATCATTAAACCTTTGATGTGAAACTATAGGCTTTGAAATTAACCTAAACAAGAAAAAAAATGAAAATGATAAGAGAATGTATTCTCATATTAAAAATATCTCATAAAATATGACATTAAAAATCTCAGTTTTTTAAAACTAATCCTTACAAGCAGTATTATTTCAATTCTTGAGCCCAATCTTATTCTATCTCTCACTCCTTCCACTTATGGAGCCACTTCTCTAAAAAGGGAGGGACAGATTAGGATGCTTCAGAATTGATAACTTCAGATTTAAGTTAACTTTTCAGAATGACACCACTTTATGCCTACAGAAGAGAAACTTAGAAGGTGCATATTGTATATTTAAAAACTCCCAAATTCTGAAGTTGCAATTTAAATACTGTATTACAATAAGATTGTGTCTATACTTTTCTCCATTCACACAAGACTTTCAGGAGAACCTCTAATCTGGATTTGAAATACAACTTCCATAACATGAACACATCCTTTTCTTTTTTGAAAATGTTGAAGAGAATAGCTGCAATCCTAAAGACACTTTCCTGGGAGTAAGACCCATTGAACATAATGGGGCTTACGTTTGAATAGACATGGTTAGGATTATGCTATATGTCTGCCTCTTTAAATAGTATGGTCCCCTTACTGGGTACAAGCTTTGTTTTGCAACATAATCCATTTGGATTTTTGTTAAGAGAAATGGGAGAAAAGTAAATTGAATCTGGCTATTTTGGGGGAGTGTCTGCAAGTTTAAAAATTTTTTATCTTCTTCCTTTCAGTTTGTGTCAAGGTCTAGAATGGATGACTTCCCGTATCGGAGTAAGATAACTGGATCAAAAGTGACAATTATTCTAAAACTCATTTTTTTTGACACATGTGACTGCAGAGCTGGCAAACTATTTAACTTAAAATGTTCTGGAACATCCACAAGCATCACTTGAATCAAGTGCAGCTGAACTACAAATCAGAAGTATTTTTAACCTTTTTTAAAAAATGCACTAATCCTGGATGAATGAAGGGAGGGACAACTATTTCTGAAGGTCTCCTGACTTCATCCATTAAATGACTGCCTTGTCACAAAACTTGCCATTTGGAAGAAAGCTCCTTGCTGTGGGGCTAACTGGAGGGTTTATCCTTTTTTTCTTTTGCTGGAAAATTAGCTTTAAGAATCCTTTACAAACCTTGGCATTAAAATCAGTGGACTTCTCGGTCAAAGATCGGAGCAGGACTGAAATGTTGATCCACACTACAAGAGTACTGTGCAGCGTTGAAATATTTATTTACCTCCACTGCCTTTGTCTTTATGCAACTGTCACTACATATCTTCCTTGCTGAAGACATTCCTTTTTCCAATGTCATTTGCTGGCTAAATGTTTTCTATGTTGAGTTAATCTGAAAAGACAGTTTTGTACAGTAACAGACTCTCCTGCATGTTGGCAAAAAGGACTGTTCAACTGCACTGTGTTTTAACATTGCAAGTTTAATAGACAAAGCTGTTCAAATATAGGGGTGCATTTTCCACAGATATGTTTTCACCATCATGTTATCTGTCAAGCTCATCTGGACATTGCGTTTAATGCGATCCAATTGTGAATCATTGCTAAATAAAAATTGGTTCTCTTAGAAAGTGTGGGGAGGGAATAGCAGAAATATTTTAAATGTAAGGCTTAGTTTATTCTCAACAGAAGAAAAAGTGTTAATTGAAAACTTGAATTTTTATCACAAATCAACTGAAGCAAGAGTTACCTTTCTGCAAAAGTTTGCTCTGCTGGATTTATTCTAGGAATCTTAGGGGCAATGCCTTATTTCAAAATAATTTCAAAAAGGCAATGCCTTATTTTGGTGCCAAAACGTGCAACAGATTTTGCAGACCAGTATTCAGTCGTGCTTTAAAACACCAACTTGTCTTTGTTTAACAGAGTTGATGTCCTGTTTTAAGGAAATGCCAATATTGTTGGACACTTAAACACTCCAAAGGAAAGTTCATATATAGTGTCTTCCTGCAGTGCCAAACAACTTTAAGAAAATTACAGAAATCTACCAGCTGTCCTTGTCATTTTCATCAGGAAATAATGTGATGTTGCTGTTTGGGTTGAGCTAAATTTTTTGTGGTGTTTGTCTTTCAAAGGGAAATGTTCCAGTAGATACAAAAGGCTTCCTGGAGGAGCAATGTTCCTTTTGAAATAATTGATTCTCACTATAAAATTGGCATTTGTCCTCTTTTGCAAAGCACTTGCCAAGCACGGTTTGCACTTGATGTAAACAAAGCAGTGCAAATTCTTCAAAGGAAGTTTTTATTTGTTTAAAGCCCCTTTTTGGCATCTTAAACAGGTCATCAAAACTGAGCCCCTTCTCAGTGAGAGGATAAATAGTTTAATGAAACACCACTTCCATTTTGCCTTAATTGCAGTACAGCACATTGTGTAACGGATCAGGACATGGAGTATTCAAAAAAATGGAACTATTCAGACTTCACACACACTAGGATTGAATCCTGGTTTCATGCAATATTTCCTAGACATGGGCCACCCATGCAATTAAATCTGGACATAAAATAATGGTTCCTCATAACATTTGACCCTGCCTGGTATAAAATATGTATGCAGTGAATTTTTTCTATCTCTTGTAATAGCAAGTATTCATGATAGAATACTGGTGCAGGTTCCACCATATACATGGTGGTATACATAGAAGTCAACTTGCTAAGGTATAAACAGAGCCAAGCACTGCATTGGGTGCCCCTCTTGAGTGCATTGAATACCGTATATAGTGAAATACATGGAAGCCTATCTTTTAACTATTTATATGCGTAGCCTTTGTAATTCTTAAACTTCTGCATGGTCTGTTGTGCTAAACTAAGATTTTCTGCCTATTACTGTGACATTTGCGGGAAAGTAGGCAATTTTCCACTTTTGCCTTCTCCATCGTGGCTTCTTCACTCATAATCTTCACAGGAACTGTGAATGGCCATTTAGCATTTCCTAAGGAAGTTTTAAAACATCCAGTGTTTCAGCTGCAGCTCTTATCATATGAAGGGATTTGGAAAAAACCTGGCCCTTTTTGGTCAATGTAATGTCTGGTAATTGACTAATCACATGGAATACAGTTTACTGGACTGTACATTTTTTAAAAAATATATCAAATGATCAGCATGATGTTGCATTGTAACTATTGTTGGGTTGAATTAAAGTGCTTGGCTGTGCAAAGCAAGACTTATTATATTGTTACAAAAACTGCTTTCTGTGTTATGTTGCCCTCCCCTGGAAAAGACTTGTATATCAAAAAGAGTAACTGTGCGTGCGCACACACCCTGGTGGTGTGAAAGATGCACATGCAATCTCATATGAATATAAATTTGGCTGCATGGTTTGATCTTTCTGCTGTACTGCAAGTTGTGTGATCTTTGTGTGGTGTGTGATTTTTCTGCTGTATGTAAGTTACTTATTTCAGAGGTGGAAAATAATATTCATTCAATCTTTTCAGCATAAAACTAACCAACCCAATATTTAAGGCTAAAAGCCTAAAAATAGTCAGGGCACAATCATAAGAAATTTAGAGTGGCCTATCTCACCTGGCCTATCTTTCTGTGATAATGTTGAGAGGTCGGTATATGCCCGTGCATTGTCCTAATCCCCCTCCCAAAAAAAAGTGGGCCAGAAGTGCCCTCTGCACTTTTGTGACACCACCAAGTCACTACAGCAATTGTGTCAGAGCTTAGTCTGGCCTAAGTGGAGGCTAGGATTGCAAACTTACTTCCTTATTGTTTTAAAAATAATTAAACACTAGCAAAAAGTGTACCCGTGTTGCGGGAGTAACAGTCCCCAATACAACATCCCCCCACGGTGCATCAACACCCCATGCGCACCTTTCCCCCATGCGCACCATCCCCCATGCGCAACTTTTCCCCCATGCGCAACTTTCCCCCATACGACATCCCCCCACGGCGCACCATCCCCCCACCGCGCACCATCCCCCATGCGCATCATCCCCCCATGTGCATCTTTCCCCCATGCACAGCATCCTCGCCAGTGCAACCTCTTCCTCCAAACAACATCCCCCCAGTGCACCAGGCACTGAGCACCATATTGGCTGGATGTTGTTCAGTCTCCCATGTTAAGTATAGGACAGAAACACGTTGCCCCTTTTCAGCCCCTGAAGGGTTAATTTCTCCAGATGGTTCTTGGTGGGAGTTCAGGTGACAGAAGGAACTCCCAGAATTCCATGCTTCAGGCCCAGCAGTTGGGGCAGAATGTTGATGAGTCAGCAATTCTCAATGCAAAGTATAGGGAGGAAAACACGTTGTGCCCCTTTTCTTCCCCTTCCGGTTGGAATTTCTGAAAACCGGTTCTTAGTGCACCCCTCTGTCACGGAAGGAACACCCACCCCAAATTTCACGCTTCTAGGCCCAGCGGTTTTGGCAGGACGGTGATGAGTCAGTGAGCGAGTGAGTCAGTCAGTGACTTTTTTCTTTTATATATATAAATTAACATTTTCAAAGTTTCTCTTTGACAGGCAAGCTTTAGCAGAAATGTAAAGATGTTCTCAAACTAGATCAGTACTCATTTTCTCCCATGAGCATTTGGCAAAATATATTATGAAAGTGAATCAGAATTTTTCAGAGACTACATCTGAAAATATGCTATGTTTCCCCTGAAGGGGTATTAATATAAAGTGCAGCTACCCAATCAATAGTAGCCACTGTCATGCAAAGCCTTACATTGGAGGGAAATTCAGTGAGAGAGAGAGACTGGAGCCTAAGCACAGGCTCAAAAGAAGGACTAGTGTGGATCCTGTAGATAAGGGCATAACACTGGGGCTAAAGTGGTTTTTACAGCAGTTGTGAAACATTTCAAGGAAAAATTGTTTTCCTTTCATTAAATATGTTGTTTTGTTTTTGAAAGGTTTTTATCCTGTCTTTCTCTTTTTCATCTGTTAGGTGTCCAAGGAGGCTTACAATCATACATAAAAAAGCAGGCCTCTGTCAGTCTTGGAAGACTATGGCATCATACTCGGCGCTGCATACACTGCATGCGAAGCACGAAAGCCTGGGTTAGATTGTTATGGAAGATAGGCTGTTACCCAAACAGCAAATCCCCCCTCTCCACGCCACTGAATTAGTCCAATGGAAAGGCAGAGCCAATATGACTGGATCCAGCTGGCGTTGCAGAGCTGGGCTAAGTACAGGAGCTCACCCTGGTCTCAACCTGGGTCTTGAACCCTGGCCTGCTGGTTAACAGGCACAGTGTCTTAGCCACTTGCGCCACCCACAGCCCTTCATACATAAAACATATAATGAATATTTTTAAACATGTATTCAATATTTTAAAATAGAGAATAAAATTTAAAGATAAAAATCATTTGGAGGAGGGTAAAAACTTAGGAGATGCTGCAGAGACACAGGAGCTGGATAAAGCCGGACAACTCATTACCCAAATGCAAAAAGAAATAGGTTTTGATCCTTTGCCAGAACACTATAGAGGAGATGGTAGATCTTAAGTCCCTCGGTAGGAGTTCCATAACACTGGCACCACTACCAAGGAGGCTCACCCACTTGATGAATATTCATCAAGCAATAGAAATCTTTTGTGAATTACTTTCAAATTATATCCCACTGTGAAATAAGTGGGATTTACTTATTGCTTACCTCCTTAGTCATAACCTGTAGATGCACACATATTACCAGAGCTTAAGCTGCATCCTTGAGAGTGCTCTTGGAGGTCTCCAATTAAGGGGCTTGTCTCTTGTCCAGGAGTAAATCACTGCCAGAATGGGTCTACTCTACTTCAAACTGCACCAGTAATTTATTAGCATCAGTTCAAGTTTATCCAGGATCAAGGCTATTTTATTTATTGATTGATTTTGATTTGTATTCTGACTCCCCAAACACACAGTAAAATACAATCTAAAAATATAATCAAAACAATAAAATTAGATTTATTGATATATATTGAAAGGAAGGAAGGGCACTGACAGCAATGCTGCTATCCATACCATCCCCTTTTTGGCTCAAAACATACACCACAGCTCTCTACTATTCTTCTCCTTGTTCCCCTGCCCACCACTTGTCTCCTGTACTTAGTTATTGGCATCAGGGCTCTTCTGGGGCTGCTGCTACAAGCAGCAGGTTCAGCTGCATGAAATAGAGGGATCACTTTGTAAGTGCTATAAATAGTGCTGTACTGCCAGACTGTGAATTCTGGTGGCATAGCAGGCCTATAGGATTAGGCCATAACCCTAGTATAAAACTCCATGAAAGAAATCACACCTAAAGGCAACAAAGATGGTAAAAAGTGTGGAAAGCACAGGTAGGAAGAGCAGTTAAAGGGCCTGGTAGTCAGCAGATGAGACACCAAATGAAACCTTGTTCTATGGCGCACATCCATTTCCTGGGTGAGTGAAATGCTCCATTCTGAGGAACCTCCTTTTGATGCCACCAATTTCCCACAGATTGCACCAGCCCGCAACGTTTAGGGTGGCCTTACAGAATGCAGGACAGAGTGCCACTAACTTTAACCATTGCATCAAAGAGGGGGGTTTGCACTGAGGAAGGTGCTGCTTTTTAAACACTTCTATGATGAGCTAAACCTGCTTAAATTCCCTGTTCTATGCAATGGTTAAAGATAGAGGCACTGTGTCCTCCATTCTATATAGTCACCCTGGCAATGTGATGGTAACATCACCTTGAAGTCAATGCGTCTCTGTGTGACTGCACCATGATGTGAGTTTTGTCACCACATAGGTATCTGTATGTCTGGATATATTACCAAGAAACCACATAATCTTGTAGAAAACGCAAAGGTAGCACAGAAACCATCACAACAGGTCTCGTATGGATATTACAGGTATCAATTGTCATAGGTATCTATATGTATTAGGAGCCAGTCGCTGAATCCAATCAGCCCCTTCCTTCCAGCTCAAGGATCTCCATCATGAATGGAGGGCCAGGGGCAAAGGGAACGGTAGATGGATAGATGCGTCATCCATTCCTGCTACTAGAAATGAGCAACACAACACTAACCTCCACCATGGTAACCCTTTGCTTACCTCTGCGGGGTCCATGGCCTTCCCTTGCTGGGGTAGTAAGATAGAGTGCTTATGGTGTTCTGGATTCAGAATAACTGCAGTAAGAATTATGAGGAGACAAGTGTGAACATGACAAGTGCTGTACATTAGAGTCACAAGATTTTGTACAAAATGTTCCTTTGGTTCCCATCACCAATGTCTCCTTCTAAGAGATCAGCGTAATATGACCCCGTGTCACATGTCTGATAATCAGATGTTGTAGTTCTGGTAAATGGCTTTAGATGTGGTATTACCGTAGTGATTTGCTGCTAAATGCCATCTATGGTGGGAAAAAGGTTGGGAAAGGGGTAGCCAGATGTGCCATGTATTTGCATTGTGGACAATTGTGTCCTCATCAAACGCATCCTGGTCATTGGCATCCCTGGGTATTGGTGTCTGGATTTTTTTTTTTGCATCTCAAATGGGCAACAAACCCCATGTGCTATATCCTAAACCTATTAAACTTTACCATATCTTTTCATTTCCAGAATGAAAAGTACATCTCATATAAATACAGATATATTTAGATACAAATGTCCATCCCATGAAAAGAATGTATACAAATATTTAATGTTGGAATACATCAGACTCGGGCCCAGTTGCCCAGGGCATAATGTTCCTGCCACTTCCATCTTCTGCTATTTTCCCTTTCCCAATTGTTCCTTCTTTGTTTTGTTGGAGCCACATTTTTCAACTGGGGTGGGGGGTGTTGTCTGAATAAGGAGGTCAGATAAAGTATATGTCCACTCGGACCGCATCCCTTTCATGTATTGTGATAATCCGCTCCCTGTTTTAAAAATCTGTTGGCAGACTTGTGTCACCCAAGTGATGCTGTAATTGTCAATGTTTCTCCAGTGGTCCATCAAGGTCCATGATATTGCAACCATCATTGGTCACACTTCTATGCCACTGTGGCCATCTTGCATTGACATATGATGAGATAACATTGGTTTCATATGAGGGTTGAGCTGGATTGTTAGATTTCCCAGAAGAAAGTCCCATTAATTTCTATAGGGTTTTCTTTTGGATTGTGCTGTCACTAGACAATAAGCCCCAGATAGCTCAATGTGACTTATTTCTAACTATGCATAAACAGGGCTACATAACCCACATTTTTGGAGGACATGTACATATTTTCTAGCATTGCATCTTTACTGTGAACAGGCTATTTCATGATCAGCAACTTCATCTATGATCTCTAGGTGGCACTAAAGGATTGAATTCTACGATGTTGGCTTTACGGTACATATTTCAGTGGGGGAAAGCATTTTCTACTTTAACTGAAGAATTTTAGAAAATGTCAAAAAGGCGGAATACATTGGGACTGCCCTAGCTTTAATAATTTTAATTTAACATGTGTTCTTATTCACAGTGAAAATTCAAAGTGGATGTCATCTGTTAAATTTATTCAAATCACCCCTTTTTCCCTAAGACAACCCAAAGCAGAGATCCATATAAAAGAAACAAAATCAGTAGAGTAACCTCTATAGCAGTACCAGGTAGTTATATTTATCTAATAATCAATGTAAACAACCAAAACCCTAAAAATTAGCAATTGTGATGGCCTCATAGAGGGGAGATGGGCCGTCAGAATGTTTTCCTTGGGGTAAAGGGACTTTTGCATGCTTAGACCACAATCCTAATATCTACTTAAAAGTAAGCCCCGTTGTGTTCCATGGGTCTTACTCCCAGGAAAGTGTCTTTAGGATTGTAGCCTTACTTGAAAGAAAGACTCCACAACTGCATAAGGACTGAGCCACAACTGCTTAAGACTCATCACATACAGTATATGAGTTATAATGATGCTGACGTTGATTACCCCATGATAGGAAATGAGAGATCCTAGAGCTGAAGGAATCCTGATGTGGTGAAACCAACATCAGTTAATTATCTCCCTAATTCCTGGAGCTGTTTGTAAAACACATTTTCCTTTACGTGTCTAGACATTGCATTAGCATTGTATACTGCTGTCTGCCTGCTGCCAAATGGTGTTAATTTATCATTAAGCAATACAGTGTTTGTCAATAGTGTTTACAATTACACAATTGAAGTGGAACACATATTTCTGCTACCGCAAACAGATTCCTTTGGTGGAATCCACTCTTTTGTGTTGAACAGGGAATTGGGCACAAATGTTGGCAGCTGAAACAAACACAAAGGCTATGGATTGCATTCAAACAATCAATTAGGGGAAAACAGTCCCAAGATTGACATCTTCTGGATGTCTATGGGACTGTTCTCCAAAGTAAGGAGTCTTCTGAAAGATACAGGCCTTTTTACTGAAATATGGTGATTTTCTCATAAGTCCTTGTCCAGATAACGAAGGACCTCTTCAGTCCTTAGTTATCCTGAGTTGAGGACCAGTTCGGTCCTTAATTATAGGCTACCTATAATTTATTTAGCATATAACTGTTATCCAAATAAGGCTACACTCCTAAAGACACTTTCCTGGGAATAAGACCACTGAATACAATGGGGTTTACTTTTGAGTAGACTTGGTTAGGGTTGTGCTCCAAATGTCTCAACCTATGTGTGACGATGTCCATATCTTCTGGTCAACATTCCGTGTCAATCAAGCAGGCTGAGGAGAGGAAACTGTCAACTTTCCAACTGTAAACTTTCCAACTACCATGGAAAATATGAGATGCTGGAAAGGAGGATGGTTTTTTACTGATCAGTGTTGTTATATTGTACCTGCATAAGTGACAAGTGAATGGGCTGTGGGTGGCGCAAGCGGTTAAGACGCTGTGCCTGTTAACCAGCAGGCCAGGGTTCGAGACCTGGGTCGGCCCCACAAGATAGGGTGAGCTCCTGTCCTTAGCCCAGCTCTGCGACACCAGCTGGATCCAATCGTATTGGCTCTGCCTTTCCATTGGACTAATTCAGTGGCGTGGAGAGGGGGGATTTGCTGTTTGGGATTTTGCTGTTTTGCTATCCTCCATAACAATCCTGCCCAGGCTTTCGTGCTTCGCATGCAGCGTATGCAACACTGAGCAGTCTTTCAAGACTGACAGAGGCCTGCTTTAAGTGACTATATATATATATATATAAGAGAAAAGTCACTGACTGACTGACTGACTGACTCACTCACTCATCACCGCCCTGCCAAAACCGGTGGGCCTAGAAGCGTGAAATTTGGGGTGGATGTTCCTTCCGTGACCGAGGGGTGCACTAAGAACCGGTTTTCGGAAATTCCAACGGGAAGGGGGTGAAAAGGGGCGCAATGTGTTTTCCTCCCTATACTTTGCATTGAGAATTGCTGACTCATCAACATTCCGCCCCAACTGCTGGGCCTGAAGCATGGAATTCTGGGAGTTCCTTCTGTCACCTGAACACCCACCAAGAACCATCTGAAGAAACTTAACCCTTCAGGGGCTGAAAAGGGAGCAACGTGTTTCTGTCCTATACTTAACATGGGAGACTGAACAACATCCAGCCAATTTGGTGCTCAGTGCCATGGGGGGGAAGTTGCGCATGGGGGGAAGTTGCGCATGGGGTAACTTGTGCATGCGGGGTTGATCCGCATGGGTGAAGTTGCGCATGGGGGGTTGTTACGCCTGGGGGAAAGTTATCCATGGGGGGTTGATGCATATGGGGGGATGGCATACGGGGGAATTTTACTCCCGCAACGCGGGTACGCCTTTCGCTAGTATATATATAAAACAGTACAGAATAAGTACTGTACTATTTGTACTGTACTATTAAACAGTACAGTATAAGCCCCTGGATTCCAAAGTTTGAATTGAATTTTCTATTTCAACAATCTTTGTATAAAGTTGCATGAAAGTAAGTTCTCCTATCACATCCCTCACCAAAAGTGTGGATGACTGAGGGCCCTATCTAATCCAGTTACTGAGTTTTTTAGTACAGCCATGCCAATGGGGTGTGCGCAGTATCCTATGGTGGAGAGGCAGTCATAGAGTCTTTCTCAAGGTAAGGGAACATTTGTGCTGGAAAGCTGAAGAGGCCAGAAGAGGGCACAGTGAATGAATGGGGTTTCTGATCTCATGTGGTTTGCAAAATGTTTGTAAAACCACCCACAATGTCTGTTATGTCTGCAAAAAGCTGGACTCTATCAGGACTAAAGTGGAAAATTCTGCATAGGCTAATTTGTAATTCATATAATGACATTTAATCCTCCGCAGTTGTTTGACATTTCCTTTGAAAGAAGTTTCAGTTTTCTGGGTGTGTAGGTATAAAAAGAAAAGAGGGGGCTTGGCAAAAAAAAAATGCATGCCTGACCCAACTTGGGGAAGCAGGTGGTTGGCAAAAGAAATGCAAGGTGAAATGTAAAATGTAAACAACTTTAAGAACTTTTCTGACAGACACAGATGCAGATCTTTGCTTATTATTCACACAACAAAATGGCCAAATAGAATAATTCTGAAGCAGTGGCATAGCTAAGATTGCAGGGTGTAGCAAGCCTGACACTAGAGGCCAAAATTTTGAAACCATATGTACAATAATATCATCATCTATATATATGAAACTGAATAGTCACTGACTCACTCATTGATTCATCAACACCCAGCCAAAACTGCAGGACCTAGAATTGTGAAATTTGGGAATGGTGTTCCTTCCGTGATGGGGGCACCCACTAAGAACTGGATTTCAGAAATTCCAATGGGAAGAGTTAGGCTTTACTCATGAGTAAGCAAACGTGCCATTGTCTGCCGGAAAGGCCAGGCTGAGAGGAATCCAAGACCTTGTCCTCCTTTTGAGGTGTGGGCATCTGGTCGCCCTGTCCTCAACTCTTCCTGGGAATGTCCCATTGAACACAATGGGACTTATTTCCAAATTGAAATGGAGGAGCTCAGGCATCACAATGACATCACATCCAACCATGACATCAACTCCACATTAACATCATTTCTGGGGAATCCTGGACAGATTGTCATTTTCAGAAGGGGGTTCCTGGGCTAAAATGCTTGAGAACCACAAGTTTAGGATGATAGTGCCCTTTAATTTCCCCTATGTCTTTTCTTCTCTTGCCCTTTTCTTGCTCTCCCGTCTTACTGCACAATCCAGAGTAATTACAAGAGCTCTTATGTCGATATAAGAAAAATTTACTCTGGATTGTTCTATGAATTTCCCATAGGTTTCCACTAGGTGGTATTGTAACTACATTGATGTAAATGTCTCTTAAGAGCTCCCTTAGTTACTCTGGATTGTGGCACAGTTTCCTTTTGCCTTTGAATCTTCTCCTCATTGTCCCTTCCTGACCCTGTTGCCTTTTCCCCTTGTAAACCTGACTTCTCTTGCCTTCTAGAGTCCACAATGTTCTCTCAAATTAAAGTAATTATTCTTTCCCCCGTGAACAACAGAGTCGATCAGACAGTATAAATCCTAGGAGGTGGGAAACCTGGAGGATCATGCTGCCTAAAATGAGCTAGAGGCCTAGTTTTCAAGGGGTTTGTTGTTAAAGATTAGGGTTTTCTTCCTAATAAAAATAGGCAGTGTCTTTACATTAGGGATTTGAATTAACAATAATCACATTTGGCTTTTCAAGAAGGCCATGTATTTTCAATCACAAATGGTATTTCATTCTCAGCTAGAAATTCAATGCATAGAATTGTTCATGATTATGAAATCTAGATGAGAAAACCACAATATAAATGTAAATAAAGCCCCATAAATCTTCATATTTTTGTATTTCACAATCTGAAAGGAAACAATACTTTACTAGGAATATTTTTTTTCTAACTTAAGTAAGAGAACTTCAAAATGCCCACGTTTCCCCCAAGACCCCAAAGTACAAGAATGTTTTAGCCACAGCTGTAAGCTGGGATCCTTAGGGAAACTGCCTCTAACCATTGTCTTTGCCTTTTTTCTCTCTAGTTCTTGTTAAGGGAATATCTCTGAAAGGTTCTAAGATAAAGAATTTCTCCAGAGGGAAACTGCTGCTCTTCAATACATCCAAAAATTAATGGTGGAAAGAGGCAAAATGTGCACGTCATGCTGGAAATAAGCTTACTACAGAGTATACATTTTGCAAACACCATCATATTATTGGCAGTGGTTCTCATGTTATTTATGGAAGATCCTGCTCAGCCATGAAGCTTCATGGGTAACCTTGAACCAGCCAGCCTCATCTACTTCACAGAGATGTGAAGGCAAAAGGAAGGAAAAAAACTATTGATGCAATCCTAAGCATATCTACTCATAGGTAAGTCCCGTTGTGTTGTATGGGACTTACAGGAAAGTGCGTATAGGATTGCAGCCTACGTACATCAGTCTAAGCTTCTCAGAGGAAGAGCAGTATAAGAAATGGATATAACCTTTAATCCTATTTAATGAACAGTTTGCTTGTTTTATTTTTCTTTTTGGCAATATGTACTTCTCAAGAGATGATGTGAAGAGGGATTACCAGTCTGAGGGAAAGGGGAAAAAAGAAATGGGTCAATAGGATTTGAGATCTGTATTACTGAGATCTGTGTTTGTATTATTGAATTTGATGGTTGAAATGAGAAGAATTGCTCTGCTCTGATTCTACCTGCCAAGTTTTGGCACACCTGACCTATCCAGGTTGGTTAATGGGTTTATCTAGGTTGGTTAGTGGGTTTACAATAGTCTATTGTGCTCCATTCCCTATTCCAAGTGGTTCAGTTATGATTTCGTTCTGAGGCTATTTCTGAGGTTAGGGGAAGAAGAAGGACTGGTATTCTGCCCAGACTGTTGCCCAATAGTCTATCTATGCCCTTCAAAAACTGCCCCAGCTCCCACTGTGAGTGCACGTGTGCTGTATGTCCTTCCTATGTGAACGGATCCTTCACAGCATCCACTTCCATCCTTGTACTCAGTGAATTGGGTTAGCAGCTGAACACACATAGAGAGGAACATAGTGACAAGAGAAAATGGAGAGAAAAAAACTGGCTGAGGAGCATATAGCATTTTTTTCTTTATGGAAAAAGTAATCTACATTTGGTTAATCATTATGACAAGTGCAGTCTTTGGGGACTTTTTGCACAAAATCATGGCAAATATTTATTATTTTACTGATGAGACACAATGATGACTCTAGCAACTGAATTAATAGGTATGGCGATTGCCTTATACAGTAAAAAAAATCCTGGCATATATAACTCACATCAGTACAAGATTCTTGTCCAAGTGAAGTCAGAAGGAAAGAAGCAAAGGGGAAAACACAGAGAGGAATTGATTCAGGAAACAAAACAAGCAGCAAGAAGCGATTGACAAGAAGTGTGGATCATCACCTGCAAAACAAGTCAACTCTGTGCTCATTTAGTTTCAATTACAGTGCATCATGAGAGCAATGAGCTCTGATTACTGCTGCTTCCCATATTCTATCCCTGTTTATGTCTGATGAGGAAATAGGATTTCATTCTGCAATCACTGCATCAATTTTGTTGAACACAAAAGCAAGTGGTGCCACTTGCAGAAAAGAAAGTCACAAAAAAAGCAATTGCTTTATCTTTTTCATTTTTTGAAATGTAAACAAATCTTTTGAATTGGTTTGGAAAGGTGTCAATTTTAGATATGCAAGAACAACGATAGATCTCATTCAGACCTTCTGATTCAACAATTGATTACTTGCAATTCTTGTTATTTTCTTAACATCCCTATAAATAAGTGGGACATGTTGACAGGTTCAAGGCACCCAGGGAACTTCATGACTGAAAAGAAGAATGGAGAGATGAACCTGAAATTGGTTGAACTACTCAATCACTCTTGAATCAGGGCATCACATTCAGGCTGCAATCCTCTACATAGGATTCCACTGATTATGGACACAATCCAGAGCAAATTCAGCCTGCTCTGACCTAACTGCACTCTCCTAACTATTCTGTATCCAGAGCAGAAAGTTATGCTGAATCCAGAGAGTCAGGAAGCCTGGGCTGCCCTAACTGCTCCAGAGCATGCTAAGTAATTGACACAAGGGGAAGACTTGCTCCTGAGCAGACACCCCTCAGATCACACTGAACAAGGAACAGCTGTGGTGCCTACAGTGGTGACATGACTCTGCACATCACCTGGTGCGGAAGTCTGTACGTCATCCCTGGGATGCGCCCCCCCCCCCACCTGGACTGCGCAGTCACCAAAGTTGGCGCCTGCGCAGTTGTTTCTGAAGCCAACTGGCTTCAGAAAGAGTACTGCGCAGGCACCATCTCTGACACCTGCGCAGTACTTTTCTGAAGGCTTTTGGCTTGGGGGGAGACTGTGCAGGCGTCAGAGTTGGTGCCTGTGCATTACTCTTTCTGAAGCCATTTGGCTGCCGCTCCGCCTCCTGAGTGAGGCCGAATGGCTGTGCAGAGGCGCGGACTTTCTCTGCTCTAAGGAAGTCTCCTCTGAAGCTGTTCGGCATGCTCAGTGTGTTTCTGCGCAGTGCACCTCAGATGGCCGTTCAGGCCAGCTCCTCAGACAAGTGGCAGCTTCTGGCTGCTGCTCCGCCTTGGAGCAGGCCTGAATGGGGGTGCTGATGCCCGGGGCCTGCCAAAGGACAGTCAAACTCCTCCGGCACATCATCCCATACGTAGTGCATCACCCAATGCAGCCCACACCAGCAGCACCAGTCTGGGTGCCTGCCTTATAAGGAGTCCCTGATGAGATGCCAGTACATTGCACAGTGAATACAAGGGGCTTCTTGGAGTGGCCTGCTGTATCCTGAGGTTTGTGGGCAGCCGTAGTTTGTTCCATATCCTGAGGTTGAGAGGAAGGGGTTGCAGCTAGGCTGACCAAGAACTCAGATTTTTGGTCAACTCTGGCATTCTTACTCGGGCCTTATCATGAACCCCTATGGGTCTACTCATTACTATACCTGCTCCTGAGGTGGTATAACTCTGAGGGCTGGAAGAGGGCATTTCTGCCTTGGAAACAGGCTTTGGATACAGAGTAACTGCTCTGCCCTAGGCAATGCTAAACATGCCCTCAACCTGCCTCTCTTGAGCTGCTTAGGCTGCCCCAGTTAGGGCAGAGCAGGTCCACCTCTCTTAGAGCACCCTGTCTTGCCTTGCTCTGCCCTAAGCCTCCTTCAGAGTAACTGGGCTGGAGCATCTTGCAGTTGCTCCAACCTAGTGTTAGATAGGGCAACCTAAGGGCTCTTATGTGGACAGATTAGTTGCTCTGGATTGTCCTGCCTGTGTGATGTTAGCCAAAAATAGTAGTGAGCAACTGTGTAGTAGCAGTTTGAATGGTCCACACAGTGGCATGGATGTCTTAGATGGAACATTTTTTGTTATCCTTTTCTGTGTCTGTACTGTGTCTGCACAACAACCTGCATGAACAGGTTACAAATCTATGCAAATTATACAGGGTGATTTAAAATGAATGGGACAAAAAGATGTAAGGTTGCTTGCCTTTTTTGTCCCATTCATTTTGAATCATCCTGCACTTTGTGTTGGGATATCTGGATAGCTCCCATGAACTTTTTTAGAATTGTCAAGACATCAGGACACTGTTTCAGGGTGCTTTTGATCTTTGGGTGGTCCTCTTCTAGGATTGCCATAATTCTCTTCCACAAAACTGGTGCAGGACACCCTGTCAAACTTGCCAGTAGGTGAACACAATCCCTCAAAACAGGAACAGTCCTGGTTTCCAGGACATATGGCAACCCTACTTATAAGGATCTTGCTGACTCCTTTTAAAAGTTTCTGCTATAAGGCATTGCTGTAATGATGATATGAGTGTTAACTGTCTGTGTTTTTGTGATTTATTATTAGTTGCCTTGAGGGACCTATATGACACTAAAACAAGGTAACCAGTATTCAATAAATACTACAATAAACAATCTTTGGTGTCCTTCATAACTCAAAACCTCTCAAGGGTGTCAGTATTAGCCACCTAGTAATTACAGAGTCATCGTTAAGGACAATAAAGCATGTTGTAAACCATACTTTTACCTTGCCACAATTCCCTCCCTAACATAGTTCAAATGCCCTCTGGGGAAATGTTTTTAAATTATTTTCTCAGGAACCATCTGTGTCAAAATGCTTAAGTAGCTGATATTTTTTATTAGGTTTTTATTGTATATGGTCTTTACAAGTTTTTAAAAAGAATAATTCTTGGAAAAATAAACCCACAATTCTGAGAAAGATGAGCTTGGGGAATGCAAAATTCAGCGTTTCTGGTAGCTGGTTCAGAATGAGAACATCCCTGGTATTGACAAGTTTTTTTAAGGAATATGATTGGTTTATAGAAGCAGTGAGAGAGGTTACTCAGGGATTACTCATCCATTGGGTGAAGATTAAAAGACTGCAGGGGAGCAAGAGTGGAGGATTTGGGTGCCCTTTACTCTGGGTCTGCTACAGCTGCCACCTCCTACACAGTGGACACAAATCACACAGATCTATTTTTTGCCCAGTAAATGTGAATGTAGATCACCTGCCTCCTTACCTTGGTCCTGGGCTTTACCTTATCTTGGCCCAGATGATTTTAGGGCATAGACTTGATCCAGCCCCAGGGCCAAAGGTTGCCAAGCCCTGATATAGAACATCCTCAGCAGACGGTCAGTATGGAAGGCATTTCTTGAAGTTACAAAACTGGAAAACCAACCAAGGAAATTTTGAGATGAGCCCTACATTTCCCTGCTGTGCTGTGTATGAATTCACTCTGTTCCAGAATGGCATGATTAAAGTGTAACAGTTTATGTTTTAAATACGGAAATCAACCACGTTACATTATTTAAAAGGTATTGCAGTGAATTTGCAATCTGAGTTAATGTTTTAAAAAGCAATGATTCCACATTGACGGAGCATTATAATTTCAGACAAAGCGCTCCAAGATTGAACAAATAAATGTATTTTGTTCCAAAGGAACCCAGCAATAAAATTCTTGAAGCATGCATTACCATCAGGTAATTGCCTGTATCTGCAAGTTAAACGTTCCAAGGAAAAGACAAAGATAGTTACAATTGACAAGGTCAGTTATCTGCTATCTGAATCCCTTTTGGTGGGTAATTCTGTCACTGTAAAAAACTTTCATCTCAAAATTGCAAGTAATACTTCAAGATATCAGCATCTCTTTCTGAATTGGACATGCATGAATTCAGAAAACTGTACAAGCGTTTTACTGAAGATATTATTAATTGCATTTATAGGACCATTTTGCTCCATCATAATTCTGGTGCCTTGGATAGGATCTAGAAGACTAATCTGGATCACACAGAGAGCAAAGTGGAATCCAAAATGAAACAGGATTATACATACAATACTGTCCTTGCTCTTGACTTGTGTTCAGCTTAACATGTGCCTACCTCCATGCCAGTATAACCAGGGTTGCCATATGTTCCAACCCTGGTTGCCCAGTATAACCAGGGTTGCCATAACTAGGGTTGCCATATGTTCCAAAAAACAGCGACAGTCCAAATTTTTGGGATTGTCTTCACGTACTGGCAAATGTAACAGATGTTCCTGTCCCAATTTCGTGGAAGAGAATTAGGGCAACCCTAGTCATAACAAGAAAAGAGGACAAAACACCCCCCCTCAAAAGTAGGACATCCAAGAAAAAAAGTAGGACATCCAAGAACATGACAAAATAAAAGCTAAAAAACCTCATATACAGCACAGTATAAGAAAGACAAAGAGTACAGTAAAGACAAACACTTTCTAAGACAAAGGCTTTGTAAGACAAACTAAAATTTCCAAGGAATTCTGCTTTGTAAGAAAACCAGTGCCTTTATGTGAGGCACCACTGTAATTTATTACATAGAATTTATTAATTTCAAGAAGGCTATACTCTGCCTGCTCACAAGGATAAGAAGAATGAAGATTTTTTTCCAGGTTATGAGGCTAAAATCCAGGATATGTCTTGGAAAAGCAGGGCATACAGTCACATATACACATACAGTCCTTTACATGTTATTGAAAACTCTTGAAAAGCAGGATTCCTCTGATCACGTAGGAGATGCATAGGATCTACCACTATTTTAAGCTGAACATATGAACATTGAGAGGCAATTTTTCATGTCACACATTAAGTGTAATGTCTGAAAAGTGGTCCTTTTGAGATCCACTCACTCTCCTAATTTAAAAGGAAATCATCA
Source organism: Cryptoblepharus egeriae (assembly GCA_030015325.1). Lineage (NCBI taxonomy): Eukaryota > Metazoa > Chordata > Lepidosauria > Squamata > Scincidae > Cryptoblepharus > Cryptoblepharus egeriae. The sequence goes on along the minus strand of JAREYC010000004.1, from coordinate 19,664,113 downwards.
TCCTCATCCTCACCACCACCATCACGCTTAGAAGTGTCCAATGGTTTCTTGGCTTTCATACCACCATAAGGGGCCATGTAAAAAGCTGGAATTCCATCAATCAACTATTTATCGGGCAAGGGTAAGCATGGTCTATATAAGAGGTCAAAATCATGATGCTCTATATAAAGTTTGAACATAAGAACGCAATAAGAGCCCTGCTAGATCAGGCCAAAGACCTATCTAGTCCAGTTTCCTGTGTCTCATGCTGACTCTCCAGATGCTTCAAAAATAATGTTTGGTGGAGGGACATGGACAACACATGCTAATCCTGGTTGTAATGCCAACAGAGGAACATGTCAGTGCCAAATACATCCATGCTGTGCTAGCAGCAGCCATAAGAGAAGTGTTGTTAGGTATCAGAAGTGAAGCATCTCCAACCACTAATGGGTCTGAACAATATAAGAGAAGGAGATGCTACTAGTTTTTAAGTGCTCCAGAGTGCTGTAATCATCACTTGCACAGAACAGTGTAATTTCTGACCCATAACCCAGATGCTTTATTTTTAATAAGATCAATTAATTTTTCAATTATCTGAAATGAGTGAAAAGAGGACAATGGAAGCAGGGGACGGGGAACAAGCTACTTTCAGAGAGATGAAGAGTGCTGTCACTTTTTAATTGGCACCGGCTTCCTGCGAGGCAGGGCTGCCTCCAAGACATTTGCAGAAGTGGATGCCTCAGCCCCTCGCACCAGAAAGACGTTCCAGGCAGATAATTATTACAAAAATACAGATGGAGCTTGTGGATGCTTTCGGGCTGAAGAACCCTAATGAAAGAGAATCATTAAATGAATGAGCTCTCTGCTGACCAGCCAGGCTCTTTCTAGCAGGTGACAAAGACCTCTGAGAAGTTCGACACGGGGAATTAAAATAAGAAGATATTGCAGTAATTCAAAAGGCCAATAGGGACTGGTTCAGATATTTATCCTCTACAAGATTTGAAAAAGACAAGAGGCAGCATTAGAATCCCTTAATGGGCACAAACTTAATAATTTTCACTATTAATGGTTTGCACATTGCATGTCACAGTACACTTCTGATTGCTTTATATCAGGAGCTGCCAAACACTGTCCCGCAGACCAGATCCAGCACTCCACAATAAACCTTCCAAGCACTGCTATGGTTAAGCCTTACCGTTCAATGCAGTACCCACCCAATCTTTGTACAGACTCTTGCTGTGCAACTGCTTCCACTGCTCATTGATCCTGAAGGCCCTGCTACGGGATTTCTGGGCAAAAGTGTATTTCTGTATAACTAGATGGAATAATGACTCAAGATAAGGCAGATCCATATCTGCTCAAAGGTGATCATAGGTGGCTTATGCGCTACCTATAGTGATGCATGAAATATTATATAGTAATATCTAAAAGGGGTGCTGATCCCCTTGTCATAAACTCAGCACTGTCAATTTGAGGATATTATAAGTCAATTTACAGGCCATTCTCATCCTGGGCTAGTCCATAGTGCTCAGAGGCATTGGGGGAGTCTTAATTGCATGTTGCAGGCCATCTGGGGACTAGGCAATGATAGAGATACCAACTCCTCCACTGGGTTGTCCCCAATGAACTTATTCAAGTCTGTACCAGATCTACCCTTTACTGTATATTTAAGATAGCATTTTAGGCCCAAACTGAGAGCATAGGATATTGATCCCACTGAGATACACCCTAACTTGTTCTACCTGTACCAATCATCCTCCAGATCACCCTGCCTCCTCTGTTGACTGTGATTATCTATCTATCTATCTATCTATCTATCTATCTATCTATCTATCTATCTATCTATCTATCTATCTATCTATCGCTTTTCAACGAAAAAGTTCACAAAGCAGTTTACAAAGAAAATATCTATGATTGTACAAAGCTGCCCCTAAAAATATAGGCTTACTTTCAGGGAAAGTTAGTTTATTTATTTATTTATTTTCTTGATTTATACCCCGCCTTTCCTCCCCTAGAAGGGGAGCCCAAGATGGCTAACATAGAAGAATAAAACACCATTAACATTGCTAATAAATACAGATTAAAACATAATTAAAATACAATTAAAATACAATTAGAATAATAACAGACTAAGAACAATTAAAAAACAAGCTAAAAGACATTTGTTAAAACCATAAAATAAAACAATAAAACAAAACACTAAAACACTGCCCCAACCTCTGCCCCATATAAAAAGCTTTTTTAAAATAAAAGGTTTTAAGGCTCCGCCTGAAGCTCTGTATTGAGGGAGCTTTCCTAAGTTCTATGGGGAGGGAGTTCCACAGCCGGGGTGCCACCACCGAGAAGGCCCTATCTCTGGCTGCCACACCTCTCACATCTCTTAGTGGCGGCACAGTCAATAAGGCCCCCTCAGATAACCTTAGGTGACGGTTCGGATTGTACAGAAGAAGGCGGTCCCTCAGGTACCCTGACCCTGAGCCATTTAGGGCTTTAAAGGTCAGGACCAGCACTTTGAATTCAGCCCGGAAATGAATGGGCAGCCAGTGTAGTCGCTGAAGCAGTGGCCCGACAGAGTCGAACCGACAAGCCCCAGCAACCACACGGGCCGCCGCATTCTGGACTAATTGCAGCTTCCGGATCATCTTTAGAGGCAGCCCCACGTAGAGCGTGTTACAATAATCTAGTCTTGATGTCACTAGGGCATAGGTCACCGTGGCCAGATCCGAGCGACTCAGGTATGGTTGCAGCTGGCGGATCAGCCGAAGCTGAGCAAAGACCCTGGCCACAGCTGCCACCTGGGACTCCAGGAGCAGCTGCGAATCCAGGAGAACCCCCAAGCAGCGAACCTGCTCCTTCAGAGGGAGTGCAACCCCATCCAGAATAGGATGATATTCCAATACCCGAGTCGAGGACTTCCGGACCAGGAGAACCTCTGTCTTATCAGGATTTAATCTCAGCTTGTTCACCCTCATCCAGTCCCCCACTGCCTCCAGACAACGATTCAGGACTTCAACCACCTCCTTGGACTCAGGAGGAAAGGAGAGATAGAGCTGGGTGTCATCAGCGTTTGCTTACTCCAAACCTCTGGATGACCTCTCCCAGTGGCTTCATGTAGATGTTAAATAGCATGGGGGATAGAACGGAACCTTGTGGCACCCCACACCGAAGAGGCCAGGGTGCCGAGCAAGCATCCCCCAGCACCACCTTCTGGGACCTGTCAGCCAGGTAGGAGCGGAACCACTGCAAAACAGTGCCTCCGATCCCCAACCCAGCCAACCGATCCAGAAGGACACCATGGTCGATGGTGTCGAAGGCCGCTGAGAGATCCAGCAGGACCAACAGGGATGCACTCCCCCTGTCCATTCCCCAGCATAGGTCATCCACCAAGGCGACCAAGGCAGTCTCTGTCCCAAATCCTGGCCTGAAACCAGATTGGAAGGGATCCAGATAATCAGCTTCATCCAGGGCCCTCTGAAGCAGGGAGGCCACCACCCGCTCGACCACTTTGTCCAGAAATGGGATGTTTGAGACTGGCCGATAGCTGTTTAGGTTTTTAGGGTCCAGGGAGGGTTTCTTCAGGAGGGGGCGAACCACCGCCTGCTTTAATGCAGAAGGCAACACCCTCTCCCTCAGAGAGGAGTTCACCACCCTCCCTGTCCATTCGGCCAGTCCATCCCGGGCCAATCTGATTAGCCAAGCTGGGCAAGGGTCCAGCGGGCATGCAGATGGTCTCACACTAGTTGTGCTTAAATTTCACTGAAATAAATGAGACCCCAGTTAATCACCAGGATAATGAAATGAATGGGACTTTTATTTCTGTTCTGCAAATTAGAATATAAGAGGATATTTCTGTTTTCCTCTCCCTTTCCCCCCCCCCCCAGGTTAAGTTGTCTGAATTAAGAGAATACTTAATATATCCTTTTGTTTTGTTTTCTAGTTGGAACAAGTTGCTCAACTGCTTCCACGTACTAACACAGCCAAGAACAGATTTGCAACAGGATTGGAATTTAAAATTTTCATGTTGCAATCTTTTTTTAATGGTGGTGCTCATCAGCTTCTACTGACTCTGACAATGTGGCTGCAATTTTCCACCTCATTCCATTTGTGAAGTCAGGAGTAATGATGCTTCCCAACATTTTCAAGCATCCAGGCAGTATGAGACAAAACTCACCATAATAACTTGATAGTTTAATGTTAAGTATGCTTACTCAGATGTAAATGTGTGGAATGGGACTACTGAACTTACTAGAAATCTAGTCTCTAGAACAGCTGTTAGAGAACCCATATCTGTTCTCTTCCAATAGAAAGGCCAAAGCAGGGAGGATATTGGGATATGATGTATGACAGACACAGGAAGAGTAATTTCATTCTCCATAGCCTAATATTGAAGGTTATCAAGTATGCTGCATAACCATCAACTCCTTTAGAAGCAGCTAAGAACTAATAGTGTTGGCTGCCTTTTTTGGTAATTCCAAGGATTATAACCAGGAGCAGGGCAGGAGTTGTGGCTTAGAGGGTAAGCTGTTGTCTAGCCATAAGAAGCTAAGTAGGAAGCTAAGAGCACAATCCTAATCATGTCTATTCAAAAGTAAGCCCCATTGTATTCAGTGGGTCTTATACCCAGGAAAATGTCTTTAGGATTGCAGCCGTCTCATTTTGTTTGGAAGAGAAACCAACATCACTGATGGAGTCACTGAGGAGAGTGTGAAGTCTCCAAGGAATTGCTGATCATCGGGCTATGACATAGGATAAAAACCCAGGGATAGGTGGGCCTAGTGGCGGCAGTGCATAGTAAATCTTGACTCTCTTCTTGGGCCTGATCTACCTTCCCTAGTCAACATGGACATGCCAGTGATCAAACTGGCACAGGTCTCAGTTGAATAATAGCAGCAGCTGCAACTTAGCCTGGGGAAAGGGGACAAAATGGACAAATGAATGGAGATTTAGTGAGGATACAGCAGTAAAACTGAAACTCCTTCCCTTTTTAGTCCAAGAAACTTTCATCTTGGAAAGTTCTTTGAGCACTCTACATATATGAAGAATGGAGAGCTGTAGAGTGCCAATTCACATTTGTAAAGGAAATTACAATGGCAAGACTGTCTCCCTCCCAGCCTTAGACAGTCCACAAGATTGGGCTACAAGACCCAATGATCCAGAATTTGGGACTATCATTGAAGAATCTAGATTCCTTTTTTAAGCTTGGAGTATGCACACATCTCAGAATCCTCCCCCCCCCCTTTTTTTTTTGCTGATCTCAACTTTACTGAGAACACCTGGGCTGCAAGATCTTTGTTGTTACATATTTCCCATTAGAGACTATGAAACTACTCATCTTGTTGTTCAGCTCAGTAGTGAAGTCTTTGGGAAGACTTATTACTACAGTTACACAGTATGTATAATCTTCTGCAGGCTGCAAACACCTTTCCTGTTCTGAGTCAATTAATGAAATCCCCCCACACCACGAGACTTCAGTTAATAAACAATAGTCACCTTTTTTAGAGGCAGTGAATCAGCTTTTAATTTTTATTCTGTTCTTTTATGAAGCAGCTAATAATTCAATTATTCATGCTCTAGTTGCCCATAATTAAAAGATGGACAGATGTGGTGGTAACAACAATGGCTCTTCAAATGGACGAGAGGCCTATTTTATAGGCTTGATGGATATGGAGAGCAAGGAGCTGTGAAGTAGTTTTGGACACTAATGATGAAACTCTGTCAGTCAGAGGTGCAGTCAGTTTCACAGTCAGATGTTGGTATTATTTAAACATTCTGACACAGACTCTACCCACATCCATCGCTAGAATTCTATGAGTACATTCTCAACTATTTTGTTTTCATTTGTTGTAATTTCATATTGCAATGTCTGTGTGTTTTGTGGCAAAACTTCAGCAACAGCTTCCACTTGGATCATCTTTTGAAGTTCTATTTCAATTCCTGTAAACAATTTCTTCTGTGTTATAAATTGACTTTGATCTGCTAATCTTTGTTCAGAAATATCAGAATCAGGGAACTTCTCTTTCCAAATTTGGAACACCCTTCTTTGGTAACTTTGTTTTGCTGGAATTGACTTTAAGTAGCAGTACATTATTGCTTGATTTTCTTCACACATGTCGTTGTAATTGGTCTTCTAGTAGCCCTGCAGTCTCCAGTCCTGATTGCTCAACTGAAGAACCTAAGTCCTGTAGCCCATTTTTTCACCAGGTGCCAAGGAGTATTAGCACCTGGTGTGATCCTTGTTGACGCAGGTGATGACCAAGCTGGTATACACAAAATATTCTTCTTTCTCACCATATTATTATGATGATGTACTATTTCACAGTCGCCAGGTGTTTGACTGGAATTGGCTCTATTGTGATTCGGTTCCTATCCAAGGAACTAGGAATCACAAAGTTATCATCTCAATATGTGTGAAGTTCCCAGGAGTGCTGGTTTTTGTATCAGGGCAGTTGTGATCTTCAGGAGGCCCATTAAGTTCAGATGTTTCTGGAGACTTAATAGAATTGTTCCAAGAGCATCTATTATTACTGGAATCACAGTGGCTTTCTCTGCTCAGATTCTCTGAATTTCTATCTGTAGGTCCTTATATCTTTCTCTTGAAGCCAACAATCTCTGGGTATTGCAATGTCATTATTATTATTATTATTATTATTATTATTATTATTATTATTATTATTATTATTATTATTATTATTATTATTATCATCATCATCATCATCATTATCCATAAATACACTGCGAACAATTTCGTGCTGGTTTCATTCACATCACCAGTCGGACCCTTCCCAAGAGTCTCGGACTGTGTGATGTAGAGGCGTATAAGTTGTGCTGATCCCAGAAGAGTGGCTTTCTGCAGTTGGCAGAGTGATATTTTGTCAATGCCAAGAGTTTTCAGGTGCCTGCCAAGGTCTTTGGGCACTGCACCGAGTGTGCCAATTACCACTGGAACCACCTGCACTGGCTTACACCAGATACACTGTAATTCGATTCTTACGTCTTGGTAGCGGAAGATCTTTTCAGTTGTTTCTCCTCAATTCTGCTGTCACCTGGTACGGCGATGTCAACAAGCCACACCTTACTGCTTTCTATGATGGTGATATATGGAGTATTGTGTTCCAAGACCTTGTCCATCTGTATCCTGAAGTCCCACAGAAGCTTGACCTGCTCATTTGTAACCACTTTTTCAGGCTTGTGGTCCCACCAGTTTTTTGCCACTGGCAGATGATACTTTTGGCATAGATTCCAGTGGATCTTCTGGGCAACAGAGTTGTGCCTCAGTTTGTAGTCAGTCTGCGCAATCTTCTTGCAGCCACTTAGAATGTGGTCGATGGTTTCATCCACTTCTTTGCAGAGCCGGCATTTGGGGTCATCGGCTGATTTTTCAATTCTGACCTTGATGGCTTTTGTCCTGATTGCCTGTTCTTGGGCAGCAAGTATCAGGCCTTCCGTCTCCTTCTTCAGTGTTCCACTCGTGAGCCACAACCAGGTCTTATCCTGATCCACTTTTCCTTCGATCTTGGCAAGGAATTGGCCATGCAATACTTTATTCTGCCAACTGGCAGTCCGAGCCTGAATTGCACTATTGCGATATTCATAGTTGGTCTGCTGCAGTTCCAACAACTTTCTCTTGCTGACTTCAATCAGAGCAGATTCCTGGCTCTCTCGCACATAATCTGCTAGGGCATGTTTTGATTCTTCAACTGACTGCTTCACTTGCAAAAGTCCTCTGTCCCCTGATCTTCTAGGCAGGTACAGCCTGTCAACATCACTACGTGGATGTAAAGCATGGTGAATGGTCATTAGTTTCCTTGTTTTCCTGTCCAAGTCATCCAGTTCCTTCTGTGTCCAGTTCACAATGCCAGCAGTATACCTAACTACAGGTATGGCCCAGGTATTTATACCTTTATAAAGTTGCCGCCATTCAATTTGCTCTTCAAAATTTTTCTAACCCATTGTATGTATTCTTTGCTGACCACAGTTTTTACATGCCCATGCTTGATATTGTCCAGCGGCAGTATGCCCAGACATTTGTAGGCTTCAGGCCGGTGGCATTTAATGATTTGGCCATTTGGCATTTCAATGCCATCACTTTCCGTGATCTTCCCTTTCTTTAGTGCCACTGTGGCACATTTGTCCAGGCCAAACTCCATGTTGATGTCGGTACTAAAGACTTGGACTGTATTGGTGAGTGACTGGATTTCTGCTTCTGACTTTCCGTAGAGCTTCATATCATCCATGTACAATAGATGTGAAATTTCTGTGAATTTTTGGCAGTTTGGAAGCCCAGACTCGCTTTCTGTAGGATCACTGACAAAGGGATCATCGCAATGACAAACAGCAATGGGGACAATGAGTCCCCCTGGAAGATTCCCCGTCTAGTGTTGACAAGTCCATAACTTTCACTGGCTACGAATAATTCTGTCTTCCAGAGTTTCATTGCATTTTCAATGAAATTTGTAAGATTTTTGTTGACCCTGATGGACTCCAGACTTTTCATGATCCAGCTGTGTTGCAATGAATCAAAGGCTTTTCTATAGTCAATCCAAGCCATGTGCAGATTGGATTTCCGGCTTTTACAATTCTCCAGTATCATTTTATCAATCAGGAGCTGGTCTTTTGTGCCTCTCCTTCTCCGTTTATTGCCTTTCTGCTCCACTGGTAAGATGTTATTTACTTCCAAGTAATCCTGAATCCTATCAGCTATGAAGCCTTTCAGCAGCTTGAACATGGTGGGTAGACACATTATTGGCCTGAAGTTTCCTGGTGCTATCCCTTTTGCTGGATCCTTCTGTATTAGTTGAGTCCTTCCAGTTGCTAACCACTGGCTGATGTTACCTATTCGTAGCATTTCATTAAATTGTTCAGCCATTTTTCCATGCAGGCTAGTCAGGTATTTGAGCCAGAACCCATGGAGCTGATCATTACCAGGCGAAGTCCAGTTTTTCACTCTTTTCACTCTGTCTGATCATTTCAGCTGTTATTTCCATCTGTTCCATTTTGTTCTTGGAGAATTGTTCTTCAAGCTCTTTTATCCACCTGGCACCTCTATTGTAATCATTCTCGGTTTCCCATAAGTTTTTCCAGAGTTGAGTAATCGCATTTTTCTCAGGTTTATTACTTTAAATCTGCCTTCTGATTCAATGCCTGGTAGAACCACCTTTGATCTGACTGGAACATTTGATTTGTCTATACTGGATGATTCTGGCTTCATATCTTTCAATTTTTCTGGCTGTTGCTGTTATCTGCTGCCTCACAATTTCCATGGCTTCTTCAATCTTCTTTGTGTTCAGCCAGTACTTTTTGACCAGGTATTGCTTGATTTTGTCATTCCTCAGTGTTTTCTCCTTCATGTTCTTTAAGTTACTTGCATCTGATCGCAAACTCTTGGTCTTCAATTCCAGTCTGATTTTCCATTTTGGTTTTCCAGTTGATTTTCTAGAGGACTTTGGTGGTTCAATCCCCAGTTCTTCTGTTACTATCATCACTGCTGTGCTGTAGGCGAGCTGATTGGTTTGTTCAATAGATCTTATGTAAATTGTTGCAAGTGCAGCATTGGCGTCTTTTATTAGTAGTGCTGGGTGCTTTCTGGGTATATGTTTCAGAGCTTGAAGCCTTGTCCTTTCTGCATTTGAGGCAGCATGGGTCAGGATTTTATCTTTCAGTTCTTGTTGCCTTGTAGTCAGTATTCCTGGCAGCTCACCAAGGCCTTCAGGCTCTTGCTCAGCTTCACACAAAATTTCCATGCTTTCTTCTGGTTTAGTGCCTCCCAATACGGGAACTTCTTCCACAGCCACTACAGAAGTCTGCTGTTCTTCAGTTTTGCAGCTTTTCCTTATTTCTTCCAGATCAACATCAGTGAAGTTTTTCGGACTATGAATCGTCTCTGGTCAGCCAGTCTAAGATGGGTTGTATTTGAATGTGGGAATTCTTGGTTCCAGAGTTGGTACATCCTCTTCTGATAGCCACGCTTTTCAGGTTTTGAGTTGTAGTAGCACTTCATGATGATCCGATTCTCTAACATTGAGTATTTCTGCCACTTTTGTAGTTGTCCAGTAGCCCATTTGTTGACGGATGTCCAGGATCAACAACATCCGCTGCGGACCTTTTTATCCTGGGTGATGACCAAGCCAGTATAGACTTCGGATTCTTTTCTTTCATCATATTGATTTATGGGTTAGGGTGCAGCAGTGGATGTTCCCTCAGTGGCTCTTCCACTAATAATAATAATAATAATAATAATAATAATAATAATAATAATAATAATAATAATAATAATAATTATTATTATTATTATTATTATTATTATTATCATCATCATCATCATCGTCGTCGTCGTCATCATCGTCATCATCATAATTCTGCCTTATTTTCAAGGACTATGGAATACAAACCTGCAAATAGCACTTTCTATGAGTAGCATGGTCACACAAAAAATGAGCAGAACTCCCTGAATCACTGAATAATCTTGGGAATAGCAGGAAAGGAAGCATAATGTGATCTATTCTATCAAAAAAGGACATTTGGAGGCAAGAATCATACCGTGTGACATCTGATCATGTTACCTATAATAATCTTTATAAGTTTCCATTTATTTCTTTGCTTAGGGAATTCTTTTCTAGTTGTATTCTTGCTAAACATAATCCATAATTGCTTTGCCCAGAGGAAATCTTTGTCCACTAGCTTTCCCTCCTACAGCCTCCATCAATGTCACTTTTTATTTAACATCCTGTATAAAAATATACAGAAGCAAAAAGTCACATTCATATAAAAAGCAAGACATATTTAATTAGAAAATGACTCTATCAATGTCACTTTTATTTAAGAAGGGTCAGAGCGGTGGAATGAGCGACAGTGCTTTGTGTGTGTTGAAACTTGGAGAAATTACCAAAGCACTAAAGACAAACAATTTTGTCTAAAATTTTCCACAAAGAGGGAAAACATTCACAAAACATTCACTGGTAGACAGAAACAGAAACGATTATGGCAAGAGAGAAAACAAACAGTGCTCAGACTTTTATGATATAATGTAGAGAAAGGAAATACCCCAAGGTCCAAGCCATATGTGACATTGAGAGAAGTGTAATTGGGTATCCATCAATTCTTGTTTTTTTGGCCCCCAGTTTGGAATGTGGTTTGGATACTGGTACACTGGCACGAGGTAAGTACACAAGTTCCTACATGTACAATGCAATCCTAAGAAGTACATCCCATTGTGTTCAATAGAAATTAAAAGTTCTTGGGAGAAAGGTAGTGTTCTGACATGGAAAAGACCTCCATTCAATCCAGGTAGGCTGAAAAAAAATTCTAATCTAAAATCCTGAAAAGCCACTGCCTGAAACAGATATACTAAGGGAGTAACCCAGTATCAGAGCCCTTCCTATGACCCTTGTTTGGAATGAGACCCATAAGTTCTTCATGGAACCTGGAGAGCTCCTCTATGCCTTACAATTTTTTTCCTTATACATGCATATATATTTTATGTAATATAAGTGCATAGATGTGCATCTATTACCCTATGTGACACACTAACGCTGCAATTCTAAAGACACTTTCCTGGGAATAAGACACTTTGAACATAATGGGGCTTACTTTTGACTAGACGTGGTTAGGATTGTGCTCTAAATGACGCACTAGAATGTGACTATTGTATAAATTAGGAATGTCAGATTTAATGGTTTGGGTTGCAATCCTAACACTTCTCATCCATCTTCCCATTACTGTGGTGATGCAGGGAGGCAAGTGCTTGTATATGCACTGGCCTACCCCTCCCACAGAAGTGGCACAGAAGTGTCTTAAAGGTACTTTGGTGACATGCTCCCAGGTCAGCACAGGCCTCATCAGGAGGTGAGCCAATGTAGTATTGTCTGCCACATTACCATGGCAAGCAGGTTATTTCTGCGCCTTTAACTGCTAAAGAGACATTATTTAAAGAGCAAACCTCATTCACTTTGAGACAAAACTGCATATAAATAATTTGCATACAAATGGGTTACACTTGTACATTGATTTTTTATACATGGATTTGACTCAACACGAATGGCCACTGCAAATCACAGTTTTAAAAACTGCTTTTCTACTGTTGTAGAGGGGAAGTAATATAAGCAATCATTCCATTTTTCAGTCCTAGAATCAAACCCCTGCAGATATTGAGGAACTACTTTATTCCATTAGGTGCGATGGAGGAGGAAGAAATTTGGAAGTGGGTTTTTAAACCTATTTTTCCATTGTTTTATTTCTTGCACTATTTTACTTTTTTAATCCATGGGAACTTCTGGTTTGGAACCCTAGTGGATATTGAGGGACACCTGTACTTCGTGAAATTCCATGGCTATATCCAGTGGTGGGATTCAAATAAATTAACAAGAGGTTCTATGTCCTAATAACCTAAATTAACAACAGGTTCTAAGTCCCATTAGTAACGGTTCTCAGAACCAGGCGCTCATTAGCAAAGGGTTTTATAGAATCTGTGAGAACCCCCTGAAGCCCACCACTGGCAATATCAAAATCCACTTCAGGTGTTCAGTTTGTCTTCTAAAGAAATATACCTTTCATGTAAAGAGGGCTATAATGTCCATAGAAAGGGTTTTGGAAACTGATCATTTGGAGCAGTGGTTATAATAAAAAATCTGGAAAGGAAAGAAGTCAATAAAGCAGATATTGGTCAACAACATACAAAATAGGAAGAGATTAATTTATTTCCTCCCAATTTGTCACATTTAATCTTCCTACTGTCATATCAGGCTATCCTTTGGTAATGGACATGTCAGTCTTCGTCTTTCCAATCTACGTTGCTTTTTTCACCTCCGGTGTTCATCATTGACTCATCATGCCATCTGCCTTTTTCTCTTTTTCTCACCAGCCACAGAACTACTTGTCTCATTCATCTTTTCCTTCAAACATTCAGAATTTAATTACTAAATGGAGGAGCTGGCAGGTCTGTTACTTTCTCCGAGGTAAAGCAGAGGTTGTTCCTTTAAAGTACTTTACTGAAAAGTCATCAAATATAACCAGACAGCTGTATATAAGGTACTGCATATAAGGACTTGTAGCCACCCCATTTGGAAGAGGTGCAACTTTTATTTATGGCTGCAATCCTAAGAGCACTTTCCTAGGAGTCAGCCCCATTGAACTCAGTGGAACTTACTTCCGAGTAGACTTGACTAGGCTTGCACTCTATACGCTGCAATCTATCCCAATACAGTTTATTGTAAAGGGAGCTTACAATAAGACAATTCAACAAGAACAATAAAATTACTTTTACAAAAACAAAAGAAAAACCAGGATCACATGATCTCAGTTCCCAGAATGGAACTACATTTGAGTACAAATAATCTCATGTTTAATTGGAAATGTTTCCCTTGTCTTTAGGACTTGGATTGTACCTCCTTAAGGCTGCAATCCTAATCTCCAGTTAGGCCGGCCCAAGAACAAGTCCTGTGCTGACTTGATGGTGCCACCACAATACCATAAAACATTTCTATGCCACTCCTGGGGGGTAGGTTAGGCCAGTGCTTAGACATGCATTGCCTCCCTACGTTACCACAGGAATGGGAAGATCAATGAGTTGTGCTGGCCTTGGTTAGGACTGCACCCTTAGTAGTTAAGAAAGTAGGGTTGGATTCAGATTAAAACTATGATAGCAAGGAAGGAATAATTTACTGTGGTCCCAATCTGGAAGATGTGCCCTTGAACCAGCCATTTAACCTAGAAGATGTATTTCTATTGGTGCTAGATTAGAACTGTACTGTAGCAGAGAAAGGTTTAAATTCCCCAGGACTTCATACCCTATGAATTGAACCTTACACCCTTGGTAGCTGCTATTATGAAATAACAGGAATGACATGATTAAAATAACATCTAGTTCAACCCTATTTTCTACTACCAATTCACAAACTCAAACTGCTCTTAACATCAAGATAAATTAGCAAATCTGACTTGTTTTTTAAATGGTGCCCAACTCACAAAAGCATCAGATGATGGTAGTGGCGATATTTTATTATGAAATAAAAATATGTTTTATGTTTTTTATATAAGAAATGTACATTCATTCCCTGCTGAAATATAGTTGGAGAAATGAATGTACTAGTTTGCCTTATTAGAAAACCCATCCAGAGATGTTGGTTGATCTTTCCTTCATCAACCTCAAAAAGATTACTGTTGACACCAGCATCAGTGCCAGTTACTTCACTGATGTACCACTTGATTAATGTACCACAACAATGTACCATTGATGTACCACAGTGATGTACCACCACTACAAATACCAGTTACTTCGTTTCTTGTCAATGAAGAAATTAATGCAGTGTTCCCCCTTCTATATTTTTCCTTGTTCTTTATTGATTTCTGTACTCACTAATAAAGAAAGAGGGGATGCTTCTTTCAATGTGTACTTATTTAAACTTCAAGAAATGTTCCTTCAATTTCTCTTAAAACTGGCAGAGTTCCAAAGAGTTACTTTAGGTGCACCCAATGACCTGGACATGTGCATGTCAAAACTTCAATTCTCTTTGTGTCATTTGCTTTTAAAAGTTACTCTAATTTGTAAAACTGGTTTGATATATTGCATGAGGGAGGCTGCTATTTGTAAAATATATGCGCAGAGATCCTTTCAATACATAGAACTAGTTGTACCAGTTATTTGGAGAGCAGCCAGTATATGATAATTTTATCTCAGTGTTCCAAATGAAAATTTATGGAAGTAACCGGTATCTGCTTGATTCTAAAATGGAAAGTACTATATATTTAGTATTTATACTAAATACTATAATACTAAATACTATATATTTAGTATTTATATTTACTTTTTAAAGTCCTCAGTTAACCCTGAAGCTTAGCTGACCTGAAAACTCCTTAGAAGGCATTCCATGAATTCAGATGTAATGATGACCGCGCTGTTAAGGATTCCACCTGGAAAGAGAAGAGTTAGACAAGTTGCCTGTTGAACAATATAGACTAGCCTGCACACCAGGCATTAATAGTCTACACTTACCGGCTGCTGGACCGCAGGAAGGATCTATCAGCGATTGTAATTTCCATATGCTAAATAAATACATCAGAACTGTAACAGAGAAAGGGACAAATTAAAGAGAAAGAACAAATTAGACGCAATGTTTTTTTTGTCAGAATATCTTACTTCTATAGCAACTTTGAAATTACTCAATAGAGACTTTTTCACATTAATTTTTACCATATCATGATCCATCTAAAAATAATGCTCAGTTTTTCTCCTTCTTAATCTCTTTCCTCTTGTTCTTTCCCATGAAAGCAATAATCTATGAAGGTTATTTGAAAATCACAACAATAGATGCTCAAATGAAATGTACTCTACAGTTTAGGAAAGGTACAAACAAGTCTACAGCAATGCCAGTCTGGTTAATTAGAAGAGAAAAGGAAGCTCTAAAAGGCAAGAAAACTTCCTTTGAAACCGAAAGTCATTCCCAAATGAGGAGAAGAAAGGGAGGAAAAATTTTGGTTACCGTAATCTAATCTGAGTTGACCACAAGGCAATAAGAAAAAAGAACAATTTAAGAAGCATAATGTTATGAACATAAAGACAAACAATATTTTAAATGCATCAAAAGAATTAAATGAAATCAGCCTGTTTGTTTTTGAGAACCACTTTTCAGAGAAATATTGCCTCTTATTTTTATTTTAGCTATAATAGACCTTATGTGAAGTTATATGCAACTACTGATGATCCTGGCTCCTATGCTGCCCAGATCCAGAACTTCTGAATGAGCCCCCCCCCTCGCCCCACATCAGGAACCTTCTAAGGGCCAGACAAGGCTGTGCACAGTCTCCTCCAACAGTCCCAATGCTTTCTAAGGACACTGAAAGGCCTTGAATGTCACTTCAGGGTTTAGGATGAAAACTGGAAGTGATGTTTTAAGACCTTTGGAGGGCCATGGAAGCTGGTTGCGTCATCCTTTGGTCCTCTGAAGGTGGAAGGAGGACACATAAGATAGCAGAGTGAATGAGAAAGATTGGGGAAGGAGAAGTAGGAGCTACTTCCCCTGTAGATGTGGCACTCTGGGGAATTTACCCCCTTGATCCCTCTAGGCACACCAGTATATGCACCCAGTGGTGTAGGTAGGGGTTGCAGAGGGTGAAGTTACACCAGGCTACAACCAGTGGTGGTCTTCAGGGGGTTCTCACAGGTTGTGTAGAACCCTTTGCTAATGAGCACCTGGTTCTGAGAACCGGTTAGTAATGGGACATAGAACTTGTTGTTAATTTAGGTCATCAGGACATAGAACCTGTTGTTAATTTATTTGAATCCCACCACTGGCTACAACCTTTAG
Source organism: Cryptoblepharus egeriae (assembly GCA_030015325.1). NCBI lineage: Eukaryota > Metazoa > Chordata > Lepidosauria > Squamata > Scincidae > Cryptoblepharus > Cryptoblepharus egeriae. Next base: position 19,647,836 of record JAREYC010000004.1, on the reverse strand, counting down.
GGAGGCTACAAGCTGAACTTGACACTACTGCCTAAAACTGTGAAAAACAGGCTATATTAATGTTATACAATCAAGTGCTTCTTTTTTATTGCTTCATATTCATTTTGAAATATCCCCTAATTTTTGTGAGTAGTGTATGTCATTGGAAAGGTAATTTAATGCAGAATGCAATGAAACAAATTGCACTGGAATATCCATATTCTATCAAAAATTGTGGCTACTTAACCAGAAAATGAAAACAAAAAAGCTGATGGAACAAAAAGTGGATTTTCTTAACTCAACTTTCCCATGATACTGATTGCTCTGAGAGCCAATGAGATGCAATTCTAAATTCAGATGCAATGAGATTCAGCTCTCATTTCCATATGCAAATATAATAATACAGTTATCCATGCTTACTGGGTATAAAAGCACTTCTAAGTGGTGCTCCTCTTATATTTAGCAGGGAAAGAATAACGATTCCTCTTTGGCCCAGCAGTTTCCTAACCAAGTGGTTCTCCACCTTCCTAATGCCGTGACCCCTTTATAAGTTCCTCATGTTGTGGGGACTCCCAACCATAACATTTTTTTCGTTGTTACTGCTGCAGTGCTATGCACACTTTCCTGGGAGTAAACTTCACTGAACTCAATAGGAATGACTTCTGAGTACACATGCATAGAATTGGGCTCTTAGGCTGCAATCCTACCACTTTCCTGGGAGTAGTCCCATTCACTATCATGGGACTGACTTCTGAGGAAACCTCCATAGGACTGGAATCTCAGGCAGCAGAGCCAGCCACTGTTTCCTGGGAGTAAGTCCCATTCACTATCATGGGACTGACTTCCGAGTAGACATGCATAGAACTGGGCTCTAAGGCTGCAATCCTAGCACTTTCCTGGGAGTAACTCCCATTCACTTATCATGAAAAACAACATTGAGGGGGCTTACTTCTGAGTAGAGCACAAGGAGCAGGGCACAACGGTTGGTGCACAAGAGGGGCGCCCACCAGACAGCCCACCCGTCAGACCTCTGGGTGACATGCTCACACCACGCTCACACCTCAGCGCACTTCACTCTCAGCCCACAGGCACACTGAGGATCTGCGGGGAGGGGGGAGGAGGAGGAGGCTGCCATCTGTGGTGAGTGTGTCGGCGGCTCCCCGCCCCAAGTCTTCACATCAGTCTCACACCAGCTCAGAGGCTCCTTCTGAGCTGCTTCTCAGTAGCTTCTTCCAGTCGCAGTGGCTCCAGCGTTTCTGCCAGGTCTTTCCAGCTGGCTCCCTGCACCAGGGGTCTTTAGGCGACCCCCAAGAAAGCTCCAGGCAACCCCCAAAGGGGTCCCAACCCCCCTTTGAGAAACGCTGCCCTAACCAATAAGGGGTACAATTTCCATATTTTTACTTAATTAAATTTAATTTTGTTGTTGCAGGGGAAAATTAAAATTAAACCAAACCAAACCCAGGATGACATCACTTCCTGTTTTGACATCACTTATGGTATTTTTGAGGACCTTACAAATAGGAAATGGCAGTAATCAAATAAGTATCTAATTTCCTCAGATTAATTAATTAATCTGAGGAATTAACTAATTAACAGAGAGACCGCATCTCTCTGTTAATCAGATTTTTGAGGAACTTACAAAAAGTTTGATCCTTTGTCTTAATATGGAAAATGATGTTGAACACAACTCCGAATGGTAAATAGCTGTTGATAGGCCACGACTCAAAAGTAGTCTGATCTTGAGACTTCTACAAACATTACAGTGATTCCATGTTAATTTCACACAATACAGATTAGCTAATTAGGTGCCACATCTTGAAAAGATGGGAAAGGTAGTATTGACAAAGGAAGGTGATGGGAAGAAATTAGAAAATGATGATGGGAAGAGAGAGAGAGAGAGATGTAGCTTTCCATATGTTCTAAAGGTTCTTGTGAACCACCTTTAGAACATGGGGAACATATTTCATCTTCGTAGACCACGTATGGATGAAAAATGTAACCTGTTGTCTATGCTTGGGCTATTTGGCCTTGGGCAAGAAAATATTTCATATTGTATGTGTAAAATGGAAAATGGCTTGCTACTTCATAAACCTGTTGTAAAGACAAACGAGATAAGGCATATAATGTATTAACATTTCCTTAGGGATTATGGTATGAGCAATAAATCTTTAAGCTCTTTTACATTAATTTATGTTCATAATAAAGCATTTAGGTATGATCCTTAATCTCAAGGGCAGAGGGAGGAAGACAGATCTAGCTACAAAACAGCAAAATTAACAGCCCACTTAATGGTAGTCTCGACTACAACTCTCCAGAAGAATATGTTGTAAAACCTAAAATGCTTAGAATGCATTTTTCAGATGAAATGTAATATATGTTGTTTCATGATTGCTAAACATCAATAAATGTTAGTACTTGGTGGCTTTTCAGAAGTGCTATAAAACACTTTATCCAATCTAAGAAAATGAACGGCAAGGGCCATGATTTAAGATGATGATCCAGAGGGAATTTAGTACACAAGAAATATGTGACTTGATTCTGAATTGTTTGTACTTGCAATTTGATCCTAAATGATCCTTAACATGGAGGAAAGTCTCACTCCTAGCATATGTTCTAAGTACTACAGCCTGGTTCTCAAATCCAGGTTCTCAAGGCTGTTTTCATGGTTCATATCTAGACTCTACCAAGCAATGTAATGCAATCAAGACATGTTATGGTGCTTTGTGAATTACACAGCTGATGCAGAGAGCATCCGGAAAGCTGTTTGAGCTCACACAAGGGATTTTTGCTATGCTAGCGCAATGTTAGATTTTTTTTCTCCTTTGACCAGCTAAAAATCCCATCAGTTTCAAAACCAGAGTAACATTGTGATCAGGGGGAAGGAGGGGGCTGTAGTTTCCAAAATCAAAGCCAAAGTCCCCTGAGCTCACAGAATTAGTTTCATGGGGCTTTAAATTGTGACTAGTATTTAATGTGTTTATCCTCTCTGTTTGCAGCTTTCATTTTCTAGATAAGTGAATTGCTGGTTGAAAGCTACTTTCTGTCCTTTTGTGATACAGCTGATTCAAATAAACACCCTTCAATCATCCCTCCTGGAGCACGTGGAGTTTTATTGGTTTCGAGCCACATAGAAAACAGTTAATACGTGGCTTGTCTCCATAACGGTAGCACTAGACAATCCTCATGTAAATGATGTGTTTGTCAGAGAGTTTCATTTCGAATCAGTGTAATTAGATGCTTGTTTTATATACACATAATCCAGGGTAATAGTTTTGTTTTTAATAGGGTTGTTAAGAAGTCATCAGAAAAGCTCAATCAATCAAAAAAATAAACATGCTGAGCTGTTATCTCTCAAACTGTGTTTGTAGCTTAAAAACACAGAAACACTAAATGGTTGATTTGGTGAATGAAGCCTTTCATTAATGGCTGTGTTTGAAATTAATGAATGTTGATAAACCATGCAAAATAGCCTTCTGGACAAAACATTAATTGCACACATGGTTCCCTAAGAGTGCTTGAAAGTAGCACTTTGAAAATTTGAAAATTTGCCTTGATGGTATACCATTGTGGCACATAACATAGTATAAAATGTATCAATATATCATTGAAAATCCTCAAGCTTTATGATTACAAGTTTTTTTTTCCTTGAGTAGAACTACTCTTGAGGAAAAATATTATTTATTTTGGGCATTTTTATCTCACCCTTTTCTTAAGGAATGCAGCAGATTAAACTCTAGTCTAGTGGTTCTCAAATTTTTTAGTACTGAGATCTTTTTAGAATAACAAGATACCAGAACCCACTGGAAGTGATTTCACTAACTTGGATGTTAGTATGGCCATAAGTTATGTCATCAATTTAAATAATCAATTGAGGCTTCAAACATAAGCTGTGATCATCCAAAGATCCCATTACACAGTGTGCTCGTTCTGTTATTTTCCATAATGGTTGTTAATAGGGGTGTCCTTTCAACACTGGTCACTCTGCACTTACTTTGCACTTACTCTGCAAGTGCCCTGCACTTACCTTTCACTTTATGGGGAAAATGTCAAGTAGAACTAAATGAACCCCTTTTACAATTAAGAGGAAATGAGCTTAACAAAATGCTCTGCAGTTTTTGCACTTTTCTAGTTATAAGCATGGTGTAATCTGTTTGGTACGCAAGGCTCTAAATAAAAAAAAAGATATACTTGGTGCCCTGATATCTATTGATTTGGCTCACCACCCAATTTGACTCACCACTGATACTGGGGTCCTCATTTAAATGCCTTGTTAAAATGGTAAAAAGCACCGAGATCCACTTTCCTATTTAAGTGCTGTCAAATAGCCTCAGTGGTTGCAAACTTCTTGGACTTAAGATAGCATGAAAAACTTATTTATAGGTTTTACCCACATACCCTCTGTTCTTGCCCCATAATGCATTATAAACACTATACTGCAGTGGTTCTCAAAGTGGAAGTTAGGACCTCCATGGTGGGGTTGTGACCATTTCAGGGGGTCGTGAAAGGCTGGGCACCACCATCTTTGAACGGGCTACTCAGGCTGCTTTCCTTGGGGTAAATCTCATTGAACATAATGACTTACTTCTGAGTAGACACAGAGGAGCTCAGGCACCACAGTGATGTCACTTCCCATCTGATGTCATCTCCAACCATGACATCACTTCATCCCCGAGAAATTGTCATTCTCAAAAGGGGGTCCCAGGATCCAGGCTCAAGAATCACAGCTATCTATCTACAGTATTTATATACTGCTTTTCAACTAAAAAGTTCACAAAGCGGTTTACAAAGAAAATGGAAAAATAATAATAGCTAATTAAAAGCTAATGGTTCCCTGTCCCAAAAGGGCTCACAATCTAAAATGCAAAAAGAACACCAGCAGAAGCCAGTAGAACAGACATTGCTGGGGTGTGTAGGGCCGGTTACTCTTCCCCTGCTAAATAAAAGATACTGAATTAGCCACTAGGATGGTTGAATAATGGAATGAAATTATTGTATTAGGTACAAGAAATCTGGAAGTGGGTCTTTAAAGTTATTTTTCCACTGATTTGGGAAATCAGGCTGGTGCAAATCTGTGTCGACTAGTGCAGACAAATCAGGTTCAGCAAGAGGGTTTGAATTTGGCCAGCATTGCCACTAAACCTGCAGCTTGTGCTGTGGTACTTTAGTGCTTTATAGTTGCTTGACAGGAGAATCCTAACCATGTTTACTCAAAAGTAAGCCCCATTAGTTCAATGAATCCTACTCCCAGGAAAGTATCTTTAGGATTGTGATGTGGTATTTTATAGTTGTTTTAGACCTGCTTTAGCGCAGACTGTGCTGATGCTGATGGAATGCACATTTTGCAGGCGCTAGTCACAGTTAGGATTGGAACATAAGGCACTTCATATATTAATGACACATACAAGAACAGGAAATCAGCACTCTATCTGTGCACACCATTAATGTCCAAGGTTATGCAGAATGGAGAAATAGCATTGGTGCAAACACTCTGACTCTGATTTCTTACTTTCCTCTCTGGAGGCAGATGTAGTTTTCAAAATTTATGACTTCAGCACTTCATTGCTTACACTTCTGAATAATTTTTCCTCTAAATAAATTGCAACCGCTTCACCTTCAATCAAGAGGCCTCTCAGAATAAGACAGGTCATGTACTCTCATTGTAAATTTTAAGTCTCCCCTATACAATCAGTGAAGTTACACCAGAGGTTGATTTCAATAAGTGACATGCATTTTGTAGTGTTGTATATGTATTTTACTGATTTAGGGATAAGCCTGGAGCTGACAGAATAAACGAGAGGTGAGACAGCACTTTTAAAAAATTCAGGAGCTGTGTTTTGAAACCAAGCATTTTAAAATCATTAATCAAAAAAATGTTAAACATTATTTTTAAAATCCTTTTTGGGGGATTGAGAAAAGCCACCAGGTGGAGTATTCACCCTGGATTTGATGTAGCCTCATATCAGAAACTCACTTTATCGCCTCTATCAATATTATCACAGATGGGATGCCTCCAACGATCAATGAACAAAATTTGATCCATTTGCTGCTTTCAGAAAGTTATGGAGAATTAAAGTGAAGCCGTGTCCTATTTATTTTTAAAATAAATGGCTTTAGATTTGCTTCAGTTCTTTGATTCTGATTGCTGTGCCATGTCCCTTCATGGGTCTAAGGTGGAAATCTGGCCCACATTTACTTTTGGGGGTGGGTGGGTAAAGGTTTTACTAATAGTCTAATTCTACGCATGACTATTCAGAGAAGTAATTATGTTCAAAGGGGCTTACACTCAGGAATGCGTATACCTTGGTTTATGAATATAATCTGTTCCAAAAGCATGCTTGTAATCCAAACACTTGCATATCAAAGAGAATTTTTCCATAAGAAATAATGGAAACTCAGATGATTCGTTCCACATCCAAAAAATATTCATATAAAAATGATTACTGTGTATACCTTGGTTTATGAATATAATCTGTTCCAATAATGGAAACTCAGATGATTTGTTCCACATCCAAAAAATATTCATATAAAAATGATTACAATACTGTAATATAATACAAAATAATAAAGAAAATATAAAATAGAAAGAAAAAATAAAACAAATTAACCCTACTTAGGGCACAATCCAGAGTAAGTACAGCCTGCTGTGCCCTAACTGCTCTCTCCTAACTATTCTGTATCCAGACCAGAAAGTTATGCTGCATCCAGAGAGTCAGGAAGCCTGGGCTGCCCTAACTGCTCCATAGCATGTTAAGTAATTGATACATGGGGAGGACTTGCTCCTGAGGAGACACCCCCAGATCACACTGAACAAGGAACAGCTGTGGTGCCTACAGTGGTGACACGACTCTGCACATCACCCAGTGCGGAAGTCTGTGTGTCACCCCTGGGATGCGCACACCCCTCTACCTGAACTGCGCAGTCGCCAAAGTTGGCCAACTGAAGCCAACTGGCTTCAGAAAGAGTTCTGCACAGGCACCATCTCTGATGCCTGCACAGTACTTTTCTGGAGACTTTCGGCTTCAGAGGAGACTGTGCAGGCATTAGAGTTGGTCCCTGTGCAGTACTCTTTCTGAAGCCATTCGGCTTAACATGGACCCCTATGGGTCTACTCATTTCTTTACCTGCTCCTGAGGTGGTATATCTCTGAGGAGCTGGAAGAGGGAATTTCTGCCTTGGAAACAGGCTCTGGATACAGAGCAACTGCTCTGCCCTAAGCAATGCTAAACATGCCCTCTACATGTGTCTCCTGAACTGCCTAGGGCAGAGCAGCTAGGGGGGGCAGAGCAGGTCCACCTCTCTTAGGGCACCCTATCTTGCCTTGCTCTGCCCTAAGCCTCTTCCAGAGTAACTGGGGTGGAGCATCTTGCAGTTGCTCCACCCTAGTGATAGATAGGGCAACCCAAGGGCTCTTATGTGGACAGACTGGTTGTTCTGGATTGCTCTGTCATTCTTCAGATCTCTCCAGCTGCAATCTGGCCCCCTTACACAGGAGTGAGCCCCACTGATTATATTAGGGCTAGTAAGGGCTTACTTTAGAGCCATGCAAGGCTTGGTCTCTCAGGCTTGCCCTTCTTACACAGGTATGAGCCCCACTAATAGGGCTTACTTTAGAGTAGACATGCAAGGCTGGTCTCTCAGAAGAGGCTGAGAAGGTGCTGGTGGAGTGCCAAAACCGGCTGTATCCTGGTTGGGACTATTTTCTACTTTTTAATCAAGACATAGCTTATATATCAAGTTGAAATTTATTAGAAATGTTTGCTTGTCTTGCAAAGCACTCTCAATCCAAGTTACTATCAGTCCATGGTTTTACTGTATCGGACTGCACCTCAATGAAACATTCTGCTGAGTAAACTTGCAGAGTTGCTGTAAGACTGCAGTGCTACGCACAGTTTCATAGCAAGATTGTGTACCACTGAACTTCATTTTGAGTAAATGTGCAGAGGATAGGCTAATATTTACCACAAGGAGCACTATGCACCTTAAGCTAGTAGTCCCCAAACTTTTCCTATCCATGGCTCCTATGACCCAATGACAGTTGGGTGTAGATCCATTATCCCCCAAATCCAGAATAACTATGGGAGCACGTAAGAGACTTTACATGCACCTGTAGTTACTGCACCACCTAGTGAAAACCTATGGGAAATTCATATTGGAATCCAGAGTAAGTTGTTCTTACACCAGAGCAAGGATTCCCTGTAGTTACTCTGGATTTTGCCCTATGTTACTTTTTGTGAAAGAGAGGTGAGCCCAGCCTTAGTAGTACTTCATTTTTCTCCCTGAAAATAATTGGGATGAAGGGACCTAGGTGTGTTTGCTGCAAAAGAATGTGACTCAAGGCAGAAAGATCCAAAAAGATAAAATGCCATGGTCTCCACCACCACCACCACCATCTTCTTCTTCTTCTTTGAGAAAGGGGGCTTCAGGGACCTTTTTTTTTTTTTGCTCCCTGGCTGCTTTTGATGGCTCCCACATCTCACATTTAGGAACTAGTGTCTTAAGCCACCTTTGCAAATAAGTTCAAATCTTTACTATGCAGAATATAAATGCAACACAACAGGCCCGTTTTGCATCATGATACCTGGTCACCCTGACTGCAATGAAGACCTGTGCATCACTTAGTGCTTTGCACCCCTCTAGCTATGCTGCTGGTTGCAGCTGTGGATGTGATTCTTGTGGTGTCTACACTCAAGTGAGGAACTGGAGCAATACCATGAGCAATACAATAAAATATAATCTTTTAACAAAAGTATAATTCTGCTTCTTATGTAATGCTGCCTGCTGAACTGTGAAGAAGATGAAGACCCAGAATATTATAAACAAAGATAAGAAAAAGCTGGGCTGAACTGCTGACATCTGCAGGAAATAGTTGACAAAAGATGAGAGCAATGCCTAGATAACCTAAACGGGCTCTGGTAGTGACAGCTTTAAAGAAAACTGTGCTGGATGGAACCATGTCTGTGAAAAGGCAAAGATGCCAAGAATTCCTACTGCCTGCAGTTGAATAGAAAATTATTTCCCTTTTTGTGATTAAAAAAATATAGTTCTTGGAAGCATTTCCTGGGCAAATAAACCAGATGAAACAATTGAATGACAGAATGAGACAAATGAAGCATCAGTGTACACATTCCAGTTGGTCAGGCCATGTGCTGTCAGGCGGTGTTTGATGTGGAATGAATCAAGGCAGGTAAAACAAAACAGATCAAAGGGTAGTTCTCCAGAGGATCAAATCTGAACCATGTGCTTCGTTCAGTTGTGCAAATTCAGCCCACAATGAGGCATTGCATTGGCAAGTAGAAGCAACACTAGACAACAGAGCATATTCTATCTGCCAGTCTTCCTTTATAATAATTATATAGTTAGCAAATGTCAGAGAAGGACCATCTGAAGGATATTTTAAAAATAATTATGTATTTCTTTGAGTTCACTCAGAGCTGCAAAAACAACCCAAATGGATCAGAACAAAGAACATGTTTATAATGTTGAATCATTGGAACAATTATATCAATTATAATGAATCAATTTTCAACCTTTTTTTGTCTCATGGAATACTAAGACGGTACTAAAATTGTTAAGGCATACCATCAGATTTTGGAGAACTGTAAAGGCACACCACTCAGCCGGTGAGGGACTTGCATACTCAATGGACTTACAAATTCCCATCTCCCAAACTCCAGTGGGCCATTTGCAGCACATGAATGTATCATGGCACATTGGTTGAAAATAGCTGTCCTACAAGATTATCTATCTATCTGTCTATCTATCTATCTATCTATCTATCTATCTATCTATCTATCTATCTATCTATCTATCTATCTATCTATCTATCTATCTATCTATCCATCCATCCATCTAATGTTTACACCACCCTTCTTCGAAGGTGTTCATAGTTATACTTCCCTCCTACCACACAGTTGTCCCTCCTCAACTGTGTGATAGATGAAGCTGAGAAACAGTGAGGCTCCTGTTCTAAGGCTGGCTTAAGTCCTGGCACAAATCTGACCTGGGGATGTTCTGATACACCTGGCGGGAGATCAGGCCAGTACACAGTAATGTGCTGCCCTCCCCACATGACCACAGGAACAATGAGCAGATGAGTTGCACAGGCCTAAATTGGTTAGGATTGCACCAAATGTTATCTAGAAATTAATAAAGTAGTAATGTATGGTAATGTATGGATGTGAGAGATGGACCATAAGGAAGGCTGAAGAATTATTGTGTGGGAGAAGACTCTTGAGAGTCCCTTTGACTGCAAGGAGATCAAATCAGTCCATCCTCCAGGAAATCAACACTGACTGTTCACTGGAAGGACAAATACTGAAGCTGTAGCTCAGATACTTTGGCCACATCATGAGAAGGGAGGACTCCTTACAAAAGGAGAAGGCAAAAGGAGAAGGGGACAGCAGAGGATGAGGTGGTTAGATTGTGTCAGCAAGGCAATGAATATGAATTTAGACAGACTTCGGAAGCTGGTGGAGGATAGGGTGGTTTGGCATGCAGCAGTCCATGGAGTCACAAAGAGTTGTACATGACAATGACTAAACAACAACAGGCCATTCCATACTAATAACCTGACTTTATCTAATACAATTTGTACAAGGTGCCTGTGCAAACAAGGAAAGCATATTTATATTCAGCCTCTTTATTCCCTGACAGGTTTTTTACCCATTTCAATATCTTGCTTTGCACACAGGAAGTCCTAGGATCAATCTCTGATATCGTGAGTCAAACAGGATCTCTGGTAGACAGATCTTCCTGAGACCTTGGACAGCCACAGCCAAATATAGCTAGATGGTTCAGTGACCTGCCTCATTATAAACCTCCTTCACAATGTGCAGAGGGTCTCTTGATTAGATCCTATGCTTTCTATTCCTTCTATTTCTTGCCATTTTTGTGTGTGGACGGAGAGTGTAGCAGCAGAGATTTTGATCTTGTTTGCCTTCATCCATTTTGATGTGGGGAAGCAGGAGCATATGGCCTTGAGGGCTTATCATGCTAGGTGCACTCCAACATATGTTTGTGATGCCAGCTTTCATTTGCATTTGTCCAGCTGGTAATTCAGTCCAATATGTCCACCCTGACAGAAATGAAATAGGTTTGTCCTAATGGATTCCTCTGTGCCCACTGCCAAGCTTTCAGCCATCTCTCACGCCAGGAACGTGATGCTTTATTTTAGTGCCAGGGCCAGAAAACCTGCCTTTGGCTATATATTTGGCTTGTGAAAAATACACTTGTGTGGGTTTTTTTCCAGTTCCCTCTTTGCATTGATTTAGGATTTTAAAAGAGCCTGCATCATTCATACTCACTAGAGCTGATCAACTAAGAAAAACAGAATGTCTTCCTAGGCAGAACACTGCTCCCTTAAGTCTACCCTGCCAGCTTGCATAGCATATTTTTTGTCAAGGAAGGACCTGTATAGTAAAGTAACATTTTTAAAAAAATACTTTCATCCACTGAAACTCCTTCAGGGCTTGTTGACATACTTTCTGTAACAATATGAAGGAAAGATTTGCAGAGATTTTCTTCTGCTTTTCTGTCCTGAAGAATAACATGCAGACACTGGTGGCTGATGTTAATGAGCCAAACCTTTGAGAAAGTCTTTATTTATTTATTTGTTTGTTTGTTTGTTTGTTTGTTTGTTTATATCCATTACACATTTGGCAGCTACATTTTATTGCTGCAAAAAATTCTTTCATCCTGCAGCTATTTGTATGTGGAGATTTTATAGGGACTTTATGTTACATATAGTGAGACTCATTTTAATTTCACATCAAATCATAGTTAAGGAGGTGTGACTGTGCTTTAATGCAATGTTTGAACAAACTGTAGTTTATAAAAGTCCAGCAAACTCAGAACGTGAAATTATGGATTGAATTGGGTTTGCAAACCAGGGTTTGTACTAATTTTGTTTTGGTATGAGGAGTGAGGCAAACCATAGGTATAGCTGCAGCATAGGGATTGATGTCAATGTGTGAATAAGATTACAGTTCTAGTGAAACTGTATTTTTTCCCATAATGAATTTTAAATTCCATGCTATCTCTGAGATATGATTTATTACAGTTGTTTTGATTTTTTGTACTGTCACTTAAACTGGTTGTTTAAACAGGTTACAGGTTACTCTTATAAGAGCCAAGCGTCAGGAAATAAATGCAACAAACTGCTAATGATTGTGGTTATTTCCATCACCCCAAACTCATTCCCACTCAAACATTGACAAAGAGTGCAAAATATAAAAAGATATCTGCAGTCTTGTAGGTTCAAAATCCTTGACACATACAGATCTGCAATCCTAATCTCCACTTAGGCCAGCCTAAGCCTCAGCATAAATACTGTGCTGACCTGGAGGTGTCACAAAAGTGCAGTAAAACACTTCTGCCACACTCCTATGGGGTTAGGCCAAAGCACAGGCATATGCTGACCTCCTCACACCATCACAGAAAGATAAGCCAGATGAGTTAGGCCAGCCTAAATTTCGAAGGATTGTGCTCTAAATATACTGACCCCTCTAATCTCATTCTAGCATAACATCAATGTGTAAAATAATTTCCAAAGGATCATTCATTCCTCACAGTTAAAACTGTGGTTTCAACCCCAACTTCCTACTTTTCCTGATACTTGTTTAGCATTTGTACTGGTTATGATCTGTAGAATTATAAACTCAGTGAATGGCTGTTGAATAATACAACAAAACGGCAAAATCATGAAATAAGAAAACATTTTTCCCTTCATGTTGCCAGCAAAATGTCATGACAAATAAAAAAAATGAATATGAAATAAATAATTTCTGGAATATCTGCCACCCTATTACTCCACAACGTTTCCTGATAAATAAGACATTTCCTTTGAAAGGCTAAATGGCAAATCATGACTGTTGGAACTTAGGTGTTTTATAAACTGGAAATAGCAGCCATGGCAGAGGAGAGGGCTTAGTATTGGGAGGGATCAGTAAGGAAAGGTGTTCCGGGTTTAAACGTTATCATCATAAAGACCTGGTTAAAATTCCATACACTACAGCAGCTCTTTGCCTAGGAGAAGATTATGCTTTGGGCACTGATGGCAGCTTCCTTCTTGAGACAAATAACAACCTATGGAGAAACATTTGCATCAGATCTGTGACACAAAAGAAAAATGCTAAACAGCACATCACAAACTGTGGGACATAATGTGCAGTGGTATGTGAATGACATGATGCTCACACCATTATGAATGTCACAGAATAAGCACTGTCTATTATTTGTTGCACTGCTTTTTATTACCTAAATTTGGCCTATTTTAGAATTTTAATCTATATTTTAATCATGGTTAATGATTTTAGGGCATGCTATGTCCATTTGCACTTTTATAGTTGCTATATTTATATTCTTATTTTATACTCTTATCTTTGGATGCATTTGTAATTACTGTTTATTTTGTGCTGGTCAAAGACCGTAATAAAAGATATTATTATTATTATGATGCTCACTGTTGCACCACAGAGTCTTACTAGAAGCCACTAAAGTCTGCTTCTGGGTTGATTATGACTGAGGACCACAAATTGCAATAATTCTGATTTTGAATAAGAGCGTTGATCTGAATCAGTACATGCTCTCTAGAATGCTAAAATATTAGTAACTTTATTTTTTAAAAGGCTAATAAAGACACTCTCCTAGGAGTAAGACCCATTGAACATGATGGGGCTTACTTTTGAGTAGATATGTTTAGGATCATGCTCTAAATAATCAAAGTGATTCACTTTTGTCAGTAAAAAATACATACTGTATGCCTTTGGCAGTACTGTCCAACAAAATGTTTCTCTTTTAAGATAAGATTTGATGTTGGGGGAATAAGAAGCATCTTGGAGATTCTTTTGTTTTATTAACAGGAGGGAAAGCAAATAAATTTTTAATTAAAAAAACGAGGCTCTCCAGAATCTAATTAATATAAAAAGCCTTTAAAAGCCAGGCCCAGTCCTCAGTAGGTTTTAAATGGTCTGAAGATCAACTCAAATCAGTGTCAACTACATGTCTAGCTCATCGAGTCTAGACACTGTCTTTGTCTCCATTGTAATGGTGATAAGTGGTGTTCAAGGAATGGCATAAACCACACTGACATTTTTATTACCCCCTGCGTGTCTAGGAATGCCAATTTCTTCTTCGTTTGAGCTATTATTATTCCCTCCAGCCCCAGGTTGAAGGAGTGAATTGGTTGCTTGGAGGCTAATCTTGGGAACTGCAAATAAAGGCATGTTAAGCAAAAGCCATTATTTTAATCTAGACTGATATTGATCAAGACCAACACAGTTTAGTGCCTTCTTCATTCTGGGAAGCACATCTTTTCTTCATTAATATAGCTAAAACAAAGCATTGGTTCAGAATGAAGAGTACTCTCCAACTTCATTTTTCTGCCTCTTAAGTGCATATAAATGAGAAATTAAAGAAAATAGTGCAAGATTTAGTTCCAGTGTTCTCCAATGTTGTTGGTAACCTTATAAAAGGATAATTTAATACTGTGTGCAATGCAAAGGGGCCACTTAGGTTGATGTAAGTCACTGTGCCAGCCCAGGAGTATTGCAAATGAGCCACAAAACCTGCCTGTGAGACCCAGCATGGAGGGGAGGGTGGCACAGAGAGTTGTGCCAGTTTCCCTATGCCAATGCACATCTTTAGAAGATCTCAGTAGCATAGCCAAAGGGGGGAAATGGTGAGTAATGTATTTCAAATGCCACAACATGGGGTGTATGTGATAAAACAGCAATGTGCAGGCGCTCACTGAACCAGTCTCCTGTGCATTGCTGTCACTGCGTGGAATGGCTCCCATGGCAATTGGCACGTATACAGCATATTGTGGTGTCTACCAAGCTTACCATTTCCACCCCTCTAGCTATGCTACTGCTCTAACCCTTCATAGAACTATAATGAGACACAACGAAACACTTGTTTCAGGTAGTATCTTTTCTTCCCAAATTTTTGAATGCATATTGGTTTTTTGAAACTCTTGGGAACTGTAGTAAAAAGGCTGGTAAATAAGAGATGACAGCACTGTGATGCTGGGAGCACTTTATAGCAAAAACCCTGTGCAAATGCATTGCTAACGTAAAGTATCCCATAAAGCTCATTTTCCCCCTTAAAGCATCTATAAAAATGTTACCTTCTTATTCAGCATATTTTCTCTTGCTCTGTGGCCTTGTTAGAGGAAACTGGAGGAAAAACCTAATCCAGTTTGTATGGGCAGCAGTAACTGGAGAATGACATTCAATATTATTACCTATGCAATACAAATTATATAACTTGATGTTTAGATCCCACAGTGGAACAACACAATGGAATGGCTGTGGGAGCAGTAAGTGGACTCGTTTTGGCCTAGGACATATAATTTTCCAGGGTAAAAATGCCATTGCAGGCTCTAAAAATGAAATGGCAACATAGAAATTATTATGCAAATGCTGACATTCAGTTTCATTTAAAGATGCAGATGCTATTCATTCACAGAGCAAAAGCATCTTCTATGATTCATAGATCTGTAATTTTACAGGAACTGGTGAAATATTTTAAATATTAACAAAACAAGATTAATACTATGAATATAATATATGTCATCCACTACACCGCACAATCCTATTCGCTCCCTGTTGGTACAGCTGTGCCAGAAATTTGTCTCCTGTATTTAGCAGGGGTGGAGGTGGGAAGGAGGGAAGGATGGAAAAAGATTGCTCCTGATCTGCAGTGGATCATCTCAGACCTGAGTCAGCAAAATCCCTGGCACATACCTGAAGAGAATCAGAGAGCATGGAGGTTGTTGAAGAAGGAGATTGGATATGGTGTGAGCCATCAAACCCAAGCCACCCCATGTTGCAGCTTCCACATCCCACTTCCTGGCCTGTTTTGTCCCCTCCTGCCTCTGTTGCTGCCTTATCTTGTCCTGGTGGTTAGTTGGTGAGATCTTCACAGATAGGAAGCACTGCTCACTATGGCCACTGATTGCTCTGCGTGCCATCAATGGTCATTTTGAGAGAAAATAAGTGCCTTCCGAAGTTGCAAAGAGCACCAGGCAGGGGCGTCACTAGGGTTCGCATCACCCGGTGCGGGAGGCCAGCACGTCACCCCCATACATTGGGCGGGGCAACAATATGAATGGTGGGCATGGTTATGTGCCATTGCCCCACCTCCACTGGCTTTTTTAGCCATACATTTTAATAAAGTGGTTTGTTTCACTGCATTCTGCTGTAAATTGCACATTCAAAGGTGTATAACATGATGGGATTCTTTCTACAAACCATGATTTTAGCCATTTAGTTCACATGCTGCTACCCCCTTCAAGGGTGCCTCCTTTTTAATGCCCTAGTAACGTCCCTGATCAGGGCCATTTTGGAAGTCTTGTACTCCCTTGGACTGTCCTTCCACTCCAGCCAATGCATGCCTGCTTACTCACCAGTAAATACAGCTGTGCAGTTCACATCCATTTTCAATGAATTTCAATGCAATCATCAGGGACCTCCTTCTGGCGTAATTTGTGGGACTTTGTTCATTGCATCATGACTTCTAGTATCCTTAGATTCCTCTCAGCCTGCCCTTTCCAATGAACTATGGCACATTTGCCTATTCTCAAGTAAAGCCGCATATGGGTCACTTTCACTTTCCATAGAGTTCAATGCATCTTTTAAATTTCTAGTTTTGGGCCATAACATTTGATAGGAAGGTGCTATTTCAAAAGTTGCATTGGATTCTGCTCTTCAATAAGAATCCAATGGGCTATGATTTGATGGGGTTGGGCATACCATAACAAAGTTATTTGCCTTTTAAGGTTTTTAAGTCCCCCAGTGCGCGTCACCCTCGTTGGGCGTGTCACCCGGTGCGGACCACACCACCTGCACTATCCTAGTGACTGGTGCCAGGTGTATCTTTATGGGTAGGGGAGAGGAACCAAAGTGGGGAAAAGGTGAGAGGTGGTAGATCTATCAGCACTGGTATATACCAAACCTTATTCTCTCCATTTCAAACCTTTGTTATCTTTGGCCAATACACCATCAAAAGAGGTGGAATATCAGTGGAAACTCACAGGTGAGCTCTAGGCTTATGCAGAGGCAGGTAAAAAATTTTTTTAATGATTTCATCCCATGTTGTATTGTGTGGTTGTACCTGTGCTGTTAGTGGGGGATAGTTTGGTCCTCACAGTGCAATCCAATTAGGCCAATGCACAGATAAGCACCAGCCTCACTACTCCACCACAGAAATAGGGAAACAGGCAAACTATGCCAGCCTAAATTGGTTAGGATTCTACCCTCAATTTTACAGACACCTAGCACACTTTTCCTAAGTCATTCACAACTTGGGCTTGTCAACTTCAGTCCTTGTAGTGCTATTCAACACATAATTTAGGACACAATCCAGAGCAAATTCAGCCTGCTCTGACCTAACTGCACTCTCCTAACTATTCTGTATCCAGAGCAGAAAGTTATGCTGAATCCAGAGAGTCAGGAAGCCTGGGCTGCCCTAACTGCTCCAGAGCATGCTAAGTAATTGACACAAGGGGAAGACTTGCTCCTGAGGAGACACCCCTCAGATCACACTGAACAAGGAACAGCTGTGGTGCCTACAGTGGTGACATGACTCTGCACATCACCTGGTGCGGGAGTCTGTGCGTCATCCCTGAGATGCGTGCCCCGCCTACCTGGACTGCGCAGTCACCAAAGTTGGCGCCTGTGCAGTTGTTTCTGAAGCCAACTGGCTTCAGAAAGAGTACTGCGCAGGCACCATCTCTGACACCTGCGCAGTACTCTTTCTGAAGCCATTCGGCTGCCACTCCGCCTCCTGAGTGAGGCTGAATGGCTGTGCAGAGGCGCGGACTTTCTCTGCTCTAAGGAAGTCTCCTCTGAAGCTGTTCGGAAGCTCAGTGTGTTTCTGCGCAGTGCACCTCAGAAGGCCGTTCAGGCCAGCTCCTCAGACAAGTGTCAGCTTCTGGCTGATTCTCCGCCTTGGAGCAGGCCTGAATGGGGGTGCTGACGCCCGGGGCCTGCCAAAGGACAGTCAAACTCCTCCGGCACATCACCCCATACGGAGCGCATCACCCAATGCAGCCCACACCAGCCGCACCAGTCTGGTGACGCCACTGGGTGCCTGCCTTAGAAGGAGTCCCTGATGAGATGCCAGTACATTCTACAGTGAATAGAAGGGGCTTCTTGGAGTGGCCTGCTGTATCCTGAGGTTTGTGGGCAGCCGTAGTTGTTCCATATCCTGAGGTTGAGAGGCAGGGGTTGCAGCTAGGATGGCCAAGAACTCAGATTTGTGGTCAACACTGCCATTCTTACTCAGGCCTTATCATGGACCCCTATGGGTCTACTCATTACTATACCTGCTCCTGAGGTGGTATATCTCTGAGGAACTGGAAGAGGGCATTTCTGCCTTGAAACAGGCTTTGGATACAGAGTAACTGCTCTGCCCTAGGCAATGCTAAACATGCCCTCAACTTGCCTCTCCTGAGCTGCTTAGGCTGCCCCAGTTAGGGCAGAGCAGGTCCACCTTTCTTAGGGCACCCTATCTTGCCTTGCTCTGCCCTAAGCCTCCTTCAGAGTAACTGGGCTGGAGCATCTTGCAGTTGCTCCAACCTAGTGTTAGATAGGGCAACCTAAGGGCTCTTATGTGGACAGATTAGTTGCTCTGGATTGGGCTGTTAGTTTGTTTCCTCTTTTTTCTCAAACTTCAATAAGCTAATTTTTTCAAGAGTTCAGAGATAATTCTTAAAAGTTCAGACTGTTCTGTCGTGGTTTGGGAAGAAAACATAGGTATGCTATTACTATAAGCACTTAAATGCAATCAAGTCAGAATTAATATTACAGCTTTCATCTTATGGTCCAAATATTGATGACAACATTTTTAGGATCAAATTGCGATGTGGTTTGAGGAGAGAAAACCACAAGTAGTTCAAGCTCTGGAAGATGTTGCCAGGGGAAAAAAAATGGAATTAATGGAGTCCAAAATTGATTTAGTAAACTAGCTCTTTGATGGAGTGGAAACTAGAACGGCAGAGAGAAAGATACAGCTAATTGAAGAACATAATTTAATTCCTGAAGCAGGGTGTGAAGCTCACTGAGGGGTAGATTGCAGCTTTAATTGAAGAAGGATGCATGTGTTTGCATGCAAGCAAATTCCAGACACCTATAGGGGCAAAATCCAAAGCAGTTATGGGTCCATGCAGTTATGTCACCCTCTAGTGTTATCTTATGGAAAGTAACCTTAACTGCTCTGGAGCAAAGGGCTTAATTTAACTTTAGGATATGGGCCGAAGTGTGTCATTTTTATCCTTTTCTGCAACATGTATTGTTACCATTTGTTTCAATAATAGTATTTAGATATGATTCTCAAATCATGTGAGAATTTAATGTGCACATGATTAAAAAGCTGGTTACCAACATGTGCCTCATCTAAGTAGCTATATACCTAGCCATCCATTACGTATTCCCTACAGATCATAATGCTTCAGTCTTGGTGGTTAGAAAATTCTCGCATTGTGTAGCTCACATGAACTCTTAAATGTCTGAGAGCTCAAAGGTGAATTCAGCCTTTACCCCTACTCTCACATATGTCCTCCACCAATTTTAATTTAAGGTGAAATCCAGAGTAACTACAGGGAATCCTTGCTCCAGAGTAAGAAGAATTTACTCTGGATTGCAATATGAATTTCCCATAGGTTTTCACTAGGTGGTGCAGTAACTACGGGTGCACATAATGTCTCTTTCGTGCTCCTGTAGTTACTCTGGATTGTGCCCTTAGTGCTATCAATTAATGCATTTATGACTTGATAAACTTGCCTTATAATTGCATCCATGAAAGTTTTGCCAATGCTGGCTAACTGGTAAAAATTTGGCCAGACAGAGAACTTGCCAGAGAACTTTACTATGAAGTAAATTTATAGATGAATGTTTTTGTTTTGAAATCTGTGGCCCTGACTGTCGTAGTAGTTCAACACATTATTTGTTACTCTAAGGGCAAAATCCAGAGTAACTATGGGGAGTCCTTGCTCTGGTGTAAGAACAACTTACTCTGGATTCCAATATGATTTTCCCATAGGTTTTCACTAGGTGGTGCAGTAACTACGGGTCCACATAAAGTCTCTTACGTGCTCCCATAGTTACTCTGGATTTGGGGGTTAGAGTCTTCAGAGTATTTTGCATACTACATTGAACACATTTGATGAATTGTGACTGAATCAATTAACAAGAAAAACAGATTAATGCCATGCATATCTACTTAAAACTAGGGCTCACTCAGTTCAATAAATTATTTCCAAGAAGGTGTGTGCCTTACAAACAGTCCTATCCTTAAGACATACCAGCATGTCCAAATATGCTTGCCAAGCAATGGCCCTGCTGGTATAGAAGACAATCTGCTGATAGGCATTCCCTGGATGTAGAGAAAAATGCTTACCTCCATCAACTTAAGAGCCAAGATGGGGAAGAAAGTGGAGAGGAACATGGGATGGTCGTGGGAAGCAGGAGGAGGAATCGACATATTCCGTATTCTGAGCCTTCCTAAGATGAAAGACATGGCCCAGATATGAGAAAATGCTACCAATGACATTGCTATATGTCATTAGATAAATCCATAGTGGGAAATGAGGTAAGGCAGTGGCTCCCAAATTGTGAACAGGGGCGTCTGCCACAAATGCATAGAACCGCTGCAGGATGTAAGGGCAGTTCGGCAGTGGAACAGATTGCGAAGGGAGGTGGTGGACTCTCCCTCACTGGGGATCTTCAAGCAGAGGCTCAATGAGCATCTGTTGGGAATGCTCTAGGAGGATTTCCTGCTGCAGGCAGAGGGTTGGACTAGACGACCTATAGGTCCCTTCCAACTCTATGATTCTATATCCCCAGCATCTTGTTCTTCCCAGCTGTACCAGGCACTACCATCTTGGATAGGGTTGCCTTATGTCCTGAAAAACAAGGACAATCCTGATTTGGGGGGATTGTGTTCACATACTAGCAAATGGGACAGATGGTCCTGTCCCAATGTTGTGGAAGAGAATTACGGCAACTCTAATATTGGATCATGTGAGACTTTGTAAAATCCAAAATGGCAGCAGCTGGAAAGAGGCTGCCCTGAAAGAAGAGAATTGTTGTTGCAGTAATTTTGGGAACCACTTTCTTAAGGAAAAACATAAAAGACCACACCTCCTGCCATCTCCCATTCATTTGATAGGTCATAGGATATAGAGTATGCTTGACAGCCAATTATTTTTTCGTAAACTTTGTGCAGAATGCACACTGCATGTGTGTACATGTGAGTACATTGCATGCACACTGCATGTGTGTACATGTATCAACCCCACTATATAAGCACTTGCTGAGGAGACTGCAGTTCAAATGATATTATGAACAGCTCCCATCTATATATCTCTGGCTTCTTGTTCACACTTTGAGCACAGAAAGGGGAACTTTAGTGTTGGGAACTATGGGGAAAATACTTGACATGTTGATGAAGCCCTTTAAACAAACAACAAGCATAGCATTGCATGGCTTTTGGTGTTTCTCCTCTGTACTTGTGATGGATGGGGTTAGAATATGTGGTTGTTATGTTCGCATCAATGTTGGCATAAGCACAGTTTCCAAATAGAATTGGGCCATATACCTGTCTTTAATTTTTCAAATTCTTTTCATTTTTTCAGTTTCAAAGTGACTGTTTTGGAAATAGAAACTATAAATTTTTTTGCCATCAGCAAAAAGTGTCTAATCTCTAAGCACAGTGTAAGCACTTCAGCAGATGTTTATTAAAATGTGTGTCCTCAGGCAATATATAGATTTGATATGCTTGAGTTGTAATCATATGTTACTCAAGAATTTGCAAATCCAAATTAAAGAATACAGAAGCTATAATCACAGAATTAGAATAACCCCAAATCCCATTATTTCAAACCTTGTATGGAAGGATCACTCACCCAACAGGAGGTATGCCTTTTAAGAAAGTTAGGGGAAGCAATCTCTATCTTTCATGTATGGTCATATCAGGATTCTTTTTCAGTTTCTGAAAAACAAAAAACAAAACTGAAACTTGTGCATCAGTAAAACACCATCAGTTCCAGTTTCAAAAATGGGAGTTGAAAGGGAGGAATGAAATGGAGGAAGACTCATTTCATCTTTGCTGTTATCAGTAGGCTTGTGTGTTGGATGTGCATGCTAAAAGCACAACAACCTTTATTTCCAAAACAGAAATTTGGTTCAGAGAAGGTGTTCTTGGAAAGGTTTCTGCACAGCAAATAGTTATTCAAACAAAATAGGTAAATTATGTGCAGGGAGAGGTTCAGAGCTATTAGGTGGTATGCCCAGGAAAACGTCCTCTGTCTTTTAATATAGCATCTCGTCTAGTACTAAATATCAGCAGAACCAATTACTATGTCTTCTAAACTGAAATTTTGGGAGATGGACCTTCATACCTTGCCTGCTTCTCTCTCTAGTTGTGGCAGTTGCTATCCTTATAAATCACAGAAGCAATGACATGGACATGCCTCTTTAGATCAGGGTGTGCAGATATCATTCCATAGTTTGATTGCCTAAATATATTACAAAGTCCATTTATCTTTCTGAGGGATACACTTCCTCTAATGTACTAAATTTTTGTTGCATTTAACTTGATTGGCAGATGCAAGATAATTTGCTTTGTAATTAGCATGACTTTCTGCTTCATTCTGATTAGTTCCGAGTTTCAAGAATTCATTTGGTGGTGACAATTTTTTGTTCTCCATAGTAACAAACTTCTCCGGAGATGCTTAACTGCATAATTGTCTGTTTTGTGAATGTTGCTGCTGCTTCTAACACAAGCTTTGCATTCCCTTATTCAGAAGTACAGTAATTATACTATAAAGTATAGTTATACTAAACTTTAGAAATCAAATTCACCAGATAGGTGAGGGTCAGCTTGCAAGGGGACTGACACAGCCAGCTATATGATGTCATGCAGAGGCACTTTTAACCACACAGTGATCCACTCTTTCCAGGAGATATAAAAGATGTGAGTGGCAATAATGGGAACAAGTGGAGTTGAAGTAATGGTATCAGCTGAGAGAGATGGAACGGCAAGAGCCAGCGGGATAAGAAGAGTAGCTACAGGATAGATATCAGGACAGAGGCTGAGACTGTTGTAATGAAGGCAGGGTTCAAATCCCTATACAGCTTCCTCAGTGACTCTGGGTCACTCACCTACCTCATAGGACTGTTGTGAGGGCCGTATAAGTGGGGAATTAAAGCTTCATAAGCCACTTTAGAAACTTGTGTTGGCACAGGAAAGGCAGGGTATAAACCCTTTAAATAAATAAATAAAATGAACAAATGTTACCCTATGTTAGGTGTTGCTAGGATTTGAATTCCATGTGATTTTGTTTTTGCTCCCTCTCTGCACCATGATGGCCGAGAGGCCAGTCCCTCCTAGTACCTTCCTAGTTCTAGGTGCTGTTTGAAACCCCCCTAGTCATTTTTCCAGCTTCTTTTCTGGGGAGCAATAGTGACCCCCTGGCAAATTTTTACCACCGTCGCCCCTCCTAAGCTGACTTTTGGAAGTTTCTTATTTCCTTTTATATTCATCATAATTGTTTATTGAGCTCTTTTTATGAATGGAAATTACAAAGATTGTGGATATTATGATTTTGTTCATAATATTGTACATATTTTGTACATAAATATGTATTTTTGCCTAGGGTTGCCAATTAGATACAGTTCAAGCATGTACTCCTGTTTGCTTTTTCTCTTGTCTTATCTTTGAAAAAAGCCATTTCAGCCTGCATTTTACTGACCATTTGCTCATGTTGTCTTCACACCTTTGATTGCTATCTATGCACATGCTAATGAACAAGTCCTCTTTGCCTTGAGGTAGGACTCTCCCATTGTTCATGGGGTTCCTGATCCTGTCCTGACCCTGTTGATGATATGGATGTTTCTCCTTTCCAAGGCTCTTTCCCTCCTGCTTTGGTGAGATGTTGGTTTCACCTTCCAGGGATAGCTGCATCTCTTGAATTGTATTGTTCTCTTTCCTGTTGATTTCTTGTGAACATGCAGAGAAGTTTGGCTTGTCCAACAAGGGCCGCATCTATGGGTTTTCTAAGCCAAATGCGGCCCACAAGGCTCTTTTTGGACAAGCCTTTCAGTCACAGAACTCAACTGCTGAACTTCCCAACAGCGACTCAGAGTGACTCTACTGTGCCTATATTTCCAGTCCAGCTCATAATTAATGCTCATATGTCTTTCTTTTTCATGAAAACATAAGGCAATGTGGAGGCAAGTATTAATTTTCAGTGATTTTGGTTTTACTTGCTGTATGATTAATAAATGAGGATTTTTGATTATTGTCTCTTTGTACATCCTCATGACTATCACTTAAGAGGGTTGCAATTGAGTTAATTTGGTGCTTATGACAGTTTTCTAACAGTGGAATTTTGTGCTCACTGCGCCCAACTGTTGAGTCAAACACCTACGCCTGACGAAGAAAAAGGGCAAAGTCCAGCAATTTGGGAGAGGGCCTTCCTGAAGTTATGCACGAACAGGGCATAGTAACATTTATCACTTCTTTATGTAGGTATTAATTTATAAACACATTTCATACTTCTATCACACAATACAATTTCCAGATTGTACACATAGCATTGTACACATTTCTACACTTCAGTACCAAATCATCTAACTGGCACTAGGGAAGAAAAAGTTGCTTTACTTTTGTCTATCCTTCTCTTACTTTCAGGGACCTTAGGGTACCATTTAAGTTTCATCAAGTTCTTGTGAACAAGATTGAACATGAATTACTTGGCCAAGCCCATCCCATCAAGATGCTGAGAGGACCTAAATCAGGGTTTCTCGCCCTACAATCCAGAGTAACTAGGAGAGCATGTAAAAGACATTACGTGGACCCATAGTTACTGCACCACCTAGTGAAAACCTATGGGAAATTCATATTGCAATCCAGAGCAAATTGTTCTTACACCAGAGCAAGGACTCCCCGTAGTTACTCTGGATTGCGCCTTCAATCTCACACTTAAGACCAACATTCTGAAAAATTTAAGTGCTCTAGCCATGGCACCACATGTTCCAGTAGATCTGGCAAATACAGTGATAATCAGATGTTGCCTTTCAGTGAAGATCTTGCTAAAATGGAAGGCAGGCCTCTTACGGCATTGAGGTCCTGTTAACTTGAGCAAGACTATTTCAATACAAATGTACTATGGAGAGCTCTTAAATTTCTCATAGCAATGGATATTTAAATATCCCTAGCAATGGGTATTTCAGACATTCTCTGAGGTATGTAAATTGTGGTTGAATTATTTCACCCACCATCTGCATCTAACGCTGATATGACAGAAGGAATCCTGGTGAGCACTCTGATCCATTTTACTTTATTGCTTCTCCTCTCAGTAATTATCTGGTCCCACAAAATAGACTCTTTCCTTTATCCTTCTTTTCCTCTCCAACAAAGCTTTCTAGCACTAAATTTGCTGGTAGGTGTGAAAAAATTCATGTAATAAGAACATAAGAAGAGCCTTCATGGATCAAGCCAAAGGTCCATCTAGTCCAGTTTCCTATATCTCACAGCAGCCCAATAGATGCCTCAGGGAGCACATAAGACACCTGCATCCAGGTGTCCTCCCCTGAATCTGGCATTTTCAGGTTGCCTACTACATCGATCAATGCACACACACAACCCCATCATGGATTGTGACCTGTGATGGCCCTTTCTTCTAGGAATTTGTCCAATCCCTTCTTAAAAGGATTGAGGCTAGATGCCATCATCATATCTGGTGGCAAGGAGTTACAAGTACACAGTACTTTCAAGGATTGTTACCCACCTGAAGAGTTTGCTATGGAGCCCCTGGCCTTTTCCCTCAGAGGGTTGGAGATCCTGAGTATTATACACTCCAATCCATAGTCTTTGGATCTGACTGAACCCACCAAACATTACTCCAGAAGCAGCAGTGTGTGAGGTTGGAGCACAGCTTTGTGCAGGAACACTGGTGGTTCAGGGTCTTATAACATCAAGTGAGGAGCATCTGATTCAAGCTCCGGATCAGGACCTTGATGGGAGCCTGGCTTTTAGGATTCCTTTATAACCTGGAAATCAACTCTTCACTTCCTAAGTTCCTCTTTGATTAAAATAGAACTTTATAGCCAAGTGGGGATAAAATTTGCAAGTCTCACACGCCATTGTGCTTCTGCCTTCATCGCAGTTGGGGTTAATTCATATAACTGCATCTCATGTAGGGAAAAAGTTAGCCATACAAATTCCTGTCCCAATAGCCTGCCCCAATAGCCTGAGGCTACCCCTGTTTTTGAGGATTAAGTGAGTCTATTTTAAAAAATGTGTGGGCAAAAATGCTGTACTGTGATTTTTTTTCAATCTCTAAATTGATTTTTAGAAGCTTGGTCTAGCAGAGTGTTAAATTGCCATTTCTCACTTTTTAAATTCCTGGAAATTCTGAGCAGTGAAATCTAAAACCTCCCTAAAATGTCTTTCATCTTCAGTTCCTTGGCAGCAGATGGAATCACAGATGACCCATATTAAAATGATTTAATGTCTCCTGATAAGATATCCTCATATGCTACAAGAACTAGATGCAGTAGTAAAATCCTGAGCTTGCAGTAATGTGTCCTTAAAAGCAGAATCCAGATCAATGCCAATCTTCTATTGAATTATGAGTGATGATTAATTGTTTGGAGAAAAGCTTTAAATAATAAATAAAGCGGAAATTGGAGCATTTCAAGGGGGAATTACTTGTATGCTACAGGAAAGAAGAAATTTTGTTAACATGCAAAATGAGCAAATTATAAGCAAAAAAACCCCTACTGTTTTCATAAAGCAATTTACAGATTACTTAATAGACCCTGGTTTTTGTAACTGCCTAGAAGTTAGTCTTCCTTTTTTTAAGATTAAAAAGATCTTTTTAAAAAAGATCATTTATTAAGATTAGGTTCAAAAACCTGCAAACCCATACACACATATCCAGGTGTCTCTTTCTGCCCATCCACTTCCTTGGTGGCAAAAAAACCCAACCGCTGTATTTTTGATCCACAGGAGCTTTCCCATGTCCTCAAAGATGCTTTATGTGACCAAGCTGGGTAAGTGGACCCAGAAAAGGGGGGATCAGACCAGGAAAAAAGCTATGGATGACTTAAGAGGAGCTGGCTGTAGGATTGAGGGTAGCCTGTATGGATGTTCTAGGGGTCTGTGGCTAGAAGCACTGAGAGGAAGAGGAGTAAAAACAGAAAAGCCTCTCCTGCCTATGGCAGAAAATGTTTGTATTTTACAAATGGTTCCACTCAATAGAATACATGTTCTTTTCAGGTATTTATTGCATACAGAATGAACTGCACTGCAGTGTCCCTTACAAAAGATAGGTAGGATCATGCACAGAAACAATGTCTAGAGGATGGGGTAGATCCTGTAATGCCTCTGCAAAAAAAAAAAAAGAGCGAGAGAATTTCAACACAAGTTGCTCAGAATAATGACTTTGACTTTAGGCAGACCCCTACAGGTGACAGCTAACAGAAAAGAAATGTCTGATAGAAGAAGACAGCATGGGCCATCAAGGTCACATTCCAAATGGTCTTTGGGGGATAAAACTAAAGGGCTTTAAAGACTTTCCTGCACAAGATTTCAGTGTCACAGAATCTTAACGAATTAGATTCTATCAACCGGGTGTCTCTTCTCCTGGAATACAGCTTTAAACGACAAAAGGGCATGGTACTAGTTGCCTTAGGTTTGTCAGGTCACAAGGTCCTTCTCTTTGCATTCAATTAAAGTCAGCAAACACATCATGCATTGAAGAAAGATCCCCTGTGTTTGCAGGGCTGAGAATTGCAGTAGGGAGAGATGTCCTGTTCTCATTCCTTAAGCCCAGCTCTCAGACACTAAGCCCAAGCTGTCCAGCAGAATGTTTACTTAATGGTCACTCATATATCCACACCATATATTCACTTTTTCCAGGACGTTCCTCTTATTTAGCCTCATATCCTGGGAAAAAAAATCTTCATTGTCCTTTTTTTCCTTGTGAGCAGGCAGCATATAGCTTTCTTGGAATTAATAAATTCTATGTAATAAATTAGGTGTTATTTTTCAAATTCAATAATAAGTAATTTAGTGTTTAAATCAACCACATGAAAGCAATGCATATCAGTGCTTTTAGCTTTTATTTTGTTATGTCCTATATTCTTCTTGGGTGTCCAGCATTTTGGTAGGGCCTTGTTCTCTTTTTCAGTTATGACATCTGGCCACCCTGCAATGTGGAATATCCTATGTAGGCAGCACATTCTTGGGATTATAACAACAGGGGTTAGAACAATCATACAATACCTTGCTTTACATCATCTTGTTCCGTTAGAGGACTGGATATCATTCTCAGTACACCTCATTAGTCTGTTTTAGCTTCTCAACCTTGAAAAGCAAGGCAAGTATCTTTTAGAGCAGCAGTCTCTGAACTTTATGGCAGGAGGGCCTCACCATCTTTTTGATACTGTGATTTATATTTCAAAGTCATTTTAAAAAATGATTTACATTTCAAATTTGAATTAATTTATATAAATGAATATATTAGTGATGGAATTTGTTAATGAATGAAATACTGGGGAGAGAGAGAGAGAGCGGGCCGCACAGATGTTTGCTGAGGGTTGCACCTGGCCCCTGGGCCAAAGTTTGGACACCCCTATTTTAGACAAAGGATCTTTTCTGTGGTGTCACCCAATTTGTCGAATTCCCTCCCAGGGGACATTTTCCTGATCCTGTCATTGTTATTATGAAGCACCAAGCTAAATCTGTAGTATTCATCTGCTTTTATACTATATGGCTCATTTTATAGACACAAAATTATGCGCACTGGGGCAAGGAATCCTTACTTTACGTATAAGTTAATGGGCTCTGAGCTAACTGTGACAGAGCAGGAGAGAAATCTGGGGATGCAAGTGGATAGCTTGATGAAAGGGATGACCCAATGTGCAGCGGTAGAAGGCAAATACCATGCTTGGGGTCATTAGAAAGAGCATTGACAATAAAACGGCAAAAATTATGTACAAATCAATGGTGAGGCCACATTTGGAGTACTGTGTCCAATTCTGGGTGCCACATCTCAAAAAGGATATAGAGAAAATGGAGAAGGTTCAGAGGAGAGAGACTAATATGATTGATGGTCTGGGACACCTTCCATATGAGGAAAGGTTACAGTTGAAGGAGAGTGGGGATGCTATAGTATAGGGGGATGAATCTGGTGGATCCTATGTCTTTAGAGGCAACTTTCATATCTCCATTCTCTCCTTGATTTTACACCATGGAAATTCTGAGGCATTCAGAAATTTTGGTGCAGGACCGAGGAGATCATTTCCAGAGTGGGAAGCTTATGGAAAGGTAAAGGATTTAAATACCCCTCCAGAGCCACAGCATATACCGTTTCAGCACTGTTGCAACAGCAAGTGGAGTGGGAGGAAAGTGTAGGTTTGGACTATTAATTGTTCCTGTTTCAGCTCTTGGCAACAGGTTTCAATAGGGAAGAACTATCCGTTCACAGAACTGCTGTAGTTACAGGCTTCTCCCCCTTTCAGGCTTCTCCCCTCATTCCCTATACACACCTGAAGCTTAATTACCTTTAATTATTTTGTTATATCTGCAATTAGATTCTTAGAACAGCTGGGAGGCTTTCATTTATTTTCCTGTTCAGGTTCAAAAATGCTATGCTCATTATTTTAGACTGCATGCATAACCAAAATGTTCTAAAAAATGAACACAATGAAAAATGGATATACCAGTATTTCCCCGGAGGTAAAATTAATCAGTAATTATTTTCCAAAGGGTCACTAATGAAACACACACATCAGTATTTTTCTTTGCAAAAGTTTAAGGGAACAGGTAGTTGTTAATTCTCTGGTGTACTTCTCAACACCTGGACTCCGAAATGAAATGCAGAGCTCTCATAAAATGCAAACAAGGCAGACTGATAACAGGATAGTTCTGTAACTAATTTTTGGTGAGATTTTCTGGTTTGTCAAGAAAATGATATTCCCTACAATGTAATAAATGGAATTGGAGGCATTCAATAGGATCCATAGTTTTACAGGTGCCCCCCACTTTCTGACAGTTAATTTTATGATAGTTTTATTCTTTCAACACTTTCAGTTATACCCAGAACTAATTCATATAGCACATGCTCCACTCTTTCAACCTTTAGACCTGCTGGTCTAAATGCTGAAATTGTCTTCCTTATGTTGATTTGCATGTGACATGGTGATCAAACTATTTTTTGGCATTTCCTATGACTTTCTTCAGTAAATAACCATCATTCAAATACACAAGATATTCATTGCCTGCACCTGCCTTTGTTCATTTTACTGTAATTTGTTACCATATTTTGGCTATGTGTTAATAAATATGTGTTATTTAGGCTTTTGCAAGTGATTTTAACGTCTTTTTTGGTGACCATTTTGCATTTGCAAGCTACTGGATTCCACTTTTCAACGGTTTTCACTTTTGGACAGCTCTGGTCCCTAAACTGTCCAATAAGTGAGGGATGCCTGTACTTGTGTGAGTGGAAGATGCATCCACTCACATGTGGGTGAGGCTGCTGCAGATCTCCCATTAGCTGTATGTCCATTAGAAGAGGGTTTTCAAGAAATTTAAGAGCCGTCAGTGTACATCTAGTCAGAAGTAAGTCCATCACAGTTACTGAGCCTTAGGGTGCAATCCAGAGTAACTATGGGGAGTCCTTGCTCTGATGTAAGAACAATTTACTCTGGATTGCAATATGAATTTCCCATAGGTTTTCACTAGGTGGTGCTGTAACTACATCAATGTAAATGTCTCTTACACACTCCTGTAGTTACTCTGGATTGTAGGGTTGCTCCCAGGTAAATGTGGATAGGACTGCAGCCTTTTCTATTTTGGGAAGAGATATTTGTGTCAATATCTTGATACAAAGAAAATTTTTTTTAAAGTATGGGGTTGTAGCCTAGCGTTTTCTTCAGCCTGTAGAAGGATGGCTATCACCCATAAGCTTAACATTTTTATTAAGGTTTTTTAGGCTTTATATTTATTCAATTTTAAAAATATATATCCTCCACACTATTTACGTTTTGCTGGTAAATGTCTGGCAGTCCAATTCTATTGAAATTCTTCCGCACCATTAACAGCAGGGCTTGCACTATATCCCGCAGGGGAATTTAGCAGTTTGGAGGTCTCCTTGACTAGAAGGACATTTGTTACTTTGCCCTAAGGAAAGCCCCCGCTTCAGCAACAGGTCTCCTTGAAACTGCACCTCCTAATTCACTGGTACCAGTCTGAGTAGGTCCCTGTTAGCAGATCTGACCTGGAATGAGTTCAGGATATAGTGTATGACAGTGCTGTTGATCCCACACCCTCCTTGGCCAAGTCTGTTCCCTGCTCCCTTTGCATCCTTCACTTGACATGCTATAATTTTCCCTTCCTCACTCACCCTTCCCTACCCCTCCACTACCTGTGGCATAGGGCTTATCTGTTCCAGTGCTGCAGCTTACCTTCCTGCAGGTGCCTCTAACTCCTATACAGTCACAAATTATTTTAAGGCTCTTTTGTGATGTCATCTCGCAAAATACTGAGCATTTACTCCCCCAACACAGGAGAGGCTTAGGACTGTGCTGTAAATCGACTTTTCTTTTTATTTGATTGGTTCTGTCCAGATCAGATTTGTAATTGTTTAAAAAATGGGGAGCAAAAATAAGAAATAAAACTGAACTCTGACTCTGTTCATTGTCACAGGACAAATAGTTTTCTGTTGGAGAGCAACCTCTGTCTCCATGATTCATTAGAGCCATCCACCCATATCATAGTTCATCAAAAGTTCATTACATTCCAATCTTCTAAAAGTGCTGAATCAGGGCAATGTGTAATGGAAGATGCTTAGAAAATAATTTCTCCAAAAAGTGAGTGCATTTATAAATGCCTTTCTCTGGGGCTATGTTCCTCACTTATCCTTATTATGACTGGCAATTGGAATGTTTTTTAATAGTTGAAATTACAAACAAATTTCAGTTTTCTTTTGGGTGTCAAATGTCTGCAAATTCCATTTGCTGTGATCATTGAAAATCATTGCCAACTCAGTGGCTTTTCTAATTTCTTTTCTGAGAAGATCCTACTGTGATTCCACATTTTTTGAAGTTCACTGTGGGAGTTCCAGAGCAGTTTAAGATAAAAAAATTGGCCAGTCTTAAGTATAGTGAATATAAGTGGAGGAGGCCACGGTTATGAAAGTTTATAGATCCTCTGCATACACTATGACTGCACGTTTGTCAAGTGATAAAGTGGTATCTTCTGCATAAAAGATAATAGCAATTTATGCACTACATAGGTGGCCAATAATGTCCCAAAAATGGGACAGATGTCTGCAGAGCATCTTGGTACCATTGGTCAT
The DNA here is from genome assembly GCA_030015325.1 of Cryptoblepharus egeriae. Taxonomy (NCBI): domain Eukaryota; kingdom Metazoa; phylum Chordata; class Lepidosauria; order Squamata; family Scincidae; genus Cryptoblepharus; species Cryptoblepharus egeriae. Next base: position 19,615,489 of record JAREYC010000004.1, on the reverse strand, counting down.
AGGGTACCAATGTATTGGCACTTGAAGGATTAACAGGAGCCAAAAGTAACTGAAGCAATCAATCCAATTTTGGTTTATCATAGGATATTTTTACAATACAAGGAAAAGAGAAGCAATAGAAACATGCATAGGTGAGGGCAAACACTACATCTTTTTGAGCACAATCCTAACCATGTCTACTCAAAAGTAAGCTCCATTGTGTACAATGGGTCTTATTCCGAGGAAAGTGCCATTAGGATTGCAGCCTGTGTTGGACAAGGGGCAATAAAACTTGCAGGCAATAAAACTTGCAGGCAAGGAGCAATAAAATTCTATAACCACTACAGGGGAGGGGAAAAGTAAACAATGCGCCCCATTTATAACCAAAAACAGGGGAAGTATATTCACTGAGAATGTGTATGGAAATGAGTCTTCATTTGGAAATGGAAAGCTATCCACTTTTTAATCTCTCATAGTTCCCAAATGGCTACAATATGGCACTCAAATATCCTGTTAGCTTCTGCTGTTTTCTTTTTCTGAAAGCCTCGCAATTTTACTGACATATAATATAGATTGAGTACTAAGGGCAAAATCCAGAGTAACTACAGGGAATCTTTGCTCCGGTGTAAGAACAACTTACTCTGGATTCCAATATGAATTTCCCATAGGTTTTCACTAGGTGGTGCAGTAACTACGGGTGCACGTAAAGTCTCTTATGTGCTCCCGTAGTTACTCTGGATTTGGGGGAAAGTCATGCAAAAAAGAAAATCTATAAAGTCCTCTATAAATTGAGTTTTCTAATTCAAAAGAAGTCATAGAATTCTTGTCTTGTTTTTAGACACAGGATTTCAAAAGGCGGAAATGAACTATAAGAAGTACCAAGGGCTCACACGCAAGGCACCTGAGTTTCAGCACAATCCCATGTATGTCCCATTGTATTTAAAGGGATTTACTACCAGGAAAGTATGTATATCACAGCCTGTTTGGTGCTCCAGAGGCATACTAGAAGCATCACATTACCATCACAAGTGGTGCTGAATCTGTGAAGTGGATTTATATGATATGTTCAAGCAGTCCACCTTCTGACTGCCATGTGATCAAGGCTTCCACATGCATATGGTTCTTTATATATGCAATGAGAACCCTGGAAAACAAAGTTTTGATCACACAGAGATATCCTTTCATGTCTGCAGTTGCATGTACATTAACTCAACAAGCACATTAAGCTGAATGTGTGAATGTCAGAAGGGGAGTAGGTCAATATAGGTCAATATAACAAGGTCAACATTGCTACCTCCTCCAGAGCTGTCCCTACACCCTTTTTAGGGTTCTCTGCAGTGCCTCCAAAAATTACAGGGAATATTATTTCCAGGTCTAGCTTCAAAAACTCCTAACACTTACAAATCAGACCTACAAATCTAACATGAAGTGGTCCTGACAGCTGATTAAGTAGAGCTGGTGTTTTCCTTAGAGAAGGTGAAAAAGGTTCAGTTTTGTCCAACTTTCCTCTTGTGTTTGATAGCAGGAAAAATAATGATCTTAGCAGAACTTTAACACAGCTATACATTTATTGTTACAGGAAAACCTGAACTGAAATATCCTTCATAGTCATCAAGACCCAATGATGATATATGGGCAGAAGAGGTCCAAAAAGTATTAACTTTAATCATGGTACCCCTTGCCATACACAGCAGGTAGTAGATAAATGGGAATATATTTTCAATTTGGGAAAATATTTCCTTTAACTGGATATTTTTCCCTATGGTTTTGCCAATCTAATTCTGACATGATTAGGTTATTATAGATTATTTGGATATGCACTTCCATTTAATTTTCTTACCATCATAACACCAAAGCAATTTTCTAATGTAACAACAGTAATACATTTATGGATCTAGCCTTTTGTTTCTGTTATTTGTATGCCTTCCTTTGCAACACGTTTCCTGTGCTCTCTGCCCGGCTGCAGTCTAGCTGTACATCTGAGAATGTTTCTATAAAGTGAAAAGTTTTAGGAGACCTGTGAGAAGAATAAATTCACTTCCCGCTATGATAGCTGCATGCAGTGTAGCAGAAAGCTTACAATCTTAACTCTTAAAAATGCAGGAACACACAGTCACCTTATCTAGACAGATTGAACATTGAGGGGTTTTGTGACAGTGCTGAAAACAGCAAGCCTGTAGCTAAAAGTAAGTGAAAGGAGAATATTTACCCATTTCACCATACAAATCAGGCTATAATTCAGTGTAACTCTCTCCCCTTGTCATTTGATCTGCACCAGCTATTTAATCTGAGCAGCCTGTGTTGGGCTTCAAGGACAGGGAATGGGATTAGGATACACTGCTGTAGCTGTTTATCCTGCCCTCTCTTGAGCCTGATCCTCCTGGGTTAATCCTCACCCAAGAAACTCCCCTCTCAACCCCTGGGATGCCCTACCACATCCTATCCCACCCCCTGTGTTACCCAGCACAAACCACCTGCAGCAGCCAGCACTAGATTGGGATCCAGTCTTGCTGAGCTAGTGTGGACCTCTGTGCCCGCCTAACCATTTCTAAAGTTAGCACAAATGTTCCTTATAACCCCATGGTCTAGCAATATTGGTGACCATTTGATCCTTCTGTAAAAGTACAACATATATTGTATTCACTCACATCTAATGTGCTATCAATCTAATGCTCAAACTATACTTATAATCAAAATGCCACATTTACTTAAATCTAATTAACCATCAAATCTAATGTTCACCCTGATTTTGGAGACAAAATTCTGCTGAAAAGGGTGAGCATTATATCTGAGTAAATACAGTAATTATTAGTAGCAGCTAATGTACACATAGGCTGATATTGTCTGCTAATGTTGTCTGTTTCCTTGAGAAGTTCCCCTTTTTCCAGTAGCATTCAACAGCACTCCACTGAGTGTGCAGATGCAGAAGGATCAGGATGACCATATGTCTGCTTTTTCCAGGACACATCCTCTTTTTTTAGCCTCATGTCCTGGAAAAAAATATCTTCATTGTCCTTCTTTTCCATGTGAGTAAGCAGCATGTAACCTTCTTGCAATTATTAAATTTTATGTATAAATGGTGCAATCCTGAGGGAATGGTCCAGCTAAGCTGGCCTAAATAGGTCATATCCGGGCCACTTAGGCCAAGTCCACGGGGCTAGAAGGCATCTGGCTGGCCTAACTGCTGCTGAAGAGGCATTAGCACTAAAGCAGGCTGATCACTGGACTGGTGTAGTTGTGCCATATTCTGAGGTGGGTTGTTGTACTTGTGCTGTTTCCTGAGGTTGAGAGGCAGGGGTTGCACTTAGGTTGGCCTAGGTTTGTCATCACTTCCATTTTTACTCTGGCGTATCATACGCCCCTGTGGGTTGACTCAGATTTACTCCTCCTCCTGAGGTGACCTGACTCAGAGGTGCTGTGAGGGGGCATGCCTGCCCTAGAACCAGGCTCTGGGTACAGCCTAACAGCACTATTCTAGACCATGTTCAACATGCCCTCAACATACCTCTCCTGAACTGCCTATGCCAGCACCACGCCAGTGCAGGTCCATCCGTCTTGGGCCACCCTAAGTGGACTTGTGCTGGATCAAGCCTTTCTGGGGTCGCTAGATAGGTTAGCCTAAGTGCTAGGTAAGCTTGCCTAAGTACACTACAGGAGTGCATCCAAAATATATGTAGTAGTTCTAAACTTAATAATAAATAAGTCTGCAATACTAATCTCCAATTAGGCTGGCATCGGTCTTGGGCTGACCTGGGGGTTTCACAAAATGCCATAAGGCACTTCTGCCAGACTCGTGGGGGATTAGGCCACTGCACAGGCATATGCCAACCTCCTCCACACCACCATGGGAAGATATTCCATGTGGGTTAGGCCAGCCTAAATTTGTTGGGACTGTGCCCTAAACAGATCACATGAAAGCAATCCTATATTTTAGAAAGGTCTTCCCCTTTTTCAGTTTGACATATGGTCACCTTGAGAAAGATGCTAGGATTAAAACAATTGTCCTACTAGCTGGTTGGATGATATGAAAACAATGTAGCTTTGCCATATAATGTTTTTATTAAAAGATCTATTTTGAGTAGAGATTTTTAACTTTTAAAATCCCACAGTATACTGACAAGGTGTTAACATTATCGAAGCTTCTGGTGGGGGAAATCACCATGGTGGGGGAAAACACCATGCTTCTGGTGGGGGAAATCACAATGGCCCTGCAAATAAATGCCCCCTTCCCAAATTTCCACGGCACACCTGCTGACCATTCATGTACATCAATGTGCCACACAGCACAGGATGCCCTGTACCATGGATAAGCAAATGAAGTTCACAACAATGCTTATGGGGATCAAATAACTAAACATCTCCTGTTTCAAAAGAACTTGCATTGTTTTCATTTTATGACTCATTATGTTAAACACTCATGAACTTTGCATTATCTTTACATTATAGAGATATCTCCAAAGAATTGGGTTATATTAATTGTGGAAAGATTTTTACCTTCTGCACTAGATACATTTCAGATAACAACAAGTTGCAATCCATAGCTTATTTACTTCAAAGGAGTCTCACTGTCTTTGACACAAGAGGTACCAATTGAATGGGTTGCAATCTCAGCCAAAATGGTGTGCATAGGTTATGACCTATCATTGATTTTATGAGAGAAAATATGATGCCTACATGGAAGTCTATTAAACTCAGTTAGCATTGATTTATGAGAGTTTGCAATAAAAGGGATAGCAAAATGAGAAACAGATCTGACATTTTTGCTACTGTAGGCTTTTGCTACAGGTATTAAAGTATTACCAGACCATATTTTCACCTGAGTTCTGAAATCATCTTCTATAATATCCATTAGGGACTGAGGTATTACCTACAAATCTATCTTTATTATAAAAATTGATTGGCAAGTATTTGTGACTTAATAACTGGTATCCACACATTCCCAATGCTTGGCTTTCAGAGTTTCATTTCATTCTAATTAGGGCTATCAACCTATTAAAGAAATTATAGTAGATTACTCATGTGTGCTATTAGTGATGTCTTAATAAAATCTGCATAAACGTTCATGTGAAAAACAGAGTAGTTTTTGTCTGTTTTTAATGGATGCCCTGCAGTGGTAACTGTCTTAGGAGAGACCTTCTAAGTGCAAGACAAGGAGAGTATCTTATTCAAGATAGCAGCTGGCATCTTCAGTACTTATCAATGCAGATATAATGAAGAGAGGTTCAACTGGACAGTTGCTTTGCATGAAGGTTAAATTTAAATCCTAGGTTAAATTTGTGGCACATCAAGTAACAGGCTGAAAAGAACTCTCCCTGGAGGTTCACCATGGGTTGGTATAGACAGCACCAAGCCAGATGAATTGAGCCTTTATGTTCCCCTCTGTTTATGTCCCCCTCTGTCTGTTAACCAGCAGGCCAGGGTTTGAGACCCGGGTTGGCCCCACAAGTCAGGGTGAGCTCCTGTCCTTAGTCCAGCTCTGCAACGCCAGCTGGATCCAATCGTATTGGCTCTGCCTTTCCATTGGACTAATTCAGTGGTGTAGATTGGGGAGATTTGCTGCTTGGATAACAGCCTATCCTCCATAACAATCTAACCCAGGCTTTCATGCTTCGCATGCAGCGTATGCAGCGCCGAGCACGATACCATAGTCTTTCAAGACTGATGGAGGCCTGCTGCCTGGAAACGCTCTGAAGGGAGGGAGAGGAGCCCCTCGCATGCTGCAGTGAAACTCCCTGCAAAACCTATTGCTTTGCAACCCCTCTAGCTATGCCACTACCCACGAAGGGAACATTATATTTTCAAAATGATAAGACATTTTAAAAAATCTACAAGAAAACACTGAGAAAATTCATCTGAAGATTTGGAGTAAACTGTCATCAATCATTTTGAAAGGTGAACATAAAAAAATTGCATAATCATCTATCCAAAAGCATTTCAATCTAATACAGTATGATTGTGAAGCTGCTATTGCTGTTATCTATCCAACCTTGTTTTACTAATTGAACTGAATGTAATTTTTTCATTTTCTTTGTAAAACTCAAAGAAACACAAATTGTGAACCTACTGCAATAGATAGATAGATAGATAGATAGATAGATAGATAGATAGATAGATAGATAGATAGATAGATAGATAGGGCCGCAAAGACACTTGCTGAAGGTTTGCATCTGGCCCCTGGGCTGGGATTTGGACACTCCTATTCCAAACAAAGGGCTTTTTTTTGGTAACACCCAGTTTGTGGAATTCCCTCCCAGAGGAGGTTTTCCTGATGCTATCATTGTTATTATGAAGCATCAAGTTAAATCTGTTCATTGATAACCATATGCAAAATCTCTGCCATACTGTTTCAGGTATTTGTGGTCCTCTCTGTCCTCTTGATAACCAAGATGAATAGGAGAGGTGCTGTCTGAGAGCTGGAAAGGTAGGAAGTAATAGCTTCTTAGCCCTGGTTAGGCAGCACATGTCCCAGCCTAAGAAGTGCTATAAGGCACTTCTGTGCCACTCCGTGGGTGAGGGGGGTTAGGCCAGTGCACAGACATGAGTCAGCCTCTCCATACTACCAAAAATAAAAAATAAAAAATGAGGAGATGGGCAAGTTGTGCTGGCCTTAATTGGTTAGGATTGCACCCTCAGTGTAAGAAATTAACCCTACAATCCAGAGAAATTACGGGAGCATGTAAGAGACATTTATGTCGACGTAGTTACAGCACCACCTAGTGAAAATCTATGGGAAATTCATATTGCAATCCAGAGTAAATTGAGAGTAAATAGCAATAAGGGAAATTCATATTGCCATCCAGTGTAAATTCTGGCACAGAAGCAAGGACTCTCCGTAGTTACTCTGGATTGAGCCCCAAGGTTGCAATCCTAAGCACACTTTCCTAAGAGTAAGCCCCATTGAATATAATAGGATTTCCTTCTGAATAGACAGAGATATGATTGCACTCTAAGACCACAATCCTATACTTTTGGAGTAACCCCACTGAACACAGTGGGACCTATTTCTTGGTTTGTATGCATGGGTTTCACTCTTGTTTGCCCCATACCCAACTTCCATACATGAGCCAGAGGTTATAAAAGGGGCACCTATGTGCAAACAGCTTTACACACAAGGGTACTCTATGTCACTGGAAATCCTGTGCTTAGATGAGCACCTGTGTGCGTAGAGGTAGTTCTCCCCCAGATATGTTACTGTGCACTCTTTTTGTGACTGTGCAGCTAATGTGTGGAGTCAGTGGGGCAAACAATGTGTAGTTCAACCCTTTCCACTGTCCAGCCTTCTTCCCTTTCAAAAAACCCCCAAAGCTTTGCACTGGACTGGACGGGACTGAATTGACTGGCCACTGTAACTCTTTCTTATGTTTTTTCTCAGGTTTTTTCTCACTCCAGCAACCCATACCATGGCAATATAATTTTCAAAAGAATAATCTGTTTATATAGAAAAGCAATGATAAACCTTCTAGTGATAAGCACATCACCAAAGTATTGCAAGGCATTAGTGCTGCTATAATTGAGCATGCGGTATCCATACTATGAAATATGTATATTTATTAATATTTTAAGACATCATTTAGCTTAGTATTGAGGAAAAATTATGAATGTATTATTTAAACGAAAGAAAGGATTATATGACTCTTTATGCAGAAAATATAGCCCATCTCTCTCCGTTTATTATCTCATCTGATTCTAGATAAAGGGTGTCAGGATTCTTAATGAAGGAAGCAGATCTCATTTCTGCCAAGACTGGTCAAACTTAATGTGGATGAGTCAAGCTTCACTGTACTTCTAAGTAATAAGCCCCTCTGCCTTTCTCCTTTTTTGCTGTTTGTGAAATATGGAGGAGGACTTTGTATACCTTCTAATTCCACAGAACGCAAGCACCTGTGACATTATTAATTGAGGAGGCTTTCTTTTTATTAAGGCTACTCAGAGATGATGGCTTGGCCTTCATTTTAATATGTATTGGTTTCCCTTGTGGCACTTTTAACATGGTTGCAAGCATCCTTTTTGGACAGACAAATTACTTTTCCTCTCGCTGTTGCACAGCTGATAGCTAAAGATGGCTTTTTAAATAGCAATGAAGGACTGAAAACTGATTAAAGGAGAAGCCGATAGCTACTTATTGGATGTATCTTACCTGTTTAGGATGAAGGGTGAGGATAAGGTAGGAGAAGGTGGATTTGAATGTGTACTTCGCGGTGAAGGTCTGTAGATTCTTATTGCTTGGGAAATTAGGGTTCTGTCCCCAGTACTTATGGCAGACACAAAAGCCAATCACAATACCCCATCCTGACTGGGGCCAGGCCACAGATGCTACCCCATCCCCAATGTGCACATCCAGAGAGCTTCTGACAACTGAGAAGGTTGCCTGATAATGAGGAGGTATCAACAGTATCTGATCCTTTCTCCCTGACCTGAACTCTCCCTCCCTGACCAGCAGTTGGGGCGGAATGTTGATGAGTCATCAATTCTCCAATGCAAAGTATAAGGAGGAAAACGCATTGCGCCCTTTCTCACCCCCTTCCAATTGGAATTTCCGAAAACCGGTTCTTAGTGCATCCCTCCGTCACGGAAGGAACACCCACCCAAATTTCACGCTTCTAGGCCCAGCGGTTTTGGTAGGGCAGTGATGAGTCTGTCAGTGAGTCAGTTAGTCAGTTAGTCAGTCAGTGACTTTTCTCTTTTATATATATAGATAAGTTGTGGATCCATTATTGAAACAGTAGAAAATGTTGAGGTGTATGGTTATAAGTTGTGGTGTTTCTTGCACAATTAACATTATTTCTTTTTTCCCATCCACCATCTTTCCCTAGATTATGAATAACTTGATATTTGCTGTGTTTGCATTTATGCATAGGTCATATCATTTGGTGTTTGACAGTATATCAAAGCTGAAACATGGCTTTTCACAAAAACTTTCCCTAGATTGTATGCAAATGATGATGTATATTATTTCCTCCCAGGCAAATTGCTTTCTCGGTTTGTACTCTTAATTACATCCTTTATCTCAGTTTGACTTACTGTCAAAAATTTACTTGGATAGTTTTTTTCTCCCAATAACATTTGAAATTTTCTGTTTGCTCAGGGGTCTGACTTAAGTTGTGCCAGCCTTTGGGAGATGAAACAAAGAATTGGCCGTTAGAGCTGGCTACAATTATCTTGTGGAGGACGTTTGGAGCTAAGGCTTGTAAATGTGCCTTCTGGCACATCTGTGACAGTGTATACTGGTGCTAAGCCAGTGTGCTCAGTTCAGGATTTTGAATTCAGGATGTCAACTGGCAGGCTGGGATTAAAGACAGGGTGAGCTCCTGTCCCTTGTCAACCTCCTGCCAGTCTAGCAGTTCTAAAGTACAGTGGTGCCTCACAAAAAGAGCTTAATTCGTTCCAGAGGCATGCTCTTTAAGTGAAATGCTCTTTAAGTGAAGCAGATTTTTCCATAGGAAATAATGGAAACTCAGACAGTTGGTTCCACAACCCCCAAAATATTCATATAAAAATATTAACTGGATGTAAAAACGATGACAAAACACTGGAATTGAATTAAAAATATGCATTCAGTGTGAATGATCCTATGAAGTCTACTTAGGCTGCAATCCTAAAGACACTTTCCTGGGAGTAAGACCCATTTAACACAATGGGGCTTACTTCTGTTTAGACATACAGCCCAATCCAGAGCAACTAATCTGTCCATATAAGAGCCCTTAGGTTGCCCTATCTAACACTAGGTTGGAGCAACTGCAAGATGCTCCAGCCCAGTTACTCTGAAGGAGGCTTAGGGCAGAGCAAGGCAAGATAGGGTGCCCTAAGAGAGGTGGACCTGCTCTGCCCTAACTGGGGCAGCCTAAGCAGCTCAGGAGAGGCACGTAGAGGGCAAGTTTAGCATTGCCTAGGGCAGAGCAGTTACTCTGAATCCAAAGCCTGTTTCCAAGGCAGAAATGCCCTCTTCCAGCCCTCAGAGTTATACCACCTCAGGAGCAGGTAAAGTAATGAGTAGACCCATAGGGGTCCATGATAAGGCCTGAGTAAGAATGGCAGTGCTGACCAAAAATCTGAGTTCTTGGCCAGCCTAGCTGCAACCCCTGCCTCTCAACCTCAGGATATGGAACAAACTACGGCTGCCCACAAACCTCAGGATACAGCAGGCCACTCCAAGAAGCCCCTTGTATTCACTGTAGAATGTACTGGCATCTCATCAGGGACTCCTTATAAGGCAGGCACCCAGTGGCGTCACCAGACTGGTGCGGCTGGTGTGGGTTGCATTGGGGATGCGCTCCGTATGGGGTGATGTGCCGGAAGAGTTTGACTGTCCTTTGGCAGGCCCCGGGCGTCAGCACCCCCATTCAGGCCTGCTCTAAGGCGGAGAATCAGCCAGAAGCTGCCACTTGTCTGAGGAGCTGGCCTGAACGGCCATCTGAGGTGCACTGCGCAGAAACACACTGAGCATGCCGAACAGCTTCAGAGGAGACTTCCTTGGAGCAGAGAAAGTCCGCGCCTCTGCACAGCCATTCGGCCTCACTCAGGAGGCGGAGCGGCAGCCGAATGGCTTCAGAAAGAGTACTGCGCAGGTGTCAGAGATGGTGCCTTTGCAGTACTCTTTCTGAAGCCAGTTGGCTTCAGAAACAACTGCGCAGGCGCCAACTTTGGTGACTGTGCAGTCCAGGTGGGGGGGCGCGCATCCCAGGGATGACGCACAGACTTCCGCGCCAGGTGATGTGCAGAGTCATGTCACCACTGTAGGCACCACAGCTGTTCCTTGTTCAGTGTGATCTGAGGGGTGTCTCCTCAGGAGCAAGTCTTCCCCTTGTGTCAATTACTTAGCATGCTCTGGAGCAGTTAGGGCAGCCCAGGCTTCCTGACTCTCTGGATTCAGCATAACTTTCTGCTCTGGATACAGAATAGTTAGGAGAGTGCAGTTAGGTCAGAGCAGGCTGAATTTGCTCTGGATTGCAGCCTTTGTTAGGAATCAAAGACACTTTTCTGGGAGGCTTACCTGGGCTGCTGCTGGAGGTTCAAGGTGGTTGGTGGGGGCACTTGGGGGCAGTTAGGGGCAGCTGCCTCTAGCACCTCCAGGCAACTGCCCCCAAGTTGGGGCAGTTAGAGGCAGCAGCGCTGGCTGGCCGTCTTTTTAAAGATCCTCCATGTGGAGCATCAGGGCTGCATAGCATGCGTGCCCATAGCAGTACTTGTTAAGTGAAGCAAGATTTCTTGGAAATTTTTGCTTGTTATGTGAAACACTTGTTAAGAGAGGTACCACTGTATAGAAATGAAAGTAGATAAATAGGTACCACCTTGGTGGGAAGGCAGTAGCATTCTGTGCACTTTGGCGTTTAGCCATGCTGGCCACATGACCATGAAGACAACTTGGATGCTGTCTGAAGATGCACCCATTACCATGTTGACTTGTCGATAAACATATCAAGAAAAAAAGTGACAGGCCTTCTACTTGTCTCTTGCTGAAACATTGGGCCACCAATACTGATGGTTCAGGGCTTAGCCTATCGGGGTGGGTCCTCTAATGGCCCAGAAGATTTCTTGACCACCATCTGATGCACTGCCTCTGCTTCTGTCTCCTGGGAGGGAGCTAATTTTGCAAGCTTTAGTAAAAAAGAGGATTAAACACTGGGAAACTTGTATATGTGTACTTTTTGTGGGAGGAGAAATAGAAATAGATACTGCATGTATGATCATTTGTAGTGGATCCTATTAATTTGCTGAGGCGAAGCAATTAGGAAGCAAATATAGCTTTTCTGATGATAATAAAAGCTCTATTCATCATTATGTCAGATGGAAAACATGATCAGCTTTCACCTAATAAGCAGTGATTGGAAAAAAATGGAAGGTGGCACACTCAGGAATGCTTTAGCATATTAGTCACATGATAATATAATCAGGTTTGCATTATAACACCCAGAGGGAAGAAATTAGTGTTGATAGATACAGACACACAGGCCCTTTGAGACTGACTTATTCATCTGGACACAGGAAAATAACAAGTGAGAGTAGAAAATGAAGGAAAAGATTGAGTTGCACCTTAGTTCTAAACATTCCTGATCAGGAGTAAGTCTCATGAATGGAACAGGATTTGTTTAATAATAAACATCAAGAGCAAGCAACTATCTTGGAGATCAGTCCTATATTCTGTTGAGAACCACCAGAAGAATGGAAGATCAGGATATTCAAGAGTATGGGGAATTACTTTCTTGTTATTGGTGCCCCAAATCCAATATTCTGATATATGAACAAGCCTGAAGCAGTTCTATCAGTTTTCATAGAAATATTTCAGAGAACAAATCAGTGCATTTTAAAAGTTGTATATCTCAACTATATATCTCTGGGTGTATTTCTGCAGGTGTAATCTGCAGTGACCTTGCTTGAGTATCAATTTAGCTATCAGCTATTTTGGTTTACACCCCAGCTACAAGCTAAGGAACAGCTGGGAATCACCCCAAAGGATAAATATGTTTACCTTCGCTAGAATGCTGCCAACGGCCTGGAACGAAAATCACATTTATGGCCCAAGGACTCCTTAAACTTGTTTTTTGCTTGTTGATTGGCCCTACAATCCAGAGTAACTACGGGAGCACGTAAGAGACATTACGTGTACCGGTAGTTACTGCACCATCTAATGAAAACCTATGGGAAATTCATACTGCAATCCACAGCAAATTGTTCTTACACCGGAGCAAGGACTCCCCGTAGTTACTCTGGATTGTGCCCTTATTCATTTATCAATAGAAGACATCTCACAACTAGAAAATGTTTGCAGATTTGGAGGTATAACAAAACTAGGAAAGCTACTGAGCATTACTTAGTTAGTGCGATTGGTTTCCAGTGTATCCCTTTCCTTCTGGGCCTGGTGGGACATGATCCCAGTTCACTGTACGGACCGACTGGTATATTTTGAAGTCACTATGATATTCCTCATAGGCACACTTACACTGAGATTATAACAAAAAACCCAATTTTCTATGCCTTCATTCTTCATTAGAATGTTTTCTTTACGTGTTCCCTATGTCAACCTTGGAACTAAATTTCATTTAAAGATCAAACTCAATTCACCCCAAATTCATGGAGTGTGTTGCAATAGTTTTAAAGTAAATGTATAAAAATGGAAAATGTTGTTTTAAATTATTAGCACGCTAGTTTAGGCATGTTTACTCAGAGTTAGTGCCATTGGATTTAGAAGGAATTACTTTAATATTATTTGCATAGGTTTGTAGCATTAAATGTAATATAAGCTATGTATGGTCTCTCTTGGGAAATACAATGGGATAGAAATTAATACATGGAATTTCTCAGTTTGCAGCCTTCTGAGACTATGGGTGCAATCCAGAGTAACTACGTGGAGTCCTTGCTCCAGTGCAAGAACAATTTGCTCTGGATTGCAATATGAATTTCCCATAGGTTTTCACTAGGTAGTGCAGCAACTATGGGTACACATAAAGTCTCTTACATGCTCCTGTAGTTACTCTGGATCGTAGGGTAATTTTTTTTGGGGGGGGGGGCCTAAGGTCCTCTTGAAACAAGATGTCAAGGATGCAAAGATGCAATCAAGATGCAGCATCTGAGCATTCCTGCTTGTCACTACCATTTCTGCCATGGTTTAAGTCAAGGTAACATAGGGCGCAATCCAGAATAACTATGGGTAGTCCTTGCTCCGGTTTAAGAACAATTTACTCTGGATTGCAATATGAATTTCCTATAGGTTTTTACTAGGTGGTGCTGTAACTATGGGTGCACGTAATGTCTCTTAGGTGCTCACGTAGTTACTCTGTATTGTAGCCATATACAAATTTCTGGTCCATCACTTTCTCCAGAACTAAGTCTTTGGAGTAGAATTAAGATATGGCTATAATTATGACAATAAACGCTGAGCTCTAAACCAGAAAAGCCTTTTCCCCCCGGAGACTACATAAAATATGAATGAATGTGATTTAAATTGAAAAAAATCATTCACTGTGTAATAGAAGTACCAAATAGGTTTATATATGGGAAGCAAATGAGATGGAAATGAAAGCGCAAGCACGGTGGGAAAAGAGCATTGACATTTGTGTTATACATCCTGAGAGTCCAAGGCGGTCATTGTTGACCATCTTCAGCTCTACTGAGGTGGAAATATACTGACTTACCACAAGGAACAGACCTACAATTCTTAATAAAGCTACCTCTGGAACCACCATTTCCAGGTTGGGTAGCCACAATGTAAATGGGGGACAGACAAGGTGATCATCTATCCAGGTTTCCCCACTCCCCCCCGCCCCGATAAAACAGGGGTCTCTGAGAGAGTAGGGGAACCCCCAGGCACCTCCAGGATTCAGCCCGGCTCGGGAGCCATTTTTGAACTTGCGCACCAGAGCAATAAAGTAGTAAGTGCCAAAACGGTGATTGCCGTATCATTTGCCCTGCTAGGACTGCTTGAGGTCTCCTTGAGGAAAGGAGAATCTTGTCCTAAAGACAAAAGGGGCCATAATGGACATCCTCAAGTCTGTACTAACTATATTACTTGCACAAACTGGAGGAGCTCTATGTCTTGGTTTCCAGCCCAACAGAGTGTATAGTACAGAAGCAGGTGGAGCAGCATTCCACCAGTCCTACCCTCTCACCTTGGTTCCTCCCTATATCACCTTCTCTAAGCTCTATTGCCTGTCACCTACCACTGGTAAGTTTGGGAAAACCAATGCACCATATGGGGTCCATTGCCCTCTAGACTTTGTTCCAGGGTCCCTATGCAACTTGGTATACTTATTTATTTTTAATATTTTTACACCACCCTTCCTGCAAGGAGTGATTGGAGTGCAAGGTTCTTCCTCTCCCTTTTTCCTCATAACCCTTTGAAACAGGTACTTTTACTGCAAATGGGTAAATTTCAGAGAGAGAACCATGCAAGTCTGTTGCATTAAAAACAATGTCTTGCAGTGCTATAAATGGGGGAAATTACTGCATCACAAGGCCAGAGTATCTTTAGTGGAATGTAGACGATGCTGGGAAGTTTTCAGTCACTTTTGGCAAAACAATATGTCCAGTTTTCATAGTAGAGGTTCTTGAAACATGAGCTAAATTTGGTTTTTAAAAATTTCAAAATGTTTTTCATTTTTTGAGATCAAGATGCAAATACATCTTAAAGTTTGCGTAACAGTCCAATCCAGAGCAACTATTCCTTGCATTTAAGAGGCCTTAGGTTGCCCTATCTATCACAACTGCTCCATCCTAGTTACTCTGGGGAGATGCTCCACCGGCAAACGACACATTTTTCCTTTCTGGGTCAGGGTGGATTCCCTGCGTGCTAATTACACATTCAACAAATGGTAACTATCAGCAAATTTGGCTTGGTTGAAATATCTCCAAATGGCACCTAGCTCTTTATCTTGGCCATAACAAACTCATCACTGGTATTTCAAAAGCGATGCTGACACTGTCTAAGAAATTCTTATTTGGAAGTACTTAGAAACTGAAGAGAGGCCAAAAGTGGAGCTAATTAAAATAGCACTATCCAAAATGAGTGATGAAAGTAGTTAGTGGCCTAGATGTTTTTTGGCAAGAGGAATTTGCCAAAAAACAGATATATAATCAGACTTCAAAAATACCTTGGCTCTTGATAACTGATATAATGTTTGTTTGGTTACTGGAAACATAATGCCTTTCTCTGCAACAAAGTTCTGAAGTTCTATATTAAGAGTCAAAGACATACAAATTAAGTTCAGGTACAACAACCATTCCCACACAGTAATGAGTGGATTCTTCTCTCTGAGTGATAGCTCCCAACTTTCCAATATATAATGTTACCATATGTCCCAGCAAACTGGGACAGTCCCAGTTTTTGGAGATTGCATTCGCATACTGGCAAGTTGGTCAGGATGTCCTATCCTGGTTTTGTGGAAGAGAATTATGGCAACCCTGCAAGTATGGATAGTTTAGCTTTCTGTAGGTAGGTTATATAACTGGGTAGAACTGTGATCTCTGTACTAGAACATACTGTAAACCACTATGACCACAATCTAATGCATACTTATCTGAAAGTATCTAATTAAACAGTTTTGTTCTGAGTAAAAATGTCTAGCAGTGGTGGCCTCTTCATGGCTCTCTTGGGTGCTTGAATGTGTGAGATCTTGCATGATCTATGATGACAGTGGTTGGGAAAGCCAAACAGAAGACGGCTGCAAGAGGGGGGAACACCAGGGCTATGGTATATTTAGGGAACAATGGAAACCAGACAGGGGAGCAGTGGAATTCTCATGAAAGCCCCCATCCTATACAATGTACAGTATGTAGGATTGTATCCCTAATTGGAATCTGGGGCCAATTCCCAGTAGGTCAGTGGAGCCACCAGTGGAAAAGTTTGGGAACCACTGATGATGTAAATAAATTGATATGGCCTCCCTCACATCACAACTTGGACTAAGCTCCCCATGACTGCTATTTAGCAAAAGAAAAAAAAACAGCATGCATAGGCCAATCACGTATTTAAATAATATTTAGTTTTATGCTTGAACAGGCAGTTTGCATAGAAGTTAAGTGAAGGATCTGTCAGCTGATATTGCTGCAGAATATACTGTGTTGAACTCAATTCCAGGCAATATCATTTTCACTCATTTTATCCAATGCTTGATTTACTTAAGATTTTATCCAAAGTGATTAAGTTGCTCTGTTTGAGATTTTGTAATCAACATCTTAAATTGAAAAGCATATTTTTTTATTAATTCCTTTCTAATGACCTCCATTGAATATTCAAGGTAGGCTGTAAAATTTTTAGCTGTGTTTATGATTTATTAAAAATAATTATTAGCAGATCACTGAATTGAAATTTCTATCTATTCATGAATTATTACTTGCTTTCTCTGCATTCATGTCCATTGCCTTACTAATTAGTATGAAGATATTTGCCTCTTCAGAGAAGAACTATTTCAGATTTAAATAATTCAAGATAAATGTGATTTTTCTCGCCATGATTTATGAAAGATGATTTCTTATATCATCTGCTGTTTTATTTTCCAAAATAGAATTTAATGAGCCTTAAATCAATTAGGATGAATTTTGCCATCATTCAGCCCAATCCAGAGCAACTAATCTGTCCACATAAGAGCCCTTAGGTTGCCCTATCTAACACTAGGTTGGAGCAACTGCAAGATGCTCCACCCCAGTTATTCTGGAAGAGGCTTAGGGCAGAGCAAGGCAAGATAGAGTGCCCTAAGAGAGGTGGACCTGCTCTGCCCTAACTGGGGCAGCCTAAGCAGCTCAGGAGAGGCAAGTTGAGGGCATGTTTAGCATTGCCTAGGGCAGAGCAGTTACTCTGTATCCAAAGCCTGTTTCCAAGGCAGAAATGCCCTCTTCCAGCCCTCAGAGTTATACCACCTCAGGAGCAGGTATAGTAATGAGTAGACCCATAGGAGTCCATGATAAGGACCGAGTAAGAATGGCAGTGTTGACCACAAATCTGAGTTCTTGGCCAGCCTAGCTGCAACCCCTTCCTCTCAACCTCAGGCTATGGAACAAACTACGGCTGCCCACAAAGCTCAGGATACAGCAGGCCACTCCAAGAAGCCCCTTGTATTCACTGTAGAATGTACTGGCATCTCATCAGGGACTCCTTATAAGGCAGACACCCAGTGGTGTCACAACACTGGTGTAGCTGGTGTGGGCCGCATTGGGGATGCGCTCCGTATGGGGTGATGTGCCGGAGGAGTTTGACTGTCCTTTGGCAGGCCCCGGGCGTCAGCACCCCCATTCAGGCCTGCTCCAAGGCGGAGAATCAGCCAGAAGCTGACACTTGTCTGAGGAGCTGGCCTGAACGGCCATCTGAGGTGCACTGCGCAGAAACACACTGAGCATGCCGAACAGCTTCAGAGGAGACTTCCTTAGAGCAGAGAAAGTCCGCGCCTCTGCACAGCCATTCGGCCTCACTCAGGAGGCGGAGCGGCAGCCGAATGGCTTCAGAAAGAGTACTGCGCAGGTGTCAGAGATGGTGCCTGCACAGTACTCTTTCTGAAGCCAGTTGGCTTCAGAAACAACTGCGCAGGCGCCAACTTTGGTGACTGTGCAGTCTAGGTGGGGGGGCGCGCATCCCAGGGATGACACACAGACTTCCGCACCAGGTGATGTGCAGAGTCATGTCACCACTGTAGGCACCACAGCTGTTCCTTGTTCAGTGTGATCTGAGGGGTGTCTGCTCAGGACCAAGTCTTCCCCTTGTGTCAATTACTTAGCATGCTCTGGAGCAGTTAAGGCAGCCCAGGCTTCCTGACTCTCTGGATTCAGCGTAACTTTCTGCTCTGGATACAGAATAGTTAGGAGAGTGCAGTTAGGTCAGAGCAGGCTGAATTTGCTCTGGCTTGCAGCCCAAGCCTATCACATGTCTTCTAATCTTAGCCCTTGCTCTAGCATTGCAGTGCTGGAGAAAGCAGCAATTCTGTTACTCGTCATGATCATGTGTGAAAGCATATTAAAGAAGTAGGCAAAATAAGGTCCATGAAATTGTGATTTTTATGGGTTATGTGAAAATCATGGTAATGTGATTGTGCTGTTGATGTCTACAAGTGTTTGGTAACATTTAATTCATTCTTCAACAATGAATTTAGGGTGCAATCCAGATGGGGTGCCTGGGTGTCACAGAAGCAGGGTTGCTATATGTTTTGGAAAAGTGGGACTATTTCGTTGACTGCATTCACATATTGGAAAGTTTGACAAGGGGTTTTGTGAAAGACAGTTATGGCAACCCTACAAAAAAGTGCTGCAAGGCACTTTGGTGCCATATCAGGAGTTGGAATGCTGATGCATGGAAATGCACTAGTTTCTTGGGGTCACATCTGACCCCACAGAGCTGTTAGACAGATGAGTCAAGCTGGTGTGGGGTTCAGAAGAGGGCAGACTGGAGGAGTTTCAGGGTGTCTGTATTGTGAATTCTAGATTTTCAGAAAGACATTTTTCTCTGCCTTATCTGGAGATGCCAGGAATTGAATAAGGGACATTCTGCATGCAAAAACAGGCCCTGCTATCAAGCCACAGCCCTTCTATGACAGAACATGTGTGCATTGGATGCCACAACTTCAAAATTAAGGCCCATCAGTGCAACATGCTTTAATTCCCCATCCCACTTAATTGCAATGTTGTCGTCAGCATTTTAAAAACAGTATTGTATTTACATTAGACGTTAATTGCCTTGTTTTCACACTGATACAAGCAATTAAATCTGTTTTCATGACCCAAATCTTTTAATACATTTCAAAATCCTAATAGAGAATGTGCTTGGAGACTTTGACAGAATGGAGCATCTTTATGTATGTGGGTGGTCTTTCAGCATTCTGATCTATCAGAGCACTGGAATAAATAATACATGCCAACATTGATATACAGTACTTCTTGGCCACAATCTCATTCTTCGTTGCAAAATGTTATGTTCTGGAAACTACACAAGAAATAAACCAGACACTAAAATATATAAGAGGAAGAATGTTTTTACAAATATTCCACAATGGCCATTTTAAACATTTAAGCTTCAATTTTTCCCAAGGAAATAGAATGGGATACTTAAAACCTGATGCTAAATTAATAATGAATTTGCAAACTTCAGTTTGTACTGGTTTGCTTTTTTATTATTCTATTACAGACATTTTTATTATTTTATTACAGACAGTTATCAAGCAACACACTGATTCTAAGAGTACAATCCTAACTTGCACTGAAACAGGCAGGCCGCCCAACCCACAGTTTGGAAATCACTGCTGTATGGCAGTTGAGATCATGGAGGATCTGGTGCTTTACCTTCGCTAACACTAACCAGCTTTCTCTTTCAAACCTAGTTTTTTTAAGTGTTATATCACTAAGATATAACATAGGCTTCAGTGTCAGCTGATCCCTCCCAGTTAATCCCAGCTCACCTAGATCTATAAAGCCTTCTCATCAGAACTGTCATATCATTTGGACCAGTTATATCAACAGAACTGTTATATCATTTGGAGCAATTTTCCTGTAAGAAGCAGCAACAGATTTTCTGGAATTAATTCCTTGGTATGAGTCCTCAAACGCTAATCTTTGTACTTCGCTCTATGTTCCTGGTGGCCTCAGCAGTTGTAACAGGCTATTTATATTTCATAAACACACACATTCATCTGCAAAGTGGCCATTTCTGGATGTTGTGGCACAACTGTGTGATGGAACATTGCCAATGAGCATAAGATACATGCACAGTCTCTGTCTTTTACAAGTAAGAGGAGAAAATGATGTTTCTGGAATGTTATAGTGCATAATTTAGGCTGAAATCCTAAATTAACTTGTTGATTCCTGATGATATGAGCAGTGGTAACACCAGGTAATGCACACAGGGTAAAGTTTTTTACCACTATTGGTCAACTTGAGTAATACCATCATACTTATATGTCATTACTGTATATGCAAAAATTCATGCAGAATTCATTGAAAAAACCACGTTAAGATATCCCTATCAAAAGTTATAGCCTAAAAACCAGCAGAGCTTGTTTAATGGGGGATCACCATCCCCACTGCCTTGGTTTTCCCTCACTCACTGCATGAGATGAATCCATCGAAGGGGTGATGTGCTGATTTCCCATACCGGATGATGCAAAACCTTGCAGCATCACTAAATGTGGGATATGCTTCACAACTTCCATGGAATGGTGCTGAGACACAAATTGTGTGTAGAGAACAGTTCAGAAGATACATTCCAGTGAGTTTATAAAGTCAGGGGATTAATTACCAATGTCACTGCACATATGAATTATGCTGATGTCAGAACGGCACTGAAGCATATGGACTTGACAGCAAATTTGAAAAAAAAGCTTGAAATCTTTTTAATGCTCTTATCCCTGGAGAATGGCACCAGGTATGAGGCTAATGAGAAGGGGGAACAAGTTTACATCATATTAAAAAGAAAAGGATCAAGGAAGTAGCGAAGTTGAGCGAGCTAGAATTTTAATCTGGGAGGCTTACTTGAATGTTCATATTTTATGAGGATTTAGCTATTAAAGTTCACGCATTCTAGTCTCTGTGAATATTAAATTAGACTAATATTATTCAATCGCTAATATTAAATTACTGAAGTCCTTACACAAATACATCCAACCATTTCGCACGCTGCTGCTGCTGCTGGAAGCAAGAGTGTTACAAGCCAGCATATGAGATATAATTAAAGGGTGATATTGACAGCCTAGTGTGCAGCAGAGCATGTGGCTTCTGGTCTTGGGGCAGATTTCAGAAAACTAGTAATGTGTTCCTGGCCTCTGGGAGTACATTTTTATCATTGCAATGATATCAATTCACCTACACCCAGCTGTCTGCCTTCCGGCATTCTGCAGGTTTTTATGATTATGTTTCCATTTGGAAATCATGGTTTTTCACCTGATCAATGCAAAAATTCATTGTAACAACTTTGATCTCACTGGCTGATCTGCCTTCCAGGCAGAGCTTAATTGAAGTTCCCTGATCTAGCTCTTGCTTTTGCAGGGATGGATTGCATAGAAGTGGTGTCGGCAGCAAAGGAATGTACAGTGCAACAGTTCTGCTATATGTCTGTGGTTTTGTTTTGGCAAATTAAACTGGGTAACTTTATGGGTTAAAGAAAAACTAACAAGCACATAATTTTCCCTCCAGGTTAGGTTTATTATTACAGTTAAAAGGGAGTTAGATGCTTGCTAAGGATAGGTGATTTAAATTCACTTTCAAAGTTTCCTGATTCCCCCCCCCCCATTCTGGTGTGGCTTCACCAGGGGGTGGGGAGGATGGATCTGAGAAATGAAATGGCTTTCAGTACTGCCTTATGTACAAAGTGCTATTGTTATCAAAATTATCTGATCTTCTTGGTAGATGTTAAGCATTACACTGAAGCAATGAGTTAATAATGTACAATTGAGCTGCCCCATCAGGCATTGGAATAAATCAACTTGTCATAAAATGTTGAGCAATCCAGTTAAACATTTTCCAAGTTATACCTATGAGAATATGAAAACTAAATGCTTTACATAAGTCTGACAACCTTAGAAGGAAAATATGTGGCTTTCTAAAACGTTTTTAAATAGATGAATACTTCGATATGGCATTTCATATGCCCCCCTTTTGAAGGAGAATAGATTGCTGTGCTAACTCTTTCCACGACGTGGCATTTACTAAAGCATTTTCAATGATCAAAATCAGCAGTCTATGTGTCTTATTGTGTTTTAATCTGGCAGCATATTGCCTTTTGAACAGGGAAGTTTCTCAACCCAGTGATGGCTCTTTCCTTCCACCAGAGGAGGGTGACGATGAAAAACAATGTAAGTAAATTGCTTTTTAGCATGAAGTGGCAACAGTGTAGGTCTGTGGTAGCGCAAGGGTTAAAGATGCAGTGCTTGTCAATTTGAAGGTCGACAGGTTAGTGTTCAAAACTTGAGTACCGCACAATGGAGTGAGCTCCTGTTACTTGCCCAGCTCATGCCAACCTAGTAGTTTGAAAGCAAGTAGATAAATACCTGTACTTACAGGTATTTACGGGTATTTATGGGCAAGTTGATAAATACCTGTACTAATCAAATGCGTCATAGAATCTAATGCACATCCCTATTTTAAAAGGCTCGAAATTTTAAAAAAATGTATACTGGCAATTGTAATGCACAGCTGCAAAGGGCCAAAATTTAATTTTACTATATATGAGTTGTATGACAATAATATGACAATGGATTTATATTATGATTTTTTACTAAATTGCACTACTTTGTACATCAATGGGTTTGTGTTACATTTTTTTACAGTTTAATAACCTGTTACTCTAAATACTGACTTATGCTTATAATCATCTATATATATAAAAGAGAAAAGTCACTGACTCACTGACTCACTGACTGACTCACTGACTCATCACACCCCTGCCAAAACTGCTGGGCCTAGAAGCGTGAAATTTGGGGTGGGTGTTCCTTCCGTGGCGGAGGGGTGCACTAAGAACCGGTTTTCGGAAATTCCAACCGGAAGGGGGTGAAAAGGAGCGCAACGCGTTTTCCTCCCTATACTTTGCATTGGAGAATTGATGACTCATCAACATTCCACCCCAACTGCTGGGCCTAGAAGCATGGAATTCTGGGAGGGATCCTTCTGTCATCTGAACACCCACCAAGAACCCATGTGGAGAAATTTAACCCTTCAGGGGCTGAAAAGGGGCCAATGTGTTTTTGTCCTATACTTAACATGGGAGACTGAATAACATCCAGCCAGTTTGGTGCTCAGTGCCTGGTGCACTGGGGGGGGGAGTTGTTAGGAGGAAGAGGTTGCACTGGAAAGGATGCTGCACATGGGGGAAGTTGCGCATGGGGGAAGTTGCACATGGGGGATGATGCGCATGGGGGGAAGTTGCACATGGGGGAAGTTGCGCATGCATTAGCTTCAAGTAAATATGTTATTATTTGGTGTGAAGGTAACAATGTTCTGTGCATCTTTGGTGTTTAGTCTTGCCAGCCACATAATCATGGATAATGCTGGGTCTTTGTCCTTGTTATGGGGAGCACTACCGTTAGAGTCGGGCATCTATAGATGGAGGGATGCATACATCTGGCCTGCAGGGCTGTTTCATCCAGCCTCTAAGCCAATCTCTCTCCCCCAAAAGAGGTGTTCGCTAGTGGCCACCTCTCCTATGGTGACCACATGAGGTGCTCACTAGCCAGTGGCTGGGCTGGGATCTGAATGGGAACCTACTGGGTCCTAACACTGGTTGTCTCCCACCTGACAAACACTTGAGAAGGCGCCATGCAGGTGCAAGTAGGCAGGCCAGGTGCTCAGTCAGGCTGGCCACGCTGGCAGCCTAGCACGGAGCCTGCTGGGCCCTAACACTGGCTGCATCCCACATGGCCAGTGTGGTGGATGGGTGTGCCAGGCACTTGCCAGGCAATCTGGCTGGGTGCCCAGAAGGGAGCCCTCCATGACAGCAGGCCATAGGGTCTGTGATGGCAGGCAGGAATGGAGGGATAATGCACAGGGGGATGGTGTGCAAGGGGGAATGTTGCATGGGGAGACTGTTGCATGGGGGGAAACAGTGCATGGGGGGATGGTGCACCAGGGAAGATAGTGCACTGGGGAGGATGATGCACATGGAGGGAAATGGTGCCTGGGGGTTCTGTGGTGGTGGTGCAAAGGGGGGGGTGCTAAGAGGGTGGTGATGCACAGGGGGGAATGGTGCATGGGGGAATGGTGCACTGGGATGGATGGTGCACAGGGTGGGAGAATGGTGCCTGGGGACAGTGCTCATGGGGCACGGTGCGCATGGCATATCATGCACATGGGGGTATGTGTTGCATGGGCATGTTGCACAAGGAGGGTGTTCCAGGGGTTATTGGACCACCACTTCACAGGGCGTGTGTTGCATGGAGGTGCGTTGCATGGGGATGTGTGTAGCACAGGGGAATGTTGCATAGGATGGTGTTGCACAGGGGGTAAGGTTAGAAATATTCTTGAAATTTTACGTGCACATTTGGGTACATTTCTGTAGTAGTCTATCTTGAACCAGTTACATACATGTAAATATGTGGGCTGCATTTCAAGGATCGTTTGAGAATCTGTTTTCAGTAAGGGACATGAAGCGTTACAGTTTCATTAGCTTTTTGAACTCACTTCCATATCGAAGCTATTTCTATTTTGGGATCACAGAAGAAAAAGGTGAAGACAAATAGTTGGCAGAATGATTGTGTATAGAGTTGGTTTTAAGATAGTACCTGAAATATTCCACCATAAATCCCTATATTGTGATGCTTAGGGCTCCGCTGAAGCCTGCAGGGGATTTGTGGAGTTCTACTCAGAGAGAAATATGGCCTGTTGCCCTGAGGCATGCCCTAGCAACTTCATTGGAACAACTAGTACATGTGATTTATTCAGGCAGATCATGCCCAAGAAAGGGATTTGAATATGATGCCCACCAACAATCCTGTCCCCTGGGACCTATTCACCCATCCCTGCCTCCATTACCACCTTATTCAATCCTTCCCTACCTTTCCCCCACTTCTGTCCTGGACTTATCAGTCTCAGTTGACATCCCAATGACTATTGTAGCCAGTGGGAAGGTTCTGACCTTCCTGCTGGTTCCCGAGTCTTGCAGTGCTTTTGAAAACTTTAGTGGTGGTGAAATGCATGTTCTACCAGCCCAGGTCCTCATTTGGATTGAGCCGTTATTCCCTTGGGAGGGTGGAGGAATGACAAACAACTGCCTGCTTCTAGAAATATATATATTTTCTATGCCCAAAATAGAAGTTCCATTTTAAAGTATCTTTTATAGCTTGGAAAATAACATAGTTACAATAAAAATTTCACAAAATTGTGAGATACTGTGAAATAATGATATGGTACCTGTGCTGCAAATAAGGAGGAAAAATAAGTGGGCTGAACAACTTGCATGTTTGTTTTTTTGTTCTCTGGCTCAACTTTATCACAGCACTTTTACCTCCAACTTGCCCTACAATCCAGAGTAACTACGGGAGCATGTAAGAGACATTACGTGCACCTGTAGGTACTGCACCACCCAGTGAAAACCTGTGGGAAATTCACATTGCAATCCAGAGCAAATTGTTCTTACACTGGAGCAAGGACTCCCCGTAGTTACTCTGGATTGCACCTTTGGTGTTGTTAGGTAACCTTTAAACAAGCATAGGTGAAAAACTGTGCATTAGAATTACAGCTAAGTACCTTGTTTTTTTTAAAAGTCTAGCATATTTCCTTGCATTTATGTATTAAGTAATTCTAGAAAATGCGGATGCTTCACAGTATTGTACAAGCCAATACATTTTTGTTTTTGTTTTGGATTTTATTGAAGTTGCAAACAGCAAGCTGAAAGGTTGATCAGACTCAAAACCTTTTGTCCACTAAAGTGGGAGACTTAAGTGCTGCTCCCATCAGTACTGGCATCTCCAACGTTCTGACACTGTGGCCTGCCTGACTCCTCTTCTGTCCTGCTTATCTGAGCTTAGCATCCTTTCATTGTTTGTTGTGTCGTGTTCCTGGTCTTGCTCTGGGGAGCCAGATGTCTAGGGAGTCGGCAAATACCACCAGATGCCACTTCAGGTACCATTAAGATGGAAAAGAAGGAATAACGATGGAGGCAAATGAGCAGATGAGGTGCTCTTGCCAATGTGTTGCTTAAGGCCAGCCTGGAACTGATTGCTCTAGGGATATTTTGTTTGAGCTCGCTGTCATCTAAATTTCAGTTTAAGAAAATTTCAAAATTTAATTCTGTGATTGTAACTTTGATAAAACATTACATTAAAAGATGTTGGTACAAACTTCACACAAGAATGTTTATGCTTTCTTACAGTGCATAAACAATGCTCACCAAATACTGAGGAAATCCAACAAATTGTCAAACTGAGATTTAGTACATGTAATTTTGATCAATTATCAAAATTACATGTATTAAATCCACCCATTGGTTGGGAAAAAGAACAGAAAGAGGTGGCATTTTTAACAGGTAGCACACTATTTGAAATTCACAGATAAAAAAAGCCAGATTCATAATGCGGGTTCTACTCTATAGCAGGTAAAAATAACAGGTAATTTGAAATACCAAATTCTAGGAAGAAATTGATTACGAGAATTTTGGGTGTTTTCTTGCTGTTTTTCTCTCAGTTGCATATTTACTCTTTGTTGTTGTGCCAAATCAGTCTCAGTTATTATATGATGACACCAAAGTTTGTTAATGTTATTGGGTTTGGATTTTTGCTGGGTTGAAACTGCAGAGCAGAAAAAATTTCAGATAATTTGGCAGGATAGGTCTCAAAAGAGACTTTTCTGGACAATAAGTTCTCCTAAAATATTGTGAGCATTTTGCTGAAATTGCAAAGTAGCACAGCATTACAGTGATGAAGATACAACTGTTTAGACCAAATGCTTATCTTCAGTGCTTAATCTTCATTACAATACAGGACAGGACAGAGCTGCTGACATGTACAATATTGTGTACTGAAGCATTCCTGTTAAACAATGTCTTGATGATGCTGGCAGTATTTCTAAAAATTATTCCTATGAATATTTGGTTTTGCTAGCCTCCACAGTTTTACGCAGAAGTATAGAGACAGATGAAGAGACAGAGAATGATAGATGGGGAAGGGAAAGCCCTGTAGAATCATTCTGCCTCTATTTCCATTTAATGTTGCTTTTTTCTTGTATAGTTTGTTTTAAGTGTGCAGAAAGAACCAACTTGTAGGCTTCTGGTGAACATAAACGAATAGTCTCTGTACTATGGGCAAAATCCATAGCAGTTACGGGACCACACAGTTACGTCACCCTCTAGTGTAATGGAAAGTCGTCTTAACTGCTCCAGAGAAAGGGGCTTAATTTCACTTTAGGATATAGGCCTATGTTACTTTGGCAGGTACAGGGAGGAGGTGTTGTTTTAACTTTCTCATATGGTTAAGGGTATAAAAAGGTAAAGATGTCCTCTGCAGGTTGCCCTGCTAGTCATGATTGACTCTAATGGCAGTGCTTGTCCCATTACTAGGCCAGTGTTGTCTGGAGACACCTCCATAATCATATGGCTGGCATGTCTAAATGCCAGAGCACATGGAATGCTGTTACCTTCCCTCTGAAGTGTATTTATCTGCTTGCGTTTCCATGCTTTTGATGTGCTAAGTTGGCAGGAACTGGCCAAGTAAAGGAAGCACTTGGGTCTCAAACCACCAGACTTCAGGTTGACATACACAGTGTCTTTAACCACTGAGCCGCCACAACCCTCAGTTAAGAGTATGGTTATACACACCACCCACAGACATACGCACACACAAACAAACATACATACAGCACTTACAGCACTCATGCATATAAACACACATACGCACCATGCATTCACAGACATACACATACACACATATACATATACATGATGCACTCACTCACACACAAACACACACACATACACAGCACTCACTCCCAACATTCACTCACACACATAAACATACATACACTCACTTACAGACTAACATACACACAAAGCATTCACTCACACATAAACACACATAAACACACATACATACATAAACATACACACCATGCACTCACTCTCTCACACACACACATACAGCCACTGACACTTACATACACATACACACCGTAAAGTTGAAAAGCTGTAGGGATGAGCTTCTGAAAGGAGCCCCTGGAGCAGCAGGGAGGCTGGTTGGGGGTTCTGGCAGGGACTGTGGCTTTCTGTTTGGGGAGGGGAAAGGGGGGAAGGTATCCAAAACAGACCACCACAGAGCAGCCGAGGTCCTGGTGCTCTGCTTTGGATGCTCTCCTCAAGCAGGAAGTCACAGTCCTTGCCAAGACCCCCAGCCTGTCTCCCTGCTGCTCTGGTGGGACTCCTTTCAGCCATGCACCCCTGAAGCTTTTGGGCTGCCTTAAACTGCAGCGCTCCCCTGAGGTCATGAATTTGGCGACATTGGGGATCACTGGGGTTGAAAGGAGGGGGACCAAGATGGCGGCCCCTCAGCCTTTGCAACCCACTTGAGGGCCCAACGTGACCCACCTGGGGGTCATGACTCCCATTTTGGCAATAAGGCATGATCTAAGGCAATATCATAATCTTCTTGGTTGAAGCGTATGTTTTTAGAGGCCATGAACTAATTGATCAATCTCAACTCCATACCCTGAAATCAACCTTTATTGATTGATAAATAAAGTAAAGCACCTTCTGTAAAGCACCACATTAATATATGGAAGTTATATTTAAGGAAATTATTTAATTGATTTCTTTGATATGAGATGGAACTTGAAAGTATCATGTTCATATTAGGTTCCTGTTATAAAACATGTGATTTTGAGAGTGATCTGTGCAATACCATGTCTAATGGAATATCACCCACTGGATGGATAAGAAGAAATGGAGTGAACAATGTAGGATCTCCTCGTTTTGACCACAATGGGAGTAACACAGGTAAAAATATATTTGTTTGCAAGGAATGGGAAATACAAGAACACCCCCATAGTTATTCTTAAGAAGCATGAGTTAAGGGAGATGTATCAGCACAGTAGCCTGTTGTATCCCCTGAAATCTACTTGCAGAGCATGGGGGGCACACCCTGACAGGATAGTATGTGTGGCAGAAGACTGTAGAGTTAAATGAGTTGATTGCTTTCAGAGGCAGCTAAAGAATAACCATAATATTTTATGCATAAATACAAAATAAGCTTTTTGCCCAATGATAGCAAACAAATTATTGTAATACAGTAAGAAAAATAAGATTTCTGCATAGACAGCAAAGTTCGGCTTTTCTAACAGGACAGCTTTACATGAACTTTCATACGCAACTATCCTTAGCAGGTCTACTCAGAAGTAAGTCACCTTGTGTTTAGTACTACTTACTCCCAGGAAAATGTGGTTAGGATAGCAACCATAGCCAGATAGCCACTTGCAAGATAAGAGCATATATCTTAATGATGGTCTTGCAATGTAATCCTATACATATCTATGCAGAAGCAAGTCCTATTTGGTTCAGTGATGCTTCATCCCAGAAAAGTTTGATTGGGATTGAAATCTTATTTTCCCAAAGGCACAACACGATGCCTTCAGTCTATGTATTTAATCGGTTTTGCTGATGGGGTTTACATGACATTCTCATTTTCTAAAAGGACTCAGACTGACTTTCTAGGAAATTTTAGAGTTCTACACATATTTTGATACTCTTTAACTTGCAGCCTTTTCTTGTCTCCAGTGATGTGAACTTGCAGTTTGTAATTTGTTTCAACATGTGGACCACAGAGCATTGCAGAGGGAAAAATGATAAGGGAGAATGCTAAGGGGGAAGGGAACCATTTGACTGCCCTTATCTCTAAAACCATATGACTGATAATACAAAATGTTCCTCAGTAAGAATTAATTCCACATGAGGTTCTTGGCTACTGATATTTTGTGACCCTTTCTGTTTCACCCTGCCAACAACAAGGCATTTGGGGACTGCGTCTATTCATGCAAAAGCCCTTTTATTCTGCATTTCTTGGAAATCTCATCATTTTAACATTTCCCATGTATGTAATTTTAAGCCTGGAAAGTGTTCTTGGAGGCATAAAATTACTTTATGACCTCCAGCGTTTTTTGCTCATTTTATTGAATTTAAATGGTCATCATAGTAAGAGATTGGGAGCCTCATTAGAAACCGAAATCGAATGAAAATGCAGCATTTCCTTTAACTTAATACCCATCAATTTTCAGCTGCAATTCCAGCAAGTTCTTTTTTAAAACAATTCAAACAGGGCGGCTTTGAAAGTCTGACATTTATAGTCCACGGCTGGCAATCTGAGTAGATATGTCATGCCGCTGTCCTGATTGAGACTGGCTGCAACATGTCCTGTGCTCAGTCGAGGGTCATGACTAGACTTCCAAGTCTAGATGTGCATAATCTCAGCCAGGTACTGAATTGGTAAACAACAAGTAGTAGATCCTTGTTGGAGCACGACACGTGTTAAGGTGAGGAAATATGATGACTCAGCCGAGCAAAGTCATGTGTTTCTGAGCGTCAGAGTTCAAGCCAAGATCTGAAGACAGAAGTAACTGGGAACAGAAAGGGTGAGGAAACAGAGATTAAACTGGGGTGGTCTTAGGCAGCAAGTTAAGATTCTCCAGTTAAATGGTGACTGGCTTTGAATCCCAGAAATGGAAGTCAAGTTTTAAAATTGAAAACAGAGAAATCCACATGATTTGGGAGAAAAAAAAATATCCAAAATGATTTTGGAAAAATCACACATAAAAAAGAAAAATGCATGAGAAATTTTATAGAGAGTTGCTCAACTTTTATTGATGTATGACTTGCCAGATTCCCCTGATTTCACCTCTGACTCACCCAGAATAGTCCTTTTCTGCTTCCAGTTCCTGCTTGGACTCAGTTGCAAGGAAGTGGTTGGCCATCATTCTCAGTTCTCTCCACCTCCTTGGCATAGCCTCCTTGGGAGCAACTGGGCCTCCTTTCTGGTCATTTACTAACAAGCTCTTCTTTGGCCTCAAACTAGTTGACCTCATCTTTGGCCTGCAGAAGACATGTTGAACTGAGCAAGGTGCCTGTTGCCTCTTCCCCTTCTTGCAGTGCCCCTCTTGGCACCTTTTCCATCACCTGGCCAGGTCTTTCAGCAGTATTACTTCTCTCTTTAGGGGGCAGGACATACTCTATTACTTGTGGTACAACTAGTTGAGCTTCTTCTTCAGGAGCTGTCTTGGCTCCTGTAGCCCAAACAGCACCTCCACCGGCTCTGAGGAACTGTGAGGGGGCATGTCTGCCCCGAAAACATTCATTACCTGTGAGAGATTAGTTCAAATGTGAACAACCATGATTTCTCTGTTTTAAGAGCAGTTCCAGCCAAAATCAACCTTTTTTGGCATACAAATTTTTTTCGGTGTCACTCTCCCAGTTATCATGACACCCAGCCCCCCAGTAATGGCTCTGTTGCATTCAAGCCAGTTGCTTCATCCATTAACTATTTTACTGTTTGATTTCAAAAATATGAATTCTACAAAGTCTTAGAGACCAAATTCTGAACTGTCTTTTCTTTCTTTTTTTTTAAACCACCAGCCCATTTCCTTACATTATCCTCTGAAATGGCCTCCTATCCTGCAGTTTTAAGGAGCCAAGTGGTATTTCTGGATAGTAACCAGCTCACCTGTCAGGTATTTGTGGGTATTTTCCTCTTATTTGCTGCCTTTGCATGTTGAATAAGCAACCATAAGTCACACATACTTTTTTTTAATCGTAGATTTCATTTTACTATTGGATGGGTCAGATAAATGGAACTCTTATAGTGGGACTGCAGAACCGACTGGATGGGACTCAAGCAATTCTATGGCGTGAAAGGGAAGGACTAAAAAGTCAATGGCAAAAAGCTGTTATTACAGTCCATGGTACTCCAAATGCTGAGGTATGTACTCTGGTGTGCCCTGATATTAGGAGGCATGAAATGTCAACTTGGAGAATTTGCACTAGAAATTAATTTGAGTGAATTAAGAGTGGTGGATTCTGATGAAAAATTCATCGCTGGTATTAACATGTTACTTGACCTTCTCTCATAATTTAATGGAACTTTTCATTTTGTAATTATGCATGTAAGTCAAACTGAAATTAGTGGAATTACCACAAGCTAGTAAACAAAGTAAGAGGACATGGTTTGGATCTGCAAGAAATTTTTCATGTGAGTTTTCTATCTGCCATAATTAATTAAAACGTCACTGATTTCCTCACTCATTAAAATCATTTTCATTTCAAACTTGTTATAAACTTTTTTTAAAAAAAGCAAGAAATTTGTCAGCACCCATGGTAGCAGCAACAGCAACAAAACTCATTTTGGGTTATTCTAGGAGACATTCAGAGTGGATCACCTTTTTAGGAGCGTTGGTGCTTACACTTGTTTGCCAGAATGCCCAATAATGATACAGCAAATGAGAGGAGAACATGTATGTCTCCAAACCCCTCATTCATTGCCCATTTATTTGATGACACTGATTATTATGCATATGTTACAATTCTTCTAGTTTTGATAACTCCAACAGTCTTCTTAATATCCATTAAAATAATTTAAGAAGAACCATACATTGGTTTATGAGGAAGAACATTAACCCTATGGGAAATTAGGTTGTTGTAAAATTTGAAGGTATACTGTACAGTTACATGAATTCTTCTTTAAAGCAGAAGTGGAATTGTCTTCTGGTACTTAAGAATAGCCCCTTGTTCTTGTTATTAAGAATAGCCCATTGTTCTTAGAACTCAGCCCATTAAGGGAATTGATTGTTCTGCTATCCATGCTATTATTCAGTAGGTCAATCAATAAAATTTCAAAAATGAAAACACTGTGCCTTAAGATGCACTCATATCGACTTGCAAAAGTAAGCTGTATCCTATGGGACTCTGAAACTTATTCTGGATAGTAAAGATGGAATATACCCCATGAAGATAGATCAGGTGCCCAACTGCTGTTGATAGTATATATTGCGGAATCCGAGTTGAGCTGTAAGCAGCCACTGTCAGAGGGTCCTCATTCTGCCAGAGAATCAGACAAGAAGTCAGAGCTTAGGGGTCTTTGACTACCTGCGTCAGAGCCTCAAAAATTTCCTTGGTAGGGAAAAATCAACCGTATTGTTTTGGATGGTGCAACAAGGTATGGCAGAATTTCCCAAACTTGCTGCTGCAGCAACACCTTCAGAAGTGAATAATGATGATGTGAAATGCATTTTGCAGAGATGTCACTGC
The DNA here is from genome assembly GCA_030015325.1 of Cryptoblepharus egeriae. Classification (NCBI taxonomy): domain Eukaryota; kingdom Metazoa; phylum Chordata; class Lepidosauria; order Squamata; family Scincidae; genus Cryptoblepharus; species Cryptoblepharus egeriae. The sequence continues at coordinate 19,582,338 of JAREYC010000004.1, read as the reverse complement.
TGTTAACTTCTGGGTTCCGAATCCTATTACAGTGGCGCCTCACGTAACAGAATTAATTCGTTCTGGAGGCAGTTTCTTTACCTGAAACTTTCTTTACGTGAAGCGGATTTTCCCACAGGAAATAATGGAAACGCAGACGATTGGTTCCACAACCCCAAAAATATTCATATAAAAATATTAACTGGATGTAAAAATGATGACAGAACACTGGGATTGAATTAAAACATGCATTCAATGTGCATGATCTTATGAAGTCTACTTAGGCTGCAGTCCTAAAGACACTTTCCTGAGAGTAAGACCCATTTAACACAATGGGGCTTACTTCTGGGTAGACATGGTTAGGAGGCTGCAATCCAAGACATCTTCAAAGTGTCTCCCCACTTTCTACTTCTCTCCATCCTGAGCCTCTCTCTCCCCTGCTCCCTTCTGCCTGGCCCTGAGCTGCTTCCCTCTTCTCCTCTGCTCTTCTCTCCCTCTGCCCAGCAGACACCCGGCCACAGGAGGAACAGCATGGAAGTGTTGCTTTCACTATGGGCAGGTGCGCAAGGCAGCCCTGACGCTTTTTAAACAGGCTGCCGGCCAGTGTGTCTGCCCCAACTGCCAACAAATGTTTTCTTTATGTGAAGCACTTTCTTTATGTGAAGCAGAATCCTAGAGAAATTTTTTGTTTATGTGAAACTTACTTTACGTGAGGCGTTCTTTACGTGAGGCGCCACTGTACACACCTCCAAGCAATGCTCTTTATTAGGGTGCCCACCGTACTGAGCCTCCTGCTGCTGTTTGGAGATTTACACCATTCTTTCACTGCCAAGCAGTGGGTGGTCTATAGTGCCATGGCAGGCAACTCACAACACCCCAGGGGGTGTTGCACAGCATAGATTGGGAATGAGATTTGGGAGTTGAATCCTACTATTGATAACAACACTTCCTACTATTCTGTTAAATATTTTTCAGATTTTCATACAAGGACAGATCTTTGGACCTGGGATACCCGGTGAAACAATTGCTATTGATGATATCTCCGTCACCAAAGGATGTTTTCTAGCATCTGGTAAGGAGAACAATAGTGCTTGGTATTTGCATGGCTCTTTCTGGGTAGCCAAGTGCTTCACGTGTATTATATTTTCTGCACTTCTTTCAAGAACCATGATAGATGAATATGTAGTGTTATCCCCATGTTGCTGCTTTGGAAGAATGTAACTCCCTGGAGTAGGAAGGCAACAAGTAAAATTTATTTTAAAAAACACTAGGAGATTTGTTGACACATTCAAGACCTTGAAGCTGCAGAGTTCGAAGAAGTCCAACTATTGCCTTTGAATGGTCCATCACGATGAAGCACTAGGGACCAATTGGTTTGTTTTACTGTGTTGATTCATGTTGTTTTCCGGAATGTTGTCTTTATGTCTCGGATAAATTTAGCTTCTGCAAACAGCTCTGTGCTCAGGAGTCCAAAGCAAATGCATCTCCTGAGATGCAAACGAAAACACACCTCTACGATACATATGCAATTTCCAAAATATTTTAGGATTCTGAGCAATGCTCTTGTGCCTCACAGGCAACATAAAAATCTTTATTATCCTTGGAATTGACAGCGCTATAATATTTCTTTCACACAGCACCATTAGTACAAGGAAAATATATATTTTTTTTGAAAATGTATTATAATATTTAGCTATTTTTGTGTTGTTTCTGCTTTTGGGATTTGAAGAAGCGGAAGTAAAATATCCAATGCACATGTTGCTCTAGAACAGTTTATAACTATCAGTTGTCATTGGTTTCTGATTAATGCTAGTTTTGTCTTGGTTCACACGTGATACCATAGTCAGTAACTATCAGGATACTATGATCAATTGACTAGCTAATGAAATATCAGCAATATGGAAGTACCATAGTGTGACACAGCTGGAGAAAAAGTCTTGTGTGGACATACTGTCTGTTCCTCTTAAATCAACTATTTCTTTCTCCAATTAGTGTTTTCTCTTCCAAGTTTGCTCATTTTAATTTCCTTCTCTCCAAGTAATTACTCCCCATCTGGTTTCTTCCTACCATGATACCTGGCATGACACCTTAAACCATATTCCTTGGTTTAAACCTTTCCAGAGTACCTAGTTTTCAAAAAAAAAAGTCTCGAAAAACTTTTTTATATCTGCTTATAGCTTCTAGTTCTATTTTAGTTTAGGTTCTATTTCTGCTATTGAATTATGCTCCCTTGCAAGATAAATTTCTCTCTGATGCCCTCAGACAAATTTCTTTTCTGCCAGTAATCTACCTACATTTTTGGCTTGGATTGTTAATCCTCAGTTGACCTAAAACCACCCTCTCTCTCTCTCTCTCTCTCTCTCTCTCTCTCTCTCTCTGTCTCTCTCTGTGTGTGTGTGTGTGTGTGTGTGCTTTAGTTAACTGGGAAGAGATCATACAGAACTATTTAACAGCACAACATAAATACTTTATATAGTGTTAATATATTAGGAGAAAGAATGCCCCATTACCTATTCTCTTTTATACTCACACTTTTATAGCTTTCAGATTAGAATTAAATAATCAAGAACTGACCTCTGTAATGTGCTGTACATAGTGTTGCCTTTGAAGACGGTCTTTGTTAGCTCAAAGTCAACTGCTGTATTACTAGCTGTCACTGATTTTTGGAAGTCTTATTCAAAAAGCTTTGCTTCCTCATCTTTTTCCAAGTACAATTGGAAATGATAGTTCCAGTAGTGACCTTAAAAGTCTTATATGCAGAGTGACCGTATGCCATAACCAAAAAAGAGGACAAGCCCCTCCCAAAATGTAGGACACCCAAGGAAAACGTAGGACATAACAAAATAAAAGTTAAAAACACCCACTGATTTCATGTGTTTAATTTAAACACTATATTACTTATTATTACATTAAAAACTTTTCCATATGATTTATTCTATATAATTTATTAATTGCAAGAAGGCTAAATGCTGCCCGCTTACAAAGAAAAGGAGGAAATTGTTTTCAGGTAAAATCCAGGACCTGTCCTGGAAAAATGGGACATATGGTCACCCTGCTTATATGGCTTGATACCTGGCTACCAGAAGGAATACCTGCTCCCACATCAACCTGCCTGTGCACTAGAGTTGTCCTTCGGGACATCCTCTGGATATCCTCATACCTGAGATGAGGCAGGTTCCAATGACAGGCAAGGCCTTATGATTTGGCACCAGGCTTATGGAATTCAATTTCCAGGGAAGCTAGCCAAATGTCCACATTTTATATATTCTAAGTGGTAGTGGCAGGAGTAGTTGTAATAGCCGCTGTTTTTGTTGTCGTCATCATCATCATCACCTTTCTGGTGCCAGCTGGACTTTAAAAGAAACTATCCAAAGTTAGGTTAACGATCCTAAGCCTGCTTTCCAGGGAGTAACTAGAGTAAAGTCCCATTGAACACAATGGGACATATTTCATAGTAGACAGACATAGGCTGCAATCCAGAGCAAATTCCGCCTGCTCTGACCTAACTGCACTCTCCTAACTATTCTGTATCCAGAGCAGAAAGTTATGCTGAATCCAGAGAGTCAGGAAGCCTGGGCTGCCCTAACTGCTCCAGAGCATGCTAAGTAATTGACACAAGGGGAAGACTTGCTCCTGAGGAGACACCCCTCAGATCACACTGAACAAGGAACAGCTGTGGTGCCTACAGTGGTGACATGACTCTGCACATCACCTGGTGTGGAAGTCTGTGCGTCATCCCTGGAATGCGCGCACCCCCTACCTGGACTGCGCAGTCACCAAAGTTGGCGCCTGCGCAGTTGTTTCTGAAGCCAACTGGCTTCAGAAAGAGTACTGCGCAGGCACCATCTCTGACACCTGCGCAGTACTTTTCTGAAGCCTTTTGGCTTTGGGGGAGACTGTGCAGGCGTCAGAGTTGGTGCCTGTGCAGTACTCTTTCTGAAGCCATTTGGCTGCCGCTCCGCCTCCTGAGTGAGGCCGAATGGCTGTGCAGAAGCGCGGACTTTCTCTGCTCTAAGGAAGTCTCCTCTGAAGCTGTTCGGCATGCTCAGTGTGTTTCTGCGCAGTGCACCTCAGATGGCCGTTCAGGCCAGCTCCGAGGGCAAGTGGCAGCTTCTGGCTGATTCTCCGCCTTGGAGCAGGCCTGAATGGGGGTGCTGATGCCCGGGGCCTGCCAAAGGACAGTCAAACTCCTCTGGCACATCACCCCATACGGAGCGCATCCCCAATGCAGCCCACACCAGCCGCACCAGTCTGGTGACGCCACTGGGTGCCTGCCTTATGAGGAGTCCCTGATGAGATGCCAGTACATTCTACAGTGAATACAAGGGGCTTCTTGGAGTGGCCTGCTGTATCCTGAGGTTTGTGGGCAGACGTAGTTTGTTCCATATCCTGAGGTTGAGAGGAAGGGGTTGCAGCTAGGCTGGCCAAGAACTCAGATTTTTGGTCAACACTGCCATTCTTACTCGGGCCTTATCATGGACCCCTATGGGTCTACTCATTACTATACCTGCTCCTGAGTTGGTATAACTCTGAGGGCTGGAAGAGGGCATTTCTGCCTTGGAAACAGGCTTTGGATACAGAGTAACTGCTCTGCCCTAGGCAATGCTAAACATGCCCTCAACTTGCCTCTCCTGAGCTGCTTAGGCTGCCCCAGTCAGGGCAGAGCAGGTCCACCTCTCTTAGGGCACCCTATCTTGCCTTGCTCTGCCCTAAGCCTCCTTCAGAGTAACTGGGCTGGAGCATCTTGCAGTTGCTCCAACCTAGTGTTAGATAGGGCAACCTAAGGGCTCTTATGTGGACAGATTAGTTGCTCTGGATTGGGCTGATAGTAGACAATAGTAGCACAATAGTAGATATTGTGTTGGGTGTTCTTTTTAATGTGTTAATTATTTACATATCGTGTGTGTGTGCATGTTGTGTCCATGGAAAGTGAATCCTGTTCAGCACTGTTAAAATTAATGGAACAAGTTAGTCACTGAATGTATCTCATTGATTTCATTGGTGCTTAAATAGGATTTACATTCTTTTGACAGAGCCCTGTGTTTTCTATGATGATTTTCGGAATTGCCCTGAGTTTGCAAATGTGTGTATGTAATTAGAAATAATTCAGGGTATTTAAAATCCTGATATTCAATGGATTTTTTTTAGATAGTGAAAGCTTTTATCAGTCATCAGCATTGATGCAAAACTCTTAATGATGTCTGTCCAGTTATTAAGAATAAGCCAAATTACGTAAATCTTTGTAGATGTTTTCTACTTTTGTTATTATAAAAAGCACCTGAGTTTTTCAAGATGCTATTCAGTGTCCCCTTAAAAATTCATTAATTTGTGTCCAAAACCTTGACTTTAATGTGCAGAAAACTCCCAGTCCTAACCAAACTAAAACATAGCTAGAGATCATTTATATATCCTGTGTAAGCAGTAGCATAGCTGGGGAGGAGAAAACAGAAAATATTGCTGTTGCCCCAATGTGCTGTGTAAGTAGATGCTCCCACTCAATGTTAGAGCCTTTCCAGGCAGTGATAGCAACATGCAGGAGATGCATTTGGTATGGCAAGTGCCTGTGCATTGCCATAGCTGCCCAGGATGACTTTGATGGCAAGTGAGAGGGGCTACTTACACAATATTGTTCTTTCATGCTATACTTATTGTTTTGCCCCCCTCTAGCTACACTATTATATAAAAACACTTCCCCTATGCCATGTGATGAAAAATTACCTATAGGCTTGCATTCAATCTTCTTGATTATGGGGTTGAACTTGCAAACATTGTGTGTAGGGACCTTTAGCTCAGTCAGGAGCAGAGCTCTTCTGAACGTGGTCCTCCAAGGGACTGTACATGTTCCTCTGATTCTAAGTCTTGGAAATTTATGAATAGTGGTAGATCTAGTTTTTTTGTTACAAAAAGCTTGAAAGCTTGTTTTCCCCTTCATCTGGATTACGCTTCATATCAAGGATCTGGACAAAAAGCAGGCATGTTTTTGTGTGTGATTGTTCAACCGTTTGACAAAAGGTTCTCCTTCATTAAACCTTCACATTTCAAAACTGAAAACTGAACTTCATATAAACTCAGTCCAGTAATGCCAAGCAGTGAATTACCAAAAATCAGACTGCTCCCTACTTTTCAGTGGCAGGCCCTTTCTGTCTTCATGCAGGAAAAAGGTAATAATGCTTGATTTTTGTTGACTTTTCATCAGACCAACTTTTACTTCATTTGCAGCACTTTGTGCAGATTGCAGTTATGGAAATGCTTAGCATGCAGAGTGAGTTTATCTTTGCCATGTATGCTTAAAGAAGGCTAATAGCACTTTGCTTCTTTCGTGGAAGCAAAATTAAAGCTGGATATAATGCCTAAGGGATGAAAAATATAATACAATCAAAGTGGCCAGGCAACACTCACAGCCTTCCCTAGTGCCCTTATGGTGTGTCAGTTCCACTGATGCAAAAATGCCTTAATAACACTTTTCATGACAGTCCAGGCCGGTGGCACCAGAAAAACACCAGAGCCATTGGACTGGGCCATTGGTTGTGTAGCACAATATCAGCTGAACGGTTGACAAGAAAACTGTTCAAGTTGTGTAAGAATAACTGTTATAGTTCCATTATAAGTGCCCTATTGCTAATGTTGATTTATTTCTGAAGAACTCTCATTACAAAGTACCGGTATGTGATATCTATATAGATGTACTGTGGATATAGATGTATTTTCCAGGCTCTAATTTTAAAATCCCTGATCTGTAGAGATACCAATCATTTATCTCCTTGTCCTTCATCTTTAACAGTTATTAGAATTAATTTACAGTGGAACAGTGCTCAATATTCACTGCCAGTGAATTTCTGAAATTCAAAAAGGAAAGGAGGAGAAACTCTGCTTATTAGTTTTTTTTGTAAGAACACTTCAGAATTTGAATTTTCAGAACTATCTATTGTATGCAAACTATCCATTGTATGCATAGAATGGGGTCCCAGTTTATTAACAAATACAGACACAGAAGGCTATGATTTTCATTACAGAAATACTGAAATAGAACAAAGCAGTTTTATACTGAGGCCAACCATGCTCCACTGAGCTCAATATCTGACAGCATTTCTCCAGAGCCTTGGACAGGAGTCTTCCTCAACTGCAAGCAGATCATTTTAATTTCAGATGCCAGGGATTGAATTTGGGACCATCTGGGTGCAAGGCATGAGCTACTGACCTATCTAAAGCCTTTCTCCCAAACCACATGGTGTGAAATAGGCACACTAACTGGTGAAGATCTTCATCCTTGCAAGTGGCTTCAGTATCAAGTCAACAATGGAAGCTTCAGCTTGCTTTTTTAAAAAGATATTATTCTGTGTGTGTTTGACAGAGGGAATGACAGAGGAAAGGACAGCTTAAATTCCTTCCCCTTTGCTTTACCTCAACATCCTCCAGATCAGTGGTGGGCTCCAGCAGGTTCGCACCTACTCTATAGAACCGGTTGTTAACGAGAGATAGGACATATAAAGTTTAAAAATAGCCATTGAAAAGCGACTGCCAGAAAGGCATAGAACCGGTTGTTAATTTCTTTGAATCCCATCACTGCTCCAGAAACTTTTTTCTTATGTGGAAAATAGATGAGTGTGTGGTGGAAGGTGATCCCCCCAGTCGTGCTGCCCTTTTACATATCAGCACTACCGAAACAGCCTTTTGAGATATGTTAGAATGACCCTCAGAGGCAAACTGTCATAAGAGACAAGGACTGGCATAAGATACAAACAGGCATAAGAGACAAGGATTGGCATGTGGGGCAAACTGGCATGTGGTATTCCTTTCATTATGAGCAACACTTTTAAGATACAATTCATATGTATGGGTACAATCCTAAACAATTTAGATCAGATAACTCACCAGTCTCCCCATTCCCGTGGTGGCAAGGGGAGAACCATGTACTAGTATAACCCCGCCAGACGTGGCACAGAAATGCCTTAAAACACTTTTGTGACATCCCCAGGGCAGTACAGGACTTGTACTGGGACTTAAGCTGGCCTAATTGGGGATTGGAATGGCAGTCTGAATGGCTAAAATGGTGTATCTATAATTAGCCATCTTCAATTTTGTTGTTTTTCAAGCTTTGATCTTTCTCTTAGCAGATCTGACTTCATTGTGCAAGGAGAAAGGGTGTCCATATAAGCATGGAGGTCCAAACATCCAGCTCTGCATTCCTTCCAGTCCTGCCAGTAGAAGATTTTGCTATAAGGCTGAACAAATATAGCACTTTTTTGGAAATCATATTATAAAACAGACCCTCATAAGTATCAGAAATATAATTTATTTATATGATGATGATGATGATGATGATGACATGAACATATTGTTCTCAACCAGTGGTGTAGCTGAAAGGAGTGCAAAGCACTATGCTTGGAAGGTGCTTTAGTGAACCATGCAAGATGTCTCTCCCCTTCAGAGCCATTCCACGTAGTGGAAAAAAACTGAAGTGACTAAAGGTGTCCCTTGTTATCCACCAGGATTTCATTCTGGAACCTCCTGTGGATAAAAAAATTCCATGGGTACAAAAACAGTGGAAAAATAGATTTAAAGATCCATATCCAGGTTTCTTGCTTCTGTTGGAATGAGATCATGCCTCAGTTACTAAAGGAGTTTGATTCTGGGAATCCCTGCTGGTATTAAAAAGGCTTTCATTTGATGCATTTTTATATTTTAAAATATTTAAAAAAATAAAAAGTGTGTTCCTTTACAATTGTTTTAAAACAGCTTTTCTTACTGCTGTAAAGAGGCAGTCAGCAGTTAGAAATGCAAAGGACCCCATGCTTTTGCCTGGCTCAGCTGAAGAATGGAATAACTGCTTGCATGACTGCCTCTCTACAATGGTAGTAAAGCAGTTTTTTAAACTGTGGTTTGCAGTGGCCAATCCATGTTGGGTGCAATCCAATGCATGTCTACTCCGAAGTAAGTCTTATTGTTTTCTATGGGACTTAGGTACTTTCAGAAAAGTGTATTTAGGATTGCAGCTGTTGAGTCAAATACACATATTAAATAACCAACGTATTACAAGGTTGGGCCTGTATGTTTTGCTCCCACCTTCTGGAATAGTGTTGAAGGGAGGGGGAGTTGCCACTTGCACAACAAGTTCAAGCACCTGCTGAATCTAGAGCTTTGCATCTCTTGCAGCTACAGCACTGTTCTGAACTACTGGAGATGCCCTCTGTAATGCTGCCTTTTGAGCCGCCGTTCCTGAGAGTTAAAAATTGGAATACAATGCATTTCAAAATGGAATTTTGGAATGGAGAATGAACAAGGAAAGGAACAAGGGAGGAAGAGAGGAGAGTTGTTGTGTTTGGAATATCAAGAAATCATTAGATAATTTATAAAGATCCTTGCTTATTGTACTTACGTGCTCTGAGCATTCATGGGGCTCATATTAGCCTTTCATCCAAGGGGCTGATCCAGTGCGCTTAGCTTCAGCACTGCTGCAGCTTCAGACAATTCCAGATTCAGTGGGTTTTTTTATTTCATTATCTCTGCTGTGCTAACTCAGGTGAAGAATAGCTTTGCACAAAGGAATCGATGCAGCTAAGCTGAGATGAAGTAATAACTGCCTCCTCTACTTTTGCACCAAGGAGTGTTGATTGATGGCTGCTCATCCATATTTGTGTTCTCATGTAGCCTGAGTCCCCCCTCTTATGACTGGCTGTCTTGTGTCACCTGCATTGCAGGGGAATAAAAATGCAGTTAATTAATCATATGGAAAGATTCCTTACCTGAAGTAAGAGGAACTGGAGGAATGTATCTTAAGTTAGAATGATGGTTCGCAACCTTTAGTGGCAAAACTGAAATTATTGTGGGCCACCTGCAACCCTCCACTGCGTGGCACACAATAAAATACAATTAAATTTATCATCATTAGAGAAAATTTATTAGGTATGTTTTATAGTTATTATTTATAGAGCAGATTTTGTTGCAGGCTGAGGCTGCAGGTCCTCCATTATCTGCCCTTTTTGATGATCTATGGGGAGGATCTTGCAAGCAACCTCTGCCCCATGTACTACCAGAGTGGGTGGAGAATGGGTGTCCTTAGCTCAAGCCGACACTTCACTCCTGTCTAGTGGTCCAAGAGAGAATGCTTACTCAGTGGATGCTGGAAGTTATCAAAGGTGATATTTTGTAGTAAGGGTTTCATGGATCATGGGTTGGAAACCACTGAGAACAATCATCCTACAATAAGAGAAAGATAACAAGTAGCAGTTTAAAGGATTTGGCGCAGTGGTGGGCTTTAAGGGGTTCTCACAGATTCTTTAGTACCCTTTGCTAATGAGCACCTAATTCTGAGAACTGGTTACTAATGGGACATAGAATGTGTTGTTAATTTAGGTTATTAGGACATAGAACCTGTTGTTAATTCATATGAATCCCACCACTGATTTGGCATATCTCTTGGATGTGGTGGACAGAAAAAGGGAATGAATGGAAAGAAAAGCTATCTTCTAATATAAATATAAGTGGAAAGTATTTGTTTTAAAGGGATATAGAACTCTAGAGAATATTTTCTGGCATTCAGTTCAGCAGATCAGCAATTTCAAGCTTCACCTATGTGACTGGAATTCTGATACATCAACAAAACATGTTTCCTGGATGCCTGAGAAAGAATCGCATGATTTTAACTTAAAATCAATTTATCTGAAAGACAGAAGTGATGACACCAATGGTAACAAGTTAAATTAATATGCTTTTATCAGCTAACCTGAAATATGTGATAATCTTTTGAATCAAAGAACCATTGTGAATGTAGAATGAAAAACCGCATAATGTTAGGTAAAGATAAGAAATTTTAATGAAAGGAACATATTGAGAATATGAGCTATGATAAGCAAGATTCCACTTCCCCAATTCATTTGCACAATGCTAGATTTTAATTAATTGTTATTGCACTTTGCCGTTCTGCTTTGGGAAGAGACTTTAACCTGCTCTCCTGAAGATCTTAAGTTGCATTTTTAAAAAATCCCACACTCCTCCTTTTGTCTTCATAATATGCTGGATCCCAACTGATCATTGAGTTACCCTTGGCTGCTCACATCTACTTTGTGGAACAGAACTGAGTAGACCAATTGGAGCTATTGCTGCCAACTCAAGGGAAGGGGAAAGTAAAAAGGGGAAGGTAGTGTAGCAGCAGCCTCAATGATCCTTCCTGCTTCAGTGCTTGATAGGATGGCGTTCCCCAACACATAATATTTCCCCCTTCTCCTTTGTGTTGGGTCATCCCAGAAAAATGGGTCATCCCACTTATCCTCCCAACTGATCAGGCATGGAAACATGTGTTTCACTGATTCATGGTCACCTAGTGAACTTCATAACTGGGCATAAATATAGAGCAGAGATTTGTTTAATAACTGTAAAAAATTTTTAATGTCCTTACAACAGTCTCTGAAATACTTGCACTAAAGATCCAAATTGAAAATAAAAGTTTCTTTTCTTGCTTTTCCCAAACCTGCCCCATTAATAAATAAGTACAGATACTTGTAATTATGGAAGAAATTTGCTTCTAAAATAGGAGTAATTCTTTTTACATTCTTTGAGATCTAACATACTCTATTCTGACCTTGACTGAAACATTTTTTAGCTATGCAGTTTCCATTTTCTGTGTTATTAGACTTTGTTTTACAGGTTGTGTTGATAGAAACCTTACTGAAATGAAGGAGCTTTGAACCAAAGGAGCTCCTGGGCTGAAGAATAGGCTGTCACATGTTGACTTTCAGCCCAATATTAATGAAATCCCCATGGTCAGTTCAGTTGTGCCAATGAAGCACACACTTCATCCATAATAGGGGAAAGTTGGAAGGGTGTCCTCAAGGTAAATCATGTTTTGTTCACTTACCTGGGGATAGATCCACTGCCATCATTGGACTCCTCAAACCATGTCTGTTGTTTAGCAAGTGTCAATTTAGGATATTGGCACATGCAAATGTTCCAATATGCTGCCAATATCATTCCTTGTTCATAATTTTAATATTCTGAGATCTATTTTACTTGTTTTGTGTACAATATTTTCATTTTTGCCTTTCTGCTTCTGTCATAACTAGTGGCTTTTTTTCTTCTATGAGCAGTTTGCAAATATACTGGCAGCCTATGAAGTCATGGAATAAGCATTGCATTATAGCAGCACACTAAATTATACTGTTAAAATGTTAATCACCCTTCAGAGACTATCATCTGGTTTGGTATTTGGCAAACCTCTTCTTGCATAAGTTCAAAAACCACACTGTGATTTATTCAACGTTTGCCAATTAGATTGATTTTCCTAAAATTTGAAATACATAAATCACATTGTCTTCTATCCCAGTAAGTGGATATACTCAAGCATCTGTTTCTCACCTCATTCATGGTTGAGCACACTTCACCTGTGAAGCTTTAGTAATGCTTATTTCAAGGGGAAATTACTTCTCAACCTGAGCTTAAGATTGTATTGTACATAAGCCTTTGATGGTCCTTTTTTGATAGAAGGAAAGTGAGATATAAGTACAATAAATGGAAAAATGCAGTTTATTTTATTGATATAATTCTGCCCAACATTTTTGCACTGGCTTTGTGTGGATTATAAAAAAGCTGTTGTTAGAATACATCTAATGGGCTTTTTTATTTTAAATGTTATGGACTGGCAAATCTGTTTCCATGACAAGCAAGATGGAGACTGTTGAGAACCACTTCCCTGTAGTGGGCAATAGTTTCTGCAATGCATCTGTTGTCATGTATATCAGCCATGTTCTATCTATAGCAATGTTTCAGCCAGTCTCTACAGCAGTGCTCCTGCACATTCCTATAGCAGATTTGCCCCATGATGTGATGTAAATCATCTTGGTGCAGCTGGATCCAATCGTATTGGCTCTGCCTTTCCATTGGACTAATTCAGTGGCGTGGAGAGGGAGGATTTGCTGCTTGGGTAACAGCCTATCCTCCATAACAATCCAACCCAGGCTTTCGTGCTTCGCATGCAGTGTATGCAGCGCCGAGCACGATACCATAGTCTTTCAAGACTGACGGAGGCCTGTAGCTGTTGGAGATTCACAGGCTAGACAGATGATGCAGGCTCCAAGCTCCTCAACAGAGATGCTACTAGAAGTTCCCACCACCTGGAGTTGTGTCTTGTTTGATTGATGAAAGATGTGAAATTGCCTCATAGGGCACCATTACTAGAAGGCCTACAAATTAGGCTCATGTTATCCTGCCAAGAATGAAGCCCTTTGGGCATGTAAATGGGTTTATCACAGCATTTATTCATCACAGACTGATATATAAACTTGGTCTTTTTTAAAAATGGTAATTGTCAAGGGAAAGTTTACTGATAGCTACAAAATGAGATGCAAGGTCTTGCTCTGAGCGAGCTTCAAAGATACTGCTGTCTCAAAGCATAGTTTTCTAATAAGAACTTTTGATATACAGATGCATACAAATGAACAGGATTAGAACACCTGCCTGAATGGAATCTTACTTTTTCTCCTTTGGACCATTGTGTGAGTTGCCTGATCTCAAGTTGCTAAAAAAAATAAAATTCAGATAACGATGGGGCTTTGTTTGATAGTAATACTGCAATATCAATCATTCCATTCCCCCTAATAACTGGTTATTATTACTTTTAAAGCCCTCATGGTGCAATTCTAACTTAGGCCAGCACAACTCATCAATCTTCCTATTCCCATATTGATGTAGTGAGGCAAACATATTTCTGTGCACTGGCCTGACCCTCCCCCAGAAGTGTCTTACAGCACTTTTGTGAACCCCCAGGTCAGAATAGGACTTATGCTATGACATAGGCTAGCCTTACTGGAGGTTAGGCTTGTAGTGTCAAAAACTTAGGACCAAGTTATATGAAGGATTTCTCTTCCCACATTCTTCAAGCATCAGAGGTTCTTTTGGGAGGAAGAACTGACAGAGCCTTCTCTGTTGTGGCAGAAATTGAATTCATTACTCTGGATTGCTCTATGCATTTCCCATTGGTGGCACCATAACTACATTGGTGTAAAAGGTCCCATAGTTACTCTGGATTGTAGCCTCTGTCTCAAAAGTCCCTATTTTCTAGGCTGAAGAGCTCCATGCACTGGAGCCTTTTCTCATACGAAAGGTGTCCCAGACCATCAATTGTTTTGGTTGCTCTCTTCTAAACCATCTCCATTTCCTCCATATCCTTTTTGAGATGTGGTGACCAGATCGGGACACAGTACACCAAATGTGGCTTCACCATTAATTTGTACAATGGCATAATTTTTGCTGATTTATTCTCAACCCCTTTTCTAATGACCCAAGCATGGAATTTGCCACCTTCACTGCTGCCGCACACTGAGTCAACACTTTCATTGAGCTATCCACTAGCACTCCTAGATCTCTCTCCTGCTCTTTCACAGATAGCTCAATTAATCTATAGTTAAAGTTAGGATTGTTTGCCCTAATGTGCATAACTTTACATTTACTCACATTAAAATGCATTGACCATTTTGTTACCCATTCTTCCAGTATGGAGAGATCCTTCTGGAGCTCTTCATAGTCTCTTCTGGTCTTCACCATTCAGAATAGTTTGGTGTCATCCACAAACTTGGCTGTTTCACTGCTTAAACCTGTTTCTAGGTCATTTATAAACAGGTTGAAAAGCACTGGTCCTGGGACAGACTCTTGGGGCACATCACTTCTAAGTCAGTCACACAGACAGACAGACAGACAGACAGACACTTCTGCACCACTCCTGGGGGAGGTTTAGGCCAGTGCACAAACATACACTTGCCTCCCTACATCCCCAGAGGAACAGGAAGGCCATTGAGGATTAGACCCTAAGGGTAAAATCCAGAGTAACTATGGGGAGTCCTTGCTCCAGTGTAAGAACAACTTACTCTGGATTCCAATATGAATTTCCCATAGGTTTTCACTAGGTGGTACAGTAACTACGGGTGCACGTAAAGTCTCTTACGTGCTCCCGTAGTTACTCTGGATTTGGGGGCATGTCATTTTTATAGGCCTCCATAGAAATGCTTTTATCAAGAGTGAAAGGTCAAGAAGAGCAGAAATTGGTTTCCATCTATAGCTAAAAACCAATATGCTGCTTCAACTTGGTTGCACAATATTCCTGTTGCCTTCCTTGCTATGGAACTGCGGCAGAGACAGGGTTACGTCTCATATCCCTTGAGAGTTTCTCCAGAAAGAAAGAGCATTTTAAAAAATTATTTATTTCTTCCCTTAGAAGCTATAAAAGTTCTGGTGTGAAAAACTGTATGTTTTATGTATAAATAATATAGGTGGAAGCACACTGAGAATGAAAGGAGGCAGATTCAGAGCCAGTGTTCTCATTCTCAGGCAAGACTGGAGGTGCCCAAAGTGTGCACTGCAACATTTTGGCACACTTACAGGTATGCTGTGGGGTATCTTTGGAGCCCTTCCTACCTGTTTCCTGAGCACGGCCATCTTGGATCTCATGGAAACTTAAGAGATGGGGGCACCACCACCTTGGATCTCATGAGGTGGAGGCACTGTGGAGGCACTGTGACCTGGTAAGTTTGGGAACCACTGGGCTAAATGCATCTTTCAGGTTTGTGAACATGGGATCTTGTATAGAATCATTCCAGTTGTACGGTTCTTTGACAACCAGCTATGTGGTGGATGCCATGGGAGCCTTCAAAATAAATATTAAGGAATTGGTTCAGATGACCTAATGGAAAGATTTTCTATTCCAGGCCACAAAAACTGGGTTCATTCTGATAACAGCACATTATATAAAAGCCTGATTCTGAATTGCTCCGAGTGTTATTGCTTCAGCCAAAATTGCCGGTTTTGGTTTCATTATTCCTTGGTGGAAAGCAGCATTCTCAAAGCAGTACTTTATACTACTAAGGTAAGAATATTTTACTACTGAAATTGCTCTTGCTCTTGTAAAAGTACACCCACTTTCACTTGGCTTCTCATCCCGTCTTGCTTCCCAGGAACGCAAAATAAATCTTATTGAGAATCTGTTAAATGACAGTATTCTAGAATATTCTGTAGAGTGTGGACCATTTTTGTGTGTGTACCTTTACATTTGTGAAATTGTATTCTCTTAATATCCAGTTGGAAAGCTGATAGTATAGTGCTGTTGTTCATAAAAATTCTGTTGTAGTGGTACCTTGGTTTACGAGCATAATTTGTTCCAGAGGCATGCTTGTAATCCACAACACTTGTATATCAAGCCAATTTCCCATAAGAAATAATGGAAACTCAGACAGTTTGTTCAACAACTCAAAAATATTTATATAAAAATGACTGCAATTAAAATAAAATACAAAATATATATTTTTTAAAAAACAAATTAACCTGCACTTATTCTCTCAGGTCTTACAGGCTGTTATCTGCCCCCCTTACCCAAGAGTAGCCCCACCAGTTATAATAGGGCTTACCTTAGAATAGACATACAAAGCTATATCTCTCAGGCGCCTTTCTATTGCCCACTCTTACAAAGGAGTGAGCCCCTTTGACTGTAATAGGCTTCCTTCAGAGTAGACATGCATAGGCTAGTCTCTAGGAGAGGCTGAGCAGGTGCTGACAGTGTTCAATTCCTTAAGAGTCTGAGAACCACAGTATTAGAAGATGGTTATTCCACTAAATGGTGGAAAAAAAGCACAGGGGCAGTGGGGGGAATGACAACTATAGTTAGGATCTGCGAGTCATGTCGTTTGATTTCCAAATAATGATAGTGATGTCTTAGTTCTTGTTTTATAATTTAAGTACTTCCTAAATAACAACCGTGGCTAGGCTGGAAAAATGCACAGAGTTATTGTATCCTATTACTGCCATAACAAATTCAATTTAAAACATGTTTTTCTTTTTGGAAAGTTATAAACCAAATACTCTCAGTCAAATTGTGGGCCAGAAGTTAGGCACATTGTGGTTTACGGGAGCCCAACCTTCTTCTGCAAAAAGGCAGGGACAAAATTAAGTAAGAGATAAAATGCTGAGCTCTGTCTTATCTACTCTATGGCAAGTAACCATTGAACCATTGAAGAAGTAGTTTGATCGTGTCTTTTCTTAAGTGGCAGTATAATAAGTGGATGCCCTTCACAGACTTGCAGGTTGAATTAGAGACTCTGGCACTTTAAATTGGAGAGATTTTTTTTTAATGTAAACTATGTTCTTCTCAACTGAGCCGCCAACTGTCCTGATGTGAACTTCATCTTCTACTGTATATATTCATATATAAAACTGAAAAGTCACTGACTGACTCACTCATTCACTGACTGACACTCACTTAGTCTTCAACGCCCAGCCAAAACCACTAGGCCTAGAAGCATGAAATTTGGGGAGGGTGTTCCTTCTGCGATGGAGGCACCCACTAAGACGCGGTTTTTGGAAATTCCAACCAGAGAGGGGTCTAAAGGGGTGCAACACGCTTTCCTTCCTATACTTTCTGAATCTCTGACTGATCACTGCCCTGTCTCAATCCCCAGAGCTAGAAGCATGAAATTTGGGATGGATGTTCCTTCTGTGATATCAATACCCACCAAGAACTGATGTAGAGAAATATAACCCATAAGGGGGTGAAAAGGGTGCAGTGTGTTTTTATCCTATACTTAACATTGAAGACTCTGAATAACATCCAGCCAACTTAGTGCCCAGTACCTGGTACACATGGAGGGCTAATGCACATGGAGGGCTAAGGCACATGTGAGAGTTGCACATGTGGGAAGTTGCGCATGGGGGTGTTGCATATGGGGAGGTGTTGTGCAATAGGGGTGTTGCACAAATGGGGCGTTGTGCAATTGGGGTGTTGTGCAATTAGGGGTGTTGCGCAATGAGGAAAGGCATATGGAAAGTATTTTACTCCTACAACGCGGATACATCTTGCTAGTGATAGATAGTTCTCTGACAGCTCAAATTCTCAGCACCAGTCCTTTGAAATAACCCATTTAGGTTTTTTCATGCTTCAGTCAAAGCCAAATTAGAAAGGGGGGAATGTCAAACCCTCTTCCTATGGTGAGATATCCCACGTTAGTAGTCCCTATCAACAAAACACATAAACCTTAGTGGATGCAGGTTTAAGTTTCAAAAAAATGCTTTATTTACAGTTCATAATTCCTTACATATATTTCCTGACTGGTCAGATTACTTCTACTACTTTCGGAACAGAGAACTACAGGTATCCCCCAGTTTCTGATGGTTTATTTTCTGATGATTCACTCTTTCAACAACCTTTCAATTATACCTAGAATTCAATGCATGTTCATCTCTTTCAACCTCTCTCTGTTGATCTAAAGGCCAAAATTGCCCTCCCCCATTTTGTAGCTCCTGGTCTCACCCATTCCCAAAAGAGTTAATGAGAATCCATTTGCAGAACACTTTGTGTGGCAGAAGGAATCTGCAAGACCAAAGAGGCATTTGCAATTTCCTAGCTTAAAAAGCATTGGAAGCAACATTTATAAACTAAAAAAGATTAGGAGCACAATCCTAACCATGTCTACTCAAAAGTAAGCCCCATTGTGTTCAGTGGGTCTTATTCCCAGGAAAGTGTCTTTAGGATTATAGCCTAAATGCCACTATTCAACCATTTTCAGTTTTGGGCAATTCTCCGAAGGAAAAAGCTGGAAGGGCTTCCAATTATGCCCAGAAGGCCTACTGAGAAACTCTCCATGCCTCAGAAGGACTCCCAAATGCAACTGGATGGCATTTCCGATATGCCAGGGGAAGTCCCTCTATGGATTTCATTCTACATAGAATTTTGTATCCGGGGTGTGGGGTGTGGGGTGGGGGGGGGGGGAAGGTCCTGGAACAAAGTGCCCACTGTAATTACTTTATGTCAATTTAAACAAAATGCTCTTCAAATGTCTCTTAAAACACAGTGTCCTCTGTATATCACAATACCTAAATGCAACAGTGTGTTATTCACATGCAGCAAGGTTACTATTATTTAAAATCAGAAGCTGCAAAAGAAATGAATGTAACCTACAACCTATGGCGCTAGAATTCTTGATGATAAATTGAGCCACAAAGGTAGAGGGAACATAGTTTTTAGGATGGGAGCCAATGGAGCTGGTGAACTGCAGGGCAGTATTCAGAACACAGTGACACTTAGGTGATCTATTACCAAATTACCTTCTTTTATTTTTTCCCCAGAAGGGGTGGAAAGTGTTATCTGTGGCTCTGTGATTAGAAAAGAGACAAAACAAGGCTCTCTGACCTGGAGCTATTAGAACAGAAAGGCAGGGGGCCTCTCACCTCTTGAATACATTTCAGCTTGGCCACGATCTAGATTCTGAAAACACCTTTTGGTAATTGAATAGCTTCATTCCATACAATACGTTAAAAAAGAAAATAGATGAAAAGTTTGGGGTTATTTCTATTACTAAACAATTAAACCATACATTACCAAAACTGTCACCACCTCTGGAGGCCTTCAGTGCATCAGGCTCCAGATTACATGAACACTGATGGAGAACTGATTTTTCAGTCTGTAAGTGATGGGGGTTACAATTGAGGTATCTGTCAGGGCGACTTACTCTCTTCCTATTATATGCATAATGGCCATAATACAGGTGTAGCCTAATTATATGCAATTTATTTATTTGAGATTGTGTCTCAACACATCTCAAGTGGGGGAAAAAGTACCTCCATCACCTCCATTTGGAAGCAGCTTTGATATTGAAAGCATAGGTGTGCCTCATGCAGGTGCATAAATAGCTCTACAGCGGAGAGCATCCTCAAATCACTCATGCATGTACAGAAAACACAATAAAATCTCCCCCCTAACAACAACAACCCATACCCCCTGAGGGCTCACATTGTTTGTACTTGTTTTTGAATCTTTAAAAAAATTAACTATATATTGATTGTACAAATGTTTTATTGTGTTGTTAGCCACCTTGGGTCCATTCTGGAGAAAGGTGGGAGACAAATCCTATTGACAAATAAATAAGTGTGTGTGTGTGTGTGTGTGTGTGTGTGTGTGTGTGTGTGAGAGAGAGAGAGAGAGAGAGAGAGAAGGCACACAGCCATCTTCTAGCTACCCCAATGTGGTGGAAGCCAGTGATATTAGTTTTCAGCGTTCCTCCCCAGAACAAATTCCCGTATATAATTAGTCTCTACCTGTACAGTCAAATGTGTTTTTTAAATTTTTTATTGATACATATCAATTTCTCTTATATTTACATCATTATACATAAACATCATTTCCCCCCCTATATTTTCCTTCCCCCCTTAAAGAAAAGAAAAAGCAACCATCTAATTTTATAACTTCAGCCATAAGCATACCTTTTGGATTCTGACAAAATTTTGGATTCTGCTCCCCCTTCTCTTACCCATCTTATATATCTCAACCATTTATTTCTTATGTCTAATTTATTTTCTTCCCATGTCTTATCCTGTCTCAATATTGACAATATATCTGCTTGTATCAATTCAAGCAGATATATGAGTTCCATCTTTCCAGAGTCCATTTTGAAGCTATTTTGAAATAGCTAATTTGAAATCAATTTTGGAAGTTAGTTTTGGAAAAGGTGGAGGATTTATGTAATATTAAGCTGGAAATGACAGGGAAAATTCTATTTATGGGAATATTGGAAAACAATAAAGTAAAAAAACCTGAACAGAATTTATTTAAAGTTATGATTTTAGCTGCACAGGCAGTCATAGCATATGGGTGGAAGGATGCTTCAAACTACAGTCAAATGTGTTAACTCATCTCTTGCCAAGCTTAAACTTACTCTAGGATTTGAAATGGGAACCTAAGTTTTGACACTAGGATCTAGCCTGCTGAGTAACCATGTGCTGTGTAAGC
The DNA here is from genome assembly GCA_030015325.1 of Cryptoblepharus egeriae. Classification (NCBI taxonomy): domain Eukaryota; kingdom Metazoa; phylum Chordata; class Lepidosauria; order Squamata; family Scincidae; genus Cryptoblepharus; species Cryptoblepharus egeriae. The sequence continues at coordinate 19,561,601 of JAREYC010000004.1, read as the reverse complement.
GCAGGGTTAAGAGACCATGCCTGATGTAGATGGAAATAGATTTCAGCATTGGTTCTTGTAACTGGCAGACAATACAAAGGTTCTGAATTGACCAGGTCTTACTATAGTTACTAAAGAGCTGGTTAGGGCCTTCTGGTTGATATCCTTTATACTTTAGTTGCAGCTCAAATCTCTGACAGCTGGAATATAAAGTCCAAGAAGGTGGTAACTACCTTCTGTATGTAATCTTCTTAAAGAGTATAGTTCTGAGCATCAATAGCTGTCATGGTTAATAATTCCATCTTTTATTGAATTTTTCCGGTGTTTAAAATGCCACGTGAACATGCTTTTTGTTGCGGATATCACATTTATTTGTGCTGATAGCTCATGGGATGATCCTTGCTCACAGTGACAAGCATTTAAGAAATATAAATCACAGGGTTGGATTAGGGTTTGTTTAGATCCTTTTCCTGAAAATGTACAATGAGAAGAACCTGGAGCTAATGTGATGTGGTAGAAAATTATTCACGTAGAAATTTAGTTTTCTGTGTTTTTTACTGTTGCAATACAGAGTGCTGAGATTCTTATTAAATGTGTGCTTCAGGGGAAAACATGTAACTTTTCTAATGCCTCGTAATTTTGCATTGCAGTTCATTTAACATTTATATAGATCTCTCCTGATAATTGCTTAATTATTATGCCTAATTACTATAAATGCCTTGTTATCCCTGGAGTCCCTTGCAATCAGAGTAGTAAATACAGCAAGTAACTACAGATAACCATATTTTGCCAGCTGCAAATGATGGAGGAGAATGTTTGTGGGGAGATCAGAGACTTTTGTCACATATACACGACATTTTCTTGAAAACATTATGTCTATTTTTGCCAGGGTGAAGAAATAGTGTTGTGGGAAGCCAGTGCACCAACCAACAATGAATGGGTGAAAGCAGAAATACAGATTCCTGCACAACTGGGGGAATTCAAGGTAAGTCAAAAGAATGCAAGTACCCCAACTTAGAAGAAAAAGTGAGTTAGAAGAGTATTTCTCACATCAAGTTCCCGGGACTGTGCCACTGCTTGGGATAGAGGCCTTTTCCAAAACTTACTTCTACCTATGCTGGCCTCAGTAAGGGTGTCCCCAAGTCTGGGTTCCCCACGTCTTAGAAAAGTTAAGAATAGCTGTCAGAACTTCTGATAGGTTCAGGTTAAATAAGTGGAGGTAAGTTAATCCCACCTCCGGCAGCAGCATGATCCTGGGGATCATGTCTGTTTCCTACCTGCTTCCACAAAGACTAAGGGTACAATCCAGAGTAACCTCAGGGAGTCCTTGCTCCAGTGGAAGAATAATTTACTCTGGATTGCAATAAGAATTTCCCATAGGTTTTCACTAGGTGGTGCCGTAAGTACGTCAACATAAATGTCTCTTACGTGCTCCCGTAATTACTCTGGATTGTAGGGTTAGAAGATCTTCTCATATACAAGAGGTTTACCATTCTCTTCTATGACACCCTCAGCACAAATGAAAGATGGTATACCTAAATACTGTAGGAAACTCATTGGATGCAAGATGCACTTTTACTGGGTCCTCAGTTTTTGTAAGACTCAAGTACAATACTTGAAAGCCACAAATATCTAAAAAGAGAGGGGAGACAGCCTAATAAGAATTAGCAATCCAGTTCCCCCCACTGATAATTGACATTTCTGATAATGACCCAGAGTGCTCCTCAATAGAAAAGTACTTGTTCCTGTTACTGTATGCTAAGACCACTAACCCTCTCCCTATAGAAACCGCTGACTGTTCTTACTCTAAAAGCTAAGTAATGTGATAATCTGGCGTGTGACAACTGGATCTGCCATCAGCAACTCCAGTCAATTTTCCTTTTTAAATGCATCCAACCAGCTGCTCCTGTTGGGCAAGTGCACCCCGCTGCAACAGGATTTAAGCTCTCCATTAAGAGCACAAATTGGTATTCCAAAAAATATAAACACACCTGGGTACTTTGTAACATGCTGCAGTGAATTGTGCCCACACTTTTTTCTCCTTGCAAATCAATTATAGCATTACAAAAACGCATGTCTTTGCCAATTCTCCCCTTTTTCTTTATCCTTTTAATTCAGCTCTGAAATGTATGCATTGGTTGTGGACTGAAAGTACAATAGTTCCGGTCTTTTGACACATAATAATGAATTTCTTTAGCAACTGATTGCTAAAGTTAGGTTGGTGAAATTGGGACAGGGTCAGAGAGATTTTCTTTGAAATTTCAGAGATGTTTCTATTTTCCTGCCAGAATTGTATGATTGCAACCCAGAGTTCCTGCACAATTCTTCCTATATCTGAAAACAGAAGGGCAGTGTATGGCCTCTGACACCCAGTCCATTTCTCCTTCTGATCTTCTTACAATCCTAAAGAGGCTTTCCTGGGAGAACAAAATGGGGCTTACTTTTGAGTAGACATGGTTAGGATTGTGCTTCTAGTTAATAAAACAGGAGGTCAGACAGTGTGGGTAAGAGGCTGGAGAAAGGTATGGAAGGGGGTGCTGCATTTACCAAGCATGCCCACACAAAAAACACCCTTTTTCTTTTATTTCTCAAGGATATTTGAACAAATTTTGGATATATTTGGTGTGTAGAGTCCCAAAATGGTTTTTCCTCGTTGGCTCCAGTTAGTGGGTATGGCAGATATATGTTGGTTTGAAATCTTTCTCATGAGGAACCTAACGCCAGGGTTCCTTACTCCTAAAGCTTATTCCTAAAGCTTGTGGCAATCATGCAAAACTTATGAATTGTTTGTTTTATGAAACAAAGTGTGTGGTGGAGGCCTGTGTAATTTTAGTTTATAATGGGATCTAGGCCTTTTTTAAAAAAATCAAGATGAGGCAATAACCAATAGGAGAGGATAAAATTCTCTCTCATTTGGGTAGTGGCTTGAGTTTAGGATTGACATAAATGTCTTCCACAAAATCAGGACAGGATCCTCTATTACATTTGTCAGTATGTGAATACAGTCCCCCAAAATCTGGATTGTCCCTGTTTTTCAGGACATATGGCAACCCTACTTTAGCTTTCTACTCTACTCTACTCTACTTTGTAATTAGTTTTAATGATGTTGTGGCTCTCTCTGACCCTGTGGACACAGTTATAGTATGAGACTTAGAAAGGGATAGTAACTTATTCCCCCACTATTGGAGTTTAAAGGCCCATGGACAGATTCTGACAAAAATGAATAAGGGAAGCCAAATGAGCTTTTTAATGAAGGAAAGAGGTTGTGTAAGGTCTAGGGAGTGAAACACTTGTGGATGGCTTTCATGTGTCAAAAAACCATCCTTTCACCTTGCGAAAGCTGTTTCGGATAATATATTGTATAACTGTTGCATGATTTCTATAGTTCATTATTTTAAACAGCTCTGTTCTGTAACTGATCTACTTCTGCTTATTATACAAGTAATGCTCATGTTGGAAAATTGACAATACAAATCTATGCATGTCGGGACATAAGTCAGTCCCTCTATGTTCCATGGGGCTTAATCACAGGAAAGGATGTATAGGATTCCATCCTGAATTGAATTTCAATAGGCCTTAAGTGGTTCCAGTTATTTCAATCAGACTTATTTCAATCAGGCATAGTGAAAGACCCCAAAAGCCAAAGCAGTGACATAATATTATGGGATGCACATAATGCTCATGAGGTCAGTTCCAGGTCCCTCCAGTAGAGAAGATGGCAATGGGGCTGATGTGCCATCTCCCTGCTATAGCATTCCTTTCTGGTTGAAGGCTCAATGGGGGTTTGCAACAACAACAGTGGGGGTTATTTACAACAAACGGGCAACAAAATGTAAATGACACTGAACGTTAGTGATTTCATTTTTCCCCCGTTGTAAACTTTTAATTGAAAAGCAATATAGAAATAAAGTTGATTGACTTATTGAACAAACGTAAGAGTTGTTATTCCCACAAATACATCAGTCTTTATTCGACCTTCCTTCCTTCCATTGAGGTAATAATGCAGTTATAAAATTCTATCAATTCTCCCAGCTTCGGTTGGAAGGAGAAGGTAAAAGTAGGACAAGCACTGTCTGTCTGGAAAATTTCCATTGCGTGGGTTCTGAAGAGCCAGAAGTGCCTGTGGTTTCTTCTCCTGGAGAATTTGCCTGTTCCAGTGGTTACCATCTGGATTTCATAGATGGAAATGATGAATGCCCAACAGTGTGTGGTAAGTTAGCTCAGTTGTTTTGAAGTAAACCCTTATAAGGGCCATCACAGTCTACAAGCCATGAGAGGTGTGTGTTGAGGTGATGCAGGCCTCCGTCAGTCTTGAAAGACTATGGTATTGTGCTCGGTGCTGCAAGCCTGGGTTGGATTGTTACGGAGGATAGGCTGTTACCCAAGCAGCAAATCCCCCCTCTCCACGCCACTGAATTAGTCCAATGGAAGGGCAGAGCCGATACGATTGGATCCAGCTGGCGTCACAGAGCTGGGCTAAGGACAGGAGCTCACCCTGTCTTGTGGGGCTGACCCGGGTCTCGAACCCTGGCCTGCTGGTTAACAGGCACAGTGACTTAATCACTTGCGCCAAAATGCCAGATGCAGGGGAAGGCAACCTGGATACAGGAGTCATAGGTGCTCCCTGAGGCATCTGGTGTGCTGCTGTGAGATACAGGAAGGTGGACTAGATGAGGCTTTAGCCTGATCCAGTGGAGGCTCTTCTTATGTTCTTATTACATGAATTTTATTTTCCTTGCCTACCAGCAAATTTGAAAGACTGTTTCAGAATTTGCTCAGTTTATGTTTCTGTACCAGGTTCAGTGGTGGGATTCAAAGAAATTAACAACCAGTTTTATGCCCATCTGGCAGCCACTTTTAAATGGCTATTTTTAAACTTTATATGTCCTATCTCTTGTTAACAACCAGTTCTATAGAGTAGCTGCAAACCTGCTGGAGCCCACCACTGACCAGGTTCCCTTGTAGCTTAATCTTGCCTTGGAAACTATTTCCAGTTTCATGCATTTGCCTTGAGATAAAGTCAAAAATAATAGTGGGAAGTGCCACTGAACATGTACAAAATGCATCTCCAGTATTATGAAAAGTATCCAACTCCTGCATCAAAAATAGGGATAGAGATCTTCAAGGCAAACTTATACCACAGCTCTTTTCCCTGCTATGTGGAATTCAGGATCTGAGACTTATTTTTGGCAGTAGACAAGACGTGTGTGTGCTTGAGCATCACGAAGAGCGCAATCCTAACCAGAAGTTCCATTGTGTTCAATGGGTCTTACTCCCAGGAAAGTGTGTTAAGGATTGTAGTCTTAGTAAACTGGAAAAGAGAACACTACAGTGTTATAAAACCAGCATTGAACTAATCTCCCATTCTTCAGATAGTGACTGCCATTTTAAATCATTTTTATGTGTCATGCTGAATAGAGTTTGCTTTAAAAACAGTGAGTTTTCCAATTAAAACAGCAATTAAAAAGGTATTTGTACACACACATCAAATGTCTTATCGGCTAGAAGACCCACCCTCAGATTTTCTTCTTAAAAATAAGGCTTCATAATGAACTTATATTTGTGTGCTGCTGAAGAAAAAGATGATTTCCAGGACAGTTTTTTCATTTAATACATTAGATACATTAGAAAGGTATATAATGCAAAAGACAAATGGCTCACCTTTAACACTGGTTGGTTTTATATAAGAGACATGAGAGAATAATTTAGGGGTCTCCAGCAACTTATTTACAAGTAAGATATTTTTTCCCCTTGATCCTTTTTGATTTTCTGTTCTAAATAGCAAATAGGATTGGGTGTGACTTTGAGTCTGGCCTTTGTGAATGGAAGATGCTAAGCAATGAGGATGTGCAGTGGAACATCATGAAAGGAAGTGCTTCTGGTGACTCTGGGCTTCCTTCAAAAGATCACACAATTAACAGTGATAAAGGTGAGTCATACTATATGGTTTTCCTCTGTTTCCAAATAACTTACTTATTTTTATGTTGATCTTAAGGACAGTAAGGGAGGCAGAGGTGACAGGCATGAGAACAGCTCTGTTGGTGGGGAGTGGTGACAGCCTATGGTCTTGGCCCTGGGTGGTACCAGGACTAGGATTGCCACTGATGCATATATGTGCATATATCTATATAATCCATTGTATGTATCTGATACAGTGGGCTCTGAACATGTACTGATTATGTACTCACATTCCATAAATGAGTCTGTGATGCAGTTGGCTTGGTGAAGGCCAATTAAACTAAGAACCCATTTAAACTGCAGTACTTGCACTTAAGCTGAATTTCCAAACCTCCTGGAAATTACCATATGGATGCCTATTAGAGCACAATCCTATCCATGTCTACTCAAAAGTTAGCCATTTTATTTAATGGGTCTAACTTCCAAGAAAATACCTTTAGGATTGCAGCCCTAAAAAGAATGCACACAACCTGGATGCTCATTAGGTGTTCATTTTGTACATTGTAGCAGCCAATTCTCTGGAATGAGGGCTACCAATTCTAAGTGCCACTTACATTGTAGGTGCATCAAATGTTCTCTGGATGTCTATAACAGGGTTTCTCAACTCTCGGTCCAGGGACCACTAGAGGTCCTTGGCAGCTGCTTAACCGGACTGTGAGATGACTCCTCTAAGTGCATCTTCCCCTCCTCACAGTAGGAGGGCTCTGTTGGAGGACTGCAGCCTCAGAGACCAATCTTATGCCTGACAACTCGGTAGTAAGTCTCATTGTAGTGAGTGGAGCTTACTCCCAGGAATGTGTGAACAGGATTGCAGCCTCAGAGCCCAATCCTATGCCTGTCTACTCAGAAATAAGTCCCATTGTAGTAAGTGGTGCTTACTCCCAGGAAAGTGTGGATAATATTGCAGCCTCAGAGTCCAATCCAATGCCTGTCTACTTAGAAATAAGTCCCCTTATAGTCAATGAGACATAGGCCCATATCCTAAAGTCAAATTAAGCCCTTTACTCTGGAGCAGTTAAGATGACTTTCCATAAGATAACACTAGAGGGTGACGTAACTGCATGGACCCATAACTGCTCTGGATTTTGCCCTTAGAATAAAATCCTAGAGCCACTTTCCTGGGAGTAAGAACCACTGAACACAGTAGGACTTACTTTTGAGTAGATATAGTTAGGATTGTGTTCTTACTCTTCAATATGAGTGACTAGGCTTTGTGACTAGGCATCCTGCATTGAAAAAGGTTGAAAATCCCTGCTCTGAGTAGACATGCATTGAGACTTTGGGCTCTCACCTGCAATCATACCCACAGTAACCTAGCAATAGCTCTTTTTATTATAATGGGATTTACAGCTGGAAGCAGCAGTGCTCTGCTGTAGGTGGGGAAGTCCTCTACCCCCACCCCAGGGCGCCAGAGGCAGACCTCTATCCCCACCCCTGGGCTGGTCCTTGGACATTTTTTTCCATAGAACCAATCCCTAGGGCCAAAAAGGTTGAGGACCACTGGTCTATAATATTGTCATCATCCTATCATTTTAATAGGCTGGACTCAGACTGCGAACGTAAGCTGGACTTAGCTTGCCAGTTCACTAAGGCAAAACCGACAGCATCCCAAATGATTTGCTCTGAAAATTCCCAAAGATGTTATCATTTGTTACCTCCAGCCAATCTATTGCTGTTCAAATTTAAAAGCAGATAGTGCAATGGTCTTAAGATTAAGATCTTTAATTAAACTTTCCTTCCCACTAGTGGAAACAACAGCATCAAGCCTGGAGGCTTCTGGGGAGAAATGCAGCCTGTGTCATTGGCTCCCATGATTTGCAATACAGATAAACATGTGACTGCTAGTCTATGCTGACAGTTTGATGAAGGAAGCTGAAGCATGCATTTGCCTGGATACCTGAGAAAAGAGAGTGCTTTACCAGATATAGGAATTTTTGTTTTTTGAAACCTGGCTGCAATCCTCTATTGAAAAGTGAAAAGAGTGCCACTTTGTCAATTGAAAATATTTTAACAGGGTTTAAATGGAAAAGAATGCCAGTCTTCTATTTAAATCTGTGTACCCATGGAAAGCATTAAAGTAATGGTTCCCAAACTGTGCATTAAACACCTTAAAGCACTGTAGCACAATCTGAGGGGTGCTGAGGGGTCTTGATCTTACTGCCAGCTCTACTGGACACACAAGCTCATGAGATCCAAATTGCAGCACGCAAATTTCACCAGTTTTGGGAGGTACCATCTTGAATCCCATGACATAAAAAATGGTGCTGCCCTACTGAGTCAGCAAGAAGAGGCTACAGGGATGCTGTGACTCCAGTATGCCTGGTAATAACTGAATTAAATGGCTTTTAAGACATACATTTGGTGTAAGTCTCCATTATAACATGGGGCTTATTTCTAAGTAAACAAGTATAGGATTATTCTGCATCTGTTTCTAACTTTTCCTTTCTTTTTTTTAATTTTCAGGGACATTTGCTTATGTAATTGGCTCACCAGAGACAAACACCAAGCCTGTCAGTTCACTTGTCAGCAGCCCGATCTTTATCAAAACATCTAGTGGTACTGCACATTGTCAGGTAAATGTGACATTCATTTTCTTTTTTTAATTAAGTAGTTTTTTCCTTCCTGTTTTACAAATTAGTTCAGATCACATAATAAAACAAAAATAACCCAGTCCAAAAGTGCTCTGTGCAAGATATCTAGGGAAGTTTACAGACAATACCTCAATGATAGGAGAGGCCAACATATATTTTGCTTATATATTTTGCTCTTAAAAGTTAGACCTATTCCTGGGTATATTTGGGGTGTTGATTCGAAAGTTCTGCCCTTTCATGTCTTGTTTTGAAGATACTGCAGAGCCTTGTTAGTGAATGGTTCTAGTAGCTTTCTCTTGAGATGATACAGGCTTCCTCACAAGAAAGCTGCTTGAACCGTTCACTAACATAGCTATGAAGTATTATTTATCACCTCAATGTATTTGTCATATGCTAAATAAATAAATCTCTGAAACCAAAAGCACAATCCTAACCATGTCTACTCAGAAGTAAACCCCATTGTGTTCAATAGGTCTTATTCCCAGGAAAGTGTCTTAAGGATTGCAGTTTAAGATTCTAACAGTCCTAATCCCCAGTTAGGCTGGCATAAATTCTGGCAGAAGTTTTGCTGACCTGCAGTGACACAAAAGTGCCATATGGCATTCTGTGCCACTCCTGGTGGGGGAATTCAGTGTACAAACATGTTCTGGCCTCCCCACACTATTTCCAGTTCTCTGATATAAGGGATCTAAAAGCACAGTTCTATGCATGTCTACCCAGAAACAAGTCTCATTGTACTCTCATTATACTCATTATTCTCTCATTATACAGTATTTGCTCAGGAAAGTGTGGATAGGATTGGGCTCTGAGACTTCTTTGCGATCCTTCAATTCAGCCTTTTGCAAAGGCTCAAATGCACCTGAAAGGGCCTTATCAAACTGGAATGTTTATTCAACCAGTGTGAAGCTCTAATTGGATTGGTACTAAATTTCCAGTACAAAGAAACTGTGAATTCATATTAGATTGGTTGTGGAAGCTTGTCAAGATAGCCATAATTTCATAAGTTTCTAATCTTTCCAACAGCTGAGATTTTGGTATCAATTATCTCAAGGTTCCCAACTGAGTGTCTTCATTAGAGATCTTGTTGATGGGAATTTGCAAAGTTTACATCATCAAAAGCCTGCTGAGAGCAAGATGCAGTGGACAGAGGCAAATATTCACATTAAAAACACCACTGGGAAAATTTCAGGACCTTTTCAGGTAAGAACCTTGGAAGGTGGATACTTTTTACAGAATTTCCAGTTTCCATTGGAAAACAAAGTACAGTGGCGCCTCACTTAACAAATTTAATTCATTCTGGAGGCATGTTTGTTACGTAAAACATTCTTTACGTGGATTTTCCCATAGGAAATAATGGAAACTCAGATGTTTGGTTCCACAACCCAAAAAATATTCACATAAAAATATTAACTGTATGTAAAAATGATGACAAAACACTGGGATTGAATTCAATACATGCATTCAGTGTGCATGATTCTCTGAAGTCTACATAGGCTGCAATCCTAAAGACACTTTCCTGGGAGTGAGCCCCATTTAACATAATGGGGCTTACTTCTGGGTAGACATGGTTAGAAGGCTGCAATCCAAGACACTTTCATAGTATCTCCCCACTTTCTCCTTCTCTCCATCCTGAGCCTCCCTCTCCCCTGCTCCCTCTGGGTAGCCCTGAGCTGCTTCGCTCTTCTCCACTGCTCTTCTCTCCCTCTGCCCAGCGGACGCCTGGCCACAGGAGGAACAGTGGGGAAGTGTTGCTTTCACTATGGGCAGGCACGCTAGGCAGCCCTGATGCCCCAACAGCCCCAACAGCCCACGAGTGTGTTTGTTATATGAAGCACAGTTTGTTATGTGAAGCAGAATCCTAGAGAAATTTTCGTTTGTTATGTGAAACGTACTTTATGTGAGGCGTTTGTTACGTGAGGCGCCACTGTACTTCTTACGGTGCTTCGGAAGCCTCAGACATCTTCTGGAGTGCCAATCAGAAGGGCACACAGTGCTCTGTGGGTCTGGGAAGATATGGGGTGGTATATAAAAGGATGCATGTTTGTGTTAAAGAAATTACTTCGATCAGCAAATTAACTTTACATTTTTTAAAGTATGCCCTCAACTGAATTAAAAATACTGGGATTGCTGCTATTTGGATATTTTGCTATTTTAAAGCACTTAGCTTTAAAATGTAGCTAAATTAATAATGGTTTAAAAGATATTGTAAGACTAGCGAAATGTACCTGCATTATGGGAGTAAAATGTACCCCCCCATACACCGTCCCCCATTGCACAACACCTCCCATTGTATATCAACATCCCCATGTGCATCAACCCCCCATGCACATTATCCGTCCCATGAGCATTATCCATCCCATGTGCAACATCCCCCATGTGCGTCAACCCCCATGTGCAACATCCCTCCATGCACATCAACCCCTGTGTGCAACATCCCACTAAGTGCATCAACCTCCACTCGCAACAACTGCCTATGTGCTACATCCCCCTGTGAAACATCCCCCATGTGCATCAAACCCCCATGTGCAACATCTCCCATGTGCATCAACCCTCCATGTGCAATATCCCCATGTGCATAAACCCCAAATGTGCAACATATCCCCATGAGCAACTTACCTCCATGTGCAACAACCCCCAATGCTCATCACCCCATGGACAACATCCACCAATGTGCATCAACCCCCTATGCACATCCACCCCCAAGCACAATATGCATTTATGCACATCAACCTCCCATGCACATCAATCTCCCATGTGCACCATCCCCTCATGAGCACCGTCCCCCCATTTGCACCATCCCACTATTTGCAGCATCCCAGCTTGCACACTATCCCCACAGTTCACTTTCCCTCCCAGTGCATCAGGCACTAAGCATCAAATTGGCTGGATGTTGGTCAGTCTTCCATGTTATGTATAGGACCAAAACATGCTGCACCCCCTTTCAGCCCTTTAAAAGTTAAATTTCTCAACATTCGTTCATGGTGAGTGTTGATATCACAGTAGAAACACCCTCCCCAAATTTCACGCTTCTAGGTCCAGGGATTGGGGCAGAGTATCCCTCAGTCAGGGATTCTTCAATGGAAAGTATAGGGAGGAAAACGCATTGCGCCCCTTTTCACCCCCTTCCGGTTGGAATTTCCAAGAACCAGTTCTTAGTGGGTGCCTCCATCATGGAAAGAACATCCTCCCCAAATTTCACACTTCTAGGCCCAGCAGTTTTGGCTGGGTGTTGATGAGTCAGTGACTTTTCAGTTTTTATATAGATATAGATATAGATATTCAGATATGGGGCTAATATTTCAAGATCATTGTAATTTTTAGTATATAGCTTTAAGAACCTGTTGTTTTATGGATATAGAACCTGTTGTTAATTTAGGTTATTAGGACGTAGAACCTGTTGTTAATTTATTTGAGTCCTATCCTATGGATTTGATGACATTGTACAACTGACCCTGCAGTCACAGCGTGGTGGCCACATAGTGTTGTTCTGTTAAGAACTTTCCCAACAGTGACAAGAATGGTATTGCCACTTATGGGTAACATTTATCAACATTCTTAAGATGCCTTTACTGAGAGAGTAACATGAGAGCAATTTCCTTTTCCCTGTGATTCTGATACGGATTTTTTAGTTGAAATTATACACAATGAAAAACATCCCCAAACATTAAAGCTAGATCCCCGCAGAATCCCACTTTGCCTTTTCCAGGATACCATAAATATTTATAGCACATGAGAGGCTTCTTTTTTTAGTATTGTCTTTCAGCCATATGTCACTTTTATTAGGTCCTTAAGGAAAGAGCTATTTTTCGGTAGCCCGACATGTAGCCTTCCAGTGACCTCAGCAGTAAAATATGACTTTATTTATTAGTTGGCCACCATTATGTGTTTCACTAAAATAACATACTGGATATTATTTCTCATATTAAAATGTCTTTGTTGGCTTCAGCACAGAAAGAATTCATGATTGAATTAAATTTAGTTGCAAACAACTACATTTGCTCTTTGAATAAAGGCACAAAACTGCTGCTTCCTCAATTATTTGTCAACAGTGGGTGGCGCAAGCGGTTAAGATGCTGTGCCTGTTAACCAGCAGGCCAGGGTTCGAGACCCGGGTCAGCCCCACAAGACAGGATGAGCTCCTATCCTTAGCCCAGCTCTGTGACGCAGCTGGATCCAATTGTATTGGCTCTGCCTTTCCATTGGACTAATTCAGTGGTGTGGAGAGGGGGGATTTGCTGCTTGGGTAACAGCCTATCCTCCATAACAATCTAACCCAGGCTTTCATGCTTCGCATGCAGCGTATGCAGCGCCGAGCATGATACCCATAGTCTCTCAAACTGACGGAGGCCTGCTGCTTTTTTATATTTCATAACATAACTCTCTGCGTCACTCATAAGTGTACAAATTCCTTTAAAATCACATTTTATCCCTTCACAGTAACATTTTTAATGTGCATGCTGTATTCTCTAATACAGTGACGTTTTTTAAAACACACATGCTATATTCTCTATAATAGCCAATATATAAACTAATATAGATCTGACACTGTCTTGTGATTGGCTCTTAGGTGAGTCCTAATCTCTACCTTCCAAGCTGGAACCTTAGCCTAGAGCTCAATATTAGAGCTGTTATGCAGCTGCCATTGGGAGAAGATATTGATCTCTCCACTTTCTCTGATCATATTTTGTTGTAAAAAATACATGGCATGACATTTATTGCAGTAAAATTTCCCACTTCTGAAAAAGCAGGAAACAAAGAAACTTGAAATGCCAAAATGTCATGTTAACAGTTTGCATTACTAAACTTTAAAAGAAATAGGGAAAAGGAGACTGCTTTCAGCATCAGCTTTGCAACAGCTTATCTTAGATCCAGCCTCATGTATGATCTTGTTGTCCTCAAGCAGCTCTCAATGGAGGTCCCATTGCATCTTTGATGGATCTGCTTGGATGTTTTGTGTCTGACTTTGGGCTGAAAGGTCTTGTTAACTGTCGTACACATACGCTCTTTTCTAAGACCAGACTTATTACCAAACGACAACAAACAACAACATACCTATTGCCACTTCAGTGAGCTTGAGCAGTATGGATGCAGCCAAACTCCATGCTAACCAATCATCAGTGAGCTTGAGCAGTATGGATGCAGCCAAACTCCATGCTAACCAATCCTTTTTGGTGATGCAGCAGCACCAACATGGTACTAGAGCGGAATGGGCTATTTATTCTTCAAGTCAACAGAATAGTTAAAACATTTTAAAATATAAAATCAAATCCATATCTATATGTAGTATTTAGTACACTTATTTCATTGGTTTTTTAGATCATTCTACAAGCCACAGTTCAGTCTGCAAAAGCTTTTGTGGCTGTGGATGACATCCATGCAGAAATGGCATGTGAGACTAATAAGTCACTCTCCAGCACCTCAGAAGAAGGTAAGAGTAAAGTGATATTTTCAGAGCAGTTCATTGAGCTAAATTGGCTTGGCTTTGCCTATCAGTTATTTCAGCAAAATGTATTCCTGCGGCTGCAATCCTAATCCCCATTTAGGCCAACATAAGTCCGAGAACAAGTCCTGTGCTAGCCTGGGGGTGTTGCAAAAGTGTCATAAAGTACTTCATCACTGCTTCAGGCGGCCACTGCATGCGGTGGCCTCCCATACCACCATGGGAATGGGAGAAAAGGTACAGGGAATGGGTGCGTTTTGCCAGCCCAAATTGGTTAGGATTCTGGTATTCATGCCTTGTTTTGATGTTCCTATGTTTTTGTACTGTTTGTATGATATATTAGTCATCCTGGGCACGGAAAATGTGGGAAATCAGTAAATATCTGAGCTGACCTATAGGCAGCTCCAGGGCATATACAGAGGTAAGTATAAATGCTTTGTATTTGCCTTTTATGCACCCTGAAGTCACACCCCACCACCACTGACAGCACATGCCTTTTTGGTGTGGTTGCATTGGCACCACAAATAGACACAAATGTAGCCATCCAAGGCAGCAATTTCTGCTTCAGTCCCTCAGAGAAGGTGACAACTTGAACTCTACAACACAGTTTAGAGGGAATATGAATTTTTCCCCCGGAAGCTTCCTTACCAGCCACCTCTGGCAATCCTTCAATGAATAGGTCTGTGGAAGGATACCAAACTCGATCTAAGTTTCTTGGATCTTTCAGTTTCTTGCAAAAATTTCTGATTGGATATCAAGGAAAAAAAATTCCTGACAGTAAGGGTGGTTCAGCAGTGGAACAGATTGCAGAGGAAGGTGGTGGACTCTTCCTCACTGGAGACCTTCAAGCAGAGGGTTGTCAAACACCTATTGGAGATGCTCTAGGAGGATTTCCTGCTACAGGCAGGATATTTAACTAGATGACCTGTTAGGTCCCTTTCAGTTCTATGATTCTATGATTTATTTCTGCAAAGCAATTACTATAACTGGATTTAGATTATAATATGTAAAATGAGGAATAATGCCCAATAACCTTTTGTCTAGAGTTATTAAAGATGTTGTTCTGTGTATGATAAAAGGTTTTACCTACTAATTTGTGAAAAAAAATTATCTGTTGAAGGTGAAGCAAAGCTGAAAACATCTATCTCTTCGTCCTTTAACTGCCCACCTGGATTTTGGGGATGCAAGGATGGAAACTGTATTTCATCTGAAAAGTTTTGTGATTTCACACTTGATTGCCCAGATGGCAGTGATGAAGCCATGTGCTGTAAGTGAAAACACATTGATTTGTAATTCATGCTGAAGAATCTTTGAATGCAGGTGTCAATAGCACTATGGCTTGGTTTCTGTTACTTCGTTAGAAGGATCAATTCAGATCCACTCAAAAGGCAAATCATTTTTGCAAAGAGTCATTATTGGTGGTTTGTTCTTAAATCATTGTAGCTCTTTCTTGGTTTAAAACTAAAATTAGAAATGTTGGAAGACTAGAGTAATAGAAAGTGTATGTAGAGCCTAATTTTTTTTAAAAAAGGAATTCAATTTATCAGTCTCAGAATAATATGCTATTTTTATCTTATTTCAGTTATTCTGGTTGTGTCCCCTGTTTGGCTTATAGAAATTAGGAGACTGTGTTCTGTTGGATAACATGATGCAAACTAAACTGAAATCTCCATCAATATTATAGCTGCTACTTGTGACTTTGAAACTGACAGCTGTGGCTGGCTGGAAACAGCCAATGAAGATGGATTTGACTGGGTAAGGCACTCCACAAGTGATCTTCCCCCTGCCTTCCAAAAGCAAGCTCCTCTACGGGATCACACCTATAACCATTCTGATGGTAAGAGCAGAGTGGTTGATGCAAGATGATGAATGCTGATTTTGTTCTTACAGCACTAAAGGGGTGGGTGTTGAATACATTCTGTGTGTGTCCCTTTTCCTGTGCAAGTAAATAAAAAAAATACAGTGGTGCCTTGTAAGACAATCATAATTTGTTCCAGAAACATGTTTGTCTTACAAAGCATTCTTTATAAAAAGCGGATTTTCCCATAGGAAATAATGGAAACTCAGACGATTGGTTCCACAACCCAAAAATATTCATATAAAAATATTAACTGGATGTAAAAATGATGACAAAACACTGTAAGCGAATTCAAAACACTGTAATATAATACAGAATACAATTACTGTAATATTAATAAAAAATACTGTAATATACAGTACAGTAAAAGTAAAACAGAAAAGTAAGACCTTTTTGGCCAAGGATGACTGATGAGTCTGATGACTGATGACTGAAAGAGTCACTGGTGTCTTTTGGAGCAACTTTCACAAGGAACCTTCTAACAACACTTGCTTTTGAAATCCTTTTGAGGATTTCAGAGAAATGTGAAATTCCATTGTCATTAAACAGATTCATTGCTGGCACTGCCACAGTCTTATGTGGGTGGTGCTTTTCAACACAATTTTGCACCATTTCCCAATGCTTACAAATGTCCTTAATCTCATTTGATGTGAGGGATTCCTCCTCCTTGTTCTCCTCCTCCTCTGCAGATGAGATCTCCTCCATAATCTCTTGCTGTTGCTCACAATGCAGATCCATCAGTTCATTCATTTTACAACAAATTTTTGTTGTAAACCTGTTTGTTTTACAAGGCACTGTTTGTTTTACATTTTTACATTTACATGGCACAATTCCTTAGAAATTTTAGTTTGGCTTATAAAGTATTTGTCTTACAAGTTATTTGTCTTACAAGGTACCACTGTATTTGTTGGTTTTCTTTCTTCCTTGCAGGTCATTTTATGTTCATTCTAAGAAACAGGAGCAGTATCTCACAGATGGCACAGTTACGAAGCCCAAAATTCAGCCAGGCAGCATCAGGCTGTACTATGACCTTCTGGTATGAATGAAGCTTGATTTTTATGTTTAGAGTATGGCTGCTTGAACCCCAGGCCAGATCCAGATCCAAATAGGCCAGATCCAGGATGCAAACGAATCCACATGGTGATAGGACCTTACTTTTCTGCCCATGTGATATAGTGACAGGGATGCTCTGAGCCATCCTATCTGCTGGACATTCTGTTGGATAACATTCTGGGACACCAGGCAGCAGACATGATAGCCCAGAGCATCCTTGTCCTCCAATTGGGGAGGTCTACATATATTTCCCACCTGGAACAACTTGCAGTCCAAACAGAGACTCCATTTCTGCTGCATAGCGGTGGCAAGTTTGGCCATTGCTTTTGTAGAGGAACACAGGCCTCTGGATTACAACTTAAGCATTGTACCTCAAAATCTAATCCCTTCTTCAGCCTCATTCCACTTGTCCAGATCCATGTGGACTTGTGCCAGCAATATTGAGTGTGATAGGCTTGAAAGGGCTTGTAGAAGGCAAGCCCATGGAGACTGAAACTCCCCCATGAAATGCAATGAATACCATGTTGGTGCTGCTGCATCACTAAATAGGGAATTAGAGTGGATTGTGCTACTTCTTCTGCAAATGAGCAGAGTTGTATTCTGCAAAGGAAGACAGAAAACACCCAGCATTAGTTGTTGCCCTGTAACTTATGGGTAAAATCTTATTGACTTCAAGCATCAGTGAACAAGAGCTGTAGAGATTCAGCCAAAATCCATACTAGCCAACACATTGTCTCTAAAATTTTGGTTGGCTTTTATGCATCAAAGTGGGAGAAATGAATAAAATCATAGGAAGCATGCGTTTACTGCAAGCTGGGTGTTAAAATGATGTGTCTAGATGCATCTTCCAAAGTACCTTTGATCATTTGTAATCACACGATAAATTCAGAGCCCCAGCCGCTGAGAGGGATCAAAACTCCATTTGAATATTATTTATGCAAATATTGCCAATGGTCAAAAAAAGATCTTCTTCTGTCAAAAAAAGATCTTGCAGGCTTAGGAAGATTCCTCGGAGATCTGTTTCCAGTTAGAATGCACAGTACCAATCAGAAGGACTGATGACTAAAGGCACAATCCAGAGTAACTACAGGGAGTCCTTGCTCCGGTGTAAGAACAATTTGCTGTGGATTGCAGTACGAATTTCCCATAGGTTTTCATTAGATGGTGCAGTAACTACGGGTACACGTAATGTCTCTTACGTGCTCCTGTAGTTACTCTGGATTGTAGGGCCAGGCAGCTTTGTATGTTCACTGTGCTGTAATTTGGATTACATCGGTCCTTGATGCTTATACCTCTACCTAGGTATTACAACTATGGGTTGTCAGTTGGAGCAGCACAAATGCAACTGCTTGTTGATGGAGTGAAAGAGCCCACAGTTCTTTGGAGGATATACTACAATCAAGGAGATCAGTGGCTAAAGGCTTTCATTCAGTTGGGCCGCCTCCCACAGCCCTTTCAATTATCTCTAGATAAAGTCAGCCTTGGGTTTTATGATGGTGTCTCTGCAATTGATGATATAACATTTGAGAATTGTGCATTGCCACCTCCAGTATTAAGCTGCAAAGGCCCTGATAGTTTCTGGTGTCGAGACTCAAAGGCTTGCATCGACAGATTGTTACTGTGCGATCTTGTAGATGACTGTGGAGATGGATCTGATGAAGACAACTGCGGTGAGATCTATAAATGTTTTCTCTCAGTTCTCAGTTTTCAGTGTACATCTTTTCCCTCAAACAATCTGTAGGGTAATTGAAGGTGCAGACCTGCAATCCTAATCAGTTTAGGCTGGCACACCTCACCCCCGTTTCCATGTTATTGTGGGAAGGCCAGTGTATATATGTACACTGGGCTAACTCCCCCTGGGAGCGGCAAAGAAGTGCTTTATAGCTCGCTCAGGACTAGTGCCGGGTCTTACACTGACCTAACTAAGTCAGTGGTGGGTTTCAGAGGGTTCTCACAGGTTCTATAGAACCCTTTGCTAATGAGCACATGGTTCTGAAAACCGGTTACTAATGAGACATAGAACCTGTTGTTAATTTGGGTTATTAGGACATTGAACCTGTTGCTAATTTATTTGAATCCCCCCTCTGGGATTGCAGCTTGAGTTAGCTTCACTAGGAAACCCACTGGGGTACTTTGAAAAAGGGGAGGTGATCACCTTAAATAAACTGAATTCTGTGGAAACTGTTTTCATGTAAACAGTGAAAGTCTAGATTTGGTGAATGCCTGGGAAATGTATAAATAGTACTTTGTGCATGCTTAGCACAGAGTTGAAAATAAATGTAAACTGCTGAGATTTTCAGAGTAAGAAATTAAGCACTGTTGTAGAGGTGTCAACAGGATCACATTTCATCAGGCTGGAGATGGAGAGCAATCAAAAGAACCTCCTTAATGTAGGGAATGTTTGTTCCCTTACTCTGACACTGCATTATGGCAGCATCATCACAGAGAAGGGGGACAGGGTTGTGCTGTCAGTATAATTTATGCCGTGGTTCTCAAACTACAGAGCTTTGCCCCTTAAGGCTGCAATCCTAATCATCACTTAGGCTGGCCTAATCCCCAGCATAAGTCCTGTGCTGACCTGGGGATGCCACAAAAGACATTTTGTGTCTGTAAATGTGTCTGTAAGACATTTCTGCACCACTCCTGGGAGTGGGTTAGGCCAGTGAACAAACTTGTACTTGCTCCCCTTCATCACCACAGGAACAGGAAAACTGATGAATTGTGCCAACCTCGGTTAGGGTTAGGGTTGTGCTGGCTTAGGTTGTGCCATCCTAGGGTTGCTATATGTCCTGAAAAACAGGGAAATCCTGATTTTGGGGGGATTGTATTCATATACTGGCAAATGGGACAGAAGGACCTGTCCTGATTTTGTGGAAGAGAATTATGGCAACCTTTTATTACACCCTAAAGTATTACACCCACAGATTTTGTGGTGAAGTAGCTAGGACTGCCACATAAATTCTATTGTATGTTCCTTCCACATAGATGGAAGGAATCTACTTTTCTGTACTCGTTCAGATTAATTTGGCTATTATTTATTTTGTAATCTAGCAATACTGATACATTCCTTGGTTTCAGCACCTGAATTTCAATGCAACTTTGAAGTGGGACTCTGCAATTGGGAGCAAGACATGGATGACGACTTCAATTGGACCAGAAAACAAGGTCCAACTCCCACACTGAACACAGGACCAATGAAAGATCACACTCTGGGCACGGTCAAGGGGCACTACCTTTACATCGAGTCTTCAGAACCACAGATGTTTCAAAACAGAGCAGCTTTGCTCAGCCCAGTATTCAGTTCTACCTTTGCAACGGGCAACAAAAGCTGCGTTTTTCGCTTCCATTATCATATGTTTGGAAAGCAAATTTACAGGCTGGCAGTTTCCCAGAAAACTGTGAGGAACACAAGGGGACATCTGCTGTGGCACACATTTGGTAATCAAGGCAACAGATGGATAAGGAAAGTCCTCCACATTATGAGTTCAGAGCCATTTCAGGTACAGTCTGATATGTAACTGATATGAATGTGAGTTAAAAAAACAATAACTGAGGATACCATCCTAACAAACATTCCAGGACTTAGTTAAGGGCAATACAATTCTGAAGTTAACAAATATAGCCCTAACTTGAGGAGACCTCCATGAATGCCCTCCAATTGCCTATAGACTTTTACCTTTCCAGTAATGTAGTGTGCAGTGCAGAATCCCACCGTCAGGCCAAGCAGGCTTGCAGGCTTTCTTGCCACTTCACAATTTCTTGAGTACATTACAATTTAGAAAGTTTTGCAAGGCTTGCAATCTTTGCTAGAGCATGCCTGAATGAATTGCCATGTGCCAGGGAAATCCACAGATTGAGTTGCAAGGCCCATTCCCTTGGCCCATCCATTTGTCCAGTGGATAAGTGGGATCAGTATGTTTGGTTCTCTCACAAAACAAAGCTATGATCTGGCAATCTTATCTCTTTTAAATATTTTTGTCCTCTGGCCTTCCTTTGTCACCAGCATGGAAATTTACAACCTGATGAATGAGGTCTTAATGCATAGTGAGATAGAAAAGGAGATAAAGAAGAAGCCACTTTATTTACAGATATATAAAACTATGTAAGGCTGCTAAAGCTGGTTTTGTAATATTCAAACTTAACTCTTGATGAGCTATTACAGTACAGTATGCCCTCAATATCTGCAAGAAAGTCATTGTAGGACCTGCCACGGATACCAAATTCCATAGATAATAAAATCCATGAGTCCACCCCAAAAAACTGTCAATGCTTTGAGAAGGTCTCATAGAAGGCACATGCAGTCTCAGAAGGCATCAGAAGCCTCATAGATGGGACCAGAAGCCACTTCTGGTCAGCTCTGGTGGGACCCTGAGGTCTTTCTCCAGCTGTGGGCTTTGGCATCCATACTGAATCAAATCAGTGGATGCTGAACCCACAGTTAAGGAAAGTCCATGGTGCATTTGTTCTCAGAGTAAACACAATATTTATTTTACTATATGCAATTATATGCAACCTCTGTGTATTGGAAATTATCCTTCTCTGAATGCCAGATGCAAAGAGTGGCAACAGGATACAGACAAGTATCTCTATGCGTAGCTAAGCATCTGATAGGCCACTGTGAGATATAGAGTACAATCCTAACCATGTCTACTCAAAAGTAAGCTCTGTTGTATTCAATGAGTCTTCCTCCCAGAAAAATGTCTTTAGGATTGCAGCCATAGTAAGCTGGAGTAGAAGGACTTTTAAAATATTATATATATATATATATATATATATATATATATATATATATATATATATATATATATATATATATATACACACACACCATCCTAACAAACATTCCAGGACTTAGTTAAGGGGAATACAATTCTGAAGTGAACTTTATATATATATAAAGTTTCAGTAAAGTTTAGTTCAGTAAAGGTACAAATGAGATTGTAATAAAGTTTCAGTAAAGGTACAAATGAGATTGTACATTTATTTGTATATTAAAACTGGTATATACTGGGTATACCAGTCATTGGTATATATATCATATATATATATCATGTTGTTGTCTTCATCTTTTATTTATATTAGTTAACAATATTTTGATTATTTTATTGATAAGTAATACTACAACTGTAATTTGCAACAGACTTGCAAAATGATATTTTGTCATTATCTAATCTGGGAAGGAAAGAGGAAGAAGGAATAGGTTTCTAATTACCTCCAATCCACAACTTCTTTGATTTAATACTTACTCTGTGAAAATGAAAAATTGTCTTAATTTTTGGTATCAGCAACGACCTGATGAAAAACAGCATTGACTCTAAAGTCAATTTTCTTACATTTGAAAAGAGTGATTAAAATTAATTGCTTGGTATTTTATTATATTTGCTTATAACTTTTCTCATTTTTCATCATATGCTTTTATGGTATTTAAAGGAGTATTTGGCTTCATCTTATTAGAAATTTTCCATCCTTTGGTCACTTAGCAATTTTTTTACTCATGTGACATTTGTTTTGCAAAACGTTTGAGGTGTCAAATCACACAATACCTTATTCATTACAATGAGGATGGGGTGTAATGAGTGTAACATAGGGCGCAATCCAGAGTATCTACAGGAAGTCCTTGCTCCGAAGTCAGAACAATTGACTCTGGATTGCAAAATGAATTTCCCATAGGTTTTCACTAGGTGGTGCCATAACTACTTTGACGTAAATGTCTCTTACGTGCTCCCATAGTCACTCTGGATTGTAGGGATAGTCAAAGATGTTTACGGTAACTTATTTCCTCCTTCATTTATGAAACAGGAGGAAAGATTATTCTTTCAGCTGCAAAGAATAATTGGGTGTTCTTGCCCTGCAGAAAGTTATAAGAAGCAAATTTTATACTTCCTATTATGACATTTTCCAAATACTGACATTTCCCAAAGCTATTGTATGAATACCTGTTTAATTTTTCTAATAATTAACATCTCAGTATTTAAATTCTGTTATGTTTCATGTGCCTCCCATAATTCATAAATTGTCAAAACATTTATGATACAGTATTCACAGCTTTGTCAATTTAAACAAATACTCTAAAACTGTAGAATAAAATAGAATAATAGAATAAATATAAATAGAATCAAATAAATAGAATAAAATAATAGGGCTGTAGGAATCACTTTCAGATGTACCACAAGGTTTGTGCATGTCTTCTGCGTTTAAATACTACCAAATGCACCTTCATCTTTTTAAGTATTTACCTAATCTTCCTGTGAAGCAGGGGTCTTTTGTGGGGGTATGCACCAGTATGGTGTACCAGCACCTCTGTGTGAGTACAGGAACCTCTGTGGATTATTACCGGCGCGCGCGCACACACACACACACAGAAGTGAGTACTTGTGAGTACCGGCACCTACTTTTCCAGAAAAATAGCACTGCGGTGAAGTATCTCTGATGTAAAGCAGTCTTTGACCAACTTTGTGCCATCCTTACAAGTTTCATTCAAACTATATCTCCAAAGTTCTTAATGCGGAAGAAATCAAGAACTATTTATCCTCATTCGTACAATAAATGAGATGTGAAATTAGCTTCATGGTAAATGAGCTCCCTGGAGGTTGTTATATATAACAGCATGTGAGATTTGCAGTTTTTCAGCTTGCAGATGAGTTTTAAAGTGCTTTGCATTTTGAAACTGAATTTGAATAGATCTTCTCTTAGACTAGTAATAAACCAGGTGAGAAACCAATCTCATTTGTACCTTTACACTGGCAAATATGGCAGAAGATATGTATTTTATTGGGAGTTTATTAATATATCTATGTATTTATATATCGCTTTTAAACTAAAAAGTTCACAAAATGGTTTACATGAAAATGAAGGACTCACAATCTAAAATGCAAAAGAACACCAGCAGAAGGCTGTAGACATTGCTGGGGGGTGTAGGCAGTGATGTGGCCTAGGCTGGTTCAGGCCAGATCGCCTGAACCTGTTCCTCCTTTTGGCCCGCCTCTAGTGATCCGCTAGCTAGCGGGGGGCCAAAAACCCGGGCGGACCGGTTCGCCACCTGGGGGACCCCATCACTGCGGCTGCGTCAACTGTGACGCAGCCGCACTCACGTCCTCTTCAGGACATGACTGAGCAGTTGAGTCCTGACGAGGATGCGACTGCGGCTGCGTCAAGACTGACGCAGGCACAGTCGCAGTCGTGTGCTGAAGCTACTCCTTCGACTAGCTTCAGGACGCGACTGCGCCTGAGCCAACCTTGGTGCATGGGCGGTGCGTCCGGGTTGGGGCCCGCCCCTCGCCCCGCCCGTTGGCCGCTCACCCACACCCACAGCGTGCTGGGGTGGGTGGTGTGCCCTCCCCGGCCCCTGACCCCAGCCGTGACCCCTGACCCTGCCCCCAGACCTGTTCTGGCCCTGTGCACTCCTGGGGAACCGGTTGTTGGGCCAGGCTGGGCCCACCCCTATGTGTGTAGGGCCAGTTACTCTCCCCGTGATAAATAAAAGAGGAATGCCCACTTGAAAGCGAGCCTCTTGCCCAGTTAGCAGGGGTATTAACACATTTACACATGTTTATGCGTGAAGACTGAAAACAAGATATCCCAGATCAATACGCTGTAATTCTTTCAGTGAGATATAAGACTGCCAATCTCTGGGGTTTTCAACCTGAAGGTTGCAGCTTCCCAGATGTCATACTTTGTATGGGGGCTACAGGGGCTGGGAGAAAAGAATAGGTGTGCTTCCCAAAAGCTAGGCGCTCATTGCTCCAAGCAATAGCTTCCTACTGCTGGAGGTGGACTCCAGCCAGGCAAAGGTGTCATCACCTCCTTCTGGGAGGTCCTCAGATTAGCCCTCAGGAATTACAGGTACTCTTTCTTCTTAGTCTTTTGCAACCATATAACAAGGAACAGTCATCCCTCACTTATTGGACAGGTTAGAACCAGAGCACTGTCCAAAAGTGAAAGCCATTGAAAAGTGGAACCCAAGCTTTTTTAGTTTTTAAGTGTTGCTTCCACTGCTTTTTTAGCTAGCAGATTGCAAATTCCTGCTGCCACGCAAGGATTTCTGCAAATGGATTCTCATTAACTCCTTTAGCAATGGGATTAGACCATGAGCTACAACATGGTAGATGGCCATTTGGCCTTTAGAATAGCAGAGAAAAGTTGAAAGAGCAGAACATACATTGAATGAATGAGTTCTGAGTATAATTGAAAGATGTTCAAAGAGTGGATTGTCAGAAAATGAGCCATCAGAAAGTGGGGAAACCTAGTGAATATCCTTATTATATAATCTGGAATAATCCTTATTATATAATTATATTATATAATCTGGAATAATCTGTGTGTGTGCCTAGAATTGTGTGTGCCTAAATAAAAAAAGATGTAAAACAATATCAGAATTTTAATATTTTGGTTGTAGATATTTTGTCGATGACGACTGGACCTTAAATCCATCAAGGACAGTGGTGGGCACAGGCAGGTTCGCACCTACTCTATAGAACCGGTTCTTAACAAGAGATAGGACATATAAAGTTTAAAAATAGCCATTTAAAAGTGGCTGCCAGATGGGCAGAGAACCGGTTCTTAAATGTTTTGAAGCCCATCACTGATCAAGGACCTGCAATCCTATAACATTTTAGCAGTAGAATTTCCACAGTTGTTGCCTTCCAGTAATGCCTGATCTGCAAATAGCCCTACTTCAACCACTGCTCCTTTACATAGTTGTTAAGTTTGATATATTGCTGCATTTAATTTGATTGATAATGCAGAGTTCTGTAGATGGAAGAGCATAATTGCATGGAGAACCTGCCCTGACTCCAGCAAACACATCATTTACTGGCATTGTTGTTGGTATGGTGTTTCAAATGCTAAACATAAGAATGATTATCTAGTGTGCTATAAGTATAGCGCCCAGTGGTGTAGGTAGATAAGATACCAAGTACTAGCCCTACAATCCAGAGTAACTAAGGGAGACTACGGGCAAAATCCAGAGCAGTTATGGGTCCACACAGTTAAGTCACCCTCTAGTGTTATCTTATGGAAAGTCCGGAGCAAAGGGCTTAATTTGACTTTAGGATATAGGCCTACGTAAGAGACATTTACGTCGATGTAGTTACGGCACCACCTAGTGCAAACCTATGGGAAATTCATATTGCAATCCAGAGTAAATTGTTCTTACATCAGAGCAAGAAGTTACTCTGGATTGCACCCTAAGTTTTGCAGGGTGCCACACCACAATATGCATGCAGTCTCTCCACCTCCCTTCTGAAGCCATTCCTGGTAGGGGAGCAAAATACTGGCCTCTACTCTGACATTTACCTCTGTTCTGACCCCCCTTTTGGAATAGTTCCAAAGGGGAGGGGGAGGAACTGCTTGCACATTGCTGTGGCTTCCTGCAACATTTAATATTTTCCACCCCTTCTGGTTATGCCACTGACTTCACACTTTTTTCAAACCAACATTCCAAACTCATAGCATTAAAGTCATGCCTTTCTTCCCAATAACCAATCCTAATGATAGGACATACTTACAGCTATTTGTATTTTGAAATAATAATCCAGGATTCAACCCAAATTTTAGCATCGCTTTCCAAGCTTGTAATTTGAATATGCTTCAGGCTTTTTAACTAAATTTGTGCTAAATTGGATTTTGAGTGCTTACAGGTTCATGCTTTGTTCTGTAGCATTTACTGAAAATGAGGGGCCTTCTCTTTCAACTTTGGGGGAAAAAAATGATTTCACTGAGTTATGTGCCATCAGCCTTATCTTAGGAGAAATGAAAAGATGAAATAACTTATGGTTTCATTTTCATGTGTCTGATCACATTATGCAAAATAGGTAACATACGCTGCCTAGATGACAATGGCCTTTTAGTTCAGGGGTTTGCTAGTATTACTGTTTACTGTTTGCTAGTATTACTTTATTTAATAACAAATTCTGTTGTAGATTAATTAAATTCAATTGATAGCAAATTATTAATTATTCCACAGTGTGCCATCAATGCCATTGAACACATAGGGCAATATTGCAATATTCTTGCAATAAGATCATATCTCATAACCTTATGTTAACCTTCTGTTTTAAATTGGACAGAGACGGCAGATAGATAGTACACCGTTATTATGCAAATTATGTCATTGCAAAACTAAGGTTTTTAAAAATTCATATTTAAGTTCATTTTAAGTTTTTTTAAAGTGACTATTTTTAAAGTTCCAAATCTTTTTAAGTTTTGGTGGTAAAAAATTCACAACTCAGTCATAGGGTGAAATCCAGAATAACTACGGGGAGTCCTTGTTCCGGAGTAAGAACAAGTTACTCTGGATTGCAATATAAATTTCCCATAGGTTTTCATTAGGTGGTGCAGTAACTATGGGTTCACGTAATGTCTCTTATGTGCCCTTAATGAGATAGCCCACTGGAGGTGGGATATTCTGCTGATGTGCATCACAAGTCTACCAGTGCTTAGTGGCATCACAAGAGGACCACTGAGGAGGCTTCCAACTGGTGACCTGAGTCGCTAAAACACATCTTGGGTTATGCATGTCAAAAACTTGGTCAGTTTTACCCTAAAAAATGGAAAGGCTTGAATAGACACATCTCAAGACACACTTTTGTGTGAACTTGTAGTTCTGTTTTGTATACTGTATTTGTGGTTGCTCATTTGCATCCTCTTTTTTTAACCTCTTCCAGGTTTTGACTTGCTTTTCAAAAAGACTCCACCTAAATAAAAAATGGCATTGAATGAGTTTTAATAGACAGTGTTATGACTTGTGACTGACTCAAGTCAAGCGTTGGAGACTCAGAAATGTCTTGAATCTCTGCACTCCATATATATCCATGTGCATAAGTTAACTGGCAGGGGGAGTAAGGATGGAATGAATAAAGAGGAAGGAGTATGCATTGATGGAGAAGTTTTCTAGACAGAGAGAGAAATAAAGGGAAGGGCAATTACCAGAAGCACTCAAAGACTCTGGAATCCTGAGCCCCCTCTTTCTCCCCTTTCCTCTTCCTTTTCCTCTTCCTAATGCACCAGCAAGTGAGCTGGCAGAGATCCAGGGAGATTTGTTAGGCTTACCCCAAGGAGATCCAAGGAGAAATGGAGGCTTACCCCAAGGTAAGGGAACAAAAGTTCCCTCACTTCAATTAGATCACCAGAATGGCCATACCCTCTCCATTGGTGAAGCTACATTGACATGGAATTTTAGTTAGTGTTGGAACCTTACTGTTAATACTGTCTGAATTTAACTGTCATTTAACACGTGTCATTTAACTGTTTAAAGATGTAGCCTTCCTGCTTTATGATCTTTTATTTTCTTTTTGAAAATTTACTTCAACCTCACCAAGTTATAAGCTAATTGGATTTTTGGAAACCCACCAAAGGAAAACCCCAGGAGTGTTAAAATAGATACTTTTAAATATCTTCCTAGGATTCCATCATTGCTAACAAGGGAAATTGACTTTTTTATAAGATCTAATTAAATAGAGGACAAAGAATGAAATAATAGATAATGTCTAAACATTCATTCGTAAGTATTAACTACTGAAGAGGCCTAAACAATAACACAAAAATTCCTGAATACAGAAATTCCATCTAACAGCATTTTATTATAACATTGCTATTTCATAGATTTATCTATAAGCATAATCTTTTTGGTTCTTTATCGTGGTATTCCCCTAAAACATTTCTGAAATTATTAATTATGATGAATGATGATTACTGAATGGGCTAACAATGATGAGACACTAACCAGAGAATCTTGCCATAACTCTGTATTACTGTGATATTTTAATGGGCTCACACATGACTGTTTTGCCAACCACACTCATGCCTAAGAGTTCCTTTAGATTAAAATGAGCAAGCAGAGAGAGTTAATCATGATTAGGTTCTTCTACAAACACAGTCTGTCCACAAGAATGACTCTAAATTCTTTATAACAATTCTAAACCACATTTTTTTCTTTTTGAAAATGAATATTAAATATGTAATTAGTAGGGGAAATCTTCTTATTAGTGACAAATAGTTTTTAAATTATTGCTTCCATAGATCTTGGTGGAGGGTACTGTTGGAGATGGCTTCACTGGAGACATTGGAATTGATGACCTGTCATTTATGAACTGCATACTTTACAATGGTAAGTAGGCATGCAGAAATGAGCTATTGGTGTGGCTAAATTGTGTTTTGGTGTCTATCATCATATGGATGCAAATTACTTGCAGTTTCTCAGGCAGTTAAAACAAAACAATGAGTAGGTGTTAATGAAGAAGACACTTATAACCTTCTCATTCCAAACCATATATAGATCTATCCTGTGTATCCACAAGTTTGTAACCTAAACCATGAATTTAACTCACTGTGGTGACTGACTCACTGTGGTGGAGAGCTGAACTTGAGTTCCAAGAAACATCTGGCTATGGTTGCCTCTTTATGGGAAGCTTTCTGAGGTGCATATGGTCCACACAAGGCCTCTGCAATCCTCAGAAAGGCTTTTGGAAGTGCTGAAGTGGAACTTCTGTTTTTCATTTAAGAAGTGTGCCTTTCCAACACCTCTGGGAGCCTTTCTGGGAGAGAGTGCATGTGACCTCCAAGCACCTGGAGAATATCTCTGGTCATATCTGGAGGTCATATTCAACTGAACCACTTATCCATTGGTTTATGTATCCACCAGAAATCTGAATAGATTGCCATGGGTATTGAGGTCCAACTTATTGGTTCTGTAGAAGTTAAGGTAACCTGCAATAACTAGATTGACAGGGTATCAAGACAGTTCCAAACAACGTAAGAAGAAGGGAGAGAAGGAAAAGTGAATATACATTGTTTTGTGGACCACTCCCAGCAGTAATAAGAACCACGATAATATAAATGATAATGTACATGTAAATCCAAGGAGAGAAAAGGGGCAGACCCAAGCCAGGAAAGGGGTATAGAATTCATATGCCTTTCTGCCACCTGTTACTGCCACCAAGATTCTTTCCCTGTTTCCCCACATTTATTATCTTCTTTGAGGGCTGTGTGAGTAAATAAAATGCCAGATGCAGGAGAGTGGCAGAGAGATGCAAGTATTTTGTCTGTGTGCTGGCATCTGATGCTCCTCTGTGAGGTTCAGAAAGGTGGACTTTGTATGCCCTGGGCCTGATCCAGCAGGGCTTTTTATGAGAAATATGATAGTTGAGAATGCCACAAGTCTTAATTGTAGTTGTTGTTTCTGTTAAGGAAATTTGCCAACTGATGCAACAACACCATCAGGAACATTCATGCCAGTGACACTTCCCTTGAACAACTGCACAGAAGAGGAATTCATCTGCAGAGCTACAGGACAATGCATTGATATTATCAAGAGGTGTGATTTCCGACCTGACTGTTCAGATAATTCTGATGAATCATCTTGTGGTGAGCAAACTAGTTATTATTGTGTCCAATTACATGTTAACTTTATTATTTCAATAGTTTCAGACTACTATGTTCACATGTCATTATTAGTACAGTACAGTATATGCATTTTTTCTACTCTACCACCTACCCCCAAATCCAGAGTAACTATGGGAGCACGTAAGAGACTTTACATGCACCCGTAGTGAAAACCTAGTGAAAACATATGGGAAATTCATATTGCAATCCAGAGGACGTTGTTCTTACACCGGAGCAAGGACTCCCCATAGTTACTCTGGTTTTTTCCTTACTCTCTGAAAATATTTCTATTCAGTTCCATTCAGTAGAAGAAAGTGATATATTTTTTAAAATCTGCTTGGCTTTGACATTTTAAATTTTCCTTCCTTTTTTCGCTAATGGGGTTTCCTTATGCATTTTTAAAGTAAATAATTAAGAAATTTAAGAACCAGCAAATTACCTCTAATGTCTTGTGCACTCACTGGCATGCAAAAGACTCTGGAAATTTGAAAGAAAAACAATATCCACCATAGTCCAGAAGAGTTGTAAATATGTAGCATTAAATTACATAGCTTGGTTATATACATAAAATAAACCTACAAAACACTTTACAATAATTCTTGATTACAGAACCAGTTTAATAGCTCATAACTGAAAACCTCAACCTTAATTCTTTACCACACGTAGCTCATGGTAGATCTAATAGTCCCATAATAGCTTATAAATTGCAGTTATTTATTTTGTTTTGCACTTGCTAAATATTCTAGACTGTAAAGGGATTTAAACCGTAGGAAGACCATAGTAATTTGCTCTGTAATTTTACTGATTATATGAATAATTTATCTGTTAAAATCAAACATTTTCACAGTAGCTATCAGATAAAGGTACATATGCACACACACATATATATATTTCAATGTCAACAGTACTATTGATCAGAACAAAGTGCTTTTTAATTTCACCGGGCTCATTATAAAAAAGACAACATAATACTCATCATTCATGATTCCACAGCATTCTCTTCCTGTCCACGTTCTTCTGCGATCCTTTTTTCAACTGAGTGAGAACATAGTGGAGGCAAGTAGGTGGTGAACCATCAGCTTGGTGGCATAGCTAGAGGGGGTAGAGCAGTCAGTCTTGGAAGCAGAGGTGCAAGAGGTCTATCACCTTCGAAGCATTCTAGACAGGGGGAGCAAAAAGGAGCCATTTTGCACCAGGCTCCCTTCCTCACTGGACTTTGTTCAAGGACATTTGTGACACCTCTGGGACATTGCAACTTACTTGTGTCATCCAAAAGAGCCCCTTAGGATTGTTCTGTGAGTAGACTAATATCACAAAATCTTTCATCACAAAATCACTGTAATGTTCAGGTGGCTTGATATAACATAGCCGATATCAGGTATGTTTACTAGGTTCACTACACACATCTACCTCTTTTGAGCATACACATTGCTTCTGATGTGAGAGTATTTGTGTTGTTGGTATTACTGAACCATCAGTTTTTGGATGCAACGTGCAATAGAAGGATCCTATATATCTTTACCTGCCACATCTAGTGCATTTACTGGAAGTGGCAGTGAGTGAATGAATCTTTTAGTGTGACTGCACATTAACCTCAACATGTGCAGAAGTTTCTTTTTCCTGTGCACATTTCTTTTGTCCACGAGCATGATTTGCCATGAAGAAATAATTGAACACGTAATGGACCTGCAATGTATGGTGTTGGTCACTGTAGGTTTAGTTATGCTGTGTTTGTCGTTCATTCATCTCAGCATATCTTCTACCACATCAGGCTTAAATAGTGGAGAGACTGAGGTTTTCAGTGAATACAAGAGAAACTGCAATGGATAAACTCCCATGCCAACACCCCGATATAACTTTCCAGAGGTTTCCAGTATTTTTGTTTGTTTCTTGCCTGATCTTTTAATCCAGTCTTCCAGTTTTGACCTCAGAATGAGCTTCACTATTGGATCTATTATTAAAAAAGGAGGTGATAATACAGTGGAAATACCAATTAATTAAAAACCTGGACAACTCTTTTGCTGGTCAGCTGTGACTCCCCCATTCCTGGGATAGAGCTGCAGTTTGAATAGCAGCAATATTTTCTTTAGAACAACTTCTAGTGGTTTATGATCCTTGTCAATCTGGATAGATTTCAGTCTACATTTCTGTTGGTCACACTTTTCATGAACAATTAATATTGCCAATTATATAATATTCTTTTATATAAAACACAAGTTTTTTGTTTTGTTTTTAAAAAAACTTTTCTTCTTTCAATAGTTGCAGACATTTGTGACTTTGACGATGGGACCATGTGTGAATGGCATCCGCCTGCAACCCAAGAAGCTGCAGCAATAGCTTCAAGTTTTGCTGTTAATACGTTCCAGTGGGGCCTTGGGACTGGAGCAAGCATCCATCCAGGCGAAGAGAACCATCGGCCCTTAGCTGACCATACAACGTGAGTGCAATGGCCAAACATACTTTTTTGATGATAGTTTAAAATGGTTCAACATTTTAAAAGAGTTCAACTGATTTGGCTGCAATGCTAATCCCCAGTTAGGCTGTGATAAGCTACAGTACACATCCCATGCTGACCTGGGAGTGTCACAAAAGTGCAATAAGACACTTCTGCATCACTACTTGGGGGGGGGGGGTTAGGCCAGTGCACAGAAATGCACTTGCATCCCTATATCAGCATGGCATTGAGAAGACCGATGAGCTGAGCTGGCCAAGATTAGGGACACAATCCAGAGCAAATTCAGCCTGCTCTGACCTAACTGCACTCTCCTAACTATTCTGTATCCAGAGCAGAAAGTTATGCTGAATCCAGAGAGTCAGGAAGCCTGGGCTGCCCTAACTGCTCCAGAGCATGCTAAGTAATTGACACAAGGGGAAGACTTGCTTCTGAGGAGACACCCCTCAGATCACACTGAACAAGGAACAGCTGTGGTGCCTACAGTGGTGACATGACTCTGCACATCACCTGGTGCGGAAATCTGTGCGTCATCCCTGGGATGCGCGCCCCCCCTACCTGGACTGCGCAGTCACCAAAGTTGGCGCCTGCGCAGTTGTTTCTGAAGCCAACTGGCTTCAGAAAGAGTACTGCGCAGGCACCATCTCTGACACCTGCGCAGTACTTTTCTGAAGCCTTTTGGCTTCGGGGGAGACTGTGCAGGCGTCAGAGTTGATGCCTGTGCAGTACTCTTTCTGAAGCCATTCGGCTGCCGCTCCGCCTCCTGGGTGAGGCCGAATGGCTGTGCAGAGGCGCGGACTTTCTCTGCTCTAAGGAAGTCTCCTCTGAAGCTGTTCGGCATGTTCAGTGTGTTTCTGCGCAGTGCACCTCAGATGGCCGTTCAGGCCAGCTCCTCAGACAAGTGGCAGCTTCTGGCTGCTGCTCCGCCTTGGAGCAGGCCTGAATGGGGGTGCTGACGCCCGGGGCCTGCCAAAGGACAGTCAAACTCCTCCGCCACATCACCCCATATGGAGCGCATCCCCAATGCAGCCCACACCAGCCGCACCAGTCTGGTGACGCCACTGGGTGCCTGCCTTATAAGGAGTCCCTGATGAGATGCCAGTACATTCTACAGTGAATACAAGGGGCTTCTTGGAGTGGCCTGCTGTATCCTGAGGTTTGTGGGCAGCCGTAGTTTGTTCCATATCCTGAGGTTGAGAGGCAGGGGTTGCAGCTAGGATGGCCAAGAACTCAGATTTTTGGTCAACACTGCCATTCTTACTCGGGCCTTATCATGGACCCCTATGGGTCTACTCATTACTATACCTGCTCCTGAGGTGGTATAACTCTGAGGGCTGGAAGAGGGCATTTCTGCCTTGGAAACAGGCTCTGGATACAGAGTAACTGCTCTGCCCTAGGCAATGCTAAACATGCCCTCAACTTGCCTCTCCTGAGCTGCTTAGGCTGCCCCAGTTAGGGCAGAGCAGGTCCACCTCTCTTAGGGCACCCTATCTTGCCTTGCTCTGCCCTAAGCCTCTTCCAGAGTAACTGGGCTGGAGCATCTTGCAGTTGCTCCAACCTAGTGTTAGATAGGGCAACCTAAGGGCTCTTATGTGGACAGATTAGTTGCTCTGGATTGTCCTGTAGGATTGCATCCTTTCTCTGTTAAATGTAATTGATCATTTTAAGCCATTGAGAACAGAAAATGTAATTGGGTGCTGCCTTAGAATCATACCTTATATACTATAATTAAAAAGTCTTAACAGCAGTTTTGTGAAGAAGCTAATTAATTTGTATAAATTTTGTACCCCTTTTCTTTTTTAAAAAATGTAACAAATTGATGCAAGTACATAATAATGGTGAACCTTGTTCTCAGGCTCTGCACAAAGTCTACTACAGTTTTGTATTTTCATTGTCATATTTGTGTTCAGCATCTCAA
Source organism: Cryptoblepharus egeriae (assembly GCA_030015325.1). Lineage (NCBI taxonomy): Eukaryota > Metazoa > Chordata > Lepidosauria > Squamata > Scincidae > Cryptoblepharus > Cryptoblepharus egeriae. Next base: position 19,526,972 of record JAREYC010000004.1, on the reverse strand, counting down.
AATCTTTAAGGTTTTTTTGTGCTATTCCACGAGGAGGTGAACTAGCATCACATGCCCAGATGCAGTTACACAGATGACCATACAGGAAAGGTGCTAGGTTTTGACCTGCCTCACCTGCATTGGTCAACTCTGAACAGGATCTATACCCAGCATGGTGTCACTGTTGAAGTGGGGTCTTTATCTGCCACTGACTGTGATGCTCCTTGACAAAATATACATCACATTGTGTTTGAGGGTCCATAAAAAGCTTATACCAGTCCAGTGTCTGATTTTTTCAGTATAAACCACTCTGTCCTTAAATGAAATGTTAATGACCTGAACATTAACATTTGATTTACCATAAGTCCATGTATTTGCCATATTCTGAATATATATATGGAATGACAAATTTAATCTTCAGGGCATAAAAAATTTGTTATAAAGTTTTAGTATTGTTTGTTTCTGTGAATTCAATATGGTGAACAAGAGCCCAGCCCTTTTCATTAATATGCATCTTATTCAAATAAAAGCAGTTACTGATTTGCAGTGGATTCATTATTGCAGGTGAGTATACAAGTCAGTCCCCAAGTTACACTAAAGTTATAGATGTCTGAGTGACTGACAATGGTAACTTTGGTGCTTTCATGCAGAGGTCATCTGTACATTGTGTTGTGTAGATGTGATTGCTTGGGTTAAGCAAGAGCCAGATGTTTGGAGCTACATCCATTCCTAACAAACCTGCTGAATGGAGTTTTGGGGGACATATCTGGGGAACAGTGTTGTCTAGTGATGCCATGCAACTGTCACTAAACCAACTGTAGCTCATGGGACCATTTGGAGAAGAAGACTAATGTATTGCTATTTCCCAAGTAGCTTAAAGAACAGCATATCTGTGGGTGGCACAAGTGGTTAAGACACTGTGCCTGAAAACCAGAAGGCCAGGGTTTGAGACCCAGGTCGCCACAAGATAGGGTGGGCACCTGTCCTTAGCCCAGCTCTGTGATGCAGGTGGAACCAGTTGTATTGGCTCTGCCGTTCCATTGGACGTTTCAGTGGTGTGGAGAGGAGGGATTTGCTGCTTGGGTAACAGCCTATCCATATTAATCTACCCAGGCCTTTGTGCTTCGCATGCGGCGTCGAGCACAATACCATAGTCTTTCAAGAATTATGGATGGCAAGTTTTATCTGTGGGAGAGTCTGTTAAGTTACTAGTAGAATACTTGTATATATTACTTTCACTAGCTGTGAGGCCTGGATATCATTTTGCATGAAAATCAAAAGCAGCAAGGGTCTAGGCGGCATACTATCTTATACCCGTATCAAGGAGAAGACGTTGAAACTATTAAAGCATTTGCCAAGTGAAACCACAATTTCATATTGTGCCAAGCCACAGAAGAGTTGCGAAGCTGTAAATAAATCATGCCAACTGTGATTAGAAGCTGTGCTGGAATGTCTGCTTCTATCTTTATTACTTGAGAGTCAGATTCTATCCCATTGTTTCCTTCTTCTTTCAAGCTCTGAGGATTTATGATGGAATGTTAATGAGATGTGCTGTGTTTTGAGCCACAGAAGAATTACAAACTAATTTCAGCTCTTTGTCAGAAGCAGCCAAACTTCTCTTTTTAAAAAAATCAACAATGTTGTGGAGAAACTCTGTGTGGTATTCAGTTATGTTACTTTATGATGAAAATATGGATTTTTATTTTTAAAAAAATCTAATTTTATGTGCCCTTCTCTTTGTGAATCATTTGCCATGCTGTTTTTAATCAGGTGGTGGGAAACCTGAGAGTTCTTGAATTATCAAAGGAAGGTGACTTAGAATAACTGAAATCTAATATGATAGCAATAGAGATCATGTTCATTATTTTCAGTTTTGGCTTTCTTATTTTACTATAATATATGTTTCATTTGGCTGGCTTGGGGCATATTCTGATATCCTCTTGTTTTTAAAATTGTATTTTTATATAGCATTTGTGTATTTAAAAAAAATTATTTATATTCCTAAATAACTGCAGCCCTAAAAAATTCTCGGATGTAGTAACAAGCATTTAAATTTAATTTAAAAACTTGTACACATGATTGAAATTGGTTTTAAAACAAAATCTGATTTATCACCTGTGTCGGAGCAATGATGCACTCGAGAAAAAAGATCACAGTGCAATCTTAACTCTGGTTAGGAAGGCACAAATCCAGGCATAAGTCCCATGCCGATCTTGGGGTATTGCAAAAGTGCAGTAAGGCACTTCTGTGCCACTCCTGGGAGGCTTAGGCCAGTGCGCAGACATGAACTAGCCTCTCCACACCACCATAGGAAATTGGTGATGAGTGAGTTGTGGATGCCTATATTGGTTAGGACTGCACCATCAGTCACTTGGCTTGAAGCTTTCCTGCTGATTTGCTGGGACTGCCAAAGAGGCAAGTTGCTTTTAATACAAAACTGCAGTTTGCCTCTTTGCTAGCAGGAACTGTTCTAGTGTTAAAACAACACATGTTTTTTCTACTGCTTCGTACATCTTTGCCATTAACTTCAAAATATTTAAGAATTTTCTGAAAAAACTGAAACCTTTTTTGTTAGGAAATTTCTCAGGAATTTTTTTTTAAATTACAATAAGATTGCTTTTGTAGATGAACCTGGCTGTTATATTCTGAAAAGTAAGCTTGTTGCAATTTATAATGTTATCTCTGAATAAACGGAATTATTCTTGTCTCCTTTACCCAATATGAACCTTCTGTGGAGTTCAATTGGCACTTTAGTACTAAACCAGACATTTTGGTAGAATCTGGAAAACAGAGGCAGTATATTGCAGAGTAAGCTCAATGGAGGACACCCATGGCAATTATAAGCCTCTGCTGCCAACTTACCAGCATGAACAAAACCTCTATTAATTAACCTCTGCTTCCTGGATTGCACCACTGCCCATTGGCGGCAGCAGCCCAAAAACAAGCAACAGCAGTAAACGCAATTACTTACAGTAATAGGACTGATTGGACTGATAGGACTGAGGCCCAATGTCCAATCCGTTGCACCCAATGCCAGTCCTCTCCATGTTATATGCTTGCAGGGATGAATCATGCTCTATGTGTAGAGACTTCCTATAGGCTTCAAGTTGAGAATAGGGGAGGATGTGAACATCAATAACCTGGCACCCAGAAAAAGCACATAAATGTTGTAAAGAGAAGTTTAAGTCATAGACAGTAAACAGCCTATCAAGACATGTTTAATATTTAATTCCAAAATTATATTCTGTTGGGAGTGCATTTGTGTGTACAATTTAATTTTGGAAATGGGTAGAAGACATGAGTGAAAAGATGAATATTTTTCACTACGCTGTGTTTTTTGTTGGCTGCTCTTAGATACAACATGCCGGGAGTATATGTATATATATTTTTGGATAAGACATCTCACTGTGTAGTGTGAAATTAATGGAAGTGCATTCAAATGAGTCCTTGGGAAAGAGAGATCATAAACAGCACTCAAGAGTATTCCCTATGATGTACTATTTGAATCTATGCAGAAAAATGACTTTTATGTGATTTTTTGCACTCCACAGATCGTTTTTGAAAAGCATTATTTATTTTGAAAGCTTGTGAGTTCTCTCATGCTCTCTATTGTTAAATATATCTGCACGTGTATGTATACACATCTTATGTTCTATAATGATTATTTGTCTCGCTGCATGTCTTTCTCAAGGTCTATTAAGTAAAGGTACTGTAGTTCCATTCACTCAATATAATAAGAAGTGTAACATTTTCATAGCCTCTTTGAAATTCTTTGTACCATTGTAATCTAATTGTCCACAAAAACTGAATTTTTTTGTATTGCACCAAGAATGGAAAGTGGATGAAAGTTAACTGATCTATTTCCATTCTTTTATCAGTCCAAGGGTGCAATCCTGACTTAGGCCAGAGAGAACAGTCCAGCTAAGCTGGCCTAAGGTAGGTCACATCCTGAGCTGTCAGGCCAAATCCACAAGGTTAGGATGCCTCTAGCTTGGCCTAACTGCTGCAGAAGAGGCAGCAGCACAAGGGCAGAAAGCTCACTGGGCTAAGGGAGTTGTGTCATATCCTCAGATGGGCTGTTGTAGTTGTGCTGCATCCTGAGGTTGAGTGACAGGAGTGGTGCTTAGGCTGGCCTAAGACTTGGAACTTTTTAATTTGCTTCCATTTTTAGTCTGATTTATCATGGACCCCTATGGGTCTACTCAGATTTATGCCTGCTCCTGAGGTGGCCCAGGTCAGAGGAGCTGTGATGGGACATGTCTGCCCTGGAAACAGGCTCTGGGTACAGCCTAACTGCACTGTTCTAGGCCATGTTCAACATGCCCTCAACATGTCCCTGCTGAACTGGCTAGGCTGTCACTGCTAGGCTGCTGAAGGTCCATCTGTCTTGGTCCAGTTTAATTGGACTCACCCCAGCCCAAGCCTTCTCTGGTGCAGCTAGGCTGGCCCAAGTGCCAGATAGGCTACCCTAAGTGCACTTCAGGATTGCAGACCAGATCATTTTTGTTAATTTCTCATCAATTAAATTTTTATTTGCGTGCAGCCTCTCAACTTCTGCAGTGTGGAAACCCATGTTCAGAATCCTGCTGTTCTATTATCTATAGAGAAATTCAACTCTCTGTTTAGAACTAGGATTAGGGACTCCTCATGTAATTAAGAGAGACTGGGTTATCCAATCTGAAAATTCAAGATGTACTGCTTTTCTTAGAGGCTTTTGGCACAATGCATAAGCTGCTAAGGAGATGTTGTACAAAGTGATCAGAAACTACAGTTTATCTTTTATGTTCTAGAGCAGTTTCTCAATGTCTGTCCTCTGATATTCCGTTTTGCATGGTCCAGCTTTCTGAAGTATCACTGGAAGTAACTGGCAGTGACATCATCAGTAACTTTTGGGTTGGGGAAGTCAGATGCAAAAAGTGGACAAGGGTCACTGACCTGCTAGTAAAGCCCATAAAGCAGGATGATGGTCCAGGAAAGCAGAGACAGGCAGTGTGTGAGAGAGACAGCATTGCCTGACAACTTGCTAAAACTCAGAAAAGTGCAGAGCTGTGTGTGTTTCTGGAAAGGGTTGATTCTGAAATGTTTGAAGGGAGTGTTTCCACTTTCACACCTTGAAGGGAGGGAATGTTTTGGGAATGCACATATTGAAAGCTCCAGGCTATCTGCTGTTGCACTGGGTTGCATTGCTACAACTTCTAAATTATAGGAGTGAAGACAAAAAGAGCAGGTAAGAAATTGCGGGGAAAACAAAGCAATTCAACAGCTTGAAGTGATAGAGAAAAGGGAGGAAAAAAAGTCCTGCTGTCCACCCCTAGGCTGAAGTAAACAGTTCAGGGTTAAATGGGGGAAGGTGGCTGTGGGGGATCTCCCCTCCTCCCTTGGGCTCCAACACTCTTGGATGAAGCTGATGCAGAACTGCAGACTCCTGTCCCCTCCTGTCCGTTTGGGGCTCCTTGACATGGTCCTGGGAATGTTACCCTGCTCTTGGAGATCAAGAACAATGGGTCTAAAGAGAGACACTTGAGGAAGGAAGTTCCCTCACTGACCTTGGAAGCTCCTAAACTTTCTCCTAAACTTGCCACTTTTCTTGCAAAGAAGGTGGGCTGGGAGGAGGAAGAAGGAATGGCAGCTTAGGGGGCCCATAAGGCAGCCTGATGGGCTGTGCTTGGATATCAAGCAGGCACAACGGCAGTGACAGCCAATCGAAAGACTGCAATGCCAGAAGGAGGGAGAAGGAGTAGTATTTGGTCAGGAGTCCTTTCCTTCCAAACTCAGCCAGAGATTAATGAGGTGGTAAGTGCACAGCAGGGGAGTGTGACCCCCACCCAGCACATCACCTGATGCGGACTGCACCAACCTCATTCCCTTCATGATGCCACGTCCAAAACTCCTATAGCACACCTGTGAACCATTTGTGGCACATCAATGTGTCATTCACAGTGGTTAAAATCTACTATTCTATAGACAAAACATCAGTATGAATGCCCCCTCCTATGAGTGCAATTTGAATATCTGTCACTAAATTTATATGTCTCTTACTCCCAATACCAATGTGTCTCTTCAAATTGAAAGGCGATTAAAAATATTTTCCCAGTACAAGTTATATGCTTATTTTACTATTAAAATATATTAGCTGGTACCTCAAATTCACATTTTTTATTAACCACCAAGAAACATTGCTAGAAGATTAGAATATTGATGGATTCCCTTGGCAGTCATCTTAGCTATTCTTTATTTTTTTTATTAGAAAACTTATCAGTTAATTAGAAAAGAAATTGAAAGTAAACTGTGGTCAGGAGTCTGGATCTTTACTTCTTAGGGTACGTGTTAAAATTTAATTTCAATTGCAGCAATTAAAAAGTAAACAATCCAACTTATTTTTTGGAAAATCTATCTACATAATAATTTCTCTCAAACCTTCATAAAATTAAAAAGTTAAAATGCAGTGTGAAACGACAAGATTTTTGATGAAACATTTTGTAGACACAAAGGAACTACAAACTCGTAGGAACATTACTTTCTAATTTTATCCTGACTCAACAAAGAGGCTTTTCAAATGTTATGCTAGTACTATTTATTTAGCGGATGGCAAATACTTGGACTTGTGTTAAATCAAATGTTAATGTCCAGTCCACCCAGCCATTCAAAGACAGAATGGTATATATTGAAAAAATCAGACATTCGGCCAGTGTAAGCAGGACACTGGGACACAATGTGATATTTTGTCAAGAAGCACCACAGTCACACTAAGGGGTAGATATAAGACCTCACTTAAACAGTAGTAGACACCATGTTGGGTATAGATCCTGTTCAGAGTTGTATTAGGTTTACCCTACAATCCAGAGTAACTACGGGAGCACGTAAGAGAAATTACGTGCACCCGTAGTTACTGCACCACCCAGTGAAAACCTATGGGAAATTCACATTGCAATCCAGAGTAAATTGTTCTTACACTGGAGCAAGAACTCCCCATAGTTACTCTGGATTGTGCTCTGAGTTAGGGTGTGATGCTGGTTCACCTCCTTGTGATACACCCCGGATAGCACAAAAATGTGAACCCAATGACTAGCAACAATTGGCAGCCAGACTACATTGAATAATTGGCAATTGGCAACAGTTGGCAGCCAGACATCATTGTAGAAATTCTGGCTCTCTAAATATATGGCAATGGATACTAGGACTAAATCAGTGGTTTCCAAACTTACTGTCCTGAGTGCTTCTGCCTTGGATCACATGATTGTAAAAATAGTGTAAGCACCTGTCTAATCCAAAATGATGACCTCCCACATAGCTGGAAGAAGAGACCAGTTAGGGACCTTCCAAATACTGATTGTGACTTCACCATTGTTCCTGTGGGGATCTGTGTAGCACACACTTTAGGAACCATTGTACTAAATGAATGCATGTGGGGAAAGAAGAGGAACTGCAGAAGCAGGCTTCTCCTCCAGCCTATTCTGTGACATATGTACAGTCATTGGTGAATATATATCAGCTGGAGAGAAGCCAGTGGCATTTTCATTTTGGGTTCTTAGCAAATAGTGGAGATGTTCCTCTCATCCAGGATTCTTTTGTTCTTTTGAGTTTAGGGGACAAATACTAGGAATCCCCATATGATACTAATCTGTAGTGAGCCAGACCATAAGGACTTTGGACAGGTGTCTTTCCAAACTGTACCAAATGTTAGGAACTTAACTTGCTTCTCCTGCTTCTATTTGCCAAGAATACCCTGTACCTCCAGACTACAGTCAATTCATTCGGTTTACAGGGATGACTGGTTGGGGCTTCTTGTCATGGTCCTGGGAATGTTACCCTGCTCTTAGAGATCAAGGATAATGAATCTAAAGAGAGATTAAGGGAGAAGATTCCTTGAGGAAGGAAGTTCCCTCACTGACCTTGGAAGCTCCAAGTTTTGAACCCCCTAAACAAGGAGAACTTTGCTGGACTTAGCATCTCTTTACCAGCCAGAGGACACAGTTCTATCCTCTTGTTTTAACTTGGAAGACCTGCCTGAGAAAAAACTTGGAAGACCTTGCAAAAAAATACCCTTTAAACAGGCTTTATGGGAAGAGGAGTGCATTCTTCAGCCAATTACTACATCTTCAGTTCCCCTCACCTTTCCAAACTTTCAACTTAAGGGCTCCTGGACCTTTAACTGTTGTGTAGTGGAGGGATTTTTAGCAGGTGCAGCTTTTGATCTGCAAGTTGAAAAGCTGTACTTGCTGAAATTTCCTCCTCTGCACAATTTTTAAATGTTTTGGAGGCCTGAAGATGAAAGTTTGGAGACCCCTGTACTAGGAGCAACATCCAGATTTGCAATGCTCACTAACCCTACAATCCAGAGTAACTACGGGAGCACGTAAGAGACATTATGTGTACCCGTAGTTACTGCACCACCTAGTGAAAATTTATGGGAAATTCATATTGCAATCCAGAGCAAATTGTTCTTACACCGGAGCAAGGACTCCCCATAGTTACTCTGGATTGCGCCCTATATCTAGCTTTGTCTTGGAGCTGTCTGTGGTCCTTTCAACATCTGTGTTGGGTCTCCCTTGTCAGCAGTGGGAAGCCTAATTCCTGAACAATACTCAGGACCCTGAACACCCTACACTATGCCTGTGAAGACACCCAACATAGGATATAATTTAGCTGTGAGCAGCAACTTGTTAGCACATATTGCTAATCGATTTGCAAACCATTCTAAGGATAGTGTGCAAACACATCACAAGTGCAATTAAAATAGTGAATAAGGATCTACCTAAAGACTGTACTTCCAAAAATAAGAACTAGCATGGAGTGAGACTCAAAAACATCTACAGTCCTTATATCAAAAACATTGTCTTGATCAAAGACCTATGAACTGTGGATAACAAATGAGAAACAAAAGCAAATTTCCTGAGCTATAAACTGATAATGTGGAAAGTCCTCCAGGCACTTCTATGAAACCATTGCCACAAAGTATGCTCAAAAGTTAGGCTTTATGTTTATGAGCTGTAACTAAATAACTTGCCTTTTAAAAACAATTCCTTCTTGACAGATTTTATTGGTTTTGCTGAGCACTTGAATTGTAACAGGAGTCTACATCTGCATTTACTTATTGCTTGACCGCCATACAGGGAAGCAATGGATAGAAGGGGTGAAAGTATGTGGAGTTTTTCCTTTTTGGGCTTTCAAAGACATTATATTCCCTCCCCACACAAATGCTTGTCATTGCTCAATGTTGGTTTTCTAGCATTTCTGAAAAATGCGAGATTGCATGCGAAAGGCAAATCGTGTTTTAAAATAGACTTTAAAATTGTTGATGTTCAGAATGTTGATTTCCTTCTTTGTCCAAGGAAGCAAAGCATAATGTGAATAAATGGCAACGCAAGCTGTACAACAAACCAAGGTCAGAATGGTGCAGTTTATAACATCTTTTTTCCAGAGAATCATTGAAGCATTAAAAGACTCTTAAGGAACTCAAGAGACAAAGCAAAGACATTGCCGAACATTGTAGCTCTGCGTCTTCTTTTATAAGCATTACTGTCATGAAAGGGTAGAGAATAGCTTAACACTCTCTTAGTTATTCAGAATGTGATTGCAACAGCAGTGCTGCATTAAGGCCCACAAATCCAACTTCCCCCTACTTTTGTTAGAAATATGCTGCAGTCCCAAGAACACTTTCCTGGGAGTAACATCCATTGAACACATTTATTTGTTTATTTATTTATTTATTTATTTATTTATTTTAAACATTTTATATCCCGCCTTTCTCGGGCTGTTTAGCACGATGCAAGGCGGCAGACATAAAACATACCGGTGGTTAAAAACATAAATAGTTCAATACAATAAAAACAATTAAAACATATAGGCTAAAAGAATATATGTTAAAAACAATAAAACAACAGCTCCCCAACCTCTGCCCCATTAAAAAGCCCTTTTGAAATAAGGTTTTTAAGGCTTCGCCTAAGGCTCTGCAATGAATGAGCTTTCCTTAGTTCTAAGGGGAAGGAGTTCCAAAGCCGGGGTACCACCACTGAGAAGGCCCTATCTCTGGCCGCCACACCTCTCACATCTCTTAGTGGCGGCACAGTCAGTAGGGCCCCCTCAGATGACCTTAGGTGACGAGTCGGATTGTACAGAAGAAGGCGGTCCCTCAGATACCCTGAACCTGAGCCATTTAGGGCTGTAAAGGTCAGGACCAGCACTTTGAATTCAGCCTGGAAACGAAAGGGCAGCCAGTGTAGTCACTGAAGCAGTGGCCCAATGGAGTCGAACCGACGAGCCCCAGCAACCACACGGGCCACCGCATTCTGGACTAGTTGAAGCTTCCGGACTGTCTTCAGAGGCAGCCCCAAGTAGAGTGTGTTACAATAATCTAGTCTCGTTGTCACTAGGGCATGGGTCACCGTGGCCAGATCCAAGCAACTCAGGTATGATTGCAGCTGGCGGACCAGCCGAAGCTGAGCAAAGGCTCCCCTGGCCTGACTTCCGGACCAGGAGAACCTCTGTCTTATCAGGATTTAATCTCAGCTTGTTCAACCTCATCTAGTCCCCCACTGCCTCCAGACAACAATTCAGGACTTCAACCGCCTCCTTGGACTCGGGAGGAAAGGAGAGATAGAGCTGGGTATCATCAGCGTACTGATGACACCTCACTCCAAACCTCCGGATGACCTCTCCCAGTGGCTTCATGTAGATGTTGCATGGGGTTTACTTCTGAGTAGAGATGCACAGGATTGTGCCCTTTTTCTATAAATTGCAGCAGTCATCACAGTCGGTGTAAAACAATATCTGTACTTTCATGAGTTGGAAAAAATATACTTGGAAATAAACCAATTGATCCACATGTTTCCATATGTGAAATTATTTGTTTTAATTATTTCATTTTGAAACATCTTCCCTTCAGTTTAACAAGCTTCCCAGGTAGTCAATGTGATAATCAGTTAATCACTGATGCAGATCACTCAGTCACAGCAAAGCATTAAAAACAATTAGTGTGTGAATGTTTCAAAATACAAGATTTCGGGACAAATTTTTGGGGCAATGGCATCCATTGCATAAACTCTGGCTATCGTTAAGATAAGTTTCACATTCCAATATGCATAAAAAGTCAACATGTTGACTTGTTAAAAAAATTTCAAAGTCAACATCAGCAGTTTGGCACATACACCGAAATCAGTCTGGTATATATTTAATTTTTCATCAAGTAGTAATATTGTTTGACCCTAGAATGTGAAATTGTATTCGTATTCCCATATTATCTATCACAAAAATATGTGCACAACCCATACTATTTTTCCACAGTTTTGCTGTCCAACTTCAAATATCACTTGGAGTTTTTCTAGTGACCAAACAAAACATACAAAAGAGTATATACAACCATGATTGCATAAAGCCATGTCCTAAAATCCTTACATATCATCTTGAAAGCGCTACAGCAACACAGATATAACGGCAATTATTTATACCTTTTTATTTTTAGGTAAAGAAGTCATTAAATGTTCTTTGCTTTGTTAATTTCTATCACTGCAGGGCTACTAAGGATGGCTGGTACCTCTACGCAGACAGTTCTAATGGAAAATTTGGACATACTGCTGACATTATTACTCCAGTAATTTCTCTGACTGGACCCAAGTGTAGATTAGTGTTTTGGAACTATATGAATGGAGCAACAGTGGGATCTCTGAAGGTATTGAAAGATAATGTTCATTTTTTTAAAAAATGAACATTCACATACTGCACTATATAGTTTAAATGTAATGTAGAAGACTTATAATCCATCAGTTAACACTACCCTAATAAAGTTGTATGGTTATATTAAAAACTTAATACTATGTATGTCTGCTCAAAGTAATTTTCATTGAGTTCAGTATGGTTTATGTTCAAATTAAGATCCATTGGATTGTGCAGTAAGTTATATTCCACACATTGATGAAGAAGGCACAGCGTTTTCTAATTCTTGTTTTCTCAGTGTTTTCTAATTCTTCCAGTCCAGCAAGGAAGGATGGTGCAGTGCTGTAGTTGTCCGGAAATTTTCAAAAAAAATTTTTTGAAATTTTTTCAAAAAAAAATAAAGGGACTATAAAAGCTGAATTTTGCCATCGTGTCAAAAAAATGACACATCCTGAATTTCATCCAGGGTGACCATATGACTGGATTTTTCCAGATTTTCCTCTTTTTTAGCCTTCCGTCTGGGTGTCCTCCAAAAAAGCTTCGTTTTCCTCCATTTTGGTTTCTTTTTGGAACTTTGCAATGGTGTGCATACCCTATCATGTCATATGTCATTGGATTTGTATTAAAGAGCAGAATCCAATGCAACAATCAGTTTTGAAATATCTCCTTCCTATCAAAAGTTATGGTCAAAAAACTGAAAATAAAAAATGCATTGAGCTCTATGGGAAAGTGAAAGTGCCTAATATAACATCTTTACTCATGAGTATGCTAATGTGCCACTGTACACCAGAAAGGCCAGGCTGAGAGGGATCCAAGACCTTGACCTCCTTTTTAGGTTCTGGTATCTGGTCACCCTAAGTCCTCACACCCAAAGATTTACAGTAGGAATGAGCAGATGCAGGTGGACCCATATCCTTGGTTTCAATCATCAGAGCACTGGGTGTGTGGGGCTCCCTGTGTGCACGTCCCTTTAGAGGACTGGGTGTGTGGGGCTCTAAAGGGTTTCTTGCCAAAACAAAGGCCACGTGGAATTCCCCTCACCATGGAAGGGAGGGCATTCCCTGGTGTCCATAGTTTTGTTTAAAGAAATACCAGGCATGCCTGCATTGTAATTGTTGAATGGGCCATACAGTGTGATGCACTCTCCTTCTCAAGGATTTCAACACAACTTACGAAATTGTGACATATATGCAGTTGGGAGACAGTATCATTTTTAAGCTCCCTGTCTTTCATCAAAACAAAAAAGGAAACAGGGTGCAATCCTAACCAAGGCCAGAAAAACTCATCCATCTTCCTATTCCCATGGTGATGTAGAGAGGCAAGTTTATGTCTGTGCACTTGCCTAAATCTCCCCCAGGAGTGGCGCAGAAGGATCTTATTGCACTTTGGTGACACCCCCAGTTCAGCATGGAACTTATGCCAGGGTTTAGGGTGGCCTCACTGGAAGTTAGAATTGCAGCTTACGTTGTTCCAAAAGTTAGATCATTATGGCTGGTGATAAATCTTGAAGAGGAAAAACATTTCTGAGAGCTGATGATGTATTGTTATGTCACTGCTGTCCAAAAGCTTGATTTGATATACATCACTGTACTTCCATCTTCTGATCTTGTCAGTTTGGTTCAGTTCAGACATTTTAGCCTCAACAGACCATGTTTAGGAGAGCTGGCTCCTGGGAAGGACCTGCCACAATTCAGTGAATATTCACTGAGGCAAGGAGCCAGGAGGACATCTTGTGCACCATCTTGTGCACCTCAAACTAACCCAGCATTAGGCAACTTGATTTGAAAAAGTATTTTTGTGCAAACAATTATGTTTAATGATGCCATTAAGCTGAAAGTGATATTGTGAAGTTACATCATCAGGCAGGAAAATTTTTGGCAACTCCACATTAAAAAAAAATAAAAGCAGTTAAGTAAATTAAAAGTTTACAGTAGGCATACTTTAAAAAGGTCCAACATGGAGCTCTGGATTCAGTGAAGTTGAGCTCAGCCAGTCCTGCCCCTCTGCTGCTTGGCTCTCTCCCCCCACCATGCCTGCTCCCATCCTTCTCCATCCTGGAATGCCTCCCCCCTCCTTGTTATATATCCGCCTTCACATCTCCTCCACCCAGTGCTTAGGGTGACCACATAGGGGCAGAACACTGGCTTTCCACCAGTGTTAGCCTTGTATTAGCACAGGTGCTGGGCCAGTGTGAAGGGCTTACAAATGTGCCTTATGGCACATTTCCAACAGTGTGCACAGGTGGTAAGCCGATATACCAAGTTCAGAATTGGACACTCAGAGCATCCTAGGGAAGAGTAACTTTCTTTAAGTCACTTCAAATCTCTGAGAAAAGCAAATTAAAGGGTCATTATATGAGAACAAAAGGCAGCATAAAAAAGTTTCATTATAAACTTAACCCATGCTCATAATTTTGCAGGACAGTTTGCATCAAATGGTTACGACATATTCCTTTGATTGGAAAAGCTAATTTGGAGATGCTACCTTAGAAGTCTGAGTCATGAGCAGCTTAATAAAAATTGACTTTTTCACTTGAAACGTTATTTGATTTCTAGGTGCTGATCAAAGTTGGTAACTTGACTTCTGAACTTTGGGCTCAGAGTGGTCCCCAAGGACCTCAGTGGAACAGAGCTGAAGTGTTTTTGGGTGTTCGCTCATATTTTCAGGTGTGTGTGCATTATGTATGTTCTTTTCCACTTAAACAAAATTTGGCTACTCAAAATTCATGCTTTATTTCATAAGAGGCTTCCCCCCATCCTGGAGCAATTCCATCAAAGTCACGCTCACTTCTGTAGTTCATTTTCAAATGGTGGATGCTTCCTGTGGATTCTGTTCCTTAAATGAGTCACTTAGAGTGCAATCCTAACCTACACTGGCACAACTCATTGGTCTTCCCATTGCCATGGTGATGGAGGAAGGCAAGTGCATGTCTTTGTACTGGCCTAACCTTCCCCCAGGAGTGGCACAGAAGTGTCTTATGGCACTTTTTGACACCCCAAGGTCAGCACAGGACTTATGCGAGGACTAAGGCTGGCCTATCTGGAGGTTAGGATTGCAGCTTTCATGTTGCTCCATAGGGGGGCCAGTCTTGTTGGCACAATCCTGAGTTGCTGCTGTCCACTTGTTTTTGATCAAAGATTTTTGGCTGCTGTTTTAGTTTTTATTGGATTGTATGTTATAAGTTCCTCTACTTTCTAGTCTTCTTTTGGACTGCAGAATAATGACGTCTGCCTCACGTAGATCTTCTTGTTCATGAACATTTGCCACTAAGTCAATGAACTTTATTAGCTTTAATGTACGAACTAATCGTTAGCTTTAATCATTGGAAAAGGAAAACTCTCCTGTCCACCATATTTCAATTTCTTCATTGTGCTCCTTGGGTAACTCTATCGTTACAAACCCTGAAACTATCTTCTTCCAGACATACCAAGTAGTATTGGTATAGGCTTGGCCCTATGGTGGGCACAAGGGGGTTTGCTCCGGTTCTGAGGGACCTGTTCTTCCAATTCCCCTGCCGCTGGCGAGCCAGCAACGGCAGGGGGCCCCCAGAACCATGCGGACCGGCTCGGAGCTCTCCCAGCCTCCCAGCCAGGGAGGCTGAGAAGCATCCGGAGGCGCCACTGCATTCTCCCAGCCTCTCCCGGCTGGCCAGGGAGGCAGAG
The DNA here is from genome assembly GCA_030015325.1 of Cryptoblepharus egeriae. Taxonomy (NCBI): domain Eukaryota; kingdom Metazoa; phylum Chordata; class Lepidosauria; order Squamata; family Scincidae; genus Cryptoblepharus; species Cryptoblepharus egeriae. The sequence goes on along the minus strand of JAREYC010000004.1, from coordinate 19,511,679 downwards.
TGTGGAGAGAACTGCAGCCTCAGAGCCCTATCCTATGCAGGTCTACTCTGAAGTAAGTCCCAGTATAGTCAATGGGTCTTACTTCCAGGCCAGTGTGGAGAGGACTGCAGCCTCAGAGCCCCATCCTATGCAGGTCTACTCTGAAGTAAGTCCCAGTATAGTCAATGGGACTTACTCCCAGGAAAGTGTGGAGAGGACTGCAGCCTCAGAGCCCCATCCTATGCAGGTCTACTCAGAAGTAAGTAATTTTATTTCTTTTATTTTTTATTTTTAAATTAAAAACCTCCCTGGCCCCGCCCCCTGACCCCATCCCTGACCCCTGACCCTGTCCCTGACCCCTGGCCCCCGCCCACTTCTGGAGAACCTGTTCTTGGGCCAGGCCGGGCCCACCACTGGCTTGGCCTAAAAACATTTCTTTTCAGAATAGCCTTCTGAGCTTTGTAGTCCCCTGTAGTCTGCCTACTCCCACTGCACAATTCTTTTATTATTGGTTTTAATCAGTTTTAAATCAGCAAACTAGTTTAATCAGTTTTTATGGAGATCTTTTTATTTATGTTTTAAGATGTTTATATTTTAATCAGTTTTTTATGGAGATCTTTTTATTTATGTTTTAAGATGTTATGTTTATGTTTTTATTTATGTTTTAACTGTTTTTAAATGTACTGGATTTTATTGGTGTTTTATGCAAGCTATGAGCTGCCTTGATTCCCCTGGGAGAAAGGCAGGGTAAAAATAAAGTAGTAGTAGTTCTTGTTATTATCAACCATAAATATACAGCGAACAATTTCATGCTGGTTTCATTCACATCATCAGTCAGACCCTTCCCAAGAGTCTAGGACTGTGTGATGTAGCGGCATATAATACATGCTGATCCCAGAAGAGCGGCTTTCTGCAGTTGGCAGAGTGATATTTTGTCAATGCCAATAGTTTTCAGGTGCCTGCCAAGGTCTTTGGGCACTGCACCCAGTGTGCCAATTACCACTGGAACCACCTGCACTGGCTTACACCAGATACGCTGTAATTCGATTCTTAGGTCTTGGTAGCGGGAGATCTTTTCCAGTTGTTTCTCCTCAATTCTGCTGTCACCTGGAATGGCGATGTCAACAAGCCATACCTGACTGCTTTCTATGATGGTGATATCTGGAGTATTGTGTTCCAAGACCTTGTCCGTCTGTATCCTGAAGTCCCACAGAAGTCCCACCTGCTCATTTGCAACCACTTTTTCAGGCTTGTGGTCCTACCAGTTTTTTGCCATTGGCAGATGATACTTTTGGCATAGATTCCAGTGGATCATCTGGGCAACAGAGTTGTGCCTCAGTTTGTAGTCAGTCCGTGCGATCTTCTTGCAGCCACTTAGAATGTGGTCGATGGTTTCATCCACTTCTTTGCAGAGCCGGCATTTGGGGTCATCGGCTGATTTTTTGTTTCTGACCTTGATGGCATTTGTCCTGATTGCCTGTTCTTGGGCAACAAGTATCAGGCCTTCCGTCTCCTTCTTCAGTGTTCCACTCGTGAGCCACAACCAGGTCGTCTTCTTCTTCTTCTTCTTCTTCTTCTTCTTCTTCTTCTTCTCCTTATTATTATTATTATTATTATTATTATTATTATTATTATTATTATTATTATTATTGGAAACTTTCAAGTTACAGTAATTTTTTAAACATTTTTGCAGGTCCTTTTCAGGGCAAAACGGGGCATCAGTTACATAGGAGACGTAGCTGTGGATGACCTGACTTTTGAGAACTGTAGCCCTTTGCTGATCCCAGAGAAAAAATGTACTTCTGAAGAATTTACTTGTGCCAACAAATACTGTCTCGCAAAAGATAATCTTTGTGATTTTGTGAATGACTGTTCAGATAACTCAGATGAGAGCCAAAGCATTTGCGGTAAGTGTACTGGTTCTTTGCTTTAAGAGGCACAGGCTGACTTTTCTGCAATGAGTTACCCGTATTAATGTAGTAGCATTAATGCCCATTCCTTAGAAACTGAAGTGAACAGTGTATATAAAGTTAATAGTTTTCAGTATCCATACTGGGATCTCTCTGTCATTCTGTCTTTGTCTCTCTCATTTATTGGCAATCATATACATAAGGCAGGTTAAGTATACCCACTGGGTTGACAGGGGCCTAACCTGAGAAGACCTACAGAGGCCAAGATGTTCCTAGAGCATGCAGCAGATTACATTTTAGCGCCTCTGCATTGACATGGTTTGGGCTATCCATAATATGGAGTACAAATTGGTAATTGAGTTAAGAAAATAGTATCCTGGCCTAGTTGTGTGTATTTCATGAGTTAATTTGCCTCTGGTCATGAGCATATAATGCAACACATGGGGAAGGGAAAAATCTAGTAAAAGTATTCTTTCCTAAGGCAACAAAGGCAACAAAGGAAACCTTTTAACTAGCTTTGTGTACATGGACATGTACTTTAAGTACATAGACATACTGATGCTGCTGCATGCACAACATATTTCCTCCTGCCTTCCTGTGGGAATATATTAACAGTATCCCCACTGGTTTGAAGAACAGATATTTCATCTAATAGCACATATGCACATCAGAGTGTATGGAATGCCTGTGTGCCCCAGTCTCTCACATCTCCCATGTCATCCTATCCCATTTGTCATGTGCTTCACTGTAGTAACTGTTGTTATATCACTAAGCAAAAGGCTTAATTTGAAAGTTCACCTGTTAGAATCACCAGTGCTTCCCCTTCACCATACTATGGATAGTAGGTAAGAAACACACAGTGCCCAGTCAGAAATATTTTCAGATTTTCTTGAGGATTTTACAGAGTCATTTTACACTAGATTTTACACTAGGTTGTTCATCACTCTACGTGGTAGGTCAGCATGTCACACCCAAGATAGACCAACCTCCTCTCCTGCTGTGGGTGAAGGAATACCTTTAGCATTGCTGGTTTATTTGGCTTTACCTTTTGATATATAGGCATTTCAGTGCAATTTGTTCCATTGCGTTCTGCATGACAATATACATTAAAAGATATAAAACATGATAGAATTTGAAAATATGTCAAGATTTTAAAAATTTTGGCAAGTAGTGGTGTCATCACCACCACTGTGTGTATCACCCAGTACAGTCCACATACCCTGTGCCTCCCGCATCCCCCTAACAATGCCCTTGCCACTCACCTTGGATGCTAGGACTATAAACAGAAGCTTCTTCACGCGACATAATCATAGGAGCATCCAAATAGAATCTGGCCTTTTATCATGTTGATAGTGGTGCAGTTCACATCTTGAGCAAGGTAGCTATATTTTATAATAAGAAAAGTTTAAATTTTTATACAGTGGTACCTTGGGTAAAGAAAGACTTGAGTAAAGGACGTTTTGGGTAAAGAACAAAATTTTCTCAGAAATTTCGACTTCCGTAAAGAACACTGTCTTGGGTAAAGGACACTTCTGATGATGTTTGGAACAGGCTTCCATGGCAAGGGAACCCACAGAGGGGACGAAGGGATGAAGGGGGAACTAGCTTGAGCTACAGTGGGGCCCTGGGCAAAGTTTTGAATAGGCTTCCATGGCCAGGGAACTCATGTAGGGTCCGGGGGGTGGGGGGTAGCAGCCAGATCCAGGTTTGTATGTGGGATCTGTGTGTGGCAGCGTGGAAGTTGTGCCTTATCAATGTTCTACTGCTGCTCCCCATCAGCAGCTTGGGAATGTTAAAGTTGCACAAAAAGACAAAGATTCCTTTGAGCCAATGGATAGCAGTGACTCCATTAGTGATAGTGAAAGAGCACAATCTTAACCATGACTACTCAGATGTAAGCCCCATTGTGTCTAATAGGTCTTGCTCCCAAGAAAGTGTCTTTAGGATTGCAGCCTAAGTAGACTTCATAGGATCATGCATATTGAATGCATGTTTTGAATTTTTAGTGTTTAGACAAAGTGTTTTGTCATCATTTTTATATCCAATTAATATTTTTATATGAATTTTTTTTGGTTCTGGAACCAATTGTCTGAATTTTCATTATTTGCTATGGGAAAATCCGCTTCACCTAAAGAACATTTCACGTAACAAACATGCCTCCGGAACAAATTTAATTTGTTACATGAGGCGCCACTGTATTTAAAACTGAAAAGTCACTCATTCACTCATTCATAAATGTCCAGCCAGAATGGCTGGGCCTAGAAGCATGAAATTTGGGGAGGGTGTTCCTTCTGTGATGGAGGGATCCACTCAGAACCGGTTTTAGAAATTCCAATTGGAAGAGGGTGAAATGACTGAGAAGCATAAAATTTGGGAAGCGTGTTTGTTCTGTGACATCAACACCCACCAAGAACTGATGTTGAGAAATTTAACCCTTAAGGGACTAAAAAGGGGTACAACGTGTTTTTGTCCTATACTTAACATGGAAGACTGACTAATATCCAGCAGATTTGGTGCTTGGTGCCTGGTGCATTGGGTGGATGTTGTTCGAAGGGAGGGGTTGCACTGGGAAGGATGCTATGCATGGGGATGTTGTTCATGGGATGTGTGTTGTGCATGGGGGGTGTTGTTCAGGGGGGTGTTGTGCATTGGGGCGGTGTAGCACATGGGGTTGATACGCATTGGGGTTTTGATGCACATGGGGGGTGGATTTTTTGCTTGGGGACAGATGTTGTGCATGGGGGGTTGCTGCACATGGGGGATGATGCTCATGGGGGATAATGAACATGGGGGTGTTGTGCATGGGGTGTTGCGCATGGGGAATGTTGTGTATGGAGGGATGATGCTCCACGTGGGGGTGATGAGCAATTAAGAGTATATTGCAATGGGGGGATGATGTACAGGGGAATATTACTCCTGCATCGTGGGTATGTTGTTGCTAGTGAATATATATATATATATATTAATAGAAATTTGTTCAGAGCAGAAGCAAGCTAATTAACTATTTATTGCATATTAAACTTTACCTTAAGCAGTGTCTAACTAGTTCAAAGGAAAATTAAATTGTGCTTTCCTGCATTTTAAGTTCATCCAAGTGATCAAGGTTCAAAAGAGCAAAAAAGAAATTGATTCATGTATTTTTATAGATAAAATTTTTGAACAATAACTATTGTTACTAACACAGTCTTCCACATCTTGTGTTTTACCATTAATAAGAATGATGAAAACAGCAGAGGCTACTAGTATCAAGACAAGTAGTACCACAGAGGTAAAGATTACAGGAAAAAAGAAAAGAATTCAAAGTCCATTATATATATCAATGTCCATTATTTTCTTACCTAGGAAATTGGAATATGGAGCTTTCCATAGGATATAAGAGACAAAGGGTGCAATCCAGAGTAACTACGGGGAGTCCTTGCTCCGGTGTAAGAACAATTTGCTCTGGATTGCAATATGAATTTCCCATAGGTTTTCACTATATTGTACAGTAACTACATGTACACGTAATGTCTCTTACGTGCTCCCGTAGTTACTCTGGACTGCGCCCAAAGAAATGGAGCAGCACATTTTAAAGGATTCAGGAATGAATCCTATATAAATATGTTAATTGTGAGCTTTAATGGTTTCATGACTGTTGTCAAAATAGTAAAAAAGTTTTAAAAATAAAAAATAAATTCAAACATAATCACAAAACTGAATATCCTATGGCTTTGGAGTGGCAGCTTATTAAATTTCACAGCCATCTATATTTGTCTTCATTAATCTGGTAGAGTATACCATCTGGCACTCATGGCCAGATAGAGACTACTCATTGATATGTATTCTTTTAGGTGGAGAGCACCTCTTTTACAAATGAAGGTGCTGCTTCTTTTGTAACTTCACTGATGATCCTGCAGTTAAAAAAGGAAATGTAAAGGTGAGCCCTGCAGGTTTTACACTGCTAGTCATGGCCAACTCTAAGGGCAGTGCTCATCATTTGTAAACCAGCACTGATCAAGGATGCTTCCATGATCATGTGGCCAGCATGGCTCATGCTCCACTACTAACATGCTCCACTACTAACATGTAACATGTAACATGTAACATGCTCCACTACTAACACTACTAACCACAAAACATGGAATGCTGTGACTTTTACTGTGCATATGCGATACCTATTTACTGGTATCTACTTGCATATACATGCTTTAAAATTGCCAGGGTGTTAGAAACTGGAGCAAGTAAGTGACAGGAGCTCACTCTGTGGCACACAGGTCTGAAACTGTGTGAAGTCTTTGTCCTGTAGGGCCTGTAGCATCCTAGTAATGGGGCTGATGTAATAAGGGTAAAAAAAGCTATAGTTTGTGTGGACTCCACTGTACTGTTTGGACTCCACCAGTATTGCTGGACTCCACTGGGCATGTAATGTCTTTCTGCAATCCAGACATATTCCAAGATGTACATTGAAGCCAGTCTGTTGCCAGAGATAGGTGTCCATGCAACTACAGTGATGAAAGCACAGCTTATTCAGTTTATATTCTATTAATAAATTGCTTTAATAAATACTTGTTCTTCAAGGTATTGGTTCTTGGTTCTTACTCTGGGCCAATCAGATTGCATCAGTCACTGGTGTGATCCTTGCCTCCATATCCTGAAAGAAGCATTGTCTCTGACAATTCCTCTGCTGACAAAAAATGTCATTAATTACATAGTCCTATATTATAAATGTGGATGATATTTTTTAATCAGAACTTTAATTTTATTTATTTATCAGATTTTTTATTTAACCAAAATAATCAGCTGGGTCACCTCCTGCTAAAAGGGATGTCTCAGTTCAAAGCATTGCAGATGAGGAAATTTTGTCTGTGATCATTTACTGTCACTCTCTTGAGAACAAACACTGCCTAGGATATAATATGACCCCTTTCTGCAGTGTAGTGTGCATTGAATAGAAAGTATTATTCCTTGAAAAGATTTATCATATTCAAATGAAAATGTAGTCTGTACCATCTTTTGTCAACTGTACTTGCCTGAGATTTATGAAACTATGTGTTGACAGTGCCAAATCCAGACAAGTTGTAATGAATATTTAGTGCTTGAATTGAGTTTTGTTCTGTTGGATTTTTTTTAGTTTAGTGTTTGAATTTTAAAACAGACATGATCACATAGGAGCTCCAATATCCATATTGTGAAGTACTCACCTTTGCCAGTGTCCTTCCCTTTGGATACTCCACTGCAGGACAGTCCAGGCACTGCTTGCTCCAGGGTAAATAAAAGGTGTTTTATGAAACTTTTGCAACACTCCAGCCTGGCACATGATGGCAAAAGAGGAGATCAAAATTGTAGCAGCAATGGGATTGTTGAGTGATACTGTCCAAACCTCCTTCCCCCACCCCCAGAATGTGCTTAAGGGATCCTGCACATCTTATTCCTTCTCCTAATGAACTATTCCTTCTAGCCCTGTAGTGTTGTCCAAAAGTTAGCACTTTCTATGGATTTTGTTCTAGGATGGTTTATTCACACTTGTAAGTCATCACTTGTTGATGCAGCAGTCATCAAGCATTTAACAGGCACATCTGAACCAACTGGTGGCATAGGTTAGGAGGTGCAGGGGCTACCAATTGCACAAGTCAATAAGCTAGAAGGACCACAACCTAGACTTGATTGTGAAAATTTCACAAAATTGTGAAAACCTTGTTATGCAAGACTAATACCATTGTGTTATATACCATTTACTGTAATGCAGAATTTAATGCAGAATGCAGTGAAACAAACCACTTTTGAAATATCTCTATTCTACCAAAGTTATAGCCAGAAAATAAAAATACAATGTAACAAAAACTGGATTTTCTCAAAACTGTCCAATGAAACTGATTATTCTAAGAGCCAATTAGGTGTTATGATGATATTTCAGGAAACCAATATTGTGTTAATATGGTCAGGGATCCTATGAGGAGGTGGCAGATCAAGTGCATGGTAAACTGCTGTAGGGGGGGGGGGAGAAGGTGAATATTCCCCCAGTTGCACTTCTTTCAAACGCTGCATGTAATGCCACTTCAGAGGTATCATTCTGAGGTTGACACTGAGCTACAAGACCATTAGCTATACAGATCCAACCTTGTTATATACAGATTTTTTATGTACAGATTTGACTCAACATGAATGGCCTATGCAAATCACAGTTTTAAAAACTGCTTTTCTGCTGTAGAGAGGGAGTCATGCAAGCACTCATTCCATTCCTCAGTTCCAGAATCAAACCCTTTTCAGATATTAAGGCACCACCTTATTCCATTAGGTGCAATGTAGGAGCAAGAAACCTGGAAGTGGGTCTTTAGATCTATTTTACATTGCTTTTTTATCCACTGATTTTATTATCAACAGGAGGTTCCAGAACCCTAGAGGATAACGTGGGACATCTGTACTACTGGAACCAACCAGCCCATTCTTGTCTCTCAATGAAGTTAAACTTCAGTTAAGTTAGTGTCAGTAGAGATAGAAGTAAAGGAATATTGCACTATCATCAAATAATAAATTCAGTTATTTTCTTTTTAATGACTTTCACTTTTGTTGCAAATAAAATACCGTCGGTCCCCTTTAAAAAGAAAAAAAGGCTGAAAATGTTCTGTTGTATTAAAACACGGACAAAACAGATATTGAAGAACATTAATTTGCCACTGACAATTCTCCAAAGCACTTTCCTCATTAATTTTTCCAGCTAACAGAATACTTCAGAATAAAGTTTAGATTTCCCTAGCTGCAAGATGGAGATTGTAACTTGTCTTAAGTTCTCTGAATATAAAAGCCTGCAAGTAGTTCAGCAGTCTCTTACTCTGTTTAATTATCTCAATTCATAGTGAAGTATCATTTAAAGTCCACATCTAACTCAGGTAATTTTAATATGAAATAAGCTATATCTTGCTGGATATTTAAACAGTTAATCTCCTTGTCTCCATACCTCCTTTTTAATGCATATTTTTATGTGATGAGTGGACTGAATTTAAAAGTTGTTCTGTTTTTGGCTGTTTAGAAGAATCTGTTTTTGTAACCACTACAGTATACTGGAAACATAAAAGATAAGCTTTGACTAATAAAATCAAATCAAATACAGTGGAAAAACTTCTGTTTTTCTCCAGACATTATGAAATATAGCTCCAGGGTAGCAGATGCACATATCTGGGTTTATCCAAATTGCTTATTATAAATGCTCATTTTGGAATTGCAATCAGATTTCTGTTTATGTAAATAAACTTAAATTAAACAAAAGACTGTTTACCAGCTTAAATTCTTTTTTTATTATGTAATTATCAGCCGTCTTTGCATGGCTGTACACCAGCCACCTGTTAAAAGCCTTTCATTAGTAAAATGAGCCTTCCTCAATTTTGAGGATACATGCAGAGAATATGTTTACTACTATGATTATATTAATGTTGGCATTTAAAAAACATATTTTTTCTTGGAATTTTATGCCAGGTATGTCTGTCGGGCGCTGCGATTTTGAGTTTGATCTTTGTGATTGGCAACAAGATCAGAATGATGACTTTGACTGGAATCTCAGAATTGGAGGCATCCCAAGAGTGGGCAGCGGGCCAATTGCTGATCATACCTTGCAAGGACCATCTGGTCATTACATCTTCATAAAAAGCTTCTTTCCTCAGTTGCCTGGGCAGGAAGCCAGACTCTCGAGTGCAGTCATAGACAGAAGGAGCAAAAATTGCAAGGTATGTGAAGGCTGGAATGACAGTATTTAATTACTAATTGGGAAAATTTGACACCACTGGAGCTCCCTTAGAGAAACTTTTTTATGTATCATTTTATTTGTATATTAAGCAAGATGCAATCATAACAAAGAATTTTCATGCTCTTTGTGAAGAACTTTTAAAAAATAGTTTTTCATGGTCTCTGTTCAGTCATGTCATGGAATTCTGTGCATGATCAGATGGAAGCCAAGCAGTGGGAGGCTCCAGCAGGTTCGCACCTACTCTATAGAAGCGGTTGTTAACGAGAGAAAGGACACATAAAATTTAAAAATAGCCATTTGAAAATGGCTGCCAGATGGGCATAGAACTGGTTGTTAATTTCTTTGAATCCCATCACTGACAAGGCTTTGCTGAGCAGTCTACTCCTACCTTCAAGTAAAAATCAAGCAGAGTATCTTCTTCTGATCAATCTGTATACACCTGTATGTAAAAAGGAAGTTACTGTAGCTACAATCTACCACTGTAGACAGAGACCATGAAAGAGAATGACAGGTTTCTTATAACTATAGTTCTTTGAATAGTCATCTATTAGACACACAGATGTCCCCTCTTCTGGTCAGGTTCCATCTACTGGATATATTCCCAAATTCAATTTCAGTCTGAGGGATGGTCTTGAAGGAACTAATGCACGGCTTCCCAAATTCTGCACCACAATGTCCTCTGGCTTTACTGCTGCCACCAGTGTGAACCATGATGGTGCTCCAAATAGCAGTAGACTGCTCAGTTCAATGCAAGGAGCTCCAACACATGGTTTTTATGTGCTTTGTGATATTTTGGGCAATGTTTATTGATAACTTGATAACCTGAAATTAAAAAGATGTTTGAATGAAAAACAGTTTTCATATGCTTCATCAATGTCTACTGAAGATGGATAGATCTAGAACAGCGTATCTCAAAGTGGGGGTCGGGACCTGGAGCTTTCCTGGGGGTCGCCTAAAGACTCCTGGTGCAGGGGGCCAGATGGGAAGACCTGGCAGAAACGCTGGAGCCGCTGTGGCTGGAAGAAACTGCTGAGAAGCAGCTCAGAAAGAGCCTCTAAGCAGCTGTGAGACGTTGTGGAGCCTTGGGGGCGGGGAGGATTACAGCTTTTGAACCCAGTTCTATGCATGTCTACTCAGAAGTCTGTCCCATGATAGTGAATGGGACTTACTCCCAGGAAACAGTGGCTGGCTCTGCTGCCTGAGATCCCAATCCTATGGGGATCTCCTCTCACCCAAGAACTTACCTTCCCATTCCTCCCTTTCTTTCTTTCTTTCTTTCTTTCTTTCTTTCTTTCTTTCTTTCTTTCTTTCTTTCTTTCTTTCTTTCTTTCCCAGTCACCCCCTCTTAGCTATGCCACATCTATCTATCTATCTATCTATCTATCTATCTATCTATCTATCTATCTATCTATCTATCTATCTATCTATCTATCTATCTATCTATCTATCATTACGTATTGTTTTTATGATTAATCACTATGCTTTAATTATGTTCAATTTGTAACAATGAAAATACACCCTGCATATCAGATATTTGCATAACATATTCATAACAGTAGCAAAATTACAGTTATGAAGTAGCAACGAAAATAATTTTATGGTTGGGGGTCCCCCAACATGAGGAACTGTATTAAGGGGTCACAGCATTAGGAAGTTTGAGAACCACTGATCTAGAAGAAGATAAATTTAGATCAATGATTCTGAAACTTTTTAGCACTAGCATGCCTGCTTTTGCTGCTGATCCTGGAAGTGATTGGTAACTGGTACCAGTAACTGGTAAAGTAAATGGTAACTGGTAACATTACAGATACTTCCAGGTTCAGAGATCCATAATAGAACTTCAAATAGAGGAAGAGGCTCTGGAAGGCTCTTGAAGGGCACAATCCTAACCAATTTAGGCCAGCCTAAGTCACAAAAGTGTAATACCTGCAGGTTAGCAAAGGACTTATGCTGGTTCTTAAGCTGACCTAACTGGAGATTAGGATTGCAGCTAAAGTTTGTTTGTGGAAGGCCACTGAATTTAGCACACTTACTAAAGTCTCCTGGGGTTTCTTTTACTGGGGCTATCTTCTCAACCAATTATTTTGATGTGAAGTCTCCACAAATGAAATTAAAACTATATTTCCCTACAAAGGAGATCAAAGTTAACAGTGTTACTCTGTTCATCTTATTTTCAGATAATATTTTATTACCACATGTATGGAGTCAAAATTGGATCACTTTTTGTCTATCAAGTAACTGTATCAAATTCCCAAAAAGTGCTATTCAGCCTATCTGGAGATCAGGGAAATTTCTGGAAAAGAAAAGTTTTGTCATTGGATGCAGAAGAGGACTTCAGGATCACTTTTGAAGGGCGTGTTGGAACAGCCATCAGGAGATATATAGCTCTTGATGACATTGTGTTTACAAAGGAATGCTTACCATCATCACAATTCTTACCAGACGGACCAGCAGAATTGCCCCCAACAGGTAATATATGACAATGATGGTAGACTAGTAATTTTCAATATAAATTTCCCCAGATAAGGCGAGGAAAATCGCAGTCTTTATCACACCAAGAAGGAGATACAACTGGAGCAAGAATAATGATAAGAGCAAAGATCTTAAAGGGTATGTCAATTTTCAATTTTTATGTATTTTATTGATTACAGATATAGGTACAAGGAACAATGATATACAATGGGGGGGAGGGTACACAGTCCTATCCAATTTTCCAGAACACTGATGCTAGAAAGCAGTGGTTTCCAGACTGCACCATGGCACATTCACTAGAGTGCCACAGTAAATTCACTGGGGTGCTGCAGGATGTATATGGATCTATTGTTCTCTCCCTCTTCAGGGCAGATAAGCCTGGATCACATGAGGTACCACTGAGTTCTCACTGAGAACTTCTCAGTTCTCCCTGTTGCCACCATCTAGACTACGTGAGATGTTGTGCAGTCCAAGATGGACAGTCTAGGACTGCTGGAGAAAGAGGCCACCATGAAAGATGCTATAACCATGAAAATTTGTGACCCACTAATCTAAATTAAAGATAAAAAATAGAAAAAGATCACGCAGGGTGCAATCCTGATCAATTTAGGCTGGCATAGCTCATCTGTCTCCCATTCTCACGGTGTGATGTGGAAAGGCCAGCACATGTCTGTGCACTCGCCCACAGCATCTGCCTTCCCCTCCCATGGCTCCGCAACTGCACACAGCACCTTCATGCCTGCCACCACCTCCACGTATGCCGAGCCCTTTGTCTGACTCAGCAGCTGCAGCACCAATGGGTCCTGGCACTCCAAGGCCCCCGCCCCAGGATTTTGTGATACCCCAGCCCAGAGGTTGTGCTGGGTCTTATGCTGGCCTAACTGGGGATTAGGATTGAAGCCACAATCTTGTAATGGGAATAGTATATCCCCCCCCCCCCTTGGCTGAAAAGCCATTGCTTATTTTCCTTTCATCTTTCTCTTCCTGAGAGCATTCTTTTAAACATATATACATAATCGTTCTTTTAAACACATTTCATTCAATGAAAGTTACTTCCAAGTTAGCATGCTTTTATAATCACAGTATCAAAGAAAAAAGATTTTGATTATTCAGCAATTTACAGTATGTAATTTTGCTGTCTTTACAAGATATTTCACATTACAAATAATTGCTGAAGCCTAGAGAAGTAGATATGATTGACAGGGAACTCTTATAACCTTATATCTCTCTTGGACTTTAGTTGGTGTATGATAAAACACATGCTGTTATACTGCACTTTGAATCATAAGAATTTAGACAGAAGAATTTTTTCTTGTTACAGACAAGTACAAAACATCCATCTTGTTTCTATTAGTGTTCCAGTCTGAAGATGCACAATTATATTTTGTACAGTTGGTCCAATTCACTTTGCAGCTGTAGGTAGTTGTGAGTCTCTTAAGACATTCTGGAAATTCAAAACCTATGCTTTTGGAGTGAAAGCTCTTCTCAAATCCACTTATTACCACACCAAAGATAATAAAATCCTGCTAACTTCCATGTGGGACCCATTCCTTTATGTGGGATAACCAACATTTCAGTCTTTAAAAACTTCACATGCTCTAAACACTTTTGTACCAGACTCTTGTTAATCTCTTTTCCTTTTTTTCCTTTACTATTTTTCATTTGCCGTGCTCTTCAGCTTGAATTCTGGTTCCCAAAGTTTCAAGGTCAGCTTCAAAACAATTTTTTTTTGGAATTGTGAAGTGGCAATGGGGATTACTATCACTGAAGACTCATGTACAGTGTCTCTTTGAACTTAGTTTGGTATGGTAAGGTACAACAAAGAAACACAACTTTACATATCTATCTATCTATCTATCTATCTATCTATCTATCTATCTATCTATCTATCTATCTATCTATCTATCTATCTATCTACACACACACATATACATATACATATATATGTATATACACATACATATATACATATTTACATACATACGGGCTGTGGGTAGCGCAAGTGAATAAGACGCTGTGCCTGTTAACCAGCAGGCCAGGGTTCGAGACCTGGGTCGGCCCCACAAGACAGGGTGAGCTCCTGTCCTTAGCCCAGCTCTGCGACGCCAGCTGGATACAAACGCATTGGCTCTGCCTTTCCATTGGACTAATTCAGTGGTGTGGAGAGGGGGGATTTGCTGCTTGGGTAACAGCCTATCCTCCATAACAATCCAACCCAGGCTTTCGTGCTTCGCATGCAGCGTATGCAGCGCCGAGGACAATAGCATAGTCTTCCAAGACTAATGGAGGCCTGCTACATACATACATATAAACATATAAACAACAGCTGTTGTGCCTGCACCCCACCTGCCTTATAACTTTTTCTTTCACTTCTGATTTTACTTTGGCTTATCATGGGCCTCAATGTGCCACTCCTGAGGTGTCCTAAGAAAGATGCACTAGGAGGGGCCTGTCTGCCATGGAAACAGGGTCTGGTTACAGCCTAACTACCATTCTAGGCCATACCCAACATGCCCCTGACACACGCCTGCTGTGCTGCCTAGATGAGGACTGCTAGGCTGGCACAGATCCATCTGTCTCATGCCAGTCCAGGTGCAGCTAGGCTGTCCTATCTGGCAATTAGGCTGGCCCAGTGCCAGATAGGCTGGCCCAAAAGCATTTCAGGATTAAGCTTAAACTGCAATTCTGTATACCCTTCATACAGTATAAGGGAGACACAATTCAAAAGAGGAATAGATATCAGAGCAACCAACATATTGAGGACAGCAGCAGGAGCCAGAAACAGAATAATGGAGATGGTGCACATTGCAGCACCGGCTCACTTTACCCTTCTGCAGACTGCAGCAGAGCCTGGGCAAAATGCATTGCAGCCATTGGCTGCTGAAGGGCCTAGGGGGTGGAGCCCGGCTGTTACCGGGCTTGTTCTGCCCGGGGAAGATCAGTCGGGGGGGGGGGATTTTTGCCCACCTTGTTAGAGTTCCTTGGATGGAACCCGCCTCCACAGGTACTCCTGGTTCATGTGGGACAGAATGATCTCACTCAGAGGGCCTCTGTGTCCTTGAGAGTGCAGATCACTGAGGAGTTCTCCCTAGTCAGGGTCTGTTGCCCAGGAGTGTGCATTGTCTGGTCTGAGATGCTGCCCAGACATGGGTGGTCGGGCGCTAGAAGTGTCCAGAGGGTGGACATGTTGCGTAAGCGAATTAATGCTTACGTAGCTCGTTTCCTCCTTAGTGTGGGTGGTGCAGTTATCCGGCACCTCCAAATTGAATGGAGGCAGCCAGAGTTATACAGAGCCAATGGAGTGCATTTGTCTCCTATCGCTGCTGCTGTTTTCTTGTTTAACTTGCAACGGGGACTGCTCCAGTTTTTGTAGTGGGGCGGTGGTGCCAAGCGCTAGGCTGGCTCACCAGGTGGCAGGCGTCGTGCGGAGTAGGCAGGATAGGCCATCGGTGTGCAGTCTTAGGTAGCAAGGGTTTGGGGGTGATGCTTCCTCCCTGTGATGCTTTTCCGGCTCTGGGGGTAAGTCTGATGAACCCACTTACCTGGATGGGAAACCTAGGTGCAGTGTCTGGCCGGACAGCCGGTAGCTGTGCGTCCAGCTACCTTGACCTTCGGGTTGGCAAAGATGGGCATCCTTGAACTCTGTTCAAGGAATGCCCTGAGCCAGGCTGGGAACACCCTTTACCAACTTTAACATTTGCATGGGGAAGTATACGGAGAGCTGCATCCCCCTAGACCTCACGGCTTTTCTAGAGCAGTTCCTGTTTAATTTTAATATGTTAAATAGTTAATAAAAGTGGCTTTCGATCCAGCACTTTTGTCCGGCTCTTTATTTGCGTCTGTCTGGGGTAATGAGATTTTGCAAAGTCTAGTAGCTTAGGGTGCAATCCTAACCAATTTAGGCTGGCATAACTCACCGGGCAAATCTTCCCATGGAGGTGTGGGAATGTCACCATATACTTATGCACTGGCCTAACCCCCCAGGAGTTGACTTACAGCAGTGGCCCTCATCCTTTTGAGTACCATGGCCTGGGACTCTGGAAAAAAAAATTCCATGGGCTGGCTGGCTGTACTTGTGCACTTACAGGTCCAAAATGCACATGTGCAGCCAAGTGGCTGGGCTGCAGTGCCAGATTTATGTATAGGTTAAACAAACTATAGCTTAGGACCCCACTCTCTAGGGACCCCCCAAAAAAATTAAATTATATTTCAGTTCAGTAATTACTTGGATAACATACATATTTTGTTATGTGCAAATGGCTTTAGATACCTATTAGGTCAATAAATTACCATATAATATAAAACACAAAAAACTGCAACAATTTGTAGTTGACAAAGGACAGCTGGACATATAAAGGGCCCCATTCAGTGATGGGCTCCAGCAGGTTGTTCTACTCTGTAGAACCGGTTGTTAACGAGAGATAGGACATTAAAGTTTAAAAATAGCCATTTAAAAGTGGCTGCCAGATTGGCATAGAACCGGTTGTTAATCTCTTTGAATCCCATCACAGGCCCCATTACCTTCAATAACTTAGGGCCTCATCAAACCTAAATCTGGCCCTACTGGGCTGCATATGCTCTGTTTGCTCTCGGCCCAGAGCAAAGTGCACCTGTGCAGAGCTTATGCCAGCCTAAGTGGAGGTTAGGATGCAGCCATGCCCTACAATCCAGAGTAACTATGGGATCACATAAAAGACATTATGTGCACCCGTAGTTACTGCACCACCTCGTGAAATTCATGGGAAATTCATATTGCAATCCAGAGTAAGTTGTTCGTACATCGGAACAAGGACTCCCCGTAGTTACTCTGGATTGCGCCCTTAGTTTATTATGCTGTACTGACAACCAGAAAAATCATTGTTTTCTGATCAGTTTCTAGGGAAGAAATAATGAGGGGAAGAAGAGGTTTGGAAGAGCATTACATGTAGAATATACTTGAGGATGCAGTGTGTGTTCACAATGGACCCATGAGATGGAATATGTGACCCAGTTCACTTCTAACAATAAAGACCAGGAGAGGAATAGAATTTAAAGTAAGGGTAGAAAACCCTTCAAAATGTTCTCATTTTTACGAACAATCACTTTAGAAATAACTTACCATCTCAATTTATGTCAAAAAGTGTACATGAGATGAACTTGCACCTCATGAACAACATGACTCTTCAAGGCAAGCTGAAATGTTTATGTTTGATGATTTCAACCTCCCTCTGATAACCTCCATCAGTGTCTTATTTTTGTTTTAGCTTAACAAATAGCACCATCGACTGAGGGGAGTTAATGTTATGCAGCTCCATTACCTCAGTGGAGTTTTCTCAAAGCTCCATAACATGGTAGCTGAAATATACATGAATTGTGGAAGGAAAAGCCTGCCAGGTGTAGAATGGAAGGGTTGTTTCTGTACAAATGTTAGCCGAAAATATCATTTCTACACACCTGAAGTCCTTCTGTGGGGTCCATTAGCCAAAAGGCTTGTCTGAAATTCTGAGCATTTACAGCAATACTTTACAATACTTTACAATGCACACAGTTCGTGGTGTGTCAGTACACACAGTAGTATCAGTATTTTGTTTACTGTTTGTTGACTGACTTACCCTATAATCCAGAGTAACTACGGGAGCACGTAAGAGATATTATGTGCACCCACATTTACTGCACCACCTAATGAAAACCTATGGGAAATTCATATTGGAATCCAGAGTAAGTTGTTCTTACACGGAGCAAGGACTCCCATAGTTACTCTGGATTGCACCCCCAGCCTGTGTTTGGAATATCACAAGCCTATGTGTGTCTATTGAGAAGAAAGTCAATTTGGGCTTGCTCCCTGGAAAGTGTATATAAGATTGCAGCACTGGTCTGACAGCAGTCAGTGGCTTTCTGTCAGTGGCTTTCAGTATGCTGTCAATGGCTTTCTGACAGCATAAAGACTATACTGGTCTACAGTGGTGTCCCCAGCCAGGGGCTGGGGAGCTGTCAACCCCAGGTACCATGAGGTTGGGGGGATGATAAAATCAGCCCCTGCTGCACCCCTGTTCTTCAGAGGGGGAGCTCACAGCTCTCCCTTAGCCCACTGCCCTCCCATGTCTGTGGGCAAGCAGTGTGCTGTGGGGCATGGAGGGTACATCTGAGGGCCCTTACCCTGCTTGACTACTTCCTTCCCAGCACATGCTCAGGAGGAAGCAGAGGGACTGAGGACCCTGCATGCCCGACAAATGGACCCTACATGCCCAACAATGCGTCACTCACCCACAGACCGAAGATAGCCATTGAAGGGCCCAAAAGCCTCCCTGGCAGAGCAATCTCCATTTGGAGTTGGGTGCCTCTCCTGCTTCTGCACTGCCAGGTAAAGTTGAGGTAGGGGAAGGGGAGAGGTGCCCAAGAAAGGGGAATGGATGGCATGCCTTCCTTGTTAGGGGTGCCAAAACATTGGGGGGCAGGTGTCAACAGACCTAGCAACACTACTGCTGCTCTAGCACTTGTTGCTTCACCATTGCAGATCAGGCCCAGACAGGACAGCAACAGGAAACAATAGCCCTAGGACAGTGGTGGCGAACCTATGCCACGTGTGCCTGTTATGGCACTCAGAGCCCTCCAGGCTGGCATGCAGCTATAGCGCTGCCACACACCCCTGCCACACACCTGCAGCCTGAATGCACCACCCACCCACAGCTCCTCCTATTTGGAGCTGAGCTGAACTGAGAGGGGTGAGTGCCCACTGCACATGGCATTCCTGGCCCACTGTGCATGCCCAGAGTTTTGGGCATGTGTGGTGGGCACCGGCTGGTGCTCTGGGCATCAGTGCCATGAGTCGGCACTTGGTGCCAAAAGGTTCATATTGCCCTAGGATATCTTCAGCAATAAAGATAATTACTAGACATGTTATCCTTGTTTGTGCATTATTTTATTGGGAGCAGGGCTCTGGGTGACGCAAGTGGCTAAGACACTGTGCTTGTTAACCAGCAAGCCAGGGTTCGAGACCCGGGTCGGCCCCACAAGACAGGGTGAGCTCCTGTCCTTAGCCCAGCTCTGCGACGCCAGCTGGATCCAATTGTATTGGCTTTGCCTTTCCATTGGACTTATTCAGTGGCGTGGAGAGGGGGGATTTGCTGCTTGGGTAACAGCATATCCTCCATAACAATCCAGCCCAGGCTTTCGTGCTTCGCATGCAGCGTATGCAGCACCGAGCACAATACCATAGTCTTCCAAGACTGACGGAGGCCTGCTTTTTGTGGCTGTGGGTGGCACAAGTGCCTAAGACACTGTGCCTGTTAACCAGCAGACCAGGGTTCGAGACCCGGGTCTGCCCCACAAGACAGCATGAGTTCCTGTCCTTAGCCCAGCTCTGCGATGCCAGCTGGATCCAATCGTATTGGCTCTGCCTTTCCATTGGACTAATTCAGTGGCGTGGAGAGGGGGGATTTGCTGCTTGGGTAACAGCCTATTCTCCATAACAATCCAACCCAGGCTTTCGTGCTTCTCATGCAGCGTATGCAGCGCCGAGCACGATACCATAGTCTTCCAAGACTGAGGGAGGCCTGCTTTTTTTTTTTATTGGGAGCATTAAGACAGTGGGAGAGTGTAGAAAGAGTTAAGGTTAGACGAAATAAAATATATATTTCTTTACCCAGTGTGTGTCTGTGCCACAGGATGTGATGATGGCATCTAACCTAGATGCCTTTAAGAGAGGATTGGACAAATTTTTGGAGGATAAGTCCATCATGGGCTGTGGGCTGTGGGTGGTGCAAGTGGTTAAGACATTGTGCCTTTCATCCAGAAGGCCAGGGTTCGAGACCCGGGTCCCCACAAGACAGGGTGAGTTCCTGTCCTTAGCCCAGCTCTGCGATGCAGCTGGAACCAATTTTATTGGCTCTGCTTTTCCATTGGACAATTTCAGTGGCGTGGAGAGGGGGGATTTGCTGCTTGGGTAATAGCCTGTCCTCCATATCAATCTAACCCAACCCTTCATACTTTGCATACAGCGTATGCAGTGCCGAGCACAATATCATAGGGCGCAATCCAGAGTAACTACGGGGAGTCCTTGCTCCGGTGTAAGAACAATTTGCTCTGGATTGCAATATGAATTTCCCATAGGTTTTCACTATATTGTGCAGTAACTATGTGTACACGTAATGTCTCTTACGTGCTCCCGTAGTTACTCTGGATTGCGCCCATAGTCTTTCAAGACTGATGGATGCAAACAGAAGTCCATCATGGGTAATAAGCCATGAAGGAATGTGAAATCTTATTTTTTATGTGGGCTACCTCATGATGCCAAATGCAGAGGAGGGCATCAGGATGCAGTTCTCTTGTTGTTTTGTATGCTCCCTGAAGCTTGTGGTGGCCGATGTGAGATACAGGAAGCTGGACTGATCCAGCATTTGGTCTGATCCAGCAAAGCTCTCCTTATGTTTTTATAGCACTCTTTACATGGAACAAGAAGAAAGACTCATTATGAAACTGTGAAATGGTGAGATTCATGTCCACTGACAAAGAATTCTCAGGGCCCGAGAGATTAAATTTAGTAAGCTTTACCTTTCTTTTCTTCCTTCCACTTATCTTTCAGCTCAAGTATGCTAAGGAGATTAAGCTCAGGAATGCCTAATTTGTGGTGATTAGAGAGATTTCCTAACCCATGAGTTATTGTCTTCACAAATCACACTGTCCTCCAGAAGCGTCTTAAATTCCCAGATTGGCATAGATTTCCAGCATACTATAACCTTTACTTATTCCTGGCAGATGGTTTTGAGAAATTGTAAACCGTTGCTGTGCTGATCGAATGAATCCTGTTTTAAAATTGGACACTACCTTTTTGTATTCAGCTCAGTTACTAGCCTTCTAAGGTGACTGGTCCCTAGATAGTTGATGGCATTCCAAATCAGTAACAATCCATACATTGTACAAAACTGGCACAATTGGTCATGTATTGCAGGTTAAGACTGTCTTGTTCATATATCCTTTATTTCATATATGCAGATTCACAATGCTGCGTACCATCCAGTTTCTTTTAGTGCAATCCTGAAGTGCACTTGGGCCCAGCTGGCACTGGGCAGGCCTAATGCCAGATAAGGTCTGCACTGGGGTAAGTCCACCTAGGTTAGTACAAGACAGTCATCTAGGCAGCACAGCAAAGGCATGCCATAGACACATTGGCATGCCATGGACACATATGCCTAGAATGGCATAGTTAGGCCATATCCGACCCTGTTGCCAGGATAGACACATCCTCTTGCAGTCTCTCAGTTCTTAGTGGGTCCTTACATCATAGAAATAATACACTCTCCAAATTTCATGTTTCTAGGTCCAGGAGTTAGGACTGGGTGTTGATCAGTCAGTCTTCAATGTTAAGTATAGGGCCGAAAATATGATGCACCCCTTTCCCCCCCCCCCCCCTTGAGTTAGCATTTCTAAAAATCAGTTCTTGGAGGGTGCTCACATTATGGAAGGAATGGGCTTCTGAATTTCTAGGTCCAGATGTTTGGGCTGGGTGTTTATGAGTCCGTGATTCTTCAATGTTAAGCTTAGGGACAAAACACATTACATCCCTTTTTTCCCCTTTCCGGTTTAAATTTCCAAAAATTGTTTCTTAGCACAGAAGGAATACATTCCCAAATTAATAATAAGTTTTTGCTGTGTATGACATACAGGAAGGAGTATTGATGAGTTCTTCTATGTTTCAACAATGAAACTATTGTTAGCTGTTACTAATAGCCAGTTTCACATGAGTTGTTTACTGTACATGTGACTGGAGTAGCTATTATTACTGCAAAAGTAATTATCTTTTGCCACCAACTGCTTATTACCTGTCTTTTATCTACTGAATTGGAAGGAAAGTATAGTATTGAAATGATTAAAATGAAAATTCATTCTCAGGAAGAAAAGGAACTGAAAAGGGCTGAAAAAAGATCCTTTAACCACAATTATAGCCTCCTTCTTTGTTTATTGTTCTCATCACCTTTTCTTATATGTATTCTGTCTGGGTTCAGTCACAGAAGTTTTGTCTGCAAGCAGAATTTGAAAGAGAGAAAAACAGAGGTAGAAAGAGTAAAATTTCCTTTGTCTGGATATGATTATTATGGGGGTAGTGCTTGGAATCTTAAAGATCCACATATTTTCAGATCCCCCACACCAGGGGATGACCAGTTGCCTGATCCTAAAAAGGAAGACAAGGTCTTGGATTCCTCTCAGCCTGGCCTTTCCGGCAGACAATGGTATGTTTGCCTACTCATGAGTAAAGCTGTGATATAGGGCACTTTTTACCATGCAGCTCAATGCATGTTTTTTTTTATTTTTTGTTTTTTGGCCATAACATTTGATAGGAAAGAGATATTTCAAAACCGATTTCTGCATTGGACTTTGCTCTTCATTACAAATCCAACTTCTTATTACATGATGGGGTATTGCACACCATTGCGATGTTCCAAAATGAAGCAAAAATGGAGGACAATGAAGCCCGTTTGGAGGACATCCAGACAGAAGGCTAAAAAAGAGAACAAATCCAGAAAAATCCAGTCATATGATCACCCTGCCACGTACCTATATTTTCCCACAATCATGTATACTTTCTAGTGGGCAAGTCAACATGAGTTTGATGAATTCCCCCTAACTCCATCCTGAAATTATTATAATCCGCAGAGTTTGGGGCTATTATACCAAGCCCAGTCACAAGGTACAAACACCTTGGCTGCAGTCCTATCCCCACTTTCCTGGGAGTAAATCCTACTGAACAAAACAGGACCTACTTCTGAGTAGACATGCTTAGGATTGCACTACTTGTTTTGTTTTAGCATCTAGCCTCAGAAAGTGTTCTGGAGAACTTGAGAGCTTGCTTAAGTTTCGGCGAGTCTTAATTGATTCCAACAAAGTTATTAGTTTGCGGCTTCAATAATTTCCAGTATTCTCTGAGGAAAACAATATTTGTTGATAAAATATTTGCAAACAAACAATTTGCAAGCAAACAATATTTGCTTGCCCACCTGAAGGACATTACAGACCCACTGCTAGATCCCCTTCAGTTTGCCTACAGGACTAACAGGTCAGTGGGTGACACTGTTAATATGGCACTGCATTACATCCTGCAACATCTGGATTCTTTGGGGACTTATGCACGGGTTCTTTTTGTGGACTTTAGCTCAGCGTTCAACACTATTGTTCCATCAAACCTCCATTCCAAATTGATCCACCTTAAGGTATCTGCTCCTATCTGTCAGTGGATACTCAGTTTTCTGACGGACAGGAAGCAGCTGGTGAGGTTGGGGAAAATTACATCAAGTACTTGAACAATCAGTACAGGAGCTCCCCAAGGGTGTGTGCTCTCCCCGCTGCTTTTCTCCCTTTATACAAACGACTGCACCTCAATGGACCCCTCTGTTCAAATTTTGAAGTTTGCAGATGATACAATGGTCATTGGACTTATTCGTGATGGTGATGAATCTGCATACAGACGGGAAGTTGAACAACTGGTTCTGTGGTGCAGCAGGAACCACCTGGAGCTTAATCCACAAAAAACTGTGGAAATGAGGGTAGATTTCAGGAAGCAACCCCTTATGCTACTTCCACTTTCCATCTGTGGTAATGTGGTTTCAGTGGTGGAGTCCTTCAAGTTCTTGGGCTCTGTAATCTCCCAAGACCAGAAATGGTCAACTAACATCTGCAGCATTATTAAAAAGGCTCATCAGAGGTTGTTCTTCTTGCGCCAATTGAGAAAATTCAATCTGCCTCAAGAGCTGATGATCCTGTTTTACAGGGGAATTATTGAATCTGTTCTCTGCAATTCCATCACTGTCTGGTTTGGCACAGCAACCAAACTGGACAAGAAAAAACTACAAAGAACTATAGAGATAGCAGAGAAAATAATTGGAGTCAGCCTGCCTCTATGGAGGATATATATATCGCTCGGGTCAGGAAGAGAGCCATGAGTATTGCTGCTGACCCTCTTCACCCTGGACACATCTTGCTTGAGCTTCTTCCCTCTGGACGCCAATATAGGACTCTGTACACTAAGACATCTAGGCACGAGGACAGTTTTTTTCCTTGTGCCATTAAATTGCTGAACCAACAACTATGCTGAGGGATTATTGGAGAATACTGAAGCAGTGTTCTTATTTGATTGTATATTCTGTATGTATTGTTTGTTATTTATGAGTTGGTGTTTGTATGTACGCAGCCATTGCCGAAGCCAAATTCCGGGTATGGAGATCATACTTGGCCAATAAACATATCTATCTATCTATCTATCTATCTATCTATCTATCTATCTATCTATCTATCTATCTATCTATCTATCTATCTATCTCTCTCTCTCTCTCTCTCTCTCTCTCTCTCTCTCTCTCTCTCTCTCTCTCTCTCTCTCTCTCTATCTAATCTAAAATCTTTACTGAGCTTATAATCTTATTTGATATATTGCAGAGCTACATCAACAGAGCTACATCAAAAGAAACAATTGGAACAAATAAAATAATTTAGTTCTGAAATTTTTTAACCTTTGATTATATTGTGAAGATATCTGAGAATGAGGGTTCAGTTTAGTATCTTTGCAAACTGCTGTGCGACATTGCTCATTATTTATATTGATTTTTATTTCATATATTTCATAAACACCTATCTGTCCTCCACTGATACCAGAGTGACTACTACCAGATATAGTTCTCCCCACCCCTTGTTTTTGTCCTTGCAACAACCTGGTGAGATTCATTAGGCTGAGCAGGTTTGATAACTGGGTAGACACTGACCCCAAGCCTATCCTTTCAGACTGATTTTCAGACTTTCAAAAAGTAGGACTTTTGTCCATGTTGATTCTCATAGTTTCTATGTTGCCATTATTGGTCGTAATCCCTCTCAGTTTATGGATTTGATCTCAGACACTAACATCCTCTCTGGGCCCATTACTGTCAATGCAACTGCTATGTGAAAACAACAAACCCCACTTGCTAACAATCTCTGCAGATCGTTGCACTGGAAAAAGTTACAGAAGGTTTGCCAAGAAAACTGTCCTGCCAATTAAAGAAGCAAGTTGCTTCTTTAAAAAAATACTCCTCTTTTACCAGCAGACAATGTTTTGAAGCAAAGAGCTCTTACGTCTGTTCTTTCTCATCTTTCCCAAGGACAATCAAAAGTATTCCCTGTTTTAGTTGTTTATTTTCATATAAGGCTCACTGGAAAGCTCTGGCTTTACTTCAGTTGGAGATCAGCTTAAAAAGGAGAGGAGAGGTGAAAATCTCTCCTTGAAAAGGAAATTAACTATTCTCTAGGGCAGTGTTTCTTAACCAATGGTATTTGTTTCAACCTTGGTATACATGAGGTGGTGGTACTTGCAAGACCCTTGGACCCACTAGGGAATTATGAGCCAATTTCAGGTGTGTACCCATTCATTTCAATGTGATTGAAACATATGGGCATGCTGAGCCTGGTGAGGGTGGTGCCAGGATCCAGCACTTGGGCCAGATCCTAGTCCCCCTCCTAGGCAGCCTGGCCTAGCACTGAGCCACTCTGATCTGCAACCCATCTTTAGGACATGCAGATCTGAGTATCCCAATTTGGGTTAGGTTTTGACCCACAACCAGCTGAAACTGCCAGCCCCAATTCTGCTGTGGATGTTAGCATAGACTATCTGGCCTGCCTGTTCCAGCACAGGTTAGAATATGGCTTTTAGTAACCTTTAGGGAGGGACCTGCAAAAGGTGATGTTATTTTTCTCTACAAAAGATAACAGTCAGGTAAAATAACCTTGCCTTTTGCAACTCCCTACCTATAGATCATCATTTTTGGGGTTAGGATGGTGTGGGTTTATTTGAGTGGATGTACTGTCTGGACTCCAAACCAAAATAAGTAATGATGTTTTTTCCCCCAAAAAAATAGTAAGTTGCAGCCACAGGTCATCTGATCCAGACATTCTGGGTTTCACTGGATCTAAGCAAGATTGGATCTAAGCAAGATCTAAGCTCACTGGATCTAAGAAAGATTGGTGGACTCCATGGCTGCCATTGGCCTGGAAGAGGCCATCATCAGTCTATTTTCTTTAAGAGATGTGTCATGTAATGGCAGTGATCTGTACCATATGCACTGGGTCCTGTGACCTGTCATGTTTGTAGGCTGCCTGCAAGTATTGAATGTAATGCAAGTAGATGAGGGTCACTGCTGTGTTCCTATTTCCCCCTCCCTTTGACTATTTAATATATATGTATGAAGAAGGACTGAGGTGAAGGTCTTCTTTCCAATTATTGGGCCAGCTCAGCCCAAACTGAGTACTTATACAGAACTACTAATTTCACCTAGACAGAGTTCAATTGAAACCAATGGCTCCTAACTGCTTTATGACCTGATTTGGTATCAGTGTATTTAGAACTGATGTGCCAATATTTTAACTTGTTTAAATATAATTATTCATATTGTGAGAAAATCATACCTCAACATTCCTTACCATCACCTTATAGATTTCCCCGACTTGATGTACATGTGTAAGTTGATGTTTTTACATTTGAAAAAAGCAATCTCAACATATTTACTCAGAGTCGAATCCCAGTTAATTTACAGAGGATTGCTTCCTAGTTTAGTATATTTAGGACTACATTCACATCACTTATTTCTTTAATGTGCCTAAATAGTTTGTGTAGTTTCATTATGCTCAGCTTGCCTATTAATGTGTAAAGTTATTCCTTTATTTTCCCCCATTTCCATATGTTTTTCAAGACTTCTCTGGTGAAGCATATTTTTGTTTTGCTTTGTTTTGATTTTGTAGCTTAGTCTGAGCCAGATGAACTCCAAAGGGACCATCTCACAGCCAAATAATTTCAAAATAAGGCTCAAATAAAAATGTAGAGCTTGGAGGGGGCAACTATTGAATGAAGTCAGTTTAATGCTCAGATTTTATAACCTCATCCAGTATTCTCAGAATGGAACAAGCCACAAAAAGAAACACACCATGTAACTTTTTAATGCAAGTTTTATTGGAAGGCAAAATAAATTATGAAAGCTATTTCCCGTTGTCCCCCATTGTTGGTTTGCGCATTCGAGACTTGAAGATTTTTTTGGCATTCAGTTTTTATGTAGTTCAGTTATTTTCAAACTTTCTAGCTTTTTGGAATCTTTTCCACATTTATTTATCAGCCAAGTAACACCTGCACATCTGCAACAGAACCTCTGTGCACTGCAGAGAAATGTTCTCTAAGAGATCTTCCAAGGACATGCATAGTTCACACAATATGCTAGCCTTCCCTATTGTGCAGTTGTAATGAGTAGACAAGTCTTCTGTCCAGGGTGTTCTGACTTGTGGGTCATCCCACACAATGTCATGGGTCTACAGAAAAGGAGGTGACCTCCTTACTGTTTGTCTTGAGCAGTTACATCAAACTCATAACTCAAACTCAAACTGCAAGACTTTAATTTTAAAAGATGGCACATGCTGTCCCTGTAAATAAAGCCAGGTGTCTTGCATATCCCGCTTCAACAAAACTTATCAGGGAGAACAGTAAAGATGGTCCTCTTCTGGCAGTGACCTCCATAAAGCAGTCAGCAGCTTTGTAACAGATGCTTGGGCATCATGCCTAGTAGCACACTGCTGGTAGGAACCTTCCTGCCTAGGTTGTTGGCTCTCCAACCTGAGCAGGTAGTTCAGCAAGAGAGGCTGAAGGAAGTGAGAGGGGAAATAACAGGGTGAACAGTGTGTGAAACTGGCTGGGGAGGGAGTTTAATGGGGTAGAAAGACTACAGGACAGTGTGAATCCAGGAGTGATGGTACACATTGGCTCCTATCCCCTTTGGCAGCAGCTTCCTTCCCCGTTTTTCTCTGCAGACTTGCATTAGGTCAGGAGGCTTACAGTGGAATCCTAAACACGTCTACTCAGAAGTAAGACCCAATGTGTTCAATAGTACTTACTCCTAGAAGAATGTTCCAGAACTTCTAGTACAAGTCAATGAAGTCCTGTCTTTTTCCTGTCTCTTTTTTCCCCCTTCAGGCTCTTGCTCACATGGTTATTTGGAATGTCTAAATGGCAAGTGTTACAGACCAGAACAAAGCTGTGACTTTGAGGACGACTGTGGGGATAATACTGATGAGAAGGAATGTGGGACCTCCTGCAATTTTGAAAATGACATGTGTGGTTGGCAAACCTCCCTTGCTGATAACTTTGATTGGGTGGTGGGAACTGGTTCACTTAAAAGCCTCCGACCTTCCAAAGACCACACACTTGGAAATGTAAAAGGTATGTTGCAAACGGGTCAAGAATATAATTGCCTACACAAAGCTTATTGATTCATCCTGTTCAAAAAAGGGAGAGTTCTATATCTCTCAAGTCTGGTGATGAATACCCAGTGGCATACATGTTATCTGGCATGAAATGACTAATGGCATGGGCACAATATGCCATGGTAGGTATGAGGGGGCCTGCCTGCCCCCTCCCTCTCCCCATGCCATGTGCTGGCAAGGGAAGGGTTCATGCATGACTGATCTGAAGGTATACATGTGCCCTTCCCAATTGGCCTTCCCTGGCCAGCTGCAAAATGCGCATGCCTGGCTTCATCCCAGTCATGCACGTGCTCCTCACAGTCTGCTTGGGAAGTTAGCTTTCAGTACATGCACAGCTCAGCTTCAGTCAGGCCTTGCATGTGCTCTTTGCAGCTGCCCAGGGAAGACTTCTCCGGGTGGCTGCCAAGGGCCCATGTGCAGCTTCAGCTGATCTGCACCATACCCCTCACAGCTGGCTTCCCAGCTGGCTGCAAAGGGTGCAAGTGAGGCTTCCACCAGTGAAACAGGCTGTAAAAGCATATGCGTGGTCTGCTGAAGCCATGCATGCACTCTTCACAGCCAGCTGGGAATGCCAGCTGTAAAGAGTGCACTCTTCACAGCCAGCCAGGCTGCGTGTGCAACCACCACGTATGTGTGCACATATATGCATGGCACATTTCCATGCACATAATGCATACGCTTTGCGGATGATGACATCACAACACTGCTTGGCATAATGATATTATTTGTGCCATTTGCTGCCTTCAAAGCATGGAGATGTTGCAGATAATGATCATAACCCACTTTCAGTTTGTGATCATGAAGCCAGAAGCGGGTCGCAATAGTTCTTTGGACAGTCTGAATGCTTTGGGGAGTCCTCCCATGGACATTCAGCCACTCTGGAAAGTGGAAACAAGCCGCTGCACTCTTTGATAGCAGTGCAATCCAAGGTTTTGCATCACTCCATTCTTCCTCCCTGCAAGAACATACAGCAAGACTAAAAAGTCCCAGCGAGTTTGAGAACCTCTGACTTGGAGTGCTACATCACTTGAATGTATTTATGCATTTTTTTTATGAGATTGGCATGGTCACGCACACTTCCGTAAACATTTGGAACTTTCTTAACCTGTCTTTTCAGTAGAAAAGCGGGATAATGCTCACCTAATGGAGAATTTATCCAGGCATCTCCTGATCTCTGCAGGAGTTATTTCATTTCTTCTGCCAAGCTCAATTTGTTCCTTTGAAAACAGTGAACTGGAAAGGAACTCAAGGATCATCAAATATAGTTTGTTCTAGCTATCTATATAGAATAGAATTGGCTTTTTTGAGAAATGCTCAGTGATTTGGAAGAGCCTCTTCCTTAGCCTCTTGCAATAAAGGTAAAGGTAATTGTCACCAAAGGTAATTCTGCTCATTGTGATGAACTCTAGGGAGCAGGGCTCATCCCCATTACAAGGCTAAAGAGTCAAGATTGTCTGAAAATGTCTCTGTGGTCACACGGTCGGTATGATAAAATGTCAAAGGTGAATGGGACACTGTTACCTTCCCATCGAAGTGGTACCTATTTAGGTAATTGCACTTACATGCTTTCAAACTGCTAGGTTGTCAGGAAAGTCATAGCTAACTAAAAAGAATTTCATCTTTGTAGACAACACTAACTAGGATACTCCTTAACTCTTAAGGAGCTAAATTTGTACTTTGGCAAAATTTGCTATATTTAAACTAAATCTGCTTGGTGCTTATTCAGGCCCTTTCTAAGCCTTGTAAAAGAAGGTTATTCTACAGTTTCACTGGGCACATTTGTTCCATTCCACAAATGCCCTTAGATTTAGAACATTTTGATATTTTAGCCTATTTTCTTCATTCCATGTCTATTTCCTTTTTGTTCTGTTGATAACCATTTTAGAGAAAATTGCTTCCTCTTCTCCATGGGGTGTGATTTCAACTACTTGAAGATTTGCTATCAGTCCCCTATTTAACTAGTCTAGCATACCTGGTCAACAGGTGCAAGCTCACCTGCTGGGCCACAGAGCTGAATCAAGATGATTGACCCAGCTGTACTTTGTAAGGGTAGACTGCTTGAATAATACAGCCTTCTTTCTTAAATAGTGCAGGAGGGGGAAAACCCAGATGCAATAAGAAGAGAAGAGGAAAGCAGGTTGAGAAGAGAATAGGAATAGGAAGAGAAGAGGAAGAGGAAGAGGAATGAATGAATTTTGAGTTGCAGTCAGATTGTAATTGGTAGAATATCCAGTGCTGGATGTTTGTAGACATATGACTTGTAGAGAGTTTTCAGCTAATCAGAATGACATATTGGAAAGTACCTGGGAGATTTGAAAGGCAACGTAACATTTTAATGACTTCTGTACAGTTATAGGCATATAGTTATAGGCAGCTGGGTAATGTAGTGGTTAAGAGCACTGCCTCTGGTTAAGAGCACTGCCTCTGATAGCCAGAGTGCTGAAGGATCAGGGTTCAAATCCCCATACAGCCAGTTGGGTTCAACCCTGGTCTAGAAACCTCCTACTCCAGTAAGGGGTCCTTGGGCAAGACCCCCTAATGCCTTAATTGCCTACCTCAAATAATATGAGCGCAAAACGAACAAAGAGAGTCATGCCGGCTCAGACGTTGCCTGGATTAACAAGGTCCGCATCAGATGTTGAGGGACCAGGACAATCTGACGACAAGTGGGCTACTGGAACAAACCACAAATGGACAAGAAAAGAGAACCTGGAATTAATGGAATGCTACTTCAACAGCAGACCAAAGGAAAGGGGATACATGGAACGCATGGAAAGACTATGGGTGGAAAAAAGACCTACATCCACATTAAGCAAGAAACAACTAAGCGCTCAGCACTATAACATAGTCAAGAGAAAGCTACTGTCAAACCTTGAGATTGAACAATTACACCTAACATCACAGGAACAAGGAAAAAGCCCAGAAAAGCAACTGGGCATACAACAACCAGGGGAAACTCTGGATACACAGACAACCTCTGAAGCCAAAACATCATCTCCACCCAGCCCACTACAGAGTTCATCAGTGGATATGAGAAACAAGATCATGTGCCCAAATTAGCCACAATTAACACTCGGGTTAGATTACCAAGACTCAGCAAAGAATTACCATCAGACAGTATGCTGAAGGATGCCATAAGGCCCTTATGACGATCCCCACCACTAACATAACCCAAACCAACAAAGTAATATATGCCAGAGCCGTTGTAATACTAGAAATGCTTGGCTATTCAATTAAACAGGCAAAGTACATCAGCACACACCCCCCTTGGAAAATGAGGCTAGAAGCTAACATCAAGACATCTCAAAGAGAAGTCAGCCAATTGGTGGAACTACAGAAGGGGGTGAAGATCAAAAACAAGTCTCGCATACTTAGAAAATAAAAGGGCCTGACTCTACCTGAGGCCCTTGAGACTGCAAAACAAAGGCTTACAGCCTTGGCTGCCAGACTAAAGAGATATACCAGAGAAGCAGAGGCTAGAAGGATCAACGCCCTGTTCTCCAAAGAACCATCCAAGGTATACTCTCAACTGCAGTGTAACAACAAAGTAAGAACAGAACCCCCAGTAGTAGAAACTGAACAGTACTGGAAGAACATATGGGAAAACGAAATAACACATAACACCAGCACAAAATGGCTAAAGGAACTAAAAACAAGCCATAGCAATCTCCCAGAACAAGAGCCAGTCACCATCACAACTGAAGACGTCCAGCAACGTATCAGGAATATGAAGAGCTGGACAGCACCAGGGCCAGACATGATCCAAACTTACTGGCTAAAGAGGTTCACAGCACTGCATGAACGACTAGCAGAGCAAATGAACCAGCTGCTAGCAGCAGGCTCCCACCCAGGCTGGCTCACACAAGGGAGGACAGTACTGATTCAGAAAGACCCGCAAAAAGGAACAACACCATCCAATTATCGGCCTATAACCTGCCTCTCTACAACATGGAAAGTCTTATCAGGCATCATAGCCACTAAATTGCAAAAGCATATGAGCCAATACATGAGCACAGCTCAAAAGGGCATTGGGAAGGACACCAGGGGCTCAAAACATCAACTGCTCATGGATAGTACTGTAGCCCAAGACTCCAGAACCAGACAGACTAATCTGTGCACAGCTTGGATTGACTACAGGAAAGCCTATGACTCAATGCCACATACGTGGATCTGTGAATGCCTGGCATTATATAAAGTAAATAAGACCTTAATGACCTTCCTTAAGAACTCCATGGGGCAATGGAAAACAACATTGGAAATCAACTCAAAAGAATTAGCACAAGTATCGATCAAGCGTGGCATATATCAAGGAGATGCACTGTCTCCCCTGCTGTTCTGCATAGGCCTGAATCCCCTAAGCGAAATAATTGCAAAGACTGGATATGGGTACAAGTTCAAGAGTGGAACTACCATATATAGATGACATCAAGCTGTATGCAAAGAATGAACGAGACATCAACTCACTGATACACCTGACAAGGATCTACAGTGAGGATATTGGGATGTCATTCGGCCTGGATAAGTGCACCCGAATGATCGTAAAGAGAGGAAAAGTGGTTAAGACCAGTGGGGTAGAACTACCAACAGGGTACATAACAGATGTAGAGATCAACTATAAGTACCTAGGTATCCCACAATCCCACGGAAATCATGAAGAGGAGGCAAGGAAGACAGCAATATCCAAGTACCATCAAAGAATACGACAGATCCTGAAAAGCCAGCTCAGTGGGAAAAATAAGATACATGCCATCAATACATATGCACCGCCAGTCATCAGATACCCTGCTGGCATAGTAAGCTGGCCACAGAAAGAAATGGAGGCGGCCAATGTGAAGACCCGAAAGCTCCTCCCAATGCATGGGGGTTTCCACCCCAAGTCTAACATCCAGAGACTATACACTAGTCGGAAAGAGGGCGGCCGGGGTCTGATGAGCGTCAAAACTACTATCCTGGATGAAACCCAGAATATCCAGGAATACATCAGTAAGATGGCATCCAAAGATGAGCTGATGAGAGAATGTCTCCAGCAACAACAGCAACAACAGCAACAGCAAGTACAGAAGGAAGATCAAACTGAGGAAGTGTCCTGGCAAGATAAGACCCTGCATGGATGTATCATCGCCAGATAACCGAAGTCGCTGATATTGGGAAATCCTATCAGTGGCTGGAAAGAGCCGGCTTCAAAGATAGCACTGACGCCCTCATCATGGCAGCACAAGAACAGGCACTAAGCACCAGATCCATAGAAGTGGGGATTTACCACACAAGAGAAGACCCAAAGTGCAGGCTGTGCAGAGAAATGTCAGAAACAATCCAACACATTGTGGCAGGGTGTAAGATGCAGGCAGGAACAGCATACGTTGAACGGCACAACCAAGTAGCTGGCATCGTGTATAGGAACATCTGCTCAGCCTATGAACTAACCCCTCCCAAGACCAGATGGGAGACCCCTCAGAAGGTTGTGGAGAATGATAGGGCTAAGCTCCTGTGGGACTTCCATATCCAGACAGACAAGAAAGTACTGGCTAACCAACCAGACATTGTGGTGGTAGATAAGGCCCAGAAGACAGCCCTGGTGATAGACGTAGCAATACCAAACGACAGCAACATCAGGAAAAAAAGAGCATGAAAAGGTGGAAAAGTATCAAGGTTTGAAGGAGGAATTAGAAAGACTGTGGCAAGTGAAGGTGAATGTGATCCCAATAGTGGTTGGAGCACTAAGGGCTGTGACACCCAAGCTGGAAGAATGGCTCCAACAGATTCCAGGAGGGACAGCAGAACACTCGATCCAGAAAAGCGCATTGCTGGGAACAGCTAAGATACTGCGCAGAACCCTCAAACTCCCAGGCCTCTGGTAGAGGACCCGAGATTGAGGATAACATACATACATACACCACCCGTGGAGGGTGAGAAAACAATTTTTTATATATATATATATAACTTCTGTATAGTTATATTTATGCAGGGCTGTGGGTGGCGCAAGTGGCTAAGACACTGTGCTTGTTAACCAGCAGGCCAGGGTTCGAGACCCAGGTCGGCCCTACAAGACAGGGTGAGCTTCTGTCCTTAGCCCAACTCTGTGACGCCAGCTGGATCCAATCGTATTGGCTCTGCCTTTCCATTGGACTAATTCAGTGGTGTGGAGAGGGGGGATTTGCTGCTTGGGTAACAGCCTATCCTCCATAACAATCTAACCCAGGCTTTCGTGCTTCGCATGCAACGTATGCAGCGCCGAGCACGATACCATAGTCTTTCAAGACTGATGGAGGCCTGCTTTTTCTATATAGTTGTACATATGCAGTATGCACATCTGCAATCTATACTATGTGAGTGTGGCTAAAATCCTGTATACTTTTACCTGTAAGTCCCACCAGACATAATGGAACTGATGTCTCAGTAGACACGCATTGGATTTCCATGCATATATGTTGCTGCATGGAGAAGTACCTGAAAAACAACAGATATAGGTAAACAAGATTATTTTCTACTGATTCCAAGTCACCTGTCATGGACAAGTAAAGGCTATCCTGTCTATAATAAGATAATAGTATGGATTGAATTTTCTTTGGGCTGAATTTTGCTTGCTGAATCCTCAGGTTCTGTTACTTAATTTCTTTTATTATAGGACATTTCCTGTATCTTGAAGCTACCTCAATAGGTGTGCGAGGTGAAAAAGCACACCTGAAGAGTTCCAGGTGGAAAGAATCTAGCACCACTTGCACACTGAATTTCTGGTACTACATGTCTTCCAAAGCAACAGGCCATATTCAAGTTTTTATTAAGGTAATGCAGTCATCCCTAAGCATCTCTGGGAATTGTGAATATCACCCTGTGAATATCAAATCTGTGGATGATCAAATCCCCTATGCTTTCTGTAGACCACCTGGTTTTCAATGGGTCTTCTCAGACCCATACCAGCTCTTTTGCTGGTGTAAGTCTTAGGACACTTAGGGATAGGTCCAGGCTAGGAAAGAGGAATGGACCTGATAGACACTATTGCTTCCAAGATCCTTCCCCCAAATGGCCCATCTTAACTGTTTTACAGTGCAATCCTAAGCCTCCCTACTCAGAAGTAAGTCCTATTGTATTCAATGGGGCCTACTCCCAGAAAAGAGTGTTTAGGATTACAACTTTAGTGTAGCCTGGATGGGCCAATGGTGGAAATGCAGGGCCTCTGGCAATGAGTACCGGTTTGTCCAGGGCACCTGCAGTCAGAGGTCCTTCACAATGCTGTCACTAAATTTAGGATAGCAAATTGTGAGATCCACTGCTATAGGTACAGGTTAAGACTGGGCAGAAAATCGGTTACTACTTGGCACAGAATTTCATGGTTAGGAATGTACTGCATTATTTTTGTTGTGATTTAGAACAGTGCTTTAAACAGACTTGGATAGCTCAAGGAAAGCCAATCTTCTCCATAAGTGCTAGTTTTTGAAACCAGATTGCAACAGTTTTAAGTCAGTTAACTTAAACTTGCACTGTACTGAATGTTCAGTACAAACCTTTTTAACAGCATGCTACCGTTTTTACATATCTTTAAACTGTCATGGTCTTGCCCCAATGTGAGGCAGGGCAAAAAGAAATACAAAGTACTAGCAAAGTACTTCCATGGACGCTCAATGCAGTGTCTACACCTCTGTATGAAAAAGAAATTGCATGACCCACCAAAGTGATGCATTATAAACTCATTCCTTCTCGGCTTCCATTTCTCTTTGTTTTCTGTGTTCAGTGTTTGCCTTCAAATAACAAACTGTCAGGTTATTATTTTTCACTATTTGTCGATACTTTCTTGATAGTTTTTCATGTTAGCAAAACATTAGCTTTCTATTTGTAGGTTGCAAGCAATATTTGACAGAGTAGATCAGGAATGGTGGCATCTGTCATCAGAAACATGTTCTGCAACCAAAGTAAAAAGAATAAAAAAACTAAGCACCAAACTGTCATTTTCATTTCTGATTTTTCTCTCTCTCAACATGCCTCCTCTTGTCTCTTTGAGAAATAATACTTTATACTTATAAGCCACAAGATGAAATCATTCTACCATCAGAATTTCTGCGTAACAGTTAAGTGGATGTCACCTGATTTGGGAGGGGAAAAAAGAAAACCACCAGAAAAATGAATATAGTTATCCTGCTACTTCGGTATTACTGTTGTACCCAGGTTGTATTAACATAGAAATTAATGTACAAGTAGGAAGGACTTATATGGTCCCAAGATATGGTGTAGTAGTAGTCTAGTTTCTAATTAAGACTGAAATCCTATCCACTCTTTCTTGGGATTAAGCTCTGCTGACTATAATGAGTAGGGCTGCAAGCCTTCTGTGCCCAGAATCATCACTAAAAGGAAAATTCATTCAGCTAAATGGAAACCTCCATTTGAAAACTGAAAATAGTTTTGGAGTTGTTCCTGGAATTTCTTGTGAGTCACTATGCTCTTTAATCCAGGAGCACCTTTGCCCAACTTTGGGATCAGTTGCATTTGTTCCTGGGTTGATCAGATTTGGCAATACTGACACACACCTTGGGGACATTTCATCTGGATTATTGCCATGTGCTGTATGTGGGGTTGTCTTTCAAGACTACTCTGAAGCTTCAGCCTGTCCAAAACAAAGCTGTCTGCCTGCTGCCTGAAGAAGCTATCAGGAGTCAGAACCATGCAACATCATTAACGACAGCTTTACCCTACAATCCAGAGTAACTATGGGAAGACGTAAGATGCACTTACTCTGGATTGCACTATGCATTTCCCATAGGTGGCACCATAACTATGTTGATGTAAAAGGTCCCGTAGATACTCTGGATTATAGCCAATGTTACAGATGTTTCTGGCCATAAATTTTGATCTTTTGAAGCCTAAACCATTTAGGAATAGTACTGCTTTTTTCCATGGAAGAAAGGATTGGAAAGAAAGGACTGCTTTCATACGGCCTCTTAAGATGCGCAAGGAAAGTTTCCTGTGTGTACTAACAATGTCTCCCATCCAATTGGCCAGGAACAAGGTGTCACAAGGGTGGTGGCATATTGGGTATATACTGTAAAATGGTCTAAAGCATTATAAAACTTAGATTTGCATGTGACAGTAAAATAAGGTAAGGATGTTAAGAATTAGGGAGAAGTGCTTCTGCCAGGTAATTATCAAGGGAGTCACTGATTGTCTCTAGATCCCTTGTGGTTGAGATTTGCTTCCCATTAAAGCTAAGCTGTTCTAATGGGAGGGGGGACACTTGGATGGACAGGGACTGTGGAGCATTTTGTTGGCATGATTCCCATTAGCATTGCCTGGACCAGGAATGGTATAGATTCAAAGCAGTTTAGTGCTAGCTCAGTCATTTGTTTTATTCACTGTGTGTCTGCTGATTTCTGAATATTATTTTTGCCTCCCAGTCTGGCTGCCATTGGAGTTATAGTTTACACAAATGTCTGTATTTCTGTAAATGAAACTTGACTGCTTTGAAATGCCAAGTTTATGATAATTCAGGTGAACTGAAAGCTCAAAACAAATAGATAAGTTTGTCGATCTCCTGTCACTGGCTTCACCTTGTGGTAGATGTTGCTGGTTAGGGAAGACTGGGCTGTTGCTGCTTGTCTTTGGCCAAGGAAACGGAGTGTTGTTGGGGAATCAGAAGGCTTCAAGCTGAGCCAGAGGATGTGTGTGCCTCAGTGACAACAGTACCAGTGTTACACAAGTAGAAGGTTTTCTCTGCTTTCAAGGCAACTTCCCCTGTAGATAGGCATGATTGGCCCCCATTCTTGCCTTTCATTGGTTATAGAAAAAGTTTTCGTTCTTGATAATTTTCAATGTACTGAATAGAGGTTGTATTTTACCTGCTTTTAATACTGTACTCTGTTGTGTTTTGTTCTGGTTTTTATTGCTGCCCACTGTTTTATTAGTTTTTCCTTCTTTAATAAGTTGTTTTTATTTTATTGCTTTTACCATAAGCTGCTTCGGGCTTCATTTTATGATAGAGAAGTAGGGTACTGTCTAAAATTAACTTTCAAGCTGTAGCAATAAATTATCAGAAGCATCAGAACAATGGAAATATGTTTGTTACACTTGTACAAACTCCCACGTAACAGTTACTGACCAATTTTCAACTGTTACATTTAGTGGATCATTATGAGAACCATATACTACTTCCAGAATCTCTCAAGTCCATAAATTTAACAGCAAAGTGATAAAAACATCTTTTCCAATTATTGATATGTTCCAAAATTTCTCTGCCACAACAATGCAGCTAAGGAGTACAAACAGAAAATAAAGTTGCTCAAAGAAGCATCCAAAAAGATCTTGTGTTCCACTATTCTCTTGTTCAGCCATTGTAGAAATAGTTAATACTGGAATTCTTGTACATGAGTTAATAAGCTTGTTTTGGAAATAAATATTTTATAGTATAATGATGTTGTATGGCAGGAGTCTCCAAACTTTTCAGCCCGAGAACCAATTAGTACTGTATAGAGCGACTAAGGGATGTGAGAGGTGTGGTGGCCAGAGATAGGGCCTTCTCGGTGGTGGCACCCCGGCTTTGGAACTCCCTCCCCTTAGAACTTAGGAAAGCTCCCTCAATACAGAGCTTCAGGCAGAGCCTTAAAACCTTTTATTTTAAAAAAGCGTTTTAAACGGGGCAGAGGTTGGGGGGCAGTTGTTTTATTATTTTATTTTATTGTTTTTAACCAGTGTTTTTAGCTTGTTTTTAATTGTTCTTAGTCTTTTATTCTTTCTAATTGCATTTTAATTGTGTTTTAATTATGTTTTAACTTGTATTTATTAGCAATTTTAATGGTGTTTTATTCTTCTCTGTTAGCCACCTTGGGCTCCCTCCTGTTAGGGAGGAAAGGCAGGGTATAAATTGGGTAAATAAATATATCTGGCATGGAGCCAAGGGCAGGAAAATTAGAAGGAAATGGATCCCTTCTAAATGCTCTAAGAGGATTTCCTGCTACAGAAAGGAGGTTGGACTAGATGACCTTTTAGGTAGCTTGATTCTATTCAGGCAATGAATTCCAGTCTTGATGCTATAACAATGAGTTATCAGAAGTATCCAAACAGATAGCTTTCCATAGGAGCATGGAATAGCTTTCATTTACTTTATTACTATGGGGCAAAGGTTTGTTTTCTAAAAGAACTCCCTTACGCTATCGCTATCACTCCCACACACACACACACACACACAAGCATAAGCATACAGATTATATATACAGAAATAATACTGTATATAACAATCTAACAATATAACAGTCAAAATAATTTGTTTTCCCCCTTGTACACATGAATTCCTGTGTGATGATAAGGGACCAGTTGGAAAGATTTCTGTCACAATCAGTGCTGTCATATCAGCACTTATAAATCAATTTTTTGTGGTATTTTATCAGTGCACAAGAAGTGCATCAGCAAAATTCCACGCAAAAAAGAACCTTGCCACAATCATGTGTATGAATCTATCAAGGCTGTTTCCCCCTGAGTGTTATATCTGTCAGTATTGGGAGCACAACTGATTTCTAGCATCGAAGATCTGTGAAAAAACTATGCATTCAGTTTTTTGTACAAAATCTATTTATATAAAACTGAAAAGTCACTGACTGACTCATCAACGCCCAGCCAAAACAACCAGACCTAGAAGAATGCAATTTGGGAAAGGTGTTCCTTCTGTGATGGAGGCACCCACTAAGAACTGATTTTTGGAAATTCCATCCAGAAGTGGGTGGAAAGGTACACAATGCATTTTCCTCCCATTGAAGACTCCCTGACTGATGGACTGTCTGCTCTAACCCCTGGACTTAGAAGCATGAAATTGGGGGAGCATATTCCTTATGTGACAGGAGCACCCACCAAGAACGATTTCTAGAAATTTAACTCCTAAGGGGCCACTAGTGCCCACTTTCTGCTGCCTGCTGCATGGTGGTGCCCAGTGCCTCCCAAAAATGCCCAGTAGAGATGCCTGGTGCTCGGTGGCGATACCTACTGGTTTCTGCTGCTGCCTGCCACTGCACTTTAGTACTGTCCAGTGCCTGGTGTTGCCCAGCAGTGCCAATGCCTGCCGGTTTCCTCCATCCCTGGTGTCCCCCAGTGCCCAGCCATATTCTTGAAATTTTATTCTTGCAATGGCAAGTTCATTCTGCTAGTTCAGTAATAAAATTGGAATAATGTTGAATTCTGAATAATGAATCCTTGTGTCCACAGCAGGCTGAGAACCAAGACACAGCAGGAAGAGAAAGAGTTGGAATATGAAGCATACACATTCTCTGGTCACTGACCTGACAGTTTAAACTATACAATCTTACCTTTAGTTTATATATTTTATTCTTGTTATGAATTACCTTTTCAAAAGCAAAAGAAAGTCAGCTACAATCTCAATTCTGAGCAGTCACTTAACACCATTTTGAGATCATCTGTATTATTTTTTTGTTTTTTATGAAGACTTTTGACTTCCTCTCCGTTGTCTCTGTCTGTGATCAAGCATCTGTTGCTCATTAACTGGATGTATTACATACACTTTTAATTATTAGTTTTAACAGCAGGGTATATGAGTTGGGTTAAAAAGAAACCCACAAAGGATTGTTTCCTTCAGCTCTCTCGCTGTCAGCTATCCTATGCTTGACTTCTTTCTGATTGATATATTGGGAAGGTTAGCTTTCACTGGTAGAATGTCACTTCTTTGGTGCTTCAGTATATGGAAAGGAGCAAATTACTTTAGTATGAAAGCTGTAAAACAGTCTCATCTATAATAATCTTATCTTTCTGAACACCATATAGTCTATAGACTTTGATCAAGTCTATAGGTGAACAACAGGTTACAGTCTATGAGTACATATAGCCTCTATGTAACTATTTTCAGATTTGATAGATCGTGCAGTTTCCTATTTCTAAAGGTTGGAACTGCAGGAGGGGTTAAAATAAGGACCAGAGTGGGTGACTTCCTTCCTTCCTTTATTTATTTGATTTATACCCCACCTTTCCTGTGCCAACACAAATGCTCAAGGTGCCTTACAAAGATTTGCATCCTTTGTCTTCACAACAACAAAGAAAAGGTAGGTGAGGCTGAGAGTAACTGGCCCAAGGTCACTGAGGAAGCTTCATGGTCAAGGAGGGATTTGAACTGGATCTTCCATGTCTTATTACAACTTCCTAACCATGACACCACCCTAGCCAAGCACTCATAGTGCTTGAATCACCCCAGCTCCTGCCTGCCTGGACTTCAAACCAACTGTCCCACCTCTGCATGGCTCCTGGACTGCTTGTTCTTAGGCTGGTACAATTCATGGGTGCTAGCCAGAAATGGCAGTGGCAGGAGCTTAGTATTCAGCACCACAGCCCATCATACTCTTACACCCCTTTGGGTTTTGGATCAGCTTGTCAGAAGTGAGGCAGAAGCTCCTTTTCATAGGATGTGAAACCATTCAAAATTTCAGATGCCACATGAACATTGCATTGGGACAAGTTGCTACCACACCATCTGCTATCTGGTAAGCTTTCCAGAGCAAGTGAGAAGCAAAGAGGAACTTACCTTGCAGCAACAATG
Source organism: Cryptoblepharus egeriae (assembly GCA_030015325.1). Classification (NCBI taxonomy): domain Eukaryota; kingdom Metazoa; phylum Chordata; class Lepidosauria; order Squamata; family Scincidae; genus Cryptoblepharus; species Cryptoblepharus egeriae. The sequence goes on along the minus strand of JAREYC010000004.1, from coordinate 19,469,849 downwards.
GCTGTAGCAGTTTGCTCCTCCACTGTCACTTTAGGAGCAATAGAGGAACAAGGCTGTAGGAACAGCAGCTGCTTAGGAAAGGCTTGCATTGAAACAGCAGTTTGGGTGTCATTGACACCCTGACCTTGCTAATCTTTCTTTGCATTAAGATTCCCCAAGTCCTCTGCTTTCACTAACACAACAAAATTCCAGATTCAGTAACAGCTCGAATACTGGAGTCACAATAAAAAGTGCAAGCCAGACATATTGTGTAAAATATGTGATGTGCATAACAATGGATAAGGCTCAGAGGTTTTATACCTGCAGGTAACTATTGTATTATAATGCCAAGACACAAATTATACAGGACGTTAGAGACTTACAGTGCTGTTACCAGTCACAGAAAATTAATTACATCTGACTGTATATGAGCAACATCATGATGGTATTTAGGGGAGCAAGCAAGATGGCCATACTGTTAACATTAACCTAAGCAAGAACAGCCCCATAGGTAGTGGACAAGTCAGACATAATTCTGGCTAGCAACACTGGCTACAGTCCCAATGCTGCTAATGGATTAATATGGTGCTGAATCTGTCACCTGGATGCTCTAAACTTCTTACCAGGTGTCATCAGGCACCCCAGCTGTTATCGTTTTCATCTAGCATAAGGAAGGGAGGAGAAAGCAAGTCATGGCAATCTATAAATAGCCTGCTTCATTGGTCCAGATCCAGGTGTGGATGACTCACAGACTTCTGTTATGTCTTGATTGGTTGCAGTGGGATTTAGAAACAAAATCTGCACTCATTTTGACATTGTAGTTGGCATTGAGGCCGTTGGTGCTATGACCAAACGGGCAGCCAAACTGATTAGCCTGATATAACATGACTGGAGGTAGATGAACTTTGGTTGTTGACTTGATGTAGATAGACTTTGATCAAGATGGGCTGGGGAGGGTAAGAGAAATCCTGACAAGTTTGGACCCATTCTCCCCCTTTCTACCGGCCAATAATTTATAGGAATTATTCCTAGGGCTGCCGTCCTGTGTCTTCCATGAGGATGCTCAGAAGCTGGTATAAGAGCTGTGGCACCTTCCTTTAATTGTGCTTTGACGCAACAGCTCAGAAAGTAGTTTGCATAGCAATAATAATAAAATGTATTTCATTGTTCATCATATTTAGGATGTCATGATTTGTGCAGCACTTGCAGGATAGACAGGTCCGTTCATAGTGGGAATTTGTATTTCCAGGAAATCCAAGTCCTAGAAACATTTGTGGATTACTGTGTGTTCTCATGATGTGTTTAGTCAGACTGGCTGCTTCTTCTTAATTTTATTTCTGACTTTCACCAAAAAAATTTTTTTACAAAAGAGTTTTACAAGTGTGTGAAAGTCATTGGTAAACACTACTGCTAAACACTACTGTTTAGTACGAGACATACTGAGTTCAGTGAGGATTTTCTGTGTAGGATTGGCTGTTTCAGAGTAATGGAATTCTAAATAATCCAAAAATAATAATGGCAGAAAGAAGTAAATTAAAAATAGTAATAAGGGCAACAAATCAGTTATAATGGAAAATCTGTGCATCCTTTAAGAAATCAATGAGATTTGCAATGTTTGGTCAGGGCATTTTATCACTGAGTGTGTTGCATTTGTCACAAATGAGAAATTGGAAATTATTCTTGTCTTATTACTGCAAAAGAATCCCATGCTTTCTTAAGCTTCACAATTTAAACACTGAAAATTGTTTGGTGTTTTGGCAATCTGGAATAATAAATTTTTCTGTCGCACACAAAATCATACTGCTTTAAAATCAGTCATTAATAGACACCAACTTGTGCTCTGAGTTTTGTGCTACGTCTATTGTGCTATCACAAAACTCAGAGCGCATACTGGTGTCCATTAATGGTGTCTATTAACCAGTTTTTTGAGTATTTTAAAATATAAAAAAGAATTGCTCACACACAATACAACAATAGTAGATACTAACTGGCAGTTAAGGTTGTTTTGAATTATAGCACTTCCTTGGCATCTGTGGGATTCCATTCCTGGAATGCTTGTAGTTGCCAAAACTTACAAATAAACAAATCCATGAGTTGGGACTGGCCTAACTTCTGCATGCACATTCTGGTTGTGTATGGAGGCTCTCTGTAAAGTGTTGGAAGGAAAAAAACCAAACCAATAAAAATATAGTCATGCATAAAGCCATGGATGTGTCTAAGAGAGTACTTTGGATCCCAGCCAATACAGAAAATTTCAGGGTTACTGTATTGTAACCTGTTCGAGCAGAAATAATTCAGATCTTTGCTAACAATATTGATTTAACTTCTAGGCTAGGCTCAAGCATATCGACGCTCTTGAAAGAAGGGAGATCCTATATTTAATTTTGATGGTGATCCAAGCAAATTACTTCATTTTCATTTGCAGAAGCCAGTTTCTTTCAATTAATTGTATTAAAAAGGTCCAATAAAGTAGCATTCAGAATTGGTATTTATGAAGTAGGCATCCATCTTCATGCATCTGGTAAAATTTATTATTATTATTAAAAGATATTATTTAATCGCAATCTAAATGCAAACCAAATGAAAATTTCTTTAATTAGAAGTGTCAGTTCATTGAAGTCACCATCTTCTTACAGGTTGGGAAAGAAAATTTATGAGCATTAACATTTAAGTAATGTACTGCAATTTCTTTCATCTACTGCAGCTATATCCAGAGCTGTGTGGATTTCACAGTAAAAAATATTACAAATCTATTCTGCAATAAAGTTATGCAAATCAAGCAATTTGCATAATTTATATTTGGTATGATTTATTCTGCAGTTGTTGTGGTTTTGCATAATTTATTTGTGTTTTGCTATTTATGGGAGAGGCAAAGATACAAAAAAAATCTTCTTTTGGCCAACTTATTCAACTCTCTTTTTACCTTTTAAAGATTTCAACGGACACTATTGTACAGTATTGTATAATATTGTACACTATGTATAATATTGTCCAAGGCTATTTTGTAAGTATAGACACAATATTAAAAAAAACAAGAATAAACACTAAGATGAGATTGGTTGGCCATTGATGGCAATTTTTTTGCCTAGCCCAGATGGTGAAAGAAGGAAAGTATGATCAGTGGATTTCGTGCATTAAGTTTTCTTAATGTTTCCTCATTTATGTGAATTATCTTAATATTTCTTAAGTTTCTTTGTTTTGCGTCATGAGGTTAAATCAAATGCCAGATGCAGAGGAGTGGAAGCAAGATGTACAAGCTTCTTGTAGTCTCATGTGCTCCCTGAAGCATCTGGTGGGCTGCTATAAGATACAGACGACTGGACTAGATTGGCCCTGGGCCTGATCCAGCAAGGGTCTTCTTATGTTCCTATGATGTGATAGGCCAGCATGGGACTTGTGTTGGCCTAACTAGGGGTTAGGATTGCAATGTATGAGCCCAATCCTATCCAACATGCAGCCACAATGCAGTCCCAAGCTAGGAGAACAAACATTTCATTACTTGAAGGCAGTCTCTGTTTCTGCTTCCCCACTATAGGATGCAGCACAGTCCTCATGGGCATGGCTACATCAGTGCTCTGAAGTTGGATAGGATTTGGCCCTAAAAAGCAAACCAGACTGTTGCAGAGGGGGAAAAGTCCATATTTTGTGAGCAATAGGATTCCTGCATTGATCCTGTGTCTACTCAGCAGGATAGGGATTGCTAGATACACATAGCCTCTTCCAAATTGTGAGCTGCCACATTTGTTGTTGGGCTGGTGAGGGTTGGCAGGGCTGGAAGCTAAACCCTTGGCATTTCAGCAGTCTGCCAATAAAACAGCAGAAGCAAAACAAGCAGCCATAAAAACAGATTAGATATTTGGCTTATTTAATATCTGTGTGACCCATTTGTAAAAGCCTTCGGCAGCCCACAGAATGGAAATAAAACCACAATGCAAAAGTATAACCATTGATAAAATACAGGCCATAAAAGTAACCCAATTCATTGAGGGCTATAAGAATGGCACAATAAAAATATTTTCAGAAAGCACTAAAAGCTTTTCACTCGCTTCTAAAATTTTGAATGCTTTGTTCCATTTGGTCTCCTCTAGTACTTACATGCCAGCTGGCTGAGATGATATCTGAAAGGCTTTTCTGCCTTCCACCTTTGGGAAGAAGAGGACCGGGGGGAATTCTACATCAACTACATTGAGAGCCACCTGCAGAAGATAGGGAGACTGCTGTCAGATAGGGAGACTGCTGTTTTATAATCATATTTTTTTAAGATAGGAAAGACAGGCTAAGGTAGGGATCTTATGTTCAGGATCTGAGTTTTTCATGACCTTGCATTGCCACTCACTAGTGCTATTCTTGTCCAAGAACAGCAGACTAGTCCAGGGCCACTGACCACACAGGCTTGAGGGTTTTGCTGTCCAGTTGGGGCTTCCATCTTCTCTTTACCCTTCTTCATAATAGCTCTTTCTCCATCATGTTATTGAGTACTGATCAGCATAGCCCTGGGTTCAGGATAGCTGCGTTGTCGGCCTATTCTTATAGGGCTTTGCTGTCTGGTGATGATGCCACCACTGGATGAATTAACTTACCATCCAGTGCAATCCTAAGCATGTCTTCTCAGAAGTAAGTTCCATTGTGTTAAGTGGTACTTATTCCCAGGAAGGTGTGCTTAGGATTGCAGCCATAATCACGCACTGCTTCTAAGAATTGCTGTTGGTCACACCACTTTTCTCTAAATTATTACATCATTTATTGAGGGAAATTCTCATTAAAACTTTCCCTATTGAATTTTCAAGGTAAATCAGAACTTCCTAGTCAAGACTAGTCAAGACAAGTATTGGGTCTGACATCCTCCAGCCCAGGGGGTGCAGGACCCTCTTTGGTCCTCAGGTCAGGGAGGTCACAAGAGGGTGGGATCTGCCATCTTGGAATCTGGCACGGGGCTTTCCTGGGAGTAAGTCAGCACAATAGGACTTACTTTCGAGTAGGCATGGAGGAACTCTGGCATCACAGTGAAGTCACATCCTGATAAGTTTGACAGGGGTAGATTGAAAGGGGGTCCTGGCTGAAATGCCCAAGTACAACTACTCCAGCCCATCCATTGGAGAATTACTGGGCCTGCTAGACAGGAGTCTGCTAGAACAGCCACAGCAATAATTAAGAATATGTAGCTAGACTAACTAAGCAATGCATGGCATATTTGCCTCTATCTCTTTGGGAACTTCCAGTATCTGGAACAAGGTCCCATTTGTGGCATATTCATAAAAGAAAAATCCTGCTCATTGGCTACAGATTGTAAATTCAACAGAATTTTCATTTATAGCAACTAAATCTTTCCCTATAAATTTTTATCCCTGGTTTTTAAAATTCCAGTTATTGATCAGAATTTATCAGTTTAACTCAATAGCAAAACTCACTAAAATAAGATCTCTAGATAGGTATATACGTATGTCTCTCTTGCTAAGGAAATATAGAGGCTGAAGCTTAGATGGTTTGCAGAGGGATATAAGTTGACTGAGAAACAGGTGCATTTTGTAAGAAATTCTGCAGCAGGATGGATACAAAGAGGCACTCGGTCTATATTACGCTGGAATCGATGCACCTAGGAACAAAGTACTTTGCTGCTTTTAAGTCATTTGTTTAGGCTTGGATATTGTACATTGACTCTTGTCACATTGGCAGCTAAAATATTACCTGTTCTACTGAGCCAGGGCAAGATAAGGCTGCCTCACCATCTGTCAAATGAAAACCCGAGGCTTATTTTTAGGGCTTATTGGCATTTTGCTTGAATTGTTTACTGTCACCTTCACCATCTCTGCAGCATTTAGATTCTTCACCTTTTCTGACTTCTATTAGTTCTGATCTAGTTGAAAGTGTGTGTGTGTGTTGTGTCTGTGTCTTCCCCCCAATACAGGCTCTTCGTTTTAACCAAAACGTATCCATGTGTAAATAGAGCTTCCTGTGCCAGCAAACTCATTTCATTGATCAGTGAATAGGGAAGGCCTTGAGATTCAGCATACCATAAAGATGCCTTTGTATAGTGTCTCATTCTTGACAGTCTGCTGCAAGCTAAGGATATGTTTCAAGAGTAGGAGAGTTTATTATCTCAGTACTGTACTGCTGAGGCATCCTGACCCATTGAACCAGACAGAAATCCATAACCTTTGAGTCTTAATGTGACAGAATGCTAGCTCTCCCATATAAATAAATACCTAATATGCTTTAGGTATCCAAGCTGGAACTTTAACCAGCTGGAACCCATGTATTAAATCTTCCTGGGCCAGATTTGATCCAGTTGTAAATAATTATACAATATCTCCAGTACTTTGCTACATTGCTTGCTTTATATTTTTATCTTTATTTTCTATCATGCTTGTTTTGGAAAGCACTGAAAATCTATTCCTGACATTATATGCCAGCTTACCACTAACACACAAAAGTTGCAAATGCATTTTCAAGCAGTAAGAACATAAGAAGAGCCTCTGCTGGATCAGGCCAAAGGCCCATCTAGTCCAGCTTCCTGTATTTCACAGTGGCCCACCAGATGCCTTAAGGAGCACATATGATACCTGCATCCAGGTGTTCCCCCTGCATCTGGTTTTTATGAGGTTGTCCACATTTACACTCATGGCTTGTAACCTGTGATGGTTCTTTCCTCTAGATATGTGTCTAATCCCTTCTTAAAGGCATTAAGGCTAGATGCCATCAGTAGAGTGGTGAGTGATGTTGTAGAGGGAGAAGGAATGGTAGGGAAAAGGTTTGGTAGAGGCCAGAGGAGTGGAACTGGAAAGGACTGGCAAAGCTCAGCTCTGCTGGATCCAGAGTCCCAGAGGTATACCTTTGCAAAATGGTGCCCATAGCAATGATGGAAATTTTGCCCCTATCAAAACACCTGAAACCCACCTTTAGCTAATATTACAAGTCAATAATATCAAACTGGGTGTATGCGCCCATGGCATGAGACACCTTGTGCCATGTAGACAGTACAGCTCTACAGAGTCCCATGTTGGACTGTTCCCTTGTCAGTTCGCTATGGACTTTGGTGGTAGAAGCTTCTTTCCTCTCCTATAGCAAACATCACCACCACCACCACCACTAAAATTTGCCTCTTCTGAACATTAATCCTGCCAATTCTCCTTTATGGGTCAGAAACATGGACTCTGCTTGAATCAGATAAGGCCTTCCCAATGCAATGCCTGAGACAGATCCAAACTGTTTCTCTGATCACCACCACAAGATAATACAGAAAAGGTGCAACCATTAACCTTCAATCAATGAATTAATTCAAAAATGCAGACTGAGTTGGTTTGGCTACATCTGTGGAATGAAGACTGCCACATAAGCTCCTCTGGATTGTAAGCAGTGTAAATGTCTGCAAAAAGAAGTAGTGAGTGACAGGCTGCTGGGCACAAGCACAGGCTCTGCTTTAAAATTTTGAATGTGCAGGTCGTGCAAGCTAAATATAGCTGTGCCATGAAACTGCCATGAAACTGCTGGGATTAGCTTCTTCCAGTGCACTGAATATATGAACCTGCCTTATAAGAATCATACAGATGGCCTGTTGACCCAGTCTAGTCTGGCTTGATTGGCAGCTGCTCATCAGAAGAAGATGTCTTGCACTGCTTTTCTACTAGAGATGCTGCAGACATAACTTGGAGACCTTTTCTGTGTAAAGGACACCACATAAGTTTATAATAAATGGAATCAAAAAATAAATTAAATTTAAAAAAAATAAATTAAAACACTTCCCAATTCTAGAATGCTGAATTAAAATACCACATTATCAACCAACATGCTGATTTTGATAAATGCATGATTGACTTCCATTCAGATAAAGCATTAAAAGCCAGCCAGCAGCAGAAGTAAACATATGTTTCAAATATGGTGTCTCCTCTCCTCCCCTTCTCCTCTAAAAAAACTGACTTGAAATTTAGAATTGGGCATATATTTATAAAACTTGAGTCCTTGGTAGTTAGTTGGCTCAGGAATGTCGTTTGACTGGGGGTAGGTGGATTACTCTATGTTTCTTCTGGCCATAGCTTGAACTTCAGTTAGTTTTCTTGGAGCTTACCAGGAAGATTCTCATGAGTTTCATAGATGCTTGTTTTGCTTATGTGAACGTATGTGCATATATGTAGTTTGTGTACGTGCACACCTGTATGTGCATGATCCTCCTTTGGTCTTCTATCTAGATCTCATGTTGCTTTTCCCATCTTCTATATTCTAACTCAAAGCAACCTTGCAAAGAAAAAAATGAAAATAGAAAACACAGCAAGTCAATTTAGAGATAGGGTAGTAGTGAAAAACACTTCTCCTCCTTTGGAGAAAAGACTGCCTTGCTTTTTTGCTGCCAGATTCCACATTTGGACATGCATCCATCTGCTATACTTCAGGACGTATTGCTATTGTGTAGCCCAATATGCAAATCCCTAGCATTTGGAATGGATAGCACACTTTTTCTCTGCCTTAGATACATTTTTTAAAACTTAAAAGCACTAGGGAACAATATGGGCAGATAGCCAAAAAGAAACAAAATAAAAACCCCTGTCATTTTCCCATGTAAAATACAATTTCAGAAACTACATTCCTGAAAATTGCATGTGCCTATCAAAAAGTCAAAAAGACAGAATTTGCAAAAGCTTCAGAAGGATGCAAATATGGGGATTTGAAAGCCTGGCAGTGAGTGAAGGATGGATAAATGCAAGAACTGCCAAACAAAAGTTTCATGGAAAAGTTAGTATACAATTGTTAGAGAAATGTTTGCAAATAAGACCGTTTCTAATCTGAGGTCACGCAAACACTGTGGAACTTTGTTGCAGAGGAGAGGGAAATAGATGGTATTGACTTTCTTATCCAAAGACTAGAGCATCTGGAACGCAGACTCTATTCACAACCTGGGAATCACTGTGAATATAATGCAGGTAGTCGAGAGATGAGTGCTAGGAGGGTTTGAATCCTTCAAGCTTTTGGTTTGTATTGGAGTCTGGACAGTGGATCTGGAAGCCCATAAGAGTTCATTGGTAAACCACAGCATTACATGTTGGCTCATTTTCTAGGGAAGAAAAGGTTCCCTGATACTGGAATAACCTCTACCCAACAAGGCTTATAGGCTTTCTTCACACAAAAAAATCTATAAAAACTTCCCATTCAAGTTGAAACTTTGCCTAGCTAATGACAGTACTGCTTCTGTGCTTATTTGATTCTAGTTCCCGGTTCTTTCCTCTCTTGATGGCTTCTTGCAGCTAAGCGTGGAAATCCTGAAACAAAAAGTGTGTTCAAATTTAGGCAAACTGAATCTTCTTGTGAACAGTTAGACCAACCCCCTCCTATCAGCATGGTGTGCAGTGATGGGCCCACCAAGCCCCAAGATCCGGTTTGCCGGAAGTTGGGGGGTGGGCCCAAGGTCAGGGGGCGGGGCGGGGGGTCAGGGGACGGGGCGGGGCGAGGGGCAGGCCCCCACTGCACTGCGCATGCGCCAGGCTTGAAGCAGGCGCGTTCAGCCACCCCTCGGAGCGGCTCAGCACGCCTGCGTCAAGCTTGACACAGGCGCGCTGAGCCGCTCCGAGGGGCAGCTCAGCGCGCCTGCATCCAGTTGCTTCAGGAGCGTGGCTTCAGGAGACCTGGCGGCCGCTGGCGAACCGGTCCCGCGGCTCGGCTCTGGCGGGTTCGCTAGCATCCGCCAGGTGGGAAGATCCGGTTCGGGCGAGTAGGCCCGTACTGGCATCTGCCCACCACTGATGGTGTGCCTTGTCAATAGTAAAAAAACTAATGAAATGCCTTGATCATTTTAACACCAAGTCAGTGTGCCATGGGATGAAAAAGGTTGAAAGTCTACCATAGACCAAGACCATAGACCAAGTGCATTGCCTAATCTAACTGGCGATCTCCTTCCAAAGCCTAAAGCAGGAGTCTTTCACAGCACTACTGCCTGGATACTTTTAAACCATTGGTTTCCATCGTTTTCCTATTTTTGGCACTTTGTCCTCTGCGGTCGCCTCTTGTGATGTTGCTTCCAGGAGACTTTTGTGGGTTCTGCAGTCAGTAGTAATGAATTGTCCGTCCTTCTTCCACCACTGGCTTAGAGCTTGCATAGGAAGAGGATCAGACAATCTGTTACTATGGACAGTGGTTTCAGTGTGACAAAACCAATGTGCACAATGTGCTTTCAAAACACCAGTTGAAAATCACTGCTTTAAATTGAAGATGGAAGGAAATGATTTGGGCATTCTGTTTAAAAGGCATGTGCTGAGTTCTTCCAAAAAACTCATCAGACAGCAGTGGGATTAGAACTCAGGTCTTCCATTCTTGAAAGCAACTTCCTGACCAGGGTTGGAAGGGCTGACCTTAAAGAAGCTTTTCTGTCAAGCAATGCCCCAGCCTAAAATAAAATAAATTGTGCATGCCACTGTGTGTAATCGGACTTATCTTGCTCTTTACTATTTCATTATAACGAAAAAAGCAACTCTTTCTTCTTTTTTCAATATTCCATATAAAATGTTTCATTTGCCAGTCCAGTGCAGAACCCATTTGATATATTTGCTGCATAAATGCTGTTCTTGAATGCTATTGTTGCCAACGCGAAGTGCATCTAATTACTCTGAGGTTGCAAAGAGAGCCGTTTTGCCACAAAAGAAAATTGGCACTTTCCCAGCCAAACAGATTACCTTCTCAGCAACATTTTATGTTGCTGAAATTACTAGTAAATTGCAATTTCTTCTGGTGTTTCTGCTTCTGGCCTTTTGGAGAAGCTAGTTCCAGGACTGGTGTAGGAGAACGACAAAAATTAAAATCCCAGCATTTGCACAATTAGGAGACAAGTAATGTCTGTATTAATAATGAAATACATCATGGCCCTACAGCGTTGAGTGTAGCACATCTAGAGCACAATCCTAACCGTATCTACTCAGATGTAAGCCCCATTGTGTCCAATGGGTCTTACTCCCACGAAAGTGTCTTTAGGATTGCAGCCCTATTTGTCAGCCTTGTCTCAGAGTTCCATTTACCATGCTCATCTCAAAAGAAAGGAACATGTTCCCTGCATGCACAGCTATAGTGGAAATGTGCTTTATACGAGCAAATACTCGTATTTGTCCCATAATACCATAGGAATGAAAGTTGAATTTTCTTCATTGTATAAACACAAAAAGGTATTTTGGATTTTTTTCAAGATATCTCAGTATCTATTTAAATACAGTGGTGTCTCACATAAAGTGCTTACTTCATTCCGGAGGCATGCTCTTTAAGTGAAACGCTCTTTAAGTGAAGCAGATTTTTCCATAGGAAATAATGGAAACTCAAGACGATTGGTTCCACAGCCCTCAAATTATTCATATAAAAATATTAACTTCATGTAAAAATGATGACAAAACACTGTGATTGAATTCAAAACATGCATTCAATGTGCATGATCCTATGAAGTCTACTTGGGCTGCAATCCTAAAGACACTTTCCTGGGAGTAAGCCCTATTTAACACAATGGGGCTTACTTCTGGGTAGACATGGTTAAGAGGCTGCAATCAAAGAAACTTTCCTGGGAGTAAGCCCCATTTAACACAATGGGACTTACTTCTGGGTAGACATAGTTAGGAGACTGCAAACAAAGACACTTTCCTGGGAGGCTTACCTGGGCTGCTGCTGGAGGTTCAAGGTGGTCGGTGTGGGCATTAGGGGGCAATTAGGGGCAGTTGCCACTGGCACCTCCAGGCAACTGCCCCAATGTTGGGGGCAGTTAGAGGCAGCAGTGCTGGCCAGCAGCCCTTTTACAGAGCCTTCATGCGGAGCGTCAGGGCTGCATAGCACACATGCCCATAGTGTGCTTGCTTGTTAAGTGAAGCGGAACTTGTTATGTGAAGCAAGATTTCTTGGAAATTTTTTGCTTGTTATGTGAAATGCTTGTTAAGTGAGGCACTTGTTAGGTGAGGTACCACTGTATACCAAAAATCATGTTCAGGTCACAACAGAAATTTGAGACAATGTGAAAGGAAGCAAGTACGGTAAATGAGATTTGGCATTTTTTCCCGCTTTGACCAGTTGATTAACATTCTATAATTCCTGTTGTTGTTTAGTATTATCTAAATATAAAAAACTGAAAAGTCACTGATTCACTCACTGACTTTTGGTCAGCCAAAACCACCTGATCTAGAAGCGTGAAATTTGGGGAGAATGTTGGCGCAAGTGTTAAGACACTGTGCCTGTTAACCAGCAGGCCAGGGTTCGAGACCCAGGTCTGCCCCACAAGACAGGGTGAGCTCCTGTCCTTAGCCCAGCTCTGCAACGCCAGCTGGATCCAATCGTATTGGCTCTGCCTTTCCATTGGACTAATTCAGTGGCGTGGAGAGGGGGGATTTGCTGCTTGGGTAACAGCCTATCTTCCATAACGATCCAACCCAAGCTTTCATGCTTCGCATGCAGCGTATGCAGCGCTGAGCATGATACCATAGTCTTCCAAGACTGACGGAGGCCTGCTCTTCCTTCTGTGGTTGAGGCACCCACTAAGAACCAGTTTTTGGAAATTCCAACTGGAAGGGGGTGAAAAAGGGCGCAACACATTTTCCTCACTAAACTTTACATTGAAGAATCCCTGACTGATCAAGGTCCTGCCCCAACCCCTGGACCCAGAAGCACAAAATTTGGGGAGGGTGTTCCTTCAGTGACATCAACACCCACCAAGAACCAATGCTGGGAAATTTAACCCTTAAGGTAGTGAAAAGGGGTTCAAGATGTTTTTTGTCCTATCCTTAACATTGAATACCGACTGATCACCATCCAGGCAATTTGGTGCATGGTGCCTGATGCACTGGGAGGGAGGGTGCACTGGGGGGGGGGGTGCACACGGGCCAGATGATGGTGCATGGGAGGGTAATGCACATGAGGGAATGATGCACATGGGGGATTTTACACATGTGCCGGATGATGAAGGGATGCACATGAGGGGAATGTTGTGCATGGGTGGAAAGTTGCACATGAGGGGTTGATGTGCATGGGGGAAAATTGTGCAAAGGGGGAATGTTGTGCATGGGGGAATGTTGCACATGCGGGTTGATGCATATGGGGCTTGATGCACATGTGGGGAATGTTGTGCATGGGGGAATGTTGCGCACGGCGGGAACGCGTGGCAGGAATGTTGCACATGCTGGTGTTGACATGCAGTGGGACATGGTTTACGGGGAGTATTTTACTCCTGCCACACGGGTACGTTTTCGCTAGTTATAACATATAATAGTGGTATAGGTATCCCTAACTATCCATGTTTGTTCTGGAACCTTCCATGAATTAACAAATATGTGTATAAAGAAAACAATGGAAAAATAGGTTTCTTGATCCTCTATTGTGGCTAATTGAATATGGTAATGCTTCAATATCTGCATTGGTTTGTGTCTGGGTCTGAAAAATACAATAATGCTTGCATGACTACCTATCTATAACAGTAGAAAAGCAGTTTTTTTGTCTGTGATTTGTACTGTCCATTCGTGATGAGTCAAATCCATGTATAAAAAAAAACTGTGTATAACAAGTTTCCGTAGAACACAAGGGGATATACTTCTGAGTAATTATGCATAGGATTGTGCTGTTAAACAGAAAAAGGTCAGTTATTTTTATGGCATCTGAAGAACAATAATGAGGATGAGGACACACCATCCTGGGAAGTCAATTCTGCAACTGGAACACCTTAGCCAAGAACAACCAGTCCTCTGTACCCAAAGGAGGGCCAGTAAGATGCCTATAACTGGGAAAATGTAAGACCAGGCTTCTTTCAGCATTATGCAAATACTATTTCGTGCTCATGGCTTCATTAAACAGAGCCTTAACTGTGCAAAGTTAATCCCAAAATGAAAAGGTGATTTATGGGTATTTCTTTTTTTACCTTTTATTTTTGAAGACTGCATATTCTATATAGTATTGCCCATAAAGCTGTTCACTGTGGTATATCCTCTTGGCAGTATTTACTAGAGTTGCCAGTCTATTACATTACTGATCTAAGCACTCAAACTATGCTCTGGCATAGTGTGGTGTCTAAACTCCACTGAAACTCTATGCTGGCTTGACAAAGATTTTTTTCTATTGATCTCACACATTGTCAGGCAAGTGATGTTGCTGAAGTTTGTAATTAAACTTGGTTCAGAATTTGAATTTGTCAAAAGTACAACTAACTGGGCATCAATCCAATGAAAGGTTCTTGTCTATTTCGGAAGGTGGAATTAGATTCTGTATGTGCACCATCAGCATTCAGATAATTTAGATAAATAGCTAATTCCAGCTGATGTGCAAAAGTTCTTGATGACTAGACCATGAAATGCTGATTGAAACTATCATTGATTGCACTGACACTACATGGACTCAGCAGCCAACTGCTTCTCTTTGAACAGAACCATGCTAGGTTATTTTTTATATTATTCCCTTATTCTTGATTTTTTTTAAAAAAATATCTTATTGATCACTGAAATGACATGGCCAAACTATCTATCCAAACATGTACTTTTTTATCTGGTACTTTTTAATCAATTATTTCTTTCTGTTCACCATCAATATCTAACCCACACTTGTTCCCATGTTTGTTGTTTTAGAGAGGGTGGTGGATAAAGAGAAAACACTGCAGTGTTCTTATAAGATGCATTGTGTGGAGCATCAAGTATGGTATTTGCACATCAGCATTATGAGCTAAAAAGGGTTATATAATCAGAAATAGTAGAGGTTTATCCTTTCTTTCTGACAGCTCTCATAAATACAGTCAATTTTATCCCCCACCGGGTAACATAAAAAAACACCCCTGGAGTACCATCGGGTCTTTTTGACCCAATTGTAAAAAACCACTGAGACCCAAGATAACTGAGTGCTGGGAAAAGAGGAGCCAAGGTAACTGTGTGCTGGGAAATGAACCTCCCCCCCCCCCATTGCACTAGGCATCCATCAGTCTTGAAAGACTATGGTATCCTGCTCGACACTGCATGCGAAGCACAAAGGCATGGGTAGACTGATATGGAGGATAGGCTATCCTATTGGTAGATTGATATGGAGGATATCATATCCATATTGATATGGAGGATACGCTGTTACCCAAGCAACAAATCCTCCCTCTCCACTCCACTGAAATAGTCCAATGGAACGGCAGAGCCGATACGATTGGTTCCAGCTGCATCGTAGAGCTGGGCTAAGGACAGGAGCTCACCCTGTCTTGTGGGGACCTAGGTCTCGAACCCTGGCCTACTGGTTAACAGGCACAGAGTCTTAGGCACTTACGCCACCCACAGCCCTAAGCAAAGGGCTCTTTGCCTCTTAGCAAAGATAAATTACCATAAACCAGGCACAATGAGGCAGATAAAGGATTTGTGATGAGTATAAAGCAACATTACCAACAATATGTCAGCCATTGAGCACACAAGATAAAAGATCACTTGAGTGGATTTTAACTCACATGTTTTATTGACTATCACTGGGAGAATTTTTGTTATGGAGAAGTGGCTATAATGTTTTATAAAGGAAAACATGGTTTGTAAAGTGAAACAAGCCCCTCAATTTATTTTCTAAATTAAGCATAGCAGCACTTCAGATAGAGATACTGCCAGCACATGTTGAACATCTGAATTGCAGATTTAGTGTAGAACTAGCTTTGTGTAAGTAGATCATAGCTCAGTATCCTGTTTTATTTGGTGGCAATGCTATTTTCCCATCATTGTGTAGGACCATAGCCAATGTGATATATTTGGCCTATATGTGTAATGGACATTGTGATTTTAAACCTTTATGTAAAGACCATAAAGTCCATGATTTCGAATCTTTGTATCTAGGAATTACATTGAGAAACTGCAGCATTAAAATTATGGCACAAATTGTACTGAACTTTCCTGTACTGGACAAACCTACTTAATTTGGTCTTGCATCGGTTCAATGTACTTCAGATTAGATATAAAACAAACTTCTTCCAAAAATGTCCTTTTTTATGAAGCAGTAGTTCTGAAACTGTGTGCCATGGCAAGGGGCACACTGGGCTTTGCACAATGTCCACAATGACTTCTTCTACCAGTTTACCATAGTGTCGCCTTCTTAAATTGTGCAATTTTTACAAAATCTGCTTCTGTCACTTGCCTCATTTTGATTGAAACATTCAGATACTTGAAAACATTCAAGACATTTTTCCATTTAGTTCATCTGGCTTTATCTTGACCTCTTTATTAAACAAGCTAGACATGATAAAGTAAACCATCTCTAGTTCTTCCTTGAGCAAATCTTTACATTTGGAGTATTTTCATATTTAATGTTTCTGGTTGATTCCATGATTCTGAGGTAGAGGAATTAATTTTGTAACCATTAGCAAACGAAATAAATGATTATATCTGATTATCATATCATGGTAATGCACTCTAATTCAGAACACAATATGGGAATGTGTGTGAGGCCACAACCATGGGAAGAGCTCTGTGAGCTTATAAGCAAGAGAACTTATTTTTGTCTGACTGCAGTTTAATATAGAGGAGTATGATTGATCACAAAATCATTAGTAATGCAGAGTCACTAACTGCTATCTTTTTTTTACTGAAATCAAAGAAATCCTCTTTTTCTGGATTATTTTTGGTTCAGCTGCAACAAACCTCCTGTCAGATCCATGAGCAGATGGGCAACAGCTGCACAGCTAGCTGCTCAAGGACTCATTTTCTAACATGGGCAAGAACATTTATTCTGTAAGGAGGAGGAAACCACCTTCATTCTTTGTACATTGCAGCGTGATCTGAGTGGAACTCTGGTAAAACCCCAAAATAAAAAGGAAATACCCTTATTTAAAGATGAAATAAAGTGTCACAAAGAATGAACAATAATTTCCCAAAGAATACTGGGAGAAAGTAACACAATTGATGCTCCCCTTGGAAATATAAAAACTAGCAGCTACATGGTTCCATTTGGAACCTGCAGACTGTGGCTGATACACCAAAAATTGGTTCACAACCCTCTGGTGGATCATGACACACAATTTGGAAACCACTGCTTTAGGGAATAGAAAGTAGCAGTGAACAGTCGTGGAAAAGCATGAACATAACAGGGTTTGGGGGAAAAAGTGCAGGGCATCCAAGCTCTATTTTCATCTCCAAATCAAAATGCATGCTGAAAGCACGGAGGAGAAATGTTACTAAGGCCATTTAGAGAACAAAGCTAATTTTTGTGTATCATTTCAGTGGCATGCTACTAATATAATGAAATCATACAGTATTGGAAGGAGACTGTCTTCTCTTTCCTGCTCTGCTGCCTGCCAAGACGATGTTGCTCTCCAAGGGGTTGGGACCCTTCTTTGTAAAAAAAAGATGTTAAGTGCTGTTGTGAAAAAGCATCATCATTTATTAGCTTATGAAAAGCCAGCCTTAATTGTATTTTTTCAGTTTAGTCAGGCTTCTAACATTACAGACATTCAGTGAACATCTGCAGAATTTTATTTTTAAGTAGCAGGGCAATAAGAAAACATTACTAAAGTGCATGTCAGACAGCATGAATCTTGGTATGACTCCTGGCTGTTCATTACTATGGCAGTGGTCCTCAAGTTAGGACCAGCCTGCCTATTCTATTATAAGTTAGGATCACACTGTAAGTAAATGAAAAAATTACAATAAGTTTAAAATGTATTTAAAATAATGAACAGCCCTCCTAACCTGCCCAAGCAATTCCTGTTCTGTTCTTTTTAAATGGCTGTGATCCTATCCACAATTACCTGGGAGTAAGCCCCTTTCGCTATCATTGTTAAAACCATATGTATAATAGAATGTTAAAAGTACAAATCTGGTTCATTTCCCATAGTAGCATCAAGCCAAAGATATTAAAAATAAAATTCACATTGAAATGGATGGGGACCTATATAAAACTGGTTTGCATCCCACCTCTGTCTTGACCCACATTTTGAGAAAGATTGTACTACAGAAATGCTCAGTATCCCAATTGTTCCAAAATCTCTCTTTATCAGGAAGACAATGTTGGAATCTCACTAACAGATAAGCTAAACTTTCGTCACCAATGATGCCAGTAACACTGCCAAAAGAAGACAGAGAGCAAACAATTTTTTGTCACCCTTTTTGTGGCCAATCAACTCCCATACTATACAAAAAATGCGGGACACCAATTACTGACTCTTACAATATGGTGTCTCTCTTCTGATTGTACCTTCAGCCTTATCAGCCTTCTGGCTAATATTTAGGGAACAAAATTCCAACATACCAAGGCCATTTGTGTTAACTGATGTAATGTATAGATTGATGTATATATCCGATTAACTGATGTAATGTATAGATTGGCTCTTGGTGTTTGCTAGTTAGTTGCAATATACATACATAAAAGCATTTTCATTGCTTTTATTTTCAGTAATGCTAAAATGTTGCTAAAATATTCAATGATTCTAAAATGTTCATAAATCAATGGGATTTTTTAAAAAAAAAATTCAAGCTGCTTTTACCATGAAGGATACCTTTTAAAGGAAATCAAATGATACACTTTGGGAAGTTATACAGAAGAAGAAAAATGAAGGAAGACAGTAAGGTCACAAGAATTGACCTTCCTTTGAGTTATGAATGAAGATGCCTGTCTCTTGGCACTTTGTCATTCAGTAGGCTGATAACAATCCAATATAGACAGTTCAGTGGCACTTTATAACAGAATTATTGTCAATAACTCATCTCAGCTTTGACATGGTTTTCTATTTTGGGGAAAGACCAGCACATAATATAATCTACTGTAGTGAGGGCACGTAAAGCAAGGAAAACAGTAAAGCTCATTATTCCAGTCATGTTCAGATTCTGCAAGAAAAGTGAGACAAGCAGCCCAATCCTATGCATGTCATCTGAGAAGAAAGCTCCATTGAGTTCAATGGGGCTTATTCCCAGGAAAGAGTGAATAGGACTGCACCTTTGGATGGTGTTTTCTAATTAGAAGATCCTTTTTAAATGCTTGATTCGTTGGTTAATCAAGCCACCTAGATTGTTAATCTGACAACATAAGTAACAAATGCAACCTCTCATTTCTCATACAATATTTACTAAATGGGATGTCATCCCAAGTGCACAATTTTCTTCATTCCGCCCACACAGCACCAACTTACAGCTGGAGACTGGCAAGAACTCACAGCTAAATAATGTTGCTAAATTTTGTAATCCCCTGGTTCAAAGTACAAACCTCAGCAAATTGCAGTGCTTGCTTTAAACACAAGGCCAGCTTTATGATCCCTGGGTTGTAGTTTGGCTTTGGAGAAATATAGCTACAGCTGCAAATGCTGTTCCCCGCCCAATACGCAGAAGCTCTTATCTTAGATTCTTCCAGGTATCAATGACAAGTATGGCAGAGAAATTATTAAATAGCCTGTCTCCCCACCAGTTCTTCCCTACATATTACCTACGTGTTATCCAAAAGGATGACCCAAGGAAGTGGATGAAGAGAAATTGCCTTCATGTTGCTTCTTTGGATGAGGCTATGAGACTAGATTAGGAGCCCAAGCCTATGGTGCTTCCTCGATGGATGCAGTGGTACCAATACAGCAGGGGACATTCCAAGAGGGCATTCCTTATCTCCTCTGGATAAGGAAACAATTGTGCCCTTACCTAGGGGTTATCCTGTGCAGTGTGGGTCTACATGGACTTGCAATACTAGTTGCAAGACCCATAGTTAGTATGGGTCTTTGTGGATCCATGCCATGGATCATAGATGGGAATGGGTTTAGAATTCAGCACACCCATCACTGCTGTTTCTGTCCTCCCCTGCCCTTTCCAATTCCCCTGCCAACTTCCATTGTGCTGCTCCAGATTATGTGGGTGCTCCAGTGGCATTTGACTTTGCATGCTGTCAGTGTGCCTTTTATGACTGGTGTTGACAAATTTACAGCAAACAGAAGAGGTGCCCCACCTGCAGCAGGTGAGTATAGGATTGGGCTGTAGGTCAGATGCAGCAGAGCTTTTATTTTAGTTGGGATATGGGTGTAATGCCACTTGCAGAGAGTAATGTATGGTGCAATTGCACAAGACCTTTTGCCTGCTGTCTGTGATGCCAGTGTGTGTCCTTTGTGTAACTTGTCTTCCACATACTGTTCTGTCTCAGTGACCATGAAGGAGAAGCATCCATGCTGCAGAGCTCTGTTCTCAGTGACAGATCCCATTGCTATTGAGCAGGGGTGTCCAAACCCTGGCCCACAGTGAGCCTCCATGTTGCCTGCTGCAAGCCCCCTCCATCTGGCCGTTGAGTAAGCCCTGTAATCCTCTAGATGTGAAGTACATTATGCTTCACTGATGTAAATTTTTTTCAAATTTGATATGAAAAGCAATTTTTTCTTCTTCTTTTGGCCCCCAACCCAGTGCACTGACTTCCATATTTCAATCCAAAGAGAACCACTATTGAATTCTCTGTTCTGAGAAGTTATAAAAAGCTCTGATATGTCAGAAAATATATACATTTGAAAAATTATACGTGAAATTGCTTTTCTTGAAACCTTAACCACCTCTCCTGTGTGTGTTCACTGAAACTAGCTAGTTAGTGAAATTTACCAGAGGAAAATGGTCTTCTGCTGATTGCTGTGCTAGACTGAATCCCCTTTCCCAACATTTTTCAGTTATCATTCATATATGCATAGTTGTTAAACTCTTTTGTGCACCCTACTGTGTTTTTGCTTCTTTTGACCCCCACAACACTTTGTAAGACGGCTTGACAATTGTAAATACAGAGCCATTTCTGAATAGTTGGATTGAAATAACTCAAAAGTGCTTTCTTCAACTGTGGAAAGATGAAATATTCTATTTTCTAAAGAGACGCAATTCAAAATCAGATGCTTAAGGAAGGAGGTAACATTAAAAAAGATCATATTTAATTTACACAGTTTGCTGGTAACATTTTCACCCAAGACCAAGCCAATTTACTTAGTTCCCTGAATTCTATTTGCTTCCTCCTTTCTCTCCCTCTTCTCACACTTCATTAGTGGTTTAACAGCTGTTGTATCTATGCGATGTTGGGAGATATGGATATACATGAATCAACTTTTTGTTCCACCCTCTTGGGTATGCATTCCCTTTTCAGAAAAGCCCATGTTATCTCCAGGAAGCTTGATGTGCTTCACACCTGTTTCCATAGGCTTCATCTATTTTGTAAGCATGAATTCGTTTCCTGCTCACCTTCTGAAGATGTTATCAAATGCATATGAAGGAAGGGAGCTATTGCAAGGAACTTGTGTTAGTGCAGCGTTGTAGGGGAAAAAGCGGCTGAAGCAGCCACTAATGGTATTCAAAGAATATCTTTCTCTCCTCACCCTCATTTCCACCCCCACTGCCCCCAACTTGTAAGAAAGATGTGCTTCCTTTTGTTGAAGAACTTATCACCCTGTACCATTGGCATCAGTACTGAATCTCTTTAAAGAATACATTTGCTTAGAATATCAAGGCAGCATTTGAGATTATTACCAATCCCTTATAGGAGTAACCTCATAAATAATGATAGTGTGTGCTATCTTGGAAAAAAGTAATATAAAGGAAGAATATCTAAGGTAATGAAACATGATTCTCACTTGCCTATAGCTAGAGGTGGAGAGCTTACATATTAAATGTCAACCTCACTCTCCAGATAGCAGTGAGAGGTTATTTGCCCTGAAGTTTCTGGAGTCGATCTTAATAGTTTATTTTTATTTATGTTTACAGTCCACTCTATCGCAGATAGTAGAGCAACCCAGGTTTGCTTTCATGGTTTTTTTTAAACTTCTTTCAGCACTTCTATTTACATTTACATTTCAGCACATTTACATTTCAGCACTCTATCCTTTACATTTTCACAATTACCCAGAAATTCATTTGTTTTATTTATATATTATCTGCACAAAGTGCACCTCGCAACATTTAAAATAGTTGGAAAGTAATACAGTAATTATAAAAACTACAAATTCATGATTAATGCTGCAATCAACTTTAGGCCAGAAAAATGGGCTAGCTAAGTTGGCCTAAGTTAGGCCAAATTCACAGGACTGTAAGACCTCTGGCTGGCCCAACTGCTGCTGAAGAGGCAGCAGTACAAGGGCAGCATGCTCAGTGGCCTGAGGTAGTTGTGCTATATCCTGAGGTTGAGAGGCAGGGGTTGGCCTAGGACTCAGAATTTTTTGCCACCACTTCCATTTTTCACTCTCGCTTATGGACTCCTATGGGTCTGCTCAGATTTATTCCTGCTCCTTAGGTGTTCTAACTTTGAGGAGATGTGAGGGGGCATGTCTGCCCTGGAAACAGGCTCTGGACACAGCCTAACTGCACTCTTCTAGGCCTTGCTGAACATGCCCTCAACATGCCTCTCCTGGACTGCCTAGGTTGGCATAGTTAGGCCAGCCCAGGTCCATCTGTCTTGGGCCAGCCTATGTTGACTTAAACCAGCCCAAGCCTTTCTGGTGTAACTGGGCTGGCCCATCTTGGAATTTGGCCAGCTAAGTGATAGAAAGGCTAGTCCCAAGTGCACTTCAGGATTGCAGCCTCTGTGTAACCATAATAAAAGCACCAGCAGTCAGTAAAATTAAACAAAAAGCTATAGCTGCTGTTCAACAAACAGGGAACTTTTTTATATCTTCAGGTGCTACAACTGGGGCCGCTGCTAAGAAGGCTCTGTCAGGTCAGGATCTAGAGGTGTACACTAGTGGTCTAGTAGTGGTCTAGTGGATCTAGTGGTGCAGGATCTACACCAGCTCTAGTGGTGTAGAGCTAGCAGCTGCCACATATAGAAATACACCTGAAATAGGATTAAGGGTATGAAATAGGATTAAGTGTAGGAGTACGGGTATCAAATAGGATTAAGGCTGAGCAGGTCACACCCCTCCTCTACCCTCTCCACCTTGGAGTAGGCATAAGCAGTATTCACCCCTGAAGAGAGGCAGAAGTCGGTCCTGGCATCCTCCTGCTGCTCTCTCTCTCTCTCTCTCTCTCTCTCTCTCTCTCTATTGCTGCCCTCTCTGTTGCTGCTCAGCTCTTAACAATCTTAACAGCACAGGTGCAAACAATCAGCCCACCAGCCCACTCCCAGTTCACACTCCCTCCTCCACACCCTCTCCAACAATGCAATGGATAATGCAGCCAATAAGGTGCCCACAATGTCCTGCCTCTGCCTGTTGAGCAGAGAGTGGTGGGCAAAGAGGTGGTAGTGGGCAGAGTGGTGGGCAAAGGGGGGCAATGCACCATGGTCCTTCACCCTCTTTCTGTTCCTGAAAATCTGTTTTATTTGGAGAATTTCTAAAATTATTTCCAAGACTGGGGCACAAATCGTTTAGATTTGTCCATTTAT
Organism: Cryptoblepharus egeriae; assembly: GCA_030015325.1. Lineage (NCBI taxonomy): Eukaryota > Metazoa > Chordata > Lepidosauria > Squamata > Scincidae > Cryptoblepharus > Cryptoblepharus egeriae. Next base: position 19,446,623 of record JAREYC010000004.1, on the reverse strand, counting down.
TCGTTTAGATTTGTTCGTTTAGATAGTCCATTTATACACACATTTTCCCTGATCTTTACCACATGCACATTGATGCAAAAACACTATCTTGTTGTGATTGAATGATTTCATCCTGTTTCTGTGCACACTGACAAAAAGAAAGATGGAGTATAGTCTGATTAAGATTTTTCTTAATTAGTGTATCAACATTTCTACTGGACGGTTGGCAGAAATGAAATGAACAGGAAAAGCACTGGTAAACTGCAAATGCAAGATTCTCTGAACAAATGCATGATTCTCTGTCCCTGTGCAGCCTTCTGTACAAAATTTGACTATCTATAATGCATTTATTTCACTTCTAAAACATGTCTAGTTAATTTGGAACTCCAAATTCCAGGAAGAAAATTTGAATTGCACCTGCATCCCTAATTAAGCCGTCCCTATATAAAATATTCCAGTAAAGGAGTAAGAACGATGGGATGCAATGAAGCAGGCAGAAATAACCATCTGACAAGGAGCTCATCGCTGAATCCGAATGTAGAATCATTTGCTAAACTCCACTGTACCATTTAACAAATGAGGCTACAAGTCTAGCCACAGTTTCCTGGGTGAAATCTAATCTCACTGTAATGGGACTTTCAGTAATGCATAGGATTGGGCTCTGAGACTATTTTAAAGGATGCTTTCAAATGATAACATCAAAAATATGATTCAGTCAAAAGGAAAACAAACAAACCCAAAACTATCATTTTTGTCATGTAAAAATGAACAGGAACTAGAATTGGTAGAATATTTCACTTAAAACCACAAGAGGGAGTGTCATATTCTCAGTGAAATCAAGATGTCAATTACAACTTGTCAATAATGCAATATAAAACTTAGCTTTTTCCTTGAATATGGCTGCAATCCTAAAGTTACTTTTTCTGGGTTAGGAATAAGGGGTCTGAAAGTGACCAACTCAGTGAAATAATTGAGAAATTCTTTTTTTAAAAAAGTGAAGGACTTCACAAGTAAGACAGGGTATAAATCAAATAAAAAAGGTGGGTTGGCGCTCTCATGGTTCCAAAATCTTTCCCAGTGGCTACTGTAGTGATAACACTGGAGATCCTATGTTAGCAATACACAAGTATACTGATACTCTTAGCACCTAGAAAGGAAAAATATCATATAAATTGGCAGACAGGTTGGGGCCTGGCTTGGCAAAATAGAATATAGAATACAATATGTTGGTTCTTAGATGCCATGCTTTTGATTAAATCACAAATGCTGCAATCCTAATTTCCACTTGGGTCAGCCTAATCCATGGCATAAATCCTGTGCTGGCCTAGGGGTGTTACCAAAGTGCCATAAGACACTTCTGAACTACTCCTGGGGGAAGGTAGGCTGGTGCACAAACATGCGTTTGCCTCCCTGTGGTAATGGGAAGACTGATGATTTGTGCTGGTCTAGATTAGGATATTGCACCCAAAAAGGGTCAAGTGAGGCCTTAAATTCTTTATTCTTTGTATTTTTAAGTCCTGCCTTCCTCCCTATAAGACCTGACAGTTACTATTCAAGTACAATGAGACCTATGGTGGGATTCAAATAAATTAACAATAGGTTCTATGTCCTAGTAACCTAAATTAACTACAAGTTCTATGTCCCATTAGTAACTGGTTCCCAGAACCAGGCACTCATTAGCAAAGGGTTCTATAGAACCTTTTAGAACCCCCTGAAGCCCACCACCAAATAAGACCAAATAAATTAAAATCAAAGAAACCAGATCAAAAGTATTATGAGCAGCAGCACTAAGGAATCCATCTTCTTCTGGATGGTTAAGACAATTGCTAATAGCATTGAAAAGATGTTTTTGCCTGCCTATCTGAAGGCACACTGGGGAGGGGAGAGCTGATAAAACTTGCCAAAGTGGGAATTTGACCTTTGAGGCATCACCGCTATAAGGACCCCCAACCCTCAAAGACATCCAACAAATATCTGTTAATGGAAAGACAGACCAAGTTCTCTAAGGAATCTTAATGCTTCTAAAAGAAAACCAGTCTTTAAGGTAGCTGGCATAGATTTATTGTGGCATACGTTTTCACAGACCAGAGCCCATTTCATCAACTTCATTGCGTTACCCTCTACTGGCAGATAGACAAGGACTTGAGGAAAAATATTCGATAACACCAGTGCCTTATGATTCATTGTGGCACCTCCTGTCTGTAGAAGAACTTCAGCTGTCATCATGTATGAGAGGATGTGAACAGTGTGAAACGGGAAATTCTTTGCCATTCTGGGAAGCCTCCAGATAATATCTTGTAAAGGGCAAAGTCCGGAGAGAAAATTGTGTTGTTTGGTTGTATGGTTTGCATCTTTAGCTTGGAGAGGTTGCTATAAAGGAAGCTACTTGTGAAGATTATAAGGAAACTCTACCACATAAACCCAAGTGGCCTCTCTATTCCTAGAAAAAAATGTAATTGGATTTGGAAATCACAGTAAATAGTATGTGGGTGTTCAGCTGGCTCACAAAGGGAGAAGAAGGGATCCAATATATTTTGCACATTTTGGGGGAGAAATAGAGAAACACATTTCATTGCTTTTACTTTGTTACGCCTGTTGCTAAAGTCTGCTTAAAATCTTTCCCTTGTTACAATGACAGGGAACCAAAGAAAATTTATGTTAATCTGTCAGCTCTTCAAGTTATTGATTTTGCTGTGAGAAAAGAGAAGGGTTATAAAATATACTTTTTAGGGTTTTCTTACTTCCCTCTCTATCCCCCGCCTACTTCCCTGTCTTATCAAAGGGAGACCTTGAGACTGTGCCTGGGTGGGATGAAGGATGAGGTATACTTGGTGCCTGAATCCAGGATCCTGCTGATCTATACAATTTTAAGGTTAGCAACCCTACAGGACTGCAACTCCAGCAATCATTGTTTTAACAAGGTCTGATTGGAAAAGAACATAAATTTCCAGTTCTTTCCATTAAGCCTACACAGCATCCCAAGACTCCTTTGGACCAACTGGACTGGGTGACCCAGATGTGTGGTACTGAGGTCGACCAGAGGGCCCAGTCTATGCACCACCAGTGTTTTGTTTGATAGCCTTCTCTCTCTGCTGTTTTACTGAGCTTTGCTATGTTCCTGTGTGCTGGTGTCACCTTTTTAAGAAAGGCAGCAGAGATGAATTTTACCCATGTTTCTGCTTAACCTTTGATTCTGGGACTTTTGCCACATAGCAAATATCATAGCTCCTTTGTTATCACCACTTCGTTATCAAATGTGCTCACCACCACTAGCTGTCTTCCAGCATTGCGGTATTAGGCAGGAACAATAGCCAAAAAGGTAATTGAAGGTAATTTTATACACTGACCCATATTTGGGGTGCCCCTTAGGATCTTGATAGCAAGACTTCAACAAGCAGCTGTTGGGTTTTTACACCAGCCAAGCCCCCCAGATTATAAGGGCAGTACTTTTATGAAAAACCTTGTTAGCTGGTCTATGCTGCCTTCCCTTTTAGTTATATTTTGATCCAATTGGGCTGTGGATATAAGTTGCAGCAGTCAGGCTGCCAGGATTATCTGGCACAACATGATGCTACCAGTATGTACCAGTATGCCTTATTAGGAGGCTCCAAAAGCCTCTTCTGGGTCCACAACCCACTCTATGAGCTACCAAAAGGCCTCAGAATGGCCAGAAGAAGTAACCAGAAATTACTTCCAGTTTGTGGACACAACTTCAAATTTGGCTGGAAGTTGCCTCTGGTTGTTTCTGTGGGCATTTCTGAGACCCATGGAGACCAACAGAGTGGGTCACAGGCCAAGAGTGACTCCAAAAAGGTTTCCAGCATGGCAGCACTACAAGGAGCTTTGTATCACAACCCACTTTGTTGCTCTGCTTGAAAAGTTTGGGAAATTGGTCTTGTGCCATGACTCGGGGTTCCCTGTACCCCAGTTTCAGACCTTGTGGGGAGACCAGAGAGGCCACACAAGCCACCCCTGCGTCACCTGCACGGGGATTTCAATTTAGGGGAAAGATTTGGACACATACCTCAAGTCCCTGGCTTAACCTGGACCTCTTGAACACTCAGCAAGCCACAGCCTTAAACTTAAGTAGTGGTAGCAAACACTGCCCCATGGTTCCTTTTCTTGAATGGAAGATGCACTCATTCAACTCAGCTTTAAAAAATAAATAATATCTATTTAATAAATAGATTTATAGATTTAATAAATGGATTTGTAAGTTTAATAAACAGATTTAATAAATAGATTTATTTAAAGAAAACAAGGTACGATACAATATGTTTATAAGTTTCAATCACAAAAATAAGAAAAGCTTTTCTCCTAGCATCTAACTGATATGTGTATCTACTTACATAACAGAGTCACATGCTCCAAAATGGTAAGTTGGCTTCTGCAGCAACCAGACTTTCACATTCAAAAGTCCTCCAAGTTGGTAGTTTAACCCATGCTGGCAAACAGAGTCCTTTGCAGCATAGTTCCACACAAGGTTCATCAGCACAGCTAGATGGTTTCAGCTTTCCCATCCATGGAGCGATCACTCCAAACCATACAGATAGTTCACAACTCACAAAGGAATCATTGGAGCTCACATAGATGTGGCTAGCTGTCCTCCTTTTATAGGATTCCATCCTCCCTTTGCGGTAACAACTGGTTCAACCAATCAGGTGTAACTTATTTTCCAAATCTGCCTCAGTTACTAGGTGGAGCCTCCCAATTTACTTAGCTGTTTGAGATCATTCCCAATTAACACCCAGTTTTAGCTGGCGCCTCTGTTCCTTCGTAACCCTCAGATGACCAACCCGATTTACTGACCGGCAATTATAATTTATGCAAATTAGGCTATTTTTAGATGGTCATCTAAGGCTTTCTCAAGTCTGGTTCATGATAAGCTGGCCAGGCAAATCAAGAAGTGTCTTTGGAATGTTTTCCAGATGATACCAATTTGCTTGTTAGCAAACCACTACTCCCTTTTTCTTCCCATACCTTGAGCACACCAAATATTTCCCTATCTCAGAATCCCTGCTGGTCGTTCTCTCAGAGTTTAAATATGGCTGCGCTTTGGTTCATATAGATATGGCAAGTTTGCTCTGGATCGTCACAGGTCTTACACTGTAACACAATCTATTGAAATCTATTGTTACAATTTATTGTTACGCCATCACACTCTATTGAAAAGCCTTCTTATAATTAAGCACATCATCTGAATTTTGTAGTTATTTGAAGTTGGTTCTTCCCTTCAACTATCACCACCAATACACAGTATAACAGGATTTTAGATAGATTTCAGAGTTTTTTTTCCCACAGATTTGCAGTTTCAGAGTGCAAATTTTTGTCATCACATGTACACACTGAACCACCATATTTCTGGATGTTATGTGAGCGAAGCCCTGCCCAGCCATGCCAAAATTTGTTGAAAAACAGTGTATTACTATTGATTGATTGGTTGATTGATTGATTGATAGTTTCAGCCATGGGGATGAGCTCCTCCCTCCTTCACATTGGCAAATACAAAAAAAATTGGTCATTGTGAGGGTTCAGAGACTTGGATGTGATACATATCCCTTCTATGGATATGTGGCCAGTGCACAATCTGGTCACAACTGTTGGTGCTTCTGTAGTAACAGTATGTGTGCAGCTAATTACCACCCATCCAATTTGGTAAAAACTGGTGCTGTGAATAAAAAGGCAGTCGTTTTCTGTTATTCAAGCCAATACCATAAGAAGTTGTACTGCATAAATATGATTTTTTTTTTCAAATTGAACTTTAATTAAGAGTGGTGATATATTTATACAGTAATGCATTCATTTGGGTTTGATGTTTTATTAAGTATTCATACATTTTGTAACAGCAAAGGCTATGAAGTAGAAGGGAAATGGACCATTCTAAGTAAGTAATTCCAGATAAACATGTTCAAACAGTTAAAGAAGAACCGTGTACAGTGGTGCCTCACGTAACAAATTTAATTCATTCCAGAGGCATGTTTGTTATGTGAAACATTCTTTACATGAAGCGGATTTTCCCATAGGAAATAATGGAAACTCAGACAATTGGTTCCACAACCCAAAAAATATTCATATAAAATATTAACTGGATGTAAAAATGATGACAAAACACTGGAATTGAATTCAAAACATGCATTCAATGTGCATGATCCTATGAAGTCTACTTAGGCTGCAATCCTAAAGACACTTTCCTGGGAGTAAGCCCCATTTAACACAATGGGGCTTACTTCTTGGTAGACATGGTTAGAAGGCTGCAGTCAAAGACACTGCAATCAAAGACACTTTCTTCTGTAATCAAAGACACTTTCCAAGTGTCTCCCACTTTCTCCTATCTATCTATCTATCTATCTATCTATCTATCTATCTATCTATCTATCTATCTATCTATCTATCTATCTACAGTATTTATATACCGCTTTTCAACTAACATGTTCACAAAGCGGTTTACAAAGAAAATGAAAAAATAGTAATAGCTAATTAAAAGCTAATGGGTCCCTGTCCCAAAAGGGCTCACAATCTAAAATGCAAAAAAGAACACCAGCAGAAGCCTCCACAAGTTTCTCCTCTTCTTCATCCTGAGCCTCTCTCCCCTGCTCCCTTCTGGGTAGGCCTGAGCTGCTTCCCTCTTCTCCACTGCTGTTCTCTCCCTCTGCCCAGTGGACACCTGGCCACAGGAGGAACAGCGTGGAAGTGCTGCTTTTGCTATGGCCAGGCATGCTAGGCAGCCCTGATGCTTTTTAAAAGGGCTGTCGGCCAGCGCATCTGCCCCAACTGCCAACGAGTTTGTCCTTTACGTGAAGCACAGTTTGTTACGTGAAGCAGAATCCTAGAGAAATTTTTGTTTGTTATGTGAAACATACTTTACGTGAGCCGTTTGTTACGTGAGGCGCCACTGTATGTAATTGTTGCAAATGCCCTTGACTAGACCCATAGATTTCAGTTAAAATACTTTTGTCCCAATAAACAAACCATTTCTCTAAATGAATTCACAGTATTAGTATGCTAAATGTTGCAGTACTACAGTAGATGGTTTATTACTAGTAAATACTTAAAGAGATCAAATTTCCATTATAATTTACCATTATTAATTTCCACTTCAATTAAACATCCTGCTTAATTCCTCGATCAATAGCTAGCTGCCTTCTACTTTTATAAAATTAATCAGATCTTTCTCATTAATGACATTTTGTGATGCTTTCCCACACTACAGTGATTTCAAGGGCAGACTGCATGTATGTGCAGAGACAACTAAAGGATTAGATGCAATTAAATGACTGCATCCTATCCCCATCATATGACCTTCCACACCAGCCAAGGCATGCTTGCTTACTCGCTGCGCAGTTTGCATCCATTTTCAATGCATTTCAATGCAATCACCAGGGACCTCCTTCCGGGGTGATCTATTGGAGCTGCATTCATTGAATCAGGACAATTCTGGTGACCTTGGATTCCTCTCTGCCTGCACTTTCCAGTGAACTATGGCACGCTTGCCTAATTGCAAGTAAAGCCACAATATGGGTCACTCACTTTCCATAGAGTTCAATACATATTTTTAGTTCTATTGGTAGGTGCTATTTCAAAACGGATTTTAGCATTGGATTCTGCTCTTCAATATAAATCCAATGGTATATGACATGATGGAGTTTTCTGCCCCATTGTGAAGTTGCATTTTTTGGGTCCCCCAGTGCCCATCACCTCCCTACTAAATCCTAGTATTTAATTTTTTGTCCTCATATTATCTTCTGTGTTGCTAAGTTGGGGTGAGGGTTGAAGGAAAAAGCTGGCAGTTTTACAAGCATCCCCCACTTATTGGATGGATTAGGGACTGGAGCGCTGTCCAAAAGTGAAAACAGTTGAAAAGTGAAACCCTGTCTTTTTCAGCTAGCAAATGCAAAATTGTCACCAAAAAAGACTTAAATATCACTTGCAAAAACCTAAATAACACATACTGTATTTATTAGCCAAAATATTATACCAAATTATAGTAAAATGAACAAAGGCAGGTGCAGGCAATGAGTATCTTATGTATTTGAATGATGGTTCATAGAAGAAGAAAGTCATAATGAAATACCAAAACCATGCCACATGCAAATCAACACTAGGGAATAATTTTAGTCTTTAGACCAGCAGAGAGGTTGAAAGAATAGAATGTGTGTTGAATGAATGAGTTCTGGGTATAATTGAAAGGTGTTGAAAAAATGGAATCATCAGCAAATGAAAGTGGGGGATGCCTGTATAGTCTAGCTGCAGATTATACTTAAGAGAAGTTAATGCTTATTCAATTAAAAATTTCAGTCCACTCTAGTGATATTGGTTGTAGACCAAAACTGGGTTTGACACAGGTCATGAACATATCCATAGGTTTCCAACTTAGGGAGAGTTTAGAAGATAAATGAGTTATATAAATTAAAATGGATTTTCAGTGGCACATGCATTATTTGTATAGCTATCAATGAGGGCCCTGTTTGTTTTATTTTTCTGTTAACTAATCATGCCATAACTTCTAACTCAATTGCACATGGGAGAGGACAGAACAAAGTCAACACATTCATAATGTTGATGCACTGAAATCAATGACTTATTAATAGAATGATTAACAGACTTATATATGCATACCCCCAGTGATGGGATTCAAATAAATTAACAACAGGTTCCATGTCCAATAATCTAAATTAACAACAGGTTCTATGTCCCATTAGTAACCAGTTCTCAGAACCAGGATTCTGTAGAACCTGTGAGAACACCCTGAAGCCCACCACTGCATACCTCCCCCCATTTTTTCCCCTTCATTTTCCTATAGGCCACCTGGGCATCAGTGCCAGCTGTTTTGCTAGTATAAGTATGAAGAAAGTCAGGGGAAAGTCCTGGTGCATGAAAGGAATGTAGAGTCTTTGTGTGTAGTGCTGACACCGAGTTCCTCCCCCTCTCAACCCCTTCCTGGCCCGATCTCCACCCTGATCCACATTATTGCTTATAACCACCATAGGTGCTCTAGTCAGTATCATGATCTGCTGATCATACAGAGCTTCTGCCAGAGGCTCTAGAACCTCCAGAGGTTTGTGCCAGAGGCTCCAGAACATGCAGTAGTGTGTCTTTCATGCTGCCATAATAGGATTTATAGAAAGATCATACTGCTGTAAGCACTCTGTTGGATTGGACCGTTAATTTTTGCAGTACAACTCTCAATGTGATAATTAGATACATGGTCTGAACTGCTTGTGTGATCTCAACCCTGAAAGAGGAGCAGCTGGGAAAGTCATCAAGAGTGACACGGGGCATTTGACATTGGCTAACATAAGTGGCGTTGTGTGCATTACTGACATAACCGTCTGTTCGTTTAAGAGTCCATTTTATCTGTTAACCCTTCACACTAAGAAATGCCAAAAGTACTTTTGTCAAAATCTGTAGAGTATTTTTGGCAGACTTCGTTTCACGAAGAAAAAAAATGCTTCTGAGATGCCTTGAAAAAGCAGATCTGGTCCTATGCATCCAGCAGAACGGAATGAGAAAGTAGACTATTATGTTAAAGTGATGAAATGTAATAATTACATTTTTAAATGCTCCCCCACACTTGAATACTTGAGTGCAATGCAAAATTGGAGGTGCAGAGAGAAAGATTGGTTATAACTTTCTTCTTGAAGTGCCCTACTTCGTGGCATCCTGGACTTCGTGTCAGGCCAGAAGGCCCAACACAGAGGCTGTCACTTTTCCGCAGGCAAAATAGCCAGTACAGACATGAGGAAACCCATTGCTGGGGCATTCCTCAGAGGAAGTGGAAGAAAGTCTCTTTCCCCCAGTGTAACTCCCAGCATCTTCTGTGCTCAATAGCTGGTGGGCACTGGGAAGCAAAGGATTGGGCTATAAGGATATTTGTTTCCCAGGAAGAACATCAGAATAAATGGAAGACCACACTGGCTCAACTATCAATCAAAGAAGAAACAGATAAAGAGAATCTGCTTCTGATCTATACTTCAAACATACATACTGGTACATGCTTACTTGCATGTGCGTACACACACACTCTGGGTTCTTACTGCCTGTTTTGTGCTACTGCAGAATTCAGTAAAAGCATATTCTAGCCTCTACCATCTGCTAAAGGGTTGTGGGATTTTGGGAATTGAGTAGTAGTTCTCCTAACTTTTTATGTGCCCAACAATTGTTACTCTTCCTTTTAAATTCCCAGAACGAGAGTGGCTTTTTCAAGTTGTGGAGCAGTTCTGGAGACCAAGACTCTAGTGGCCAATGGAAAAGGGCAGAATTACTTTTGGGGAAGAGGAGAAACTTTGAAGTCATATTTGAGGGCATTCGAGCCAAGGATCTTGGAGGTGGAGCAGCCATAGATGACATTGAGTTCAAGAACTGCAGCACAAGTAAGACAAAACTTATTGCCAACACAATTGTATATCCAAGCCTGTGATTCTTCGGAAAAAGAAAATAGCCTTCAGGAAACATTTCTTTACCATGGCAGTACTAACTTACATGTCATTAAAAACTGACCATTCAGTAGCAGGTTTCAAATATAAGTGCATAATAAAATCAAGTCTCAAATATCAGCTGTTACTACAATATCAAAGATTATTTCCTTAAATAGCCTTTCCATAAATGCATTCTCATTGTGTGTTGAGCAGATTGTGTGTGGGGGAGTTGTTTGTTTTCTAAACTAGTCTTTATAACTAATACAGTGGTGCCTTACATAAAGAGCTTAATTCATTCCGGAGGCATGCTCTTAAAGTGAAACGCTCTCTAAGTGAAGCAAATTTTTCCATAGGAAATAATGGAAACTCAGACAATTGGTTCCACATCCCCAAAATATTCATATAAAAATGATGACAAAACACTGGAATTGAATTCAAAACATGCATTCAATGTGCGTGATCCTATGAAGTCTACTTAGGGTGCAATCCTAAAGACACTTTCCTGTTAGTAAACCCCATTTAACACAATGGGGCTTACTTCTGGGTAGACATGGTTAGGAGGCTGCAATCAAAGACTTCCTGGGAGGCTAACCTGGGCTGCTGCTGGAGGTTCAAGATGGTCGGTGGGGGCACTTGGGGGCAGTTAGGGGCAGCTGCCTCTGGCACCCCCAGGCAACTGCCCCCAAATTGGGGGCATTTGGAGGCAGCAGTGCTGGCCAGCAGCCCTTTTAAAGGCCTCTGTGCAGAGCATCAGGGCTGCATAGCATGCGTGCCCATAGTGCGCTTGCTTGTTAAGTGAAGCGGAACTTGTTATGTGAAGCAAGATTTCTTGGAAACTTTTGCTTGTTATGTGAAACACTTGTTAAACGAGGCACTTGTTAAATGTACCACTGTACATTTGTTTGAATGAATATTCTTGGAAAGAAAGTCCTACTTTATAGAGTAGGTGCGAACCTGCTGGAGCCCATCACTGCTTCTAACAACTAAAAGCACAATCCAAACCATGTCTACTCAAAAGTAAGTTGCATTGTGTTCAATGGTTCTTACTCCCAAGAAAGTGTCTTTAGGGTTGCAGCCCAAGACCCAAATCCTAGCCAACTTTCCTACACTCATTCCTGTGCCAGTGGGATGTGCTGCATCCTGTAGTTGGGTGGCAGTCCCAGAAGCCTATTTAAGGCAGGGAATTCCTTGTTTTCTTATTATGGAACTACATTGCCCTTACTTTGTTGCTGGACAGTTGCTTAGGATTGCACCCTTAGTTTTTCTAATTATTAGCTGAACCAGATACAAATATAGGTGTTCACAGGCATTTGATCCATGGAATATCTGTTCCATGCCCCTTGGATAGAGAAATCACAGATATAAACAACTATCGCCATCTTCTGTTACTTATTTAGGTTCAGATGTACCAAGCATTGTTTCCTCCACAACTATCTCTACTCCTGTATCTATTCCTCTGACAATCTGCGAAAAAGAAATGCGGGGCCTTCTTCAAAGGCAGAAGGCTAAAAAAGCCCCAGGCGCAGATGGGTTAACTCCTCTCTGCTTGAAAGTGTGTGCCATACAACTAGCCCCCATCCTTACACAGATTTTTAATATTTCACTAGAGCGGTGCAAGGTCCCTTCATGTTTTAAAGACTCCATCATCGTTCCAGTTCCTAAGAAACCATCCATCAGTGGGCTGAATGATTATAGACCTGTTGCTTTAACATCTGTTGTAATGAAGGTCTTTGAGAGGCTGGTGTTGGCCCACTTGAAGGACATCACAGACCCGTTGCTAGACCCCCTTCAGTTTGCCTACAGGGCTAACAGGTCAGTGGATGACACTGTAAATATGGCATTACACTATATCCTGCAACAGCTGGATTCTTTAGGGACATATGAAGTCCTTTTTGTGGACTTCAGCTCAGCGTTCAACACTATTGTTCCATCATTCCTCTATTCTAAACTGATCCACCTTAATGTATCTGCTCCTATCTGTCAGTGGATACTTAGCTTTCTGACAGACAGGAAACAGCAGGTGAGGTTGGGGAAAATTACATCTAGTACTCCAACTATCAGCACAGGAGCTCCTCAAGGGTGTGTGCTCTCCCCGTTGCTTTTCTCCCTTTATACAAATGACTGCACCTCTTCGGACCCCTCTGTTAAAATTTTAAAGTTTGCAGAGGACACAACGGTCATTGGTCTTATCCGTGATGGTGATGAATCTGCATACAGATGGGAGGTTGATCAACTGGTTCTGTGGTGCAGTAGGAATCATCTGGAGCTTAATTCACAAAAAACTGTGGAAATGATGGTAGACTTTAGGAAGCACCCCCCTATGCTACTTCCACTTTCCATCTGTGGTAATGTGGTTTCAGTGGTGGAGTCCTTCAAGTTCTTGGGCTCTGTAGTCTCCCAAGACCTGAAATGGTCAACTAACATCTGCAGCATCATTAAAAAGGCTCATCAGAGGATGTTCTTCTTGCGTCAACTGAGGAAATTCAATCTGTCTCAAGAGCTGATGATCCTGTTTTACAGGGGAATTATTGAATCTGTTCTCTGCAGTTCCATCACTGTCTGGTTTGGCACAGCATCCAAACTGGACAAGAAAAAACTACAAAGAACTATAGGTATAGCAGAGAAAATAATTGGAGTCAGTCTGCCCTCTATGGAGGATCTATATATTGCTCGGGTCAAGAAGAGAGCCATGAGTATTGCTGCAGACCCTCTTCACCCTGGACACATTTTGTTTGAGCTTCTTCCCTCTGGACGCCGATATAGGACTCTGTACACTAAGTCAACTAGGCACAAGGACAGTTTTTTTCCTTGTGCCATTAAATTGTTGAACCATCAACTTTGCTGAGGGACTTTTGGAAATATTGAAGTAGTGTTCTATCTGATGTATGCTCTGTATGTATTGTTTGATATTTGTGTGTTGGTGTTTGTATGTCTGCAGCCGTTGCCGAAGCCAAATTCCGGGTATGGAGTTCATACTTGGCCAATAAATAAATCTAATCTAATCTAATCTATAGTTACTGTTCCCTTACACCTGCCAGTGTCCATTAACTTCATTTAGGTTCTTATTTCTAGTTCCAAGATAAACCAAAAACTTTTTCCTTTTAGTGAATGCCCTTAGAGTCAGTCACGACTACCAGGATAACCTATAAGCAGATGACACCTATAAGCATTCAAGCTTATAGTAGGAAGAAGAGAACTTTAACAGGAAACAGGTAGAACCTAAATGGAATTAATGGGCATGGGAGGAAGGAACATGGAAAACATGAATAACTGTATCTGTGGATACCAAATCCTCAGGTACAGGACAGCATTTGTATATAACATTTAATTCTCAGTTCTTAGGTACACTGTGATCAGCTTAGTAAAACATTAACCACCATGGGCCATTTCTTCAGCTCTGTGTCAATGAAATTAGGTATACTTTGCTGTTCAGTGGTGAGGACAGCTCACTTTACCTTCTTTGACCCCTGAAATGTTCTCACATGTTCAAACATTACCTCTCTTACCTGTTTCTGCCTCATCTAAGTTTTCAGGTGTAATTTACTCAACATCCAATCACAAAAGTTAACAGCGCTGGAAATTTATGACATCTGATTCCCTGATGATTTCATTTTGATGAATCTGCAGTTATTGGAGGTTGGATCATCAATATCACCATATCTCAGCTGATATATCTTTGCTTATTATGAGACCTCTGTGGCTAAGCTATGATGTTTTGAGGCACAACTTTCTAAGAGTCAATATAAACTGTTATGTCTGTTTTGTGTCAGAATTGATGCATGCTATCAGATTAGACCTAGCTTTCTACATGACACATCTAGAAAATTCCCTACAGCTTTTGAATTGAAAACAAAGCATATTCAATAGGACTTCTATCTTCTGCCTGAGGAAATACTTTATCTTGCATTTTTCAGAGGCAACTTTCAAGGTCATCTATCGCCACAGACATTATGATGTACATGGTGATAGTGTTGTAACTCTTCCTATAAATTTTTTGGGATGTGGTAAAATGTGTTGGTACTAAAAAGACTGGCAAATATTTGTTTCTTAAGAATTTTGTACCAAAGAGATTTTTCTGAACTTGTACCTAAAATGTAATAACACAGTACATAGGCAGTACAGTCCTAAACTGCAATAGTGCAATGTGGCTTCATGGCCCATGCTTCACCCACTGCTCCTTAGGAGACAGCTGAAGATCTCCATAGGGTAACGGGATATATTTTCCCCATGCTTTCTGGCACGAACTTACCTGTCCAACCAGCACAAGGTCAGGAACTGGCACTGCTGAGCCTATGTGCACATTTGTCCTGACCCAGCTGGCTCCCAAGTAGCTACAAATGTGACTTTCAGCATGTTTGGGCTCATGGAGAAAAAGCCACACGAGCTCAGAGGCAGATTAAGACTGTGCCATTAATTTGTCATGTGAAAAAGAAGATTTTTACCCGACAACTTTATATTTCTGAAAATATTTTAAAATAATGACAAGTGGCAGGCTACGGGAAAAAAAAACTATTGATTATTTTCTTATGGCATAATCTATCAGAACGTTCTTCTGCCCTGTTGAAATAAATCATTTCCTCCTTAATTCAAAAAGCAGTTTAGGGGACCAGTTTCCAGTACTATAGAGCTTTTTAAAGGTTGACAAAGGGACAGCTGTGTAGCTGTTGTACTAAGTGATATTTTCCCCTTTACATCTATGGCTTTCTGAGTATATGCACCATCCACTGGTTTTCCCAGGACCATAGCTGGGGCCCATGGCCCTTTCTGAGCCTTCAGCCTGCCCTTTCTAACATTTTTCACATACCTTGGTTTTTGTTCCCTGAGTGTTTACTCCTCCCTACAGTCAGTTTGATCCAATCAGGTCATGTCAAGGCCAAGGGGTCTTCAGCAATCCCCTTTTGCATTACAAGGGGAAGAACTGAGCCTGCTGGCTGCTCTGTCTTTCCAAGGAGGGGCAAGGAAGATTATGAGTCCAGCCATGTCCTAGAGCCTGCCTCTCATCTTTTGGCATCAGCTGGTGTGAGTTAAAAATATTCTATTCTGAATCATGCAAATAAATTATTACAAAGCTATTGATGGTGGTAGAGTGGGGTGGGGAGAAATGTTTCTGTTATGTATTGAAAACATATAGTTGTATTAAACCCTGCAAAGTGAAGCCAATCCTAGATGACCCTAACTGTCAACTCCAACTGTTTTGGAGGGAAACTTAGAACATTCATATTTGGGTTGGCTTTTTCAAGTATTATAATTGGTTAGAGTATAAATTACAGGCATTTGCCTTCTTTTCCTCAATTCCATTTTGAGTCAATAAATGCTGTTGTAGCTATGCTGGTCTGCTTCTTGCCTACTGAAATCCACTACACAATAGTGGCAACAAGGATGATCTCAGAAGAGACCAATAGTCTCAAAGGAGAGAGCTGGTGCTAACCAAGAGACTGAAATCACTGGGTGTCAGACCGTGTAAAGAGCCCTGGTGGGACCACGCTCCCCACCCTGCCTGCCAGTAAGACACACTGGATGCACAGACATACCTGAGGGATCCGTCCCCAGGACTCTTAAGTGCAGCCCAGCTCCAACCGCAGCAGTACAGGCATTAACCAGCACCATATGGGCCTTCTCAAAATGGCTAAACTGGGAAAGCTCAACAAGCTTGATATTACTCACCTGGAACAGTGGAGCTCATACGTCTCCCAAGTAGACAACTTCCTCTAGGCTAACCAGGTCACTGAAAACAGTATGAAGGCAGCAACCCTATTATGTGTGTGCGGACAAGCCACATTTGATATAGCTGAAAACTTAATAGCTCCGGCAAGCGTAGAGACTGTGGCCTGTGAAGACCTCGAGAAAAAACAAGGGAACATTTTGAGCCTACACTTTTGGTCGTCACTCAGTGCTGTGCATTCGAGCAACACAGACAGAGATCCAAAACAAAAAAGCATGCAAACAAACAGAAAGCTCTTGGGTCCTGCATAACTGTCTTCATAAGAAGAGCCTCCACTGAATCACACCAAAGGCCCATCTAGTCCAGTTTCCTGTATCACAGAGTGGCCCACAAGATGCTGCAGGGAGAACACATGACGCCTCCAATCCAGATGTCATGTCCTGCATGCCCTCTCCTGCATGTGGCATTTTGAGGTTGCCACATCTACATCTACATCTATCAATGCACACGGACACACACACACACACACTCGCCCATCATAGCTTGTAACATGTGATGGTCTCCTTCCCCAGGAATCTGTCCAAACCCTTCTTAAAGGATAGATGCCTTCACCACATCCTGTGGCAGGGAGTTTACATTATGCTTAGGCCACACACTTAAGTCATCCCATAAATCATTCTTAAATTAGGATTGGAAAACACTGGCGTTTACAGCACTGATGTTAAGCACACAAACATCACTAAGAGCACAATCCTAACCATCTCTACTCAAAAGTAAGCCCCATTGTGTTCAATGGATCTTACTCTCAGAAAAATGTCTTTAGGATTGCAGCCTATGACTTATATCAGACCATGTAGAATAAATTACAGTAGCTATATTCAGTGGAGTCCCTAGTATTTAGGATTGTAGCCCTAGGTTCTGCCAACTTGACAACCATTACTATTTCTGTCTGCAACCCATTTCCTTCTGTGTGAATGATGCTTTGTGCTAATGTGACTGTATTTGCTAGCTGTCTTCAGTGCCATTGATTACTTGCCATGGTTGAAATGTTTTCAGACTGTTACACAGTATCCTGGGTTTGCTCATCAATAGTATATTATAAATGCAGGAGGCCTGGTAAGGGTTTGACTTGTGAGGAGTACAGGGGAAGGGAGGAGAAATCCAAGAGGGAAGCACCAATCAAGAGAAACAAAGACCAAAGCCAAAATGGTTCAGATGTGATTTGTTATATAAATGTCATATAAAAATCATATAACAAATAAAAACCTTAATACATTTTAAATTTCTTAACAGTCTGGGAAACTGTGAAACAAGATCTTGTCTCAGAAACCCTCATACTAAAAAAACTCAGCTCTGCTACCAGGTTCTGGGCCCCCTGACAAAACCCAACACTGAACCCCCAGATTGTGCATGTATACACACTGTCCCCATCAGGAAGGAAAATTGGGAGTTAGGGTGCAATCCAGAATAACTACGGGGAGTCCTTGCTCCGGTGTAAGAACAATTTACTCTGGATTGCAATATGAATTTTCCATAGGTGGTGCAGTAACTATGGTGGTGCAGTAACTATGGGTGCACATAATGTCTCTTATATGCTCCCGTAGTTTCTCTGGATTGTAGGGTCAGTCATAAAATTGTTCCTGGAAGGTTGGAGCCTAAAAGGACTTAAACCATGATAGGGATCCAATTGGGTGTGAACCCAGTTGAGTCCAAGAGTGTATGAAAAACATAGCTAAATTATGGTGGTTGAACAGGGCACACCAATATAATTCAATTTGCTTTGCAAAAATTTGAGATAAGCCTCCAGATGAATTTAACTGCTGAATTAAACTGCTCAATTAATTTTCACAATCACTGCATCAAAGGCTGCTTTATGAACTTCAACCTCAGCTGTTGTCTATTATTACCATTCATTGAGATTTACAAAGAAATTTTTTTAAATGGACAAAACCATGCTTTATAGCAGACCATGCAGAATCTTGAGTCAGATTTCTTGCTATTTGGAAATCTGAAGGTCTTGGACATGGCAGGTTCAGATTCATGGATGGATCACACACAGGATGTGATTCTCTTTTAAGACTTTTGGACTACAAGCATGCTTCCAGAACGACTTAGGGCACAATCCAGAATAACTACAGGGAGTCCTTGCTCCAGTGTAAAAACAATTTGTTCTGGATTGCAATATGAATTTCCCATAGGTTTTCACTAGGTAATGTAGTAACTATGGGTGCATGTAAAGTCTCTTATGTGCTCCCGTAGTTATTCTGGATTGTAGGGCAATGCTCTTAAACCAAAGCACCACTGTATTTGCTATGGTTTCGCTGTTTCTGCATTGTCTTTTTAAAAAAGACTTTTAAAGAACTTTATTCCTTACTGATTCACAGAGAAGTGTTTAAAATTTTTTTGATGAAAGGAACATTCTTTCCTTAATTCCTTGGAATTCTTTGTGTGGTTTGTGTGTTTAGATTTATCTGGAATGTTTAATGTATACCATGTTTAAAGTGAAAGAATGCAATAAATGATGATGGACAGTATTCTGAAGCAAATTATTGTTCCAATTAATGAAATGCCAACGTTCAGCCAAGAGATGTGGAACATATATCAGGATACATCTTGTATAAAGCCTGTTTAACCACATTTTCTATAGTGCTTCTCTTCATCCTGCCTTAAGATGGCCGTTGTCTGTCCACTTCTGAACAAAAAGCCTTCCTTGTTGATCCATCTTTTCTGGATTACTACTGTACTAGTCTGTCTCTAGCGTCCAGCTCTTATGTAAGGTACTAGCACCCATAGGGCACAATCCAGACTAACTATGGGGAGTCTTTGCTCCAGTGTAAGAACAATTTACTCTGGATTGCAATATAAATTTCCCATAGGTTTTCACTAGGTGGTGCAGTAACTACGGGTGCACATAATGTCTCTTACTTGCTCCTGTAGTTACTCTGGATTGTAGGGATAGTGTGCTAGTCTCCAAGTACAGAGATTCCTGGATGTTTATTCTGATTATCTTGACCCATTTCATTCTGCATTTCAGCCAGAGTTTGCCATGGAAATGGCTTCAGTTATCCAAAGCGATGACCTCTGCCAGGAACTAAACAGGAGTATAATCTATGTTGTTCTGCTAGACCTTTCAGATATTTTTGATGGTGTCACTGTAATAAACTTGCCAGGATGGAGCTTGAATGTCACTTCCAGTGGTTCCAGTCCTCCCTAATGACTAGATTCCAGAGGGTGAGACTGGGCAATTCTGGGATTGCTCTCAGCAAAGGCATGCAGCTGGCAAGCTGCAGAATGGCTGGCAAGGGAAGCACAGCCAAATAGGTAAACTTAAGTAATGTCTAACCATCCCTCAGCCACCAAGTTCCAACAGAAATACCTCCCACATAGATGGGGTGGCAGCCAAATTTAATCTCTGGACTTCAAGAGGCAGGGATCAGGAAACTTTGTAAGATCACATCTTGAGGAAACTTGAGGAAGATTAATCAATGAGGTTCAAGTGCATTCGGTGATAACTTCCTGACCCATGTAAAAAGATGAGTGTCAGGTAGGCTTCCTTGCTGATCTTAACAATTAAGAGCCTTGATATTGTGGCTATGGAAAGACTTGACCTTATTGATCTTCAGCCTTAACCCCCATGGGAACTGGATCCAACCATTGGAGATTTGCATTGCAAATAAATAGTATTTCTAGAATTTAAACAACACTTATGAAACTGGTGGGTTACATTGCCTTTTGAAAATTATAAGGAGCAGCTCTAATGTGCCGAAGCCTATGCATGCCTGCTGGAGTTCTTTGAAACTCTGGCTTCTTTGTTCCATGTCTTTGAATATTTATTTGCAAAGGATGTTATCGTTTCATCATGTATCTGCGGAACAAACAAGGCAAGTGAAAAGTTGCCCTGGTGCTGAATTGAATTGAATTAAGTCTGCTTAATGCTTCCCATTCATTAGTTCCTGAAAGTGGGCAATAGAGTAGTCTAAGCAGGTACATGCCATCATTAAAAGTGAGTGGGATTGAATAACATCTGTTGGAAGCAGTAAATCACTAAAGTGATGGCGTGTAATGGGTAAACAAATCAAAAAAGGCATTCTTTGATTTAATTAAAGTATTGATTTAGCTGTCCTGTTGGTTTCAGTTGGAGAGGATTCTGGGATGTGCCCTTCTGTTACTGACTTCGTGTGTTGGAATAAGAAGTGCATTGAGTCTCACCTTGTTTGCGACTACAAGGCTGACTGTGACGACCGGTCAGATGAAGTCGATTGCAGTGAGTAGTTTTATTTGCGTTGATGTGACATGCAAGGTTTTTCATGTTTCCCTAAAGCCCTGTAACAAAGAGTCTTATAGTTTCTCTGGAGAGGATAATTATAAACATGTTGCCTCTTTCCGGTTCTTCCAGAGTCTTGACATTTTTATATGCCTGGAGACATTTATTGAGCAAAGGAGTATGTAGGCACCATGCATGAAACATGCTCACAAAACATGAAAAAATATTCACAATGCATCATTTAGAATAAACAAAACCTTTAGAAAATTTAAGAGGTGGTGATGTTAACAAGCCTCAAAGGTAGAGGTGTGTCCTGATACCTGTGGGGGTTTTGCTCCAGAACCACACTCAGTGGTGGGCTTTACGGGGTTCTCACAGGTTCTATAGAATCCTTTCCTAATGAGCTCCTGGTTCTGAGAACCGGTTACTGATGGGACATAGAACCTGTTGTTAATTTAGGTTATTAAGACATAGATAGAATCCTAGTGGATAGGGAGGGACACCTGTATTAGAGTTTTGTTCTCTCTAGAGTTCCACTCCTAACTGCTTCATCCAAGCCAGATTGAACTGGCTTATAATTGAAGAGTTCAAAAATCTTTAAAATAGTGCAGGAAGGCAGTGTGATCTGGAGCTAAACCACAGCTGAGGCCAAAAGACAAAAATATTTCTTCTCTCTTCCATGCACACTGTAGGTTGCTATTTAAAAAACAGATGCACAAATACACATGCTCTTTTCTATGCTCTATGATCTGTTCAAGGGGGTCTCTAAACTTTTTGGTCAAAGGGCACAGTATTGAGGGTTGAATAAAAATTAATATAATTTTTTTAAAAAAAATATTAGAGATGGAACTTAGATTAAAGAATAAATTGGTTCACATTTCCAGGATTTCTGCAAGTTCTAATACAGCACAGAAATAAAGCACACACTTAAATGGACCCTCATTCCCCCACTCCACCATCCAGTAGTGTTTGGTCAACTGGGTTGGAACCAGAGGCAGGCCATGGGCTGGTTAAACACTTCCTGCAGGCCACATCTGGCCCCCAGACCTGGTTTGGAATCCCCTGCTCTATTCCATGCTGCTTTGTGTAAAGGTCCCACACTCTCATAAAGGTTTCCCCCTTAAGGGGGAAAGCAGCAATGCAATCCTCAGGATTTTATCCCTATGGCGGTAGTCTATTTTTAAACTTAATAGAGGTGCAGCCAAGATCTGGGGCAGTGGTGGGCCCCGCCTTGCCCAACAACTGGTTTGCCAGAAGTTGGGGGCGGGATGGGGTCAGGGGTGGGGCTAGGGGTGGACCCCCCCCACCCAACACACTGCGCATGCGCCAACCCACAGCGCACACACAGTGCATCTCCTGCGCGCGCGCGCCGGGGGTTGGCGCATGTGCTGTGCGTCTCCTCCAGCTGGAGGAAACACAGGAGACGCAGTGTGCGTGCACCGAGGTCGGCGCATGTGGATTACGTCTCCTCCCGCATATCTAACAGGCACCCTGGGGTTTCTTGCCACCCCGCCGCTACCGGTTCAGTAGCGGCACAGTTGCGGGAACAACCAGTTCAGGCGATCCGGCCCAAACCGGCTTGGGCCCACCCATGGTCTGGGGCTATATGGGGAGCCCTGGAGAACTCTGCAGAGTTCTTGCACAGTTACCCATAACTTAGATATAGTGAAAGTGCAATTGCGTTTAAACTAGAGGTTGACTTCCATGCACTGGCCTATCTCTTTATTTCAGCGCAAATATGCTTTACTGCACTTTCACAACAATGATGGGCTTGCAAAGGAGCATTGTGCCGGCCTATTCTCTTCTCAGTTCTAATTTTGTGTTTCTTAAAAGCCAAACCACATAATAAATTGAAAGCATTAAGTAGCATGCTTACAGTTTGCCACATCTCTTTCTTAATGAAAACTAGCTGGGCCCCAAGGGGGAACTTCTGAATGGGAACTGTGGTGTTGGGGAGGCCATTTTCCTGCAAACAAACCTGTAGAGTTGCTTTGGTGGTGCAAACTCAGGGATGCTCTGTTTATTATAGAAATGCCAGGAGGAGGTTTACCATCTTTCTCCTGCCCCTGGTCCTATTCCAGATCATCAAATCATGGAATGGACACGAGGTCATCTAGAAAAAACCCCAGCTTGTAGCAGGAGATCCTAGAAAATCTACAGCAGGTGATTTTTCATTTGAACATATCCAGTGAAGAAGAGCCACCATCTCCCTGAGCAATCTGTTCCACTGCTGAATTGTCCTGATTATCCAGAAGCTGCTTTATATTAAGAAAGCTCTGGCTGATTTATATTAATACAGTCTTGGGCTTAATCAACCTAATATTGCAATGCCCTAATCAACACCAGATATTAACCTAAAATCTAGAAAGCATTCCAGTTTCAAACTGAAATGTTGAGGAAAATAAGCATTGTTTTTGTATTCCATAATACTAGCCGTTACTAGCATTGCTATGGAAAAGACTTTTATATTCATCCATGGTAATGTTATACAATTTCCAAAAGGAAAACATTCATCCTGGGGAAAAAATGTCTTTTAATGATCCCACAACAAACCCAAAGAAGTTCATGATTTATTCTGCAATGTTGTTATAGTGTACTATGCTTGCAAGTGGTTTTTGAACACATTCCCTGAAGGATTCTGGATAGCATCCACTTTCTTTTGTCTTTCGGACAATGAATAGAAAGCTATGCACCCATAAATCAGCTTGAGCCTTCATTAAAATAAAAAGTTTGTAATGGGGAATGAAAAGTTTCTGCAAAAAGTATTAAGAAGTTCTATTGTAGGAGCATTAAAAGCAGAAAAGCATACTCAGTGTCTAGCTTAAAGATAATTTAGTTGAGAATAGAAAGGATGTGGCATCCTTTTCCAGTCATGAAATGTTTAGGCCATTTTCCCAGTATAATTTAATACTAATTTATATGACCTTTTGTCCCTTTTTATTCCTGCAGGCAGGTAGATCATGAATCCTTTGGTGCTCCATAATGGCTGCAATCCTGAATTCAGTTAGGCTGCAATCCTGAATCCTAAACTCCTAAACTCAGGCATAAGCATAATCCTGTGCAAGTGCTGTGCATAATCTTGTGCATATTTCAAAGACAATTCTGCTTCAATTACACACTGAATAAGATATATGTTATTATTTGAAAATGCCAAGATTTTCACAATTTTGGTCAGTAGTTGTTGCGATAGGCTCAGTTTTGGGTGGCTCTGTGGGTAAAGACATTGTGCTTGTCAACCTTGGCAGGTTAGAGGTTCAAGACCCAAGTATTGCAGGATGGAGTGCTCTTCTGTCTCTTATCCAACTCCTGCTAACCTAGCAATTCAAAAGTATATAAATACAAGTAGATACATAAGTATCATTTGATGGGAAGGTAACAGTGATCATATGCCTTTGGCATTTAGTCATGCTGTCCACATGACCATAAGGAGGCATCTTTGGCTCTTCAGTGTTGTGGCGGCTATGAGCACTGCTCCCTAGAGTACCACCGTTCCCTATAATCAATCTTGACCATAAGGAGACATCTTTGGCTCTGAGGTGTTGTAACAGCTATGAGCACTGCTCCTTAGAGTACCAATGTTCCCTATAATCGATCATGATCAGAAGAGTAACCTGCAGGGGACACCTTTGCCCTTTACTTATTTCTGTGTACTTACACACAATTTGGTCTGAGTGTCATTATAGTTTGATCAATTTGGAGTGGAAAAGCCCTTGCCAATGAGTAAGACCCCCCACAAGGGACAATTGCTAAAACATTTAAAATAAGAACAGTTTAAAAGAAAAGCAACTCGCAGAAAGGTGACAGTGTTTCCAATTTGTAATGTGAACGTATTTTTGCCTGTCTTCCAATCTCATTATCCTATGAGGTTCTTATATCCTTTTAAAAATCTATGACAATACTGATGTGAGGAAAAACAATGCATGCATATTGAAAACAGTTTCCATTTTTCTGAACTTCATTCACTTTCATGTAGATTTTATTAATAGCAAGCCTCGGTGTTGACAAACCATCTAGTCAATTGCCTTGGCATACTGAAACAAATACAATTTGAGAGACAAATGGAAGAGTTCTTTCCCCATCACCTATAAATAATTTGCCTTGCATAAAAAAGACAAGATTGCAAATACAAAGTGGAGGCGCACTTTTTGACCGTGTGTATACTGCTCTTGAGCTGTAATCCTAACCTCCAGTTAGGCTGTTAGAAGTCCCATGCTGGCCTAGGGTTATCACAAAAGTGCCATAAGACACTTCTGTGTTACTCCTGGGGGAGGGTTAGGCCAGTGTACAGACATGCGGTTGCCTCCCTAAATCATCACGGGAACAGGAACACTAATGAGTTGTGCCAGCCTAGGTTAGGTTTCACCCCTAATCTTGGTTGCAAACAATATAAGATGAATTATACTGTTAAAATGCGATCATTGAATTCCAGTAGATTGAATTCCATTTTTATTTTAATAAAAATGAAGTATTAAAAGCATTTTAAGTTCCATCAGTTTCAGTCATGGGGGTCACAGAGATATTGGCCAATTGCAACAAAAACAAGAGTTTTGTGATGCCTTAAAGACAAGTGTATTGTGTCATGGTGAGTTTTCATCAGCAAGAAGCTACTTCATCAAATGCACAGTAGGAGAGCATTATAAATATACTGAACTTTCCAATGGAAATAAATGGGACTTAAAATGCCTTGAACTTGAATTTGCTTAGTGGAACACCCATTCAGAAAAGCTAAAACTGACTCAAGAGAAGAAGCTGATACCAAATCCTGTTCCCAGCAATTACTCACTAACCTGTGACAGCATTTCACACACTGTGGATCATGAACCCAATTTCTGGTGCTATTAAGAGAGAAATCAGACATGGCTCTATAAAAGTTTGGTTCTAAGACCAGCATAGCAGGCCAAATAACTTACCAGCAAAGCAAACCCATATGGCCCAAATCTTATCTTATTCTCTCATTATCTTTCTCTGCCCTGCCTTGATCCACCCAGCTTTATCTCACCCATTCTTCTCTTGCTTCTTCTTGATTGATTCCATTAATACCTAACCCCAAATGTTTGTCTGTTTTAGGGTGCAATCCTATCCCTGTCTGCTCAGAAGTAAGTCCCATTATATTCAACCTAGCTTACTCCCAGGAAAGTGTGTTTAGGATCTCATCCCTAGTCTTCTGCCTTTACATTCTGTTTGACTGTAACTTCAGTGTCTGATCTTGACCTGTACTCAGCTGAACTGTCTGCCTCTGACTATCTGCTTCTTGCCTACCCATGCCTGAAATTGACCTTCATACCACACCTAGTCCTGGATTACAAGGTAACAAATACTGGTTGTCTTGCATCTCTTCTTTTCAGGAATTAGGACAGAATCAAAAATCCATTCCAACCAAGTAATAGTCTGCTATTCATTTTCCTTTTCTTTTTTGGAAATGTCTTTAACAAGTAGTCCTGCAGCTGCAGTAGTTATAAGTTTTGCTTTGGCTTGACATATTAAATAAGGACACAATCCAGAGCAAATTCAGCCTGCTCTGACCTAACTGCGCTCTCCTAACTATCCAGAGCAGAAAGTTATGCTGAATCCAGAGAGTCGGGAAGCCTGGGCTGCCCTAACTGCTCCAGAGCATGCTAAGTAATTGACACAAGGGGAAGACTTGCTCCTGAGGAGACACCCCTCAGATCACACTGAACAAGGAACGGTTGTGGTGCCTACAGTGGTGACATGACTCTGCACATCACCTGGTGCGGAAGTCTGTGCGTCATCCCTGGGATGCGCGCCCCCCCTACCTGGACTGCGCAGTCACTAAAGTTGGTGCCTGCGCAGTACTCTTTCTGAAGCCAGTTGGCTTCAGAAACAACTCTGACACCTGCGCAGTACTTTTCTGAAGCCTTTTGGCTTCGGGGGAGACTGTGCAGGCGTCTGAGTTGGTGCCTGTGCAGTACTCTTTCTGAAGCCATTCGGCTGCCGCTCCGCCTCCTGAGTGAGGCCGAATGGCTGTGCAGAGGCGCGGACTTTCTCTGCTCTAAGGAAGTCTCCTCTGAAGCTGTTCGGCATGCTCAGTGTGTTTCTGTGCAGTGCACTTCAGATGGCCGTTCAGGCCAGCTCCTCAGACAAGTGTCAGCTTCTGGCTGATTCTCCGCCTTGGAGCAGGCCTGAATGGGGGTGCTGACGCCTGGGGCCTGCCAAAGGACAGTCAAACTCCTCCGGCACATCACCCCATACGGAGCGCATCCCCAATGCAGCCCACACCAGCCGCACCAGTCTGGTGACGCCACTGGGTGCCTGCCTTATAAGGAGTCCCTGATGAGATGCCAGTACATTCTACAGTGAATACAAGGGGCTTCTTGGAGTGGCCTGCTGTATCCTGAGGTTTGTGGGCAGCCGTAGTTTGTTCCATATCCTGAGGTTGAGAGGAAGGGGTTGCAGCTAGGCTGGCCAAGAACTCAGATTTTTGGTCAGCACTGCCATTCTTACTCGGGCCTTATCATGAACCCCTATGGGTCTACTCATTACTATACCTGCTCCTGAGGTGGTATAACTCTGAGGGCTGGAAGAGGGCATTTCTGCCTTGGAAACAGGCTCTGGATACAGAGTAACTGCTCTGCCCTAGGCAATGCTAAACATGCCCTCAACTTGCCTCTCCTGAGCTGCTTAGGCTGCCCCAGTTAGGGCAGAGCAGGTCCACCTCTCTTAGGGCACCCTATCTTGCCTTGCTCTGCCCTAAGCCTCCTTCAGAGTAACTGGGCTGGAGCATCTTGCAGTTGCTCCAACCTAGTGTTAGATAGGACAACCTAAGGGCTCTTATGTGGACAGATTAGTTGCTCTGGATTGTCCTTCCTATCTCTTTTTCTTCCTTTCTTCAAATAATGAAGTTTTCTGTTAAATTGTTGATTCTTGGAAGATACCAGAAGTATGGTAATCCCAACAGAATGATTTATGTTGCTCAGAAAAGATGATTTGTAATTGAAGACCATATTCATTCATAGTTATCTAATAAAAAATGTGGATTTCTTCAGATACCAAAAAGGGGAAAATCAATTTAAATTAAAGTCTTTTTGAATTTAAGTTCACTCTTTAAACTTTTCAGTTACATGAAGATAATACAGAAAATGTTTGATCTTTAACATTGCAACATGCATTTCAATATCAGGTTCTTTCATGCATCATATTTCCTCAAATTCATTTATCCCTAATGGGAATATCTTTTGGTACAATTTCTTGATGTATCAAAGCACTTGCTCCTTGATATCGTGGGAAAGAGATACCCCCAAATCCAGACTAACTACAGGAGCATGTAAGAGACTTTACGTGCACCCATAGTTACTGACCACCTAGTGAAAACCTATGGGAAATTCATTTTGGAATCCAGAGAAACCCCAAATCCAGAGTAATTATGGGAGCACATAAGAGACTTTACGTGCACCCATAGTTACTGCATCACCTAGTGAAAACCTATGGGAAATTCATATTGGAATCCAGAGTAAGTTGTTCTTACACCAGAGCAAGGACTCCCTGTAGTTATTCTGGATTTTGCCCTAAGTTGTTCTTACACCGGAGAAAGGACTCCCTGTAGTTACTCTGGATTTTGCCCATAGTATAACAAGTAGCCATGCTTATCAAAGACATTTTTATTTTTTATTTTTAAATATTATATTTGCTCTTCCATAGCTGTTCTAATATATTACACATGAAAATATGAAGACAGCACCCTCATGTTGCCCTTGATCATGCTTTTAATTGATTTTATTGTGATTCTAGGATGTAGAACATTTTTAAATGTTTTCAAATGCTTTTAACTTATATGTGTTATTGTTTTTAATATTATTGTTAGCCGCCTTGTGCAGGAGAAGTCCCCCTTGTGCGGGAGAAAGGCACAGATTTATCAGTACAAATCTGATAAATAAATAAAATAAATACAGTGGCACCTGAGTACAAACTAAAAATTACATTCTGTCCTCATCATACCCAGAAGTTGCACCCTCACAACTCAAAATGCCTATTAAATCCTTTAAATAGGGACTTCCAGTTTTTGCAAAGATGATTTTCACAGGACTTGCTAGTTTCTGGTAATCTGATGACCCTCAGCAGTGTGAGCCTAGGGAAATTGCCTCCTGCTCCCCTTAGCAATGCTAAGCAATGCCTCTGGTAACCGTACAACTGGCCTGTGTTCTGATATTCAAAAGTTTACTGCCTTTGAATTTGGAAGACCCAGTTAGATCGTTGTTAGCACCAAGCAATAACCATATATTAATGTCTCTAATTCCTTTCTAAAATATTTTAAGTTGGGTGGACAAGCTGTGGTCCGCGGGCTTTTGGAGATCTTCCTTAAATTGGCCTGCTGGGACCCCCCATCTCCAATGAGCTTCTAACTTTTCATAGAATATTGGAGCCTGTGCTGACCCACAACTAAATTTGTTCCACCTGCCTCTGAACAACTTATGTCTTATTTTAGGCTTGGTCTGGCTTGATCTGTACACATTTTCACTGTGGAACAGCCGTTAAACAATCAGTTAACAGTTCTCAGGTGGTTCAGTATTATATCTGTATTATAGTTCTCATGTATAATATATATCTCAGTAAAATTCATTCAGTCATGTAAGTTCCATCTCTAATACGTTCATTTATGTAATTTATTCAAATTTGAAATGTTAATTCTTTTTTTCTATAGTCCTATACAGTCTCGGAGAGATGATGTTGCCCTCTTGTCAAAATGTTTGCCCACCCGTTTTAGGTTAATGACCACATCTTGTCGCAGTGAATGCCATAAATAACTATGTCTTGCATGAGATAATGCTTCATTTTGTCTGAACATCTGGTCAGTCAGTTTAATTGGACAATTGTCTAATCCTATGTGCTAAGAGAGACAGAAATATCTCTTTATCCAGCCTCTTCATGCTAAAATTCTGTCACTGTTTTCTATACAGTTGATGTTTTCATTGAGCTGTCCACCATGACCACACACTCTTATCTGCATATTTGCAGGCAGTTCAGACCTTATCAACATATATATGAAAGTTGGATTATAAATATGAAGTGCACTGCCTGCTTTGGATTTTATCATCCTGAATAATATGGTGATATTTGCAAACTGCTCACCCAGATCGGAGATCATTTATGAATGTTAAATACTGGTGCAGTTCCCAAGCCAGATCAGAATTGTGGCAACTCTCACACACAGTCACGACAGGCAATTTTTCTTCTTAACATATGCAAATGTGGGTTTCTGTGGTAGATAATTAACCATATTAATAGAGTTGTCCATTTTATATAGTTGACATCTATCAGAGGTCATGTTCTCTCTGGCCTATATTACTTATATCTAGGGACCTGCAAAAGGATAACACCCCTTTGTCAGGAAATATAACCTCACTTTTTGCAGGTCCCTACTTATATCTGGCTCATTCTTTAGAGGGAGGCTATGCCTGGTAATTTTTTGTCCCCATTTTATTTTCTGAATAATCCTATGCGGTGGATTTGAATGATACACAGAGTGTCTGATTTAGGTCAACCAGAACCCAGTCCATTTCATGGTGCCCACTGGTACCTGCTACCTGGTGTTGTCCACTGGTGCCCACTGCCTGCTGCATGGTGGTGCCCACTCCACCCAAAGGTGCCTTGTAGGGATGCCCGGTACTTGGTAGGGATGCCCACTGGTGTCTGCTGCTGCCCATCACTTCCCCCTGTACTCTCCAGTGCCCTGTGCCTGTCCTTGCTCAGCTGTGCCAGTGCCCGCTGGTGCATGCCACCCAGTGCCACTGCCTCGTGCCTACCAGTGCCCAACCATGCACAGGACTCACAAATATTCTTGCAATTTTATTCCCACAACAGCAGGTGCATTCCGATAATAATTAAATAAATAAGCTAGTGTTTCACTAGATCTAGTTCACTATATCTTACAGGCATCTGTTGCTATAAATGTCAAGCAATAAATATCTTATATCTTATGTTTTCAGGCCAATATCTTACTATCTCAGGAAGCTGTAACTTTGAAACACCAGGCCAAAATTGGACTGCAGCATGTGGATTGACTCAGGATTCCAATGATGACTTTGATTGGCAGATGAGCACCAAAGCTGTCATCGAGCATGGAGACCTAGACAAAGATCACACACCAGGTAATATGCCATGAATCTCATCCATTTTTGGAAAATGATTGAAGGCTGTTATTCCCTGAACAGATATCCTAATCCTATTTGCTGAAGGCATAACAACTCAGGTCTCAAGGAGACATGAAATCAATGTTGCCTGTTGTGAAAACAGAGCAACCAATGGTGAGCAAATGCCAATATAGAGTTCTTATGTTCTAACTAGTTCTATATTGGCAAAAGGCCAATGAAAGAAAATTATTTTGTTTTTTGTTGTGACAATATAACAGAAAATAAAACACACAAACAATAGAAAGGAACTGGACAAAGCAAGTACATTGAACCCTGTCTGAAGAAGGGGGATCAATTGAATGGACTGATACTGGCCAGTTAATAGCCATTGCTTGAGTTAGCAATGGTTAATTTAATTTTATAAATTGTTCTTTTCAAAGCAGCCCTGATTGTATCATTTCCAATTCTCTGCTATGGGTAGGTGCATTTGTTTGAAAGATAATGGGCTGCTAAATAAAATGTAAAGGCATTAATTAATCAGGACCCTCTTGGGAGAATAAAAAAAAATGCTCTGGTAGATTAACTAATCCTCCTATACATTTGCATGCATCTTCAAAAACACTGTTAATTAAAGTGGTGCTTGTAAACCTTCCCCCTTCCAGGGTCACTGAGATGAAGAAGATGAAGGTTGCTGAGATGAAGAGTTGCAATTAGTGTGTCAGTTCTTAGTTGGAGTGACAATTGGTGACTTTCAATTGGTGCTGTAGCAGTCTTGCTCATTGAAATTGTTGAATGGCATATTCCAAGTACTTGCAGGGATCCCAGCAGAAGGATAATGAAGTAGTAGATATCAATGAAAAAATAATTCAGTGTAGTTGGTTGTTCTAAAATTTTTTAGAGGACCTAGAGCAGCCATTTCCAATCACTATGATAGGACACATTGGTGTGCCACAAATTATCTGCAGATGTGGTGTAGAAGTTTGGAGGAAGATATCCCCTCGAGAGATATTGGACTCCAGCAGTGTGGTGTGCCTTCTCAATGGTTAAAAAAAACTTATGGTGTGCCTTCACAATTTTAGTACCTTTCATTGTTCTATTGGATGAAAAACATCACTGCCGTAGAGGTTGATGCCTGAGTTATGAATGCCAATAGCTGACACCAGCAGGCCTATGGTGTCAATTTTCAAAAAAATTATTCTCCATTACATTGTGCACTCTAGTGGAACTCTAGTGGAATGGAAGATTTTATAATAGATGTTGGGGAAAATATTTTTTGGGGGGGAAAGTTAATGAACAATGCACTATGTTTATTAAGATACTCAATAAAATTTCTGTATTGACAATATTATCAGCAATATAGGGATTCCATAATAGTACATGGTGTCCCACATTATCCACATGGGTTTCATTTCAGGATCCCCCACAAATAAGGAAGCCTGAGAATAATGAAACTTATAGGTTTTGGGGACCTTGTAATCCTCCAGAAGTGTTGGATGGGATGTTCTGAAGGCTGTGGAGGCTGACCACATTCCAACTCTGGTTACCTCTTGAGGGTCACTTGACTACTTGGGTTCAGGGACATATTGATGATGAAATTCCTGAGCCCACCTTATTTGAAGAAAGTAAAAAGGAACAAGGCTAGATGAACTGTGTTTAAAGGGGTATCAGGATTTCATTACTTACAGATTCTGGTTCAGAAGGATTTGTAATGGCCATTCCCAGCTGTAGAGTCTACATTTCCTTCCCTCTATACTTGTATGTAATTTTGGCTTTCTTCTCCTAAACTGCAGCTATCTGATGGGTTCCAAAACTGCTATATATCTCAAAGACTTGAAAACAGCTCCTTATTTTGATACTTATCTGTTCAACTCTCAAAGCTATGTAATTTGTTGCTGTCATTCAGTTTGCAATAGAAGGGTTAGTGACAACTAATGGAGAAAAAATTCCCAATTATTCTGAAGTCAAGGGTGATAGCCTTAAGGCACAATCCAGAGCAAGTTCAGCCTGCTCTGCCCTAACTGCTCTCTCCTAACTATTCCGTATCCAGAGCAGAAAGTTATGCTGCATCCAGAGAGTCAGGAAGCCTGGGCTGCCCTAACTGCTCCAGAGCATGCTAAGTAATTGACACATGGGGAGGACTTGCTCCTGAGAAGACACCCCTCAGATCACACTGAACAAGGAACAGCTGTGGTGCCTACAGTGGTGACACGACTCTGCGCATCACCCGGTGTGGAAATCTGTGCGTCACCCCTAGGATGCACGCACCCCTTTCCAGGACTGCGCAGTTGCCAAAGTTGGTGCCTGCACAGTTGTCTCTGAAGCCAACTGGCTTCAGAAAGAGTACTGCACAGGAACCATCTCTAATGCCTGTGCAGTACTTTTCTGAAGCCTTTTCTGAAGCCTTCGTCAGAGTTGGTGCCTGTGCAGTACTCTTTCTGAAGCCATTCGGCTACCGCTCCACCTCCTGAGTGAGGCCAAATGGCCGTGCAGAGGCACGGACTTCCTCCACTCTAAGGAAGTCTCCTCTGAAGCTGTTCGGCATGCTCAGTGTGTTTCTGCGCAGTGCACCTCAGCTGGCTGTTTGGGCCAGCTCCAAGGACAAGTGGCAGCTTCTGGCTGCTGCTCCGCCTTGTAGCAGGCCTGAATGGGCATGCTGATGCTTGGGGTCTCCAGCACTCCTCCGGCACATCACCCCATATGGAGAGCATCACCCAATGCAGGCCACACCAGCCACACCAGTCTAGTGACACCACTTGCAGTTGCTCCATCCTAGTGTTAGATAGGGCAACCCAAGGGCTCTTATGTGGACAGATTAGTTGCTCTAATCTCCCATACAGATTGGAAATTCACCAACTCAGAAGAAAAGCATGGTTTTTCACATGTTCTCTTACATACTCCCAAAGAAATGTTTGAAAACCTTTCATTTCCATGTAAGAAATTCAGTATAACCTTCATGTTGGTGGGCATTAGTAAAGCTCATCTCTTTATTCATTTTCTCTTTACTCTGTCATTCTTTTTGCCTTTTGCCTTTTGTTCTTACATTTATTCTGATATCTATCCAGAAAAGTACATTACATGATCTGCCATCATTTTGACTCTGTCAAATCAAACAACCCTAGAAAAAATCAAAACACTGTAAAGATTTGCCTACGACCTATCATATTGAATCAACACAAGATAAACAAAACAACACAGCTACCTTTTTGACAAAGCTGTTCTTTGAGCTAATACCTGTTTTCTTCTCCAGCTGTCAAGTTTTAAAGCTTCCTGTGTATATTCAAATCTGGGTAGCTCCATTACAATTTGATGAACACATCGCCAATATAGCTCTGCAGTCAGGTTTCCATCATTTAAATCCCTTGGGCTTGCTCAAATAGGCATGCTTATTGCTCACTGAATTTATGACTTGCTTGAGTGAATGAACCATTATAAGCTGGTGTAGTATAGTAGCTAATGGTCCAATCCTATCCAGGTCCAAGAATGGGAAGATCTGTCATCACAAGTCCTGAATCGATGGCATTTTTAATTGGCACAAAATGGGGTGGGAAGTCTGTTGCCAGAAGGTATAGTTACCCCCTGCAGACTCTCCATCCTGTACCCCCCTCCCTGCCCAGTTTTGCCCCCTTCCTGTTCTCTCTCTGCCCCCATTTTTTTTTCTTAGATGATATCTGAACATAGCCCAAGAAAGGAGGTGAACTCTAGAGTATTTTATAGGAGGGATTCTGGGAATGTATCAAACCAATCTTTTATTTGCTACAGCACATTGTAAGTTTTGCTGCAAAGTTTTAGAGAAAGGTTGCTGTATCCATGTAGAACAGTGGTTCTCAATCTTCCTAATGCCGTGACCCCTTTATAAGTTCCTCATGTTGTAGGGACCCCCAACCCATAAAATTATTTTCTTTGCTACTTTATAACTGTAATTTTGCTACTGTTATGAATCGTAACGTAAATATCCGATATGCAGGGTGTATTTTCATTGTTACGAATGAAATGTGTGTTCTATGCACATATTGAACACAATGGCATGCATAGGATTGGGTCCTGAGGTTGCACTCCTATCCATATTTACATGGGAGTAAAGGCCCCCTGACTATAATGCGATTTATTTCAGAGTAGGCATGCATAGGATTGGGTCCTGAGGCTGCAATCCTATCCACATTTACATGGAAGTAAAGGCCCCCCTGACTTATTTCAGAGTAGGCATGCATAGGATTGGGCCCTGAGGCTGCAATCCTATCCACATTTACATGGGAGTAAAGGCCCCCTGACTTATTTCAGAGTAGGCATGCATAGGATTTGGCCCTGAGGCTGTCAGTCAGCCCCAGTGCATGCGCAGCTACAGCCGGAGGTCTGGCAAGCCTGACCTTGCCCCCCTGTACCAGGGATCTTTAGGCAACCCCCAGGAAAGCTCTAGACAACCCCCAAAGGGGTCCCAACCCCCACTTTGAGAAACGCTGTTGTAGAACAAGTGATTGCTTCTATTTTCCCATGCTACAAGGTATGTGAGATAATAGTATAATTCCTTAACTTTTAAGTAAGTGCAGTGGTGGGCCCGGCCTGGCCCAACAACCGGTTCCCTGGAAGTGGGCGGGGCTGGGTCGGGGGGGGCAGAGCCGGGTAGAATTTAAAGGGGAAATTTAAAAAAAAATCTAATGATTTTAAAATATATATATTTTTTAAAAAAGCTAAGTTTTTCTTAGTGCCCCCCCTAGCAACCCTAACCACACTTTCCTGGGAGTAAGCCCCATTGACTGTCATGGTGCTTACTTCTGAGTAGACATGCATAGGATTGGGTTCTCAGGCGGCAGTCCTAGCCACACTTTCCTGGGAATAAGCCCCATTGACTATCGTGGTGCTTACTTCAGAGTAGACATGCAGAGAATGGGCTGTCAGGCAGCAGTCCTAGCCACACTTTCCTGGGAGTAAGCCCCATTGACTGTCATGGGACTTACTTCTGAGTAGACCTGCGTAGGATGCTCTGAGGCTGCAGTCCTCTTCACACTGTCCTGGGAGTAAGTCCCATTGACTGACATGGGACTTACTTCTGAGTAGACCTGCATAGGATGCTGTGAGGCTGCAGTCCTCTCCACACTGTCCATTGCCACTGGAGCGGCAGGGGCAGCCAGCCGGGCATTTTTAAATTTCTTGTGGCAGCCCGGCAAGGCGCCCAACAAGCCCCAGCGGCTGGGGAAAGGATGGTCCGGCACTGGGGCTTGTGCGGCGCATCACTGCGCTGCCACGGGAAATTTAAAAGTGCCCGGCCGGCTGCCCCTGCCGCTCCAGCGGCCGAATGAACCAGTCTGCCCAGTTATTGCCCCCCCCCCACTGCTACCAGATTGCCAGTGGCGGGGAAATCACAAGATGCGATTCTCAGGAACCGCTACAATCTAGTCTGCGCCCACCACTGACGTGCACTTCTTATAGCATAAATTGGACTTTTTAATATTTTGTCTCAGTCTAAAAGTTCTACAAACATTTATTTGCCTTTTCATCAATGGAAAAACTGAGTGACTCCATAGAAACATATTGTTTTAATTAAGGATAAGAATCATGAGCTGAAGGACAAACAAGAGGTGCTTACTAAATCTGACGGTATTTCTGAAACTATTAAAAATACTGTTTTGCAAGCTCTATAGTTTGTGGATGGAACTTTGCCATATTTGTTCAGGAACATAAAGTAGATTTTGAGTTGCATTTACAGTAATTGACTGAAGATCATAACATAACTGAAGGTTTTATAAACTTTGGTAATTATTTTTCTCTATTCAGGGCCATTTTCAGGGGCTGGTATTAGTGGACAGTTACAAACAGCCCAAAATCCCCAGGAGGACCCATTTCTAATCGTTTGGCCCATACATGTACCCACCACTTATGTCTGGTGCCAAAATGACACTCTTTAGGCCCTCCCAGTTAGGAAGGACCCAGTGGGAAGCAGTTTATTTAAAGCTCCCTCAAACCTGGAAGTACACCTGCCTATAATGAACTGGTTATCTTGAAAGGATGTAAGATCTAAATATTAGAATAATAAAAACATGTAACATTTTAACATATGCACAGTGTTGTTCTTTATAACAAAGCAATTTAAATATCTTTATGCTTTACTCTTAATGGTCATACCATTATGAATGTTCAAAAAGTAACAACGCAAAATAGTGGATCAACTGGATTTTCCAGGGTTGAAGACAGACGAGTAGAATTCTTCAAGTGCTTTGGGGACACAGTGTGCCAAATATATAGTGCCCAATCTTATCCTTCTTCTCTACCACCCCCCCCCCCCGCCCCAGAGGCATAGCTGTGCCAAAAAAGGGGGTTTATCACCAAGAGACTTCAGAGGACAAAGGATACCGTATTTAAATCCTTCTGTCCCTATGTATAAGTCCACTCTGCAATGGGTCTCTTAGGATCTATTTCTGTTTCACTGCCACAGAGAGTTCTGGCCAACATCATAATCCTGCATAGGATTAGGCTGACAATATCATAAACTAGTATTCCAAAATACTGCCTCCTTGACTCAGTACTCAGCAATCAAAGACTAGAAATTGGACTAGAAACCCCAATTTAAT
Organism: Cryptoblepharus egeriae; assembly: GCA_030015325.1. Classification (NCBI taxonomy): domain Eukaryota; kingdom Metazoa; phylum Chordata; class Lepidosauria; order Squamata; family Scincidae; genus Cryptoblepharus; species Cryptoblepharus egeriae. Next base: position 19,409,655 of record JAREYC010000004.1, on the reverse strand, counting down.
TACAAGAACATTAAAAGTATTATTGTAAATGCAATTGTGACACAATTTATCTTCTTTTTAAATATTCTGTCATCACTGATATGACATTTTTGCTTACTTGAAGGTAATGGACATAATTTTTTATACGTCAATTCATCCACTCAACGGAAACAAGACAAAGCAAGAATACTTACCACCAGCTACTTTCCAGCCAGCCTGGGCATATGCAGACTTCGTTTCTGGTTTTGGACCTGTAATTCATCCCAGATTGGAGTGTTAAAGGTGAGCAGAATGTGAGTTTGACGTTTAGTAGAAATAGTGTTTGGTTTGTCTTGAACGTTTTGAATTATTTAAAAAACACAGATCATAGTGGAATTAGCAGATATTCTTAATCACCAAGCCCATGATTTCCAATATATGGTCAGTCTGGTTTTAAAGGGCAAAATCCATCATGGGATAATTAACCATTTCAGAAGATGTATGTAAAAATACAAGATACAAAGGTAAAGATACAAGACTTCATACAAAAGTACCTTTATATGAATATAAAGATACAAGACCTAGGGCAAAATCCAGAGTAACTATGGGGAGTTCTTGCTCCGGTGTAAGAACAATTTACTCTGAATTCCAATATGAATTTCCCATAGGTTTTCTCTAGGTGGTGCACTAACTACGGGTGCATGTAATGTCTCTTACGTGCTCCCATAGTTACTCTGGATTGTGCCCCTAAACTGTGTTCCTATACTTACCTGGGATAAAATCCTCTTTATTGAAAGTGAGACTGACGTCTCAGTAGATAGGCACAGGATTGCTTTATTAGTTCTATAGAAGAAAATGAATACCATCATTGTATCATGGCTCTGTATACTGGATTTTTGGCAAGTGAGTCACCTCTAGAGCTAGCCAAGAATCAGTTAAACAGTCATCTCAGCACCGTGGCTGCTTTTAATTTAGACATCTTTAGAAGCAACAGCACAGTATTGTACTGGGTTGCAATCAAACTTCATCCTAAGTCCCTTTGAAATTGCAGAGGAATTTCAAAGAGATTTAACTTTGGTCATGACTAACTTATGCTATTGATTTTCAAGGTTGTTTAGTCAAAATCAACTTTCTTTGACTATAACCCACTGGAATTAGCAGGGATAAGTAATGCATCTCTAAAGCAAGACACTTGTGTGAGAAGATTTGGAGAAGAACCTCTCAAAGGAGAAGAGATATATTATTAGCAGCCAAAACTTCATTAGAAAGAAGCAGGGCAAGATGCCATTCTTTAGCTTTGTAGCAAGGGATCTGCAATGGTGGAAGCCTCCTTGTTAACCCTTCCCTCTCTGTTCTTTTTAATCTTCTTATGTTTTTGAAGAAGAATCACCTACCTTGTGGATGACTCTTCTAAATTCACCCTACCAATTTGGGAAGTGAGGCTATTAAGTGAGCAACAGTGTATTTGCAGACCTCCTGATTTCTTTCTTGCTCACCATCCTGTGTGCCCCATGTTGATTACCCATATAGAATAAGGACACCATTGAAGTTTCACTGCTCAGCATCACTTCACTGCAGTGCTGGTTTCACTTGTTGTCATAATACGAAAATTTAAAGCAAAATTAATTCACCTTGTGATAATATATGTCAAATATTTCAGTTTTCCAGCTTGTTAGGCAGTTCATATTACACAAATTGCTGTGAGCTGGGGGGTAATAAATTACAGTGGTGGAAGGACCAATTTCATTATTAAAAACAACCAATTTTTTATTTGAGAGAGAGGGAGAGAAAAATAACGTAGACTGGATAAGCAATTTTTGTGCTGTTTCCTCATTTTTTGGAAGGGATATCATAGAGCAGGGCCAGTCTTAGGACTGTGTGGCTTATGCCATGACATTGGGTCCTACTGACATTGGGACACTGGGACAGAGGGTGTTGGTGTGGCAAACAAAGTGTGGGCATGATTGCCAACCCAGGGGACTGTTTGGCTTGAAATGGGAGATTTGGCAGTGGTGGTATGTCACCACCAGCCATTTTAGGGTGCCTTGAAACAACACAAGTGTCTGTTCACTGTGGCTTCGGTTGCCACAACTGGTGAATGGTTGCAGGCCCCCTGCACCTCTTATCTTTAGTTTTCTGGAAACCAGAATCATGGTTCAGTAGGCATCCTGGCTGAACTCTACCTGAAGAATTTTTCATTTCCTCCACCAGTTGCTTCTGGAACCATTAACATTCTGTTCTGTGGGATGTGTCTTTGGTAATCTTGCCTGTTCCATCTGTTGCAACTTTAACAAATAAGAATCAGTATACACTCACATTTGTCTCTGAAGGTAGCCCACAGCCTTGAATGCCCCCCAAGGATCTGATAAACCTCCTACTGTACATTTACTGTCTGCTCTGGGCTGCAAGAACAGGGAGGAAGTTTTGAAGCATCTGGGATGGAGGGTTCAATTTTGTTGTGTGTTATTGATCTTCTTGTCAAATGGCTCTAAATGGAAATGAAATCATGTGTATACAAACAAATTTCAGACTGAGGATCAGAAAACAGTTTCCAATTGGGGGGGGGGAATATGTCTGAAATAGCCTCCATAGAACAGTTATGGAAGCAAAGGATCATTAAAACAACACCTTGGGTTGATTTTAGTCTCTGAAGCAGGTGGGTTCCTTGTTCACAATTCAAAAGTTCTGTATAATTAGTTGATGCATGACAAGCAGAATGTCTAAAAAAACTTTTAATATTTCCAATCAAAAGCCTGTTTGTTTGCATATAGTATTTTTTTAGCTTCCATCTGGAGCTGACTCCTTAATCAGCTGGAAATGGAAAATGCCAATCAAAGAATAAATATTTCTATTGATTCAATAGATTCACATTTTACATTTAAAAAGTCTGCAAGAAGTGAACACAGACTTCCTGGTTGCACATTATTGTCTTATTTCCTCATTCTATAGATGGGGTGCCCAAAGCCCAGCTCAGAAGCCAGATTCAGCCCACAGCAAGCCTCCATGCATGCAGCCCTCAGCAATTCCCCTCTATCTAGTCATTGAGCAAGCCCTCTAATCCTCTGGAAGTGAAGGATGCTCTGCTCCCAGAACCTCCAGAGCATATTCCTGATGGCTGGGGGAGGCATATGTACCTCGTCTCTGTGTGTATGAAAGTACTTATCCACTGGTTTGAAGATCACCCCCTCTGTGTAAGAGAGTGTTTATGAACTGATTTAAATTCATTCATAATTTCCAAATAAAATATATTCATTTAAGTAAATTCAAGTAGTTATTCAAATTTTATATGTAAATCAGTTGACAAGACAAGACAGAACCATGTTCCATTTTGCTATCAACAGGTATACACTGTTGAAGAATATGGCATGGATATTTTGATGTGGTCAGCAACTGGAAATACAAGAAGTACATGGATGTATGCAAATGTGCTCCTTTCCAGAAACAGTCCGTTCAGAGTGGCATTTGAAGCAGAAGTTGGAGCAAAAGAGGTCATCGAATTTGCCCTTGATGATGTTTCTTTCACACCAGAATGTTTATCTGGAGGTAAGCAATTCAATAGATATTACGAGGGCTTGAAAAAGCATTCTAAGAATGAAACGTCATGTTTTTAGTGACATGGTTTTTAGCAACATGTCATGTTTTTAGTGACATGGTTACATTTTGTAATGTGTATTGTATTTTTTATTTCTAAATTATTGTCCATTATTCAGTTCATTATCCTCCAGAATATGATTGAACTCCTTCCCCAAGAAACTTGTAGGATTGTTCACTCCAATTTTTATGGGTCTTTTTTCTGAAATGAGTATTAAGTTTTGCATCAGAAAAAGAAGCTTGAAGCATTTCCAGCCACATATGAAAGGGGCAGACTCATTCACCTTTACTTCTTCATGTCTCTTCTTCCCCTGTGCTCAGTACAAATATTGAAGTCTGGGTGAGTGAAAAGTGCAATTGAGGAACAAAATGTAAGAAAATAAACATCCTTAAGAACTGAGGTTATTTATCAGCTGAGTGATTATGCAGCAGATCAGGATTTTGTTGAGAGTCTACTGGTGAATTCAGCTGATAGACTTAGGTGACCTAATCCTATCCAATTTTCCACCACTGATCCAATAGGGATCAGTTTTGATGCTTCCTGTTGTTGATGGTGCTGGTGATGATGGAGGGTAGTCATGCAGGCTTTCCTTGCCTCATTGCCTTTCCTTGTTACTTCATCAGTGCTGGAAAGTTGAATAGGACTGGGGCCCAACATTCCTTTGTATCATCCCTATTCCCCAGTTTATAGTTTTGTCACATTACAACAAGATGTGTTAAGTACTATGTACGCTCAGAAAACCGTTTTTTTAAAAAAAAAATTATTAAGCTAAAAGCAAGGATAGATTCATCAACCGACACACACATTTTGCTCCTTAATTTAGCCCATCCTCTGTTTTACATGGGCTGGGACCTGCATTAAATGAGATAACTGCCACATTACATCTGATTTGGACCTTAGAGATATGCCACCCTGTAGGAAAGCCATTCTTAACAAAAATCTCCAATGCAAGAGAAGGTGCTCTTTCAGGTAAATGACTGTATTTGCATATGAAATAAGGTAGCTGCGTGCAAATTAGTTTTTTAATAATTCATCTTTCAAAAGAACCTTTTCATGTGCTGGGCAATGAGCAGATGGTTACAGTGGCACTTATGGCTCAGTGAAAAATGATGGGAATGATGAACAAAATATTCATGAACAATTTGCAACTGTTTGCACTGCTCTACTTATGACACACACACACCCCACCGTTGCAAAACATGAAGCTGTTCAGTGAGTTGCTTAACACTGTGTTCAACACAATTCCTCTTTTGTCAAGGACGATAAAAGCGCATCTCAAGGGAAACAAGTGGCATACAGATTTGTACTTGAAATGCTTCTCATGCAGGAGAACCTTACTCTTGTGGAAAGCTAAAGAATTGTTTAATATACATTAATCATCCTTTCTGTAGCATGCCTAGAATGCACAGCGCTTTACATTGCTATTTCATTTGTGTGGAGTATGACTTTTACAACACAATTCTAACTTGCACTAGAACAAATAGATCAGCGCTGCTGCTGCAATACCATAGGGAAGAGGAAGATTTTACTATAGAGAAGAGGAATACCATAGGAAGAGAAAGGGTAAGGCAAACACAGTCCCAATAGGTCTACTGAGAGCTTCCAGATGCCCAGGGATGGATGTCTGGATATGGCATCACTTTCAGATCTGAATCCCACCTCCCACCTCCTGCCCATTTCCAGGACCAACCTATGCCTGCCCTCCCACCCCAGAATGCCTATCTCAGTTGATATGAAGATCTTTAATCAACCTGTCACAGAGGCTGGACTTAGCCTCTGTAAGCTGGTGCACCTCCCTGAGCTAGCCCAGATTGCTTAAGAGGAAGCTCAAACATGCTTGACAGCACACTTGTGATCCTCCTGAGAGAGCACAAGGGACTTGTACCAACCCAGTGCAATATCAGGTTTGCATCCTGGCATTACACTGCCCACTGCATAGGAGGCGGTAATGCACTGGCCTTTCTCACTGGGCAGTTCAAATCCTAGTGAAACAACTGCTTGACAGTGTTACTTTGGCTGGGAGTCTGTTACTTTGGCTGGGAGTTGAAACACTTTCCTGGGAGTCTGCCTCATTGAACACAATGGGGCCTACTCTGGAGTAGATGTGAAAGGATTGCGCTGACTCTGATATTCTATTGTTATATCTAGCCTTTATTTACTGTCCTGGGAAGAAAGGTGGGATATAAATCAAATAAATAAATGTTTGAAGACTGAGCTCAGAACAGTGTTCCAAAGTAAGAAAAAGTCATGAAGACTCACTAAGAGGAAATTGGCACGAAATCTTCCCCACTGAGTCAGTGATTATAGCTATAGATTCGTTGAGTTTCTCTGTCAGTCTTGAAGGACTATGGTATCGTGCTGGGCGCTGCATACACAGCATGCAAAGCACGAAAGCCTGGGTTGGATTGTTATGGAGGATAGGCTGTTACCCAAGCAGCAAATCCCCCCTCTCCACGCCACTGAATTAGTCCAATGGAAAGGCAGAGCAGATACGACTGGATCCAGCTGTCATCGCAGAGCTGGGCCAAGGACAGGAGCTCGCCCTGTCTTGTGGGGCCGACCTGGGTCTCGAACCCTGGTTAACAGGCTCAAACCTACTGGTTAACAGGCACAGTGGTTATGCAGCACCGAGCACGATACCATAATCTTTCAAGACTGACGGAGGCCTGATTCGCTGAGTTTATATATATATATATATATATATATATATATATATATATATATATATATATATATAAAATATTAAATGGATGGTAAAATTTTGCAACTGCAAGCACAATCCTAACCATGTCTACTCAAAAGTGAACCCCATTGTGTTCTATGGGTCTTACTCCCAGGAAAATGTCTTTAGGATTGCAACCTAATTCTTACTGAGACAGAAGGAGATAGACATATTTCTTTATAATGGGAATTGGTTGCCTTAATTTTTTTGCTTTGTATGGGGGAAAACCTTAAGCACCAATTTCCTTCCATCTCGTATATGTGTTAGGCATTCAAAAGCATTTTATAGGATTTGATTTTTATATGATGTAATTTTATAAATGACTTCTGCACAAAACATTTGCTTTGTTGGGCAACATATTAACTCAGATATCAAGCTTTCCCCCACTGCAATGTTCTCTTCCCATAAATTGTTCCTCTGGAATTTTCCCCTCTCTTTCTACGTTATTCGTTTGCCAGCTTAGCTTTAATTACTTTAGGTTTCCCAGGGTTACCTGTTCTAAACAGGCACAATCACAATTTAGCTGGGTGATATTTCTAACCAATAAAGTATTATCAGCTCCTTCAGTGCAGCAAAAAAATAAATTTTAAACAGCAGGGCCTCATTAGATATGAGAATTTTGCCAGACCCCAAAAATATTTTAATGGTGTCAACAAAATATGCTCATCCGCTTTTCCAGACAAATGCAGGAGCAAACCCTTGTCATTGTTCTCTGTAAACTGTTTCAACAAGCTAATACTGCACCAAATATTGTTCTCTTCCACATGTGTCTTGCCATTTCTGTCTGATTCATACCACTAAGTTATGCACAGCCTTTACTGTCCATAATAAGCACCATTTCATAAGGTGCCAATTAACAGAGAGATTTTTTTTAATGTGTGATTTCCAGCATTTTCATGTCATTGTAAGCTTCTGAAATCATGGAGAGCTCAGCTGCCCTTTGGCTATCATTAACACAGACTTCAATGTTCAATACAGTTACTTGGGATTAGCAACAGCTTTTCTTTGATGATTGGAGAGAAAGCCTTAATGAATACGCCTGAAGAATAGTTATAGGACAGGCTGCAGGTCTCACTCCTTGGCTTGCTGAAATATCTGACATATTGAATTGAAAGGTATAGCCACTGAAAAACAAAACTACAGACATTATACTTAACATAACTTCACTTTGTACAATGACACACACAAACATACACACAGAGTGTGGGAGAGAAAGAGAAAGTGAGTGTGTGATGCATGGATATTAATGATGTGTCTAATGTATGTCAGGCATAGGGTTGCCATAATTATCTTCTACAAAATCAGGACAAGACCCCCTGACAAACTTGCCAATATGTGAATGCAATCCCCGAAAACTGGGACAGTCCTGGCTTTTGGGGACATATGATAACCCTAGTCAGGTACCCTAGTGCCACTTGAAGGGGGGCACTACTAAGGAACTTGCTGCAAAGGTATACCTGTTTCATTAATACGATATTTAAGAAGGTAGAATTTCACAAGCAGTGATTTTCTGAAGGAGAGGAACTGACTTCTCTAAACATTTTGAATTACTCATTGACTCAAGAAACCTAGGTGCTCCAATCAAACTCCAATGTTTCATGAACAGATGACCTCATGAGTAGATTAGAACTAGATTACATGTCCCTTTATAGACCAAAAGCAAGACCTTGGACAGTCACTCTCTGAAATATTGGTACCTTAATGCTTTGGTGAACACTCGTGATCATTCACAAACCTGTCAGAATGGCGATAAACATAGACAGTTTGATTCTGCAAATTTTGGAACTATCACTCTATGTACAGTGGTGCCTCACATAAGAAGTTTAATTCATTCTGGAAGCATGCTTGTTATGTGAAACACTCTTTTATGTGACATGAATTTTCCCACAAGAAATAATGGAAACTCAGAAGATTGGTTCCACAACCCCAAAAATATTCATATGAAAATATTAACTGGATGTAAAAATGATGACAAAACACTGGAATTGAATTCAAAACATGCGTTCAGTGTGCATGATCCTATGAAGTCCACTTAGGCTGCAGTCCTAAAGACACTTTCCTGGGAGTAAGCCCCATTGAACACAGTTGGGCTTACTTCTGGGTAGACATGGTTAAGAGGCTGCAATCAAAGACACTTTGTGGGAGTAAGACCCATTTAACACAATGGGACTTACTTCTGGGTAGACATGGTTAGGAGGCTGCAGTCAAAGACACTTTCTTCTGCAATCCAAGACACTTTCAGAGTGTCTCCCCACTTTCTCCTTCTCTTCCTCCTGAGCCTCTCTCTCCCCTGCTCCCTTCTGCCTAGCCCTGAGCTGCCTCCCTCTTCTCCACTGCTGTTCTCTCCCTCTGCCCAGTGGACACCCGGCCACAGCAAGAACAGCACAGAAGTGTTGCTTTCGCTATGGGCAGGTGTGCTAGGGCAGCCCTGACACTTTTTAAAAGGGCTGCCGGCCAGCACGTCTGCCCCAACCGCCAATGAGTGTGATTGTTAAGTGAATCAACACTTGTCATGTGAGGCCGAATCCTAGAGAAAATTTTGCTTGTTGTGTGGATCACTTATTAAGGGAGGCACTTGTTAAGCAAGGTACCACTGTACTTGTCCTTCCACCAATCTATTCTTTCCTGGAAATGTTGTGTGGCTAAGGCTGCCATCCTAAAGACACTTTCCTGGAAGTAAGAAGACCCATTGAACACAATGGGGCTTACTTTTGATTAGACATGGTTAGGATTGTGCTCTTACTGTCACTGGTGCTTCAGGTTCACTATTGCTTCACTATTGGGAATCTTGTGATGTTACGAGTTGTAGCTAATTGGTGTAATGCTACTTTCAGAATAGCATTTTTAAAACAAAAATCAGGGTTTGTTGTGTTTCTCAGCACAATCTAAACATAAAACAACTGTAATAAATTTAGATGCCAAGGAACTACTTGAAAATCTGGATTTATCTTTATGGCATATTATTTTTAAGTTGCAAATCAGGATTTTCAGGTTCCTATTGTTTTATAATGAACCATAATTGTGTAGTGGTTTTGGAATTCAGCCCCTACAAGCCAGTGTACATCCCTGCTCTGGCCTGTTCATGGAGGGGCAAGCATGCTTTTCAATGTGTTTGCAAACCTTCCCAAGCCAAATGTCCTAGGTTCAATCCTTGACAACAATCCCAAGCCAGAATGTCAATGAGACTATACAGAAAGGGCAAGGGGGTTCACTGTAGGAAGATGACAAGGAATGTGCAGCTTCCCTTGCATCTTTGGGAGACATGATAGAGTCCAGTTAAGCAGAGAATCTGGCCCAAGATGCCACTGTATAGTATAGATGCCGCTGTACAGTATAGATAATATTGGGAACTATAGTACCTCCCAAGTTTGGAGGAAAACAGTTTAGATTTCTATGCCAAAGGAGCAGGCAGGTGCTATGCAAGAGGGAAAGAGGCGAGTCCAGAGGAGCTCAGCTTCTCTGGATCCAGAGTCTCTGTGGAGAGTGTTTTGCCTTTAAACAGAGGTTTAGGGCACAATCCAGAGCAACTATAGGGAGTCCTTGCTCCGGTGTAAGAACAATTTGCTCTGGATTGCAATATGAATTTCCCATAGGGTTTCATTAGGTGGTGCAGTAACTACGGGTGCACATAATGTCTCTTACGTGCTCCCGTAGTTACTCTGGATTGTAGGGTTATTTTCTGCACCAGCTGAAGAGCTAGTGCAGAAATGAGTGGTCCCATTGCAGGGCTGCTTATTTATATGGGGGAAGGGGATGACAGTCCCCTTCACCAGAGGAACCACAGGTGATAGCCTGCTTGCCTTTTGGATACTGGGGTGCCATTCAGTCTCCGCAGAAGTACTTTCACTGTGTGGGCATCTTGGGATTGAACTATCTTCAGAATATGTTGTTGTTGTTGTGTGTCAGGTTATGCTTTGGATAAGTGGAGGGGACAAAAAACTTGAGTACCACATCACTAGTGCCAATTCTAATGTCTCAATTAATTTAAAACTGTCATTATCAGTGTCCTACCTGAAAATCAATCCTTGTGCTTAAAGGAACACAATATTGGAAAGTATTTAGTGTTGTCAGTGATGTCTTGTTGAGCAGTCAATCTGTTGGTTGTGGTTAACCTGAAAGGTTATGTTTAACAGGATGTAATTTCCCCATCTTGATAAGGGCTTAAAGTCAGAGTGGAGTTCAATAGGTATGCCAGTCTAGTTCATGACTTCATTGCTCTGGCTGCAGGTGAAGGCACAAATTGTTAAGGGAAAGCTGCCAACCAGGATGTAAGTTTACTTTGAGTAGCAATTGCTTTCAGTTCCCAGTGTCCACATGAAATGTTACATTTGGTGCTTGTGCTTTTGTCTTCCAAAGCCCTCTAATCCTTGCTAAATTTAATTTTAAGAAAAAAACATGGGCCCTGATTCTTCTTCTGAAGTTGACAGAAGGAACACATGGGATATAGAACATAAGGTCTATGTGCTATGGCTCATGGATGCCCTTTATGTAGGGCATCACTTTATAATTGGGTTCTCCAATATCTCATCCACCTTTCTCCTAGTCCCAGTTGAGCAGACACAGAACAATGCTCAGGTACCCCACCCACAGAGTTCTCATCACTGACCTTGAGAGCATTATGTAGCTGGGGTTTCTCCCATCCCCACCAATAGCTACACCTGGTCCAGCCTTGGTGTTAAAAGGCTAATATTACCCCAGAGTAGCTATGAGGAGAAGCAGACCCTGTGCCTTGATGTCCCAGAGAGATAGGAAGTGGATGTGCATTGGCTGCATGCTGCTGGCTGCTGCTTCGCTGCCAAGATTGGGATGACCTGCTTTATAAAACAGTGTAACAGTCCTTGGTTTAACACAGGGGTCTCTATACTTTTTGGCAAGAGGGCCATATCATCTTTCTCATACTGTGTCAGGTGCTGGAAGAAAAAAAAAGAATTGATTTACATTTCAAATTTGATTAAATTTACATAAATGAATATATTAGTGATGGAATTTGTGAATGAATGAATGAATTCAGATCAGTTCATACACCCTTTCCAATGCACATAAAGAGGGTGATCTTCAAACCCGTTCATAATCACTTTCATACATGAAGAGCAGTGTGTGGACGATGCATGATGTGTGCAGCCTCCCCAGCACTCAAAATACCTTCCTGAAATGTGGCGAGCAGAGCTCCCTCACCTCTGAAGGATTACAGGGCTTTCCCAAGAGCTGGAGGAAGGGGAGTTGCAGAGGGCCAGATGGAGGCTTGCCGAGGACCGCATCTGGCTCTAAGGTCGGGCGATCCCTGGTTTAATATATTGAAATCTATGCACAAGATATGCTATTAGCAACTATTTACAAAAATTTGTGACAAAATTCTAGGTTCCAGTTGCTTTTCTGCACATTGCAGTTTTTTGGAGCTCAAAGAAATCAGTAAAGCAAAACAATTGCTTAACATTAATTTCTCCTTTGACAAGGCTCTGAAGAACAATGTTTACCAGAATGTACTAAAAGTCGAAATTATTTTAATTGAGACATCCCATCCAAAGGAGTTTGTTGATTCAGGTGTGTTTCCCTCTATTTCTCAATGATATACATTGGACATACCCCAGAAAAATTTACCAGTATGTTCTTCCAACTCTTTGTGAAACTAACAGCACAATTCCAGGTATGTCTAATTGGAAGTAAACCCATTGTGCATGCTGGCATTCCCATGGAACTGTGTATACAATTTCAGCCAAATAAGTCTTAACTGGTATTCCTTCCATGATGTTATGCACCCACTAAGAACCAATTTTTAGAAATTCAAACTCTAAGGGGTGAAAACAGGTGCAAAGTGTATTTGTCCCCTTACATTACATTGAAGAATCACTGACCCATCAATGCCCAGCCCTAAACCCTGGAAATGAAATCTGAGGAGCAAATTCTTTATGTGATGTAAGAACCCAGTAAGAACCTTTTTGGTTCCCAGTGGTGCTTGTTAGTACCCACTGCCTGGTGGTGCCTGCTGCTGGTGCTGCCAGTGGTACCTGCTGTGGATACCAGAGTCCAACAGCACAATGTAACTGAGCCTTAACTTTTTCTTTCCATTTCTAAAGCAACCTTAGTTATCTGCTAACCACAATTCTGAAATGGTTCAGTTCTAGAAGTCGTATTATTACCCTTAGGTAAGCAGGTGGATTATTGTAGCTTTATTCCTTTTCCAATCACAGTCCTTCATAGTCTCAATTCTGAGAGAATAAAATCTCCCTCATTGCCTTGATTAATGAAAGGAGATAAATTCTTGGTATAATTAAAGCCAATGGATTTTGTGATACATTTTTGAAACAGAATTTAATAGGGTTCAGCATGAACAAGGTTTATGGTTCAAACAACAGCATGAACAAGGTTTACGGTTCAAACAATCTTATCTGGAAAGATGTTTTTAAAAAGAAATCAATTGAACTGCATAAAATAAATCCATTTAGGATTGAGGGGTCAAGTGCTTAAGAGTAGAAAATGGTGTTTCTGAAATGAAGTTCATCAGATGATCTGATGATAATCGGATGAGGATCTCCATTAATCTACTGCAAATCTAAACATAATCAGTGGGAATTTTTTCAGTGTCTTCTAAGATTAAGCAGTGTTGAGCTTTCAGCTAGTACACACTTAATGCAACAAAAATCACCATTTTTATAGCTTGCACTTTTCATTATAGTGTTTCATTAACATTAATGAGTCAGTATTTCCTAAAGATTTGGTTTGAATTTGTTAGACTTTTCAGGCTGGTCAAGTCATTGGAATTATACTAGGGTATAATTTGGTTCCTGGAGCACAAAGGAAGCAATAAACTTTTACTCATAGCACCAATGAAATGTTGATATAAATACTGGGAACATAACACTTTTATTTGTCACAAGAGATAAATGAGTTGTCTTCCTTTCAAGCTGATTCATAATCATGTTTAGTTTTTAATTCCATACAAATAGGTCATAACACCACAGTCATCCATTCTTCCTTTGTAATTAGCCCTATACAAATACAGTACTTGCCTTTAATGGACTCATATCCCAATACTGTTCTGGATTCAGCGGTCGATTGGCCTGCCTACGCCAGTGTAGGTTAGGATTGTCCTTCCTGCCTGTTTCTAAAATCATAAATGTCAGTAGTGGAAAAAATAATTTAGTCAGCCCAATTCTATCAATCCCCCTCCCCACTTATACAGTCCTGCCACAAGAATGGGTACTGGAAGTTCCAGGGAACAGTCATGAAACCTCTTCCAGGCAAGAGAAGATTTGTTCCCTTACTCCAGGGTATGACTCCACTGTCTCGATTGGTCTGCAGTGATTTTTACAGGTGCAAGTCCAAGTGGACCTGAGCATATGGATTGACACGGATTGGATATTGGTGCAGCTATTGACACTGATAATGATCTCCTTCACCTTCTGCCACTCCTAACGGTCTCAACACTCATCCCTGCCTTGGTCCATGTCCCTTTCTTCCCCTCTCTGCCTGCACCCTACCTGCACCAATGTACTGGCATCAGGGTTCCTTTGGTGGCGCTGTCAACGGACTGCTGCTCTATATGGTTTGCTACAGCAGCCAGGCCATATTCTATAGCCTGCTGCATTTTGTGGCAGCCATAAAGCATACTGTGGAAACACACTTTGGTGACATAGCATCCCTATAAGTATAGGCTGAGGGTGCTGCTATTGCCAATTCAGTATAGCTGAATTGGTTGGCTTCTCTATTGGTATAGCTGAAGGGTTGGCTTCTCTCAAAAGTGGTAAGTATGGACTTAATCAAAAGAAGAGCAGTTCTATTGAGATCTTGAATCCTAAGTGCTGATCCACTAGGAAACCAAATGTATATTAAGAACTAACTGAACTTCAGACTGCAGATATGGAGTTTCATTTTTTAGTTCTTCCTTACTTGGAAGGAATTTCCTTCTTAATGTAGGAAACTTGCAAATTAGAGAAAAAACTGAATTTAGAAACTTTCTCCCTGATCTGCAAGTTTTCTAATTGTAGCATAATAGAGGGGAGGAAGATTTTACATGAGCATGCATTTTAAATTGGGTTTTTTGATGGTTTGCACAAAAAAAAAACCACTTACTGTTACAGGTAAACAACCTATCCTTCCCCTAATTGTAACACAAGGCAATACTGACTGCTGTAGGCCTTTTTTCTGCTGAATATGTAAATCCAGAACTGACTCATGGATTACCCAGAAGTGGGTGAGTCATGCTCCTTTTCCACTGTTCTGTGGAAATTTTGTGGTTCGATTTGACATGGTAAGATTCATGAGCCCTACTTAGAAGGTTGCAACAGAGAATTGATGTTCAGCTAGGTATTGTCTAAAAGCAAAAGTACACACTTGGTTGTGTATAATGCACCTTATTTCCCCCCAGCATGGTTTTGTGTTTTACCCCCACATGGGTTTCTGCCTCTTTAGCTGTTTGCAAGTGTAGCACATCCCCACCCATGTCTCATCCCAAGGAGAAGTTCTGCATCTTTGGCAGTCAAGTATTGTCAGAGCAAAGAGTCAGCTCATTGGTCCATCTAAGTGGAGACTGGCAATGAGTCTCCTGGGTTTCAATCTCCTGGGTTTCAAAAATGGCCTCCGCCTCCCCATAAACGCCAGAGATTAAATAAGCAACCTTCTCCATAAAATAGATATACGGTGCAATCCCAACCAATTTAGGCTGGCATAACTCACCTGGCATAACTTCTTGTAAGGTGGGGAGGCTAGTGCATGCTCTGCCTCACTCTTGGGGTGCGTGTAGATTGGTGCATAGGCATGTGCCGACCTCCCCACACCACCACAAGAAGTTGTGCCATCCTAACTGACATGCTGACATGAGTCAGCAGTGTGATGTGTCTGCAAAGAAGGCAAATGGCATTTTAGGCTGCATTAAGAGGACTGTAGCTTCCAAGTCACAAGAAGTTATAGTTCCTCTTTACTCTGCATTGGTAAGACCTCACCTGGAGTACTGTGTTCAGTTCTGGGCACCTCACTTGAAGATGCAGCCAAACTGGAGCAAGTCCAGAGGAGAGCGACAAGAATGATCAGTGGGATGGAAGGGAATCCCTACGAGGAAAGGTTGGGGGAACTTGGGATGTTCAGCCTGGAGAAGAGGAGGCTGAGAGAAGACATGATTGTCCTCTTTAGATACCTGAAGGGCTGTCATAGGGAGGAAGGAGCTCATTTGTTCATAGCAGCTTCTGAAAGCAGAACTAGAACCAACGGGTACAAACTGCAAGAAAGGAGATTCCGGTTGGATATCCGAAAAAAATTCCTGATGGTGAGGACGGTTCGGCAGTGGAACAGATTGCCAAGGGAGGTGGTGGACTCTCCCTCACTGGGGGTCTTCAAACAGAGTCTTGATGAGCATCTGTCGGGGTGATGTAGGAGGATTTCCTGCTGCAGGCAGGGGGTTGGACTAGATGACCTACTAGGTCCCTTTCAACTCTAGGATTCTATGATTCTAAATTGGTTAGGATTGCACTCTACCACTAATATATGGCTTTCTCCAGCACATTCTAACTGAGGCAGAGTGAAGCATTCCGTCCTGGAAAAAATCTTCAGTGTCATCCTTTTCCTTGTGAGCAGGCAGCATGTAGCCTTATTGTCAATGACAAATTATATTAAGTTTTAAATTTAATAATAAGTAATATAAGTGTTTAAATTATGCACATGAAAGCAATGATGTATGAGTGATTTAAACTTTTATTTGGTCGTGTCTTACATTTTTCTTGGGTATCCTACATTTGGGGAGGTTATGTGATTTTTGCTTTTTTGTGCTATTATGACATATGGTCAACCCTGAACTGATGGGAGTAAAACTCATTTCATAAAGTGGGTTGGATGGTGCCTGCTGAAGACTGGAAGCGATATCAATAAATAGGAAGTGGTGTCATTAAGCAGATGCAAGGAATGCACTTTGTTTTCAAGTAGGAATTGAGCAGCTGCAAATGACAAAAGAGGTAACAGAAATCTGGATAATATTTTCAAAATGTGGGAGAGTGTTGCTATCTTTTCAGCAGTGCTATTTATTCAGTGTCACTTCTTAGTTCAGGAGCTAAGAGTTGCTTTGGGGAGTCCAATTGTAGTGGGCCAGATAAGCAGTGTGACCATATGTCAGAACCTAAAAAGGACAAGGCCCTACAAAACATAGGACACCCAAGAAAATTGTAGGGCATGACAAGTTAAAAACACTTATATTACTTTATGCTACAGGTCCAGCCTTGTTATACACTGATTTTTTAATACACAGATTTGACTCAACACCAATGGCCACTGCAAATCACAATTAAAAAAACTGCTTTCCTACTATTTTAGATAAGTAGTCACGCAAGCAATCATTCCATTTTTCAGTCCCAGAATCAAACCCCTGCAGATATTGGGGCACTTCCTTATTTTATGAGGAGAAATGGAGGTGCAAGAAACTTGGAAGTGGGTCTATTTTTCCATTGTTTTCTTTATACACTAATTTTTTTTATCCACAAAAGGTTCCAGAATGGAACCCTAGTGAATAACTTGGGACACCTGCATATTCAGGTAAAGTAGGTAACATAATCCCTTGCAGGTTGCCCTGCTAGCTGTGACCAGCCGTAGGGTATGGTACTCTTCTCAGTTTCTGTGGCCAAAGACCCAGTGTTGTCCGAAGATATTTCTGTGGTCATGTGGCTAGCATGGTGCATGGAATGCTGCTTAACTTTCCAATGAAGTGGTACCTTTTGTATCTACGTGCTTTTGAACTGCTAGGTTGGCAGGAGCTAGGCTAAGGAGAAGAGCTCACCCCATCCTGCAGTCTTGAATGGCTGACCTGCTGATTAGAAGCACAGTGTTGTAACCCCAGTGCACAGTGTAACCTCAAGCACAGTGTTGTAACTCCAGTGTTCTAACCACTGAGCCTAAAGTACTATATAAAATCTATAATACTTATTATTAATTTAAAGCCATTACATATAATTTATTAGATGCAATTTATTAATTACAGTGAAGAGTTTATCCAGGACACACGTTTCAGAAAGTGGCCATGTCCTGGAAAAACAGGATATACCCTACAATTCAAACTATGGGAAGTTGTAAGAGGCACTTACTCTGGACTGCTCTATGCATTTTCCATAGGTTTCCTCTACGTCAGTATATAAGGTCCTGTAGTTACTCTGGATTGTAGCCATAGAGTCACTCAGCAGATAAAGAGCTTCCAGGGGTTGTATCCAGCCCTCATCTTATTTTTATCAGCCTTGGACTAACTGCTAGTTCTAGGCTCAAGTACCCATTCAAATATTACCAGTGGCTCACAATTGGTGTTATTACTATATTGTTATCAGTAGCTATGACCAATTGCCACAGTTCATTTAAGAGTCATTTACTGATCTTCCTATGTCTCATTTTCTGCTAGTACTACCTTGTGCTAGCAAAGAACATTTGTTTTCAGATGGCACAAAACTGGACCATATTTTTGCAAAAAAAGGGGGCGGGGTTGGAGGGTATCGATTCTGAAAAATGAGAGTTTTAAGTTTATATGATAAAACTCTGGAATTCAACATTCATGAATTGGCCTTTTACCCTTATTTTATCCTCCGTCTAGGACCAGTTGTTCCACATCCTCCAACCTGCACCCCTGAACAATTCACTTGTGCATATGTGAAGCAGTGCGTACCTCTTGCTGCAAATTGTGACAGAGTAGAAGACTGTGCAGATGGGACGGATGAAATGAATTGCCCTACAGATGAACCTCCAGCAGAGACTCCAGGGCTATGCAAAGAAACTGAATTCCCTTGTGCTAACCAATCATGTATCCCATCATTGCTAAGATGTGATGGCGTGGCTGACTGCGGGTTCAGTGAGGATGAAGCTGATTGTCGTAAGTCACATATGCAAGCGCACCTGTCCTACTCAATCAGATTGATACAGCCCTCTTCCTCCCACCCACTCAGGAACTGTGCTGTTGGGCAACACTTGTCATGGGAGTGAGACTGCTTACCCAGTCAAATGAGATGTGGTTCCTGTCTTTCATTGGTGTGATGGTTTGAGGCATGCAGGGGAATGCAGAGTTAAAACCTTGTCCCTGGTCAACATGCTTCACAAATCAAGTGGTTTTCACAAATCAAGTGGTTAAGTCAACCCACAGCATGACATGTGGCACTTTTTGTGTAGAGAATCTTATACATGCCAGATGCTGGTGGCAGGGCACACTCAGCACACTCAGAAGCACAAGCTAATATGTTGATTGAATAACATCCCAGTATGCTTTGCACAATACTGGCTGCTTTGTTGCTTCAGTGCGTCGGTGGTAGCTTGGCATACTTGGTAGTAGGCCACAGTCCACAGGAGGAATTCCAAGGTTTGTCACTCCACTGAGATTATTTGATTCCCTGACATGAAAATTATATATATCACAACTTTGGCTTCCATTTAGAAAGTGTCAGTGTGCCACTAGTGGCACATGTGCTATAGGTTGGCCACCCTGGGTTAAGACAATGTTCCAGCCCCCATTATTTTGTACGCATTGCTTTCCTTCCTATTATACTTCTCCAGTCTTTACTGCAAAGCCACTCAGTTTCTTTTCTGGGTTTGAGTCCAAATTGCATCAAGCAAAAAACTCTTTTCCTAGAGATGCCACAAGACTTAGAAAAAATACATTCACTAAAGATAAAACATAAATCTAGAATGAAAAACGAAGCAATGAGAAAATGTATCCCCCAGATCATTGGAACGCCCATTCTCCACCACTACTGCCACCACAAAATTCTTGCTATGCATGATTAAAAGATTTGTGTAGACAGGAGGTTTCCGGCAGTGCTGATGGAACAGCTTGATAGCAGGGTATATATGTTAATGTTGCCTTATAGTTATTAATATATTGGATTTTATTTCCTACTTTTTCTTGCAGAAGCATGAAATTATTGTGTGCTGTTATGAATGTACTACTTAGCCAATCTTTCTGTCATTCTGAATTTGTAGCAGAGACTCTGGGCAAAGACTCATCATTTATATTTTGTAAACATGATTTAAAACAGAAAATGAATAAAAATTAAATTAACGTTAGTGTATGTGTGCGTGCAAATGTGCATGCACGCACACATACACATACATGCACTCATTCTTCAGCAGAATGTTCCAGGGAGCCCAATCCTACCTGGGGCTTATTCTGATCAATCTCATGATCCAGCAACGTATGATGAAAAAGTTGCTCCATATGTAGTTTTAAGCTTCCAAGGCAAATAGTTATTTCAGGTTCAGGCATCTGAACCCCCTCTATCAAGGTGGTGGTGGGGAAGTTTGGGAGAGAATCAATGTTGGGCAAGGAACAGGCCATCCTGGGAGATGTGCAGAGTGGAACGGCCAGCTACCTACCTAGTCTACCTACCATGCCCAGGAGTCTATCAGACTTAAGTCAGCTAAAGAGCTAGTACAGGTCCAAGGAAGCTATTGGAGACCTGGTAGAGAAGTAAGTAAAACAGATTTTTTTCCTTACCTCTCCCAAACTGTCTGGACCCTCCCACCCACTCACCCATTGCATGCACTGTGTTACACATTGGTTGCACTGCATGGTCTGGACAGTTGTGGTTAGGATTGGACCCTTAGTTGTTTGCAGTACTGAGTGAGAAATTATTTCTCTGTCCTTAACTCTGTAATCAAAAGACCTGGGCTGTGTCCCTATAAAACTCAAAAGGCAGATAAAATTTTAAGGCATAATTTTTTTTAAAGGACTGAGATGTTTTCTTCCCCTGTGCTGTAAAGGAGTAGTTGCACCTATAAAAAACTTCATTAGCATTCATGATCCTACATATATTTGATATCAGTGTCATGAAACATTAATAGGATGAAGTTAATTGTCTCTCACAAAAGTCTATTTTAACTATCAGACTCTGGACCACATGCAATATTCATTTACTCTAAAGCAATAAATGCAACTTAAGGAAAAGTATAAACATGGAAATGACCAGGGAATTCCAAGAGTTATAGTAAAGATTACACAATGATATGAACAATAAAAAGCATGTGGAATGTATGCAGTTTGCCAGAAAGTAGTACAGGTACTGTTGTAGTATAATCATGATGCCATATGGGATGAGAAGGGGTCTGCACACCTTAGAGGGAATATTGTTTTTGGTATACAGCTTTAAATCAACGGCATGGCTTCCCACCACTGTTTGCCTTCATATCCCCCCACAAACACGCTTGACTCAAAAGACTTGGTTGAAAACAGGGCCATGATTTATTGAAATATTGTATTTACTCAAACCTAATGTGCCATCGAATCTAATGCACACCCTATACTTATAATCAAAACACCACATTTAGTTAAATCTAATTAAACATCAAGTCTAATGTGTACCCTGATTTTGGAGACCAAATTCAGCTGAAAAAAGTGAGCATTAGATTCAAGTAAATACAATAATAATGCTGAGCAGCAATTGGTGTAATGCAGCGGGACCTCATTATATTCCACCCCATACAGTGCATGCATCTACCTAGGAGGAGACAGTTACCTGTCTGAGCCCTCCCTTGGGCAAACCACCTTGGCTCAGTTACCTGTCTGAGCCCACCCTTGGGCAAACCACCTTGGTTCAAACCACCATCTCACCAATGCTCCATCAGGTTCTTCATCACCAACCTGTGGAAATGAGGTCAAGGCATCTGAATTGTTCTGCTCATCCTGAGCCAGGTAAACACAAAGGTGGGCATTCCAATCTCATTCTGGGGTCAAGCCAGGTCAATGCTTATGCAGGTAGCCTAGGGGACCAGTACTAGTCTTAACCCAGCCTGTTGCTTACCTAAAGGTAGACACCAGTTCTCTTTTTCTCCCACCATTCCACTATCCTGCCATATGGGGTGCCAGCCTGGAGCTTGGCATCCCCTGTCCCATCTAAAAATCCCCAAAGGGCTCGCTGCAGATCTGATGAGAAGATATTTTCAACCTCTAAGAAATGCACTCATGGTAAAGCTGAGAACGTATAATAACAAGATAGTGTAACACTAGATTAAAGAGGCCCACTGAAACCTTGGTTCTGGCTTTCAGCAGTGTGCAAATGCTTGCCTCTCCTAATAATAGCTGCATGGAACATCAAGCATGTGGGGTGGAAGTGGACAATACTACCTCCCGCAGCATCCACCTCTGGGAGGTCCATTTTTCCCCACTGCAAAGTTGCTTGTTGATCCTGTTACAAAAATGCAACTTCAGCTTTAATGAAACGTATCAGTTAATATTCACCAAACTAATTGAAGGAAAAGAAAAGCAACTGGTTTTTCCATAAAACTGAGTTAATTAATCCTACTCAGAGCAAAACTACCTGAACTAATCAAAGTCAAAGTAATTAACTTATGAAATGTTAATAGCATGATGCTAAAACCCTCAGTTCCATCAAGCTAATGGATATTTATTTTACCTTAATGTACTCTCTGTGTGGGATTTAGCTAAAGCTCTTGAGATCAGACATTATGGGACGACAACTCATCAGACATTATGGTCAGAATATTTCAAAAGCTATTCAGTCATGAAGTTCACATTCACTGCTTTGAAGTATATTCTACAGGTTTGTTTTAATCTTTGACAAATGAAGTACTGTTACAGTGGCGCCTTCACGTAACAAACACCTCATGTAAATTCTGTTTCACGTAACAAACAAAAATTTCTCTAGGATTTTGCTTCACGTAACAAACTGTGCTTCTTATAACAAACACACTTGTTGGCAATTGGGGCAGACACGCTGGCTGGCAGCCCTTTTAAAAAGTGTCAGGGCTGCCTAGCGCAGCTGCCATTGCGAAAGCAACACTTTCGCGCTATTCCTCCTGTGGCCAGGCGTCCGCTGGGCAGAGGGAGAGAAGAGCAGTGGAGAAGAGGGAGGCAGCTCAGATCTAGCCAGAAGGGAGCAGGGGAGAGAGAGGCTCAGGATGAAGAGAAGGGGAAAGTGGGGAGACACTTTGAAAGTGTCTTGGATTGTAAAAGAAAGTGTCTTGGATTGCAGCCTCCTAGCCATGTCTACCCAGAAGTAAGCCCCATTGTGTTAAACGGGGCTTACTCCCAAGAAAGTGTCTTTGATTGCAGCCTCCTAACAATGTCTACCCAGAAGTTAGCACCATTGTGCTAAATGGGGCTTACTCCCAGGAAAATGTCTTTAGGATTGCAGCCTAAGTAGACTTCCTAGGATCATGCACATTGAATGCATGTTTTGAATTCAATTCCAGTGTTTTGTCATCATTTTTACATCCAGTTAATAATATTATATGAATATTTTTGGGGTTGTGGAACTGATCATGTGAGTTTCCATTATTTCCTATGGGAGAATCCGCATCACATAAAGAATGTTTCATGTAACAAACATGCCTCTGGAATGAATTAAATTTTTTACGTGAGGCGCCACTGTATCAAATTTTACATTGTTACATTGTTTAATGGGGCAACATTTTTGGTGTCTTTGAATACTATTACCATGTGCTCAACTCAGGAATTGTTTTTTTAAAATAAAAAATTTATAAATGAGCCCACATCCATGAGTATCTATGCATGTGGAATTTACAACCACATGTTCGCACCAATCCAGGGGTTTCTTTGCAGCAAAAAACAAAACAAAACAAGAAACCCTGAACTAGTCCCTCCTGAAGTGCTGTGATTTGATGGTTTCATAAAGCATTTTTTCTTTCCCTTGTTGTTCAGTGTCATTCTTTAACCAAGAAAGTAATGTTCCTTACTCTGGGGAATCCCCTTTTAAAAGATCAGCTCTCCTCTGTTTCTGTGCAGGTGGGTTGGAATAGATTAGCGATGATGCCAGCTGGTTTCTTATCACCCAGGCTGACCGATCCCAGTTGGAACCAGGGAAAGGAGCCTATAGGCAATATAGTGTGATACAATCTCTGGGGACAGGGTCATTGCGGCAATGTCATAGGGCACAATCCAGAGTAACTATGGGGAGTCCTTGCTCTGGAGTAAGAACAGGTTACTCTGGATTGCAGTATGAATTTCCGATAGGTTTTCACTAGGTGGTGCAGTAACTTAAAAAAGCAGGCCTCCGTCAGTCATGAAAGACTATGGTATTGTGCTCGGCGCTGCATATGCTGCATGCGAAGCACGAAAGCCTGGGTTGGATTGTTATGGAGGATAGGCTGTTACCCAAGCAGCAAATCCCCCCTCTCCACACCACTGAATTAGTCCAATGGAAGGGCAAAGCCAATACGATTGGATCCAGCTGGCGTCACAGAGCTGGGCTAAGGACAGGAGCTCACCCTGTCTTGTGGGGCCAACCCGGGTCTCGAACCCTGGCCTGCTGGTTAACAGGCACAGCGTCTTAACCACTTGCGCCACCCACAGCCCTTGGTGCAGTAACTATGGGTGCACATAATGTCTCTCACGTGCTCCTATAGTTACTCTGGATTGTAGCCATAGTTCATGTTAGCTGTATGGAGGCCATCCAAACTTTCCTACAACTTTCAGTAGAATTGAACTGTCAAAATTAGAAGTGAGGGCAAAAGTCTTGCACATATCAGAACAACGCTCTTTTTATTAACTATGTAATACAATATAATCCCATAAAAAGTAACACTGAGGGTGTGATCCTAACCAATTTAGGCTGGCACAACTCAACCACACACCATTCCTCTGGTGGTGTGGGGAGGCCGGCACATATCTGTGCACTGACCTATCCCTCCCCCATCCCCAAATGCCTGCAACATATTTAGTGACAACCAGCTATATGTCTTAATGCAGTGTTGCATCTTAAGCTCTCTTTTTATCTTTCAGCTGTTAAAGATTGCTTCAGTGGATCTTTATTGTGTCCATCGACTAATACCTGTATTCCAGTTTCGCAGCGCTGTGATGGTATTGTTGACTGCATTGATTTCTCTCTGGATGAATCTAGCTGTTCAGGTACCTCAGACAGTTTTAAATCAAAATTTCATTCGCAATTAAGACTGGCATTTTTACTCAGCCTGCAGAAAATTCATAAAACAAGCAGGATTCACTGTGACAAAATGTAATTGAACGTCCTCGGGAGATCACTTCATATATTGTTGTTTAAGGTAGAAAACTAGGATAAATGTAATAATGTGACCAGCTCCAATCAAGTAATATATGTTTGTGTATAATATGGGTCTTCAGGCAGATTTCAGGTATGGGCTACAATCCAGAGTAACTATGGGACTTCTTACTTCGATGTAGTTAAAGGGCCACCTATGGGAAATGCATAGAGCCAATCCAGAGTAAGTGCCACTTACATTGACATAAGATGTCTCGTAGTTACTCTGGATTGTAGCCGAAGACATTTTGCAATGTACTAAACATTGAAGTAAGTGGATATTCCCACAGATGTCTTATTCAAGGATATTGTAACAGTGTGCAGCTACTACCTTTGAATATGGAAACAAGCATAGCTTTTCCCTTCCATCTTTCCAAAGGCCTTTCTTCTGTCTAGTTCCCTACCACCACTTGTTCAGCAATCAAGACTTCAGGTGAAGGAGAGACAGATTGGGTGGGGAGATAAAAAATAAGGTGGTTGTCCTATCACCAGATTCAATAATGTATTTAATGCATTGTGTGCTCCCATTCACTGGAAGTTTTCAAGTAGAGTATGGATGGCCATCTTCATAGGGATGCTTTGGTTTCATTTGCTGAGCATCTTTACTTGGAGTAGGTGACCTTCAAGATCCTTTCCAATGTTACTACTCTATAAATCTAAAAATATATAGAGCTTTTCTGGAGGTCTTTGTCAGGACACCCAGGAGAATACTGACTAGGAAGGACCTATAGCACAAGGATAGAGTATGTGTTTTGTTTGTACAAATAAATACTGTAGGAGCATATACTTACCCATCCCACTTTAAATTGATTGGACTTTAAAAAGCTTGACATTGGTTGGACCTTGCCTTAAATACTTAAGCATGTATGTTTGTACGTATTTAAATTATATGCTAAAATGTATGTGCAAATGGTAAGGGGAATAACTCTGCTTAATATAGCTATG
Organism: Cryptoblepharus egeriae; assembly: GCA_030015325.1. Lineage (NCBI taxonomy): Eukaryota > Metazoa > Chordata > Lepidosauria > Squamata > Scincidae > Cryptoblepharus > Cryptoblepharus egeriae. Next base: position 19,384,457 of record JAREYC010000004.1, on the reverse strand, counting down.
TGAGGTTGTTCTTCATATTATAAACCTGACTGTATTTCATCTAATGCAGATGTTCAGTACTGACGATATAGTTACATGTGAATAATTTTTACTTAACTTTTTTCTAGATTGCCCAGAAGCATACTGCAAAAATGGAGGAACATGCAACAAGGATGCTGTTCCTGTCTGTCAGTAAGTTTTACTACTGTCTTATTACACCAAATATGTATTTGCTTATTAAGATATTTTTAGGCCACTTTTATGGGGTGTCATTTCCGAATTCTTGCGAGTACAATTTCAAACCAGTCAAACTCAGGGACAGGTGGGCAGGTGAGCCAGTGGCAATACTCTGTTTGATACACTCTTCTTGCAACACCTTAACATTGTGTCACTGTTAGTGCACCAGCTACAGAGCGCAATGCCTGCCATGTCTGTGGTTCCTCTGCTTACCACCCCAGTGTGAGGCCTCTCCAGGCATAGGGCCCAATTTGGTAAAATTACCCTAAGGCCAGCTGTGCTTGCTGATCTGTGCACCTAACCCCTGACTTGAGCTCATCTTATGAAAGTCAGTGTCAATGCAATCAGTGGGATTGATTTTCAGAAATGGTCTTAATATCAGGGCATTATACTATAACAATAAAATCATATTCAATGTACTATATGAGAGATGTTTTAACAGACAGAATGAGACACTCCTGATTTCAAATATTAATATAACTTATTTTATTGCCCACTGAAGTACACTGAATACTAAGCAGCCACTAGCTATGAAATTCCTTTATAACAGTCATCCTGTATAATCACATTATTTTTTTTTAATGAAGAGAAGGTTCATTTAATAAATTCAAATAATGATTAATCCTTGAGAGAAAGGCAGACCACTTTCAGACTTGTGACTAGCTGAAAAGCAGGCTACATTCCTTGAGCAAATTTTAAGCTGTGAACATATTTACTCAAATCTACTGTTTTAGTGGGTTTTTAAGGGAAATTTAATTGATAGGCAAAAAGTCAACAAAGGTTTTCAAATGTGAGCTTTCTCATTAATTCTTCCGCCAGAAGAGCACCAAGGATTTCAAATAGACATCCTCATATCATACCATATTTATTTTTCTTTGGTGTCCTATTCCATTTCCAGGAAGATGTTTACAAGTCCAAGATATTCATCTTTTCCAGGGGCTGAAGAAGTCTTAGAGTTCGATGAAGCTAGTGTTGGAAGGCAAACAGTGTAATAATCCTCTCCAAATCACGAGATTCAGTTTTCTTCCAAAATTCCCTTCCTTTTTCCAGCCAAAAAATCAAGGTCATGTTTTTCTGCCACTAGAGATGGGACCAAATAATTGCGTCTTGAGTAGTGCAGGAAGAAGTGGGATGCTTTTGCTTGGAATAGCACTTTGATGACCTTTTTCTTTCTTCGGGGTGGCATGTATTATAGATGGCCACTGACCAGGTTTAGCCTATCAATCATCCTTGACACAGAACTGTGACCCAGATAGTTACTACCTTTCTAGCATGGTTGGTAGCTAGCTCATTTCCCCTCTACAAAGAAGTACAAACGTGGTTTTTTTTTCTCCTGAACTAGTTTCAAAGTCAAGCCCAGCAGCCGATGAAAGTGATAGACATCTTTTTCTTATAGAATTTTGAAGCTGAGCTTGGAGTTAACCCCTGCTTGGAGAGTATACATAGCTGCACATTCCAAATATTTCCTTAGGCACTTCTGCTTGTATTTTTATCGGCCCTGTCGGATTATGCGGTATCAGCGCCAGAGTTATTTTTAGCATCTGATACAAATAATTCTTAATGTAAACGTATTGAAAGCCTGTTAGACATGGAAAGGAAAACATTAAAGAACAGGGGAAGTGAGAGCAAGCCAGAAGTCTTGAAAGAGAAATGAGGATGAATTCATCTTGCAGGCCTGTGGTTTGCAAATCCCTTTGCAGGACTTTGGGGTAGGCTGCGTCAGTACTTGGGATGCTGAGAGCATACTGTGGGTTGTCTGATAAATGCCCGGCATTTTCGCTTGGATTCCCACAATTTTAAATTGTGCCCAATGAGGCAAAAGCATAGGCCTATTAAGAAAGCAGTGTGCTTCTCCTGAAAGGAAGCCAGATGTCTGCAAGCAATGGAAAGAAAACCAGGATGCAAACCTGGATGTATACCTTTGCATCAAAAGTGGCCCATTAGACCTTGCAAACATCTTCCTCACATGGAGACTTGCATCTTATCTCATGACAATTAAGGTTTAGGTTAATGAGGCTTAAAAACAAAAGTAGATCATCCAAGGGCACAAATTGCTCTTAGGTCTATAGGTTTTATTGCAAAGGTTAACTAATGTTCCAGGAAGAACTTTTTTCATTGAGAAGAAATTATTACAGAGATTATTGTATGGAAAGGAAGATGGTTGTTGCTTTTTTGTAAAGGAGAAAGTAAATACATGGTTCGGTATAATTTCTGTGCAACTTCAGTAGATTGTAGAGGTGGGCATTAATAAATACTCGGAAATAAGAGGAAAAGATAATCATTTATCATTTTAGAAGTGGAAATGGGAAATAATTCAAAGTAGCTAAAAAAAACTGTGGTTGAAACAAAATGATAATCAGATTATGGGCACAATCCTAACTATTTTATGAGCACTGTCTTAAGGGAAATGCAATTCCGAGGTAAGGAAACGAGCATTGCCTTGCCTTGAGGAAACCTTCATGACTGTCCTCCAACTGAAGGATTTAGCAGAAGCCCTAATAACTCTAGCCCTAACTCAGTCTATGCCAGAGCTGGAATGTTGGTTAGGATTGCTCTGCTCGATAATCAAAGTATATAGAGATTTCTTTTTTTAAGAAGTGCACTCTACATTGCTGTTTGTTTCTCCCACTGACAAAACCTTTCACGTTTCCTGGTTGCAATCACAAACCGAAGTAGTTTTCTATCACTTTTTCCCCAAAATTATAAGATTTGGCAAGCCCTGTGGAAGGCTTCTTGGGGCTCCCTGCAACTCCTATAGATTGAGCCAGCCTTCAGTAATTGAGAGCATTGCCGCCTTTAGTTTCATGATTTTTGCCCCACCTGGCAAAGACTTTCCTTGGGAGTTTTACTCTCAAGAAGTTTGAGAACCACTGCCATAGGTCTACCTAGTCCAGTGTCCTGCTTCCACATATTTGGATCAGTGACAATGAAGTCTCCACGATGCTGTTAAGCAAGGCTTGAGGACAATTGAAGTTTTCTCCTGCTGTTGCTTTCCAGCAACTGGCCTTTGGTGGTACAGTATATGTTTCTATACATGGAGGCTCCTTTCTGTCTTCATGACCAGTAGCCATTGATTTACCTGTTCATTACCAAATTATGTCGAAGTGTTTAGCCATTGTTACACTCAGTGACTGTGATTCTCAGTCACTAATTATATACCACGTGATAAACTATTCTCTTTTGTCTGCTTGGGTATCTTTAAGAAAAGTAGGCAAATATGTGTAGATGTCCTAATTTAAACCAATTATTCTGAACACAGTATTACACTTTCTTTGTCGGAGTGGCTCCAGCTATGTTTTTGAGAGAGCTATTTGGTGCCAGGAGGAAAGAACAGGGATTTACACCCAGAGTGAAATGCATTGTCTTCTGCTCTGAACTTATAGCCCGGCATCCTGACCTTTGACTGGCTGGTCTTCCCCTATTAGACGCCCTGCTGTTTCACAAGCTGCAGGCATCCTGCCCCTTCTCTGATCTGACTTCACCATTCTTTCTGCTCAACCAGCATGAGCTGAGTTATCAGAGAATTAAACTCGTTTAATGCTGTTGCTTGGTGGCTGAAACACTTCAAAATCTCACAAATTAAGTAGAACTTCTTGAACTTTTCCTGCTAGATTACAGTGTTGACAGACTGGGAAAGTAACTTGAATGTTAATTTTAAACATTCACCTGCCACCGTCACTCCTGACCTGCACACACATGACTTTTCTCATCACTCCAAAGGGCTGTTCTTTGTTTGCTGTAGTAATAATCAATTATCTCTTTATATAATTGGCAGAAACTATGTGTTATTCCCACTCTGATTTTTCTCACATAAAAACTCATCACCAAAGTCATAAATAATCCCATGTGATTTTTTTAATACAGTACCTTAAAGGAAAATGTATGCATTTAATCCACAGATTTAATTTGTAGAGGGCCAGGATGGTTTAGTGGTAATGGAGTTGGACCCTGTAAGATCCAGGCTTCAAATCCCTTCTCGGCCATGAAGCTTCCTGTGTGACCTTGGGCCAGTCACTCACTGTCAGCCTTACCTACATCACAGGGTTGTTGTGAGGAAAGCAGGAGGGGAGGAACTAAATCTTTGTGAGCTGCCTTGTATTGGGCTTTTTTGGTATTGTATTGTTTTGGGCTGTGGGTGGCACAAGCGGTTAAGAAGCTGTGCCTGTTAACCAGCAGGCCAGGGTTCGAGACCCAGGTCAGCCCCACAAGACAGGGTGAGCTCCTGTCCTTAGCCCAGCTCTGCAACACCAGCTGGATCCAATCGTATTGGCTTTGCCCTTCCATTGGACTAATTCAGTGGCGTGGAGAGGGGGGATTTGCTGCTTGAGTAACAGCCTATCCTCCATAACAATCCAACCCAGGCTTTTGTGTTTCGCAGGCAGCGTATGCAGCGCCGAGCACGATACCATAGTCTTTCAAGACTGACGGATGCCTGCTGCCTTGTATTGCCATGGGAAACACAGAGTACAATTCAGATAAATAAATATGGATTGGAGAAGTTTTGTTCAAAAGATACTTCACAATGTAACTGTAGAGAAATTATTCACCAGCAGTTTCTTGTCATTTGTAATAGTTTGTGCATATTTCTCCAGACATCAAAACAAAAGCAGCACCAGAATTCAGCATTTATTTTTAGCATATGCCTTAACTGACTTTGGATGCAATCCTAACCTAGGCCAGCACAATTCATCAGTTTTCCCAGTCCCATAGTGATATAGGGAGGCAAGTGCATGTCTATGCCTCTGAAGATGGTCTGGAAACTCAAACTTGTGCAGAATGCGGCAGCTCATATGGTTGCCAAAGCATGGTGGTTCAATTCTGTTGGGCCACTGCTTCAGCATCTTCACTGCCTTTTCATTTGCTTCTGGGCCGAATTCAAGTGGTGACGGAGTTGGGACCTGTAAGATCCAGGCTCATCTAAAGCCCTATATGGACATATAAAGCCCTATACAATTTGGGTCTGAGGTACTTGAGGGACCGCCTTTTCCCATACAATCTGACCTAAGGTCATCTGAGAGAGCTTTTTTGACTGTGCCACCAAGGGAAGTGAAGGGCGTGGTGGCCAGGGACATGGCCTTCTTGGTGGTTGCACCCTGACTCTGGAACTCCCTTCCCCTGGAGTTAAAGAAAGCTCCCTCCCTATGTGTTTTTCAGCAGGACCTGAAGACTTTTTTGTTTACTAGGGCTTTTAATTGAGGGAGGTAGGTTGTAATTATTGTTTTTAATTTTAAATTTTAAATGTTTTTAAATTTTTGTTTATATATGCATCAGGCCTCTGTCAGTCTTGAAAGACTATGGTATTGTGCTCAGCGCTGCATATGCTGCATGCGAAGCACGAAAGCCTGGGTTGGATTGTTATGGAGGATAGGCTGTTACCCAAGCAGCAAATCCCCCTTCTCCACGCCACTGAATTAGTCCAATGGAAAGGCAGAGCCAATACGTTTGGATCCAGCTGGCGTCACAGAGCTGGGCAAAGGACAGGAGCTCACCTTGTCTTGTGGGGCCGACCCGGGTCTCGAACCCTGGCCTGCTGGTTAACTGGCACAGCGCCTTAACCGCTTGCGCCACCCACAGCCCTTGTGTATACTTTTATCATATTATGTCTTATATTGTTTTTATTTGGGTCCACATAGTGGAGAAATGTGGGGTATAAATACATTAAATAAAACTTAAATACATAAAATAAATGACCCCGCTGATAGTTCCAGCTACTATATTAGCTTGTTGTATATGATATGGCAAGAGCTGCACAAATCAGGGAGTACTGAAGGAATTATATGCTGGGAATGCAGTAAAAGGTTTTTTTTTTACTTGTCCATGTTCTGTTGCTCTTTCCAAATAAGTTTTTCAGACAAGCCACAGCCATATGCAAATCGTATAGAGAAGTGGAGAGCTGAGGTTACTGGATCAAGAGTTGTCCTTCCATTGACATTTACTTTGGAGCTCTCTTACCAGGAAATAATACGACACGCTTAATTTTTGTGTGATTGCTGCAGTCATAGTTTTAGGAGCCAGCGAGTGCCTTTCTACTGCTCTACAACCACCTCAAAATCAACACACATGCTGCAGCTTTAAAAGTGGGGTACAAGTTATGCTTTTGAGATCACCGCATGCAAGACTTGATGGCAATCTCCTCTCACTGGTTCTCCATTTCCGAACGGCTCTGGTTTCAGTGAAGTCACCACCCACCCACAATGTATTGTCTGTGCTAACCAAACTTTTGGCAGCAGGCTCCCCTAGAGCGGCTTAGATGCAAACCAGAAGAAACATGTCAGCAAACAGTTTAACTTCCTCTTGGCTATGTGGGTGACCAGAGAAAAAGGAAAGAGGTTTTTTATAATGGAACTTCAGTGGTGCTCAGCTTGCTTGCTTCAGCAGCAACAACAAAAAAGACATGTTACAATTAGAGTCAGAAAAAAGCCAGGGCAAAGTTTTAAGTGCAGAGCGAAACAAAAAATAATTATTATGTTGAAAAGGTAAGCGCATTATTTTTGCAATAATGTGCACTCAGGAAGGCATCAACACATAAACATGCTTCTCTGTGAATAACAATTAGAAAGAGGTTTGCCACTATAGTTGTTTTTTCCTGTCGCTCTTTTCCCAAATTGCTTTTTTGTTTTCCTTCTGCTGCTTCAGAATACAAACCTTTCTAAATGTATTAGGCGGTACGTATATATTTAAATATTTATACAGCCTCCAAGAAAGACAGGAAATGCAGAATATCTTTAAAATTGGTGGGGAAAAATTATTTATTTAAAATCCGATGGATTGTATATTTTCCCACTGCTACTGCTACTGTGCCCATAAATTTTTAACTGAAAGTGGAGGAGGGGAAGAAAGGGGGCTGTAACATTGTAATCTGGACCCTGAACAATGATATGGAGGGACATGGTTCAAAGCACAGTCAAGAATAACCCTAAGCAGGCATTTCTCACTGGATAACCCTAAGCAGGCATTTCTGTCTCAGAGCAAAAACCATTCCTCTTATCCTGTTCAGGAATGCGTGAAATATTTCGAGTAGTCAGAAAAAGCTGTAGGCTTGTCCATGAGATGGACGTATGTGATAGCGATATACAGTAAATGGCTGGGGTGGCACTTTCTATGGAACCACACAGAATTCTAGAGCATGCCAGAAGTAGCAAAGCATTCAAGGTAGTTATCCAGAGCCACAGTGTGTCACACAATCACAGGGGAAACTAAGGTTACTGTCTTGGACATGTGAGGCTCTGCCTCTCCTGACTGCATGCCTCTCAGGCATGAGATGTTCCTTTGCCTTTTCATCATGCTCCACTTGGAAGAATGACAGCCTATACCCTGCCCCTCTGAGGGCTTTCTGGACTCTCCCGGCCTGCACTTGGTCTGTGCTCACCAGGCAGGCTACACCTAGGTCAAGCATGTGCAGTCCTGGACAATGCGCAATAAGGTGCATTCAGTTAAAATCAGCAAAAAACAATTGTGCTTTCTCCTTTCCCTGGTTGTCCTCCTTAGTCACTTATTAAAACACTGCTATGTAGCAAGCAAACAATTGAAATGCGTTGCAATTTTGGATTATTAGGTAAAGTGCAAAGGGTGTTCTTCCAGTAAGAGCTCTGGGTCTTGCTCAGTGGCTGAAGAATGTGTTGTTTTCTGAAATGTTGGATTTCATTTTTTACAAACTGGCTAAATAGTTGACTAAATAGTGCCTATAAGTGATGAAAGCAAGGAGGATAATTTGTTGCCTGGTGAAAACAAAGATTTAGATTAAAAATACACTGTCTAACATTGGAATAAGAACACATATAGGAGTCCAGTCTTATTCTCTCTGCCTCCCTCCCCCTGCCGCTACCTCTGGTGCAGTGGCACCAAAATGGCTACAGCTCATCCTGCAGGAAAGTCTACATTATATGGGTGTGTCTATTCAGACCTGCAATAGCTAAAAGTCTTCCTCGGGTCCACATGGACCCACAAATAAGATTCGGTCTCGGAAGGGGGTTAATATTTGGCAGCCTCTGCTGCCAAACCTGCCCACTTTCCAGACCTAATCTGTCCACCCTCCCCCCCCCCACTCTGATTGCCACTTTCTCCTGTCCCATCTCTGCCCCATTTTGCCCTTCCTGCCCCCTTTTGCCCTCCCAACCCCTCCTGACTTTCCCACCATCATATCCAAACAGCACACTACTTGGCACACTGCTGGAACGCCTTTTATGACTTGCACTGTCTCTTTTATGGCAGTCTTTAGAAGACGAGGTGGTCCAATCAGGTCCCTTTAGGTTGGGGCATCATCATCTTCTCCCTTTCATCCATTTGCTCATCTGCTTGTATTCTAATACCATGTTTTAATACTGGTATCCCCTACGTTCTGACGGTTTATCTTCTAACAAGCCACTCTTTCAATATCTTTCAATTATACTCAGAATTCATTCAGCGCATTCATCCAACTCATTCAGTCAGTGCAGTCAATGGTCTTTCAACCTCTCTCTACTTTCTATAAGCAAAAATTGCTCTCCCTCATGTTGCAACCTCTGGTCTAATCCCATTTCCAAAGGAATAAATGACAATCCATTTACAGAAATCTTTATGTGGCAGCAGGAATTTGCAAGATAAAAGGGGCATTTGCATTTCACTAGCTAAAAAGCACTGAAAGCAACATTTATAAACTTAAAACGATTGAGTTCCACTTTTCAACAGTGCTCTAGTCCCTAATCCAACCACAATGTGAGGGATGCTTGTATGTATATGTTCTCAGAACTCAGTTTGGTAGCTCTGTTTTGGCAAATGTTGCTTCTAATGTGTGCTGAAAGATCTTGTGAAACTAGAACAAAGTAAACTGTCATTATGGGAAACACAATGGCCCAGTTTGGCCATGACAAGTAGTTTCCTTTATGGTGATGACAGTGAACCTCATGTGTTCTCCCCCTTCTCTGTGCACAGAGGGAGGAGTCCGCTGTTTTCATTTAAAATTTTCCATGACTTCAGTGATGATGACAACAATTAATCAAACCAGGATCAAATCCTGATTTGTTAAATAATCGTGGTTTGTACAAAGTCCAAACAAGAACTTCCCATATTTGGACATACAAAGAAAGTATTGTTGGTTACAAACTGCAAAAAGGAGCGTTAAACTTTATTTCTTCAATCTTAAAGTTTATAATAAAATCTTAAACAAGGGAGGGAAAAGTGCCTATCATGATCAAACATTGTTTCTATTATCTCTAAACTGGAGCAAAATAGTGTTGTCAAAGCTGAAGTGCTTCATTTGCAGGCATGAGAGTCAAATTATATTTATTATAAATAAATCTTGCCCATTTGTTTTTAACCCCTGTTATTGGACTCCTTAAGCTTTTAGATGATTGAAAAGTTGGGATATAAATTTTATAAAAAGAAAAAAAATAAATAAAAACCTGCAATTAGTATGCTAATTAAATATGGTAATTTTTATTTCAAGACTAGCGGTCCTGAAATTTACAGGACAGGCATCTCCACGATGGTGAAAATAGTGCACCATTTCCCAGCTCTCGACAATTATTTATAAATGAAAGAAAAACATCATTTCACATGATGTAGAATAAAATCCTGCCATTTTAAAATCCCCATCCCTTTCCAGTGTTCAATGTTCTTCATATTCAAGCGAAATGCTTGACTGTGTTTCAAGTCAAATGCATATAATAGATCGGTTCGAAATATAGCATAAAGAAATCTCAAATCGTTTGATACCCAGACCTGAATAAATTGATTTATTTCAAGTATGAGAAACAATTGTTTTCACTGCTTATGGTTCTCTTTGTAATTGCACTCTCATCTTATCAGGAAGTTTTTCAGAAGCAGGATGATGAAAAGTTTTTTCCCCTCCTCTCATGGCTATTTCTTACCTGTTCCCAGATTGGAAAGTGCTGAAATGCAAGCAATCTCTTCCCCCCCCCCCTTTTTTTTCATTAGATTTTCAGTCCAGGTACTCAATCAAAAGAGGCAGGAAATGTATTAGTCCACAGATGGTGCATGTCCAGCACAGCAACATTGCCCTCTTCTGTTTGGAATGGGACCTCTTGTAGTGGTTTCAGTCACTTCAGTGGCAGAGGGTGAAGGCCCCTGGGGCTAATGTGTTGCACTTGGACACCAAAGAAACGGTATCATTCCCAGTATATTCCAGCCACTGTTTACTCCCAAGTATTTGCACATACTTGTTCAGGGCAGCATGCGTGTCAGGGCTGGATATGTTAACATTCTAAACACTTTTATAAAAACAATCATACATATTTGTCTTTGATTATTAAATTACATATTCAGCAAAAACTTTCATAATAGCCTACAGCTGATTTATTTAGGATTTTACGGAGCTCTTTGGCTCTGTCCTTTCCTGTTGTTGCTCCTAGCTTTTGAGAAAAACAAGAAGTCATTTGGTAACTGATTGTAATCCTCCAGTCCTTCCTGTTGCATATTTTACTTCTCACTCCCACCTCTTTCAACCATGACTATTAGCTCAGCTCAGAACATAAACAAAACAGCAACTTCTTGACTAGGTCCATTTAATAAAGAGCTGTTCGAACTGCGGCCCATGGGCCAAATCAAGTATTTGAGTGCATCTGTCCACCCGGCAAGTGGATCTTTTGGTTCCACTTGGGCACCGCACAACAACCTCTTCAGCTGGCATGCTTTCAAGACATGTGTAATTAGTGCACGCAAGAACAATCTACTGTGGGTGCAGAAGCCAAATGTGGAACGGCACAGCTCTGTACACTGACATAAAGGAAAGAAGCAAAGTTAAAGGTGCAACCATAAAGAATGTTTATTGTGGGGATAATATTATAATACAGTAGCACAGAAGATGAATCAATAATAAAATGTGATGCAGTATATTCAGCAATCACTCACGCAAACAAGACCTTAAATGTAAGCAGTTTCTAGCTCAAAAGGAGAAGGAAATTTGTTACAAGGAAGAGGGGACTGACTGTGTTTGCTTAATCAAGGAGGGGAATAAAGTGAGAGAGCTGGACACAGGATTCAGGAAGTCTACCCAAGGAGAGTGGGAATAAAAATCTCAGATTTTGTTTTAATAGGAGATGAAGGGGGGAGGGAAATAAATATTAAGAGTACAGACTGGTGAAAGAATGTGGCTGAGTTATGAATCTCTGAAGACAGCAATTTTACTACTGACTGCGTGATATTTTAGATTGTTTTAATTGTACTTTATTGTTTTAATTGTATTTTATTGTTTTTAACTGTATTTTACTATGTGTTTTATTGTTAGCCGGCTTGGGTGCCATCTGGGGAGAAAGGCAGAGTACAAATCTAACAAACAAACAAATAAATAACCTTGGCAAGGTGATTGGCCACAAAAGTCACTTTTTTGACACTTTTATCTGATGCTCTGAACTCCAAAATAATCACAGAGTATGCAAAATAAACACAGCCCCCATCTTGGCATTTGTGATGGATGGTTAAAAGGAATCCATTGTTTCAAGCACGGGGCGAATCATTGGGGCTCATCCTAAAAACAGCTTCATCCTAAAATGCAGAGTCCTTAGCTCACCTACACACATATCTGCTCAAAGAAAAGATAGAGACACTGGGTTGCCAGTTTAACTTCACATGAGATCCAGAAGATAGAGGTGGTGCTTTGTGGGTTCCACATAGAGTTATTGAAGATTAAGGTTCCCTATCATATCTGCTGGAGAAGTTTGAAGCACTGCAGAGATTGTGGGACCAGGGTGTCCAGACTCTGAGATCTCTGCTTAGGAAACTAGGGACAAAGTCAGTAAAAGGTCTTGACATGCACCCGTGGGTGGCCAGTAAGTAGCTGTGAATAATTCCAAGGATAACAGCAAGGAAGGGGAGACAATATTACTTTTCTGTGGAACAGGGGTCCTTGGAGAGGCAGTTTAGCAGGTGCTGGAGTTGGGTATTGCTTGTTGTAGTCAAAGAATGGGTGCTGGAGATTCTGTACGAGATTCAGTTGTAAAGTCTTCCAAGACCTAGATGATGTGCGTTTAAAGCATTACTTAGACATTTCATCTCTGGCTTTCAAAAATTCCAGAGGGAGACAACAACAATACAGTTACAACAATCCATTCAGGGCATACCTGTAAGGGAGCAAAACAGTAAGTTTCTTCAGGTACCTGAACACCTGTGTAAAGAGGATCTTCTCCCTCACTTATATATAATCTACATTTGGGCTACATTCAGACAATCATTTTATTTACCAGACCATTCATTTATTAACCATTCATGTACCAAAATTTAGTTGGTAATATGAACTAATATTGCAGTGTGATGTGCAGTACAGGCAGCACAATCCAGAGCAACTAATCTGTCCACATAAGAGCCCTTGGGTTGCCCTATCTATCACTAGGTTGGAGCAACTGCAAGATGCTCCACCCCAGTTACTCTGGAAGAGGCTTAGGGCAGAGCAAAGCAACATAGGGAGGTGCCCTAAGAGAGGTGGACCTGCTCTGCCCTAACTGGGGCAGCCTAGGCAGCTCAGGAGAGGCATGTTGAGGACATGTTTAGCATTGCCTAGGGCAGAGCAGTTACTCTGTATCCAGAGCCTGTTTCTAAGGTAGAAATGCCCTCTTCCAGCCCTCTGAGTTATACCACCTCAGGAGCAGGTATAATAATGAGTAGACCTATAGGGGTCCATGATAAGGCCCGAGTAAGAATGGCAGTGTTGACCAAAAATTTGAGTTCTTGGCCAGCCTAGGTGCAACCCCTGCCTCTCAACCTCAGGATATGGAACAAACTATGGCTGCCCACAAGTCTCAGGATACAGCAGGCCACTCCAAGAAGCCCCTTCTATTAACTGTAGAATGTACTGGAATCTCATCAGGGATTCCTTATAAGACAAGCACCCAGTGGCATCACCAGACTGGTGCGGCTGGTGTTGGCTGCATTGGGTGATGCGCTCCGTATGGGGTGATGCCCTAGGCGTCAGCACGCCCATTCAGGCCTGCTCCAACGTGGAGCAGCAGCCAGAAGCTGCCACTTGTCCTTGGAGCTGGCCCGAACGGAAACTGCACAGAAACACACTAAGCATACCGAACAGCTTCAGAGGAGACTTCCTTAGAGCGGAGGAAGTCTGCGCCTCTGCACAGCCATTTGGCCTCACTCAGGAGGCGGACGGCAGCAGAATGGCTTCAGAAAGAGTACTGCACAGGCATCAACTCTGACGCCTGCTCAGTCTCCTCTGAAGCCGAAAGACTTCAGAAAAGTACTGCACAGCCGTCAGAGATGGTGCCTGCGCAGTACTCTTTCTGAAGCCAGTTGGCTTCAGAAACAACTGCGCAGGTGCCAACTTTGACAACTGCGCAGTCCAGGTGGGGGTTGCGCACATCCCAGGGGTGATGCACAGACTACCACACCATGTGATGCGCAGAGTCGTGTCACCACTGTAGGCACCACAGCTGTTCCTTGTTCAGTGTGATCTGAGGGGTGTCTCCTCAGGAGAAAGTCCTCCCCATGTGTCAATTACTTAGCATGCTCTGGAGCAGTTAGGGCAGCCCAGGCTTCCTGACTCTCTGGATGCAGCATAATTTTCTGCTCTGGATTCAGAATAGTTAGGAGAGAGCAGTTAGGGCAGAGCAGGCTGAACGTGCTCTGGATTGTGCCCTAAGAGGTTTCTTCCAGCTTGCCAGAATGTACTTGTGAGTAAATTTACATTAGATTATGGCTACAATCCAGAGTAACTACGGGACCTTTTACACCGATGTAGTTACGGTGCCACCTATGAGAAACCTATGGGAGATGCATGGAGCAATCTAGAGTAAGTGCCTCTTACGTCTTCCCATAGTTATTCTGGATTGTAGGGCATGTTACACATACATCATTTGTATGTAATGTATATGTACAAATTTTAGAAAATTTACTCTTATTTTTATTATTTTCTGCATTAGGTTTTCCACTCATTTAAAATATATAATGAAAATTCTGAAAGGACCTTTCATAATTAGGAATGAAATGTGTTGCTTTCCCCTGTTTTGGGGAAACCGCATCTGTTTTGTCCAGTGTAAAGAAGCAGCACCAGACAATTTTGTCTAAAGTTGTCTTCTGAAGGAGTAGATGAATTTACATCTTCTTGAGACTGACAAAATGATTTATTCTCTCCAGTATGTTCTGCAATCCACCTGGCAGAAGTATTGTCCTGTGCTGGCAAGCTCCCATTGAAGCAGGCTATTTCAGCTGATAAGACCACACTAAGATTATTTTATTTTTAAAGGGGGGAGAAAAAGCACAGAATTTTATCACAGAATTATTTTTTAGGAGATGTGTGACATAATGCATACAATGAAATATCATAATTGTGAAAGCCTATAAAATAAGGGAATCTTTATCGGGGCTTTGCAGATTCTTTCTGAGAAAGATATTAAGCCAGCAGACAACAGTGGAGAGCAGATATACAACATTCTTTGACTTGGATGAATAGTAATTTTCTGGGTTCTAGCACACAACCCTAAAGATATGGCAAACGTGTCTGAATAATGCAGTGTCCTATCTGCTGTCTGATTATTTTGCAGGTAATAGAGCCACGATGATTGGGGAACCAACTTTATTACTGCAACTCCTACTTGCAGCAAAACTGATTTCAATTAAGTTGAAAAAGCCCAGAGAGCCACAAGCTATAGATCTGAGAAAAGTAAAATAAATAACAATGACATAACCAAAAAAGCGCAAATGAGACACAAGACTTTGGCAATGGATTGGTCTGAGAAGTTGTTGCACTGATTGCATTCCATATTAAAAAATCAGTAAACAACTGAGGCTCTGCTGAGGAGGATATTGTGGGTGGCTGGATGGGTTGGTTTTGATTTTTCCCAAATGAACTCCAAGCAACCGCTTGCTTGTTGTAATCTCTGTGTTTACAGATTTTACATAATATAAAATTAGCTGGAGTGTCCCAGAGCAGAAACAGAGGGGAAATATTGAAAGAAGTTGTGAGAACTGGTGTGATTGCAGATTTGAAATACTGAAGGAAAATCTAAAGCATGTGATTCAATAGAATAAGGCTCAAACTACTTGTGACCATGCATCTCATTGAAACTTGCATTTTTCCCCCTATATAGCAGTTGGAACTTAGATTGGACCCCTCCACACAGTGCCTGTGCAGAAAAACAGCAAGCCCAGACACTTGTAGAAAGATTGAATCTTGGTTCCAACCATGGCATGCAGAACAGAGGCTTTGGGCAAAATCCAGAGTAACTACGGGGAGTCCTTGCTCCGGTGTAAGAACAACTTACTCTGGATTCTAATATGAATTTCCCATAGGTTTTCACTAGGTGGTGCAGTAACTACGGGTGCACATAAAGTCTCTTACGTGCTCCTGTAGTTACTCTGGATTTGTTACTTTGTCCTCAAAAACATAGTATGTGCATGTGGCCAAACCCCTGTGATATTAATGGTTCTGTATCTGTGCACTATAGATGTGCAGTGCAGAGTGACCAAGTGACCTCTTTTTCCATGACATGCTTTCTTGACATGTTTTGTCCTGGAAAAGGCTAAACTCTCCTCCTTTTCCCTGTGAGCAGGCAGCACTTAGCTTTCTTCTAAATAATCTACTCTTTTGGTGCAACCAGGGTGACCAGATGCCAAACCCATGGGTTCTTACTCTCAGGAAAGGGTCTTTAGGATTGCAGCCAAAATCTGGCAAAAAATGCAGTTTGAAGCAGGCAGTTGTATTTTTTCCTAATAAGTAGACCCCACTATGGTTAAGTGGGAACAACACAAAGAAGAAGAAAGTGTATTTATTTCAAGTGCGCAGGGTGACCAGATGCCCAAACCTCAAAAGGAGGACAAGGTCTTGGATTCCTCTCAGCTTGGACAATGGGACATTTGCCTACTCACAAGCAAAGCTGTGATATTGGGCACTTTCACTTTTCCATAGAGCTCAATGCACATTTTTGATTTTTAGTTTTTTGACCATAACTTTTGATAGGAAGGAGATATTCCAAAACTTGCATTGGATTCTGCACTTCAATATTAATTCAATGACATATGACAGATGGGGGACTGCACACCATTGCAAAGTTCCAAAATGAAGCCAAAATGGAGGACAACGAAGCCCTTTGGGAGGACTCCTGGACAGAAGGCTAAAAAAGAGGACAAATCTGGAAAAATCCAGTCATATGATCACCCTGCAAGTACAGCATTTCTATCTGAAATTGAGAAGATTATCCTTTAAATGTCATTTGCCCTGTTTCAGTTTCTGTTGGGCAGTAAAAGAACTACTCCGAAGGCGCCCTGGGGCAAAGATCCACAATGGCACCCTCACATGATTCCACCCTCCATATTTACCAGTGTGATGGTGCCTGGGAGCCTAAGGTTGCAATCCTAAGCACGCTTTCTTGGAAGTAAGACCCATTGAACACATTAGGGCTTACTACAGAGTGGACATTGATAGGATTGTATCCTAACGCTTACTGTGTGGTTCTGGAATCACCCAGGCTCAGTGCTTGGAGAATTTGCCTTATTTGCCCCACATCAGGTCTGCCACTCCTTTTGGGGTCTTTGTTTCAGTTCCTTGGAATGTTTTTGTTATTCAGTTATGACTGATTTGGGACTTATACTTCCCTAAAACTTCTGTAATATGTGTGCAGTTACAGTCACACAATACGATTGTATGTGATTATCATGCATGATTACCTAAAGTTACATACATTCTTTGTCAAGACATGGCTGGAGTAAATATAGGACGGCTCACTCTTTTTGACTCACTCAGAACATGAAATACCGAATGATTGCTTACATTTGCATTTTTAATAATCTACTTCTTGTTATATTATTATGACATTAGTGATATTTATATACCATTTTTCAGCAAAGAGTTCACAGATGGCTGAACAAATGAATAAAGGTTGAATCTCGCCATCTGGGTTGTTTGGTTCAAGGAACCTCCATCCATTTTCACATTATATAAAAGCAGTTGTTTACCATTGTAGCAACGTAGGCAATGAATCAATATGAATCAATTTCCTTTTCAAGTGGCTTAAAACGTTCCTTTCCAAAGTGAAGTGGGACCATGGGCGCAATCCAGAGTAACTACGGGGAGTCCTTGCTCTGATGTAAGAACAATTTGCTCTGGATTGCAATATGAATTTCCCATAGGTTTTCACTATATTGTGCAGTAACTACGTGTACACGTAATGTCTCTTACTTGCTCGTGTAGTTACTCTGGATTGCGCCCTATGTGACGTGGGGAAACAGTGGAAGATAAATGTTGAGAAATACTGCTCTATCAATTGCAAATCTGATGAATGAGACATCAAGGCTTTTAATATACAAATGTCCTATTTCATAGTCGCATGACAGTGTAGAGATGATATAGCTCCATGTCCCACATGAGCTCATATGGGGCGAAGCTAAATTGGCCATACTGTTAGGTATTGAGCACAATTCTAACCATTTCTACTCAAAAGTAAGCCCCATTGTGTTCAGTGAGTCTTACTCCCAGGAAAGTGTCTTTAGGATGGCAGAGGATGCTCCTTGCCAAGCTATAGAATAATTTGGTGTATAGAAATGGTTATCTCCCTGCCTCAGATTGGAATTAAATTGCATTTTATAATAAAAGCACAATTGTCAAAAAAGTGCTGCTGCTAGTTAGTCATGAAGCAATTAGTCCAGGCAAATTAATTGCTTGTATTTAATGTTGAAATTTTAGAGGTTTGTGGCCTCAGGGATTTCCTTGGTATCTTCTGACGATTGCCTGTCTTCAGAATAAATTAGGCCCTGGCAGTGAGGCTTATTAAGGCAGCTCTCCTTTCTCTCCTGGTGTAGAATTAAGAAATTCCACTGAGGGGACATATTTGATCGCTTCCTTGGAAGGTCTTTATTCCACAGTGTTATTTGTGCACCATCAGGCTGCTACCCAACAGACCAAGCATGATTTCAGTAGCTTGGGAGGAAGATTGCAAGTGATTTTCCTTACTGATTAAAGAGTTATTAAACACAGCCCAGCCGTTGCAAAATGAGAGAGAGAGAGAGAGAGAGAGAGAGAGAGAGAGAGAGCGAGAGAGAGAGAGGGTGTTTATCTTACCATAGGCTCTGCGTACCCATCGCTATTTTACTGATTCCTGCTTTTGAAGGCCTCAAGGGTAACATTTTCCAGAAGGGTAACCTTGTTCGTCAGTAGCAGGATGCGGCTCTCCGCATAGTTCCCCGGCCAGATGTTAAACCTGGTAAAGGGCGTTACCAGCCTGGCTCAGGGCATTCCTTGAACAGAGTTCAAGGCTGCCCGTCTTTGCCAACCCGAAGGTCAAGGTAGCCAGACGCGCAGCCACCGGCTGACCGGTCTGACACTGCGCCTAGGTTTCCCATCCAGGTAAGGGACTCGTCAGACCCTCCCCCCGGAGCCGGCCCAGCATCACAGGGAGGCTTCCTCACCCCAAACCCTTGCTACCTAAGGCTGCACACCGGGACCTATCCTGCCTATACCCGCACGACTCCTGCCACTAGGTGAGTCAGCCTAGCGCTTGGCTCAACCTCCCCACTACAAAAACTGGAGCAGTCCCTGCTGTAAGTTGACTAAGAAAATATCCGCAGCCAAAGGAGACAAATGAACTCCATCAGCTCTGTATTACTCAGGCCGCCTCCACTCAATCTGGGGGTGCCGGATAATCGCACCACCCATACTAAGGAAAAAACGAGCCACGTAAGCATTAAGTCGCTTATGTGACACGTCCACCCTTCGAACGCTTCTAGTGCCGGACCACGCCTGCCTGGGCAGCATCTCTGACCAGACAATGCGTACCCCAGGACAACAGGCCACTGCAAGGGAGAGATCCTCCTTGATCTGCACCCTCAAGGACACCAAGGTCCTCTGAGTGAGATCATTCTCCCCCAAATGCACTAAGAGTACCTTCGGAGGCGGGTTCCTAGCCAGGAACTCTAAAAAGGAGGGCAGAAATTGCCCCCAACGCATCCCCCTTTTAACCACCCAGGATACGGAGGCCCCAGATCCCAGTCCAAGCTGGGTGCCATATCCGCTGCATTCGGCCATCTTCTTGGCCCAGAAGAGGATGGAGTGGCCGATGAGCAGGATCCGAGTTCGGGTTCCTCCTAAGGGGGAAAGAGAAAAACATAGCCCATTAGAATGCAACTTAAAGCATCACAGGCCAAAGAATAACACACGTATCTAGCCAAGCCCTAACGGCTGGTCAATGGGCCGGGATGCGCCAGCCCAAGCCCCTAACCCTAAGAAAAGCCCGAAGGCAAAAGTAAAAAACCGAAAGGGTGCCACCCTATGCAGGATGCTACACCAGCAGACCCGAACCGGCGCCAGCCGGGCCGCTTTAAAAAACACGCTCGAGGCATAAGCCCCCTCAAATTACAGGCCAAGCTGCACCAGCAAGGCCCAGGCATTCACCCTATAAGTTCGAGGCACAAGCCCCCTCAGATTTACAAGCCAAGCTGTCACCAGCGAGGCCCGGGCATTCACCCTATAAGTTTGAGGCACAAGCCCCCTCAGATTTACAAGCCAAGCTATCACCAGCGAGGCCCGGGCATTCACCCTATAAGTTTGAGGCACAAGCCCCCTCAGATTTACAAGCCAAGCTGACGCCAGCAAGGCCCGGGCATTCACCCTATAATGAAACGCAACATATCAAGGGGACACGCGCCCAACAAAGGGCCAACCTGTCCAGGAAGGCCCCCGGCAAAGCCACAAGCAGGCAATGCCAATCTCTCTGGGATAACAGGCCACAGGAAACGTCTCTCTGGGATAACAGGCCACGAAAAAACTTGGGCACGCGCCCAACGGCAGCCAACCCGGCAGGGGAGGCCCCACTAGCAAAGCCACGGGCAGGCAATGCCAATCTCTCTGGGATAACAGGCCACAATAAACGTCTCTCTGGGATAGCAGGCCACGGAAAAAACTTGGGCACGTACCCAATGACAGCCAACCCGGCAGGGAAGACCCCAATGGCAAATTTTCAGTAGTACAGTATACAGTGGTATCTTTGGTAAATATCGACTTGGGTAAAAGACATTTTGGGTAAAGAACAAAATTTTCTCAGAAATTTTGACTTGTGTAAAGAACACTGTCTTGGGTAAAGAACACTTCTGAGGATGTTTGGAACAGACTTCCATGGCAAGGGAACCCACAGCGGGGACAAAGGGATGAGTGGGGGACAAGGTGGACTAGCTTGAGCTACAGTGGGGCCCTGGGCAAAGTTTTGAATAGGCTTCCATGGCCAGAGAACTCATGTGGGGTCTGGGTGGGAGCAGCCTGGCCCTACAATCCAGAGTAACTACGGGAGCACGTAAGAGACATTACGTGTACCCGTAGTTACTGCACCATCTAGTGAAAACGTATGGGAAATTTATATTGCAATCCAGAGCAAATTGTTTTTACACCGGAGCAAGGACTCCACGTAGATACTCTGGATTGCACCCTAAGCCAGGTTTGTATGTGGGATCTGTTTGGGCAGCGTGGAAGATGTGCCTTATCAATGTTCTAATGCTGCTCTCCATCAGCAGCTTGGGAATGTTAAAGTTGCACAAAAAGACAAAAGATTCCTTTGAGCCAATGGAAAGTAGTGACTCCAGTGATGGGATTCAAAGAAATTAACAACCGGTTCTTTGCCCATCTGGCAGCCATGTTTAAATGGCTATTTTAAAACTTTATTCATCCTATCTCTCGTTAACAACTGGTTCTATAGAGTAAGTGCGAACCTGCTGGAGCCCGCCACTGTGTGACTCCATTAGTGATGGTGAAAGAGCACCACAGGTGGGCCCAGGCCGGTTCGCACCGGTTCTGCAGAACTGGTTGTTAAGTTTGGCCCGCCGCTAGCGATCCGGCTGCTAGCATCTGGTCAAGAAAAGGGCAAACCGGTTCGCCCTTGGGGCCCACCGCTGGTGCCTTGGGGCCCACCGCTGGCGTCCTGAAGAAGAGGATGCAACTGCACCTGCGCCAACCTTGCGACCAGTTCCAGCGAACTGGTTGTTAGGGGAGCCAGGGCCTACCACTGAAGAGCACAATCTTAACTTTGACTACTCAGATGTAAGCCCCATTGTGTCTAATAAGTCTTACTCCCAGGAAAGTGTCTTTAGGATTGCAGCCTAAGTAGACTTCATAGGATCATGCACATTGAATGCATGTTTTGAACTCAATTCCAGTATTTTGTCATCAATTTTACATCCAGTTAATATTTTTATATGAATATTTTTTGAGTTCTGGAACCAATTGTCTGAGTTTCCATTATTTGCTATGGAAAAATCCGCTTCACGTAAAGAATGTTTCACGTAACAAACATGCCTCCGGAACGAATTAAATTTGTTACATGAGGTGCCACTGTATATATATTTCCCATTCTCTGCTATCTAATCCTTGTAACTGGAGAAGCAGGGACTGAACTTGTGACCTTCCAAAAGAAAAATATGTGCTGTACCATTAAGCTATTCTCCTGTGTGTGGCATGCATTGGCTTGCCTTTGCCAGCTGCTATTAGGAGGTAGACTTTGTATCTCAGGTTTCTAGGAGGGAGATGTGAAAGAGTCACATGCAAAATCAGACAGTTTTTGTATGCAAATAGAAACGGTTTATGCATGTTGCTTTCATGTTCTCTGTCATTGCTTAATTATCAGATTCATTCAAAAGTACAAATAGTGATGTACATTGTATTTCCAGCTGTTTATAAAAAAAAATTGAGTTGGTGACACCTGCAAATGTGTTCCCAGTTTGGGAAGCTTATCTACATGCAGGGTTATCTAATCATGCTGGATACTAATTACCTAGCAAATCAGAATTTTCACCACAAATAGAAAATTACAGGTCTTTTTTTCCTCTTTTAATTGTCAATGCTCTCCTTCAGCATCTTCCTTACAACTCTCTCTCTCTCTCTCTCTCTCTCTCTCTCTCTCTCTCTCTGTAATTCTTTCCCTGATTTCATCACTGTTCCACCCAGTCTCCTGAGATCCTATTTCCTTGCTTCCTATGCCAATTTCCAGCTCTCCAGAGCTGCAACTTTTTGTTTTCAGCTTGTTTCTAATACACGTGTCCCAATCTTTCCACATTCTGAGAGACTTTCCCTTTACTTAGGAGGAAACACAGAACAATGGAATCCTCTTCCATGTGAAAATAATGTGGTTTTGCTTCCTACCACCATGGCGTTACAAGGAAATCTGCCTTTCATTACAGAAAGAAAAATCTTAGAGAACTAATTTTGAAATCATTTCGCAGCAAAATGTGGGAAGCTACTTCATACTTCTCTGATTTCTTACAATTCTGTTTTTTATCTGGTTAGCAATTTTCCCAGGGGATATCATGGATCATGGTCATACCATCATGCTTACTGATGCATTTATGATAGCAGTAAAGCTGTTTATGCTGTCTAAACATTCTTCCAGTGACATATGGACATAACAGTCCATATGATTGGACTCTTCTCTTCTCCATCCCACTTCCCCGTTTTTAATCCAGGGAGTAGGAGAAAGAAGAGACATGGAAGCAGGACAGAGGCATACCTCTGCAAATCTTCAGCCTGAATCAGCAGCATCAGTTGGCCCAATGGTTGAGTTGGCCTTGATATTACCCCAGGGTTAATGAACACGTAGAGCTGCCTTCTGTTGATTGAGACCATTGATCCATCTTGCTCAATACTGGCTGTCCTGTCTGGCCTTAGCAGGGCTTCAGACTGTGCTTGTTCCCAGCCTTTCATGGAGATGCTAGGCTTATGGCATGGAAAACAAGTACTCTGCCAAAGGTCTAGCCACTATAGGACCTTGAAAACAAGCAGGTTGGTACATTCCTCTTGTTTTGGCTAGTACAATGGCGCCTCATGTAACAAATTTAATTCGTTCCAGAGGCATGTTCTTTACATGAAACATTCTTTTCATGAAGCGGATTTTCCCATAGGAAATAATGGAAACTCAGACGATTGGTTCCACAAAACCCCAAAAATTCATATAAAAATATTAACTGGATGTAAAAATGATGACAGAACACTGGGATTGAATTCAAACATGCATTCAATGTGCATGATCTTATGAAGGCTACTTAGGCTGCAGTCCTAAAGACACTTTCCTGAGAGTAAGACCCATTTAACACAATGGGGCTTACTTCTGGTTAAGAGGCTGCAATCCAAAACACCTTCAAAGTGTCTCCCCACTTTCTCCTCTCTCCCCTGCTCTTCTGGCTAGCCCTGAGCTGTTCCCTCTTCTCCACTGCTCTTCTCTCCCTCTGCCCAGCGGATATCCGGCCACAGGAGGAACTGCGTGGAAGTGTTGCTTTCACTATGGGCCGGCGCTCTAGGCAGCCCTGACGCTTTTTAAACAGGCTGCCGGCCAGCGCGTCTGCCCCAACTGCCAACAAATGTGTTCTTTACGTGAAGCATGTTCTTTACATGAAGCAGAATCCTAGATAAGTTTTTGTTTGTTACGTGAAACTTACTTTACGTGAGGCATTCTTTACATGAGGCGTCACTGTACTGGCTTTGTCCTTAGAAACATGCTACAGAGGTCCCAAGAGACCTCTTTGGGAGGAAAGAGAAAGCAGAATATGAGTGCATGAGCACAAAATACTGTCAAGTTTCTATGCGGAGCCAATCAAGACCTTCTAGAGCATGATGTGGTGCGTCAAACGTTGCCTCCCTTTACTTAGTGATTCAACCGCCTCAGCTTCTCCTGGTCCTTGAATTAAATAAGACAACATATGCTTTAGTTTTGTGGTTGATTCCAAGTTACCTGGAACCTTTTAAGAACTGCACACGTTTGCATGAAGATGGACAGGATTTGTATGCCTTGTCCTTGTTGCATTATAAAACTTATTCATTATGCTCCAACTTTCATTTCTGCTTGTCCCACATTTCCTCTGGATGATGGATGCTGCTATTTAACTTTCATTTTGTAATTTCTCCCATCTTTTTTTCAGATGTGAAAATGAATGGACAGGAAACCGTTGCCACATAAAAGCTAATCCTTCTTTGGCTTCATCCCCTGGTTCTCTGCAAACGGGTGGGTACAGCGAATCAATAATTTTGGGGGGATTTCAAGGCAACATGCTAGTGCTTATTTATCTCATTTATTGGCTTTCCACTGCAGATACTTGGATTGGGTTGGGCATTGGATTTGCTTTCCTGTTGATTGAAATTGCAGTTGCCGTGTCATGCATCCTTTCAAAGAGAAGAGAGCCAAGAACGTAAGTGAAGCCTTTCATTGTGTACAAAAACCCAGTGTGCAACAAGCAAGCGGGGGTTGCAGCTCTTTTTCTTGGTGCAGCTTTTAAATCTCACCTTGGCCTGTTTGTCAACAAAAACTACCTAAATATATTTCAATCCAAGATTTGTGTGTGGGTGTAAAAGAGGAAACTGGGTGACTTGCAGCATCCTTTCCTAAGTGGAACTTGTCAGCGTAATGAAATTTTAAAACCCTTTAAACAGTGGTGGGCTCCAGCAGGTTTGCACCTTCAATATAGAACCAGTTGTTAACAAGAGATAGGGCATATAAAGTTTAAAAATAGCCACTTAAAAGTGGCTGCCAGATGGGCATAGAACCAGTCGTTAATTTCTTTGAATCCCATCACTGCCTTTAATCATACAAATTTAATATTAGTTAAATGCGTTGGGGTGGATTGGTCAGGAAGTAGCTGTTGCTTGTTGCAGAATTTTTCAAAGGCTGGTTCCATCCCCAAATGAGCAACAGCTTCTGTGGACACCACTAGAAGTGATTTGCACCTATGAGAAATTTGTGTCCAAAAATGCAATTCAAAAGATTAATATTCTCTTCTGCTCATAAAAAAATATTTTCCATGTGCTCAGTCTTCAATCCTAGATTTCACAGATAGACAGCCCAATTCTAATATCCCATGTAGGGATGCAGTGGCACCATCATGGGCTATGCTTCATCCCACAAGGGAACTTTGGCTGCTGGTGGTCTCTTTGGGGAAAGAAGACATTTTTCCATCTTGCCCCAGGATAAGCAGTAGTGGGTCAATTCAGACATATGCCTGCAATATTGGTGTTGCAAATCCAAGTCGATCTGTAGAGATATATTAGGCCAGGGAAGGAGAATAGGAGACTGCACATGCTGGCATCACAGTTCTGCACCCCTCCTGGCCTGATCCACCCAGCCTCTCTATCTTCTTCCTGTTCATCTCCCTCTCACCCCTCCTGCTTTCCATGCATCCCTGCATCAAACAAACCTACTCCGGCAGGCCTCCGCACAACTCCTGCCGTATTTGGCAACACTCTGGCCTTTCTAGCAAAACATCAGCTATGAACACTGTCGCAAAAAACTTTATGGTGCATTTATGACAACACACACTAGCAAATTGTGTCTTCTGCTGGTCTGAGTTTGATTAGGATTGGGCTTTTTCACGTACAGTAGTGCAAAGTTACAGCATTGGGTCCCCTCATGCATTGGGTCCATATGCAAAACCTGTACCTGGCAGTTATCACAGTCAAATTTTTCCCAATCACTTGGGAAAAATCCCATTATGCAGTTGTAGGATATACAATATCAGATGGTAGTAGATAGAGCAAGAGGTAGTAGATGGTTGTAGATGGCAATAGAATAATCTTATGGCCAAGCACTGATATAATATGCAGAACATCAGAGGATGGGCTTCATTCAGCACTGCAGGAGCATCAACATAACTAAGACACTTGTTATTGAGAACTTAACTTTGGAGGTCCTTTGCCATGCATGTTGTCAAAATATAAATTCCAGGTGAGTAGACTAGCTGTATTGGTAACTTCAGGAAGCTTTTGAGGTTTCTTCTGCACCTCTGGAAAGAATGTGGCTCAGCAAAATTTGCAACAGAGGGACTCACAAATCTATGCAGATGATATTCCTCCAACAGCTTCAGGCTACTGGCTGGATAACACAGAACTGACACTTGCCCAGGAGGAACATCTGACCTTGGAAATTCAACTTCAAAGCTTAGCTTAGCACATAAAGCACTACAGATATGTCCATATTCCAGATCCATTTTATGTATTCTACTGGTAAGGCAATTGATTTATTTGATGTTTTGTTACAGTCTTCTAGTCTATGATTTTAGTACTCAGAGAAAAAAGTGTCCAGTAAAGTAACATTAATATTGGAAAACTGGGTTGTATGGTATCAAGCAACTTTTAAGATATATTCTAAAAGATAATATGTGTAAGGTTTGAGACAGCTGACACAACTGCACAGTGATTTAGTATTTATTTCTCATGTTGAATTTCATGCATCAAAATCAGCTAAGTGAAATGTAGGTTAAGTAAACCAGAAATGAAAAAAATAACCTTTATGCAACCACGAGTGGCGTCATCAGGATAGTGCGGCTGGTACCTGCTGCACCAGGTGATGCGCCACTGGGGGGGTGACACGCCAGAGGAGTTTGACACTCCTCCGACCAGCCCCAGGCATCAGTGTGCCCATTCGGGCCTGCTCCAAGGAGGAAGACAGGAGCTGCTGCTCTGCCTTGGAGCAGGCTCAAATGGCCAGCTGAGGCACACTGCGTATGTCCAGGCCTATGAACATGTGCAGTGCGAGGCTCCCACTGCACATGTCCAGAGGCCTGGACATGCGCAGTCCACACCTCTGCCTGGCTATTCGGCCTTGCTTTGGAGATGGAGAAGCAGGTGACTGCTGCTACACCTCCAAAACAAGCCTTAATGGCCGGGCAGCAGGGCAGATATCCTCCACTATAAGGAGAAGCAGGCTGCTCCTCTTTAGAGCGGAGAAGACTCCTCTGAAGCCAACTGGCTTCAGAAGAGTACTGTGCAGGCATCAGAGTTGGTGCATGCACAGTAGTCTTCTAAAGCCAGTTGGCTTCAGAAGCAACTGTGCAGGAGCCAACTTTGACACCTGTGCTGTCCCAGAAAGGGGTTGAACGCATCCTGGGGGTGATGCGCTCAGCACCCACACCAGGTGACACACACAGTCACATCGCAACTAGCAACCACTTTTTTTACCTTTGAAATAATGTCAGTTTTTCCCCGATCTTGGAGTACTGTGAGATGGATGGGTCAGAACAGAGAAACCTCCTGTCTTCAGAGACAGAACATAATTTCCCCTTTTGGGGACTGATAGTTGAACTAGAAGTTTATAGTATTTCTTTTTTAAACAATGAAAAGAAAAAGTTTAAAGACAATGAAAACAAAGTAAGAAATATTGCAATTACCATGAGATGATAAATCAGAATTGACCTTAGTGTCGTCAGTGTCACATATGATCCTGAAAGAGTACAAATGAACATTAATTGCTAAATTAGAAGTATTAAACTGACCTTCCTTTAGATTTATTAAGTTTGGGTTATAGCTGATCAATGTCATCCACTCATAGAAGAATTTCTACATGAAAGAAGGGAGAGATTTTTATTTATTCTCTCCACTCCTCTTAAACATTCTTCCCTACATTTTAAAAACTTACTGTAGAGTTTGGATGGACCTTCAGCAATGAGGCCTTTCCTCATCTGGATTGAAGAGGAAAGGGTAAACTCAGAATTATCTGAAGTTCTTCTGCAGAAAGGTTATTATCATTACTGCTGCTACTATATATAAATTCCAGTATCCAGAACCACATTATTCCTTCTCCTTATATACACTTTGTATTTTCATCAGGGACGTACTGACGTTCCTACACGCCAATGGTACATATGACATCATGATGCCATGTGGCATGACATCATCATGCACATGGGTTCTTCACAGCTGACTAGAAAAACCCTCTGGCTGGCTGCAAAGATCGTGTACATGGCTCAGCAACTGAGTCATGCATGTGCTGTTCTGAACCAACTGTTTTCCCTGCTGGTTCAGAAGGACACATGCACGGCTCAGGTGGAACTGTGCACATGACCTTCTGAGCTGACCAGAGAGCATTCTCTGGTGGCACAGAAGGGCCCATGTGCAACTCAGTTTGAACCATGCACGTACCCTTCTGAGTCAGCTGGGAAGTGTTCTCTGGCTGGCATAGAATGGCACTGGGGTGGGGGGAAGTGCTAGGCAGGTGGGCACGCTTGCCGTCACCAATGCATATGTGCCCATGGCACAAGACTCATGCTACAGAAATGGTATGCCTCTGATTTTCTGTAACAATGCCTTACAGGAATGTTCGGTCAACTGAAAAGTCAATAGCAGTATGAACAATTTACATACGTCTGTTGACAGATTACAGCTCTCTTCATAAATGGTTATGTTTGAAGAGCTGCTTCAGTTATTGTGTCTTCTTTGAAGAGGATGAGAATTACACATCACTGTTACACTACCTGTAGTGGGATGTACCACTTGTTTCAACATCAGTAGCACATGGAGATCATAGATCCTACAAACAAATATACAGAATAAGACATGAAAGTTAGTTGTGCTTTTTGTTACAGCACCAGCCTAGGTCAGTTGAGAGAGGGAAACCTGTATGGAATAAAACTTTCCATTCCACTGCACCACTATCAAGTAGCCCATCTGGAGTTGCATCCACAGGGACAATACTTTTCCCTAAGTCAAATTAACCCTGGGTCATAGGGAAACATCTGGATTTTGAACTCCAAACATGCCCTCAATCTATGTACCAGATCAACTGTGACATTATTTCTGGTAGCTGAGGGATCATGATGGAAGCCTGCTACACTGACTTCATTTGCCACACTGTTGGCATAATTACCATGGCCAGTTCATCTGTGCAAACTGGGAGGGACAATTGGAGAGTACTATGGGAGAGCACTCCAGCACACATCCTGAGAAAACTGGATATGCACAGAGTGCATATGTCCACTTCTCAAAATTGCTCTGTCGATTTATTCTTATACAGTTGTTTATAGCGCAACCCCAGTATCAGTGATCTGACTGTGGATGCCATAAATACTGGAGAAAAGCCAATTCCAGTTTTTGTCAAACCAAAAGTTGTTTTCTTCAGGCAGCTCTTCTAAGCCCGTTAGAGGCCTGTGGAGACTCATGGATTCGCATATCCACAGGTCATCCTGGAACAGATCTCCCACAAATCATTAGCATATACTGTGCATTCATTTCTTTCAATTTAGATTATGAAGGGAGGTAACCCTACATACCTATGACACTCCAGTGCAACCCCAAACCTATACCTAGCTACTCAGAAGTAAATTCCATTAGAGTTGATGGAGACTACTTCCAGGAAAGTGTGGATAGGATTGCAGCCTGCATGTTAGAGGAAGCATGTCAGAGATGTTTGAAGTGAGGCAAACCTGTTGTGTTACATTGGATTACCATTACCATTGAGCTGTTTTGGGATAGGAACCCATTGGCCATTAATTTTTTTCATTTTCTTTGTAAACCGCTTTGTGAACTTTTTAGTTGAAAAACAGCATATAAATACTATGACAGCCAGACAGCCAGCCAGCCAGCCAGCCAGCCAGATAGATAGATAGATAGATAGATAGATAGATAGATAGATAGATAGATAGATAGATAGATAGATAGATAGATAGATATGTTCTAATGGACCACTTATAACCCAGCTTCCCTTTTTTCTCATTAAACACTAAGGTTATTTCACTCAGTCAGTCATCTGGAAAAGTCCTTCGCTTGACTGGGTCTCCTGTTGGAAAGGTATAAGAGAGTTCAACAACACCAGGCAGCCAGCATTGTGGCTTGGCAGAAGGCAGTGACATTGCTACACTGAAAGGCAGACATTGGGATGGCTCTGTTGCTTCTGCTTGAGAACTGCAGGGAGAATTTTCTTTTGCTCAGCATTCCCCAGGCTCTTCGAACGTAAAGGCTTTGCATATTAATGCTGTTTAAACTCCAGAGCTTTGGTTTCAGAGCAAAAGACTGCGGAATAGCTGGCAGGAGGCAGCTGTTTCCCTCTTTCATTGGCGCCTGTCCTTCTTGATGGAAAGAGGAGAACACACTATAATGACTTTCAGCTGATTGGTGTGTAAGCCAGAGAATATTTATGTCCATCCTGCTTTCATTTCATCCAAGGTTAAATTAGATTTTAAAAGAGCCAAAACAAATACATGTTATCCAACTTACTTCTGTTGGTTCTGTAACCCTTAGATTCCCAGGCGGGTCAATTTGACCCACATTTTTAATTTATGCAAATTAGGCTATTTTTTAGATGGGAATCTGTTAAAGGCAGCAATAGTGGATCTAGTGGGCCATTTTAGAAAAAAATGCACTTTGCTCCTTTCAGAAAATCACTCCAGTCCAGAGAGCCTGTCCAACCTCATACAACAAAAAGAGTTTCACATGCAGATTATTCCTACAAATACTAACTAGCTTGTTAGATTGAGGGAAAGCCAGTAACTTCATAGCACTCTTATAAACATATGTATTACTCTGAAGGCAAAATCCAGAGTAACTACGGGGAGTCCTTGCTCCAGTGTATGAACAACTTACTCTGGATTCCAATATGAATTTCCCATAGGTTTTCACTAGGGGTGCAGTAACTACAGGTGCACGTAAAGTGTCTTACGTGCTCCCATAGTTACTCTGGATTTGGGGTGAATTTATCACTATATGGAAACCTCTTTGTAAAATAGGTAGAATCAGGAACATGTTATGATGGTGACAGGTGAGGTAGGATTGCCTCACTGGAAGTCCTTCAAAAAAGTACCACCATTACTAGCTCAATGTTAGGTGTGCAACCACTTAGAAGCCATGTGGTTTGAACAACAGTTTGAGCCTCCCCGGTCTGCCACCTCTGTGGTGCACATCCCTGAATAGTGTGTTTGGTTCTCTAATTCAGTCCATATTTCTCTGGACTGTGAGCTCTCTTGCCATGAGTCAACCAGGTATTTTTTACTCAGAATGCAGATCAATGAATAGAAGTGTTCTGGAGAAAGGAGCTAAATAAGATATTGGAGGGAGGAAATGCATGGGATCCTGTGGTTGTTACACAGAACATCAAATGACATGCCTCATCTCTTAAACGATCAATAACGTTACCATTCAGTTTAATATAACTGCTTTTGAATTATTTTTTTTCCTACCCAGCGTAGTTCCATACCTATAACTAGGAAAGCTTTGACTCATTTCTGATCATAACCATCTTTTCCAAATCATGCTGATGACATACATCATATTATATGTTTTCAACTGAATACAACCTGATATTCAGAGGGAAAACAACAAAATCATTTGTCCCCTGAGATGGAGTTGGGCAGTGAGAGTTATAAAGAACCCATTAGCAATAATACAAAGGGGGCAGAGAGAGCCTGAGGAGGAAATGAATTGTAGCAATTGGTGGCCTGGCTATATATTAAGAGCCAAATCAAGCAGAAATTGGGACTCTGAACCAATCAAAAAAGCACCTCTTGACTCAAACTGGAGTCCGACTTGACCCTTCTGCTTTCAGCTGAATGGAATAAACGATCACATTTTTTTCCTAGGTCGAACTGTGAGAGAGGTACTTTTATTGAAAAAATCAAACCTCTGCTTTATTTGCAGAACATTTGATTCACTCTTTAAAAATACATATTTGAGAGGTCAATGTAGTCTAAATAGGTTGCTGGACATTTTTCCCTGTCAAGGTTTTTTTCCTTCTCTCGAAAGTGCTGTAATTCAATGCAAGTACCTTCTTTCCAGTGTGTATTTACAGTAGTTCAGAGATCAGTGTGCAGTTTGGTCTGCAAAGACATTGCTTCCCTTTCTCTCTAGGACATTGTTCCGACATTGTTACGATTAGGATTAGAGATGAATGACCAAACAGACAGACAAATCACTCAGAAGAAAATCCTATTGTGTTCAATGAATTTATGACCAGAAAAGTGTGGCTTTCCTCTAGCTTCAGAATTGTAGCTTCAGAAGAAAACATCACATTTCAGATTTCAAAATCTGCATCTAGATTAATAAATGTTTGGGCACCTATATATATAATGAACCCTTTATGACCAACATTGCCTTTCTCCATACAGTATGTGGTTGCCAAGGACGGTATCCAAAATTTCTGCTATATTATATGATGAGTTTACCAAAAACACACTTCCATGCAATCAGTTTTGGGAATCCAAGATTAAACTTTTTGTTGTCGGGTCAACTGTATTTGAATACAGTTTGAATATTTGAATATTTTGTGTAATGTTTAAAAAAAACACTGAACTCATTAACTAAACGTTGGTTTTCTCTAGAAACGCAGAGCACTGGCTTTTCAATAACAAACTTCAAATTGATCCTTTTCTCTCTAATCTTGTTATTTGGGAACTTTGTCTATTTTCATTTCATATTCAAAGCACAATAATATGAATGAGTGTAATATTTTGGAATCTTTTCTGATTACTTTGGACAATTTGCAAGCAGTGGGTTGGCTTGCTCCTTGCTGCAAAGTGGCGACACAACTTTATATTCATTGGGAGAGCTTATGAAGGCTAGACTACTGATTATGTTAATCATTGGTTATCACTTTCAATAAGGGTAATGTCTCTGTTATGTTAGACAAAAAACAAACATTACAAGACTATAATATATACTATATAGTTAGCAGAAGAGCTGTCATGTTATCTTTTTTAAAAAAATAGCAAGTAAAACTGTGTACTGGCTTATTTAGGGAATATTCAGTGTGTTAGGACTTATGGAATAATGGAGCATCTTAATGTGTCCAGAGCATCATAATATGTTCTGGTTTGTGCAAGTGTGTACATATATGTTCTGGATGCAGGTTGAGCTGGGAAGCAGGCAGTTCAACTTTGCTTCCATTATAAGCAAATATATCATTTGCAAATATATCATTCCATTATAAGCAAAAAAAAAAGTTGCTTAGATGATCAACCAGCTCAGAGTCAGCTGTTCTAAAAGTCTACGTGGGAACCTTATAGGTCCCCTTGATTTCCCTGACTCTGTAAAGATGGTCATTGTATATTCTGGTCATCTGTGATAGTGATGCTGGAGTTCAACATAAAGCACAGTAACTTTACACAGTTCCCATCCTCCATAATAGATCACAGTTTCTCAGAGTGTGCTTGTAGGGACCCCGAGCTCCCTGAGAACACTTCAAGAGCTCCTCAGACCATTTGTGGCTGACCCCTGCCATGCATGTGCAGATACTCTGGGACTCCCAGCTGTACAGAATGATGGATTGCCTTTTGCCCGAAAGCACACTGCACCACCATAATGCAGGTTCTGAGAGTGCAGCAGGCCCAGAAGTTTAAACCCAAAGACTCTTGCAGCACTTTAAAGACCAACCAGTTTATTTTGGCATTAGCTTTTGTGAAGTGCAGACTATTTCATCAGTTGCAGCTTCCACAGATCTGCCAGAGAGCTCAACCAAAAGTAGGAGACACCGCTATAAAACAGGAGAAGCTGTCATCATACACAGTCCCTACTCTGTTTCTCACATTCTGTTTTTAGGTTATGCTTAAGTTCTTTTCTCAAGTACACACCTAAAAATATACTGTATGAAAAGGGGCTTGCCCCCTTTTTCTGTGCCCTCTTTTACCAATGTTTTTATCATTGTACTATAGCTGAGGACAGCGTATGTTTGGGCACAGTACCCTGTATCAATTATGGTTCAAGACAAGCTGTCTTGAATTTTGGAGTCATTCATCAAGAGTTTTAAAAGTGAAGACAATTGGACTTGTTTTGCAAATGAAAGGTCTCCTAAGGTCAGTGGGACAATGTTAGAAAATGTGGTTTTAACATTTGAACTGTATAATTAAATTCCTAAAGTGCCTTTGACTCAAAAGTCCAAACCACAATGTTAGCACAAGCTAACAAGCCATTTCTGCACTCAATTGATAGTTTCTAGCAACTGATGAATGATTCTACTTCCATGTGCAGAGTGGAATAGCATAGCTGATTGGCAAAAAAACCCAATAATAATAATAATAATAATAATAATAATAATAATAATAATAATAATAATAATAATAATAATAATAATAATAATAATAATCTGTTAAAGGTTTTAAGCACCCATTTCAAAAAAACTTGAAGCAAAAAAATACAGCCAGACACAGCTTTGAAACCTGCGTTTCAGATGTCCGGAAAAACCAGCCATGCACTATAGTGGCACAGCTAGGTCATTTGGCGTCTGGGTCCCATAATTTTTTTGACACCCCATTAATCAAAATTATTTAATTAATTGTAAGTATTAATTAATTAATTAATTGATTGATTAATTAATTAGATAATTAATATCATATTTTACAAATCATCTCACCAATTTTAAGCATCCTTTGTGTTCGTTTTTTGGGAGGGGAGTGAGGCTGCCTGATTGGAGCCCTTATTACGTTCCACTTTCACTGGATTGAGACCATTCCGGTGGCCTTGAATTACTTTGTCCCTGACCTGAACAAGGCACATTTGCTTACTCTCAAGTAAACATGACTATGTAGCTCCGTTTTGCTTTCCATAGGGCTCAATACAATTATTACGGACTTACTTCTGGGTTGATTTTTGTGAGCTGCACTCATTGTATCAAGACCTTTCTGGGGCTTTGGATTTCTCTCAGTCTGCTCTTTCCAGTGGACAAAGACTTGCTTGTGACTAATGGCACAGTATGGTTCAGTTTCACTTTCCATTGAGAGCCATTTTTTTAATTTTTATTGCCATAACTTTTGATAGGAAGGAGATATTTAAAAGCTGCATTTTTTGCATTGAATTATGCTCAAGCATATTTGGCCAACAATATAGGGTTATTCCAAATGATCATAATTTTAGTTATTTTGGTCACCCCAACTGTGTCACCTCAACCCCAGAGGGTGGTACTGGGATCCAGGACCTCCAAACCTCCCTAGCAATGTCCCTGATGCACAAAGCAATTAAAAGTTGAAAAGCAGTATATAAATACGATAGATAGATAGATAGATAGATAGATAGATAGATAGATAGATAGATAGATAGTTAGTTAGTTAGTTAGTTAGTTAGTTAGTTAGTTAGTTAGTTAGTTAGTTAGTTAGTAAGGGGCACATTGCATTACAGCCATGACTCTGGAGGAAAGGGCTTACTGCTTTTTCTGTGCCCTGTTTTGCCAACAAAAATCCTCCTGAAAACTGCTATTTCCCTCAGTAGGAAAAATATGTTTTCTCACAAGGGAAAATTGTGTTTTCTATTTTCTTGATATAAACCTTGAGGTTTACACTGAAATTCTTAAGGCATTATTGAAATTCAGAGGCACTGACGGTGGTTGTTGATGAAGTCTTTTTAACAGATTCCATTTTAAAATGAAATTTTCATAGTTTTTTATCACTTTAAAATCAAACAATTTCTGCTGCTTCTTTTGCTTGCAGTTTCTTTTATTAACAATCTTGCTCTAAAAGGAAAGACAGAGAGACATGGAGTATCTGAACATGTATCTCCAATATCTTATTCTGGCTGGGAGAAAGAATAACCAATGAGAAGAATACATATTTAGTTCATTTACATTTACTGAGGCATAGTTATAATTGGGTATGTGGACTAATTTTCACCAGGTTTGCTGAACTATAGCATGATTCCAATCTATTTTTGTAAATTGAAAAAGCAGTATTAAAATTACATCAGACAAACTGCTGAAGCTCTTCCAGTTCCCCAATTTTGGGAGAAACTCAGAAAGCATCCTTTGTGGGCCTCCCAAATTTGGACTGTACTTTCAAAACACGTAATGCTGTTCCAGAGGAAGGAGATCCCTGTAGGGTGTCATTCCAAGTCTCCAAATCTTGGGGTCAGTAGTTCCTTGGCAATTGGCATTTTGCATGATGTGATTTTGACCCTGTGCCTCTGATACAGACAGATATATGAGAGTGCATTTGTTTCCCCAAGAAAGCACAGAAGTAATAGGAATCTTACAGTGCAAGCCTATATCTATATCTATATCTATATCTATATCTATATCTATATCTATATCTATATCTATATAGATATAGATATAGATATAGATATATAGATATATATATCCTCAGATATAAATCCCATTGTGATCATGAAGTTTTCTTCCACGAAAGTGTTTATACAGCTGCAGTCTAATAGAGCAATCCTATGCATGTCTACTTAGGAGGAGTAAGCCCTATTGAATTCAATTGGGACTTACTACCAAATCAATGTGCATAGGATTACGACCTTTCTTGGAAAAAGGTTTGAATTCTGAGCTATGCAAACTCAGAGCATGAGCAGACTCTGTAATGGGACTGACTGTGATCTGAACACAGTTTAGGTTTGAAGCCTAAATTGATACCACTTCCTGCAATGAAGTGATACCACTTCCAGATTAATGACGTAACTTCTGGTGGATTCCAACAATTGTCATTCTAAAAAGTAGGCCTTGCTGCTGTAAAGTTTGAAAACCAGTTCTAGTGAATAGGAATTAGTTTTCGTCCTTGTTTTCCCATTGACTGTTGCTTTGTTTATCTATATATATAAAAGAGAAAAGTCACTGACTGACTCACTGACTGACTGACTCACTGACTGACTGACTGACTCACTGACATCACCACCCTGCCAAAACCGCTGGGCCTAGAAGTGTGAAATTTGGGGTGGGTGTTCCTTCCGTGACTGAGGGGTGCACTAAGAACCGGTTTTTGGAAATTCGAACGGGAAGGGGGTGAAAAGGGGTGCAACGCATTTTCCTCCCTATACTTTGCATTGAGAATTGCTGACTCATCAACATTCCTCCCCAACTGCTGGGCCTGAAGCATGGAATTCTGGGAGTTCGTTCTGTCACCTGAACTCCCACCAAGAACCATCTGGAGACATTAACCCTTCAGGGGCTGAAAAGGGGGCAACGTGTTTCTGTCCTATACTTTACATGGGAGACTGAATGACATCCAGCCAATTTGGTGCTCAGTGCCTGGTGCACTGGGGAGATGTTGTTCAGAGGAAAAGGTTGCGCCGGCGAGGATGCTGCGCATGAGGGGAAGTTGCGCATGGGGGGAAGTTGCACATGTAGGAAAGTTGCGCATGTAGGAAAGTTACATATGGGAGGAAAATTGCGCATGGGAGGAAGTTGCGCATGGAGGAAAGTTGTGCATGAGGGGATGATGCACATGGGGAAGTTGCGCATGGGTAGAAGTTGCACATGGGTGGAAGTTGCACATGAGGGTATGATGCGTATGGTGGATGATGCACATGGGGGAAAGTTGCGCATGGGGGATGATGCACACGGGGGAAAGTTGCGCATCAGAGGATGATGCGCATGGGGGGAAGTTGCGCATGAGGGGAAGTTGCAGATGGGAGAAGTTGTGGATGGGGGAAGTTGTGGATGGGGAAAAGTTGTGCATCGGCGGATGATGCGCATGGGGAAAGTTGCGCATGAGGGGATGATGCGCATGGGGAAGGTGCGCATGGGTGGAAGTTGCACATGGGGGAAGTTGTCCATGGGGGAAGTTGCGCATTGGGGAAGTTGTGCATTGAGGGAAGTTGCGCATCGGGGGAAGTTGCGCAATGAGGGATTATGTGCATGGGGGAACGTGCATGGGCGAAAGTTGCACATGGGGAAAAGTTGCGCATGGGGAAAAGTTGCGCATTGGCGGATGATGCGCATGGGGAAAGTTGCGCATGAGGGGATGATGCGTATGGGGGAAAGTTGCACATGGGGGAAGTTGCACATGGGGAAGTTGTGCATGGGGGAACGTTGTGCATGGGCAAAGGTTGCGCATGGGGAAAAGTTGCGCATGGGGAAAAGTTGCGCATGAGGGGATGATGCGCATGGGGGAAAGTTGTGCATGGGTACAAGTTGCACATGGGGGAAGTTGCGCGTCGGCGGATGATGCACATGGGGGAAAGTTGCGCATGAGGGGAAGTTGTGCATTGGGGGAAGTTGCGCATGGGGGAAAGTTGCACATGAGGCGACGTTGCACATGGAAGGATGATGCGCATGGGGGATGATGCGCTTGAGGGAAGTGGCACATGGGGTGTTTCTGCGCCGGGGGGGGGGATGGCATAGGGAAAAATGTTACACCCGCAATGCGGGTACACTTTTTGCTAGTAATATAATATATTTTTAACATGTTCCACCCTTTGACACTGTATCTTTTAATTTAAAGGAAAACTGTGGAGCCCATCACTATTGCATTTGACAATCCACTTTATGAGGCTCAGACCATAAAGGTAGGTGGAAACTGCTGCTATCCACTTTAGGAAGAGCATACTATAAAGCTGCAGTTGTTTTCCAGATATATTGCCCATGAAAAGGAGTCAGAGGATCCCTTGGTGAAAAATATTCAAAGGAAGAATACAAGGGCCTCAAAAGTACTACATTTTTAGTGGCAGAGCAAAGATTTCTCTTACATCGTACTCTCAGCACGCTGGTAAATGTCACTTTCAAGGCAATTTGGTGCAAAAAATACCTCTGCAGCCACCATTTTTATTTTCACCAAAGGTTTCTAAATCTGGGAAATGCCAACAAGTATTGCCAATCATATTACTACTTCTTGGAAATGGCTTAACTCACCAAGTGCTGCTGCTATTCAGCCTCTGTTCATTTCGGTGGAGTTGTGCAAAGCTCCCTGAACCCTTTGGAATGAAATAGGAAGAATGCAAATGTAGGACTTGGGTTATAGTGTTCCTCTGAAGGAGTGCGGTGGCAGAACATGCAATGTCCAACCAAGTACTGACTGACTGACTGACTGACTGAGAGCAAACCAAATGTATCCAAAAATAGTCTCACTGGTCTGCATTGCCTGGATCCCATTTTTGGTGGCAAGTTAAAGAGTTTTTCACGCTAATATAAACATTTGAAATGGAATTAGTAATCCATTTGGTACACAAGCATTTTCACATTTCATATAAAAGGAAGCAAACACCAAGTAGCCAGAAATTTTGCTTTGTTTTAAACCTCATATATTCTGACTGCATTTACAGTCACTTTGCAATTGATCGTTAATGATTGCTATTAATGCTATTAAAAACAACTAATCAAAGGGGCCTTATCTAGAATTCTTTGGAATCAAAGACTCAGATTAAGCCCTTTTCATCTTCTCTGTCCTACTGTGATCTGTGTTGCAATATAGGATTGCAATGGCAAATCACAGTTTTTGCACTCGGATGATTAGCAAAACAAGACAGAATCCCTTTTGTAACAGGTTGAGTAATAGAGAAAGATCCCAGAAATGGAAGTGAACATTTCAGAGTAGCCTGAAATTCAATGACTATAATTATTTAATTTGTCTTATGAAATGCACATGTAAACATTCAAGAATAACTGGGCCCAATCCAATTGCTAGACAGTGTGTGTGTTTAATGGAACTTATATGTCAAGGGCAAGCATCAGCACATGACACCTTTGGGCAAATATCAGGGACTTAGCACCTTCCTCTGTCTTGAGTCCATATCTAGAGTCAGGTCTGGCCTTGGATCCCTTGCATTCCTGTTTTTCACTTTCTATAAGGAACCTGCACATTGATGATGCTTAACAAATAAATACAAATAAAGGGTGGCCAGCATCAGCAAGTGGCACCCCTGGGAAAATGCTAGGTACCTAGCATTCCAGTATGGTTCAGACTGCTTGGGTACTTGCACTGTTGATGGGTACTTATAAAAACTTTCCTTTCTCCCCACTGACTTTAATCCTCCACAATGTCCTGAGCAACATTGTGAAGGAGTCACTGTGGGAGAATTAAAATAATAGCTCCAACTAGACCAACGCTGAGAGGAGTGTCAGTTCTGCAAGCCTGGCTGCTACCCAGTAAGCCTTCCAGGGCACATTACAGGTTGAAGGGTGACCAAATAGAATGGAGGACAGAGTTCCTGTACCTTTAAGCATTGCATAAAAGAGGGAATGGAGGCAGATGCTGCTTTTTAAACCCTTCTATGTTGAGCTAAGCCTGCCTCAGTTCCCTCTTCTATGCAATGGTTAAAGGTGGAGGCACTCTGTCCTCCATTCTGACTACAGGGCAGTTTCTCCTTGGCCTTCCAGAGTAGGCTATGGTGAGATGAATCCGGTCTTGTATTCTAAATGTAATAACGTTTCTGATAAATCACCTCTGAACCCAAAAAACATGTTAGAACATGTTCCTGCAGAGCAATCCAATCCTACAGCATTCTTGTAATGTTGTATTGCCATAGCTGTTTGGATGTCCATCCTAAGCACCTGTCCTACCTGCCACTGCAGGTAGTATTAGCCTGTTTAAAGGTCACTTGCCTTTACTGTCCTGATGAGCTGGAAGGCAATTCAGTTTGACCTTTTAGATTTCTAATGCTTAAATGCCATTTGCTCCCCCCATCCCCTTAGTGATATGGTGAATTCATAAACTGAGCTGCCCTGGGTGGGGGACTATGAGGCTTTACTGGCAATATCCGAATAAAGCCAGCAGTTCCCCTAGGTAGCTGATGCTATGAATATTTTGTCTTTGTCTTCTTCTAACTGTAAGCTTTTGGAGAGATGAGTTGGCAACATTACTGTTGTTTTTGTTCACTGTTGAGTAAGGTTGGCCTGAAGCTAATGTTTGTCTCTTTTGTAGTCTACAGAGTGTGCTGCCTCACTGGGAGTTCAGATCAGTGTTTCTCCATGGCAAGCACAGCAGGAGGTATGTGGGAATAGTTTTGTGTTGTTTTTAAAATGCTTTCTGAAAGGATTACGTCCCCTGGAATGGATGGTTGAAATGATAGCCATTCTTTCTCTCCTAGGTGAAAAGATGGTTCTTTTAAAGTTCCAATCACATTTGCACATCTTAAATTAAAAGTTTTGCTACCTGATAGAGGAGACCTTTAACAACAGCCTGATTCTGGTGATGAATAACAGGCTGCAAATTTCCTTAAGGACAGTTATCTTCAGAGACCAGTGCGACCCACTAGCACACCTGAGTGGTCAAGGGGGCAAATGTCCTGGGGCACCACTTGGCAGCACTGCTCCTCGTATGGTTTTTTTCAGTAATAGACATGCAGGATGTCTGGTATTAAAGGAACTGCTCAATTTTTTGCACTTTCATTGTATGGTCCCTGAAAATCAAACCAGTAGCCCTTCACTTCCGTGTTTGAAAAAACTGCACCTAGAACTAGGTACTTTCCACATACTTTTAGTAGGTGGGAAGCAGATCAGCATGGGTCACATTTGCAAGGCTCAAGGGAAGTGGTGATAGTAGATTCAAGGTTACATCAAATCTCTGACCCTCTTTCACATACAAATTTCCCCACAATCTCCCACTAATGTATAGCCAGGGTGTCCATACAACCGGAAATACCTGGACAGGTTTGGAAATGGCAGCCCCTATCTGTGTCTTACTCCAGTGGACATCACATAGGTGGTTTAAAGATTACAACTGTGTACATACAAGCCAATAAAATTTGTTTTACTTATCATATATACCAAGCAATTCGCAAATTGTCCCCAACTCAGATATATTAAGCATCCATTTCCTTTTTCTTAACTAGTTCTGGATTTTGGCCACAAGCAGCTTGAAGCTCAACACCATGGGCTTCACCGTGGGTTGTTCCATTCAGCTGTGGATGGAGCTTTGCGGATGAGGCATCCCTCAACAAGCAACCAAGCGCATCTCAGCAAAGCAGCTGCTTTAGAAACTGTCTAAAATGACTAAAAGCATAGAGTGCATTGCCTGGAGGTGAACATTCATCTCTTTTTTCCATAAGTAAATGTGCACAGCTTGGCTTTTTCTTCCATATCTCTGTTAGGAACCAAAAGGAGAGACAGACTCAATAATCGTACAAGGGATTTAGTAATTATGAAGCAGAACTCTGTTCCATGGGCCATATTAGCACAAATGTGTATATTGTAAATGTGTCTTATCACACAATATGTGACAGGTGAAACATTTTGTAATAGGTATAACTCATCTAAATTTTTCTCTAAAATGTATCCCTCATATTTGTCTGTATTTGATTTATATATCTTAGAGCACAATCATAACAGCAGAACTCTTCCGTGTGGTCCGGGGCCTACTCCATCTGGCCCCCCACAATGATGTGGTAGAGCACACGGAGGCTCGCTGTGGCAAGTTCGCCCAACACTTTGCGGACAAGGTTGATCAGATCCGGCATGACTTGGACACCACTTTAATAACATCCAACGATGTCCCTGGGGCACCTGTCTTGTCCATCTTTTGGGATTCTTTTCAGCTTGTAGAACCTGAGAATGTGGACAGGATTCTCTGTAGTCAGAGACCATCTGATTGCCCGCTAGACCCTTGCCCAGCCAGGCTAATCAGATTGGCCCAGGATGGACTGGCCGAATGGACAGGGAGGGTGGTGAACTCCTCTCTGAGGGAGGGGGTGTTGCCTTCTGCATTAAAGCAGGCAGTGGTTCGCCCTCTCCTGAAGAAACCCTCCCTGGACCCTAAAAACCTAAACAAATATCGGCCAGTCTCAAATATCCCATTTCTGGGCAAAGTGGTCGAGGGGGTGGTGGCGTCCCAGCTTCAGAGGGTCCTGGATGAAGCTGATTATCTGGATCCCTTCCAATCTGGTTTCAGGCCGGGGTTTGGGACAGAGACTGCCTTGGTCGCCTTGGTGGATGACCTACGCCGGGGAATGGACAGGGGGAGTGCATCCCTGTTGTCCTGCTGGACCTCTCAGCGACTTTCGACACCATCGACTATGGTGTCCTTCTGGGTCGACTAGTCGGGTTGGGGATTGGAGGCACTGTTTTGCAGTGGTTCTGCTCCTTCCTGGCTGACCGGTCCCAGAAGATGGTGCTGGGGGATGCTTGCTCGGCACCCTGGCCTCTTCGGTGTGGGGTGCCACAAGGTTCCGTTCTATCCCCCATGCTATTTAACATCTACATGAAGCCGCTGGGAGAGGTCATCCGGAGGTTTGGAGTGAGGTGTCATCAGTACGCCGATGACACCCAGCTCTATCTCTCCTTTCCTCCTGAGTCCAAGGAGGCGGTTGAAGTCCTGAATCGTTGTCTGGAGGCAGTGGGGGACTGGATGAGGGTGAACAAGCTGAGATTAAATCCTGATAAGACAGAGGTTCTCCTGGTCCGGAAGTCCTCGACTCGGGTATTGGAATATCATCCTGTTCTGGATGGGGTTGCACTCCCTCTGAAGGAGCAGGTTCGCAGCTTGGGGGTTCTCCTGGATTCGCAGCTGCTCCTGGAGTCCCAGGTGGCGGCTGTGGCCAGGGGAGTCTTTGCTCAGCTTCGGCTGATCCGCCAGCTGCAACCATACCTGAGTCGCTCGGATCTGGCCACGGTGACCCATGCCCTAGTGACATTGAGACTAGATTATTGTAACGCGCTCTACGTGGGGCTGCCTCTAAAGATGGTCCGGAAGCTGCAATTAGTCCAGAATGCGGTGGCCCGTGTGGTTGCTGGGGCTCGTCGGTTCGACTCTGTCGGGCCACTGCTTCAGCGACTACACTGGCTGCCCATTCGTTTCCGGGCTGAATTCAAAGTGCTGGTCCTGACCTTTAAAGCCCTAAACAGCTCGGGTCCAGGGTATCTGAGGGACCACCTTCTTCTGTACAATCCGACCCGTCACCTAAGGTCATCTGAGGGGGCCCTACTGACTGTGCCACCACTTAGAGATGTGAGAGGTGTGGCAGCCAGAGATAGGGCCTTCTCGGTGGTGGCACCCCGGCTTTGGAACTCCCTCCCCTTTGAACTGAGAAAAGCTCCCTCAGTACAGAGCTTCAGGTGGAGCCTTAAAACCTTCTATTTTAAAAAAGCATTTTAAATGGGGCAGAGGTGGGGGGACAGTTGTTTTTATTGTTTTTTACAGTTTCAACAAATATTTTTAATCTGCGTGTTTTTTATTCAATTTAATTGTATCTTAATTATATTTTAATGGTGTTTTAATCTTTATTTATGAGCTATTTTAATGATGTTTTATTCCCTGATGTCACCCGCCTTGGGCTCCCCCTTGTGGGGGAGGAAAGGCAGGATATAAATTGATTAAATAAATAAATAAAATAACCAATTTAGGCCAGCGCAACTCATCCATTCCCTCATTCTCTTGGTGGTATGGCAAGGCGGTGCATGTCTGTTCACTGGCCTAACCCAACCCTCCCCCCCCCCGAGTGGTGCAGAAGTGCTGTACAGCACACTTTTATGACACTCCCAGGCCAGCATGGGACTTGTGCCAGCCTAACTGGGGTAGGATTGTTCTGTCAGTTGTTCTTATACATTACAGTGAACCCACCTTATTAGCAGGTTTGGAATCCACAGATTTCATTATCAGCATGTAGCCTCCCCTTGCCTCAGAACACCTCTTGGATATACCAGTTAGTTCTGGTCATGTCTGGGATGTCCTCCTAGGCCAGAGGTGGCTAAGGTCAGTGGCGGCTTTTGGGCTGACAGCACCGGCGCCCAGCATGTATGCAAGTGCCCACTGTGCATGCCCAGAACTATGGGGCATGTGCAGTAGGCCAGGAGTGTCCTGTGCAAAGAGGTGCAGTCAGGCTGGGGGTATGGCAGGGGTGTGTGGCATCTCTATGCCCATGTGCCACCCAGAATGGCTCAGAGTGCCATCCCTGGCACACATG
This sequence comes from Cryptoblepharus egeriae, assembly GCA_030015325.1. Classification (NCBI taxonomy): domain Eukaryota; kingdom Metazoa; phylum Chordata; class Lepidosauria; order Squamata; family Scincidae; genus Cryptoblepharus; species Cryptoblepharus egeriae. The sequence continues at coordinate 19,340,044 of JAREYC010000004.1, read as the reverse complement.
CCATAGGTTTGCCATCACTGTTCTCAGCCATCCAGTTATAATTTGTATATCTGTTATGGAGTTTTGGAGTGAATCTTCCATGAGCTACTCTACCAAGAGTCCATCAGACTGCAATTTATGACTTTGTTCTGAAATAACTGCTTACTTTGTTTTCCCTAGTTTTCCTGCACTGATGGCATCAAGACTGATTCTTTTGCCAACCCTTTATATGGCATAACTACAGAAAATATGGAAAACACTATTGGAGATCACTGCAAATGGGCATAATGCAACACAGAATCTTCAAGCAACTTCATTGGTGTCATGTTTTTCTGCTTCTGAAACTGAACCAAATAAAGGCATAGCATGAGCAGCCGGAATGAAAATGGAATGAGTTCCCTATTAGAATAATTATGTCCTCCAAATAACACTTCATTCAAAATAGCATCCACCCACATGGGAAAGCAGAGCCTTACGTGTTATTTATGCTGGCAAGAATCAGTCTTGGTAACGTTAGTTTTGAATTCGCTGAATGGTTGAACAGTTCACATTCCAGTGTATTAATACAGAGAAGTTTCACTTAATCAAAAGCAGGATTTGGGTTTTCTTGGCATTCTGGTTTTTCTGGGCTTATTGAAAAATGATGACTCAAAAATGTCCTTAATTTTAAATCCGGACAAACTTAAAAGGTTATATTAGTATTCCAATGTGCAGGCACCAAAAAACAAATTTTCAGTGGAATCCAAGTGAACTTACCCTTGGATCATGGCTGGCCAATCCAGGATGTATTCTTATCATGCAGCAGATTGGGGAGGGCTGTGAATGGAAACCTGCTTCCTCCGTCCAGTCTGCTGCCAATGGAACTGGCCCCCTCACATGCTCCTTCCTTCGTTCAGGTCCTTTAAATAAAAAATGGAAATGCAGAACATGCTGGAAGTGTTCCCAGCATATGCCTGGCCCTCTTGCCTCCTTCCTTCTGTTGTGCAAAGACTTCTGACAACTCAGAAATGCAGAGTGTTCAGGCTCTCCGTACTTTCTGTGCCTTTTGTTTGGTTTAACTAGCACATTACCATTGCTTCTTTTTGTCGGAACCACAGCTTTTTCTCAAATGAAACACCATCACAGCCTGAATAGCTACTCTGTCCCAATCCCCTGCTTTTTCTGCTACCCTGTAAGTTTCTTTGAACTGATAGATGGTTTTTCAATGAAGCAAGACATAACAGTAGTGTGACTTCATCATTCACTGAGATGTTTGTGGGACTCTGCACAGTTTCTTTACATTGGCCTAGTTCGCTTCAAAATTCATCTCTAAACCAAGCTCTTGTGTTGTCCTTTTTCAACCCCACCTCCTCAGCATGACCAGAAAATAGATTGAAAGTTTCCACCTTGGGTTTGAATAAATCACAATTTCCCAATGCATAAAAACTTAGTTTATTTTGAACATGGAAAGCTACCCCATTCAAGCTCCAACCATTGGTCCAAGCTCGCTCTCTCGCTCTCTCTCTCTCTCTCTCTCTCTCTCTCTCTCTTTCTTTCTTTCTTTCTTGATATAGCGATAGATAAATACATATATATAGAGATTTAACTGAAAAGTCACGGACTGATTTACTCATTCATCAACACCCAGTTAAAACCGCTGGACCTGGAAGCATGAAATTTGGAAAGGGTGTTCCTTCCATGATGGAGGCACCCACTAACAACCATTTTTCAGAAATTCCAATCGGGAAGAGGTGAAAAGAAGGCACAATGCATTTTCCTTCTAATATTCACATTGAAGAATTCCTGACTGACCAAGGCCCTGCCCCAAACCCTGGACCTAGAAGCACGAAATTTGGGGAGGGTGTTCCTTACGTGACATGAATACCCACCAAAAACTTTAATATTTAAGGGGATGAAAGGGGTGCAGTGTGTTTTTGTTCTATACTTAACATTGAAGACTGACTGATCAACATCCAGCCAGTTTGGTGCCTGATGCACTGGGAGGGAGAGCGCGCTTGGGGGATGATGTGTAACAGAGGAGGTTTGATGCTCATGGGGGGATGATGTGCAAAGGGTTGCTGTTGTGCATGGAGGGGGTTGATGTGCAATGGGGGTGTTGTGCAATGGCAGATAGCATAAGGGCGTACTTGCCTCCCGCAATGCAGGTCGATTTTGCTAGTCTTTGATATAATTAGAAGCAACACTAGCATCTTGAAATTCAGGTCATACTGATACCTGGAAGTGATGAAGACTGAACCTAGGAACTTCTATATGGAAAGCATGTACAGGATACATCTGAGCTATGGATCTTCCTAACAAAAAAGGTTCAAACTATTGTTTCACATCCTGGTAAGCTTGTTTTTTAAATAATCATAGAAATAACATATGTTAGTCTCCTGAGTTCAAATGTCATTGTAATTGCAGTTCATTGTAACATGATGTAAATCTTCAGTTTCTCCCCGTTTCACATAAGGGTGGATGGGAAGTGGGACCATAAAGCTCACTGTAATTCATTCACAATCATCCATGGTCAGTGGCATAACCAAAAATTGTCTAGCCTGTTGCAGAGTTCAAAATGCTTCTCTGGAAGTGACATCATTTTAATAAGTGAAAGGGGGATAAAATCTACGTCCACCCAGCAGCTCGCTGCCCACTTGCCCTGCCACCTTCACCTGTGGTGGCAAAAATTGCCAGAATTTGGTCACTGTTAAAAAATTTTCAGGGTTCAGGAACTTCCTTGGCTCTTGGGGAGAGGAAATTGGAATGTCCCCCACAACATAAGCTTAATTGATTTGTTGTCAGTATTAATACTGGAAACTATTGCATTACAAAACCTATACGTAAATTGATTTGGCTCCCCAGTTCTCCACAAACACATGTGTGGATCACAGAACTTAAAATAGATTTTATATAACCATTCAATTTAATGCAGAAATTGAAAGAATTTTTGAATGTTCTATATCTATAGCTGTTTCCTGTCAAAGGAAATGAGATCTGTCATTCTTTTGGACTGACTTTGCATCAGGTGGGACTGTTACCCATATTCTTCTTCAGCTTTTGCATTTAGATAGCATTTTAAAAGAAATATAATAGGTGCCTTCCTCCTTTCATTTCTCCCATCCTGCAATCATTGTTCAACAAACTTATTGCACAAAGAACAAAAGGTGCGTGTATATTTCCCAAAAATGTCAACTGCCTTACATTTGACAGTCCTGTTGCAATCATTCCCTTAGAAGCCCAACTGCTACTGTACTTGAAAAAACCAGCCTAGTCTTCCCTTCATTGTAATGCTGATACAATTAAGTCTTTGGTTATTATTTGTTTTAAGAAAGTTATATCCCACCTTTCCCATGCCAAAACAGATGCCCAAAGCAGCTTACAAAGCTTTATAGTAAAAGACAAGGCAGCTTACAAGGTTTTATAGTAAAATACAAAGTACTGTCTCACAACAGGTAAAAAGAAAAAAAAATCAAACAAGGCATTAAAACGTTAACATCTTTAAAACATGTAATTTAACATTACATGATGAAACATTAGCCAAAACAATGCCAAATCTAACAAGTATCATTGGGCCAATGGGGAAAAATTAGTACAGGGATGTAGTCGAGTCACAGGGCAAATATCCACACAGCAACCAAATGCCAGATGAAACAGGTATGTTTTGATCCATTCCTGAAAAGCTATGAGGGATTCGTTCTCCATTTCCCTGGAAGGGGATTCCATAGTTAGTTGTGGCATCATTACATTACCCATGAGCTGCCATCCCTATCACTTGGGACCAAGGCAGAACTTGCAGAAGAGCCTCCTCAGATGACCTAAAAAGGCACATATGGAAGGATCTGGCATCCCTAAGACCAAGATGCATGTCTCTCTTCCAGTATCTCAGCCTTGTGAGCCTTAAATCTATCATCCATACAATGCCAAAGACAGCCCATTCTGACTTCTTCATATCCATCCACCCTGACCTGCTGATCATCCTGAGACTGGCCAGTTTTCCTTCAAAAGGTCTTTGTTGCAATTGAAGATCCAAAATTATGATTCTACCCTTCCAAGATAATATTCCTGCTCTGCATGTTTGCCAGATTCTATATCATAATTCCTGCTTGCAGCAACAACCTCAAGGATATGTCAAGGTCCTGTTACACAGTCCTGGTTTCTTGGTCAGCTTGGTACTCTGTCTTCCCATTTCCTGCAGCTCAACATAGGGTAAGTGCTATAGAGGGGACTTAGATTACCATGCTGGAGTCAATTTAGTACATTTCAGGGACCCACTGCTGATCATGTGGTGAACGGACATGTGGGAAGGAAATAAAAATCACAAGAAAGGATGTTAAATAAGATAGATAACAAAAAGGGAAAAATCAGGTTTGGGGAAACCATGAAGAGCCTGGTTACCCTCAGGGCCCAGAGCCTAGTATAAGTGGCATCAGATTTGCCCTGTCCCACTTTAAGAAGAAACTACTGACATTATTGTGTTGATGCTATTCATCCATGATGTTTCAGGGTCAGATCTGCAAATGGTCATATAAAAGTACTAGAGGAGAGCAATTGTCTAGGTCCTAAGCAGTGATCAGTAGAGCTCAAAGGGGCCAAAGCTACATAGTAAAGATTTCAAAGCTTCAGACCAGTCAATGCCAAAAATTGAAGCAAGGGGAAGAGAGAAGGGGGGCAAGTTATGGTTGTGCCTCTCTGTCTGATTTTTGGTCATTCTATACATTCAGCCCACAGAGAAGAGAAATCCAAGCCATCTGGAAGCTTGCTGCTATCCACTCCGCAAGTTGGAATAATAAATCACAAGTTGCTCACAATTACCAGGAAAGGCTAAGACAGAGAAAAGCCAGTGTATGACAAGGTCACACAGGGGTTCATAGGATACACTACACAAGATGTGCAATTTTGCAACAAAACATGTGGGGTGTTCTGGGCTTGGAATTTCTCTAAACAGATTACACAAACTGGCAATGCTTCTCTCTCAGATCATTCTTCTCTCTGTCTTGCTTTTCTTCCAGTGTGTTGGACATATTTCAAGGCAATATCAGACATGGCTGCAGATGCACAGTTTTGATCTTTTATTTTACAAACAGCACAAAGGGTACGTGTATGCAAAATGGACCACAGCCACAGAAAAAACGGCAGGGAAGGCTTAGGTTTACTTAAGCCTCTGCCATAGTTTGTAGCCTGATCACACACTATTTATAGAGGGAGGAAGTTTCTCAACTCCAAGGAGCGCATGAGAGGTGCATGATTGGGTTACAAACAGGAGCCTGAGCTAAGCTCTATGCTGCCTGTTTGTAAATAATTAAAGCATCGAAATCATGTGTTTGTGTGCGTGTCCAAGAGTTTAGCTTGTGAAACCAAGTGCTCTACTTGAATTATGATGATCTTGTTGCTGTATTAAAACTTCCTTATACTGACCACTCCGCCCCACTGCCTCCATCCATTGGCAGTAGCTCTCCAGAGGGATTTTTCCTAGCCCTAAGTGGAGACTGACTGCCAAAAATTGGAATGTCTTGCATGCGTTCTGATGAGTGTCATCTCCATCCATAAGTCTTTGTCTCCTCTGCAGAGAGGAAAAGTCAGATAGCAGACATGTTCAATCATTTTGGAAATTAAGAGAGATGGTTACGTCTCAAGTCTGCATGGCGCTGTTCCCTTGTCCCAATGCATTATAAACCCATTTAGGTGGCCACTGAGGCCCTGATCCAATTTCGGTTAAAATTAATGAAAAGATGTCAAGAAAATTGAGCCTGCATCTGCCTGGATGCACACCCCTGTATTGTGGCCTCTTAGCTCTCTGAAAGAACAGCGGCATTTCATTGGTGAAGTTTGCAGGAAAGAACAATAATAACATAGGGGCATGTGGAGGGAAGGTTTTCAAATAAAGTTTCCGGAAAAACAAAAGAACATGGGCTGCTACCTTGCAAATGACCCACCAGCAAACATCATGCTTGCCCATTGACGGATGTTGCAATTTTGAACATGCCCAATTATGACAAGATTTCACTTCAGCTCTGCATACCAATGTGTGAATGGCCAAGTTGTGTTGGGACACGCAATCCCTTCCTCATCATGAACCCACAGTGATCTAATGTTTACTTATCAAAAGATGCAGTGCAAGAGGAAAGCTCCTTTTTTGTGTGACACTGGAGGGGAACAAGATACAATTATGCCCAGATCGAATATCCTCCATACCCTGTTTCTTCTGGCATTACAAGCAGGATAGTACCACCGCAGATAGATCCTATCCAGGGTGACCAGATCCTAAACTCAAAATGTAGGACCTGGTCAATCTCCCAATTGCCCTTCTAATCAATGACACTCCCCAAAATCTCATGTCACACCTGCAGAACATTTGCAGCACACCTGTGTGCCATGGAATAGTGGTGGAAAAACACTGCCATAGAGTGTCACAAATACTTCTTCAAACTTACTACTCCAGATCTGGCAGCACCAGTGGGAAGACCTGAACAGATGCTAAATCCAAGACCCTGGATGGTGACATATATAAGTTTGAAAGAGGGCAATAGGAAGTTAAGTCAAGTTTCATTAACACACATGACCTTTAAGGGAACACACTGAAGAAAGGGCCTCCTGGAGGGCAGTCTACCAAGGATCCCCTGAAACTTGGAAACAGTCCTACACCAACTTTTACTTTTAATTCTATGGTCTATTTGCTACCACATCAGCTGGTGCTAGGTATAGCTATTTGAGAGAATGTAACTATTTGAGAGAATTTGAGAAGTAGGCTGCAATCCTAAAGACACTTTCCTGGGAGTAATACCCACTGAACACAATGGGACTTACTTTGGAGTAGACATGGTTAGGTTTGTGCTCTTCATGTAACTATTTGAGAATATTCAGATGGGAAGGTGGCTTGTCACTGTAGTTTCATCTTTGCAGGCTGTTCTATGCTACTATTATACAGCACTTATACACAATTAGCAGGCCTCCGTCAGTCTTGAAAGACTATGGTATCATGGTCAGTGCTGCATACGCTGCATGCGAAGCACAAAAGCCTGGGTTAGATTGTTATGGAGGATAGGCTGTTGCCCAAGCAGCAGATCCCCCCTCTCCACACCACTGAATTAGTCCAATGGAAATGCAGAGCCAATATGATTGGATCCAGCTGGCGTCGCAGAGCTGGGCTAAGGACAGGAGCTCACCCTGTCTTGTGGGGCCGACCCAGGTCTCAAACCCTGGCCTGCTGGTTAACAGGCACAGTGACTTAACCACTTGTGCCAAGGTGTGATACTTAAAAAGAAACATCTTTCTTACTAAAGATTAAGAACTGTCCAGAAACCCCTTAATAAAACTCATGCCTCTGCAGCTTTGAAACCTGCAGAGTCCTTCATTGAAGCATCCTTTTAAAATCCGTCATGCAAGTCAAATCATTCTGGAGGCATTTGAACCAATGAAGTTTAATTTCTTAGGACAAAGGAGCAATATAATCTGTGCATCTGGGACAAACTCCCTTCTTTTTTGTACAGCGGTGTCAAGTTTTGAAATACTTCAAAATGAATATTTTAATGGTGAACAAATGTTACTTTTTGAAGAGCAGATGACAACTGTTTAGATTTTGCAGAAATAGAAACCATTTTTGAAATAGTTTTATAAGCCTTAATCGAACAGAAATATGCCAACAGGAGATTTCTGCTGCTTCTAACAGCCAAGCTTTGTGATCTCGGGCTTAACCTGTCAGATGGCTGATCTACCCATGCAACAAAATATTGGATCCTTGTTGAAATATTGAATATTGAATTCTTTTGAATCATGCAACAAAATATTTAATCCCGTTGAATCCTTGACCAGTTCAAGACCCTTCAACCTGCAGCATCCCATGCCTCTTGACAGTCAGAATATTCTTTTACTTCTGGTTTCTTGGGCAAGGGTTAATGTCTGTCTCAAATACTCCATGTCCCTTTATTTTCAATTTGGTTTTTTCACTTTTATATATTTTGTTGTACTCATTCCTTACAGATGTTGCCAAATCTATCCCCTTCTCAGGCCTGATCCACTCTCCTTCCTGTTCTGTCCTTACCTCTGCCCTGTTTCATCCCTGTCTGCTTTCCTCCAAATCCCTACATAGCCTGCTGAGTACCAGATTACCCACTCTGAACTCTATAAAAAATCATATATACATCTATACGTAATCATTTATAGAAAGCACATTTTAAAGACCGTTCATCGTAGAGATTTTGAAATAGTGCACCTTACATGATTAGAAACATCTTTGAACCCTGTTTCTGCAATCCTATGTAAGCACTTACCTGGGAGTAATTTCCATGAAACTTAATGGAGGTTATTTCTAAGAACATATGCATAGGCTTGCACTGTTTGTCACTCTTTCATGGGAAAGTAGTACTGAGCAGGGGGGTGTAAAATATTGCTTAGGAAAAATATGAGCAATAAATCCAGGAGATTTATGCAAAATGAAATTATGTGTTATATGAGCTGGTTGATCATGTACACCTGCAGCACCTTATTATCCCTGACTGACAGTGCATGCCTAGGCATGTCTACTCAGAAGTAAGCCCTATTGTGTCCACTGAGGCTGATTCCCAGGAAGGTATGGATAGGAACTAACTGTAGAAAGAAAAAATATAGACACAGGGTGATGAAAAGCTTTTCTTTCTTTTCTTATCTCTATTTGATGAACCAGCTCTGTGTTGTGCTTCTGGGTTTACATCTGGGGCGTAAGGAGAAGCTTGAAGAGAAACAGTTAAAATAGAATAGAAAACTAGAAATAGTAGCCTCTTGAGACATGCAAGTGGGCAGAGATATGCAGGCTTTTCTTCTGCCTTTTGACTAGAGCCACCCACTCACTGTCATTTTTATGCTGGCACTATAGGCAGTGGCGTGGTGTGGTGTGGCATGGCATGGCATAGCTAGAGGGGGTGAAACTCAGGCTAATTCAAGAGACAGGCTGGGAGAGCCTGCTTTCAAACACACAATGGTCCATATGTATTGACTCCATGGCAAGGCATCTTCAGGGCCAGCTTTAATGGCCAGGGCCAGCAAATTCCTGACGGTGTGGGAGGTTCGGCAGTGGAACAGATTGCCAAGGGAAGTGGTGGACTCTTCCTCACTGGGGATCTTCAAGCAGAGGCTTGACGAGCACCTGTTGGGGATGCTCTAGGGGGATTTCCTGCTACAGGCAGGGGGTTGGACTAGATGACCTACCAGGTCCCTTCCTACTCTATGATTCTATGATTCTAAGCCTGTTGGACCAATTGCTCCTAAGTGAGCCCTGTGCTAGGATGCCACATCTTGGCATTTGAGAATGCCAAATCTTGGCATTGAGATCACTTCCAGCAGCAGCATGTCAAGCTGGCAGAAGTGACACTGGCTGAATTGAGCAAGGTACATGGGTTCCAGAGTCCAGGCGAATTTAACTGAATAGGACCCTATGCCTGATAGGGCCTGATGCTGTGATAGCAAATGAAGCATTCACAGCCACAACTGGCACCTTGCTCTGCAACTGTTGCTTGAGCACAGAATCTTCAATGTAAAGGACTATGCATCAAGCAGAATATTGATATCTACCACCTACTTTCAAGTGCTACACTTTGCACATTGGGTTTGCCATTGCTGCTCTTTCCGGTAACTAAGGGCTTTATGGGGGTGCAGCCTCACAAAAATGTTTCACAACTCATAATGTGAAAAATGTTTCACAACTGATGGTCTTATTATCAGGAATTCGGCCTTCAGGAAATTAACATTTGCCTGTGATGATGTGTGTTTCCTAACACCTCTTTGCTTCTGGAAATATAATGCATGCCACCAGTTCTTTCATGTACTGGTATTTCTGGGGCAGCACAATCCAAAATTGCACTGGAGCAAGCATCTTGACATTGGATCTGCTGCTGCTGCACTGCCACCTGAAAAGTGGAAACTATCTTTTCCCCTTATCCACACCTGGAGGTGGCACGGAACTGAGAAGACAAGACCCCCCAACCCACCCCAGGACTGCCCTTCCCCTGCCCCAGAATTACCATTCCTATGCCTTTTCTGCCCCGTCAGACCTCTAGCATGACTTGCATAAGAAAAAGGCATAAACATGCTTTATGGCCTTTGGATTGCACTGTGGTTAAGTTATGTCCTTAATGACAGAATGTCTGTTTTGACAAAGCCAAAAGTGGCATCAAATTGTCTTTTTTAAAAAACTAAAATTTGGCATCACTGTATTAATATTTCTTTTGCAATATTTTATTGGTTTTATAAGCTTGCTTTATTCAATAGCAATAAACATCCAGACATGGTTGTCTTTAAGACCCTACACCATTCAGTGTTTTAAACAATGAAATTACTGAACAAAGAACAAAATTTGGCAACATTTTCTCTGTGTACAAAGAAAATTCCACAGCCAAATGGAAACTGTTATGTGGTTCTGTCTGCTGCAGAAAAAAAGGATCAAAGGCAAAAAAGAAAGAAGTCCTGATAGAACATTTTAGCAATTTAAAAGAAAATGCAATTCCATTTACCAAGTACAAAAATTACTTGTCCCTTTGCCAAGTACTACTTGTATTCAAGTGCTAAAATTTGCATTCATTTTACCCAGTTCTTATCTGTACAAATTTGGAAGCAGGAATTGGAGGGATTACTTTGGGCATGATCCAGACAAAATTAAGCCTCTCTGCTTTCTCGCTTACACGTTAAGCACGTGTAAATTCTTCCAATAGAAGAATTGTGATGGGAATGTCATTTTGTGATGGGAATCACATCACAATGTGATGGGAATGTCATCACAAATTGTGATGGGAATGTCATTTCTGAAAAGTTGGATGCTATGATAGCATCAGGTAGCTACTGAAGTGAGTGGCTTATCTTTCCATTTATGGTGGAGAGGCATGAGAAGAGTTGCCTTAGATGCAGAGTCAGAAATCCCAACAGGAGTTTGTCATTCAAAAAGTGGGTCCTAGCAGTAAAATGTTTGTGAGCCACTGGGCTAAGGGAATAAAATGGACTCCATAATACAATGCAGCCTGCAAATGGTTTTGAACTCCAATTTAGAATTAAAGTGAATATAGGCACAATCCTAACCAAATTTCCAGCAGTGGCATAGCTGTGCCAGTGGGTCATGTTCTGTAACCTGCAGTTGGGGGCAGACACAGAAGCTTCCTCAAAGCAAGGCAATGTTCGATCCCTTCCCTTGGAGTTGCACTGTCCTTACCCAGTGCTGGGAAGTTGTTTAGGATTTTGCCCTGCAAAGTATAAATTCTTATGGTATTGTGATAACAACTTTAGGAGATCAGCCAATTGAAGTTTCATGGTCTGTTTTACACAATGCAGCAGACTACGAACAAAGCTAGAGCAGAAAAATGCAATGGTGTGTCCATACTGTTAAAAGGTAATAAAACAACATAGTAGTTTGTTTCCATTATTCCTAATGGGAACCTGCAGGTTCCAGGATTTTGCAGGATGTTCGTATTGTTTTTTATTTTGCTTTCTTGCTCTGAAATGGATAAATAGCAAAGAATCAGAACTCTTTGTTCTCTGAAAAAAAGCATCTCTATCCCAAGCTCACAAAACTTCAGAAGATGTTTGGCTGGGAAACATTTTGGAAGTCTTATTTAGCTATCAAGTTGGTAAAAAACCCATTAACAATTTTCTTTAATGACTAGAAGATTGCAGTGTTTTTTGAAGTGTGTTTGACACAGTTATAAACTGCAGACTGTGAAAATAAGCCTACCGGTCATCAAAGTGCCATTCTTTTCCAGGAGAAAAAAACAGATAAAGCAAAACAGAAGAAGTGAATAAAGCAGGAAAGAAAAGAGAAGCAGGCCATAAAAGGGATACAATTTCTCTAGCATAATCAAGTTTTACTTGAGATTGCCCAATATCTTTAAGGTACTTCATTTTAATTTCATGATTGGTGTAAAATAAAAAAGGAATGGCAAAGACATTGAAAAAAAACTCACCAATTTCTTACTATTTGTTCTGCAATAGATATTTTTTCCAGAAAGATTTTTTTCCTTCTAAAAAGAGAAAACAGATAAAAGGTTTGCATGTGCCTTCAACATTACATTATATTATTCTAGTGTTCTTATTACCTGAGCAGCTGTTGGAGCCAATAAGATGAATTATATAACTTGTGGGACAGCAGTAGCTCAGTGTGTAAAGATGTTGCATTTGTTGACCTGAAGGTCAGCAGGTTGGTGGTTTGAGATGTGAGGACTGCACAACGGAGGGAGCTCCTATTACTTGCCCAGCTCCTGCCAACCTAGCACTTCAAAAACCATGTAAATCCATGTAGACAGACACCAATTTTGTGGGAAAGCAACAGCATATGTGCTTTGGCATTTAGTTATGCTGGCCACATGATCATGGAGGTCTTCAAAGTTGGCTCCTTGGCCAACCATCCTTAGAGTCAGTCTCAATTAGCAGGGCAACCAGCTGGGAACAACCTAGTTACTAGAGAACAGTAGATTTGGGAATGGGAGGCTCATCTTGTTGTCGGGCTCAGGGCCCAATCCTATTCAACTTTCCAGTATCCAGCATGATGTATGCAGCCATCATGGGGTGAGAGAGTAGTCACAGCGGCCTCCTCCAGTTAAGATAGGGTGAAATCCAGAGTAACTACGGGGAGTCCTTGCTCTGGTGTAAGAACAATTTACTCTGAATTGCAATATGAATTTCCCATGGGTTTTCATTAGATGGTGCAGTAACTACAGGTACACGCAATGTCTCTTACGTGCTCACAGTAGTTACTACGGATTTGGCTGATAATATATGTTGTCTTACCTTAGAGATGAATTGTGGCTGCATCAGTACTGGAAGATTGGATAGGATGGGGTCCTCAGTATTCCTTTAAAAAATGTTTTTAATTTGCAAAAGAAATGCCAGAGCTCATCCTGGTGTCTCCTAGGTTCTCCTAGAACCTCCTAGGTTCTTGCATGTTTTCTTCCCCCAAGACCAGCACTTGGCAGAGCATTATAGTGAAAAACATGATTGATGAGAAAAGTCACAAATTCCCATCATATGTATAATCTCTCTCAGGTATTTATGTGTGGATCCAGAATGTATATACATATATAGGCATGACTTTGCATACATCCTACTTTATAGATTTTGCAGAAAGTTATCACCTGTGAAGCAGCTGTAATATGGTTTGTATAGTGAGTGAGCTCCATTACAAATCAGTAACCTCAAACCAGCTGTTGTTTAAACAAAAACAATTTGATATAAGGAATGACAAAGACCCGGTTTTCCTTGGTAAGACCTTATGATGTTGGAATACTTCATGTAAGTCATTTGTCAAATATGTACAACAATGAAATCATTTCCTTAAAAAAAATTTTTAATTCCTTAAAAAAACGACATCTACCCAAGATTCCTAACTTCCAAGTTTTGCTGCTTTGCTTTTTAAATATTGTTTGAATTATACTGGTTTTATTATTTTTATGTTTTTTTAATCGGTGGTTTCATTTTTATTAGTTTTGAGCATTGTAATTTTTTTTTTTGCATAAATATGTTGTAAAAATACTGTATAATACTGCAAAAAATAAAACCAGTACAATTCAAACAATATGTTTAAAAGCAAAACTGACATTAAAAACTTACTAGGGGTGCTGAGTACATAAAACAGTGCTGTAGTGGGTGGGGTTGGACATCAGTGGAAATACCAACCTAAACCAAAAAAACTTGTTTGGACCAGAGGCACAATGTGTCACAAATTTTATATGCAAAATTTTTTTTTTATTTTTCATAAAATAAAATATGAAGGCAGCCCAATACTGTCCCCCACCAGCTTGCGCAATACAGAGTGTACACTGCATATAAGGGGGGGGGGGTGATTAGAGAACCTGAGAAAGGTAAGTAAAAATGATTTTTACCTACATCCCCATAACCAGGGCTTTTTTCTGGGGATACTCACCGGCTAATTAATTAGTCATGGGGATGACCTAGCTACACCACTGTGGTGTGTATGGCAACTTTTCTCCAGAAAAAGCACTACCCATAACTACCTGTTGCTAATGGATCTTCTTGGACCTATGCCAGCTATTTACCTGGTGTAAGTCCAAGGAGCCTCAAGGGTGTGTCGGAATAGGAAAAGGGGATAGGAACAGTATAGTGAGAGATGAAGTGAAGAAAAGGGCCATTCTAGGCAACAATCCCTTTTCCTGTTTTTAATGGCAGAGAGCAGGAAAGGAGAGCAGGAAAAGAAGGAGCCAAGAGGAATGATTGGAATGCTGGTGGAGGACAGGACAGGGACACTCCTTCAGGCACAGTGTCATACCTTAGGTGCCAGAGAGACTTGGGCAGGGCTTCCCTGCACATTACATTTCACTGACTTCCCAAAGGCAAAACAGATGGAATAAAACTGCAAAAAAAAAAAAAAGCATGTTGGACACATTAGAAAAAAGCATGTCGGCTTGATCTTAATTAGCTGTCTGTACCACCACCATGTTGAGGAAATTATACCATTGCTGCCTGTATTTTCCTTCTTTGTTGGAATTTCAGACTGAAATATATTCCCTTCTTAGCACTGACGCTTCTCCATGTTCCCAGGTTCTAATACTTTAATCTGCTATGCAGGGTCAGTGCCGGAATCACCACTATGTGCACCTGGAGATCTTCTTCTACCCTATTCTCCATCCCCAAAACATAAAAACAGCCCTGCTGGATCAGGCCAATTTAGGGCAGAGTAACTACGGGGTCTTACTGTAGAGTAACTTACGGGGTAACTACGGGGTAGCAGAGTAACTACGGGGTCTTACTGCAGAGTAACTTACGGGGTAACTACAGAGTAACTACAAATCCAGAGTAACTACGGGGAGTCCTTGCTCTGGTGTAAGAACAACTTACTCTGGATTCCAATATGAATTTCCCATAGGTTTTCACTAAGTGGTGCAGTCTCTTACGAGCTCCCGTAGTTACTCTGGATTTGGGGGTTAATCCAACTTTATGTGACCCACCAGATGCTTTAGGGAGCACACAAGAGACCTGCATCCTGGTGCCCTCTCCTGCATTTGGCATTCTGAAGTATGTTCCTCTGTTCAGTTATCTTCTCCACTTTCAGAGACAACCCATTGCCCTACCTGGTTTGCTTTTTCCCCACTGCATTTTTTTCTTTTCCTCCCTCCTTGTTCATCTCTTCCTCTGCATTTCAGCTCGTCCTTCCCTTCATCCCTCTGCTGTTGGCGCTGCTTCTACAGAAAGCAGAAAGTGCTCTGCAAGCGCACAATTGTTTAATAAGCAACTTCTATTCTGTCTCCATTGCAGCCTGGAAATCTAGCTGCACATGAAC
The DNA here is from genome assembly GCA_030015325.1 of Cryptoblepharus egeriae. Lineage (NCBI taxonomy): Eukaryota > Metazoa > Chordata > Lepidosauria > Squamata > Scincidae > Cryptoblepharus > Cryptoblepharus egeriae. The sequence continues at coordinate 19,324,839 of JAREYC010000004.1, read as the reverse complement.
ATTTCTGACATTTGTATCGTTTATGTGATTGATGTCTCTTGTAAGAAAAGATGTAACATCATGGGTTACAAGCAGTGATGGGATTCAAAGAAATTAACAACCGGTTCTATGCCCATCTGGCAGCCACTTTTAAATGGCTATTTTAAAAACTTTATATGTCCTATCTCTCATTAACAACCAGTTCTATAGAGTTGGTGCAAACCTGCTGGAGCCCATCACTTACAAGCCACGATGAGTATGTGTAACCTCCTCATTTTAGATGTTGGTGACCTTATTTTAGATGCTGGTGTGGGTGGCATATCAAGATGCAGGTCTGTTGTTGTCTTGTGTGCTCCATGAGGCTTCCGGTGTGGGCCACTGTGATACAGGCAGCTGGCCGTGCAACATTGGTCTGATCTAGTGGGGCTCATGTTCTCATTAAGCTGGCCATAGTCAGACACTATTGCAGGCAACTGTTATCTAGAAATGTGGTTGTCTATGTGAAATTGCAACCATGAACGAGTGCTACTCACATATTACCTATAGTCCAAAAATGTGAAGAAATTACTAACAACCAAGCCAAAAGCTCAATAAGGGAAAAGGTGGATTTCAAACAATAGGCACCTCTTGAGAAATAGGTCTGATTTTCCTCAGGTCAAGGCAATGGGAATGCTGTGGTTCTGCAGTCCCTTTGATAAAATACCTCAAGTGGGTACCCATATCTTGGAAGAGAGACAAGAATTTTTTAAAAACAAAGATTTCACCAATAATTGAGAACATAATCACAACTGAGAACACTGGAACTACAAGAATTGTTTGATCTTGTCATCTTTAAGAGTCGGCCCTGGTTCAGTTCTGAGATGAAATGTTAGCTTCATGAGTAGCTTTCCTATAATGCCTTGTACTAGGTAAGATGAATGCTTGTACTAGGGAAGAAAGTTTGGGGAACTTAAATGGGGATGTGTTCGTGTGTGTGTGTGTGTGTGTGTGTGTGTGTGTGTGTGTGTGAGAGAGAGAGAGAGAGAGAGAGAGAGAGAGAGAGAACAAACCTTTGCAAAATTGAAAAAATATATGACAGTTTGGTATAGAGGGGAAAAAATGAGAAAGTATCATCAAATGATATGAGAGCGGTTAGCGAATGGAAAGATATCAAAGTGTGACTTGACACAACAGAAAGAACACCTACTAGACACACACTGAGACACAGTGAAGTATGTGAGGCCGTGCAACAGAGTGCGATACCCAGAGGCTAGCATTTTGCTTTCCTTCCTTCTGGATGATTGATGAAGTTAAGAGGGAACAGAAAGGGGAGGGAAATGGATAGAAAATTAGGACCAAAATTCTCAGTTCAGGGAAATTAATCCCTAGCTGTTTGCTTAAAAAGAACCAGGCAGTTACATGTACACCAATCATAAAGGGAAAAATGCAGATGACTATATCAAGGCCAGTCTTCAAAAACAGTCTCCGTCACAGTGGTTTTCATCCAAAAATTCATCTAGCCGGCAGGAAACCAGTTATTTGCTCAGTTGTTTTATGTGATCTTGGCTCAGCTGCCTTTGTGACATTAACAACATTGTGATTCTAGGCAGGTCTACTCAGAATGAAGTCCCATGGAGTTCAGCGGAGTTTACATCTAGATAAGTGGGTGTGGGTGTGCAGTTTTCTATTTTCTATTTGGGAACTGACAGCACATACCTAAAGAAAAGTGCAGTGGCCACAGCATTGCCCTAGAGCAGTGATTTTCAATCTTTTTCATCTCATAGTACAAGGACGGGTCACTAAAACTGTCAAGGCACACCATTAGGTGTTGCACCATTGACACGACACACCATGCTGCTGGTAGGGGCTCAAATCCAATTGCTCTACTAATCAATGGCACTCCCCAAAATCTCATGTCACACCTGCAGGCTATCTGTGGCACACCAGTGTGCCATGGCACAGTGATTGAAAATAACTGCCCTAGAGTGTCAGAAATACTACTTGCAAACTCCAGACCTAGCAGCAACAAATCTGAGAAGCTCCATTCAGCAGGCTGGGACTTTACCGGACATAATGGCAGGAATGTACCATTACTCCAAGCAGACCTCCAGCTTCCTCCTAACCTGCACTAGATACAGCCTGAGCAACGTTGCCCAGTTGCACCAGCACAGGTTGTATGAGAATTTGTGCTTAGTCCACTCCTTCCTAATCTTCCTCCAGTAGAAAATGCTTGCCACTGAATTGGGGAAATAATTGCAGCTAGGCGCGTATCAGAGAGATGGTAGTTTGAGCATTGACCCAGGGTCCAGATCCATCAGAAGTTGTATTTGCACCTGCAGCAACACATATTTAAACCGTTGATATATTAGGACTCATATGACATCTTTGAAAGGGAAGTTTTAGGCTGCAATTTTAGCCTCCATTTGGGCTGGCCTAAGCTCCAGCACAAGTCCTGTGCTGACCTGGGGGTGTCACAAAAGTACTGAAGGCACTTCTGCCCCACTTCTGGGGAGGTTAGGCCAGTGCATAGGCATCCACCGACATCCCACACTACCACAGGAAGATATGTCATGTGAGTTAAACTGGCCTAAATTGATTAGAATCATGCCCTTAATTTCTGTAATAGGCGCTGAGCTCACTCTCAAACTCACAATGTGACTGATTTAATATCCGAATCATACACTGTGTCCAGAAAGCTTTTGCACATCTTATTTCATTCATCTTCTCATCCTCAATGAGCGGCAGATAGATAATTATCCCAGCAGGTGTTCTTCAAACATATCAAGCCAATTACCTCCCACTTTAAGAATGTCAGTTTTGAAAAGATCATTCCGCAAATGTTGCGCTCGCAGACCAAAGAGGGTTCAAAAGCAGAACATCTGCCGTCTTCTCTGAGCTCTTCAGGCAGAAGAATCAAGATTAAATGAAGGAACATTGCAGGCTTCACCTTCCTTTATGATGAAATTAAAAACGACAAACATCACAATGCTGATTTTTTAAAAACCAGACACCAATTTACATGCACATTTAAACACATAATATGAAGATCTCTGAATGAAGACAATTGTTTTTCTGTGCTATTATATGCATATTTCAAGAGAGAACTCTGGATCCAGATAATGAATAGAGAACAGGTAAATTCTTGGGATGGAGTAGGGCTGAAGCTCAGTGGGAAAGCACACGTTTTGCATGCAGAACGTGGGCCCCAGATGTTATTCCTGGTTTCTCCAGGCAGGGCAGGAATGCTGTCTGAACCCCTGGAGTGTTACTGTCAGTCCTAGATACAGCTGAGTGGGAGGAAACAACAGCTGTGTTCTTCAGAGTTTGTGAAACCAACGCACAGTTGGGGACAGAAAAAGTACACTGGTAAATCTCATGTATTGATGTGCTCTGAGGTTCTACCTCCAGCCACCATAATTGCAGCATCAAGTTTTAACAACAAAGCAATCCACTGTTTATGAAAGTCTTTTATGAAGGGGTGGGGATCAATTAGGGGTCAATTAGGTGGGGATCAATTAGGAGGGCGTCAATTAGGTGGGGGTCAATTAGGGGGAAACATCTTCCTGCATACAGCATGAGATATTTCATTTTCTCTATAGACCACTTTGTGAACATTTTGTTGAAAGGCTGTATATAAATACTGTTGATTGATTGACTGATCACTCCATACAAATACTATCATAGGAAAATAAGACAAGACCTCCTAGATCAAGCCAAAGGCCAATCTAGTCCAAGTGGGCCAGTCTTAGGAGCTGTGGGAGGCAATGCAAAACATTTTAGTGGGGTCCCATCCTCTCCATGTGAGCCCCCTATACACAAGCTTCTGGCGAGGCACCTGGCAGTGGCACCACCCACAACTGCTTAGGGAGTAAATTTCAAGCTATATGAACCCAGTCCACTTCTGATATCTCACACTTGCCAACAAGCCGGGTCACCCTTCTATGATGAGCTAAACCTGCCTAAATTTCCTCTTCTATGCAATGCTTAAAGGAGCAGCACTCTGCCCTCCATTCCATATGGTCACCCTGCCCACGAGACGCATCAGGGAGCGCACAATACAACAAGTCACATGGATCCTGTTAAAACTTCCTCGAACCTGGTATTCTGAGTTAGCCTAAAACCAGGGGGTAACATGTACCCATCATAGCTTGGAACGTGTGATTTGATTTTCCTCCATAAATCTATCTACCTATCTACATCTATCTACAGTATTTATATACCGCTTTTCAACTAACAAGTTCGCAAAGCGGTTTACAAAGAAAATGGAAAAATAATAATAGCGAATTAAAAGCTAATGGTCCCTGTCCCAAAAGGGCTCACGATCTAAAATGCAAAAAAGAACGCCAGCAGAAGCCACTTGAACAGACACTGCTGGGGTGTGCAGGGCCTGTTACTCTCCCCCTGCTAAATAAAAGACGAACACCCACTTGAAAGAGTGCCTCTTGCTCAGTTAGCAGGGGTAAATCCATCCAACCCCCATTTAAAAACATCTGGGCCAGATGCTATCCCCACATCTTGTGTCAAGGTGTTCCGCAGATTAATTACATGCTGGGTAAAGAACCATTTCCTTTCGACTCTTTTGATTCTCCTGACACGCAATTTTTGTGGCTGTAACATGATGCTGTGTGAGTGGGAAAAGAACATCTACCCAGTACCCACACAATCCATCTCCTGCATAATTTTGTAAAGGTAAAGTTTTGTACATCTCCATTTTTTAAAGACTGATGTACCCCAAAAGATTTAGCCTTTCCTAAGAATGAGAGAGGTGTTTGTCTCCCTGATTTTGAATGCCTGAACATCATCCGTAAGACAATATCCTGGGTTCATTTCAGCTACTCTGGTAGAAAGGAGCTAAAGGAGGGAAGGAATAACATTGAAGATTAATGTGTGCAGCAAATCTCTCTGCCTGGAAGCTCAGCAGAGTCCCAGCATCTTCCAAAAGGAGAGTAAGGCCTTCCTGTTAGAGATGGGCTTTAGCAGTCGGCTTTAAGCAGATCAGATTTGTTGTTTGATTGGATTTTCTTTTCCTTGTCAAGGAATTGGCTTCGAGTTCCTATGCCGAACCATATCTGAGTCGTCCCATGATTATATGAAATGCTTAGCAGTTTGTTATCGTTTTAAATACACTGAAATCCACAGCTTTCCTCCCTCTTTGGATAAACATCAAAATCCACAAGTCAAAATTCATCTTGCATTTCACAAGGACTAACCAGAGTTCCACTAAAGGTCAATGGAAGATATATAAATACAAGACTCCTGCTTAGGGGGCTCCAGAAGGTCAAAGCATCTTGTGGTAAATCAATTAATTATAAGGTAATTGATTCAACTTTTAAAACTCACTGATAAAATCTGATTTGCTGCTTATCCTTGAGGGCTAATGTATGACTGTATTTAGCTATTATGTTTGAAGCACTGCAGCCCTACTCATATCATTAAGATCTCAAAGTGAATGACCTCATTAATCACATCCAAACAGTCCTTCTGGATACAGCCAATGTAGCTGAACACTGGAAATCATCTCTTGTTTTTCCTAAATCTCCCATCGACCAGATTCATAGGATGACAAGTTATGAAAATAATACAAACTTTGATCTTTCCACTTGCTCCAAACCACGCAAAATTTTCTTGACAATGTCTCAGTTATGTGCCCTCTTGAACTGCCTTTTTTCCAAGTCTCAAATTAAAAAATCCCAAAATGTCTCACAAGAAAGATGCTCCAACCCTTTGATTTATGGTGACTTGTTTTGCACCTATTCTAGTTCTACAATCATGTTTTTGAGGTTGCAGCAGCCAGAATATATGGCACTTCACATATGCCTGCATTATATGCATTTAGCATCCTTGTATTTCCAATGGTGAGTAATCTAGATGCTACACAACACACCTGAATTTTGTTCACAACCCCCCACCCCCAGTAGATCCTAACCCAAAAGTTTGACCATGCCTCCCTCAAGAACATAGTGGCTCAATCTTATCCTCCCTTCCCACTGCCAAAACTACCATTTCAGTGGTAGGATTTGTTTTATGGCCATTGTAAATGGTCATATAGAAGCACACAGAGCCACGCAGTGACATAGCTAGGAGGAGTACAAGGGGTGCAGTTGCACCAGGTTACAACCTTTAGGGGTGCTAAAAGCTGAGCTTGACCCAAGGGACTAAAATTGTGAAAAATGGGCTACATATGAATGAGAATACCATCATGTTCTATATCGTTGAAAAGGTAATTTTATGCAGAATGCAATGAAACAAACTTTTCATTGGAATATCTATCTTCTATTAAAAGTCATGGCCAATTAACCAGAAAATTAAAATACAAAAGCGAATGGAACAAAAATTTTATTTTCTTAACTCAACTTTCCCATGATACTGATTGCTGAGAGCAAATGAGATGCAATTCTGATACTGTATGTAACAAATAAGGTGTTCATATGAATCAGCACTTATTTCCATACATATATTTCATAATACACTTACCCATGCTAACTGGGTAAAGAGGCACTTCTAAGTGGTGCTCCTCTTATGTTTAGCAGGAAAAGAATAACCATTCCTCTTTGGCCCAGCACAGTTTCCCTGACCAATAAGAGGCACAATTTTCATATTTTTACTTAATTAAAGATGATTTTGTTGTTGCGGGGGGAAATTAAAATTTTTTTTAAATACCCCAGGATGACATCATTTCTGGTTGTGACATCACTTCTGGGGCAACATTTTCAGCTTTGTACCAGGCTACATGACCTTTAGCTACACCATTGGAGCCATGTGCTTCTATCCTGCCTCTCAAGAGTCTGTGGTGGTGTCAAGTGCAGGAGCCGGATCTGGAGAAGCCATTGACACCGATTATGAGTGCCATGAGGAGATCCACTGGCTTTAAGAGGTTTATGAATCTCCTATCCAAGTGTCCCAATTTGGACACAGCAGCATGTGTCTTTTTAGCACAGCCACATTCAGGAGGATGAAGGTAGGATTGGGTTTAAAGTTAATAAAGAACCTCAGTACTGGTTTCCATCAGTATGTGAAGAATCCTTCTTACACTGCAATTAGCACATGGGAGCCTCTGGAATTGCTTCTGTCTGGCAAAGGAACCATGTGATGCTTGAAACATCTTCCCAATGATGGATCATTGAACAACCCATCACCCGAACCTAGCTCAGCATGTGCAGTGCAGATGTGGAAACTTTCCCAAAAATCAAGGCAACTTTGCGGTAAGACATTATTTACAGCCATTGTGTAGAGAAATTACTGTATCCACAAGCATTTCCAGTAGCTTTCACATTACTGCTTTTACTTAAGAATAATTCCTGAATCCTTGGAAATCAGACCCAATGATGCATTATATTAAGCTGCTGTGATTATTTTTTTCCTTGGTAAATAGCACATGTTGGAAAGGGGGATAAGCAGCAGGACACAACAGCAGAGGGGATTTTAACCCTTTGCCCCCAGCATGGGCACGACTTGAGCAGGGCAGCTGCTATTTGTCTTGAAAGAAGTTTCTATTGGCATCCATCTGACTTGTCAGAGACTGTAAATAACCATCACAGGTTACAAGCAATGATGAGGGTATGTATGAGTGCATGTGCATAGATAGATGTAAGCAACCTTAAAATGCCAGATGCAAGGGAAGGCAGCTGGATATAGGTCCTGTGTGCCCCCAAAGGCATCTGGTGGACCCCAAGATACTGGAAGCTGGACTAGATCCAGTGGAGGCTCTTCTTATGTTCTTATTTACAATGCAAATGGATGTATTCATGTTTCACTTAGGCGTATGTCCTAAAGTGAAATTAAGCCCCTTGCTCTGGAGCAGTTAAGATGACTTTCCATAAGATAAGACTAGAGGGTGACGTAACTGTGCGGACCTGTAACTGCTATGGATTTTGCCCTAGTCAAACTGGGGCATTCATTAATGGCCACTGCCACCATGAATGTAGGATGAAGTAACTACACATGCCACTAAGGCTGCAATTCTATCTCCATTTTTCCTGGAAGCAAGCGTTACTGAATATAAGGAGACTTACATTGGAGTAGCTGGTCATAGGATTACACTACGGTAGAATGACCTCACTAAAGAAGCAACTTCAGGGATCTGAAGGTGAAAACAAAGACACAGATTTATTTCTGCCTTAGATTGTCACTGTCTCTACATTGCACAATGAGTCACAAGCTTGCATGAACCTCTTGTTTAGTGGTTCAAGAGTTGGGTTTAGATTTGGAAGATGCAGGTTCAAATTGCCTTTCAATTATTAAGCTTCCTAGGTTCTCTTGTGCCAGTCACTCTCAGCTGCACCTACCTCACAGGGCTGTTGTGAGGACAACAAGAGGGGAGGAAAAGTGGTATGAAAAGGTCCTTGGAGTGGTATAAAAATGTGAAAAATATATAAATGCTGCAAGAGACTACTGTATGCTAAAAGTATTTCACTCACATGTATGTTGAATGCGTGTGCATGTGTGTGATTGAACCAATATGGACCAACTCTTGAAAGAATTTACCGGTAATTCCTCTGTTTGTTGCTGCACTGTTTTATTTGTCTGCCTCTAATTACTATTTTAAATGAAATTATTTTAAATTAAACTAGTAATTAGAGGCAGACAAAAAGAACACATTAAATATTATTGAATTTCATTTTACTGCAAATTGTTTTTAAAGCCTTGTTAGCTATTTTTGGACTATCTAATGAAAGGTGGAATGAGAAAGGAAGGACCGAATGAAAAGAGGGTCTATTTTTTCCTCTTTTTTCATATTATAGACCAGTGATTTTAATTCTCATGGCACACTGGTTGAAAATCACCATTATAGACCATAGGAAAAGGCCTTCCTTTTTCTTCCTTTTCTGCACTATACAGTGCAGGTCATTATTACACCTGATAATTATTTATTATATTACATATAAAATATATGGTATGATATTACACCATAATGCTTTAGCACAGAAGAATGTTGATTTTGCTAATGTAGACTAGTAATGTTTCTTCCAGTGCAATCCTATGCATGACTATTCAGAGATAAATCCCATTGTGCTAAATGGAACTTATGGCTGCAATCCTAAAAACACTTTCCTGGGAGTATAACCCATTGAAAACAATGGGGCTTACTTTTGAGTAGACATGGTTAGGACTGTGCTGTATGTCCCAGGAAAGTGTGTACTGTATATAGGATTGTAGCCTGCTTTCCCCGCATATTAAAAGTTAACAGGCAGTAATGTCTATTTGAAGTGTCACTTCATCAGCTCCTTACATTGGATTAATTGCCCTTCTATGAAGAGCAGAAAGATTTGTGTGTTTTTATTGCATGCTCACAGTAGACCATCCTTTCCAAGACTATTTTACAGGAGGCCAAGAAGCTCCATCAACCCAGATTGTCCTGGCCAGTGGATCCCTCAATCTCTCCCTGTTTGGCAGGACCCTTTGATAAACCCTCAGATACAGGGTGACCATATGTCATGACCAAAAAAAAAGGGACAAAGACCCAACATGCAGGATACCCCCCCCAAAATGTAGTTATGACATATGGTCATCCTGTGCAAAGGAGGACAATCTCTCTCAAAAATGTAGGACACCCAAGAAAAAATATAGGACACGACATAATTAAACCTAAAAGCACTCATACAGATTGCTTTCATGTGGTTAAACTCTAGATTACTTATGATTAAATTTAAAACTATTAATTACAAGAAGGTTATATGTTGCCTGCTCACAAGGAAAATGAGGATGATGGAAGATTTTATTCCAGGACACAAAGCTAAAAAGAGGACATGTCCTGGAAAAAGAGGATATATGGTCACCATGGTCCAGCTATGCCACTGGATCCCTCTTCCCTCTTCTTCTCCCCCCTCCCAAAAAGGCAAGCTGGGCTCCTCCTTGGATCTCTTGTCTGCCTCCCTTGGGAGCAGGGAGAAGGGCTTGCACTGGGGGGCTGAGGAGGAGGAGGAGGAGGAGGAAGAGGAGGGTTTCTCACCTCCCCCATTTCTCTGCGCCTCCAGGGAAGTGCATCTGCTGGGGCAGCTCGTTTCCGGCAGAGAGAGATGGGAGAAGGAGTGGGGAGCACTGCTCCTCAGCCTGGACCCCCAGAATCCTCCAAACTCTTCCTCCTCCCCCTCTCCCCATCCCCAGGTCTGCATCAGCTTCTTGGCATCTGATGCCTGGAGACCCTCTGGGGGTTCCTTGCAAATTGCATCTCTAGGGTGGGAGCGCCTCTATTGGGGAAGAGGCTTCTGGATCAGCCAGTGCAAGAGGAGGCAGAGCAGGGAGCAGCTTTCTCAGGACAGACAGATGGAGGAGGGGAGCGGGGGGGGGGCTGCAAGAGCAGAACCCCCTCCCACCAACACAAACCATCCCATCTCTCTCTTACACACACTATCCCTCTCTCTCTTTCACACACACCTATCTGTCTCTCACTTTCACACACACCCATCTCTGTCTCTTACTCTCACACACATACAAACACAAACCCACACACACCCATCCTCTATCACTATCCCATCCCTCTTTCACACACACACACACAAATCCATCCTCTCCCCTCTCACACACATCATCCCTCTTCTCCACACAAGCACACTCCATCCCATACCCCCCTCTCACACACCCCTTTCTTTCTCTCTCTCGCACACAAACACAAACCCCATTCTTTTATTACTCACACATTATCCCACTAGAGATCCTAAAATCTCTCTCAACCACTCTCACACAAACCCCTCTCTCACACACACCCATCCCATCCAGTGGTTCGCACCTACTCTATAGAACCGGTTGTTAATGAGAGATAGGACATATAAAGTTTAAAAATATCCATTTAATAGTGGCTGCCAGATGGGCAGAGAACCGGTTCTTAATTTCTTTGCAGCCCATCACTGGTCCCATCTCTCTTTGTCTCTCTCACACACGAAAACACAAAAGCTCTATCACTCACACCCTATCCCATCCCCTTTCTCACTTGCACACAACCCCATTCTCTCACATACTCATACAAACACACAACCCATCCTTTCTCTATCACACACAATATCCCATCTCTATCCCACTAGAGATCCCCAAATCCCTCAACACACCATCCCCCTTTCTCTTTCACACACACCCATTCCATCTCTCTCACACTTTCACACACACACAAATCCACCCCTCCCCCTCAACTCACACACCATCCCTCTCTCCTTCACACAGACAACACTCCATCCCATACCTCTCTCACACACACACATATAAACACAAAACTCATCCTTTCTCACTCCCACACTATCCCATTTCTGTCCTACTAGAGCTTCCAAAATTTCTCTCTCACACACACAAATCCATCCCTCCTCCTCTTACTCTCACACACACCATCCCCGTCTTTCAGACCTACATCCATCCCTCCTTTTCTCACACACATTATCCCCTTTCTCTCACACACACCCATTCCATCTCTCTGTCTCACACTCTTACACACAAATCCACCTCTCCCCTTCTCACTCACACAACATCCCTCTCTCCTTCACACCAACACACTCCATCCCATACCTCTCTCTCACACACAAACACAAAAGTCATCCTCTTCCACTCACACACTATCCCATCCCTCTCTCTCTTTCACACACAGAAACACACTCCATCTGATACTCCTTCCTCTCTCACACATACAAACATAAAAGTCATCCTCTCTCACTCACACACTAACCCATCCCTCTCTTTCACTCACACACAAATCCACCCTCAACTCCCTCACACACACATACACACCCACCCACCCTGTGTCCCTCCCTCAGATCCTTAGACCTTCCCATCGGATTTCTCCAAGGGATCATCACACTGCAGGAATCTCCGCCTGGGGGTGGGTGGGTTGGGTAGGGGGAGGAAGAAGAGGAGGAGGAGGAAGAGGACGCCTGTGTGGAGAGGACCCTTCCCCAGCTGGTTTTGCTGAGCCAAGAGAAGATCCCTCTTCATCATCATCATCACCATCATCTTCATCCTCAGTCTTCCCCTCCCTCTTTGAATTCCTCCTGGGCATCAGTCCACAAGGGGGGAGTTTGGCTGGGTCTCTCTCTCCCCCCCTCTTGCAGTTTTGGGAAGAGTTTAGCAGCAGCTTTCAGTTCTGCTTGTTCACACATAACACACACAACTCACCCCCTTCCACTGTGATGTTGTTGGACTGAGCAGGCTGGAGCAGCCCAGCCACCCTCCTTCCAGGGACTGACTCCTCTCCTCTCCTGCTTGCCTGCCTGGATCCCTCCATGCGCCTGGATTGGGACCCCCAGTAACTGTCCTGAACCCACCACCCACCCAGGATCTAAGGGCTGGAGGGGGGCCCTGCGACTTAGCCTTGGCTGTGCCTCCCCCCAAAGACACCCAGACCGGGATGGCGAGGCTCTGGGCACCGGGAGCCCTCCTCATCTTCTTCCTCCTCTGCTTGGCTGACCGGGTGCGACTCATCCAGACCTCCAAGCCCCAGAGGAGCTACGGTAAGGAGTTGCCTGGGATGGAGAGACTGCACCCCAGGGTGCCCAAGACCACCTTTGGGTGGTCACCAGGACATGCCCTTGTGTCCTGGCCAAAAAAATCATCATCCTCCTTTTTCTTGTGAGCAGGTAGCATGTAGCCTTTTTGCAATTAGATGTAAATTTAATAATAAGTAGTATAGTGTATATAAGTAGCATAATGTTTAAATTAAGCACATGAAAGCAGTATATATGAGTGGGTGCCAGGGTGAACATGTGTCCTCTTTTTCCAGGACATGTCCTCTTTTTAAGTTTTGCAGCCTGGACAAAAAAAATCTTCATTGTCCTCTTTTTCCTTGTGAGTAGGCAGCATGTAGCCTACTTGCAATTTATTTATTTAATATAATGGAATGGTTTTAAATTTAATAAGGAGTAATGTGAAAGTGTTTAAATTAAGCACATGAAACAATATATACATGAGTGTTTTTAGCTTTATTTTTTCATGTCCTACATTTTTATTGGGTGTCTTACATTTTTGCGGGGCAGCATGTAGCCTTCTTGTAATTAATAAATAACATGTAATAAGCTATATGTAATAGTTTTCACTGTAATAATAAGTATTATAGTGTATATAAGTAGCATAGTGTTTAAATTAAGGACATGAAAGCAATATGAGTGTTTTTAGCTTTTATTTTCTCATGTCCTACATTTTTCTTGGGTGCCCCACATTTTTGGGGGGACTTGTCCTCTTTTTTTGTTTTGACATATGTTCATGGCAGGGTCTGCTTGGGGTGGGGGGCGCTCAGAGCCAGCCAGAGCAAACACTAGGCTTACCAACACTAGGCAAGTAACAGATCGATCCTGAGCTGGTCTACCCCCCCCCCCCCAAAAAATATAGTAAGTCCCATTGTGTTCAAAGGGGCTTGCTCCCAGGAAAGCATGCATAAGATTGTAGAACAAGGGCACTATCCTATGCATGTCTGTTCAGAAGTCAATCCCATTCTGTCTGATGAAGCTTACTCTGGTGAAAATGTGAATAGGATTGTAACTTGTCCTTTGCAGGCCAGTGGGATTTACTCATGAGGAAGCTGGCAACCTCAGTTGGTTTGGTTGGGAGTGGATCTTGTACAAGCAAAGGAGCCAGAGGAAGGTAGCATCATCTCAAGCTCAGGGACCAAAACACTGAGGCTCAGTTTTGGAGAGTTCTCTTGAACCTGTGCCAATTCCAGTTCCAGATGTTGCTGAATGGGCAGCTACAACAAGCTGCCAGACAGTGAGACTCAGTATAGGAGATTGCTTTTGAGCATATGCAGAGTTCCAGCTGTTGCTTGGTGGGCAAACACAACAAGCCACCAACAAACCTTAGCATGCAGGTAGTTCCAGATGTTGCTGTGTGGGTAGTCAGTCATAAGCTGCCGGAGAACAGGCTCAGTATAGGAGATTGCTTTTGAGCATGTGCAGGGTTCCAGTTCCAGATGTTTCTGGGTGGACAGTTATAACAAGCTGCCTGAGAACTTAGGCTTAGTTTATAAGATTGCTTTTGTGCATGTGCAGAGTTCCACTTGCTCCTGGACAGCCACAGCCAGCTCCCAGATGTCAGTCTGAAGTAATGGCAACATGTTTCCAGAGCATGTGTTGTGAATCTTCAGCCACTTTGAACTACAACTGGGTTAAACCCTGACTAGCTGATCTCCAGCCTGGGCTGTTGTGGTGGGATCTTCTTAAGGCACCCCATTATTGGAGTGTTGCTACCTCTTTCTGTTCCTGGCATGCTTTATGTTAGACAATGTAGTTAGGGCACAATCCAGAGTAACTACGGGAGCACATTATGTGCCCCCCGTAGTTACTGCACCACCTAGTGAAAACCTATGGGAAATTTATATTGCAATCCAGAGTAACTCGATCTTACTCCAGAGCAAGGACTCCCCATAGTTACTCTGGATTTCACCCTTTGTTTAGTTGCAAGGGATGTGATCTGTGGGGTCTGTCTTTAGGCGTGGATGGGGAAGTTGACTTCTGTGGGTCCTAATCTCTGTGACTTCAAGATAATGATTTTAACCAGTGGGTCGTGGCACATTGGTATGCCATGGATGGTCCTCAGGTATGCCATGTGAGTTTAGGAAAGTTATTTTATTAGTATGACAATTGGGGGATTTGAGCCCCCTACCAACAGCATGGTGCACCTTGTCAATGGTAAAAAAACTGTTAGTGTGCCTAGATAATTTCAGTGCCTTGTTAGTGTGCCATGAGATGAAAAAGGTTGAAAATCACTGTTCAAAGATTTGAGTGGATGGAAGTGTTGGCTTTGGGCAAATCAATTTTGTCAGAAAGACAGTTCCTTGCGTTGTGGACAGTGGCTGTTCCTTGGACAGTGACTGAATGTGACCCAGTTGCTGTGGTCAGGTGGAAAAGCAGCATCTGTTGAATTTCTGCCTGTGCTGCAACATCTCTTAGAGACACAGGTCGAGATCAGTTGTGGACAACCTTTGTTTTGTGGCGAATCAAAGCTCAGTGAAGAAAACAGAGTGGAATTTAATATTTTCTCCTGCATTGGACAAAAAATGGTTTTGGGAAGCTGCATCCCATCCATGGCTTCTTCAAGTCCCAGCCATCCAGTCCCTTCACATTTAAAATGGGGAGCAACATTTTTCTCTTTCACCCAGGGCTTCCTAACTTTTTGGCAAGATGGTTTCAACTTTTGTAGCAGAATGACAAGGAAAAGTTCACTAGGTGAAACATTTGCCCCTTCATGTGGGAAGGAATTATTTTCCTTTTAAAAAAATACATTTTTGTTGCCTGGCATCTGTTATTGCCTTTTGGATTACAGATTTTTAGAACATAAAGTGTTAATTTGTGTACCATCCTTCTCTCCAGTTTCTTCTGGGGCACACAGACACCCTTTGCTCCGTCTGTGTCAATCACTCTGTTGACAGTGACTGTCTTTGTCTTCCTTCCTTAGTGCCTGAAAAAAGGGAAAAGTATCTTGGAGCCACACTTCCTCTCCTTTGGCCATTAAGTCTAGCTTTTTTTTCAAGGCTATTCTTCCTCTGATCTTAAGTAGCCATGTAATGATCAAAGGTTCAGCTAGAACCTATATCTAGCTTTTTGCTTCCTTTTCTTAGGAAGGTGCAAATAAGCGTCTTACCAAAGGAGTGTAAATTTGGAACTTCTGTTTCCTTCAAAGAAGTGATACAAGGTTTTTTTCCGAGTGTAATATTGTTTCACTTCCAAACTTTATAGGGTGTGTGTGTTTATGGATTTGCAGAAAAAGAGGCATAGAAGGTTCTGCAGAAGGCTGGATCAAAAGGTTTGTTTCTTCTTAAGAGCTTACAGCTTGGGATATGTCCTACAGGGACCTATCTCCAAGATCTTTCAGAAATGTGGTTTTGCTGCAGCAAACACAATAGTTTTGCACCATCTGAAAGGCTAACAGATTTATTGTTGCATCAGCTTTTATAGATTCAAGTCCTTTTCGTTAGAAGCATCAAGTTTTATCCTCCATTGGGCAAGTAGATATACTGTACTGTGAGTCAAAAATCTGTTATAGGATATTTTTCATTATACATAAAATGCAAGAGGTGTACATGGTCTTACATATTTCGAAACAAAGAACAAATATATGCAAATAGGAACAATGATGATTCCCACCAACAGATGTGGGTGATGATTTTGGCTGGACTTCCTAGATTCACCTGTCACTACCAAGAAATATGTGGACTTGATTAAGACCAAACCAAAGATACTCAAATTTGATGATTCTTATATATTGAGATGGACTAGCTATGTGGAAAGCAAGAAAGTTATTACAATGACATATGTCACAGTAGATGAGGAACAAGTGGATGAGCCTTTGGTGTTATGGCCAATGTTGCTCAGTTCTGGAATTGTATTTGATGGATGTGAACATTTCACATGGTATCTGCTAATATTTTCGGCTAGATTTTTAAGATGCTTTATTCAAATTGCTACAAACAGTTTAAGGCTGTCTTCTTCTGAGTGAGACAATGGTCAAATTATCTCAGTTTTGTCTCGTGACAGTTTGTCAAAGTGTTTTCCAGCCTGGCCTGCAGATGGCAGGGAACTTCATGACGAACATAAAAAGAACCTTTACTGGATCAGCCCAAGAGCCCTTCTAGTCCAGCTTCCTTATCTGACAGTAGCCCACCAGATACCTCAAGGAATACACAGCAAGATACTTGCATCCTGGTGCCACTCTCCTGTACCACTCTTGTACTTGGGGTACCCTCCCTCTAAAACTAGGAGGTTGTACATATACATCATGGTTTCTAACTTGCCATGGACTTTTTTTCTCTGTCCAGTCCTTGTTTAGAGGCATCTAGGGTTGGCACCATCACCACATTCTGTGGTAAGGAACTCCACAGACTATAAGTCCGACCTTGAGCACAATCCTACTCATTCTATTCAAAAGTGGGTCTTACTCCCAGGAAAGTTTCTTTAGGATTACAGCCCTTGTTATACATGAATTTGACTCAACATGAACAGCCATTGCAAATCACGGTTATGAAAACTGCTTTTCAACTGATGTAGAGAGGTAGTCATGTGAACAGACATTCCAGTGGTGGGATTCAAATAAATTATCAACAGGTTCTATGTCCTAATAACCTAAATTAACAACAGGTTCTATGTCCCATTAGTAACCATTCTCAGAACCAGGCACTCATTAGCAAAGGGTTCTATAGAACCTGTGAGAACCCCTGAAGCCCACTACTGAATCATTCCATTCTTCAGTCCCAGAATCAAACCCCTGCAGATATTAAGGGGAATATTACCTTATTAATATTAAGAGGAATATTACCTTATTCCATTAGGTGCAATGGAGGA
Organism: Cryptoblepharus egeriae; assembly: GCA_030015325.1. Taxonomy (NCBI): domain Eukaryota; kingdom Metazoa; phylum Chordata; class Lepidosauria; order Squamata; family Scincidae; genus Cryptoblepharus; species Cryptoblepharus egeriae. The sequence goes on along the minus strand of JAREYC010000004.1, from coordinate 19,307,635 downwards.
GCAAGAAATCTTGAAGTGGGTCTTTAAATCTATTTTTCCGTTGTTTTTTTGCTATCCACGATTTTTTTATCCGTGGGAGGTTCCAGAACGGAACCCTAGTGGATAAAGAGAGACACCTATAATTACATGCTGGGTAAAGAAATACAGTGGCGCCTCATGTAACAAATTTAATTCGTTCCGGAGGCATGTTATTTACGTGAAACATTCTTTACATGAAGCGGCTTTTCCCATAGGAAATAATGGAAACTCAGACGATTGGTTCCACAACCCCAAAAATATTCATATAAAAATATTAACTGGATGTAAAAATGATGACAGAACACTGGGATTGAATTCAAAACATGCATTCAATGTGCGTGATCTTATGAAGTCTACTTAGGCTGCAATCCTAAAGACATTTTCCTGGGAGTAAGACCCATATAACACAATGGGGCTTACTTCTGGGTAGACATGGTTAGGAGGCTGCAACCAAAGACCCTTTCCAAGCTTCTCCCCACTTTCTCCTTCTCTTCATCCTGAGCCTCTCTCTTCCCTGCTCCCTTCTGGCTAGCACTGAGCGGTTTCCCTCTTCTCCACTGCTGTTCTCTCCCTCTGCCCAGCGGACGCCTGGCCATAGGAGGAATGGCATGGAAGTGTTGCTTTCAATATGGGCAGGCCGCTAGGCAGCCCTGATGCTTTTTAAAAGGGCTGCCGGCCAGCGTGTCTGCCCCAACTGTCAACGAGTGTGTTTGTTACATGAAGCACAGTTTGTTATGTGAAGCAGAATCCTAGAGAAATTTTTGTTTGTTACATGAAACATACTTTACCTGAGACGTTTGTTACGTGAGGCGCCACTGTACTATCTTTGTCTGTCCCAACTCTCCCAACATTCAGTTTTAGTGGATGTCCCCTAGATCTGGTGTTGTGAGAGAGGGAAAAGAAGTCCCTCTATGTCATGCATAACTTTGATTTCTGAATCAAATTCTCATTTAGGTGCCTTTTTCCTAAACTGAAGAACCCAAATGCCTTTCCTCGTAAGGGAGGGAATTCTTCCTTGTTATCATTTTCCAGTTCCACTATGACCTTTTAGACATGTGGTGACCAGAACCATATGTATAACCTTCCATTGAGCTAAAGACCCTCTTTCACTTGTCACCGTTTGCTGCCAGTGTCCTTAAGCTAACCTGTTTGGGGCACATTAAAATTGCAAGTAAAAATGTGTGTCCACTACATCTTGTTGATATACCCCAGGCTAATACATTTGTAATAGCTGCCATCACTTGGTTGTACACAATTATTACCGCTATTTAGACTTGTACAGCAATCAGTGGATAAATTTCCCCCTAAAATGTTCACATAGATGTGAGAAGAAAATTGGGGGTGGTTTGCAACATTTGAACATTGAATTAGCTGCTCTTAAGTCTGTGGCTTTGATCAGATCCAGAAGAAGATCTCCTTCTGATGATCTCCTTTTCTTGCTCTTGGGGCTTGAAGAGCCCCAGTCTCTTTTTCTTTTTCCAGGCAAATAATTGTCTGCAGGCAGCTTGCCAAAGGGTCAGAGAATGGTTTGAGGGCACAGAGGCTGTGACATAGTTAAAGCAGAACTCAGCCAGGCAGCACTCAGATGAGAGATTGTTAGAGAGGCCCATATAAGCCTACAGTGAAATGAAATAAAATGAAGGAGTAGGTCAGTGTAATAAATAATTGTGAGCACCAGAATAAGAGGAGTTGCGAAGTCTTCTTGGAGGTTTGCAAAATAATTTCCTGAATCATGCCAGGCATGGCTTTCGTAAAAATGATCTTTTACCTTGGGAGTTCAATAGATCTTTCCAACTTTGATACCATTTTTTGATTACTGGTTTTATTGTCAAGTTGTGGGAGGGCCATTCCTGATCTCCTTGTTACAGATCTGCAAGTCTGTGGGAATGGTGTTGATCTCTGCATTTAACCGTATATCAGTGTTTTTCAACAACTGTGCCATAACATGCAGGACGGTGTGCTGCAAATGGTCTGCAGGAACGCTGTGGTAGTTTAAAGGAGGACAATTATTTAGTAGGGCAATTGAGGGATGTGAGCCCCTGGCCAGAAATACGGTGTGCCTTGTCAATTTTAGTACTTTTGCCTTTTTTTAGATAAAAAGGTTGAAAATTGCAGTTGTAGATGTTTAATTTTTCTGGAATTTTGTGTCTATATTTTCTTCGTTCTTGCATTTGTGTCGTAACAATGATATAGCTTTCATTTTGATCACTTTCAAACATCACATTGTGCTCAGTTTGATCCATTTATTTGTCTTTGGTACCTGTACAGCTTCCTAAGATTCTGAGGGTAGCAATTAGGACTGAATATTCATCATCAGTCAGTGGAAATTGCAGCTGCTTTCTTTAAAAAAAACCGTTTCTCTAAAATAAATTAAGTCCTTGTCTGGAAGAACACAGAGAAAACAGTGCACACAACTGCAATGTACCACAAATGTCATCTCCAAAAATTTCAGTGATTTTTCTAGGCTTATTTTTTCAGGCACAGTCTCTTATTAATATATAGTGAAAAGTGTACCCGTGTTGCGGGAGTAAAATTCCCCCATATGCCCCATACTGAGCATCAGTCCCTCCCCCATGCGCATTAGTCCCTCCATGTGCATCATCCTCGCCAGTGCAACCTTTTCCTCCGAACAACATCCCTCCAGTGCATCAGGCACTGAGTACCAAATTGGCTGGAGGTTGGTCAGTCTTCCATGTTAAGTATAGAACAAAAACACATTGCACCTCTTTTCAGCCCCTTAAGGGTTAAATTTATCCACATCGGTTCTTGGTGAATGATCATCCTCCCCGAATTTCATGCTTCTAGGTCCGGGGGTTGGGGCAGAGCATCCCTCAGTCACCAGTTCTTCAATGCAAAGTATAGGGAGGAAAACGCGTTGTGCCCCATGTCACCCCCTTCTGGTTGGAATTTCTGAAAACCAGTTCTTAGTGCACTACTTGGTCACGGAAAGAACACCCTCCCCAAATTTCACGCTTCTAGGCCCAGCAGTTTTGGCAGGGCGTTGATGAGTGAGTGAATCGGTCAGTCGGTGAGTCAGCCAGTGGCTCTTCTCATGTGTATGTATGTATGTATGTATAGACTACACAAAGCAGCCAGAGACCATTGCTCTGCTGATTTCATAGAGGTTGAAAACAACCTCTCAGCATGTTTGGGAAAAGTTGCCTGATGGACATATGGAGATCTTACTTGACAAAAGAATGGATTAGACCTTCAGTCCTAAACTTTCAGACAAATGTTATCATAATTCTAGCATAATGTCAAATTGTATGTTCTGTTTGTATACCATTGCTAAATCCTAATCTGCTGATTTATAAATACTTACACCTTATTTAAACATGAATGTTGCTGGGCAAGAAGTCACTTGTTAAGGAGATATACAGTGGTAACTCGCTTAACAAGCACCTCACTTACAAGCATTTCACATAATAAGCATAAATTTCCAAGAAAACTTGCTTCACATAACAAGTCCCGCTTCACTTAACAAGCAAGCCTGCTATGGGCACACATACTATGCAGCCCTGACGCTCTGCACGGAGTCTCTTTAAAAGGGCTGCCGGCCAGCACTGCTCCCTCTAACTGCCCCCAAGTGCCCCCACCAACCATCTTGAACCTCCAGCAGCAGCTCAGGTAAGCCTCCCAGGAAAGTGTCTTTGATTGCAGTCTCCTAACTATGTCTATTCAGAAGTAAGCCCCATTGTGTTAAATAGGGCTTACTCCCAGGAAAGTGTCTTTGATTGCAGCCTCTTAACCTGTCAACCCAGAAGTAAGCCCCATTGTGTTAAATGGGGAAAGTGTCTTTAGGATTGCAGCCTAAGTAGACTCCATAGGATCATGCACATTGAATGCATATTTTGAATTCAATTACAGTGTTTTGTCATCATTTTTACATACAGTTAATATTTTTATATGAATATTTTGGGAGTTGTGGAACCAATCGTCTGAGTTTTCATTATTTCCTATGGAAAAATCTGCTTCACTTAAAGAGCGTTTCACTTAAAGAGCATGCCTCCAGAATGAATTAGGCTGTAATCCAGAGCAAATTCAGCCTGCTCTGACCTAACTGCACTCTCCTAACTATTCTGTATCCAGAGCAGAAAGTTATGCTGAATCCAGAGAGTCAGGAAGCCTGGGCTGCCCTAACTGCTCCAGAGCATGCTAAGTAATTGACACAAGGGGAAGACTTGCTGCTGAGGAGACACCCCTCAGATCACACTGAACAAGGAACAGCTGTGGTGCCTACAGAGGTGACATGACTCTGCACATCACCTGGTGCGGAAGTCTGTGCGTCATCCCTGGGATGCGCCCTCCCCCCTGGACTGTCACCAAAGTTGGCACCTGTGCAGTTGTTTCTGAAGCCAACCGGCTTCAGAAAGAGTACTGCGCAGGCACTATCTCTGACACCTGTGCAGTACTTTTCTGAAGCACCAGAGTTGGTGCCTGTGCAGTACTCTTTCTGAAGCCATTCGGCTGCCGCTCCGCCTCCTGAGTGAGGCCGAATGGCTGTGCAGAGGCGCGGACTTTCTCTGCTCTAAGGAAGTCTCCTCTGAAGCTGTTCGGCATGCTCAGTGTGTTTCTGCGCAGTGCACCTCAGATGGCCGTTCAGGCCAGCTCCTCAGACAAGTGTCAGCTTCTGGCTGATTCTCCACCTTGGAGCAGGCCTGAATGGGGGTGCTGACGCCCGGGGCCTGCCAAAGGACAGTCAAACTCCTCCGGCACATCACCCCATACGGAGCGCATCCCCAATGCAGCCCACACCAGCCGCACCAGTCTGGTGACGCCACTGGGTGCCTGCCTTATAAGGAGTCCCTGATGAGATGCCAGTACATTCTACAGTGAATACAAGGGGCTTCTTGGAGTGGCCTGCTGTATCCTGAGCTTTGTGGGCAGCCGTAGTTTGTTCCATATCCTGAGGTTGAGAGGCAGGGGTTGCAGCTAGGCTGGCGAAGAACTCAGATTTTTGGTCAGCACTGCCATTCTTACTCGGGCCTTATCATGGACCCCTATGGGTCTACTCATTACTATACCTGCTCCTGAGGTGGTATAACTCTGAGGGCTGGAAGAGGGCATTTCTGCCTTGGAAACAGGCTTTGGATACAAAGTAACTGCTCTGCCCTAGGCAATGCTAAACATGCCCTCAACTTGCCTCTCCTGAGCTGCTTAGGCTGCCCCAGTTAGGGCAGAGCAGGTCCACCTCTCTTAGGGCACCCTATCTTGCCTTGCTCTGCCCTAAGCCTCCTTCAGAGTAACTGGGCTGGAGCATCTTGCAGTTGCTCCAACCTAGTGTTAGATAGGGCAACCTAAGGGCTCTTATGTGGACAGATTAGTTGCTCTGGATTGGGCTGTTAAGCTCTTTATGTGAGGCACCACTATACTCCTTGTATTGTATTTATATTGGAGCCATTATAATTTTTCTAAAAATATGATCAATATTTATGTATTTTGTCTTCTGTCATGAGTTTCAAATGAGTTTCTAATTCAGGAAAAAAGTTCTTATTTTGGGTCATTGTCCACTTAATGACATCACTTCCTGCTTTATGACATCACACTCACCCCTCAGCAGACATCAGTATGCTGTTTGGCCTGCTGACTGAAATAAGATTGGCACCCCTGTTTTGATACCTTGGTTGTAGGTATTACTTCACTCCTGGACCTTCTCAGTGTCTTTTACAGAGTTGCCACACTGGCTTTGGAGGCCATACAATCATATTTTCAAGATATTGGAAAGCCCTGTTATCATAAGGGCTACCCTTTCAGCAGTGACATCTCAGCACTGCTCAGCAGCTCAGAGCATATGGTGGTGCTGGCTGGGAGAACCAGAGGACTGGTAAAGAGCTTCTGGAGCTTCTGGGGTCCACATCCGACCTGCGGGCCTTATACTTGACACCCCTCATCTTGAAATCAATTTAGGAATTGTGGAAGGACAAGTTACTCAATGGGTTTCTGAGGATTAAAACTTTAGATGAGATCAAGGAGAAAACCCACACAGCACAATTATCCCTATCATTTTCCTTTGCGGGGGAATGGGTATTATTATTTGATCATCTGAGTCAGTAGTTATGATCAGTTTTGTTGCTTGATAAATCTAATTGAAGAAAGCTTTATCTATGCTAACTGATCATAGCCAATCAGTTTGGAATAACAGCTGTTCTCCAAAAAACCAATGATTTCACTTTTATACATACCAGTATAAATATGTTTAGTAATATATGCCATCATAACAGCACAGACTACTTGACCTAAATAGCAGATATTTAATTAATAAAGTGTTATTGTCTAAGAGGGAAAAAATTAAGCTTTGAGAAGCAAGGGGTTAGAATGAATTACATTACATCTTGAGGTAGAATCCTGTACCACAGAAAGCAATAGCAAATCTCACATTTTCTCCAACAGAGCAGACATACAGCCATAGGGCACAATCCAGAGCAACTACGGGGAGTCCTTGCTCCGGTGTAAGAACAATTTGCTCTGGATTGCAATATGAATTTCCCATAGGTTTTCATTAGGTGGTACAGTAACTACGGGCACACATAATATCTCTTATGTGCTCCCGTAGTTGCTCTGGATTGTGGGGCCAAGCTGTAATCCTGAGCATGCTTTCTTTAGAGTAAGCAACGTTAAACGCAGAGGGATTGCTTCTAGGTAAAGTTGCATGGAGCTGCAGAGCTGATCTGTTGCATTGCTGAAGTTCTAAACCTGTTTCTTAAGGAGTTGTGGGATCCTACACATATTAGCATGCAATGTGTAGATTGTTCCTGATGTTATATAAACTCAAAATCATGGCTTAGTATAGCTTCCCCCTCGCAGTAATCTAGAGCTGTTCCCCGTTTGAGACTGAATTTGCTGGTCTATCAGTGTTGTGGTTTAACCTATAATGAATTTTCCATGTAGGTCAAACTAAACAAATTAGACAAAACTGATGGTGAAATACTATACCATACCTGTGTTGTTTTACAAGTCTTTGTCCACTAGAGGGCAGAACTTATTGGTTCTGCAATTGCTGCATTTGCAATTGTTTAGATTCTTTTCCTATCATCCTGGACCACTGTCTGTTTTATTTTTAGTGCAATTTTGCATCTTGAATTTAATTTTTTCTGTTAAGATTATCCACTGAAATCATATTTAGAACAGATGCTTTTGCCATATCTGTTGTAGAGAAAAAGCTGATCCTGGATTTTGGATGGCTAAAGATATTTTTTTTTCTCTCCTGCAAAATCCTAAAGCAATCAAATGGATTGGCATGAATATTTGGAAGCCAGCCCAACATTTAGGGTTCCCAGTTTTTTTCAAGTGAAGACTTAGGAAATACTGAAGCATACCCAGAATGTGCTGGTTTTGTTGTGCTTGTTTTCCAGGAAAAAAATAGCCAATTGTTATTTTTCCAAAGAGTTATGTGGGCCTTATATTGGTGCAGTATCGCTGCCCTTTATATTCCTTCAAAACTAAAAATTGTCTCAAGAACTGCTATTTTTTTCCTTTAAAAAAAAAACAGGCCTCCGTCAGTCTTGAAAGACTATGGCATCATGCTGGGCACTGCATACGCTGCATGCGAAGCATGAAAGCCTGGGTTAGATTGTTATGGAGGATAGGCTGTTACCCAAGCAGCAAATCCCCCCTCTCCACACCACTGAATTAGTCCAATGGAAAGGCAGAGCCAATACGATTGGATCCAGCTGGCGTCGCAGAGCTGGGCTAAGGACAGGAGCTCACCCTGTCTTGTGGGGCTGACCCGGGTCTCGAACCCTGGCCTGCTGGTTAACAGGCACAGTGACTTAACCACTTGCGCCACTCACAGCCCTTTTTTTTCCCTAAGTAAAATAGAAAATCTATAAAGGCTGCAATCCTTTGCATACTTTTCTGAGAGTAAAACCCATTGAATCCAATGGTACTTCTGAGTAGGCATACACTGGATTGTGCTGTAAGTGCTATTTCACTCACAGACTGAAATAGTAAGAACTTGAGACTGAAGCTTGGATTTTCTTCCTGGTTAAACTTTTTGAGAAAAAGGCAAAATGTGCAGTTTATTATGTGGGACCAGAATATAGCCATTCTTAAGATTTAGTGTTTTATCCAGAATTGAAATTTAGTGTTTTATCCAGAATTTGTTCAACCATTCTCTGTCCATGGGCAGCACTCAATCAAATGTACTTCCCCTACTCCACAAGTGGTTAGACTCCACAATAAGCTGCTTCTATCTGTCATTAAGGATGAAATAGTTATGGAACACAGATGTTCAAAAGTGTTACTTATAAATTTATACACTTACAAGGTGGCAAATAAAATTTAAGAGTGATGTACAGTAATGCTAAAGCATTTGCAGTTTGAGAATATTTCTATTTTTATGACAAACGAAGGTGGGCAAACCTATATCATTCCCTGATTAAAATTCAATAGATCTTCCATATACAAATGCACTGGTCATATACAAATGCATTGGGGCCAGCTCTAGATATGACCCATACTGCTGAGATATCTGAACCAAGAAAATATATGTGTAGGCATTCTGCCTGCAAACTACGATTTCAAAACCATGATTTGATTCTAGTTTGCAGTCTTGGATTACGCAGAATATTCAGATCAGAGATCAGATCACAACAATCTATAATTTAACATTCCAAAAAGTTTTCTGTGAAACTAAATATACATATGCCAGGAAGGTGCGCTCAAAGTAACTTACTCCCAATCCAGGAAACCACAGTTTTACTGGGGTGAATGTGATGCCCAATAAAACCACTAAACATACTGGTCATTAAAGTAAAACACTGTTACTTTAATTATGTTTAGTTATAGGTCTTTTGCACTTTAGTGAGTGCAGATTTGAAGATGGTAATATGACAGAAGCATCACTTCTATATATAACTTGCTCTAGTTTTTTGGGGATCAATGCCACTGTATATGTAGCTTTATTTAAATTGATTCCTTGGCTTTGTTTAGCAATCGGCACAACCTGGATGCTAATGAAACATGCAGTATACATATATATGGTTGTCTAACATCTGTTCCTTTATTTCCAGGTATTCCGTTGCCACATAACTCCTGCTAATTACTGCTTATAGGCCATCCTTGACTTATAACTGATAATAACACAGTACAGGATTTGGTCCACTGATTTCTCTGATCAGTAGTATGCTACTGCTGCCTTTATTTTATTTTCTCAAGGGGGAAAAATGTATGGCTCAGGCTTTACAGTTTGTTTCACTTGTTTATGAGTCTGCAGAATTAACAAATCGAATAGACAAGTCAGCACAGGGAACTTGACTTGTCTTTCCCAGCATGAAGAAGTTGAAAGTTGAAATGGTCTGTTTTTTTTTCAGAGATTTGGTAATTCCTCAGTTGAAACGATGGGATATGTATGTGGCTCAGGGTGCAATCCTAACCAATTTAGGTCAGTGCAACAAATTTAGGCCAGCGTCTCCTTGTACCCACAGTGGTGTGGTGATGCTGGTGCATGTCTGTGTTCTGGCCTAACCCCCCAAAATTGGTGCAGACATAACTTAGGGCATTCTGATGACACACCTAGGACAGCAAGGGACTTGTGCCGGCTTCACTGAGGATTAGGATTGTGCTGTCAGTTTCATTTCAATCCTTAAATACCTATCATTTCCAAGTTTGTGCCAATGCCACCTAAGTAAAAAAGAGGGATTTCCAAGTTTGTGTCCAATTCTGTTCACCACATCTCAAAAAGGGATGTAGTGTAAATGGAAAAGGAGCAGAACAGAACAACCAAAATGATTACTGGGGTGAGGCACCTCTTTTATGAGGAAAGGTTTCTATGTTTGGGGATTTGTCCAGAAAAGATGACTGAGGGAGTGGATAAAGGGTTGCTCTTTTTTCTCTCAAACAACACCAGAACCAGAGGACATCCACTAAAATTGAATGCTGTGATAGTTAGGAAAGTCTTTATTTACCCAGTGTGTAATTAGCCCTTGGAACTCCTTGCCACAAGGTGTAGTGACAGTATCTGGCCTAGTAGGGGTGCAATCCAGAGTAACTACAGGGAGTCCTTGCTCCGGTGTAAGAACAATTTACTCAGGGTTGCAATATGAATTTCCCATAGGTTTTCACTAGGTGATGCAGTAACTACAGGTGCACATAACGTCTCTTACGTGCTCCCATAGTTACTCTGGATTGTAGGGGGTTTGGACACATTTCTGGAAGAAATGTCCCTCATGAGTTACAAGCCATGTTGGATATAAACAACCTCCAGATTTCAGTAGTTGGCTACCTTAGAATGTCATGTGCATGGAAGGGCACCAGGATGCAGAACTAATAGAAAAGCTGCCACCAGCATCAATAGAAAATTCTTTCCCAATGCTAATTGATTCTTTCAAAGAGAGTTAGTGCAATCCTAACCAATTTAGGGGAGAAAAGCTCAGTAGCTCCCAGTTTCTGTGGTGGTGTAAGGAGGCCAGCACATGGCTGTGCACTGGCCTACCTCCCAAGGAGTACTGCAGAAGTGCATTATGGCACAGGACTTGTGCTGGGACTTATGCTGGCCTAACTGAGGATTAGAATTGCAGACTTATTATGTTGGTACCACAGTGTAGGCCTTACATTTAATGGTTCCCTTCTTGCATGCTGAGGACTTGGAAGCTGCTGTTTAATAGTATATAACTCAGGGCTGAACTGCAAATTTTTTGCGACCAACTAAATTGTCATCAGTGGGCCTCAGGGGTCCCTGGTTGTTGGATTTGCTGATGTTTGTGCCGCCGTGCAGTGATTTTCAACCACTGTGCAATGGCACATTGGTGTGCTGCAGGAGTCTGGGGATATAGGGTCTTTAGGGAATGTCAGTCTTCCTTTAGCAGCATGGCGTGCCTTGTCAAGTTCAAAAAACTGATGGTTTGCCTTGACAATTTTAGTTCCTTGTCAGTGTGCTATGATGTATAAAGGTTTAAAATGTTCTATGTTCTAGGATTAAAGTATCCTGTACTATGTTCTAGGATTGAGTTTTTGTGGGCTCCCCCCATTCTGTTACAGTCTTCAGTTTGGTACGGCATGCAATATTTTATTTGTATTTTTTTCATTGTAGTTCTTTACCCTGAGAGTTTTTTTCTTGACAAAAAGGCAGGCTTTAATAAATAAAATACAGAACTATAAGTCTATTCTGGGAGATTCTGGTGCTTTCTGGACCATGGTTTCTAAACCATGTTCAAAGCCTTGGTATGAAGCACTTCAATGAAATGTGCAAATGTTAGAAAGATCAGCCTCTCTCCCGGGGAATGTGTACTTCTGAACTGTAAGTTGGAGTTCAGGGGCTCTTTGCTTATCCTAACAAATATGATAGACCTTTCTCAATGATATCTGTGTAGACCAGTGATTTTCAACCAGTGTGCCGTGGATAGTCCTCAGCATGCTGTGGGAATTTGGGGATTGACATTCATTAAAAAGAAAATTGGGGGATTTGAACAGTCTGGTATGCCTTGTCAATAGTAAAAACAATTGATGGTATGCCTTGACAATTTTAGTCACATAATGGCTGCAATCCTAACACTTTCCTGGGAGTATGACCCACTGAACACAGTGGGGCTTACTTCTGAGTAGACTTGCCCTACAATCCAGAGTAACTACGGGAGCACGTAAGAGACTTTATGTGCACCCGTAGTTACTGCACCACCTAGTGAAAACCTATGGGAAATTCATATTGCAATCCAGAGCAAATTGTTCTTATACCGGAGCAAAGACTCCCCATAGTTACTCAGGATTGCGCCCTTGGTTAGGATTGTGCTCTATGTCACATAATTTTAAAATGTGCTGTGAGATGAAAAAGTTTGAAAATCACTGGTGTACACATTCCCATATCAGCATTCTGGGGAAAAAAAGTACTAGTCCATCTCACCAGGATTGTTATGAAGATGCATAAAGAAACATGTGAAGTGCTTTGAACACTGTAAAATGCAATAGAAATGCTGTGTGTGATGGTTGATCACATGCTGTTTCAAATCATCCTTTTGGGAACTCTTTCATCCTTTTGGGAACTCTTATCAGCTGAATTGGTGTCTGCTTCAAGGTACGAAGAAATACTGAGTGGGCTATGACAGTTGGCTATGAAATTTCTGTCTCCATCTAATGTGCTTCCATCTGCATCACCTGCAGATCTATGGTTGTTAACTGTTTTGCTCTTGTGTCATGCAATGCACATGTGTTGGAACAGTACTGGCTTTTGAGGCCTTGGCTACAATCCAGAGTAACTACGGGACCTTTTACACCGATGTGTTACGGTGCCACCTATGGGAAACCTATGGGAAATGCATACAGCAATCCAGAGTGCCTCTTATGTATTCCCATAGTTACTCTAGATTGTAAGGCTTGTCAGTGAAATCCCAAGTATGCTTGTCAGGGATAAGCTCCCAATGATTTCAGTGGATCTGACCTCTAACATGCCCAGGATAGCACTGCATGGGGAAAAAGGAAGGCAGTTCTATGAACTTGAAAGCTGTAACCAGTGGTGGGCTCTAGCAGGTTCGCACCTACTCTATAGAACCGGTTCTTAACAAGAGATAGTACATATAAAGTTTAAAAATAGCCGTTTAAAAGTGGCTGCCAGATGGACAGAGAACCGGTTCTTAATTTCTTTGAAGCCCATCACTGGCTGTAACGCAGTGGACTTGAGAAGAGAGTGAGATGAAAACCTTTGTACTATCCTGCAATAAATCAAAAGTGTGAAAATTTAAAAGAGATATTAAGGAAAAAATACTATTTTATAGGGCATTAGAATTCTGTCCTTGAGCTAACATTAGAATCTCCCAACATCACAAAGTATCTGCTTGCTTTCTCTGATTTCTGTGAACATGACTCCAGAGAAAAACATTTTTGAAACATTTTCCAGTTTTATTGTTTGTTTTTTTTTTACAATATTTATAGCCCATCTTCCAAGGCAGCCAAGTTTGGAGCCAAGACCCAGGTTTTTAAAGTAAACTTCCAAATGTTGCTTCTTGCAAGTCTGAACAGCTTGTGTGTCTCTCTCTTAATAGCAAAGCCTAGGTTCACAGCATAGTTCTTATTGAAGTGCACTCCGTCAATGTGGAATTCATTAGTGAATGAAATTAAGAGAGCATGCTTCCGGATTGCAGCTGCCATAAACATAATAGAGCCATCGTTTTGTTTGGAGCACAGTGCAGGCATTTGTGGACTGGAGTCATAACATGCTGCCTGACCTCATTACAAGGCAGTATAATATGTATGTACTCAAATTGTGTTTGCACACTTGTACCGCACTAAAATATTGAATACCTATGAAAATCAGGGGGGGAAAGGATTTTATAAGTGCAAAAACAAAATGCAGAAGCATCCTATGGATGTTTACTCAGAAGTCAGTCTCATTGTAGTCAGTATAAGTCTAGATAGCATGGTAGCCTGAATTGGATTAAAATCTACCACTACTGTTAATGAAGAGAATGATCCAAAACAGGTACACATCACAAAATGACATTCTGGTCAATGATGTACTGCATGTAAGTTGTACTCTTGCCTAACTCACCAGTCTAGCGTCCTTCCCACCTCCCTTGCCAGCTTAAGTGGCCAACCTATGCTTCACGTGCTTTTCTTTTGTGTTTTTTTGCCTACTTTCCTTCCTACCCCCACAAGGCATTCTGGTGGAATACCTGGCTGCCATTTGAGGTTATCCTGTCAATTATGAATGCATATAACAATAGGATTTGGTGAACATATTACTATCATTAAGTGATGAATACCTGCATCAAAAATATATGGGATTTGTTGTTGTTATTATCTTTATATATAAAAGAGAAAAGTCACTCACTGACTGACTCACTCACTCACTCATCACCGCCCTGCCAAAACCGGTGGGCCTAAAAGCGTGAAATTTGGGGTGGGTGTTCCTTCCGTGACTGAGGGGTGCACTAAGAACCGGTTTTCGGAAATTCCAACCGGAAGGGGGTGAAAAGGGGCGCAACGCGTTTTCCTCCCTATACTTTGCATTGAGAATTGCTGACTCAGCAACATTCTGCCCCAACTGCTGGGCCTGAAGCATGGAATTCTGGGAGTTCCTTCTGTCACCTGAACCATCTGGAGGAATTTAACCCTTCAGGGGCTGAAAAGGGGGCAACGTGTTTCTGTCCTATACCTAACATGGGAGACTGAACCACATCCAGCCAATTTGGTGCTCAGACCCTGGTGCACTGGGGGATGTTGTTCGGAGGAAGAGGTTGCGCTGGCGAGGATGTTGCGCATGAGGGCAAATTGTGCATGTAGGAAAGTTGCGCACGGGGGGAAGTTGCGCACGGGGGGAAGTTGCGCATGGGGAAAATTGCACATGAGAGGAAAGTTGTGTATGGGGGAAGTTGCGCATGGGGGGATGATGCGCATGGGGGGATGATGCGCACGAAGGAAAGTTGCGCATGGGGGAAAATTGCGCACAGAAGAAGTTGCGCATGGGGGAAGTTGCGCACGGGGAAAGTTGCGCACGGGGAAAGTTGCGCATAGAGAAAGTTGTGCATGGGGTTTGATGCGCATGGGGGAAGTTGTGCATGGGGGGTTGATGTGCATGGGGGAAGCTGTGCATGGGGTAACTTGTGCATGCTAGGTTGATGCACATGGGTGAAGTTGCGCTTGGGGGGGTTGATGTGTATGGGGGAAGTTGCGCATGGGGGTTGTTACGCCTGGGGAAAGTTATCCATGGTGGGTTGATGCATATGGGGGGATGGCATACGGGGAAATTGTCTGGAGGTAGCGGGGATCTGGCTGTTGTCAGACAAACTAAATCCTGATAAGACAGAGGTTCTCCTGGTTCGGAAATCCACAACTTGGGTGTTGGACTATCGTCCTGCTCTGAGCAGAGTTGCACTCCCTCTGAAAGAGCAGATCTACAGCTTGGGGGTTCTCCTGGATCTGCAGCTGCTCCTGGAGTCCCAGGTGTTGACTATGGCCAGGGGAGCCTTTACTCAGCTTTGGGTGATCTGTCAGCTGCAGCCATACCTGAGTCTTTCATACGTATCTTGCCACAGTGACCCTGGTGACATCTAGATTAGACTATTGTAACGTGCTGTATTTGGGGATGCCTCTGAAGACAGTCCAGAAACTCCAACTACTGCAAAATGCAGCAGCTCGTGTGGTTGCTGGGCCTCATAGGTTTGACTTGACGAGCACCGGTTGGGTATGCTCTAGGAGGATTTCCTGCTATAAGCAGGGGGTTGTACTAGATGATCTACCAGGTCCCTTCCATCTCTGATTCTATGACTCAGTCAGGCCACTGCCTATTAACTTCTGGGCTGAATTCAAAGTGCTGGTCTTGACCTTTAAAGCCCTATACAGTTTGGGTCCAGGTTATTTGAAGGACTGCTAGACTGAAGGATGCCAATGCAATGCCTTCTTCTATACAAGACCCATCACCAAAGATCATCTGAGGGGGTCCTTTTGACTGTACCACAACTAAAATAAGTGAGCGGTATGGTGGCTAGAAACAGGGTCTTGTTGGTGTTTGCCCCCCAACTCTGGAACTCCTTTCCCCTGGAACTAAGGAAAACTTCCTCCTTACAGAGCTTCCAGCAGGATCTGAAAACATTCCTATGTAATAGAGCTTTTAACTGAGGCAGCGGTTGAGGATTGGCTGTATTTTATTATGAATATTTTAATGCTTTTAATGTATTGACTGAGTTTTTTATTTTGTTATTTAGTTTAGTTTGTTATTTTGTTAGCCACCTTGAATGTAATTTAAAAGTGGAGAAGGCAGGATAGAAATCTGTTCAATGAATAAATTAAATAAATGTTTTTACAATTAACGTTCTATGAGAAGCATATAGAACACTTCATTTCCAGCAGTTTTCCTTCACAGTATGGACATCATTCTTTTTGGTTTCATACATGTCACCCAAGCTTCCAGAAAGAGCAGCCACAAATCAGCCAGATTGTGGTTTATTCTTGAAATATGGTTTATTCTCCACATTCCTCTGCCACACAGTGGCTAACTGCAGTGTTAACTTTGCCTCTCATGGTCCAGTAATAACAGCTATGCTTCACAGCTTGATACTCTTACCGTATTTTGATCATCTGGTTCAGTCTCCCCTCCAAGTTTTTCCCATTTAGCCTTTGTTGGGCAGGGCATCAACTTAACCTCCAATCAATAACTCTCATTCTGAGGTCCTTCCTGGCTGCTACTTGAGGTTATAAAACTTATAGGTCCAAAGTTGCAGGTCCAAAGTATGGTAGAGGAGGTAACGGGAGAATATATTCTACCCTGTCAATCTGCACCTCCCCACCAACAACTGGCTGCAGCATGTGCCTTTGAAGGGGAAGATCCATTGGTGTGTGAGTAGGATTGGGCTGTAATGTCTGGGCTTTGCCTCTCCGTGAACTCACTAGAAAGGCTTGGGCTAGCCATTTGAACTTAGAAGGTTGTAAGAGGGTTATGCTAAAACCTGTTTCTGCCCAGACCACAGGTGTACATATTTGATCCCTGTTGCATCTATGTAATGTTGGGCAAAAACAATTTAAGACAATGTATGTGAACTATTTTACATATTCCAAAAATGTTATACAAATGCTGTGCTTATATTAACTTGCACATTTCTACACATTTCCTTCAAGTGTTAACGTGTTTCAGTAGTCAATAAAGAAAGACTTTAAAATGCCTTAAAGGATGTTCTTATCCATGAAACCATCTGCCACACTTTCTCAACTGTTCACTGGTGTTTTAATATTTTGCCAATAATACTAGCTGATTCCTTACAAATTGTGAACGTATCCGTGGTATTTTCTTACCCACAGATGCTTACCCACAGCATTGCAGATGGACTTAGTGGGGTTTCATAACTTGAAGTGAACTTCAAGGAATAATCCTTGAAGTGTTTTTCCTAACATGTTTATAGTCTCCTGCAGGTCCACAATATGTGAAAGAAACTGCAGATCTAAAACTTTTTCCACAAAGTCCTGTGCAGTTGGAAAACATTTTTTTCCAGTCTGGCCAGCAGGCAATCCAATTAAGCAATTATCTTTACACATACCCTCTTGGTGGAACATTCAGGGTTTTATCTGGACCAGTCTTATAGATAGAATTTCTGCATTTATTAACAAGAGTTATTGCCAACAGCCTATTCCATAATTGCTTATCTTTGATATCTCATACTTGTATTTTCATTAACGTTATACACATTTTACATAGCAGGTCCTATTTATATTTCATATTAAATACATCCTATTCAGATCATGAGCACCTTATAAATTTCATGGGATTAGTGATTGAGAATCCTAATAACAAATATTAGGAAGTGTGAAAGGAATACCCCAGTCTTACTGCTCATGATATATAAGTTTTCCAACAATAAAACATTTATGAAATCAATGATCCTGCCAAGATGAAAAGTCATTTGTCTCCACCACTGCTCTGAAATTTTTGTCATTATGGACATTAGGAAAAATTCCCAGGTAAATGTTGCAGCTGTGATCTTGGGGGCTTAGCCATTCCTGCTTTCATAACCACGTCCAACCAGATAATGTGATATTTGCAGGCTTGCTTCAAGGTCCAGTGAGTATTATTACCTTATAATTTAGTGTTCCATCTTCAGCAAGTCATGCTGATGTATCTCAGAAGCATTGGGGAGGCAAAAGTCGAAGGCTACAATCCCACATGCACTTTTCTCAGAAGCCAGGCCCACTGAACACAATGAAACATACCCTACAATCCAGAGTAACTACGGAAGCACGTAAGAGACATTATCCCTACAATCCAGAGTAACTACGGGAGCACGTAAGAGATGTTACGTGTACCCGTAGTTACTGCATCATCTAATGAAAACCTATGGGAAATTCATACTGCAATCCACAGCAAATTGTTCTTACACCGGAGCAAGGACTCCCCGTAGTTACTCTGGATTGTGCCCTATGTGTACCCGTAGTTACTGCACCACCTAGTGAAAACCTATGGGAAATTCATATTGCAGTCCAGAGTAAATTGTTCTTATACTGGAGCAAGGACTCCCTGTAGTTACTCTGGATTACACCCGTACTTCTGAGTAGACACCAGTAGGATTGTGCTGTTAGAAACAGCAAGGTAAATTATGACTTGCCTCATTCATTAGGGTATGAGGAAGAAACAAGCTGCAATAATAATTATTCAGAGAAAGAATATTCAAATTAGCTGTCTTACTGCTCAGCTGATTTGTATGGCAATACTGCCTGGCGTTCCTTTATACATGAAATGTGTTCCATTGTGGAAAAACTCCCCAGAAGAATAAGAGTATTATAAAAATGGGCTGAATAAAACTGTGCATTATATTGCATAAAGGTAACAGCATCACTTATTAGAAGTGCATTCTCTGAACTTTTAAGTACAGCTATTAGTAAAGAATGCAGTATAGCTTAAACATTTTGCTTTTCAATTAATCATGTCTTAGGTTTCCTGCAGAGTGAAAGGCTATGAATGCAAATAGAGAGAACTGTTACAAAGACTAATAAAATTCTAGTTGTGTGTTTGGGGGTGGTGGAAAAACAGCAGGGAGTCTTGGTGCAATTTAAAGACAAAGGATGTTTGTAAGGACTTTTGGAACAGTTCTATCCTCTGATGGCCCACAGTGTGCAGCACTACCAGTGCAACATCTGATGCAAGCTATGGGTCACCTGAGGACCAGACCAGCTAGGATAGGTAAGTGAAGAATTATTTTTCTTAACTCCTTGGCTTTGTGGTCCAGAATGCCTATGTAGATCTATGCTAGTTGCCTGCGTGGTATATGCATAGGTCTGCATATACCAGATCTATGTGTGTGCTACTACTGCCAAGTTCTACCCCCTTGTATTGCAGTTGTATTGCCATTTAGGGAATTAGGGCTTCTTGTCTGGCTTTAAACCAAACTGTACTGTATATTACTGGGAATGTGTAAATTGGCCTACTTATTCTTGGGGGCAATCAGGATGAAACTGCAATGGAAGGGAGACCTTTAGAACTTTGTTATCCAGTGAAAGTCCCTTTTCTCCAATAAATGGCATATGTTAGTCGGTGGATGTATGGACTGAAACTGGTTTTCTTGAGATCACCTTTATAAAGCTGTGAGGCTGCAATCCTAACACCCAGTTAGGCCGGCATATGACTTGTGGCTCCATCCTAGCTGGAGCATGCAACAGCACAGCATTTGGTGCACTGATGCTGCTGGCACAAAAGGAGTACAGCATACTTGTGGCTCTTTGGTTAAAGGCGCTGTGCCTGTTGATTTGAAGATCGGCAGGCCAGGTCAGCGGTTCGAGACTGGATGCTGCATGAAGCAACATCCTGAGGACAGGACCCTGCAACAGGCCAGCCAGATTTCCTTATGTCACATCCATCATCTAAAGCGGACACTGCCAGGAGCGGGAATAATGCTAAGAAAATTAGAACATGCTAGTTCTGTTGCAGGGGTAGAGCTGGGGGTGGAATGAGTGGGGCAATGGTGACAACAAGGGAAGGGATCAACAGATCATGCATAATTATCTTGCATGTAAGTGTCTGAACCTCTCCATAGGATGCAAACAAATGTTTTCCATCAAGATATCATTCTCTTCTTTAATAATTGATTAAAAATAAGGTGAACTACAGATGATGTGTCCTTATTATACATTTCTCTATTAAGAAAATGCAGTTGGAAGTGTTTTCCTCCCATTTTATGTTCCTTGCAAAGACTCATGGAGCATTAGAACTGGAAAGGATCTTGAAGGTCATCTACATCTACATCTACAGTATTTATATACCGCTTTTCAACTGAAAGGTTCACAAAGCGGTTTAAAAGAAAATGAAAAAAAAATTAATAGCTAATTAATAGCTAATGGGTCCCCGTCCCAAAAGGGCTCACAATCTAAAGTGCAAAAAGAACACCAGCAGAAGTCATCTAGTCCAAACCTGCTAAAATCAGACAGTTATTACATCATCCTTGACAGATGGCCCTTCAGCTGCTGCCTGAAAACCTCCTGTGAAGGAGAGCCTACTATAGCCTGAGGCAGACTGTTCCAATGCCCTATAACACTTGTGGTTAGGAAATTCTTTAGATCTAGCCTAAATCTATTCTGCCATAGTTTAACCAATTAGTTCTTGTCACTGTTTCCACTCAGGTGTGCAGCTGCACACCTCAAAATCCAAAAGACATTCTGTCTTTTGCTTACAACTGAAGTGAAACTTTTTGACTTCCCCAAAGGGTATGATTTCTTGAGGGCACTGATGCTTAGATAATCCCATAAACCTGCTTTATATAAAGGAAGAGATTGAGAGAGAGAATGAATAATGGTGATAATAACAGGGTCAGATGTTTTGGCCCACTAGTAATATTCTATATGTTTACAATCATACTGTAGACATTGTGGTTTTGCCTGCACTTTAGTGAAGTATTTTCTGTCGTTCTGGTTTTCTTAAGAATTTCAGAAGGAAAAAGAAAACCCATCTAACAAGAAGCCATATCCGTCTCTTGCAGGGGATGTGAAATGTAAACCACTCCCTCTGTAAATGTGCCTCCGTCTGCAGTTGTGGGTAACTTGTAAGATTATTTATCTACGTTTGCCAAAGCAAATCTTTGACAGTTCTCCTGCTTTCCCATGAATAACATAGTGGGATTTTTCTTCCCTCTCCCCAGAAACATTTTCTCTTTATAAGGGCCTTGATGACCACCTACTAGGGGATTGAATAGGAAGTATATTGAACTGTATGTTTTCCTGTGGCTTTTAAAAAATCCTAAAAGCAATTGTCAGAGCAGTAATGATTCTTTTGGAGATGGGAACGGAAATCCTGTAAAAGAAATTTTCTTAACGCTTAAAAAATGTAAATTATATTGGCAGGAATCCAAAAAGTTACTTAGAGTCATCCAATGGGTTAGTGCTAGCTCATAATTTTGAAGCTTCTCTGAATTTCAAAAGTGCATAGTGTGGGATGTGGGGCAGATATTTGAGATAACCAACTTTAAACTTCCCTTTCACATTTATTTATTTTAAATATTTATACCTCAGTGCCCGCTGCACCCAAAGCTGCGTCTATAATTCATAAAACTGCAGTAAAATACTACAGAACATAAAAGAACCAAAATAAAAACAAACAGCATTAATTAAAAAAAACACATTTTAACTTCTCTCAAAAATCAGAAAAAAATCTCAGAGAACTAAGAAAGTTTTTGTAAACTTTTTAGCCTTTCAGAAAGCTAAGAGGGAAGGGAAACTGCAAGAAAAGAGATTCCAATAGTGTAATAGATTCCCAAGGGAGTTGGTGGGCTCTCCTGCACTGAGGATCTTCAAGCAGAGGCTTGGGAAGCACCTGTTGGAGATGCTCTAGGACAAGGTTCTCCAAATTTTTGACAGGACGGCCACATTGTCTCTCAGACATTACGTAGGGGGAACTAATTTACAGTTTAAATTTGAATAAATTTACATTAATTTACATATAAAATGTATTGGATATATTACAAGGCTTCCCAAGGGTTGGATAGAGGGGTCTTGCTGGGAGCCACATTGAGGCTTGCCGAGGGCTGCATCCAGCCACTGGGCCAGGGTTTGGAGACCCCTGCTCTAGGAGATGCTACAGGCAGGGGTTTAGACTAAGAGCCCAATCCTATGCCTGTCTATTCAGAAGTAAGTTCCATTACAGTCAATGGAGCTTATGCCCAGGAAAGTGTGGATAAGATTGCAGCCAAAATGTCCTATTTGGTTCCTTCCAACTCTGATTCTGTTAACTGAGAAGGAATTCAAGAATAATGTTGCGGGACCTCCTCAGACAACATTGGGAAGACCCAACATCAATAAGGAACCAAGGTTGAGTTCAGAGACCACATAGAGCATACAGAGTTCAGTGTTAAGTTTGAACACCACATAGATCAGATCACAGTAATCAAGTCTTGAGATCTAGCTGAGGTCCTTCCACTAGAAATGCCAGGGATTAGACCTTGCACATTTTGCGGTTCCAAGCTTGTGGGCTATGATCCTTCTACAAAGCATTGTGAATGGGAATTCACTAATCTGTGTCTGCTTGCTCTATGAATGTTCACACTCTCTGTTCTGGCAGGCAGAGTGAAAGAAAGGGCCTTTACTGGCAAGTCTTAGTGCTCTGCTATGGTTCCTTGGATGGGGAAATGGCACTAAGTTCCAGGTGGGAAAGAGAATACTCAGACGTTTGCTAAATGTCTGGGATGGAGTTCAGCACATTTTGTTTAAATGAGGAAAGACATAGATAATTTGTTTGTCCAAAAACTGAGCTGTTTATTTTGTTTTGGAAAGATTTACACCTACTTTATACCAACATTTGCTTCCCTCTTGGAACCAACAGAAGATCTACAGTGTCAGAAACTCAGTCTTTTTTGGAGATGCCCAGACTGAACCTGAGACCCTCTACCTGCAAAACTATATGTATACACGGAGGCTTTCCCGACATCTCCGGGGGTTCCCCATCTCTCCAGCAACCGGTCAGGGGCTTCCTTGTGCATGCACTTCTTGCCACTTGCCAGCAGCACCAGGTACTTCCTGGATGGTGCGCAAATAGTCCATAGACTATAGATGCATAGACTATGCATAGAGCGGCTGGAAGTCTATGCATCTATAGTCTATGGACTATGCACGCACCATCCAGGAAGTCCCTGGTGCTGCTGGCAAGCAGCAAGAGGCGCTATAGATGCATAGACTATGCATAGAGCGGCTGGAAGTCTATGCATCTATAGTCTATGGACTATGCGCGCACCATCCAGGTGCTGGCAAGCAGCAAGAGGCGCTATAGATGCATAGACTATGCATCGAGTGGCTGGAAGTCTAGGCATCTATAGTCTGTAGACTATGCGTGCACCATCCAGGAAGGAGCTGGTGCTGCTGGCAAGCGGCAAGACATGCATGCACAAGGAAGCCCCTGACCAGCTGCTGGAGAGAGGGGGAACCTCCAAAGGTGTCGGGAAAGCCTCCGTGGATGCTGTGGTGATGGGGAACCCCCCAGAGGTGGTGGATATGCTGCAAGGGGCACCACAGCGATGGGAGACCCCTTGGAGGCAGCAGAAGTGCCACGAGGGGCACCAGGACAGTGCAGTCTGTCCCAACTGTCCCCTCCAGCCTCCAGCCACAGCCCAGGGTAAGTGTCTTTAGGATTTGCAGCCTCTTAAGCATGTCTGCCCCCAAAGAGTGTGCTCCTTATGGGAAGCACACTCATGAGAGGCAGACACCCAGAGGAATTTTTCCTCATTATGTGGAATACTCGTTGTGTGGGGCGCTCATTATGGGAAGTACCACTATATATGCTTTATAAACAAACAGTGCAAAATAATTCTCAACAGCTGTGCGGCCAGCTTTACATCTGCAAAAAGCAGCTTGCAACAGAGATACAGTATTCCCTGGGTAAAGGGTCATGTATCTGGCACCCCTATGAATCAGAGAAAATAATTCACAAGGGGACTTTAAGCAATTAGTCTCTCCCTCAACTCTGCCTCTGTAATATTGTGAAAAATAATATGAATTTTCTTGATTTGTTATTATGTAGTGATACAATGTGTATGATGAAGCTTCCAGATCACATATGAAAATAACATATTTCTTTTTATCTCTATCTGCACACACAGGCATGCACACACATATGTATTCACAATATTGTTCTTTTTTCTTGTTGCTATTTACCCAGGATCATGCATTTTTTTGTGATCTGTCTATCTAGTTGTAAAGTTGAGAGCTCTTCACATTTTGGGGTTTCTCTCTGTTTTTCTTTCATCAGTTTAGCCTCCTCTTTCCCTTCCCACAAGTATATTTCATTTATAGATAACCTGGGGCTTAAAAGTGCCAGAGAAATCTTAGGCTGTAATTATCTCCTGGTGTTATACTTTTGAAAGTGGGTTTTCACAGTTCTTGACATGAAAACCTCCCAGTGGAATCACAATTTATAAAGAATTTTAAAAAGTTGTATTTTTCCATGTAGAGGTTTCTCTCTGCATGTATTTTTTATTTGTTACCTATACTTGCTCCTATGCTTTTTTCAGCAGTTTGATCTGCAGGCATTATCAGATTTCTAAACACTTATCTTGAGCCTATGAAAAGTGTCCCCTACTGGTTTTTGAAGATCATGTTTTTTTTATCAAGGACACGGGAGTGGGATGAGCTATATTTTCTGGTTAGCTAGCAACCTAAGGAAAAGGTGGAATTATTGTTTGGGGTTAAATAATTTTGAGTACTTATCCAGAGCAGCAAAGTAACCAAGGCTGGCATTTTGATTGTTCAGAAAAAAACTTCATCCTGATGAATGCAATTTAGAAAAGAAATCCTTTATTATATTGTGTTTCTCATATTTCAGACTTATTCAAACTATACCATGCCTGCTTAGCTGTAGCTCAGCCTTTGCTTTGTACTAATTTTAAAGGTGGTAGGCCTGCTGAATTTGCAGATTTAAGACCCACAGATTTCAGTATCCACCAGATCCCAAATCTGCAGTTGGATCCAACTGGACTCTCCAGAAGTTTGCGGAGCTGTGCTCTCTTCACCAGTGAGGGATGTTCTGAGGACCAATGAGGCTTCCCCCTCCTTTATAATATATTCTCAAGTTCACATTATAAAGAGTAATGAAGAATAGACACTAGCAACATCTGCTGGAAAAGACACCATGTTGGAGTGAAGAGGGACAGTAGCTCTTCTGCTAAATACACTGTGCAACAAAAATTTTTTTTTGTTTCCTGGAATGTTCGAACTGATTTTGTGTATATTGGACGTGCTGATTCCAAATATGTAAACAGCTATACTTTTTGAGATACAGCACTAATGAGTGTCTATGTGTCTGTCAATCAAAAGTCTAATTTGCAATAGGGTGCCATGATGTTTATATCTCAAAAACTAGAGCTAATAGGCAAAAATTACTGTTATATTTGAAATCAGCATGCCAAATATACGTTGAATCAATTCACAAAACCTCGGAAATAAAACCACTGTTGGGCAGTGATATTAGAGGACACCACTTTAAATGATGCCTCTTTGCCCATGACTTATGCGACTTTGGTAGAATCCAAAGTAGATAGATCGGTAGAATCCCCCCACCTATTATGGTCTGGAGATTCCATTTAAATGAGGGGCAATGTTTAGATTACTCTGGAGTTCCTGGTGTGCCTGGCGATCAATGGCCTCTAAGTCCCTTCAGCTTTATTCTGACAGCAGCTCTTGAGCCTCTTTAATAAACACCATTGTGCTTTGCTTAAAGAGAACCAAACAGGAAACTATTGATTTCACAGCCTGCCTGCATTACTGAGCTCAATAGTGGATGAACAGAAGGAATCTACTAGGGAAACCTAATCCTCTGTTCTCGGCAAACGTTTCCCATAGTTTAGTGAGCAGCAGATATGACTGTGTTTCTTCTGAAATGGTGCGCATTGTCTGTTCGTGCATTAGCTTTGACATGCTGTGGGATTTGAACAGATTTCTTCTGTGTATGCATTGCAAAGCTGAATTCTATTGTGCTGGAATTGAAGGCCATGCTGCTGTATTCTGTCTGTATGTTGAGGATGAAAGTGGCAGTTGAGGTGTATTCTTTCCCCTTCCCCTCCCTCCCCAAAAATGAACCAACATTTGTAAAAACAATACAGTCTCCACTCTATAGTTGTTGAATGATTAGGGGCACAATCCAGAGTAACTATGGGGAGTCCTTGCTCCAGTGTAAGAACAATTTGCTCTGGATTGCAATATGAATTTCCCATAGGTTTTCACTTGGAGGAGCAGTAACTATAGGTGCACGTAATGTCTCTTACGTGCTCCCGTAGTTACTCTGGATTGTAGGGAAAGTCTACAAGTATACCATGCAGTGGAATATATATTTTGGGCATTGTGAATTCACACCAAAAGAGCCATTCTCTGAAATTCTCAGGCTCTTTCCAGGTAAAAATGCAGCTTTTTTTTGGGGGGGGGGGGGGGGAAGAATTATTTTGGCTTCTTTCTCCCAACCTATTTAAATATTTGCAAGAGCATGCCTGCAGAATGTACAGCTTTTAGTGCTTTGATTGCATTGATGATTGCATTGATATTGCACTGCTTTTATTGCATTGATTGGTAAGGCACTAGACTGCAAGTCTTCAAATTGCACCTATCAAATATGAAAAAAAATCATACTTAACATAGTTTGTTCAGTAAAACAATCTTCCTGAAATGCATTTGAATACTCTGCCTACTGAAAAGAACCATTGCTTAATTTAAAATTATCTGGGGACTAGAGTTGAGGTTGATTTATCTTCCCAAGAAATGAAAATCTGTTTAATACATACTTCCAGTTTTTGAACTAAATGTCTCTACCTGTATTTTTCCAAATGACTACCTCTGGCAGGCTTCGGTAGGCTTGGCCTCCCTTGCAACTCCGAAGACATCCTGGATATAACCTATACTTGTGTATGGATGTTCCTCTGTGAGTCTTCCTCTGTGAGTCTTCCAGACACGTTTGGAATCTGCAGAGGGCTAAATCCACAGTTTCCACAAACTATGAACCTGTTTTTAGGATTTAGTTGCAAACACATCATGGACTTGTTTTAGCTGTATGATGAAAGTTTGCCACCCATCAACATTTAACCAGTCAGAATATTTTGCTTTACAATTTTTATTGGTTTTTTTGTTAATTACAGATACAGGTAAAGGAATTCAATGTACAACATTAGGTGGGTAAACATAGGGGACACACATGAGGACCCTCAGGGGATGACCAAAAATTAACATCTTTCCAAATCAAGGGACAAATTCATTTTGAAACAGCCAAGCTTCTCAATACTAATACAGTCAGAATATTTTATTCCACATCTAATAGTAAATTTCCTTGTAAGTGACCTTCTATCCAATACTCAGTAGAGCAGTGCTTGAAATCACAATGGAATCTATGCTAAAAGCTTCTTTTAGGTCAGTCTTAGAAAAAAATGATCAGAGTAATTTAAGTGTTGGATTCATTTCAGGAAAGCCATTAATATAACAGCTCTCCAGTGCTGGCTACCTAGTTTTAGACTAGCTGTCTTGCTAATTTATTGGGTATCCATTTGGAAAAGTACAGATATAGACTTTTAATGGTTTTAAAAAAAACTTTAGGATTAGAGACAAGCAGGAAAAAAGAAACATTTTATTGACTGAAACCATGGGTCAGATTCTGGATGTGTAGCTTATCGCTTTGATTAATTCTTTGGCAGCTGCAGTAGTGCCAAGTTAGCTTCCAAATACAAGGTACAGTCCTGATATTCAGCTCTTGAAGTCCATGAAGCAATGCCTCCAATAACCCGGGGGATACAATTCCAAAAGTGAAGCTATGCATAGGACATCAGTATATGTGGGCATCATGCATATTAATATGTGGTAAATGGGTACTCACACATATTAATATGTGGACGTAACACATATTAATATATGGGAAATGGAAACTAAGGCTGCAATCCAGAGCAAATTCAGCCTGCTCTGACCTAACTGCACTCTCCTAACTATTCTGTATCCAGAGCAGAAAGTTATGCTGAATCCAGAGAGTCAGGAAGCCTGGGCTGCCCTAACTGCTCCAGAGCATGCTAAGTAATTGACACAAGGGGAAGACTTGCTCCTGAGGAGACACCCCTCAGATCACACTGAACAAGGAACAGCTGTGGTGCCTACAGTGGTGACATGACTCTGCACATCACCTGGTGCGGAAGTCTGTGCGTCATCCCTGGGATGCGCCCCCCCCCACCTGGACTGCATAGTCACCAAAGTTGGCGCCTGCGCAGTTGTTTCTGAAGCCAACTGGCTTCAGAAAGAGTACTGCGCAGGCACCATCTCTGACACCTGCGCAGTACTTTTCTGAAGCCTTTTGGCTTTGGGGGAGACTGTGCAGGCGTCAGAGTTGGTGCCTGTGCAGTACTCTTTCTGAAGCCATTCGGCTGCCGCTCCGCCTCCTGAGTGAGGCCGAATGGCTGTGCAGAGGCGCGGACTTTCTCTGCTCTAAGGAAGTCTCCTCTGAAGCTGTTCGGCATGCTCAGTGTGTTTCTGCGCAGTGCACCTCAGATGGCCGTTCAGGCCAGCTCCTCAGACAAGTGGCAGCTTCTGGCTGATTCTCCGCCTTGGAGCAGGCCTGAATGGGGGTGCTGACGCCCGGGGCCTGTCAAAGGACAGTCAAACTCCTCTGGCACATCACCCCATACGGAGCGCATCCCCAATGCAGCCCACACCAGCCGCACCAGTCTGGTGACGCCACTGGGTGCCTGCCTTATAAGGAGTCCCTGATGAGATGCCAGTACATTCTACAGTGAATAGAAGGGGCTTCTTGGAGTGGCCTGCTGTATCCTGAGGTTTGTGGGCAGCCGTAGTTTGTTCCATATCCTGAGGTTGAGAGGAAGGGGTTGCAGCTAGGCTGGCCAAGAACTCAGATTTTTGGTCAGCACTGCCATTCTTACTCGGGCCTTATCATGGACCCCTATGGGTCTACTCATTACTATACCTGCTCCTGAGGTGGTATAACTCTGAGGGCTGGAAGAGGGCATTTCTGCCTTGGAAATAGGCTCTGGATACAGAGTAACTGCTCTGCCCTAGGCAATGCTCAACATGCCCTCAACTTGCCTCTCCTGAGCTGCTTAGGCTGCCCCAGTTAGGGCAGAGCAGGTCCACCTCTCTTAGGGCACCCTATCTTGCCTTGCTCTGCCCTAAGCCTCCTTCAGAGTAACTGGGCTGGAGCATCTTGCAGTTGCTCCAACCTAGTGTTAGATAGGGCAACCTAAGGGCTCTTATGTGGACAGATTAGTTGCTCTGGATTGGGCTGCCTGTCCCCTTTACCTAAGGAGCTGCCAGTGGCTGCACAGTTGTAAACAGGATACCACAGCAGCCATTTTGGCACAACAGCAGTCCCAGTCTAGACTAGGATTGGATTGCCCATTCCTCATGTAGGTGTGGTTTGTCTCTAATTTAAAAATGTAAATGATTGACTATTTTATATTTATTAATTTGCTGTTATTTTTGTTAGTTATTTATTAATTTGTTGTTGTTAGAGTAACTGGCCCTACACACCCCAGCAATGTCTGTTCAAGTGGCTTCTGCTGGTGTTCTTTTTTGCATTTTAGATTGTGAGCCCTTTTGGGACAGGGACCCATTAGCTTTTAATTAGCTATTATTATTTTTCCATTTTCTTTGTAAACCGCTTTGTGAACTTATTAGTTGAAAAGCGGTATATAAATACTTTAGATAGATAGATAGTTTTTCAAAAGTACTAGTAAATCAATCCCACACTTTCTCCCTACCTTGGACAACTTCCTTATTTTGCTAAAGAACTTTTAAAAGAAAACAATATTTTTCCTGAAGATGGCGGAGGGGATGCTAATTGTGTCAGTATGTCCTTCTGATTTAAATAAACATAATTTAAAGTTGGTCTTGTACAGTGAAATACAAGATGTTGTGAAGAACAATTTTAGTGTTAACACTAAAAGAGACCAGAAGCAATAAACATTCTTGCAGGCTTGGCACAATTTAACAAGTGATAATTTTGTTTCTAGTCTATATATTTGTTTTTAGTTTGTCCTATTCTGACAAACCTTTCTGAACTAGTAAAGGCATTGTGGAACAGTATTAATAGACTCAAGAGAGCAACATATGTGGTTAGTACACATGCTGGTATTTTTCTAACATGCCTCGGCTCAGAAACATTTTCACCTCTTTTTACCTTTTAACATTTTGCTCCAACGTCCAGAACTGGGACAACACTTTGTACAACTCCAACACTCAAAGATTGCCTTGTGAACATTGATTGGCCCTACTAAAGAAATACTGTGATCCCTGGCCCTGAGAATTCAGTTTCAAAATCAATGTGAATTGGGTTTTGTTATTTGGTTGGTTTTTGCCATTCCTTTACTGTAAAGCAGTGGGAGAGAACTGCTGGGACAGCAACCAGAATTATTGTGAATTATTATAGGTGGAGGGTGTTTCCATCAGACCACCCTTTAGCAGTGGATTAGAGAGTGAGGTGAAGAGATAAGGTTCTAGTTTTTCATTCACTTGTTCAGGGCAGAGACCGAGCCTAAAAAGATTTTTAAAAATCACGTCTGTGCATGTTTTCATGCGTGGATCAAAAATAAAAAGAAATAAAATAGAAAGCTGGCAAGGTGAAGAACATGACCACTTTTTCAAGCCTAGATTCTGCCTTTCCCCACCAACTTCCTGTGATGTGGAGGAAGAGAAAAAAATGGCAAAGCTTCTTTTTGTAATCCATGCAAAGAACACCATTTTGCATGAAGATCTCAGTTGCATTCCCAAGCATCTTTAAGGCAGGGCAAAGCAGAATTCCAGGCTAGGATGGTACAGTCAGTGGTTTGGCATTTGGACTTACCCTACAATCCACAGTAACTATGGGAGCACATAAGAGACATTACGTGTACCCATAGTTACTGCACCACCTAATGAAAACCTATGGGAAATTCATATTGCAATCCAGAGCAATTTGTTCTTACACCGGAGCAAGGACTCCATGTAGTTACTCTGGATTGCACCCTTAGTTCTGGAGGAACCAGAATCTTCCAACTCTATCATGATGTTTCATGTGTGATCTTGGGCCAATAACTCAGCATCACCTACCCCACAGGGTTGCTGTCAGGACAAAAGGAGAGAGCTATGTGCCTGAATCTGTGCAGATGTGCCTGAATCTGTGGATTTACTTATCTCCAGTTTGAGTCTGTGGAGTCCCCCTGGTCCCCAATGGCTTTCCTAGACAATGAAAAGTTACTTCCAGTTTCACAGCAAAACCAGATCTTTAATTTTTTAACCTGTAAAGCTCAGCCCTTTATGTTCTGAAGACAAAACACCTGCCACCACATTGTTGTGTTGTAATGATGTCAAATGGTTTGATTTTATTTAAGCTTCTTGGAGAGCCTTGTTGGCTGAAGGGCAAATGCAAATGTTTACAGCCCACCAAGAAGGCTGAGTGAGTAGGATGAGAAAACAAATAGTAGTTTCCTACACTCCTTACTTATTTTTTTAAATAACGTTCAGGCTCTGAAATGAAAATGGTGAAGTTCTTAAACGCATTCAGAGAAAGGTAGTTTTGACTGAGCACCATTGAAATTGATGAGACAAGTTAAGCTATGGCTGACTTAAGCCCCATTTATTTCGATTAGCCAGTTCCTTGGGATATAATCTGTGAAAACTATGGGTTAAAAGGCAGATGAACAAATAATCATTTGAAAAAGAAAACAAAAACTTCCACTGGTTGACAGCCATAGGAAAAGCACAGTACTTTTCCATTTATTGTCCCAGGAACCATTTGAAAAAGCAAGGAAAGAATTTCCAAGAGGCCGGAGTTTTTGCCAAGGCAGATATTTGTGCTCAGACTGTGCTTACAAAAACATCTGCACCAGTTTCAGTGGAAAACTCTTCTTCATTTGGGGAATTGTCACTGAAGCAGCTGCCAGCTGACAGGGCAGCATTGCAAGACTCTCACAATGTTTGTCCATGTGCCACTTGTATTGACAGCTGCTCTGTTTAGAAAATAACACTAAGTGCTTTTGAGATGCAAAATACCAGGCCAAGTATTGTGTTGTTGCCTACATGTTGCTTCCCCAGCTTTATTGATCTAGGAATGTTATCCTCTAGGAAATGTGAATATTTATACATTGCTAAAATGCTCTGGTGGAGCAAAGCAAAGGAATCTTCAGTCATATGCACTGAGGTCTTCACAATGTACTATAAATTTAGGACTGTTCTGGGTTAAGACTTGTTTTATCAGATTTTGTTTAAACATAAGGCCCATTACTGCTGTTATCTGTGGTTAATGATAATGCGTCAAAAGTGCTAATGAAAGGGCAACGCTTTCCTGCAAAATAGTTATTCAATAAGTAATTATAATAAGGCAATGATTAATGCCCAGTTGGTGGAGAGTCAATAGCCATTGGTGTTTGCTACAAGGCAAGGCAACCCTATTTTTACTGTATGTGTTGATGCATGGACATTCTGCAGTTGCATATGGTCAGTGGCCACATGCTGAACATAATGCCAATGGGCATGATCCCCTTCTTCCTCTGATGAGTGTATGTGGGAGAACACAGGAAAAGGGCTAGGTAACAAGCTTACTCTTCATGATCAAACCCTAAAGAGGTGCATGTGTGCAACATGTAGAGTTTTCATTTAACAATTGGCAAATTTCAAAAATAAATATGGTCTATCTCTCACCATTAGCTGCTTCTCTGCAAATGAGCAATACTGAGTCTTGATCAAAGCTGATTCTGAAATGTATTCCATGGACTGTCCTTTTTGTTGGTTTTATGCTTTGGCCGAAGTGTTTGAAGTGCAACTTTCTAATCCTAATAAATAGATTATAGGATTAATGTATTCCTAAATCATTCTGTCATGACTTCATCCAAGCTTTAAATATTGGTTTACATTTCCAGAAAGCTCTTAGTAGGGGGCATGAAACTTAGAATGAAAAATGAAATCTGTAACTCATTCTGTGAGTATCCTGTAAGCCACAGCTACGCTGTTCCAGCAAATAATCGGTCTCTGGATAAATTGCCAACCTGCCTTGGACTAGCCTCTTCTTTGGAGTGGCCCTAGACAGCAATAGTTATAACCAAACCTCATTAGACAAAGCATCATATGATGATGAAGATAAAGATGAAGTGAGGTCTTACTTTCATTCTCTTGCTGACACATTGGATTGAGCTGACCTGAACCGTACAGAACATCTGTGGTGTTTTAAATCCATGTCAGTCTGTGAATAATTTCAATCCAGATGCATTAATCTGTATTATTATGGAATTTATATCAGATCAGGATATTTCAGGGATGTGCAACCTTTGATATATGAAGCTGCTTACAACCACGTTCAACAACAGGTGTTATTTTTCCAGTACCTGGAGAAGCAAGGAATTGAATCTGAGATTTCTGTATGCAAAGCATGTGCTCTGTCAAAGCCCTTTTTCCTCAGTGTTCCACATCATAGACTACCCCGCAGACTACAAAGCCTGCTGGCTTTGTTCTACCTGTATTTTCATATTCAGTGATCGTTTGTAATGATACATCTTTTCTCTGTTGTAATTATGACTGATTGTTATCTTGAGAATTAAAGTGGGATTATCATTTTTAAGACGCTAACAATAAGCAAAAATAATAACAAGCAATTTCCATGTGTAAGGGTACAAATGATAAAAGTAAATGAAAAAATTATGTATTTAGTGAGGCGTTTGGGTGTTTTTTGGGGAGGAAGGGGCTTATCTTGGATGGAACACACAGAAAGGGAACAGTATACCAGGGGCAGCCAATCCTGATTTGCATTGGAATAGGCAGCCAGCTTGCCTGTGTTGTATCCAGTGCATGGGTTGGAGCTGTTGCTGTGCTTCCAAGGGGAAGGGAAAGCTTTTCTTCTCCCTTCCCTGCCCCTTTCAGATCTCCATGTCAGACAAGCCTGGCTGGTGTGGAGTCTCTGAGAAAGCCACCTTGGCCAGGAGTCTCTGAGAAAGTCACCCAGAAAGCCACCCAAGATTCAGCCTCCGCAGTGTGGTGCACCACTGTGTGCCAGCCTGGCTTCCTCAAGAGGAAGTACAAACATGCTTTACAGCACATTTGCAACCCTTTTGGTTTGGGATTGCATTTGTCTGTTGAGTCAGTATTGTGAATGCTTTCAGTCTAGAAAAGCTAAGTTCCCAAAGGGTCTCATCTTTCAAGACCAAGAATTTAAGAATTAGTGCTGAAAAAAACAGGGTAACTGGAGAGTGATCCATTAGGAAACTGCAGCCTCACCGAATTGCAGCGGGATTTAGAAGTGGTCAAAAGTAGCTTGTGCAATGAAGAAAAACGGTGACAAGGAACAAGCTCAAATTCACTGTAGACCTAAGACAGAGAAACTGAAGATAGAAAAGGCAGAAGGCTCACAAGATTGCTGTGGCATTTAGTAAAATAGATTGCAACAATTCAGCAAAATTGCTGGTTGCTGAAAGATGGCTTTGATTACTTTGCAGAGGCAAACTCTTCAATTAACATTATGTCGCAGTCAACAAGTTTAAAACAACTTCAGTTATTCATGACCCTCTGCACACACAAGTCTTTGTAGTGTGGGCCTCTTGGGTGGGTGGTTCTCTGATCTCTTAGGGAGGAGGCACATTTAGAAGGACTATCATGAGGGCAAGCCTCTGGCTGATTCATGCCGCGTAGGACAACGTTGGAATGCTAATCAAGTAATGGCTTTCTGCCAGGGTATAAATATGATCAGCTTGGAACTAGACTTTACATTTCTCATTCCTCTATGAGACTGTAATTCAATAAACCCTCCTTACTCTGAACAATGCACCTATGTTTGCAGGCGTCCACCCTGAAATCTCAGATTGTCTATCTCTGCATATCTGTTTTCATGAAGTTTGGCCCGAAAGGTTCCACCTACCCATTTACTCAAGGGATCAGTGCTCATTTTGTTTTTTGTTTTCTTTTAAATTGAAATTGCAGGTTGGCAGCAGTTTGTTTGGAACAACGGTTGATGAAACTAAGGCAAATCAGACCAGCCTTTTTCCACTACTCTAATATACATACTCTACCTAAATGGAAGGTCAACCACAATCACATTCCTACACATTTTGAAAGCCGTTTACAAAGATCCCCAATATCCATGGATCAATCTTCCATGAGTTATCTATGGTTCTCCACAGTCCCCCACACCTGTGAACTTCCATTTTCTTCATTAATGAGCAGTTAGCTTTATTACTTTTGCAAACACTACAAGATTAAAATAAAAGGCAATCAAGTCACCTGCATGCAAGAAGGATAAAATCAGAATGTTAACAGTAAGCAGGAACTGCCCTGCAGGCCTCCGTCAGTCTTGGAAGACTATGGTATCGTGCTTGGTGCTACATACACTGCATGCGAAGCACGAAAGCCTGGGTTAGATTGTTATGGAGAATAAGCTGTTACCCAAGCAGCAAATCCCCCTCTCCACGCCACTGAATTAGTCCAATGGAAAGGCAGAGCCAATACGATTGGATCCAGCTGGCATTGCAGAGCTGGGCTAAGGACAGGAGCTCACCCTGTCTTGTGGGGCCAACCCAGGTCTCGAACTCTGGCCTGCTGGTTAACAAGCACAGTGTCTTAGCCACTTGCGCCACCCACATACCTGGAACTGCCCTGTTGCCTATGAATATTTGCTTGCTCTCCTCTGTCTAGCATAACGACTGCCTCTAAAATCACTTTCCTCTAAAAGTTTAAAGCAAGAAACATGTCTGCTTGTTAATGATGAAAACAGAAGGTAATGAGTGTGCGTTCATGGGTGAGTGAGGAGCATTTTACTTATAAGTTTCCCTGTAGATGCACTTTCTGTATCTGTGAGGTGCCAGGAACAGATCCCCTGAGGATACAAGGGGACACCCTTTCTTAGCTTCCCATTCTTTTCTCCTCCATAACGTGCAAAATTAAGGTTACATTTCCTTAGGAAAGTAAATTCCTTTAAAATTCCTTTAAGCTGGCCATCTAAGCATTAATGTTTCTGTAGGAACATATTTCAAATTCACTGTGTGTTTATGCAGCTCTTTAACCAGCTTGCTCTTAAGTGCAATTCAAATATTACTTTAATGGGAGTGCTTGCTTTTAAATTAGAAAGTAGGAGGAGAAAACATTTGTTTTGCAGGAATTGTCTCCTGTGTGAAGAAAATGTATAATAATTTGTGAACAATGCAAATACTGTTTACCAGGGTGCAAATTAGGTTAAATTATGTGGTTACATTAATTTTAAGTAAATGTAAAAAACTTGGATAGGTGATAGAAAGAAAAGACATAAACATTGCCTACATTTGGTTGCAGAATTATCAATTATATCAATTATATCAATTATCAATTATAATTGTCTTTCTCAGTTCTGCATTTACCTGAACTGCTGGACTATACTATAATTTGTGCAGAGAAAAGCATGCATTGCCCCTCATTATGCAGGAGCCTATTTTATTTAAGGCAACTATATTCCCAAACAGAGGTTGTCATTAAATTCTGCCCCCAGGGTGAGTGTCAGAGTCCACTGGACCCTGAGGCATGAGGATTTGTTAACACAGGCTAATTTCTACATCCCTTGCTTTTTTCCTGCCTACTGGGAACTGGGTAAGTAAAGTTGGCTCCTGGGCATGAGGTTCTCAAGAAGTGAAGGTAAACAAGAAGTCCGAATGGAGATGGCCACGAGGTTCTCAAGAAGAGAAGGAAGACAAGAAGAAGTCTGAATGGAGATGTTGGCCAATGAAATGTTGTCGGATATGGTCACTTTAAGGAGCACCTCAACCACACTTTCTCATACCCTAGAGCAGGGATGTCAAAAAAATTTTTCCAGAAGGGCTGTATCACCCCTTTGGCACTGTGTTAGGGGTGGGAAGAAAAAAAATTAATTTACATTTCAAAATTGAATAAATTTATAAAAATAAACATATTAGGGATGGTACTTATGAAATAATTCAAATCAGTTCATAAACACTTTCCAACACAGAGAAAAGGGGTGATCTTCAAACCAATTTATAAGTACTGTACTTTCATAAACGAAGAAAGGAAGTGCATGCAATCTCCTTAGCACTCAGAATACTCTCTGGAGGTTCAGAAAGCAGAGCATCCTTCACCTCAAGAGGATTATAGGGCTTTGCTGTCAGGTTTGCTGCAGCCTGAATCTGGCCCATGAGCCAGGGTTTGGACAACCCTGCATAGAGTTGGTTGCCAATCCCTGATTCCAAACTGGGAATGCCTGCCCAAAGATGGGCCAAGAGTTGATCAGGCCCAAATGACCAGTTTTCCATAAGCACAGTTCTTATCCCTCAGTTAGGAAAAAGCCTGATCTAGGCAGTGATAAAGTATAAAATATACTTTCTTGAGTTAACAAGAAATATATTTACTTGTCTCTCAAGAAATATACTGTAGTTTCTTCAGATATAAGCTGACCTTCTAGGTTTTATTTAAGCAAGCTAGGAAGTTATCCACTCAAACATATCAATTTATATTCACTGCGCTAGCCAGAAAATGCACGTGTGAATGGAATTAGTGCCCAAGAAAGAAGAGAACCAGTTTTTAAAAAAATTCTGCCAATATAGAATCATATCTCCAGCACCTTTTTTTTTTACCCTTATGCTCTCTACCATCAAGGACTCTCTTTGGGATTCTCTGACCCTTGTCATCTTGGTTTTTGCTTAGAATGGACTGAAACATTGCTGGAACTTTCCATTCTCTTACAAACAGCAAATTTCTCTTTTTTTAGTCATCAGTTCCCCTCTTTCCAACTTGCCACATTGTGATATCTGGCTTGCTTTGTAAGGAATCTTGCCACATTCACAACTTCCCACACTTTCCAGTTCTGCCTTATCTGTCCCTGCAGTTTGGGACACGTGTTTCTGGCATGGCCTGAATGTCCACACCCTAATGCATACCACAGCATTGGAAAATTATTCTTCGGAACATGGACAGAGACATCAACAAGTGCCTGTTGTTTTTAAGCATCAGGGCTTGAAAATTCAGGGCTCTTACATGTTAAGATGGCTCTACTTTGGCTCTGCTTAGACTTATATCATGTGATCTGAGGCTGCAGTAGAATAAATGGTACGGACATTTCTAACAGAGTCCTTTGTGGTAGTAGAGAAGTCATGGCTTGGGAAATCATGCCAAGTAATGAAATCCAGTGGCCCATAGGCATTTTGCATGCATTGGAAAAAAAATATATGAATGCCATGGCAGAAAAGGGCAGATGAGCCAAGATACTCTATTGGTTTTGTGTCACAGAAGTAGATTTGCACAAACCCACATAAAACCGTGAGACAGTGGTGTCATTTGGAGTGGGGTCATCCAATGCATTTTGGCTTAACAACCTGGAAGTTTGGTGGTGCATAAGCCAGAAGTGATGAGTTGGAATGTGAGAACATCACGTTCACACATCACATCCACACAGCACTTCTGAGTTGTTGAGCTTTTTGCTGGCCATGGTGTGCTAGATGTAGGTGCCAACACAGGTGAGTATCAGCTCTGGCTGCTGGCTCTCATGCCCACTATTCTACAGGAACAACCAAGCCTCCTGTTGGGTTGCAGTATCTCCAAAGCTGGCATAGCTTTGGAGGAGAAACAATGCTGGCACCCTAGCAAACACTTTTGGATGGTATCCAGGATAGACTGCTCTCTCCACCCTCCTGATGCTACACCTCTGTCATGAGTTGACTCACTAGAAGTCACAATGAGTTAAATATTGTAGATAGTGACAGACATAAGAACAAGATGTTAAATTATATCGTTTCACCACAATTACCTTCATAAAAGATCATCAGTTTACTTGAGCACTCATAAAAAAAAGAAATTTGATAACTGTTTACCTCTTCACCATTTTTAAACCACCAACACATTGACAATGTAGAACATTAAACTCAAGCACTGCATGGGAACTGATCTGGCATAATCTCATGTTTGATTTTGGATTGATTTTAGCTCTATTTGAAAGGTTCTCATGTCAGTAATGAAGAGTTAATACCATCTCTAATTCAACTGTTCAGTGAGTTATTGTGCAAATATGTACTCATGTAGTTGCCTAGTCATGTGATTCTCTTGAAATGTAAGCATCTGTTCTTGCCCATCAAAATTGAAACGGGACTTTTATGGTGTAATTATACATACTTCAAATGGGTTGGTCTCTTGAGGAAGGAAGCAAAGCAGGTGCTGATCTGAATCAGGGTGGGAATGACCATTCCTTGAAAACCACAGCTTGTGGCATCTTAAACACCAAGGATATCAAGGACGGGGCTTTCCAGGTCTGGAGGTGGGCTAACAGATGGTGGACAACAGAGCAGAAGGAAGGGTGGGATGCAGCAGTTAAGCCAGATCTAAACCTCACCTTCCAGTCAGCCAAGAGCATCATCTGAAGGTGGCCTAAGTCTGAGGTGACCTCTTGGGGCTGCTGAAGCCCTACACTGGAGAGAAAGTCAAGCCTCCCCTTCCTTGTAGTAGCGCAGCAGCAGCCCCAGTGCTTGCAGTCAGGGTGACCAGATGCCAAATCCAAAATTCCTGCACCCCAAGGCCAAGATTCCTACCACCAAACCAAAACTCCTACCAGCTTAAAAAAATTGCCAAAAATGTTTTTTTTTTTTGACATAACTTTTGATAGGAAGGAGATATCTCAAAACTGATTTTTGCATTGGATTCTGCTCTTCAGTACAAATCCAGTGACATATGGCATTATGGTGTACTGCACACCATCGCAAAGTTCAAAAATAAAGCCAAAATGTAGAACGGGTGTCCAACATTTTAGCTTCCCTGGGCCACATTGGAAGAGGATGAGTTGGTTTGGGCCGCACATAAACATTTTTTAAAAGTAGGACAAAATGTAGGATGTCCTATATTTTGTCCTACATTTTTAAGCCTAGGAGTAAGTCTTATTGATTTTAATGGGGCTTACTTCTGAGTAGGCATGATGCATAGGATGGGCAGCAATCCTCTCCAAGCTAAACCTTGGAGTAAGTCTCATTGATTATCATGGGGTTTTCTGCTGAGTAGCCATGCATTGGATTTGGCTCTCAGACTGCAACTTGGGAGTAAGCCTCATTGACTTTAGTGGGGCTTACTTCTGAGTAGGCATGATGCATAGGATGGGCTGTGATCCTCTCCAAGCTTAACCTTGAAGATATGCTGCAATCCTGAACACACTTTCCAGGGACTAAGACCCACTGGGTACAGTGGGCCTTACTTCTGAGTAGACATGGTTAGGGTTGCAGCATATCTCCAAGGTTAAGCTTGGAGAGGATCACAGCCCATCCTATGCATCATTGGGCCCTCAGACTGCAACTTGGGAGTAAGCCTCATTGACTTTAACAGGGCTTTCTTCTGAGTAGGTCTCAAGGGCATCAGGCAGCAGCTGGGATAGAGGCTGAGGCTGCTTTTGGGGGATGCGGGTGGGCGAGCGCTTCCAAAGATGATGGCCAACTTTGCAGGAGGGCCTCATCCACCCTCGTCCTGGGCCGCATGCGGCCCCCGGGCCAACTGTTGGATACTCCTGATGTAGGACAATGAAGCCAAAATGTAGGACACCTGGACAGGAGGCTAAAAATCCAGAGAAATCCGGGTTTTCCCGGTCATATGATCACCCTGCTTGCAGTGAATATAGCACAGGCAAAAACAGCCTGCTTTGTCCAGGACTGCATTGTCAGTAGTTTCCAGAGTGAAAGCATTTCCCCCTCTCAGTTATTCTGACATGCAACCTATAAAAATGGCTAATTCGCTGCTTAAAATGAATTTAAGTATGCAAGCAAATATGCATGGTCATCAGTGTACACAAGTTCAAGATGTAGTATTGCCTTAGAGTAGAAAATATTAGTGTTTCTTCTTTTGTGATGGAAACTTTCCTTTATAGTGTCAATGAGCTTCAGAAACACCCTCAAGCAGAGTAGGAACAAGTAAGTGGAGTGAAATAAAGCTAATCTGATTGAGTGTTTTTATGCATTAAGCTGAGAGAAAAGCAAGATGGAACCCAATTTTTGCAATGAATGAAAAATTATTTGGACTATTCTTAAAAACCCACCTGAACAGCAACGCGTCTCTGTAATACTTTTTCCTATTTGCATTAAATGGGAAGCCCAGTTTTAACCTGTTCTGAAGTAGGTAGGCTTACTTTCTCTCTCTTGCATTGGGCATTCAGCCAGTGCATACTGGGTCTGGGTGAACGCTTTCATCAAGCTGTCCGCCATTATCCCAAGATCTGTCCTGTGAACTGTCACAGCCAACTGAAAACCATCAGCGTATATGAAAAATTTAGATTTCTTACTCCAGTATGCATCAGTTTACACTTACTTACATTGAAGCACATCTGGTATTTTGCTACCCATTCCCCCAGTTTGGAGGTTCCCCCAGCTGCCCCTTCTGAAGCTCTTCACCATCAATTTCACCATTCAACAATTGTAAAAGTTTGGTGTTACCTGCTGATGTGTCTGCATCACTGCTTATCCCCAACTCCATGTCACATCTGAACAAGGCCAAGAACACAACCTTGGGGCACACTGCTTTTCACCTCTTTCAAAGGTGAAAATTATCAATTGACATCCATTTTTTGTTTCCTATTGTTTACCTAGTTCTCAAGAGGCCTTATCCTTTTATTTCCTGACTATTGAGTTTACTCAGGAGCATGTGAGGGTCTGTGGTAAATGCCTTCTGAGAGTTCAGATGTATAATACCAATGGGTTCACCCGCATGTGAATTCCAGCTTTCCAAAGAACTCCCCAAAACCATCATGATCATCATATAGTCTCCTGCTCTTTCTGCCCATGTTGAGTTTTTTTGTTTTGTTTTTTAAAAAATACTGACTGCTTGGAAGTAATCTGTGTCTTTTTTTTACAGAAATTATTTTATGATTCTTACATATTCTGGTATGCAGCTTGTCAATCAAATGCCAGGACAAACAATGTTGTTGGAAGGTTATTCATGAAATAACATCAATAGTTAATCCTGTAAATTTACACTCTTTATATTAATCTGTAGAAAAGCTGGCAAGAGTTTAAGCACAAAATTACTTTCTCAACAAGGCTTGTGTAGGTGCGATATGCATTTGCTACTTATATATGCAGCACATGGAAGTCAACTGAAGGCAGAATGTGATGTCTTGATTAATGTCTTGTGATGTCTTGACTAATGCCTTGATTAGCTGTTGCCAGAATCTGACAAGGAGCAAAGAAGGAGAGTGGGATGATTGATGCAGTTTGTGAATTCCCATCCATTTGACGTGGCTGCAAATTCAGTGAGCGAACACAAGATAAAAGTATAAATACTTTTTTGTAAAAGATGTCAAAGCAATGCAGTTGTTTGATTCAAAGGAAACATCTGTAAGTTTTGTTGGGATAAATTGTTTTTGTTTGCAGTTAAGTACAACTGAAATTCCATTTATTAAACTGGACCTTCCCCCCCTGAACTGCATATGACAGTGGCTTGTAATGTTTAATTTTTATTTAAATTATCCAACAACAATCTGCAGCAGGGAAAAACTAGGGGAAAAAACACCAAGCATACTGGCTGCTAATCACTTAGGGAAAAGGATACTGGTTGTCTAGCACACCAG
The DNA here is from genome assembly GCA_030015325.1 of Cryptoblepharus egeriae. Lineage (NCBI taxonomy): Eukaryota > Metazoa > Chordata > Lepidosauria > Squamata > Scincidae > Cryptoblepharus > Cryptoblepharus egeriae. The sequence continues at coordinate 19,265,724 of JAREYC010000004.1, read as the reverse complement.
ACCCTTGGATTTTACATCCAGGTTCAAAAAGTGTACCCAATTTTAGAAGCCATCTTGATCTTCTAGGCAGCCTTTAATGCTCTGAGCTTAGAGAGAAGTGTGTCCTGTTATTTCTTAAATCCCTGCTGGAATCAATAGCTTTCATTGGCTAAGCTTTAAATACTTCAAGATTCAACTCACATATAATTAGAAGCTTGCAGTATTATCTTATTACTTTAATAAATATTGATCTTCCTTTTAAAAAAAAAAATTGGCTACAGCATTTTTTTGTTTGTTTTTTCTCTTGACATACCAGGTAAATGGTTCTATGAGTTCTTAGGTCTGTAGGCCTTAAGTGACCTCAGATGATAAAAGTGTTCTTTAAACAGCTAAAACATCAGGGATATTATATCTCACGGGATATTAATCAACTTTTATCCTAGCCATGTGTCAGGCGTGTCATTACCATGCTTAGCAATCACTGACGTCACCTACACCTTATGTGTAGAAGAGTTTAGTTTCCAAATTGTAAGCAATTCATTAAGCAAGAAGATAGGACTAGGATGTCATGGTTAGGTGGCATTAACATGTTGAATTCACCAACCACATTCTTTTCATCTCCCTGTGCCCTTTTTGCGCATGTATGATTCCTCCTTGCGCCCACTGCTTGGTTCATTGATTTAAATTTGACTGTCTCCATGTACCAGGTTTATGATGTGAGAAGGGAGTGCCATATTGCACCTTCAATTGATACTAGAAATGATTAGCATTAAGGATTTCTGAGGACACTAGAGGACTTAAAGCCATTTACAGATACCCAGTGTCAAAGTTACAGATACCGAGTGGCAAAAATAATCTGTTACAGATTATTAACAGCCATGCAATACTTCCTCTCACTTGATTTACCAATTTTGGTACAGCAGTTTGCATGACATCTAAAAGTGTACAAGCGCTCCTTGTCTGTGGAGATGGGACCTGCAGATGGGAAGGACACCTGCAATTCATGGTTATCAAAAGTTTGAAATTATGTAAATAGTCCCAATATTGCATTCTATACTGAACCTATGAATCCTTTATTGTTTTGATAGTTTATCTCAGGGGTCGGGGAACTTTTTTACCTCTTACCCCAAAATATATTTAGATATGTGTACATTAACCCCTTGATTTGAAAGGAAGAGAAAAATATATTATTAATTATTTAAATTCAAATATGTGGCTTCTGGGGAGCTGGAAGAAAATTTTGATGTAGGTAATAAAATAGTGTTGGATTGGACAGGATGACCATATGGTCTGTTTTCCCAGGACATTTCCTCTGTTTTAGCCTTGTGTCCTGGAAAAAAATCTTCATTGTCCTCTTTTTCCTTGTGAGCAGGCAGCATGTAGCTTTCTTGGAATTCATAAATTATATGTAACAGTTTTAAACATACAGTACTAATACCTAATATGGTGTTTAAGTTAACCACATGAAAACAATGTATATGAGGGTTTTTAGCTTTTAAAAATGTCCTCCATTTTTCTTGGATGTCTTATATTTTGGGGGGCTTGTCCTCTTTTTGTGGTTATGACATATGGTCACTACATATTGGAGCAATGTGGGGGTCAGGGTGACCATAATAAAAAAGAGGACAAGATCCTGCAAATGATTGAAACAAGTGCAGGATTCAACTGGAGTGCGGAAGAGAGCCCAATCTATTCAAGTTTACTCAGAAGTAAGACACATTGTAGTTATTGGGCTTCCCAGGAAAATAGGATTGCAACCTCAGAGCCCAATCCTGTGCCTTTCTATTGAGCAGCAGTCCATTACGGTCAGTGGGGTTTCCTTCCAGGAAAGTGTGGAGAAGATGCAGCCACAGATCCCAATCCTAGGCATTTCTCCTCAAAATTAATGCCCGTTACAGTCAGGGGGTGTTCCTTCCAGGAAAGTGTGGTGGCATGTAGCCTTCTTGTAATTAATAAATTATATGTAATAGTTGAAATGTAATAAGTAAATATAGGCTGAAATCCTAAAGACACTTTCCTCAGAATAAGACCCATTTAATACAATGGGGCTTACTTTTGAGTAGTCATGGTTAGGACTGTGCTCATAGTGTTTTAATTATTCACATGAATAATTTTTTAGCTTTAATTTTGTCATGTCCTACAGTTTTCTTGAGTGTCCTATATTTTGGGATTCTCTTTTATGATTATGAGATATGATCACCCTGATACCCTTACCGTCTTACCAGAGGGAGCTGGATGGAAGGGGGCTGTTCAGAATTCAGGCAGACCTCAACAGCACCCAAAGGAGGATGCTTTCTCTTTTCATTTCTATCTGCATGGCTCCAAATCCTGCTTGGTCCCCCTGCTCACCTGCTTCTTTGCTCTGGACAGCAGAATAACATGGACATTTTGTGCAGCTACACAAGGCAGATGGCTGCAGGTCTCACTCCTGTCCTGACTGCTGATTTAGCAGTAGTTCTCTCTCTCTCTCTCTCTCTCTCTCTCTCTCTCTCTCTCTCTCTCTGCTGATTTAGAAGCAGTTTGGATCATGACTGCAAGAAGCAACTCTGCTCTCAGGCTCAGGTCTCTCTTTGCAGCAGGAGTTGAAACACAGCAGCAGTTATTATCAGGCTGATCAAGTTGTTTCTAGCATTTAGGTCCATAACTTTGGGTGCAATGCACACTTTCCTAAGAGTAAGCTCCTGAGTACCCCTGCAGCTGAGTCACTGTTGATCTCTCTCCCCTCCAACGCCCCCCCCAATAGTCTGAACTTCTTATGACCCTACAGGGATTCACACCTTTTCTTTGTTTTGATCTCTGATTAGGTGCTAAGAGTAATCCATTGCAATGCCTGCCCTGCTCTCTGCGGGTCATGCATACCTGGCTGTGTCATTCATATGCAAACCCAGGTGGTCTATTACCCCCAGGAATTCCATTATTACCCAAATTGGGGTATTTCACCCCTGTTCCCCGACCTCTGGTTTATCTAGACTTGTCAAGGAGAGGTAAATAGGAATGTAATATGGAAGTCAGGATTCCAGAAAAGCATGCCTTACAGTCTTTCTGGTAATTGACTTTTGTAGCTGTGGCAGCTAGAATGAATCAACATGGCCAATGAGCTCATAATGAGGAGGCCCAGCAGGTGGGCTTTGAAGTTTACTATGTGCTTGGATCTTTAGCACAAGCTGAAGAGGCAGGAAGCAGTGCTTGAGGGAGGGGGAACCAATTATCTTCACTTTGCTCATCAGAGCTAGCAAAGGACCAAAGCTCAAAACAAAAGAGGCAGAGGACATGTCCTGTACTTGGAAAAGCTTGCCGAAGACAGGAGGTGGATCATTCATGGTCAGACCAGTTATTTCTTTCAACTTCAGGAGGTGGAAATGGATGTTAATGGGCTATGAGCACAATCCTAAATGTGTCTACTCAAAAGTAAGCCCCATTGTGTTCAATGGGTCTTACTCCAGGAAAATGTCTTTAGAATTGCAGCCTCTGTTATTTATTCCACACTTTTTTAAACAGGCAACCCTGCTTATTTGACGGGTTAGGGCGTGGAATTGTGTTTCTCTCCCATGCCATCTTTTATTTCGTCCTGGTAGTGGCGACACTCAGAAGATTGCAGGTGGTTACAGGGGGGCATCAAGTTTGGTGCAATCAGTTATTCAGATTAGTAGTTGACATTTTAAGCATTTTGGCTGAAAGTCTTAATTCTGCCCTTGAAGCCTGTGCTTTTTAGTGAGAGTGCCTGAGCAAATAATTAAGAGGACAACACTCTCACATTTACTTTATCCTTCTGGGTTTTGGGGGGTCTGCCATCGAGCAGATAATTTATTTGAGAAATTTCAAGGTAGTGGATAGGCTAGTAATCATCTTGTCCTTTTATGCATTTTATTGAGTCCAGGAGGTGTAATTATTGGTGGGTATAGAAATGGGTGCTTGGGCATTGCTTCCTTTGCGGCTGCTCAGTTTTAGAGACTTCAGAATAGACTATTAAATGCATTTTTTTTGGCGTTTTAAATCAGCGATGTGAGGCCTCTGTGACCTGTGGGCTAGATGTAGCCCAAAGAAACTCTTTATGCCAGTGGTACACAAGCATTTCAGCATGTAGCCCCATTCTGTGACAATCTGTCCAGGACCCCCATATGGAAGAGATGTCATGGCCAGAAGTGGCATCACAGCCAAAGCTCCTCCATGTCTATTCAGAAGTTAAATTAGACTTACCCCCAAATCCAGACTAACTATGGGAGCACGTAAAAGACTTTATGTGCCCCCATAGTTACTGCATCACCTAGTGAAAACCTATGGGAAATTCATATTGTAATCCAGAGTAAGTTGTTCTTACACTGGAGCAAGGACTCCCCATAGTTAATCTGGATTTTGCCCGCAGGCTGCAATCCTAAACACACTTTCCTGGGAGTAAGACCCATTGAACATTATGAGGCTTACTTCTGAGTATACATAGTTAGGACTGTGCTCTTAGGCTGCAATCCTAACCTCCATTTATGCCAGCCTAAGCCCTGGCATAAGTTCTGTGTTGACCCGAGGGTGTCACCAAACTGCTTTATGACACGTGCACCACTCCTGTGGGGAATTAGGCCAGTCCACAAGCATGCACTTGCCTCCATGCATGGCTACAGTAATGGAAGACCAATGAGTTGTATTGTCTTAGATTAGGATTGCACTTAGATTAGGATTGATCCCATTACTCATAGGAAAACAGACAGAGTGACACGTTCCAAGATGGTGGAAGATGGGAGGGAGAGATGGGATAAATGGGATCAATGTCTTTTGGAAATGAATATTTTCCATGGCCTTTTTCCAGTTGTAAGTCAAGCAAAACATTTAAAGAGGAGCATGATTTCAACCTAACCCTTGCTGCTCTCGTTTTCAATTATCATTTACTGTACTTTCTACGAGGGAAGCTCCTGCGTTATTATGGCTACAAAATGAAGTGCCATGACTCTGCATGGCTCCCAAACTAATGCATCCAGCCAAGTAAATAAAACAATCTCTGGTTCTGTTTGTTGTTTTGGCTCCTCTCATAGTTTTCATCAATTGTTTGGTGACCTTTTTGAGTTAACAGCTTTGCACATAGAAGATGGAGAGAGTAGCAGATGATTGATTGAGTCTTTCTTCTGCTCTGGGTGTGGAGGATGGTAGGAAAAATATATTGGAAAATGATTCCAATCAATCCAATGTTTAGCAGGGAATAGCAGATTTCCATTTTTCAAGCACGCGTCCTTGAAACGTTGGATATTGATCTCCGCTGGCCAGTGGAGCATGCTGCTTGGCACTTAGCGCATTAACAAGCAATTGAACTGCCAGGGTTTCTTCAAGAGCTGCTTTAACACCTTGGTGGAGTTTAAGAGCTTGTATAACCATTCATTAAAATTATTCTCTATGAGTCAGCCTAAATCCTTTTTATAGAAACATTTAGTTAAGTACATGTCATGGCTTAGTTTGTTTTTATCATTTTCGGCTTTGAATATAGTGCCTGAAATTTTTTTTTCTCTGTGTGTGTGTGTATGTATGCTTGTCATGTTAAATTTGAAAAATTTATCCTTTTCAAATGAAGTTTGCATTGCTTATTGCAATTGATCAGCAGTTGCTAATGTGTCTGCAGCATTATTTTCCTTGCACCTTGGTGGTCTTAAAAATGCACTTGTTTCTGTTCTCGGCAAGGCTCAAATTGAAATCTGGCTGAGGTGACTGACGAAAATACAAGCTTTCTGGATACAAGCATTCCTTAGAAATGTTAGCAACTGGTTTGGAACCGGCGTTTAAGGAGAAGCAAAGCTTGTCACTGGCAAATTCTGTATGACATTATTTTAGCTGTTGTTGCCTCAAGCGTTGGCATACCATGTGCACCAAGCCATTCACCAGCCTCTTGGAAGACAGGCCTGCTTTCTGGATACAAGCATGGCTGGAAATGCTGAATAGAGATTCTGTTTAGACAGACTCTCTCTCTCCCCCCCTAAATATTAGATGGCATCTGGATGGTCTTGTATTCTCAAAACACAAAGCAAGTGAAAGAATTGTAGAATTACAATTCTAACAAATAGAATGAGTTTCAACAGGGAGAAGTGCAAGGTTCTGCACTTAGGCAATAAAAACCAAAGATACAGGTATAAAATGGGAGACACTTGGCTTGGCAGCACTACATGTGAGCGGGATATTGGAATTGCTGTGAATCACATGCTGAACATGAGTCAGCAGTGTGATGCCTCTGCAAAGAAGGCAAATGCCATTTTAGGCTGCATTAAGAGGACTGTAGCTTCCAAGTCACAAGAAATTATAGTTCATGTTTATTCTGCATTGGTTAGACCTCACCTTGAGTACTTCAGTGTTCAGTTCTGGGCACCTCACTTTAAGAAGGATGCAGCCAAACTGGAGCAAGTCCAGAGGAGAGTGACTAGAATGATCAGTGGGATGGAAGGGAAGCCCTACGAGGAAAGGTTGGGGGAACTTGGGATGTTCAGCCTGGAGAAGAGGAGGCTGAGAGGAGACATGATTGCCCTCTTCCGATACCTGAAGGGCTGTCATTGAGAGGAAAGGGCTCATTTGTTCTTAGCTGCCTCTGAAGGCAGAACTAGAACCAATGGGTTCAAACTGCAGAAAACGAGATTCCGGTTAGATATCCAGAATAAATTCCTGAGGGTGAGGGCGGTTCGGCAGTGGAACAGATTGCCAAGGGAGGTGGTGGACTCTCCCTCACTGGGAATCTTCAAGCAGATGCTCGATGAGCACCTGTCTGGGACACTCCAGGAGGATTTCCTGCTACAGGTAGGGAGTTGGACCCCCTGGGTCCCTTCCAACTATAGGATTCTATGATTGTATGATACAGAATGGGAAGAGACACACAAGGTAATCTAGTTCACTTCCTGCATGCAGCAGGAAATCTTTCTAGAGCAGGATTAGACAATTTTAAAAATTAATTACTAGTGAAATGTACCCACAGTGCAGGAGGAAAATACCCCCATATGCCATCCCCCATTGCACATCATCCACCTCATGCGCATCACCTCATCCCGCGCATCCCCCCAAGAGCAGCATCCCCCCAGAAGCAGCATACCCATATGCACAGCATCCCCTCTATGTGCACTACCTCCCATGTACAACATCCTTCCCCCACACAACATTCCCCCATACACAACATCCCTTCCAGTGCACCAGGCACCGAGCACCAAATTGATTTTTGGTTAGTCTTCCATATTAAGTAGAGGACAAAAACACATTAAACCCCTTTTCATTTCTCAATATTGGTTCTTGGTGGATATTCATGTCGCAGAAGGAACACCCTCCTCAAATTATCTTGCTTTTAGGTGCAGGGTTTGGGTGCAAACCCTCAGTGCAACCTTAGGTGCAACCCTCAGTCAGGGATTCTACAATGTAAAGTATAGGGACGAAAACACGTTGTCACTCTTCACCTCCTCCTGGTAGGAATTTCCAAAAACCAGTTCTCCATCATGGACGGAACACCCTTCCCAAATTTCATGTTTCTCAGTCTAGCGGTTTTGGCTGGGTGTTGATGAGTGAGTGAGTCAGTGAATCAGTCAGTGAATTTTCAGTTATTATATGGTATATAGACTAGTACAAAGCTGTACAATTACTAGTACATGAAGCAGTAAGTGGAGATAGTGGAGACATCCTTCTGTGTAATTTTGATAAACATCACCTTGTTGGTCCATCCTTGCCATTGCCCCAGATCTATTTTGTGACTAAACAGCACTGAGCACTGCTAATCTTGTAAACAAGGGTATTTTAAAGGTGTGATAACGGGCCCTATGATGTTTGCACAAGATTTAGCAAGAGCTGAAGGTTATTGTCAAAAAGGTTTGTTTGCTTTGCACTTTGAATGCCGCTGTTATCAACTTGCCCTACAATCCAGAGTAACTGCGGGAGCCCGTAAGAGACTTTATGCGTACCCATAGTTGCTGCACTACTTAGTGAAAACCTATGGGAAATTCATATTGCAATCCAGAGCAAATTGTTCTTACACCGGAGCAAGGACTCCACGTAGTTACTCTGGATTGCGCCCTTGGTTTCTAATATGTAACACTTGCATGCATACTGATGAAATTACAATCTTTTTCTCCTCCCTCACGCTGTCAAGGTTTGGCTTGGCTTTTTTTCTGGGGAATGCTATGGTTCAAGTGAGGTTCCTTCCCAAGGAATTAGAAGAATTTTGGTCTGTTTTTAGCGACTAAAGGGTTTTGTGCTGACCTTCATCACTGTGAAAAGCAGTAATAATCCAGCTTTTGATGTGACTGACAAACGCAATCATATCTTGGCAGTCATGCTTCTCAATAGGCTTTTCATAGAGTGTGATGTGGAGGATTTATTTCAGTATATAGGCCCAAGAAGCTGCTTTTTTTTTTGCTGGACAAGCACAGCACCCAGGTGGTTGTGTGATTTAAAATCACAATGCAATTCACATTATCCCTAATCCTCATGCTGTTCTGTATATATAAGGAAGGCTGGCTTTGTATGTGTGTGCGTGCATGTGAGTGCGTTTTGATCTAGGGTAGGAAGCATGCACATTATACTTGCTATTGTTCAAATCCAATGTAAATGCATTTATAAGCCAGAACACCAGAACAATCACATCAGTTCAGTCACCAGTATGTGCTTGATACTCCCAGCGTGAGAGCAAAGTGAAATGGAGCTACTTTTTCTGGCTCCGTATTTTTGTTTCATTTCATTATACCATTTTGAATGGAAGAACATCACTATTTTTGTCTGTGTGTATATAAACAGAACATGATTGATCGTGACATTGTGAAGTATGTTACTAAAAATCAAGGCACTAAATGGATTTTTAAAACTATTTCTTGTATTGTGGAAAAAGTGATCTGAATTTTCTAAAGCACATCTATCAGAAACACTTGCAAAGAACATTGTAGATTCCTACAAGTGACAAATGATATCACATGGGTGCAAATTAGCCATTCAAGAAATTAGTGAACCTTACCTGAGGTTGTAGTTTAAGATCTCTTAGGATGGTTGTCCTCTCTCTGCAGTTACAGTTGTAAATGCAGCAATATTCATTCATTCATTCATTCATTCATTCATTCATTGGATTTATACCTTACCTTTCCTATGCTAAAACAAATGCCTAAGGCAGGTTACATAGCTTTCATCCTTTTGTCCTCACAACAACCTTGTGAGGTAGGTAATTGTTCTATGGGCAGCTCAGAAAATTCTTCAAAATTGAGTCCTTCATGGCATTGTCATCACATCTAGCATCCAGGCTTCCAGCAGGAGCAGTTTATGATGGAAGGCCAAGCTGTAAACAGTGACTCTTTCTGGTTCTGTTGTCTCATGAGAACTTTATCAACATTCAGTCTCCCATCCAAAATTTAACTCAATCCATTCCTGCTTAACAGTTTTGTGGTAGCCCCCTGCTCAACCACCAGCCTGCTCCTTTTTATCATGGAGAGTGGAAAATGCAGGGGCTGATGCAAGAATGACATGGTGAAAAGTTTTTTTTTAATTCTCTGGAACATCACAGCCACATAGCAAAATTCATAGTTCATATTCAAAGTATAGTCCTCTGCCCAGTTGGAGGGTACTGCTCCTCACATTGGGTTTAAGAGCTTGGTCCAGTCAGAGTCTTCCCTTATAGAAACAGACCCAAACTTCATGCTATTATTCCATTTTAAACCTTCTATAATCTTTAAGGTCAGATGACGCATGAGATAAATGACTGTGATGCCAAATTTATTCATTATTTTATTTTGTTGATGCAGCATATATATGATGGCTATTTGATGACACACAAACAGAATGATACTAATACAATTGCAATCTAGTCATGAGATGTTTCATATATTCACTAATTAGGAAATGACCCGAAGATCTATTAATCTGATGCCCCATATTGACGTTCTTGAAACAAAAGTTCTTTTATTTTTCTTTCTAATTATTCTAGCCAGATAGTTACTTGATTAGCTACATGAATCACTTAATGATTTAAACTTGACCTTTTTCTTGTGGTATGTTTGTAGCCAAGGGAAGACTGTGATGCTTCTTATTTTCTAGGAGAGCTTGTTCAGCTGTCTTGCCCTGACGCCTCAAAATGTTCAGATCGTTGGGCTGATGAGCTTATCAAGAGTTTATGTGGTTCCAGTCTGCTTGAAGAGTAGAGCTGTCAACCTTAGTCTTTGCCTCGGAGCGATACAGCAACCTTTCAGATAAAGTACAGGGAAGCTTTGGAGATAAAAGCCACAGAATTGAACTTAGCAAACACACGTGTCTGAAAGTAAATGTGCAACACATTGGGACTACTGGAAAATAAAAAGCCCTTGGTTCCTTAGACTGTATGCTGTTAAATTAAAGCAGCAATTTTCAACTAGTGTGCCGTGACACATTACTGTACCTTAAATATGCTATAGAAGTTTGGGGAGCCATTGAAGGATGTTGGCATTCACGGCCTTTCACACCAAGCAGAATGGTGTGCCATGTCAGAAAAAAATTGAGATGTGCCTTAACAATTTTAGTGACTTGACAATGCACCAGATGAATAACAGCTGTAAACTGCTGAGTTAAGGGATTGTCGGATGTTAGGTTTCACTAGAATGAAATGTAGCACTATAGGATGGCATGCTTGAAAAGATGTCTGAGAGCTGCCCCTCATATTGCTTTTCTTTGTTAGCATGAAAAACTCTAACCGTTCTTGCAGTTGCAAGTACTACATATTCCCCCAAGTTCCAAAAATTCCCCAAGTTTCATATATGCCATTTTAACTTTAAACTCTGATAAGCAAGATCTTCAGTCCCCAATGTGTTGGAATGTAGGACCTTACGCAGCTGAGACGTGGTGTCCAACAATATTTTCTCTGAACAATAAAAAAGAAAATTAGGTGTTACATGATACTTGTTACTTATGAAAGCAATCAAGCAATTTTTTGTGGGTAAGTTCTTTTTAACTCAAGGCTGAGATTTTTCGACCTGAAGGTCAGATGTTTAACAGTTGCAGTGAGAATTTGTGCATGAATTTGTACTCCCACTGATAAGTCCTTTCAAATTAAATATACATTTCTTAATGGGAATTGAAACTATAGCTCAGGAAAGTGGGTTAGATCGCTTGGAGCTTAGAGCAGAATTTTTCACTTTGGTGGAATATTTGTTCCAAGGTTAAACCAATAGCCTGGTGTGATTTTCAGACATCACTGTAATCCTGACTCCCAGTTAGGCTGGCCGTGGTGAGGCCCCTCATCCCTTGGAAGGTTCCACTAGTGAAAGGGTTAAGGGAAGAGATGTCTGGGAGGAGGTCCTAGAAGGAACAGGATATAGCCTCCTCAAGCCAGAAGGAAGGGTTTGGATCTGCCCTGGAAGGGGAGGGGAGAGAGGAGATATAAGGGAGGAAAAAGAGCGGGAAAGGGGAGTGCAGGAGGAGCTATCATGGAGAGAGGGTGGTGAGCACCAAGTCAACCTCGGACTGCAGAGAACTGAGCATCCTGGACAACCCCGGCCTAGAAGACAAGCAAACAGAAAAGGGAGGAGAGTTAAAGACTGTGGACATTTACTATGCTGTTGAGTTAAGTTGCTTTCCTGAGACCCAGGACTGTTGTGTTAGTTGTATCTACTTATCCAGGTTGGGATGGAAGAGACCTGATATAAGGAAAAGAAACTGTTAAGAGATGTACCTTGCAGTAACCACCAAGCTCCGAACAAGTAAACTTGAGTTGTGAAGCATACCTGAGTCTGTTCTTCTGTCAGCATGCACACTGGGGAGGGGGGAAGAAGATGATGAGGGGGCACAGATATCTGTAATCTTAGACGAGGATGTCACCGTCTGTGGAGGGACTGAGAGGAGAAAAAGCCTGACCTGCGACACTGGCATATGGCCCAGAACAAGTCCCATACTAGCCTTGGGAGGGGGGTGTCACAAAAGTGCTGTAAGGCACTTCTGTGCCATTCCTGGGGAAGTGTAGGGCCAGTGCATGGACATCACCACATGAACAGGCCAACCAATGAGTTGTGCCAGCCTAAGTTAGGATTGCACCCTTTATGAATCAGATTATTCTTCACCAGCCTGCCTGCATCATGGTCTTTGTTAGAAATTCCACATCCTGAGACAATGAATCTTTTTATGTACTTGGTGTTAACAAAGGTCTGTTGGACATGGAGGGTGCACTTGCACTTAAATGTCTTTTTCAGTGAGTAGAACCACTCAGGAAATTTTACAAAGGGCAAAATCCAAAGTAACTACAGGGAGTCCTTTCTCCAGTGTAAGAACAACTTACTCTGGATTCCAATATAAATTTATTTTTTATTTTTATTTAATTTAATTGATTTATATCCCGCCTTTCCTCCCCTGCAAGAGGGAGCTCAAGGCGGCTAACATCAAAGGATAAAACATCAAGCTAACCAAGCAAGAGGCACTCTTTCAAGTGGATGTTCCTCTTTTATTTAGCAGGGGGAGAGTAACTGGCCCTACACACCCCAGCAATGTCTGTTCAAGTGGCTTCTGCTGGTGTTTTTTTTTGCATTTTAGATTGTGAGCCCTTTTGGGACAGGGACCCATTAGCTATTAATTAGCTATTATTATTTTTCCATTTTCTTTGTAAACCGCTTTGTGAACTTGTTAGTTGAAAAGCGGTATATAAATACTGTAGATAGATAGGAATTTCCCATAGGTTTTCACTAGGTGGTGCAGTAACTACGGGTGCACATAAAGTCTCTTACATGCTCCCGTAGTTACTCTGGATTTGGGAGAAAGAGTTTCTGTGTGACAGTGTGGAGAGTTACTCTAAAGAGCCACAATATTGTTTTTTACCAGGAGCTATGGACCTGATGTTCCTTTGAAATCTGCTGATCGAGGGCAGCACGAGTCTGGCACCTCAGTATGCATACATGTTAATAGGGGTGTTGGCCAACACATCACCTTGCATGTGACGTGACACACTTTGTCAAACATGTATGTAACATATCAAGGTCTCATAAAATAATGTGTCAACTCAGGGCTAAAGTAGAACTGCTTATTATGTATTGAAATTTGCTGTAAAGAAATCTACCAAATTTTGGTTTATGCCTAGCATATCTATCACACTTACATATCACTGCAAGTGGAAGTCCACCACGAAGAGCGTTCGGAGGGAGATGGGAGAAAGGATGTTGCTTATCTCTAGGCTGCCAAGGATCTTGTTCAAGATACCGGAGACAGCCCAGCTTCTTTTAAGAGCTGTACGTGTGGAGAATAGTGATTGATACAGCTGCTTGGTAGCTTCCCAGCTTCCCTACTACACATGATAATGGCCAGTGTCGATAATAGCCATTGCAGGGAATGAGTGGTGTGAAATGAGGATGCCTTCATCTCTTGCTTGTGGGCTTCCCAGAAGAAGACAGTAAGCCACAGTGGGAAGAACAATGAACTAGTTGGCTAATGGCTTAAGGAATGGGCATAAATAATCAACTAATTGGTAGTTTCTAAGTCAATTCCTGAAAACTCTGCTTTTGTTTTAGGGCTGGTTTTAGGTTGTTGGCTTGCATCCTGTTAAGGACCAAGCGTTCTAAACCTGACCATTGACTTAAATGCTCTTTCACATAAGGCACTTTTGTTTTTCTTCTGTTTTGTTGGAGTTAACTTCAGTCTCTCAACTGGCAATTATTCTCGTGTCCCTTACTCACTGTAGAATTCTCTTGTCTCCTATTCACTCACTGTAGTGTAGAATACTGTAGAGCTTACAGAAAGTTTGAAAACTAACCTAATAACTAACCCAACTAATATATTATAATCCACCAACCACCAAGATTATGGTGATGTTATATTCCCTTTGCTGAAAAAAGCAGTAGCTTCATGGACTCAGAAATGTTTTATGTATGTTAATGGCCTCTTTGAATCCCAGCCACATTTATTGCATTTGGAAATAACAGACTAGATATAAGAAAAATAATTGCATATATTATGTTCTGATTCACCAACAGAACATGATTTTGGTGTCAGTCTTTCATGTTCAGAGTTTAAAATCTTTTCCATCTTAAGCTTGGCGTTTCCTTTGTCTTTGAGTTAAATGTGCTGCCCACTATCAAATGTTGCTGAATTTAACCAGGAAGGAGAACATTTCAGTGGTTGAAAAAGTATGCTTAGCACCTCTCAGCATCTGTCCTGTGAGCAAGGTCTGCTCCTGGATTTTGTGGGGAAATAACTGCTATCTTTCAGTTGATTGATCCTGCTTCCAAAAGCAATTATACAAAACAGATAAAGAAATAATTAAAGAGAAGTCTGTGCTGGAAAGTGCAATGAGGGTTTTAGAAAGAGATAAGTCTGTGAAATATAAAAGTTTTTAAAACTATGGCTTAAAAATGGACATCTTCAAGGAGAACATCTCTCCCTCACTTCATTAATTTGCACTTGATTAAGTGGAGAGGATTCTTATTTTGTTGTCTTATAGATTTGTTTTATATTGAAAATAATGCCATTAAGACGTCAGCATGGCTGAGACTGCGCTCTAAAGAAGTTCTAGGGCAGCTATAGGTTTAAAAGTAGGCCTCCGTCAGTCTTGAAAGACTATGGTATCATGCTCAGCGCCGCATACGCTGCATGCGAAGCATGAAAGCCTGGGTTAGATTGTTATGGAGGATAGGCTGTTACCCAAGCAGCAAATCCCCCTTCTCCATGCCACTGAATTAGTCCAATGGAAAGGCAGAGCCGATACAATTGGATCCAGCTGGCATTGCAGAGCTGGGCTAAGGACATGAGCTCACCCTGTCTTGTGGGGCCGACCCGGGTCTTGAACCCTTGCCTGCTGGTTAACAGGCTTCAGTGTCATAACTACCTGCGCCACCCACAGCCCTTATAAACCTATAGGTTTATAGCTCAATTATTTTGACCATTCCATTCATCCTTTATAAATAGACAAGCTACTCATTAAGTTAAATCAGTGGTTCCCAAATTTATCTGGATCACAGTTCCCCTGAAGCTTCTTCTTTCCAGCTTAGCTGGAAGCTGCCATCCTGATCTTGCTGAATCTTGTGAGATTTTGTGAACTGTGGAAGTAGGAGTGGCCATCAGGAACATGCCATGATGCCCCTGTGTGTGTGCTACAATGCCCAAGGGGGCCACAATGCACAGTTTAGGAACTTCTGTGCTAAACAATTTCTTATCTCTTTGGCTTTAGAAATGAATTTGGTGAAAACCTCAAAGGAAGACAAGTTGTAAAACAGAGTTACAAGCAAAATAGATAGCAAAAGAATAGAAGATTTTTCACTGTGAACTTTGAAACAAAAATATTCATCTTTCAATAGTATACATTACAAGCTTTTTTCTTAAAATTAAAAAGAAAACCTCAATATGCCTTCAGAAAAGAGGGCTTTTTGTAAATTGGCAGAGCTGGTGTCAAACCTTTGCTTTCAAAAATAATCATTATGTTTGCAAAGTCCTTTAAAGGAAGTGCACCGCTCGAATAAGGGCTTTGGTACTAATGGTGCTCATACTGCATGCATAATATGATTTTAGAACACATTATTTTTGCATGTAGGTCCTTGCTGAAACGAGGATGTGGACTTCTGACAGCAATTATCTCAGCCATCCAGCCTGATCACCAGCTTAATGCAAAAACCTCTTCCATTCAGGCAGCACCGACAAACAAGCGCAACCTCGGTGGCTCAAGATTATAAATAATGTAATGAACATAACAATTAACAAATTGCAGTAATTTGAAGGAATCCAATTAACAAAACCCCTTTCTACCAAATGTACTCATGTTTGCCCCTAAAGCATCAGTTGATGCAAAAACAACATAGTTGGCTGAAATACATGGTTAGATGTAAATAATAATTATTGAGCCCATGGGCAGTGAGGTCCAGAATCCTTTTCAGTTCCATCTTCTTCTTCCTAAAGTCCAGGTGACCCTTATGGGGTGAGATATAAGAGAGTACCCAGAAAGGTGACCAGCAATGCTGAAACGTCCTCTCTTCCCAGTAGGAGAGCCCAAGAGACTTCCTTCTATGATGATTAAGAAATCAGTTCTGCAGCTTCTGAACCCACTGAGTGCTTTACAGTGATTTGCCCAATCCTAATCCCTACCACATTATAACATGCAGCTGTGCAAAAGTATGATGAGGCTCCCTTGCTCCAAGCTCTGTGATAGGGGTTAAACTCTCCAGAGGAGGGAAGGTGCCCCAGGACTGAGTTCCTGGGAGGTACAACCAGGTAGACACTGGAGGGATCTCAATCACAACATCTTTATTGACATCCGTTTAGGAGGCACAATCTTTCCCGTTTCAACCACAGCAGTAACAACGTAAGTACTCCAAGACAGGTAAATCCAACCAAACATTACCCCCAGCTGGACTGGCTCCCCAAGTTGAGATACCTGGCAATTCTGGGACGAGACTTTCCTAGTTTTTCTGTCCTTCTGAAGCAAGCCAAGCAGAGGAAGTCGATCTCAGGGAAGAGACCTTGGAAAATCCGAATGAGCAGAATGATCTTGGTGGGGGAGGCATCTCCTTCCACCCGGCATTCTGGTGTCCAGCACCACAAAAAGGACTACATACTGCATGCTAAGGACTGATGCTATGGTAGGGTGAGGGAGAAAGCTGTGGGTGGCGCAAGTGGTTAAGTCGCTGTGCCTGTTAACCAGAAGCCAGGGTTCGAGACCCGGGTCGGCCCCACAAGACAGGGTGAGCTCCTGTCCTTAGCCCAGCTCTGCGACACAGCTGGAACCAATCATATTGGCTCTTCCTTTCCATTGGACTAATTCAGTGGCGTGGAGAAGGGGGATTTGCTGCTTGGGTAACAGCCTATCCTCCATATCAATCTACACAGGCCTTCGTGCTTCTCATGCAGCATCAAGCACGATACCCTTTCAAGATGCCAAGAAGAAGGATGGTGGGAAGCAAAGGGAGGTGATGGGACAGCTTGCAAGAAAGAAAAATATTTTTGATTATTTTTGACTATTTTTGACTTTCAAATATTTTTGCAAATCTTTTTTATTTTGCCCAGTCACTTATGGGGCTCCTCAGATACCAACCAACCATTTTGCTGCTTTATGTCCAAGGAGAGAAAATTAGCTATGATGTATCAAAAAGGAGGGGATAAGATCCAACAAGTTATGGTGAGACCTCACTGCCTTCCTCCCTATTCACTGCCTTCCCTGACCTTCCTCTGCCCATGACATAATGCCAACAAACTGGAACTGACCAAAAAACACAGCTCTCTGTTTCCCTCCACTGCCAATTTTCACAATTTTACAACCCCCCCCCCCCCAAAAAAAAAATCTATAGCATTTTTAGTAGTCTGCCCCAGAGACAAGTTTTACATGTGTATTATATTGTTATCCTAACAGCAGCCCTGCAAGGTGTACACCATTACTTTCATATTGTTTATACGGTTCCCTAAGATCATCTCATGGCTTCATAATGAAAGCAAGATTACAGCCATGGTAGTCCTCATTTTAAGATTGCTATCTTAGCCAATATGCTACACTGTATTATCTTTGGTCTGAGTAGCAATCTGAATTGGTTCGGATTTCTTGTGTTCAACATCTGTTGTGTTCAAGCCTACAACTCTATCCCCTGGCTATGCATTTTGTTTTTTGCAAGGAATATACAAAGCAACTGACAACCAATTGTTTCATAGTACCAATATATTGGAGTGTGTGTGTGGGAAGTGGGTGGTTGTTCAGAAAACCGTTCCAAAGTTGCACGATCCTAAATTGTTGCCTGATAGCAGAAGGCATTGGGCTGTGATCATGTTTGAGGATTCAAAATATTTGGCAGCCTCATATTTTCCTCATAAACATACCCGAAATGGCTTTTGGGGGAGAATTTTGGCATGTCAGACCTTTAATAAATTGCAGGGGGGACAATCTGTGCAGAAGTGCTGTGTAGGCTCTCAGATATAGCAGCTGCATTATGGAGAGCAGAAATACATTTTGAGCTTCTACACATCTGGACAGCCAAGCATGTCTGACTGTTCTACAGCCTAGCAGGGAATTCTTTAACGTACCACTGATGGTTAATACATATATTTTATGATGGCATTTGATATACTGATATACAGTCTTGGGAAATACAGATAGCCCAGAATTGAGCAAGGCTAGATAAGAATTTATAACTTGCTCAGGCTTGGGTGAACAACAACAAAAAGAGGAAATCAAACCACATGTGAAGAAAAGCCCTATCCATGGTTTGCTGGCCCAGAGTAACAGCTGGCTGGGGACTAGGCAGTGATGGAGAGGTGTATAAAAAATTCTTTTACTTATTGATTCCACCACTGCCAGGTACCCAGAGGGCCAGCCAGTTTTTTTGCTAACATAAATCTGAGTACTTCCAAGCGGCTGTTGGCAAAGGATGTGTTGTTGACAAACTTTGTTGGCAAATTTCCATGTGGCTGATGGCAAAGGTTGTTGGCAAAGGCTGTGGCTGTTGCCTCAGCTGCTACCTGGATATAGATGTGCCTCTGCCTTAGCCTAATCCTCCCTGTTCCCTTTGCCAGCTTACTTACTCCAGCAAAGCTTGGGAAGCCACTGCCATGCATGTGGGACCTCAGGCCCAAAAGGAAGATGAAAAAGTTGATATGATCATTGGTGAGACCAAAGAGTCACTGCTGTGTGCAGGGATGGGCCTAGCCCAACCTAACAACCGGTTCGCCGGAAGTAGGTGGGCCAGATGGGGTCAGGGGGCGGGGGCAGGGGGCAGGAGAGGGGTGGCCCTAACCCTGGCATACTGCGCATGTGCCAAGGTTGGCGCAGGCGCTGTTGCGTCCTCTTCAGGATGCAACTTTGCCTGCACCAATCTTGGCGCAGGTGCGTCCTGAAGAGGATGTGACTGCACCTGCGCCAACCTTGGCGTGCGTGTGACGCGTCCTGAACAGGACGCCAATCTTGGCGGAGGCGGAGTCACATCCTGAACAGGACACGACTGTGCTTGCATCAATCTTGACGCAGGCAGAGTTGCATCCTCTTCAGGACGCGACTGCACCTGCGTCAAGATTGACGCAAGCACAGCGATGGGCCCCAAGGGCGAACCGGTTCACCCTTTTTTTGACCCACCACTAGCAACCGGATTGCTAGCGGCGGGCCAAAATTAACAACTGATTCTGTAGAACCGGTGTGAACTGGCCTGGGCCCACCTGTGGTTGTATGCCACTGTTGTGTACTGTGGTGTTCCTGGCTTTCAATGTGATTTATTTGGCTGTCAGTGGAAGCTTGTGGCATGTTGTTGAGAAAGAGAATTTCACCCTGAAGGAAACATCTGGAGACAGAGCAGTTATATTTAAAAGTATATTGTAAAAACCCTTATCAGATCTAGAAGACTTGCCTGTGTAAACTGCTTAAGTATATATGAAAAGAAATCTAAGGATGAGAAAAGCAGTACAGTAAAACCTTTGATTGAAAATGTTTTGCAAGACAAGCAAATATTTTAATAATTTTGACTTGATATACAAGTGATATCTTGATAAACAAGTGAAAAAATAGTCCCTGCCAGAATATGGCAAGTTTTGACACTCCGCCAGCACCTGCTCAGCCTCTCCTGAGAGACCAGCCTATGCACATCTACTATGAAGTAAGACTTTTATAGTAAAAGGGGTCCATTCCTGTGTAATTGGGGCAATGGAAAAGAGCCTGAGAGACCTAACACTGCACGTCTACTGAAAAAACCCTATTATAATCAGTGGGGTTCATTCCTGTGTAAGGTGGCAGATTGAAGCCTTAGAGATCTGAGAGATTAAGTGCAGGTTAATTTGTTTTATTTTCTTTCTATTTTTGAATTTTCTATTTGGTATTATATTACAGTATTGTAATCATTTTTATATGAATATTTTTGGGTTGTGAAAAGAATTGTCCGAGTTTCCATTATTTATCAAGGAAGAATTTGCTTTATATACAAGTGTTTTAGATTACAAGCATGCTTCCAGAATGAATTAGTGTATTTCTTTGACTCTTAATGCTCACCTTTTTCAGCCGAATTTAGTCTGCAGAATCAGGGTGTACATTAGATGATGGTTAATTAGATTTGAGTAAATGTGGGATTTTGATTATAAGTATAGGGTGCACATTAGATTTAATGGCACATTAAATTCAAGTAAATACGGTATGCTTGTAAACCAAGTACCCACTGTATATAAATAAAATACAATTGGGCATCAGTTTCATTGTGTACTGAAATAGGTGTTGTGCTGAATTAACGGTTCATTGTGATTCTTAAGTAAATCTGTAAAGCAGGATAATGTCCACATCATTGAGGTTTTCCATACATTTTGGGAAAAAGATCACTCACAAGATGTGGGAAGGTTTCCCTTTAACATGAAGGCATTCTATTTGTGATGCTACGCTCATTCACTATTAATGAAGCATTAGGTTTGCGACATTTACCTCTTAGGTGTTATTACTTTGTTCCTCCTTTTCCATTGCCGTTAATTGCCCTATTCATATATGCATGGATTGGTCTCAGTATGGGAAAAAAAGTTTTAATAAGTTATTTTTGTTTTAACTATAAACTTATTTTGTAAAGAGTAAGCAGTGGGGGTAACATTTTATTTCTGCAATAATGTACTGTCAGCAAATTGCCTATAAGAAAGGTAGACGTGATATTCTTTTTAATAACAATACCAGCAGGAGGAATACTCTTTTTTCTGGTGCCGTTTTTGTGGCTAGAAAATATAATATGCAATTTTACAAAACATATAAATTGCTTCCTTTGTATTCTGGAAAAAGTGTGTATTTGTTTACATACAATGTCTGGAAAATCTGGAAAACAATGTGCAGCAGATTTATATTTATTTTTATCAAGATATTCTTGAACAGGAAAGGCTTCTGTCAGACACAGCAATCTGTCTCCTATCTTGTTCTATCTGGAATAAGAGGCCAGTGTTCTAGCGCAGGATTGGGGCTGCTGCAGTACCAATCCAAGGCAAGAGGAAACTTTTCCCTTACCCAATGGCTCTTCTTGGATTTGCGCCGTTAATTTTGGTGACTTCGATCCAAGTAGCCCAAGACCGGTGCAGGCTGCCCTGTACAGGACTTGGATCTAGGAAAGCTACATAGATGGGAACTGATGGGTTTTTAATCCTACAATCCGGAGTATCTACAGGAAGATGTAAGAGGCACTCACTCTGGATTGCTTTATGCATTTCCCAAAGGTTTTCCAAAGGTGGCACCAGGGCCTATGAGAGGGGGGTCCAGCAGGTACATTGTTCCAGGGCTCAAGAGCTATGGAGGGGCCCATGACTGAAGGACCATTTGAGTGTTTGTTACTAACAAATTAATATATGTGCACACACACACATGCATACACATATACACACATATACATCCATATATACACATGCATGCACACATACATACACATGCATACATTGTTGACAATTACAGCTACAGTAGCATCTGCTGAAAGATCTTTCAGTAAGCTTAAACTTATAAAAAATTATTTGTGGTCTACTATTTCACAAACTCGACTTGTTGACCTAGCAAGACTAAGCATGGGGTCTAGCATTGCCAGACAAGTTGATTTTGATAGCATTATTAGAAATTTTGCACATAAGAAAGCCAGAAAAGCACTTATTAAATAGTTAAATTTTTTCTAATTTTTTCCTTGATAAGATTTTAGTATTTTATATTGTCACATTACTTTTCATTTGGTTAGTAGGGATGGCCTTTTTAAAATCCTCCCCAAGATGCCCACCTAAGCTCCTTAACATCATCAGGTCCTTTCACGAGGACATGAAGGGCACTGTAGTTTTTGATGGCTTAACATCAGATTCCTTTGATATTCGAAGTGGAGTGAAGCAGGGCTGCGTCCTCGCGCCAACTTTATTTGGGATCTTTTTTGCTGTCATGCTGAAACATGCTTTTGGAAATGCAACAGAGGGAATCTATCTCTGGACCAGATCAGATGGAAAACTCTTCACTCCTTCCAGATTAAGAGCAAAGTCCAAAGTCCAGCTGAAATGCTTGCAGGTTTTCCACTTTGCTGACGACGCTGCTGTTACTGCTCACTCTGCCGAAAACCCTCAACTACTTATGGACCGTTTTAGCAAAGCCTGCCAAGACTTTGGACTAACAACCAGCTTGAAGAAAACACAAGTCATGGGGCAAGATGTGGTTCCACCTCCCTGTATTACAATCTCTGAACACGAACTGGAGGTTCTCCATGACTTTGTGTACCTTGGCTCAACTATCTCTGATACTCTCTCCTTAGATACTGAGCTGAATAAACGTATCAGTAAAGCGGCTACCAAGTTTTCTAGACTTACAAAGAGAGTATAGCTTAATAAGAAGCTGACGGAACATACAAAGATCCTGGTCTACAGAGCCTGTGTCCTGAGCACACTGCAGCGAGTCTTGGACCCTTTATGCATGGCAGGAGAGAAAGCTGAACACCTTCTATATGCGCTGTCTCCGATGTATTCTTGGCATCACCTGGCATGACAAAGTCTCAAATGATGCAGTCTTGGAACATGCTGGAATCTCTAGCATGTTCACACTTCT
Source organism: Cryptoblepharus egeriae (assembly GCA_030015325.1). Lineage (NCBI taxonomy): Eukaryota > Metazoa > Chordata > Lepidosauria > Squamata > Scincidae > Cryptoblepharus > Cryptoblepharus egeriae. Next base: position 19,243,334 of record JAREYC010000004.1, on the reverse strand, counting down.
GAAACAGCGACGTCTACGCTGGCTTGGGCATGTCGTGAGAATGGCTGATGGTCAGATTCCAAAAGATCTCCTATATGGAGAATTAGTGCAGGGAAAGCACAGGGAGACCACAGCTGCGATATAAGGACATCTGCAAGAGGGATCTAAAGGCCTTGGGAATGGACATCAACAGCTGGGAAACTTTGACTTCTGATCATTAAGCTTTGAGGCAAAAGATGCATCATGGCCTTCTCCAACTGGAAGAGACACTTGTTCGGCAGGCTGAAGCAAAGATACAGACCCGGAAGCAGCGAAATCTGGGGGCTGGATGGACTTTATCTGTCCTCAGTGAGGAAGGGACTGTCACTCTCAAATTGGCCTTTTTAGCCACACCAGATGCTGTCTTGGGACCTCCAATCAGAGCATGATACCAGTCTTTCGAGACTGAAGGATGCCAATGATGAATTAGCCTCAATTTCTTTAATTTCAGAATAATTTTGCAAGTCTTAGGGGCCCCATATGGGTTTTGTACCACCTTAAAAAAATTCTCTTGGAGACCCTGGGTGGCACTGTAACTACATTGGTATAAAAGGTCCCTCAGTTACTTGGGATTGTAGCCTAAGTTTTTTGGTTTCACTCATTCTAATAGTTCATCCGTTCAAACAGTGATGTTCCATGTGACCATTTCAGCTCACTTCACAGCCAGGCCAGCCCTGTTAGGTATGTGAAGAGCAAATAATCATCCATCAGGCCACCAAGCATGATTGGTGAATTGGCTGCATACCCAGCTGTGATTGACACATCTGCAGAAATATGGATTGCCTATACAGCACTGAGATTTAGATAAAAATACATTTTGATTACAAACTGTGTGTGTGCATCTGTGTATACCATACACATATACAATATGTACCTTTAGCAGTGGTGTACCATTTGCAATGTATTACAGTACATCGAAGTTTGTGAAATCAGTACTTTTGAAGTAGGAGTCTGTACATATTGAAATTGTACATCTCTTTTCCTGTTTTTTGTGACTTTCAGTGATCATTCTCTAAACAAGAGTTATGGTAATGTATTAATCCCATCTTTGCTCAGCTTGGTGCTAATGTAGTATTTTTATGGCTTCTACTTCTACAGCCAGTATCTATGGCTGACAAGGCTGTATTTTTTCACCTTTTTTTCTCTGTCACTGAAAGAATTGTTATTCCCTTTTCCTTGCTCTGCATCAATGAATACAGGTCATGCAAAATGCTCCTGTTCATTTTTTTTTTTGACAGACAGACAGCACCGCCAAAACCTAGGGAATAGCTGGAGAAAAGTTATTCTATTCTTTATAACATGCTGACACCTCAGTTCGACATATTTGTGTCAGTATATCACTTTACAGTGCTGGACTAGCATCCGTGCAATGTAAGGAAGAATTCCAATAATTATGTTTGAGAAAATGGAGTAAATATTACATGGTAGCTGCTTGTGGTGGTGCAAAAAATCTGAATTAGACTGTATACTAACACTATCACAGGCCAGTTGAGTGCTTGTAGGCTGAAAACAAATGTACTCCAAAAACAAATAGTGCTCCTTTCAGTCAAGCCATAACGGATTTACTTCTTATAATTTTAGTCCCCATCTTTTCTCTAATGAGTTTGGGTTGGTAAATGGCCTTTTCATCATTTTATCCTCAGCCAGTCACATCCCTAAGGGATGTGGATGTGCTGGTCATACTGGGGTGATGTGCATGAGGGATGATACCAATACTGGCCAAAATTGTTAAAATCTTGATATTTTTGGATATCATCATGATATTTTTTCATTCCATGTATAATTTCATAGAATTAAATAAATGAAATGGAAATAAATGAAATGGAAATGTATCTACCAAGGGACTGTAGTGGCCAAGTGTTTAAAGGCATTTTGCCTGTTGACCTGAAGATCAGCAGTCAAACGCTGGAGACCCAAGTGCTACACAATGAGTGAGCTCCTATTTCTTGCCCAGCTCCTGCCAACCTAGCAGTCTGAAAGCAGGCAAGTAGGTAAATAGGTACTACTTCAGTAGGAAGGCAACGTCCTGGCATTGGGCAAGGCCCTTGTGGTAGGTTGGCTAGGTGGTTGCATCAACCATGGTTTGGATGACTCCAGTCCAGAACAAGCAGACCCCATCACATGGGACAAATGCTGAAGTAGCATTTTTAAAAAATCTCTATTGAAAGTTATAACCATAAATCACTGGACATGGGACAAAGGTGCACTACCTGGGGCACTGTGCCTACCCCTGCACAGAAGGAGGTCCATTATGGGTTGACACTCATCTTCCTTCACTGCATGACTCAAACCCTAATGACACCACTGTCTTCACTATTCCCAGTGAAGTATGTTAGACTGAAATAGTGACTGGCTCAACTTCTCCCAGGTGGCTTCACAGCTGTATGGGAATTTGAATCTGGGTCTTCCCAATCCTTGTCTAACACCCTAACTATTACAAAGCACCATGCTGTTAACAAGTTACCCATTTGCAAGATTGGCCAGTACTATACTGCCACTGCACTATGAATCAGAATACTGGAGGCCTAATCATATACTGGAACCCTCATGTGAGCCTACCTGGGATTATGGTGGTGGATTTGACAAGATCAACTGCTGTAAATCCCAATATGGCATCATTAAAGCCATACTGCTGTCATGTACTGTGAGACTGCCAGCGCAAATGGCTGTAGTCTCCATGTGTGTTACAGTGGCGTCTGGACACCATGCTAGAGAAGGTGTTATTGTGGTGGGAAGACTGCATGTGCAAGAGGGAATGGATCTCATTGGCAATGGCACACACTAATATATTAATCCCCTTTCCTGATCAGATATCCCCTTGAGGCCCACCTTGTCCATCCCCCCAATAGTATGCAATACCTGTTCCACAATGTTCCAGCAATGCCTACTGTTAGCTTGCAGGAGATGGGATTGGCCTGCCCATGGCTGTATGGTCTGACCCAGTATCATTACCTAGGATAGGAAATGTGTCATTACTTAGGATAGGAAAAGGATGTCTGTTGAAATCCATTAAGTGAAATCTACAGAGGACAAACAGGTCTTAAGTGCTCTCTTGAAGGGAAAGGTGATTTTCCCCCTCTAAGTTTCTTATAAAAGAATTGTATTTATAGGTATTTAGCTAAATTTGAGTTTCTCCCAGAGCATAGACTTTTGTTTAACATCATTAAATCAGTAGATATATACCTATATCTAAATAATATATAATAAATTTATAATATAGGTGACTCTCTAGTTGGCAGTATTGTAGGAACCATAATGACTTGTAATTGAATGCTTCCTGTAAAGCATTAGGTACATAGCTTTTTTTTCCTCTCTCTTCCAAACTAATTGAAGGTCAGATGCTTTGTTGCAGGGGAGGCAGGGAAAGAACAGGGAGACTCTTTTATATTAGCAAAAAAAGTAATCAGAAAGTATCTGATATTTATATCTGTTTCTACTCAGACAAGTTACATACTGTACAGTAGAGCAGGGGTTTCCAAATCCCGGCCCTGGGACTGAATTTGGCCCTCGGCATGACCACGGGCAAGCCTTATAATGTCTCTACTACAGTCTTATATGTAAATTTATGTAAATTTATTCAAATTTGACATGTAAATAATTTTCCGGCCCCTGACACAGTGTCAGAGAGATGATGTGGCTCTCCTGCCAAAACGCTTGGAGATCCCTGCATTTGATCATGATATTGTCCAAAAGTCTTTAAAACAGTCTTGCAAATATGCAGGATGATAACATATCTGTCAAAGCCAGCCGATTTCCTCTTGTATTAAATCATCTTGAGTCAAATAGCACATTTCCTGTCCCCAGGCTGGATGACCATGTAAAGCCTCTGCCAACAGCATAGCAATTTGTTTGGGAATTTGGTTTTAATAGTGTTATGGCCGGAAGACTGGATTTTAAAAACTGTTCTTGGCAGTCAATCCAAAAGCTGTGAGGAGGCATGGCTGCAAAGAATTAGCATTCAGTCACATTATGATGTTTTGCATTGCTTTTCCATGTATAATTAAGTGGGTAATTAATTACATATATAGTGCTGTGGGTAAGATCATGTTTTGGTCCTATTAGCAAATAATATGGATTAGAACTACTTTCAGTTTACTTAAATTGCTTAATATGCCAAATAAATTTGTTATGCAGAACAATGATAAGAAACTGAAAAAGCTGTAACTTTTATTTCCCATTTTTTGGCCTGTTTGTTTTGATAGAAAAAGGAGACTGTCTGTATTTGGAAGTATTAACTTCATCCACATGTTGTCGTACATTTTACAGATGAATTTGTGTATCAGTCCAACATGCTGTTTGGGCCTTTGTGAGAATTAATGGTTTGCCTTTGCATCATACAGTAAAAAATGGTCCTGCTGTTGGCTCAGAAGCTGTGGTCCTGCTTGTTAGACTTTAGTTTATTCAGAATTGGAACAAGTGGTCTGTTTCTTTTTCTGATTTGTCCAATATAGTTGACAACAGAAATACAGGCATCCTTCACTTATTGAATGGGTTAAGGATCAGAGCATCATCCAAAAGTGAAAACCATTGAAAGGTGGAACCCAGTTTTTTATAGCTTGCAAATGCAAAATGGTCACAAAAAAGACATAAATGTCACTTGCAAAAACCTAAATAACACATATTTTTAATACATAGCCAAAATATGTAAGAAATTACAGTAAAATGAACAAAGTCATGTGTGGGCAATGGATATCTTAAGTATTTAAATTATGGTTATTTATTGAAGAAAGTCATAAGGAAATGCCAAAACAGTTTGATCACGTCACATGCAAATCAACATCAGGGAAGACAATTTAGACCTGCAAAGAAAGGTTGCAAGAATGGCGCATGTGTTGAATGAATGAGTCCTGGATATAATTGAAAAGTACTTCTAGTCACTTTCAGGAGGTCTCTTAAGCCCTCCAGCTGGAGGTTTGGTGTCCATGTATATTCAAATCTGTGGACACCAACCTTATGGATAAGGAGGGCACAATGTACAGGATTTGGCATGCTGCCTTGAGGTCTTCGGCCAGCCCCAAGACATAAAACTGCAGCAATGCCTATTATACAATCTTAAAACCATTAAGTGAACTTATGGTATTTATGGACACATGGTACATAAATATCCTTAATAATAAAAGCTTGTTAGCATTATTCCTTATTTTTAAAGAGAATTTCTACAGTAACTTCTACAATTGTGAGCTTTTCAGAACTGGGTAATATGCGTAAGTTTTGGACTCAGATAAACACAGCTGAGTACAAAAAAAATTGTAAGGAGTAGTCCTCGGATATAATCTCTAGCTGCTTTATCAAGACTCTGCACATTAGAGAAGGTAGCGCAATGGAGTCCCCAGAGAAGAATACGAAGGAAGAAGAGATCGACAACTGGTTCTGAGAAGTGAGCTGGAAGCTGGATGTATGTGTTGCAAGATAAGTTAATAAAAATCAACCTGCATTTACTAGACAAGATTTATTTGTTGCTTACACTCTTTCCTGCAGTTATAAATCAGTGGGGAGAACATCTGCAGAAAGTTCCAGAGGTGAAATTACTGAAATGAAAATGTGGCCATGAGTCACTGGATAGTTTGAGGTTTGGGTCAGTAAACTTATTTTTTATTTGTTACTATTACCAGAAGTGCTGTAAATGAGTCTTGATTTAAATGTGATCCAGTGTTCACAGACAAAAATGTACCTATGCAGAGTTCCATTGCACCCTCTTGATTCATGATGATGGGGCTGAAAATACACCTCCTTTCCAACCTTCCTCTTTGTTATGAAACAAACTAATAAAAATTATCTTCTACTTTAAACTGGATTGCTCAAGGATGGGAAGGCACTGCCCTGGTGTGTGATTCCACACATATAATAAAAGGTCTGGTTTAAATCTGAAATGAGCTTTAAGGGAAATTGCAAATAAGTTTATGTAACAGTCTGACTGCAATCATGGAATCATAGAGTTGGAAGGGACCTAGTAGGTCATCTAGTCCAACCCCCTGCCTGTAGCAGGAAATCCCCCTAGAGCATCCCCGACAGGTGCTCGTCGAGCCTCTGCTTAAAGATCCCTAGTGAGGGAGAGTCCACCACCTCCCTTGGCAATCTGTTCCAGGAATTTTTCCTGACGGTTCGGGCGGTTCGGCAGTGGAACAGATTGCCAAGGGAGGTGGTAAATACACCAAGTATAAAATTTATGGAAAGCAGAGTGCCTTGAATAAATGTGTTTAAATCCTAAAGCTGAGCAAGGTAAGCAAGAATATTCAACTCTCCTCTCCCCATCTTTGATTCTGGGTTAGTTCAAACAGCTTCAGTTGAGTTTTCAGGATTCATCAGTGTGCAAGTCGATTTTACTTTGGCAATCCTAAAGACATCTTCCTGGGAGTAAGATTCATTGACTACAATGGGCTTACTTTTGAGCAGACATGGTTAGGATTTGTGCTCTTTGCCTGATAATCCCCGATTGCTCCTTGGCTGAATTCAACCATGCTTGTTCCTCCCTGGCTGAATTCCAGCTGGCTCTGATACAGGAGAACTGCAGCAATACTTCACTCTTTCAGACATATTTAGCCTGATCAAACAGTCTCTTGGGAATGAACTATTTGACGGCAGTAACAAAAGTAATTTGTGTTCCTTTGGAAGCAAAAGACTTTTTTCCATCATGCACCATCCAGACTGAAGTATATTTTACAGTGTTCAATAGAATGGACCCTTTGCACAATCTACCATAATTTGCTATTGGCTTATCCCATTTTCTTGTCTTAAAAACTGTCCAGCTGCACTTCATCTTTGAATAACATGTCTGAAGATAGGAAGTAAGAGGCCAGCCATACATTGGTAAGAACATGAATAGCTTTAAACTGCACTATAAACAAAAGCTTTCAGGGTTATTGTAGACAGGTAAGGAAAGCAGAAGAAAACTTTTTATAAGTGGAAGCTTTTAGCCATGTTTTATTTACTAGTAGGATTTATATACCATTTTTCTAAAAAGCATTATATAATTAGGCAGGCTTATAGTAGCTCTTCTTAAATAAGGTCATTTTGAGCCCAATCCTAAGCATGTCTATTCAGATGTAAGTTCCATTACAGTCAATGGGGCTTACTTCCAGATAAGCATGGTTAATATTGCACAATTAGGGCACAATCCAGAGTAACTATGGAGAGTCCTTGCTCTGGTGTAAGAACAATTTACTCTGGATTGCAATATGAATTTCCCATAGGTTTTCACTAGCTGGTGCCATAATTATGGGTGCACATAATGTCTCTTACATGCTCCCACAGTTACTCTGGATTGTAGGGTAAGTCGCTGTCTGACTGCTTTTTAACCTGAGTTTTTATGGTCTTTATTTCATTTAATTTATTTTGATTGTATTTATTGTTTTTATCTAGTTATAATTGTATTTTATTGTTGTTTTAAATGTTGTTACCCATCTTGGGTTTTCTTTTTTAAGGGAGGATCTATGTATTCAATATAAATTGAAGAAATAAAATAAATTAATACATTAAACATGACTACATCCAGATAGATTTTGTGCTGTTTGTTGACCACCTATTGATCAATGTCTTTAGCTACAGCAAGATCCAACCTAGATTGGGACATAATAGGACAAAGAGAACTTTTTCCCATTTTTTTTATTTATTGCATACATTTATATCCAGGTTTTTCTAAAGTTTGGCAGTTTACAATTTTAAAAGCAATAATTCAAATATAGAACACAGAAAGTAAAATCAAGCAGAATAGTACTGGTATGCTCAGCATCCTTTTATCTGCAAATCATCCTAAGCATGGATTGAGCAGGTCAAAATTCTCAAGATACTTCTGAGTAGATATGCTTAGGATTGCACTAAAAAAATTATTAATTACAAGAAGGCTACATACTGCCTACTTACTAGGAAATGGGGGACATTGAAGTTTTTCCATCACACAAAGCTAAAATTCAGGACATGTCCTGTAAAACAAATACCTGGGGTCATCCTGGAAATGAGGGCATGTACATCACCCTGAAGTCATTGGAAGAAGGGCACTAGATAAATGTGAAAAATAAATAGATATCAATATTATTGAAAGTATCTCAGATTCATGTTGCCTTCTCTAGCTTGCTCTACATTTAATCTGTGATGTTTTTCAGCACATTCAGAAAGGTACAGGTTTGGGGGAATTTGGCTCTGAACATTTTGTTATTGTGGATGAAACATCTGGAAAACTCTATAGTGTGTCACATTTTATTCTAATGCAGGATTGTAGCAACTAGGTGTCACTGCCATTAGTATGGTATGGCTTGTCCATCAGATCTTTGTGAATTAAGCTGTTGTGTTTTGCCATCTCTGTTAGGAATGTTGGCAATTAGGGATGACGCACAGCTGTCAGCCTTGTTGACAGACAGAACCAAATGTTTGACATTATTGGGAAGTTTATGATTGAATTTTCTGTTTACGTTTGAATATGACCCTTGGGCTCATGCCGTTTTGATGGGCAAGCAGCGCAAGTCAAACCCTGAGATTCTCATCATCCTCTACATCTGGGGTTGGCAAACCCTGGCATGTGAACCACAAGCAGCTTGTGGTAAGTCTCTAAACACCTAGCTGAAAGCCCAGTCATCCTCCAGAGGTGAGCACTTTTAAAAAGTGCTTATTGGGATGGTTTGTACCCCCTCTCCAGTTTCCTTATCACATTCATAAGCATTCCATGTTTTTCCTTGCCTCTGATATACGAGTTATGTTATGGCTCATAGTTGTGGCTCAATCCATGCTTTATGTCCAGGAGCAGAGGGTAGAGGGATCATGGCCATCAGATTTATGGACTATGTTTGCTCTCTGGTGAAATCAAATTCTTACAACATTCCATATTTTTCCTGCCTCTGATAGTTATGTGCTTTATGTTGAAGGTGTGTGTTCAGAAGTTATTTATATCCCACCTTCAGTTTTCTGGCTTGGGCTGCATGTCAGGCAAAAGCACATCCATGATTCTCCCAAGTTCATGTCTTTTCTGCTTTTCCCTGGGTGTAATTTTACCCCCCTGTTACCTCTGAACAACTTATGTCTCCATGTGTTTCTAGCTTGGTCTGTATGTTTTCACTGTTTAAGGGGTATGTAACAAATCGTTCATAGTTCTCATGTGGTTCTACATGCTTGTAGTTCAGTTATCATGTGTATTATTAAAAAGCTCAGTAAAATTAGATCATTCCTATGTTCCATTTCTAATATTTTTTATGTAAATTCATTCAAATTTGAAATGTAAATTCATTTTTCCCTCGGCCCCCAACACATTGTCAGAAAGATTGTGTGATGTGGCCCTCTTGGCAAAACATTTGTCCACCTGTGCTCAAATAGCAAGCATTTTAGTATCTCTGGTGCCTTTTATAAATGCTTCTCCCCTACAAAAAGCTATTATTGTATACTCTACCAGTAAGATCATAGGGAACTGTTTTTCTTTTAGTCTGTTGTTTTTTGATGTAGAATAAAAAGAAATAAGCTATAATATTTTTTTCCCTTTGAATTTGAGGGTATTGGCATATCAAGATATACTTCAAAGGCTTGCCAATCATATTCAGGTTTTTCTTTACACAATAGATGCCTTTTTGTGGGTTGCCGCTGAGCAGAGTTGCCATATGTCCTGGAAAACTGGGACTGTTCCAGTTTTGTGCTCACATACTGGCAAGTTTGAGAGGGGTTTTGTCCCAGTTTTGTGGAAGAGAATTATGGCAACCCCGTCATACTAAATATTTGACACCTAACAAACCATGAGGAATGTGATTTTAAGTCCAATGGCCCAATTCTATCCAACTTTTCAGAACAGATGCAGATGCAGTATCGCCATGAGGTAAGGGAACAAATATTACATTAAGGAGGCCTCTGTGACTGTCTCTGTGGCCCATTAGTATGTCTGTATCAGCCCTGGAAAGTTGTCTAGGATTGGACCTTAGGAGACCCTCACTAACATGCCAGTTACAGGGTGACCAGATGCCTGAACCTTAAAAGGACAAAGTCTTGGATTCCTCTCAGCCTGGCCTTTCTGGCAGACAATGGAACGTTTGCCTACTCACAAGTAAAGCCACAATATTGGGCACTTTCCCATAGAGCATATTTTTTATTTTTAGTTTTTTGGCCACAACTTTTGATAGGAAGGAGATATTTCAAACCCGATTTTTGCATTGGATTCTGCTCTTCAATATGAATACAACAACATATGACATGATGGGATACTGCACACCATTGCACAGTTCCAAAATGAAGCCAAAGTGGAGGACAATGAAGCTCTTTTGGAGGACACCTGGACAGAAGGCTGAAAAAGAGGACAAATCTGGAATAATCCAGTCTTATGGTCACACTGCCCAGTTGATGGATCAGCATGAATAGGGCACGGAAGTATCAATGAAGAGTCATGTGTTGCTGCTTTAGGTATAACAAGGAAAAGCACAAGAATTTGAAAGATATTTTTCTCTGTTCTTTTTGAAAACTCTCTAGAATCACTATGAAAAATACCTGGGGCTTTAAACATGGAGGATAAAAAGAAGTTACACCAGTGTAGATCAGTTGAAGTTTTGGTCTGAAAAATTATGAAGCCACTGTTATGGCACTGGAACTTGTCACTTTTACCCTACAATCCAGAGTAACTATGGGAGCATGTAAGAGATATTACATGCACCCGAAGTTACTGCACCACCTAGTGAAAACCTATGGGGAATTCATATTGAAATCCAGAGCAAGGACTCCCCGTAGTTACGCTGGTTTGCACCCTTTGGCTGCAATCCTAATGACACTTTCCTGGGAGTAAAACCCATTGAACACAATGGGGCTTACTTTTGAGTAGACATGGTTAGTATTGTGCTCTTAGTGTCCTTCTAGAAGCAGTTCAAAAATCTTTCCGGGGGCATATGAAGTTCATATTCACAGACCTCTATTCAGGATTTTTGTTAACCATTAAGAATGGTTTCCAAAGCCTTTTGAAGTCAGTGCAAGTTTGGCTGCGGCCAGATGGCTTCCCATAGTCGATCTTTTACTTGACACTGAATCAGGCTTTGGGTTTGTTGGAAAAGAAGCCAATTGGAAAGGCTGCCTTTTCATGCCGGCCTCGCAATTTTCATTAGGATGTTTGGTCTTTGGAAAGTTCTTTCTTAGAGTGCTTGCTCAAAATGAAACTTGTGGGTGGGAAACAAGAGATGCTCTTTGAAAATGTTGTTGACGCTAGTTTTAGCATACAGAATTTGAAATTTAGGATATGTAACCTTTTGGCTTTTCACCACAAGTAATCCTGTTGGTATTTTGGACAGTCAGTTCTTTGGGAAGCAAACCCCGGAAAAAACACTGTCAAAGACTTTCTGAAATGGCAGGGCTGGTCACATGTTTTACTGGAAACACTGACTAACCTTATCTTCTAATGTGCTGTGCACTGAACCAGTAAACAGCTGTTGATCTTCAGAGCTCTCTGAAGAGTAAGAAAGAAATGTTTGGAAGTTGCAGACCGTTTTATTATGTGTTGTTTTTTGTTATGGAGCACATAAATTGTGCTAAAATTAAGCTGATTTCTTCTAAGCAACCTTTATATTGCAGTGAATTAATTTTTCTTCCTCTGTGATAATTAGAGACAATTTATACTGATAATAGCCTGGGCCTGTCACTTGCACCTCCAATAAAAATTAACATTAAAAATGTTAATTCACTGATTGCAAGCCAGCATTTTCCTTTATTAAATGCAACTAAATTTGAATAAATGGGAATCCCAATCACAATCTGCACTAGAACAGGTTCTAAGGGCCCAATCCAGTGGCCTTAATAATAAGGCATGTCCATGAGCCCTTACTGTAAGGGATATCCATGAGCCCTTTTGCCAAGACTCTGTCTATGGAGCACCCATCTCCACCAGTATGTGGTCTGAGCAGACACAGGCCAGCAGAGAATCAAGGGAGGCATGTTGGGAGGCAGTATTCCCAGGCAGATGGGGCTCCTTGAAAGCTTCCATGAAGGCTTCTCAGGACGGTGCAAAAAGGACTAGCCCCCTTGCAGGGCTGCTCTTTTATAAAAGGAAAGGGGATGAGCCTGCAGGGATCCCACATTAGCCATTCTGGCACTATGGGACAGGGCTGCCAGTTTGCAGTCCTGTACACACACTTAGCAGTAAACTCCACTGAACACAGTCAGGCTTACATCTGAGCAGACATGCATAGGATTCACTCTAAGGTTTGATAACTAACCCAGCATTGCCTCCTTTTATGATATGCATAAATACACATGAACACATTCCTCATACCTTTTTGAATATATTCCCACACGCATATTATCTGACGTATACACACAAGCATGCATTCATAGATGTACTTGGCCCAAAACTGAATTTTTGTTCTCCCTATACATGATATAATCTGAATTATTTGCTACTATCAAAAGAAGGACCAGTATAAATTACATCTCGCTGACTTTCTCACAAATTCAGGCTTACGAATCCCACTAAAGAAACTGGTAATATTTGTTAAGTATCATATTGTCAGGCAGGCAAGAAAGGGCACTGAGGCACTCGACATCTATTTCTTCTCCCATAGCCAAAGAACATTTTCAAAAGTGACCTAATGGTGACACCAAATGTGCCGCAATGCCTAATTTGTCCTGCTGATTCATCTCTGTAAAAAAATACTAAGAATTTTCTAAACAATTAACAATTAGGCAAAGCTCAGTATAGGGCAAAATCCAGAGTAACTCTGGGGAGTCCTTGCTCCAGTGTAAGAACAACTTACTCTGGATTCCAACATGAATTTCCCATAGGTTTTCACTAGGTGGTGCAGTAACTATGCTCGTAAAGTCTCTTACATGCTCCCGTAGTTACTCTGGATTTGGGGGTAAGAGAGCCTTTTCTTCTCCTCATTCATACTTCCATAGTTGATTGACTGGTCCCCTGGCAGATTCTCACCTTTGGCCCTATGAAATAGGTGCAGCCCTGCTGAAATCAGCAAAGCCATGGGCAGAATCTTCCTGAGTTTTGGACAACAATTTGATGTTTACCCTGAAATAAATACTTTCCCATATAAACCATAACTATGATAATGAAGGGAGAACCTATTTTTTATTTTTATGGAGACTGAACTAGTGCAGGCAGAGCTTAATGGTAGCAGAAGGGAAATTAGATTGCTGTAATAAAAACAAAAATGCCTCTTCTAGAGCTACAATATTCTTGATTTAAGAATATTTGGGTGATGCAATGATGGCTGGGAAAGGCCATCTGAATTTGATAACATGTTTGGATGCCTGATGAATTGGTAGGCCTTGCAGGAGTTATTTCCAGACAGAGAAAATTTCAAATTGACCCATAATATAACTTTTCTTCTTCTGGTGAAATTGTAAGGTATAGCTGGTGTCTCCCCAAACCCTGGCTACGACTAATACATACAAAAGCAAAGGAAATGGTTAAGGAAGATAGGGAATAAAAAAGAAGAAAATAGGGAAGGAAACTGTCTGAATTTAATTGATACATTAACATTTTTAATGCAGTATTAAAGTAGTAGTATTTTAATAGCTGTAGGGTTTTCAAAATTTTATCTTTTGAACAATTCCTTTTGATGATATTGTTGATTTCCATTCACACAAAAATTAAAATTTGAAACAATAAAATCCAGCATAACAACCCTTTCCTCATGTATGTCACTTGGTACAACCTACACCCCAAATCTTCCAGAGAAGTCACTATACCCATTAATCTATTTATGACTATCTTTGCATACTTTGTATTTTTTTGCTAAAAGGTGCAGGCACCCTGTCCTCGTATCCACAGATCTGGTTCTCCATAATTTTTCACAGCTTTCCCCCCTACCCATAACCTTAATTTAATTTCCTTATTCTGGCAGTAAACAAGTACAGTATGTGTCTTCCTTTTACCTAGTGCTACAAAACTAGTACACTTATAGGACAAGAAGCATATAGGTGGTGTGAATGCTTGAGAAGATTAACAATGCAATCCTACACATGTCCATGCATGTAAATCCCACTGTGTTCAATAGTACTTAACTCCCATGAAAGTGTGGTTAGGATTGCAGCCTTACCTATGAATGTTAACAGGAAACAGTTAACAGAGATTTTAAAACCTTGTTGGTTCCATCCATGATCCTGGTATCAATGTTTTCATCCCAATGTTGGATATTGTTTTAGATAGAGTTTCCTGCTTTGAAACTCCAGGCATGTAATTCATGTTGTACATTTCCAACAGAGTATCTCAGCACATATTTACAACTCATTAAAAGCGATACATTAAAATGCATGCCTCAGGTTAACCAAGTAACCAATTTAGTATGTGCCATAGTCCATGAAATTTGATTTCAGCTTAATAGTACATAATGGTGAGTTAGTTCCCTTCACTTCAACATAATTATAGACCAAAGGTGGTGTCATTTTAATATATAGCAAGCCCCCAAGGGAGAGATCTTATTTGCTTGATAATCTAATTATAATTTCCCCACAGTTGACTGCTGTCTTTGATGGATGCTGTGTAATAATGTTGGTGATTGACAGTCAGAATTAGTTTCAGAATTAAGACATTCACTCTTATGGCTTGAAATCTGAAGGTGCTGGTCACAGTTACAAAGGGAATGAAATGGTGTTTAGAGTAAGAATGTGAGAGACTCCATTCTTACAGAATACCTGTGAGCATATCTCAAAGCCTGTTCTGCCTTCATTCCCCTTGTGAAAAGTATTCATCCCTACAGGGAAAACATCCTCAATGGGAAGAGTAGTGGGTAAGGCTGGAGAAAATGCGAATGGAGCAGGTTTGCCATTCTCTGTTGTTGGGCTGAATTATAGAATTGCATTACAGAACGACAAAACCTAGGCTAATTTCATACCTAATGCATATACTGATGACCCTATATATCCAGTGGGGTTACATTCCTATATGGATACCCAAAATTGTGGATAGTGACAAACCCTATTCAAATCCCCCCCCCCCCCCCATCATGCTCTTGACTCACCCGTTTTTGGAATCTAGTGTTGTCGATTTCAGTTTGCTTTCTAATGTCTGTCTCTTGTTACCTTTCTTCCTCTTGTCTCCTGTACCATTCCTCTAAGCCAGGGGTGTCCAAACATTTTGGCAAGAGGGCCACATCATCTCTCTGACACTGTGTTGGGGGCCGGAAAAATGATTTATATTTCAAATTTGAATAAATTTGAATAAAAGATTGTATTAGAGATATTACAAGGCTTGCCTGTGGGCTGGTTGGAGGGTCTTGGCTTGCCAAAGGCTCCATTCGACCCCCGGGCTGGGCTTTGGATAACCCTGCTCTAAGCCCAGTGAGTCTAAATTCTCACTGTTCACTTCATTTTCTGAAAAATTGCAATATGTTTGCCAGCAATGAGAGGTGAATTATGAAACATGATGAAAGGAATTTGAGACCTGTGCATAAGTGAACCTATAGATACAGGGGACCTGCAAATATGAAGGGGCTACTATACCAGCATATTGATTTAACCATGAACCTGCTATAGGTTCAGCATATTGATTTAACCATGATTTAACCCCCACTTTTTGATGATTCATTTTCTGACAATCCATGCTATCAACACCTTATACCCAGAAATTCATTCAATGCATGTTCCACTCTTTCAACCTCTTTCTGCTGTTCTAAAGGCTAAATTTGCTCTCCTCATGTTGATTTGCCTCTAGTATGGTGATTCAGACTGTTTTGACATGTTTGTATGTTTGTTTTGACATGTTTGTATGTTTGTTTTGACATGTTTGTATGACATCTTCAGACATGTTTTGACATGTTTGTATGATATCTTTGTGTGACAGCAGTAATTTGTAACATAAAAAGATCATTTGCAGTTTGCTAGCTACAATAGTATCAGAAGCATCATTTGTAAACGACCATATGACCAGAAAAACCCGGATTTTTAGCCTCCTGTCCGGGTATCCTACATTTTGGTTTCATTGTCCTACATTTTGAAACTTCGCAATAGTGCATAGTACTCCATCATGCCATATATTGTTGGATTCGTATTGAAGAGCAGAATCCAATGCAAAAATCAGTTTTGAGATATCTCCTTCCTATCAAAGGTTATGGTAAAAAACCAAAACAAAAAAATATACTTTTTGGCATTTTTTTTTCAGCGGGTAGGAATTTTGGCCTGGGATTAGGAATTTTGGCCCTGGGGTTCAGGAATTTTGGCCCTGGGGTTCAGGAATAATCTGGTCACCCTGAGTTTTATCACTGCTTCGGTCCCTAACATGTCAGATAGTAGGGTGATAATCTGTTTATTAAATGTATACATTGCACATTGCATTTCTTTTGGGGAAATTTGGCAGGTTACTAAAGCAAGGACAGAGGGCTATGAGGACAATGTTTACTATTAGGACTGTGTACTTATTTGGAAATAAAGAACAGGTGGGAAGACATTGGATCAGCAATTTTCAAAGTTACTAATTGTTTGGATGGGTTATATTATTTCTGGAAAATAATGAAAAAATTTGAAAGGGTTTAGTTTTGAGAATGTTCCTCTGAGGAGGAACGTGCCTAATCCTAGGTAGGGATAACAGTATATACCCAAACAAACTTTCCTTCAGATCTAGCAACTGGATTATGATAATCACATATATGTACTTATCACTTTATTCAGGTTTTTAGTCTAATTCATGTTCTTTACTTTTGGTGTGTAAATGAATACAGAAAGAGCTCTTTAGATTACACTTTTCTGCATGAATCTGCTGCATGAAAACACTGTGAAGTGTGTTTCTGGTGCAGTGGCATAGCTAGGAGGTGCAGGGGTACACCTGCACTGGGGTACAAGCTTTAGGGGCTAAGCTTGAAACTAGTACTCAAATTGTGAAAAACGGGATGTGTTTGAATGATAATACCATCATGTTATATAATGTTGGAAAGGTAATGTTATGCAAAATGCAATGAAACAAACTTAATTGGAATATCTATATTCTATCAAACGTTATGGCCAATTAACCAGAAAATGAAAACAAAAAAGCCTATGGAACAAAAGTGGATTTTTCTTAACTCAAAACTTTCCCATGTTATTGATGGTTCTGAGAGCCAATGAGATGTAATTCTGATACGGTATGGAACTAATAACGTGTTAATATGGATCATTTCTCAGTACATATATCATATACATATACAGTACATATATCATAAAACCGTTACCCATGCTGAATGAATATACAGGCACTTCTAGGTGGTGCTCCTCTTCTATTTAGCCTCTTCTATTTATTCCTCTTTACCCCAGCATAGTTTCCCTAACCAATAAGGGACATAATTTTCATTTTTTTACTTAATTCAATTTGATGTTGTTATTGCAGGGTGGGGGGACACACAAAATCTTCTTCAACACCAGATAGCAAACAGGTACGGTACTTTAGTGATGCCACTAGCAGAACAAATGGTGGTGAACTTCTGAGGAGTAGGCAGGTTTTTCCCAATTTTCTTTTTAAAAATACCCAGGGATGATGTCACTTCCAGTTGTGACATCGCTTCCAGGGCTACATTTTGAGTTTTACACCGGGCTAAATTATCATTAGCTATGCCACTGTTCTGGTGAATATGCATTTTGAACTTTTGGTTGAGCTTGGAAAAATATGCCAAACAGATGGTACACCCACTTATTATGGCAATAAGCTCTGGAAGAGTAAGATTCCAAGTCCTGAAATTGAAAACAGGTGGCTACAGAATTTTCTCTTGGAAAACCAGCATCTGTATATAATCAGTTTACTGTAAGAGTCTTGGTCACACACAAATCAGATTGATTAGTAACTACAATTTTAGTACCTAAAGGATACTTAAGGTGACAGTGCTGTTTTTAATTAGGATTTCAATGTAGGGTGCAGAAGTAACTGGTCACTTAACTTTTTTCTCTTCTTAATTTATAGCTGGACCTATGATCTACTTTTCTTTCTTTCAAAATGCATTTTATTATAGCACCTGTATGCAGCTCCTAAAGAACTGCCCAGACATGACCAGTGATATGTTTGATTTTGGGCTCAATCCCAACCAATTTAGGCTGGCATAACTCACCTGCTCTCCTTACCCGTGGTGGTGTGGGAAGGATAGCACATGTCTGTGCACTGGCCTACCCAATCCCCAACCCCCAGGATTGATGCAGAAGAGCATTATGGTTCTCTGTGACATTCCCAGGCTATCATGAGATTTGTGGCATTTGTTTTTTCCCTTTGATCAGCAGGCCCTATACCCAGTGGTGAAATTAAAATAAATTTAACAACAGGTTCTGTGTTCTAATAACCTAAATTAACAATAGGTTCTATGTCCATAGAACAACATGTTCTACATCCCATTAGTAACCAGTTCTCAGAACCAGGAGCTCATTAGCAAAGAGTTCTATAGAACCTGTGAGAACCCCCTAAAGACCATCACTGCCGATAGCCATCAACATTTCAAAATCATATCAGATTCAAAACTTATTTCACATGTGGCATGGACATTCCTGGTATTCTTGTTACGTGGTCTTACATGCTTCTGTAGACTGGCCGTGATCCTTTTCATAATATTAATTTAATTTATTTTTGCCGGTTACACAGCAAGTTCCTTTCAACAAGAATATCATGCATATCTGAATGTAATTATCCAGAGTTGATTTTGAATGCGAACTCACATATCTCCAATACATAAATGACGTGCCCGTCTCTGATTGCAGCCCACCAATCATAGACTGCAGCAAATGCATTTTTCTTCTGATTGCATCCCTCTAGTCAATGACTCCAATGTGTTGCTGTTTCTATGCTATCAGGAACCACTGCAGAAAAAGGGTTGGGGCTGAAAACAACATGACATTAACAGAAGGGCTTTCTACTTCTTTTCACTGTCCAGTGTCCACTTCCAGTTAGCCCCTACCCTGCTTCTTCTTAACTTTTTCAGATAGTTCAGAGACCATGAGACACTGGAGACAGTGATAGGAGCAAATGGGTAAGTCATTTGCAAGATAGAGGGTGGAATTGTGACCTGTTGTGATTGTGATATTTTAGGGTTGCTGCTATCCATGGTTTCAGGTATCTGCAAAAACAACAAGAACATATCACCCACAAATATGGAAAGATGATTATATAGTAGAGGTACCCAAGCTGTGACCCATGTCAGTAACTGACATGACACCGCAAAAATATTGCCAGGGCCACACACAAATCTTCCTTCCCTTTATAAACCATATAAGTCCTTGCCACAGTGGGTTGCTTGCTTTCAGTGACTTATTTTATTTTAGTCAATGCACATTTATACAAAAAGGAGGAGAAATATGCTGTATCTAAGTTTTCATTCCACAGGATTAGATGGCTTGTTTTGTGCGGATGTGGAAGCAAAAGCAGATTAAGAGATGTTTAAAATTGTTTAGGGTAGCATCTAACCAGCATGTAATCATAAAGCTTATTGGAAATGGAAGACTTCACTTGAATATATACATTCAGGACTGGAATTGTGCTAATGTTTTTTCTACGTTTTAATTTTCAAGTGGGAGGAAGTGGTGATCTTATGGTCGACCGCCAGTGGAAAGAAAGCGAGTGGGCATTAGCACTCTGGTCAAACCAAATGTTGTTGGCAAACTTCATAGTCGTACTTGGAAGTGGTCAGTGGTTAGAAGCCATCCACTATCTAAGCAGGAAAGCCTAGGAGAGGTTGTTATAAGATTCAAAGAAGAAATTGGAGAGTGGAATGGAAATTTAATTTCATGAAATTGGAAGTTGAGGGGAGTTTCATTCATTGCTGTCTTATTGTGATAGGGACATATGTGGATGCATAACAGAAGTGAACGGGTTTTGCTGTACGTATCTCCTAAGTGAGAGCTAATCCTGACCTTGCGTGCCGGTGTGTGCTTTTGCAAATGATTTGTAAGGCACATTTGTGGATTAGCAAGAGCTAGCTCAGTATAAGCCAGCTGTTGGTGGGAGACTGGCAGTTCACAGCTCAGCAGTTGTATGGACAAACAAGTGATGGAGAGATCAGCATTGGGGAGGATAGGAGAGGGCTCCAGAGCTGCCATTGAATCAAACATTGAATAGCCTGCCAATTCTCTGCAGGGCTCCCGAAAAGCTGGTAGCACATCTTGTAAGTGGCAAAATAGCGCCTCTCATTCCCCCACAGGTGTGCAATCCTGGGGATCACATCATTGTGTTAGCCCTTCCCCAGCAAAGACTTAGTGAGGGAGTAAGTTTCCCTCAAAGTTTGAGAACCAGTGGTTTAGATCACTCAGTCCCATGAATATTTGTTGGGGATCAAATTAAAATAGCAGTGAATTGGTCCAAGTTTTGTTAAAACTTTAATTCATTCCAAAACAAGTTCACATGCAGAATCTGAATAATCCTGGCTTCTGGTTTCCAGGGAGAAGTTATGTGCCTGTTTTTTAGACAGCTATGGAGTGTTTCATGGGCTCTTTTTCAAGTCTGTCTCTCAGCTGTAACATCTCTTTTTCTGCCTCCTGGCCTGTTTCTTTGAAAGCCACACTTGGGTTGGCACTACTGGAAAAATGTGGATGAAAAAAGTGGGCCCAATCTTCATTACAGGTGGCATCCTAACCATTTTCAAGCAGGGAAAGGGTGATAAATTCAGAAGCTCATGGCAGACTTTTATTGTTCAAGGCCTTTTGCACTTTGGTCATTTTCAGTCATCTCAGTGAAATAAAAGAGTTTTATTACAACCTTGACCAATGAATTCTGACTTTGTGTTTAATGCGCCCTTGTGTTACAGAGAAGTCGCTAGCCTCGAATCTATAAGTAGCTCTGCTATGTACACTTGTTAAGACTCACTGACGATCTGAGAAAGATTTTTTAAAAACCCAAAATATCTGTTAATTTATGAGAGTAACCACCTGCTGATTTGTCCAAATGCCATCCTTTCCTGCCAAGGAGATTTGGTGACTATCTGCCTACAACCCAAATTAATTGTGATTTTTAAAGTCATGCGCAGTACTGCACTAGGCTTGGTGCATAAAGTTAAGTGTATTTCCACAGCAGTCACCAAATCTGATTATTGGAGTATCTGTTCCTTTACCACAAGATGTAGAGAATTTGTTTCCAAACCTGACTTAGGCTTCTGTGGTTCAAGATGGGCTGTCAGCCAGTCTGTGTACTGAACCTTTGGCTCAAAAGAGATGGTGTTAAGGCAGAAGATTGCCAGGCTGCTTTTAAATGCTCTCTTGTCTTTAAAGTTGGCTTGCTACATGTCCTTTACTGAATGCTGAAAGATGTATATTGGCCGCGTCCTTCTACAATCAGGGAAGGGAAACACCAGGATTGCTCTATGCTTGTTAGATATGCAAACTTTGGTGGAAAAAAAATTTAGGGGTTAAAACTTCCCATAGGCAAATTTCATATACTTTGCAGTGAGGCAGACCACTTCCTGACGAAAATGTTATTTCTTTCAAATTATCGTGTGTGATACATAATAATGGGTAATCCTTTTTGACTCTGACAAATGGGAAGGAAAATGTTCAGACTCTGAAGGCTACACCCATCTCATTGTATAACTATATCCAATTTTCCTTTCAACTTCAAATAGCCAGTTAATTTCTTTTTTTCATTGATTTTTGGTTTCAGAGTTTAGAAAGAAATTAGAAGAAAAAAGCAATCATTCTCTAATACCGGAATATTACTAAAAGGAACATTTCTTGGGTGTTGTATAAGGTTTTTTTTTAGATACAAGGCTGGTCTGAAGCAGTGCAGCACTCTGTTTTACTGTCATCTTCAGCCAGTATATTTCTTTTTTCATTGATTTTTAGTTTCAGAATTTAGGAAAAACTCTGAAGTAGCCAAAATTGGTTAGGATTGTGTCCTGAGGCTGTAATCCTAACCTCCATTTAGGCCAGCCTATGCCCCAGCATGTCCTGAACTGACCCAGGGGTGTCACAAAACTGCAGTAAGACACTTCTGCCCCACTCCTGGGGATGGGTTAAGCCAATGCACAGGCATACGTTAACCCCTCTACACCATCACAGAAAGGTAAGCCAGGTAGTTAGGCCAGCCTAAATTTCTTAGGATGTATACCTTTGATCTATTTGCATTTCATTCAGTAACTTATTCACGGTTGTGTAAGCTGTTGAGTAGTAAATTCATTGTTTTACACTGAAGGAGGAGCAGGACTATGTCTCTGCTAATAGGGCAAAAAGGCACCTTTTTGAAGATGCTCTGTTTTATCAGGATGAGCAGCTGTTCCTGTTTGCCTCAGCATGGTGTCTTTTCTACATTTCTTTTTAGACTGTGCTATTTGCCAGGTATGAAAGTATACTATGATTTATCTGCCTTTGTAACCTACAGTACTTTGTGAATTATTCTTTGTTGAAAAGCAGTATATAAATATTCTAGAATAATTATAAATCAAAGCAGGCCTCCATCAGTCTTGAAAGACTATGGTATCGTGCTCGGCGCTGCATACACTGCATGCAAAGCACGAAAGCCTGTGTTGGATTGTTATGGAGGATAGGCTGTTACCCAAGCAGCAAATCCCCCCTCTCCACGTCACTGAATTAGTCCAATGGAAAGGCAGAGCTGATACGATTGGATCCAGACTGGCGTCGCAGAGCTGAGCTAAGGATAGGAGCTCACCCTGTCTTGTGGGGCCGACCCGGGTCTCGAACCCTGGCCTGCTGCTTAACAGGCACAGTGTCTTAGCCACTTGTGCCACCCACAGCCCATAATTATAAATCAGGGGTCTCCAAACTACACCTTGCAGGCTACATCTAGACTACTGCAAGATTTTATCTGGCCTTCAGCACCTTTTCTTTCTTTCAGAGCATTTGCTAATGTTTCACATTTTTTTACTTGTTGTATATCATTCCTAATTTAAGCACAACATTGTTTCTATTGTAATTGTCACATTTCACTTTTGTAGTGAATTGTATCATGCTGTTTATCAAAATAGATTCACATAAAATGTACTCGTTTTCAGAGCTGATTTGGAAGAGGGTCACAGAAACGTGTAAAATATACAATGTGGCCCTTGTACTGAAAAGTTTGGACACCTCTGATATAAATTTATTAACTAAAGCTGCAATCTTATATACACATCTAAGAGAATAATTCTATGTATGTTCACTCCCGGTCAGTCCCATTGTGTTTAATGGGAGTTTCTTCCCAGGGAAGTTTTTATCAGATTGCAGCCTAACCCTACAATCCAGAGTAATTATGGGAGCACGTAAGAGACATTATGTGTACCCATAGTTACTGCACCAGCTAGTGAAAACCTATGGGAAATTCATATTGCAATCCAGAGCAAATTGTTCTTACACCGGAGCAAGGACTCCACATAGTTACTCTGGATTGTACCCTTAGTCCCACTGAATTTAATTTACTTCTAAGTTAATGTGTATATCACTGTGCTGTGAATCATGCTTCCCCACATATTGAAATACATGAAGCTGCCTTATACTGACATGATATGCTGAGTTTTCCCCACTGCTCTTGTCTTTCATTTTTTTGTAAATATCTCTCAAAACTATTAGGAAGGAAGTGTTCATAGTAACTGAGCAAATGAGAGTTAGGTTTTGTTTTGGGTTTTTTGGTAACTGGAGATGCTAGGAGGTCTGGACTTGGGAATGTCCACATTCAATGTTTCCTACACTGATATGTGGTTAGGGGTGCCATAATTTGACTTTGTCCCAGAGCACCCTCCTCTTGTCCAGCCCAGTCTGTCCCAGCTCAGCACCAGCTCAGTGCTGGGCTGGGAAGTCCAATGTGCATGTACCAGGCTTGTGTATGAGAAGACTCCCTGGCTCAGCGTCAGGCTCTGTGCTGGGCTGGGAAACTGCGGGCAGCACTCAGGCACTGCCAGATCCCACCTTGGGTGGGTCCTGACTGTTGGACACAGGTATCCCCTGGATTACAGGATGGTATGGCAAGTTTCTCTGTGGTACTTCTGCAAAAGCAGATCGATTCAATATGTAACTGCCAAGGGCAGCCTATCTAATTTAAATAATGCTTTTAAACTAAAAAGTTCATAAAGCGGTTTACAAAAGAATGAAAAAAATTGATTAATTAATTGCTACTGGGTCTTTGTCCCATAAGGGCTCACAATCTAAAATACAAAAAGTACATCAGCAGAAAACACTTGAAGAGACATTGCTGGGGTGTTTAGGGCCAGTTACTCTCCCCCCAGCTAAATAAAGGAGTTGCCCACTTGCCCAGGAACATCAAGAGTGCCTCTTGCCCAGTTAGCAAAGGTATGCTTTAGCCAGGTATGAAAGTATACTTCCAAAGGGTGTGTTCTATGATGAATGAAATTGTTTGTCTTCATGCATATTCTGTTTAAATAAAACAGATCTAATTGTTAGAAAATCAGTCAGCATTATTCTTTCTCTGTTAATAATAGCACCTATGGAAAATGTCCAATTAATGGAAATGGGACACCTGTCACTTTTAAAATTAGACACCTGTCACTTCCCTTAGCAAAGTGATGGAAGGGTTCTTACACATAAAAGAGATTCATTGTTTTCCCCCTAAAATTAAGCCTTACTGAACTTTTTCTTTCTTCATGGGTGGCACTTTTTCTGTGTGACACCCCTGAGAAAACTAAAATAGGCTGGCTTCCAAATGGGGGGAACTGACATGCCACCATTATAGATGAAGACCTATTAAATGCAGAGGCCGATCTTGCAGAAATATTTATAATCCAGTAATTGACTGGGAAAAAATACTTCTAAATAAGGTTGAAGTTGGCATTCTCTGGAAAGCTCTCAAGAGCAGAACAGGAATTTGCATTTAAATGGAGGATTAGATGGTTCTACATTTTCCTAAATGGTAACTGTTTCTAAAAAAATAAACTTCAGGAGATAGTCAATTGATATTATTTGAGCACTGAATTGAGTGTCTGTTAGTTTTCTTTTATTTTCTAAATAAAGAAGACTGTCAGTGAATAAATGGTTTTATTTACAGTTGAAAAAGTGTGTATGTTAGAAATGAAATGCACAATCCTTACCATGTCTACCCAGAAGTAAGGCCCATTATGTTTAATGGGTCTTACTCCAAGGAAAGTGTGTTTAGGACTACAGCCATGATATTGTGAAAACTGTTACTTAAATGAGGAAACACTAAACTTAGGAGAGATTTTGGATACTAATCATATTAATAGATGTTTTTATTAATATGTAAAAATAAGACTTCCGTGTTCAGGTGGAGCACAATTCTGTGCATACTCACTTTTTGAGGAAGGTCTTTTGCACTTACTCAGTGGTGTTGTGATGACAGGGCTCAGATGGGTCAATTTTCCCCTTCCTCCCAACCCCGTTAAAGTTTTATGCTGTCTTCGGGGGAGAGAGATTCTCCTATCTGCCAGTTTGCAAAGACACACTTTTTGGCACCTTTGCGAAACCCATTGCTGGCCTCCAAGGCTAGATGACTCTCACCTGGGATGTAATTATATTGCAGCAGAATACCTTATGCTCACAGTAATGTTGAACCTTTCCATTCACAACATTTCATTCCAAGAAATTGCATGATTAACTATTTTTCACGTTATACAAAAGCTATTACTTGCCTTGGTAACCAGGCAGGCAGTGAATCAAGATAATCAAGCAGCATCCTTTCAGGTGCTGCTAACTGCCCTGAGAGGAGCTGAGCTTCAATCTGCAAGCAGGTACAAACAATTTGCAATACATGTACAATGTTTGTAAAGTGTGCAAGGACTGTGCAAACAGTGAGAGCTCAGAGCAAGGGATTTATCACTTGAGGAAAGGATGAAGGTCTCTGCCTACTAGGCTGGTACAACTTTTCATGAACTTTTCTAAGACAAGTTTAACTGCCTACCACTTTGCCTTGGTAAGTAGGCTGCATTTAAGTCATTAACTGGACTTAAGGGAAGCTTATCTTTCTGTTTAAAGAGCCAACCTCATTCACTTTGAGACAAAGAGCACAATCCTAATAAGGTCTATTCACAAGAAAGCCCCATTGTGTTCATTGGATCTTACTCCCAAGAAAATGTATTTAAGATTGTAGCCTAAATTGCATATCAATATATCATATATCATTGAATCATAGAGTTGGAAGGGACCCAGTGGATCATCTAGTCCAACCCCTGCCTGTAGCAGGAAATGCTCATCCTGTGGGGACCCAGGTCTCAAACCCTGGCCTGCTGGTTAACAGGCACAGTGTCTTAACCACTTGCACCAGTAGAGGACTATAATTAGGCTACACCTGTACCAGGAATAGTTTGACAGCAATCCTGCTGCAGTGACTCCCATTCCACTGCTGCTATTACCAAAAATCAGTGGGATTTTAAAAGTGCTCAATTTTGCCTTCAGTCTTTTTCCTCTGCACTTGACATAAACATGTGAAATCATGAACTATAATTATAACACAACTAAAATTCTGGGAAAGAAACAGCAGTTGCATACAAATGTAAGTAATGTGAATGATGAACCTACTGTGGATCTTTATTCCAGCCTTTTAAGGAAAAAAAAGTTATATGCTGTCAGTGGGAACAATTGTTTTCTTATTTCCATCAGAAGCCACTGAGCATCAGATTTTCTTGAAACCTTTGCCCTGGGTCTGCCTAGCAAGTATTCAGGATCCTGATTTGCTGGCATTTTTGTCACAGAGCCACTCATCTCCCCATCCCACTCCCCAAATCAGTGTTCCAAAAAGACACCAAAGAAATATTTAATGCTAAATATGTTGGAAATCTGAAAAAAAGATATGAAAGTGCAGAGCATAGATTTGAAGCCCGCAAGGAAAAGTACAAAAAAAGGATGGAATACTGTGCATTACCATGAATTGGCATTATATCCAGTTTGGAATTAAATGATTTTGTTTTTACACTCTTTAGTATGTCTCTCTTTCTCCAAGGAACATTTTTGCTTATGCTGTCAAGCAAAAAAAGTTCATAGGGAAAAACTGAGGCCTTTGTCCAAACTTTATCCAGTTCATTCGGGATTTTATTTTGCTGAGAGGATTCAAGTATAAACAGTCAAGCTAAAAACCTTCTGTGCTGTCCCATGAAACTATATGGCTGTGATTTGACTAAATTACTGGCTTTCATTATAGTCCTTGTTTTGTGACTCCAAGCATCACTTCCAGAATGCATCCTGTTCCAAATAAGAGTGGCTGCCCAAGAGCAAGTGGTTGGCTTGTGCTTCTAGAAATTAAACAAACATTCTGATAAACCTCTTCCAAGAACTGAATGGGTCATAATTTTGTCTTATCCCATACATCAAAATGGTAGATCCACTCAACATTTCCTCAGGCTACCAAGGCAATTAGAAAAACTGCAATGGACCATCAGTACGCTATTCTGTATGCTGGAATGCAGGGCTGTCAATATGCTACAGTATCCAATGGAACTGCAAGAATCGTGTGGAGTCCACACGTGTACATGTTGCAGCAGAGACAACTGGATGTACATGTGGCATGTGGCAACAGAGACACGAGATACAAAGGTACTTGTGGCAAAGACAATTTAAATTTAGACTGTGTACAATGTGAACAGTGTTCCCAACATTATGTTTGACACCCAGGATGGAGTGATGATTAGTGGTAGGACTGAGATCTGGAAGATCCAAGTTCAAATCCCTCTTTGCCCATGAAGCTTCCTGGGTGAACTTGGACCAGTCATCAGTTTCATCTACATCACACAGTTGTGAGCACAGCAGGAGGGGACGAAATAAAGCTTTGTAAGCCGCCTTGAATTTTATTTTCATGGGAAAGGTGAAAATCAATCAATCAGTCAGTGAGATGAATGTTTGAGAATCTTTTTTATTAATACTTGTAAATAAATAATTCTTTCTTTCTGTTGAACCCAAGTGGGTCCTAAGAGACTGTTAAAAAAAAGTGGGTCCCTATTCTGCCACATGTGGGAACCATGGATTTAGACCATACTGACATAGGTAGACATATGGTCTGACCCAGTAGAAAAGCTCCATTCTGCTTCTATATACATATGACCCTGTAAGGCTGAGAACCCATTTCTTTTACAAGCACAATTATACTTTATTTCAAACTTAAACTAGAGACGGTAATAGATGCAAGCTTTGGTATGTTATCGCTCTTGAAAACAAATTAAGAATCTGTTTCCAGCGTCATCTCATAAAATGTAATAGTTTCCTTTCTTCTCCTTTTACAGTTGAGTGTGTCTTCTATTGTCGCTGGCCTTTTCTTTCCAAGTCTTTACAGGAAGTAACTTGGCACAAATGTCTGTGCGGCAGAATAAGGCCTAACTGGCAGCTATTATTTTTCTCTAACAGTAGCCTCTTTCCATTTTTTCCTCCTGTTTAAGTATTCTTCTTAGACCTGTCTGGGCTGAGTGAATTATAATACACACATTCCTGCTGTAGTGGTTCTCATTGATTGCACTGACTGGCAAAGGCTGAATTGATCAACAGCAACCACAAGTGGCCCTGAATGCAGCCAACAACCCATTCATTAATTCCAACTGATCTCCCGAGTAGTACGAGCTTGTAGAAGTTGCCACTTCTCCCTTTACCCTCTTACCGCCTGCTTTAAAGATGTGGAGCTGGCAATCTTGCTTTCACATCCAGCATAAGCGGAGAATAAAATTAACCAGCCTAATCACTTGCGTGCCTCATTTTGTGCAAACCTCAACGACAACTGCTAAAATCATTAGAGCAAAACACCGGCTTAATTATGTGTTCATTATAAACCCCCTTGCTGCTAATCTCACTCATTTCAAAACGGTGCTGTGAAATGTTCACGGTAGAGAACTTCATGCTATGTTTCCTCTTGTGTGGCCGGGAGCGAAAAGGTTTATACACAGCACAACTTATGTGTGTTTGGCACTGTATTTATGGAACACGGAGTTGGAGGTGTCATTGTTGTGTCTCTTTCCACATAACTTGTTAGACATATTATTACCAATCTGTGTATCTTCTGTTTTGATTGAATTATTGATTGGATGCCCTTACCATGTCTGGCTGTATTCCAGCTGAAATACAATTGCAGTGCTAATTGAGTGTCAACGTGAAGATCTTTACTGGTAATAGTCAAATCCTTTCTAACATTTCCTGCAAGTCTCACGTCTTCCAATCACCAGCGGTCATTATGTGCTTTCAGAGGTCATTATGTGCTATCATATTGAAGAAACTGGAGTGAGGATGTGAGGGATGTCCAAAGTTATTTCCATGGTTATTTCTGCCATTCCACAAAGAAGTGGTGTTTGCGACATTGTGGGCACAAGCAGATCCATTATTATCTACATTGTTGATGGAAGTTTGCCACCACCT
Source organism: Cryptoblepharus egeriae (assembly GCA_030015325.1). NCBI lineage: Eukaryota > Metazoa > Chordata > Lepidosauria > Squamata > Scincidae > Cryptoblepharus > Cryptoblepharus egeriae. The sequence continues at coordinate 19,214,198 of JAREYC010000004.1, read as the reverse complement.
CCTCACTGGTCCTGAGCATACTGCGGTTCTTTCACAATTTACGTCATGTGCTGGGGACTGCCATAAGATGCCTAGATGCCATTAGTAAAGAACATTTTTATGTATCTTCCCCATAATATGCCTCTCTTCAAACCTGTTGTCAACTCTTGATATCAACACAGCTGGCATAATTCTGAGACTGACATCAAGGCCCAATCCTAACCAATTTAGGCCAATACAACTCATTCACTCCCTGTTTCTGTTATGCCCTTATCTGTGCGCTGGCCTAACCCCTCCAGGAGTGACGCAAAAGTGCCTTACAGCACTTTTGTGACACCCCCAGAACAGCACAGGACTTGTGCCAGGACTTATCCCAGGCTAACTGGGGATTAGGATTGCAGCCTCAGGAGGGCAGCTCTGGGTTGGGAAGCCAGGATCTGGTTTGCACAGCTGATGCCAAGATACGCTTCCTACCACCCCAAACTGCCACTGCCCCCAAACTTTCCCTGCCCCTTTGTTCTATTGCCTGGTGCTGCCACCCTGAATTATGAGATCTGCCAAGGTAAGATCAGCATAGGATTGGGCCATTAATTTTATCTTGTGCATGTTTTTTTCCTCATTTCTGATCAAGCAGCAATCTTTTCAAACTTATTTTCACTCTAGGACACTTTCTTTTCAGGACACTTCAGGACACAGCTGCAAATATGCTGCTTTCGTTGTGGAAGCAAACATTTTTTAGTGTCTCTGGTATTCCCACAAAAGCCAAACTTTATTGGAACTTTTATCCTCCAAGTTTTGTGGTCTGCTTTGTTTTGGTCAGTGTTCCACTGTCTGTCTGTTGTCTGATGCAGGAAAAAAACCATGCATGTGTGTCCAAGATACAAATATTGGGAGACAACTGAGGCAATTACATCCAAAAATTATAGCAGACACAATTATATCATATCAGGATCAGACATAATTCCAGATATCAAGAACTATAATAAAACCTGTGTATGTTGTCCAGTAAGGATCAGATGGTGTCTTCTGACTTCATCATATGTTGATGATCTCCCCAAACAGGGTGGATAATTTCACAGAGGACACACAGTTTTTTGGAGGAAAAATATTGTGAAGACTTTATTTGATCACCCCTTTTATAGAGTCCTGATTCTATAAACACTTTGGGTGAAATCCAGAGTAACTATGGGGAGTCCTTGCTCCGGAATAAGAACAAGTTACTCTGGATTGCAATATGAATTTTCCATAGGTTTACACTAGGTAGTGCAGTAACTACAGGTGTACGTAATGTCTCTTACATGCTCCCGTAGTTACTCTGGATTGTGCCCTTTGTCTTTTGCCTGATTCTATAATGACATCTGAGTCATGTACTAGAAGTAATCCCATTTGTAGCATATTAAAATGAAGACTTTAGGAAATTTATGGTCAAAACTTCTTCCAATAGCAGCTTTGTAGATAGCATACCTTCAAATCCCATCAGTCTCCAATATTAACGTGACATCCAGACAAGATCACTCAGATGTAGATTTAGAAGGATGGATGCATGCACTCATCTTATAAAGGTTATCTATCATAGATTTATTTAATTAACCTTCTGATGCCTATTTTCACCTTGCTGAGTGTAAACAATAATGAATGTCAACCAACACAGACCTTTGAAATAGCGCTTGGTACTCAAATCCAATGCCACAAATAAGATCCAGGAACAGTTATGGCAGAAGATTTCTGTAAGCAGATTAGTATGAAATTGTAGCAGCAGCATGGCATTTGGTGGTAGAGGCATGAAGTTGGACAACTTAGAATAAAAATATTGTGCATGTTTTTAACCTTGAAGGCAAAACCATACCAAAATCTTTCTTGTTGCTTGAAAAATTAAAACATGCATCTTGATTTGAATGAAATTCTCATAGTTTTGGTCAGATTACAAAAGAAGGGGATAAACTTGATATAGCTGGTAGGTTATACTTTTTGCAGATGATTGTCTTGTCTACAACCTTGGGGCTATATTGCTATTGCATCAGCACTGAAAAAAAATTGGCTAAGATTGGGCTGTTAGTAAGTTCCAAGTATTCTGTTTCAAAGTAAATTTTTATGAGATTTATTTGAAAAGGCATTTATTTTTAATCTGTTTCCATGAGCACAAGATGGGCTTACAATAGTTCTGCTTTGTTTTAGTGTGTTGTTTAGAAATTGCTTTTACAGATGATGTGTAAATGAAAGATGAAAGAAACTCAAAAATTGAAATATCCATTGTGTGAATGAAAGACTAACCAATTTAGGCCAGCCTAATGTATCTGGCATAACTTCCCATGGTGGTTTGGGGAGGTTGGCGTATATTTGTGCACTGGCCTAATCTCACCACCAGTGGAACAGAAGTGTCTAACTGCACTTTTGTGACATCCCCAGATCACTAGAGGACTTATGCCGACCTAAGTGGAGGCTAAGGCTGCAATTTTATGTACACTTTCCTGGGAGTAAACACTATTAAATACTGAATAGAGTGGGATTTACTTTTGAGTAGACCGGCATTGGCTTGCATTATGAGGTTTCAATATATGCCTAATGCTTACTTAGGTTTAACAACAATTAAAACATTAAGTCCTACTTCTAAGTAAACACGCACAAAATGAAGAATGGGTGTGCTCAAAGGACCACGACACCATGTGATTGTCATATAGATTGTCATAGCTGCAGAAATGGGCTCTAACAGCGTGATCCTATGCATGTTTATTTAGGGGTAAGCACCACTGAAGAAAATCGGACTTCTAAATAAACATGCACAGGAGTGTGCTGCAAAGTAGCTCTTTGAATTTCAGCCTTAATTTGAAGTTTAATTTCAAGTTTGTATTTTTGAATTAAGTCTAATGGACTGAACTAGGTTTCTCCACCAGGCATTGAGCCGTTTTGTTGGACTATGAAAAATATTAAAATCCAAACATAATGGGTGTAATTTATTGTAGAATAAATTTATTGTATAATTCTCCATTGTCTAAAGTGTCTTTGATCTCAATTTAGTGATCCTTTTCTTATTTCTTTCCCATATAGGAACATTTTATGAAATGGTTCCAAACTTCCCTAGAGTGGATGAGAACGTGTTTGTAGATTCCTACAGATATATCCACAGATGGAAACGGCATTCAGAGTCTCTAAAATCAATTGATACCAACAGAGCCAGTATGGGGCAGGACTCCATGGAACCGGGAGGCTTTACAGATCTGCTGCTTGACGACACACATGATAACACAACACAAATCGAGGTAGGGAGCTGTTGTGTTCATTTTTTTTGACTTTTAAAGCAAGGATTTGAGATCTAGTCACCACAAGGCATATTTTTGAAAGCCTAAAAAGTGATACAGTTGATTTAACCTGTTATAATAGGTTAAGGTAGCAAGACACTGACTTTTAGTCTTAAGTAGTTTTTATGAATAGGGGTGCTCAATGGACCATAGTACCAGGTGGTTGTGTATAGATTTATTAAATGTGATTGTCATATAGATTGTCATAGCTGCAGTCATTAGATCTCACTTGGCTCACTGAGCAGTAGCCTCTCCTTTTCCCCTTCCCAGATCCACATGGGATATGTTCCTACTGCTTCTGTGATACTCAAAACTGAAGATAGTAGCAAACCCTACATTTACTTTTTGATGTATATTTTTAGAGGAAGCTTTTTGGAAAAGGAAGCTGACAGTGAGAATACTAGCAGCAGCAAGAGAAAAACTAGAGGAGGCAAAATGCGATTTTCTTGTTCAGAAACGCTAGAGGAAACATTAGCAGTGATACTTGTCAGTGCTTAAATGAAGATATGTCAAGATTTAAACTTGTCTTTATTAAAGGACTTCCTCTCATACTCAGCATCTTTTTTTTTAATTGGTTAACTCAAAGCAAGTAATCCTAGATTAGACCCTTGAACCTTGGTCATGATCAGGTGCACAGGCTTGACCAGCAGATGCCAAACTCAGCAAACTGGCTAGGACGTAATGTTCTTCTGCTGCTAGGTAAAAATAATGGGTGGGAACTGAACCCTAATGGTGAATGGTGTAATGGGATGGGGGGAAATGTGCAAGCCTTGTTTTTCTCTTCTGAAAATGCCAAATGGTGTTGTTGTTGTCAGAACTATGTGTTTTGCCTGCTGTTCAAAGTAAAGGCAGGCAAGCAACCTTGAAAAGGAATGCTTGTGCTTGTATGATGCCAATCATATTTCTTGTTCCCTGCCACATCTCAGAAAAAGCAAACAGTATACCACAAACACTTTCACATCAGCCTTCCTATTCCCATGGTGCTAATGCACAGCATCTGTTGAATAACGACACTAATTTGAGATGTGTTGCTAGTTGCAAGTTGATTAAATGTTGCGCTTGACCTGGCTGTTGATGCATATGCATGATGATCATCTGATTTCTTTATGCTGTTGCTCAGACACACAGGTCTTGCTTCTGCTTGTTTGGATGATAAAAGTAAGCCAGTCAAGTTTTTGTGGCTGAACTTTCCATGACTTTTCCAGAGTCAGTGCAGTGTGTCTTCCTTTACTGCAAAACATTTTCAAAAAGATGTTAAAAATTAGATAGCTATAGCATAACAAGGCTGAATAGGAATATAGTGAACAGGTAATAGATAAGTAATAGATGCATATATTCATAGGTAATAGATGGGGTAATAGATGCATATATTTTCCCAAATCTGTTTCTCCCAGAATGACTTACGTTACAGAAGTAGAACATATAGCAGAATTACCTATGTATACCTATGGCATTCTGTGACATTAAAGGTGCAATCCTAACCTTGACCAGCACAACACATTGGTCTTCCCGTTCCTGCAGTGTTGTAGGGAGACAAGAGCATGCCTGGGCACTGGCCTAAGCCACCCCCAGGAGTGGCACAGAAGTGCCTTAAAGCACTTTTGTGGCACCTCCAAATTAGCACAGAATTTGTGCTGGAGCTTAGGCCTGCCTAAACTGGAAGTAAGGATTGCAACCTAAACTCATGACATTTATGTTATTCAGGAAAACCATATTTTCCCCCAAATCATATATACATAAATTTTTTTAAAAATGAAATGTGCATGTTCCAGATGGAACTTCAGGTATTTATGATAGTTTCATGATATACATGAAAACTCAGTATCCACTGATCTGACTCTCCACTGATACGAAGGTCCACCTTTAAATGCCTTGTAACAAGGAAAAAACACTGTAATCCAATTATCCAACTTCATGCAGTTAAATAATTATTTCTTTCTACTAAACTCCATTATTCACCTCATCTAGTGGTTGAATGTGGTATAAAGCAGGCCTCCGTCAATCTTGGAAGGCTATGGTATCGTGCTTGGCGCTGCATACGCTGCATGCGAAGCACGAAAGCCTGGGTTAGATTGTTATGGAGGATAGGCTGTTACCCAAGCAGCAAATCCTCCCTCTCCATGCCACTGAATTAGTCCAATGGAAAGGCAGAACCAATACGATTGGATCCAGCTGGCGTCGCAGAGCTGGGCTAAGGACAGGAGCTCACCCTGTTTTGTGGGGCTGACCCAGGTCTCGAATCCTGGCCTGCTGGTTAACAGGCACAGCTTCTTAGCCACTTGTGCCACCCACAGCCTGAATGTGGTATAGCATCTATCTATACCAATATAGTCTGGGGTAACAGTGGAGAAGCAGAAAACCTGGAAACTATTTTAAACTATTTTTAAAACTTTAAAACTATTTTTAAATAGTCTTTAAAACTATTTTTTCACTGATTTGGTATCCACTGATTTTTTTTTAGAACATGGCATGACCTGTACAGTGTACATCCAGTCATTACTATAAATGTGATGTGACTCTGAATCAAATCACTGTAAAGTGGACTCTACTTTTTGTGTCAATTTTTGTCTTTAAAATGATGTCCCTCCTCCTACTGCTTCTTATTGAAGTCCTAAACTTCTGGAAAAGGAGCTTACTAATGCTTCCATAGGCACAGCAACAGCATCTTCCCATGGGGATAGTTTCATGTCATGTCAAAGGGTCCTGAATGTCCATTACTTCTAAGTATCATGCTCAACTTCAGCACTTGCCAGTGGAAGACCTGGAAGGGTCTGGGAGACTAGGCTGGCTGGAGATGCCCTGAATTCCTCTCAATTTTCTGCAGGGGTGAAATGCTGGGATATCTTGAATCACAACAAAACCCTACTGATTCCTCAGGAATTTCTCCAGAGCAGCCCTTTGTCATCAAGGAAATCCTTGCAAGATAAGCGACCATGCTCCGCCCTACTATTTGTGGATTCTCATCCATCCCTACCTGCCTCTCTTCCCAGTTCCAAACCTCCTTCACTTTCCATTACAGATCTTGTATGACTGTTCAGTGTTCAATTCTGGTGACGCCATCATGCTTGGTCCCACCTTCCTTTCGTAGCAATTTCATCCCGTGATATTTGTACCTCCTACAGCGGACAAGTGCCCAAAGTACAACATCAGTGGGCACCCCAGTTGCTGTCACACTGTAGTTTCTGCTGGCAGCAACATGGCTTTGAACACCATCCCCATGTTTTAGTTCCCTCCATTATAAATCTCTATTGTCACATCCATGATAGTCCCTCCTGTGTACATGAGGAGGTGGATAAATATCCATTCTAGATGCTGGCATGTGTATCTCTATGCACACTTATCAGCATTTCTTTTGCAGCTTAAAAAACTTCAGAAGTTCTGCAAAGGCCCATTGATTTTTGTTCCCCTTCTTTTCTTCATCTTGTAGTTCATGCTTAAGGTTATGCTCCTTTATTCATATTTAATAACGTTTCTGTGTTGTGAAATTCAATCAAAACAGTTTTTTTTCTCAGTAGAAGTCAGCACACTTTGATGCACTACCAAAAGAAAGCTATCTCAGATTCGCAGCATGTCATCATCCTTTTCCTTATTTCCTTGTAATGATACCTTTCCATTTTCAACCAACATTAAAACATTGGAGGAAGGAGAACAAATTATACTCAGTAAACTTTTCTCAATAAAATGTGAAGTTAAAAAGATAAGCACAGTGGGTCCACAGTATTTGGGGGTAAGTTCCCACATCTCTCCACCTCTGCAGATACCAAATTCTGCAGATAATGAACACTGTTGGGGGGCACACTGGCAAATGGGAAGTGCCCTTTAGAAGTGACAGAGGGTTTTAGAAGTGTCAGGGTATTGAGCATAATCTCCCCATCTCAGAAGACCTCCTGAACATTGTTTAGAAGGCATTTCTGATATTTTCAGGAGTTCTCTAAGGCTTTTCTGCTGCATGGTCTTCATATCTGGCTTTCAAGGTATGCAAGGATGCTGAGCCTACAGATAAGGAGGGTCCTCTATTCTCCTGCTGGTATTTAATAGGTTTGCAGTTGTCAGAATATACCTAATTTAGGCTGTTCCATGAATCCAATTCTTATTTATCTAGTTATTCTTTACCAACCTCTCTGATCAAGTTCTTTCCAGTAACAGTTTGCAGCTCAACATCTCAGTGTGCAAAGGGTACTATTTAAATTATAGTCACAAAAATGTGTACCTTTCTCACATTATTTAAAAATGGTTTGTCTTCTGTTTTAAAATTCAATAAAGATTTCTAGGCAATTGAGAAGAAATTGGTCTTACACTGTGGGGGCATAGTTGCTCTGTGCCTGCATGAAATCTCTACCAGATGATGGCATGCTTGCCAGTTAGTAGCTGTAACCTATGAGCAGAAACAATGCCAGTAAGATGCATGTCAGTCCAGATGTAACATCAAATCATAGTTTGGCTGACATTAGACTCACATTAACCCCTGTTCCTTTTCTCTCCATATCTTCCTGATTCATGGCAAGCCATTCATGGAGAAAGTGTAGTTTGCCTGAAAACTAGAACTGGTGTTCTGTTTGCACTGAGTTTTCAGTTCTTCCAGAGAGTTTTAACTGGGTTGGAATATAAAAGCAAACAATGCTTTCCATGAAATATGATACTGGAAAAGGCCGAGAACACAAAAGTGGATTCACCATGGTTTGATGTTCCATTTGAATGAAGTCAATGTGTTCATCTAGCAGTGATGTTTTGTAGCAAAACAAAATGACGCTTCAAATCATGCTTTAAAATTATTTCATTGTATATTAATCATTCCATCAATTAAGATTATCAGGTACCTGGGTGTTCAAGCATGGGATAACTGTTCACATGTTCAGCACCAGCTTCTGCAGGCAAACACTGATTGTGAGGATAGGGCCAAAGACATAAATACAGAGAGCGCAGTAAAAGGACAGTCAGTAGCTGACTGTATGCTTACACTCTCCTTCCATGTGCAAAACACATGTTTCCTAATGAAAAATAGTGGGTGGGGTAAGCACATTCCTAAAGAGTTATGTTTATGCTTTGAGGCTGCTAAAAACCTAGGATTCTGGGGATCAATTTTTTTTTGGGGGGGGGTTGCCAATGGGACTTCAATGACTGTTAACTGTTCATAAGGATCATGCTTTGATGCCTTTTCAGTTGATTTGGCCTTCAATGGGAAGAATGTGCTTCACTCATAATAACGTTTTTGTCTCAGATTGTGTTCTACAGTAGGAAACCTTTCAGTACCAAGATTAAGTGTTAAAATTACTTAGGGACAGAGCAATAATTAAATGGGAGTGGTAATGGAAACCACTACAGAGCATAATATGTTGCTGCTTTGAATAAAATTTCAACATAAATAGTTAGATCATTTGGTAATTGAAAGCAAAGGCATTTCTTGGTATTCCTGGAGGAACACAAAAATAAATTTGCCATTTTCTTCTAAGAAAATTATTCTGTTATTGCAGAGGAGTCCCAGGTGCGGTATTAAATTGTTTTCATTAAAGCTTTTCAGGAGTTTCTTCCAGAAAATTAGCTTGCCATTAAATAGAGAATACAATCCATTCCATGTATAATCAAATTCTCTACTCAGACACTAGTAGGGTTTGTGTGTGTGTGTGTGTGTGTGTGTGTATTAGGGGAGGGGCAATTTGTGCATCCTTTGAATTAAAGACATGAAGCTTTTTCAAAGCAAGCTGAGTTTTTCCAACAATAGTCACAACAAATTCATAGCACAAATCTTTGCTGAACACCATTGCTTTAAGTGCTTGACAAAGAAGAATCATAAAGTGAAATTCCCTGGAGGTACGTTCCACATTGGGGTCAGTCCTCTGATGTGTTTATCTCCTCTTCCCAAGAAGACAGGTCAGCTATAAGACTTGCTGTGGGAAGGGATTCCCAACAGTCACCCAGACTCACCTTGCCTCTAGCAATGGTAACTGAAAGTGTATTAGCTCTGGCTGACTGACATCCTTTATGGGTGTTTTCTGGGGTTTTTCTCGCCTTTCTGTTCCTGAATACCCCTGGGTGGTTGGGAGCTTCACTGTCCCTGGGGGGATCCTTGGGCCACTTGCTAGTGGGTTTGGGACCCCTTTCTTCTTATTCACCACTGGCACCTTGGTGCCTCAAGATGAGATGCCTCAGTCTTCCAGCCCCCCTCAACACAGAGCTACCTGACAAGCGCCCAGAAGTGGGCTAGTGGCCTGCTGGCTGCTCCCAGTGGTGCCAGTGGCACCCTGATCATCTCACTCCAGTTGGTGGTGTGGTCAAGGGGTGCCCAGACCATGCAGCGGGGCAGCATGTGCTCCCCCAGGTCTGAGTTTCCCACCCAGCATGGCTGCAAGGACCTGGGAGCACTTGTCTAGAAGCACGCCAAAGCTCTTGCAGAATTTGGTCCTGCCATGTTCTCCCAGCCAGTGGCCATCTGGAAAAGGGAGAGTGGTGAATGCTGGGCTGACAGGTTGAGTTGCTGGGGAGCGGTTCCACTGCAGCCTCCCAGCTTCTGTTGCAGGACATCACCATACCTGGATGATTTCATCAGCCAGGGACATCTTTCGGGGAGGGGGGGGGTTGAAGTGAGTGTATTATTATGTCATTTGCTTCCAGGCAGCTAGTGGAATAATAAATCACTGTCTTATTTTCCTCTAGACAGGGATTTTTAAAATTAACTTATTCATTAGTTATTTTTATTAAGCCAATATTGACAAACATTCTTAGGAGATCTGAACTAGCTGGTCAAATTTTATTATAGCAAGCTTTTCATATGATATGACAAAAGGATTTAAATGTGATAATTGTCACATCTCAAAAAACTGAAAAATAGTGAAGGTTATTTTTGAGCAAAACTAAGGGGCATTTTTAAGGGCTGTAGTGCCTCAGTGGTTAAAGATGCTGGGCTTGTCACCCTGAAGGTCAGCAGGTTTGTAGTTCAAGAATCGAGTATTGTAGGATTAATTGAGTTTCTTTTTTAAAATTTAATTTTATTTATTTTAATTATGGGAAAGGGCAAATTTGGGTACAGCAAGGAGTTGGGTAACAACAAGTACAACATGTAAGGTTCTTCAGGTAACAACAGATACAACATGTAAGGTTCTTCTGTTTAACTTCTTTATATGTCTGCTTTACTAACAATTAAATTATTTACAATCAATTTCTCATCACTTTAAACATTTAAAATTTCATGATCTCTTATCTGACATGGCTACCTTTATCTTTACTGTATACAATATTACACCTTTAACCAAACATAAAATGGTATCCACACTTTTTTAATTTCTTCATCTTTTCCATCTTTCAGTTTTTCAGTCAAAATATTCATAAATTTTATCTGTTACTATCTCTGTGTTTGGTATTAATCCTTTTTCCAATTTTGCGCAAATACGAGTCTAGCTGTAGTACAGATATGAATCAATACGTGTTTACACCCTTTACTTATATATGTTGGTATTATATTCAATAAAAATATTTCTGGCTCAAAAGGGATATGACAGTTTAAAATTTCCATTACCATTTTATGTATCATTTTCCAAAAAGCTTTAACCTTTCGACACCCAATATGATAAAATGAACCTATGGCATTATTGCATTTCCAAAATTTGCTAGATACGCTGGAGTCAACTTTAGCTAGGAACTCTGGTGAATAATACCATTGATATCTTAATAATATTTTCTTCAAAAGACACTGCTTTAGTTATTTTAATTTTTTTCATATTTGCTCCCAATCTTCTAATCAATATTACGACCAACATTTTTTGCCCACATACTCATTGATTCCTTAACAACTTGATCATGTGTATTATAATCTAACAAGAATTTATACATTTTTTTAATAAATTACCCTTCATTTTTTAAAAGTAGATTATCTAACTCAGAGTCAGCTGCTAGAAAACCATCTTTTTAACTTCTTTCAGTCTTGACTTCATCTGCAATTCTGACCACCAATCTAGTTATATTCCTTGCTGTTCCAGAACATCTTTGGATCATAGTTCATTATTCTCATCTAACAAATCGTCATAAGTTCTGTTTTGTTTTTTCTCAATCCAGTTTGGGTTTGTGGCAACTTCTAGTGTTCTGATCCATTTTGATACTGTAGGACTGAGTGAGTTTCCATTACTTGCCCGGTTCCTGCCAACCTAACTGTTTGAAAGCACATAAATGAAAGTTACATGACTATGGAGATTTACTTGAACAATGTTGGCTTAGAGCTGTCCAGCTGCAGAAAATTAAGTGTATACCTTCCAGTTCAGCTCTTACTTTGTATTTTAATATGTTGTTCTTTGTTTCCCATTTTGAAAATCTTGACTGAAACATGGGTTAACCACTTTCAACAACCACTTTTTCAACCACTCCCACTAGTTTTATAAAACTACTAAGCAGCTACTCCTTTGAGGAAGCAGACATTTTCGATGGGATATTGAAAGTAATATAACCTATAGATCAAATGGTTGATTTGGGTTCAATTCTGACTCATTCAAACAGCCTTATGCTTCCATGGCACATTGCAGAAGTGTACAACTATTTAGAGAGGATTAGAAGGGCAAAGTCAAGCAACCAAGTAAAACTCCAGAGGCATTTATCTAAGCAGAAATTAATCCTTGAAGTTCTTGCTTGAAGGTTAAAGTTGATCCTGAGATACACTTTCAAAGTTGGAATAAATCCTTCTGGCAGGAACTGCAGAGTTATGTAAGCATCTCTGTTGTGTATTGAAATAATTTGCTGTAGCCACTTCGTTAGCACAATAGGATAGGCTAGCCAGCCCTTGACTGCGGCATAAGGAGAAACAAGTTGGGATCTGACACTACAAACCCATACATGTCTACTCAGAAGTAATTTCCATTATAGTCCGTGTTTCTTACTCTCAAGAAAGTAGGAATAGGATTGCAGGCTCACTCCATCTCTGTTGCTGGAAGAGCATTTAAGGGACAAATTTGAGCTTGTTCATTGGCACTCCACCAGGAGTTCGTGTCACAAACATGCTGTCTTATACAAAATCATATAACATATTGAATAGCCATGCACAACTATGGCAGCCCACTAAACTGGAGATACAGCAGGCCACTCCAAGAAGCCCCTTGTATTCACTGTAGACTGTACTGGCAACCTCGTCAGGGATTCTTTATAAGGCAGGCACCACAGCTGTTCCTTGTTCAGTGTCATCTGAGGGGAGTCTCCTTGGGAGCAAGCTCTCCCCAGGTGTCACTTACTGGGTGCCAAGACGTGGCACCCAAGGCCTTCCTGGAGTGGTACTTGATGGCAGGGTCCACTATCCAGTACCATGAGGACTGCTGGCTGGCCAAGCAGTGGACTCTGGTCAGCAAGGAGCCCATCACCAATGGCCTGAAAGATGGCATAGTTTTTGTCATCAAACACCACAACTTCAGCCTGGTTTCAGCACCAAGAAGATCCCCTTCTTCAAGCTCTCCAAGGAGTCTGGGGACCCGAAATCGCACAAATTTATCATGCAGCTGCAGTTAGAGATTTTCATGTGATCCAGAGCCCAGGGGCTCAGCAGCCTTTGGGGAGTCCCCTTGGGTGACGGGGGGCAGTACGTCATCTCCCACTGGCATTTGGAAGCAGCTATTTTCTGATCTTGGTATGTTGCCAGCTTTCGTGCCGACAGCCTTTGCAGGTTCTTCGCTATGCCAATTAAGGGGGTCAAGGTGGGGTCCCCCCCAGTCCCACCCTCCATCAGTTTCTACTTCTATCAAACCCCAGTTTATTTTGTAGCAAACTTCTGGAGGCTTAGTGCAGTGGAGGAAAGGGGTCACCCTTCCCCATTCGGCGCACTTGGGACGTCCTGGTGCCAAATCATAGAGCTATTTCAGTTCACTGTCTGCACCAGCACCTCCAAACTCTGATCCTTCTGGAATGTTCGGTTGGTTGTTTATTATTATTATCAAAACCTGATCACTTCGCAGCACTGGCCTTGAAAACTTCCCCTGATTGCTGCTGTCCATCTCTCCTTGCTCTGCCTTGACTTGAACAAAACTTTATGGGGAATTCTGCAAAAGAGGCCCACCACCCCAGTGACAGTCAGATGTGGGCTACCACTTCTTTTTTTCACCTTCCGTCCCTCTGTGACACATGGTAAAAAATTTCCCACATTTTCTGGATCATGTCCATCCTGTGACTGTTCTTTCCCCCATTTCGCCAGTGTGGTTGGGGCTTCCTTTGGTAACATTTAAAAATGGTGCCTGTTAACATGTGTTTTTTTTAAAAAAAGAGATGCCACTCTCTGTACTTTTGCAAAAAAAAAAAAGCTGTGTTTGTAAATACTTGGCTCCCCGGAGGTGTCCCAACCCATTGTCCCGTGACTGCCCTGTGGTTCTGAGTCCCATCTACTTGGGGGGATTGTTGGGGTCCCCCTAGGCTTTTGCTGTGAAGTTGCCCTGAAGTGAACTGCAGCTGTGTTAGTGTTTGGTGTCTTGTGTCCTGGGAGACTTGTGCGCACACTGAGTGATGCCCCACTTTGTGCTCAAGCTTCCTGGATTCAAAAGTGTGGAGGGGGAGAGAGTGGTGGGCTAGAGTGTCCAGAGGTGGAGATGTTCTAGCCTACCTCTCTGCTTCTTCTCACTTCCTCTTTTGCTTCAACCTCCTCTACCTCTGTGAATTCAGGGAGAAAGAGGAGAAAAGGCAGTGGTGGGGAGGACCCCTCTGACGTCTGTTGCCTGATCTGATCTCCTGAGGCCATCATAGAGGGGTCTTCCCCATTCTGGTGGGCTCGTAGCCCTGGAGGTTAGAAGTCCCATCCAGCTTGTTCTCCATCTCAGTTCTGGGGGCTTCACTGTCTTGAGCACCTACCATGGCCTTGTCTTCCTAGATCTTAGTGAGGGAACTATTGATGGTCCAGTGATGGTGAATTGAGAACATCAGCACAGTGCATTTGTCCTATATTTGAGCTAAACAAATGCTTTGCCACTGAAGATAGGGTCAAGCATTGAAAATCAATGGGATGTAAGGACTAGATGGCAGCTGGGCTGTGTTTTGTTTCATGCAAATGTAGTTTGCATATGGAGTACACAACATTTTGCTGTGGAAAAAAGTCTATGGCCATTTGGCTAAGTTGAACAGTATAGCTCTGTTAAGGACTACTGCTCAGTAAATGAACCATAGCTAGAATAGTGTGGCTTTGAAAAGCTCTGATTAAACCTCATCCCCAAAGGTGAGAAGCAGGTGCTTTTATCTAATGCCTGGCCCAGCTTTTATCAACTTTTTATCGACTCACATGTTCTTCGAATGGAACAATTCAGTTCCCACAGCAAGCCCTAATAAATCTCTGAAACATTTTATTAACCATTCATGAAATTCAGTACACATGGGTAATTGTGCAATGCGGGATTCCTGAGCTGTCCTTAAAGTTAAGACCCTGATCAATAGAAAGGAATACTTTACTAATAAGATTTCTGCACAATACTTTGGTTTCTAAGACTCGGGACAGACAACCATTTATCCAGGATCATATGGGATATTGTGCTGATTGCTTTTGAATCCATTAGGAGACCCCTACTTCTCCTTGACTGGCAGAAATGTAGAAGCAAATGAGGAAAGAAAATTGTGATTCTGCCCAGAATACTTTAAACTGTAGCCATTAAAGTCTGACTGTATTAAATAGTTTTAGATCTATCGATGGCTATTGTGTGCTCAGGTCAACTTCTTCATTTCATTGTGGGTTTTTTAGGACACTGCATCCTGCCCAGAATGCAGCAGGGAAATGGCCCTAATTTGTGTGGCATTAGGTTAGGAACCAAATCACATTTATCAGAAGCTTCCTTTTGTGTTAATTTAGAAAGCACCACCATATTTATCTTAATTAGGCTTTAACTGAGAAGCCAAGATTAGCCCTGCTTTTCTTTTAAGCAATGTCATGGGGCCCTTTAATTACTGCCTATGCTTTTATGTCCAGTCTGCAAGATATCATGTCCCAGAACACCAGACTTGAGCACAGGATTACAGTATAAAAAGAACTCAGTTGATGGCACTGCCTGCAGTTAATGCTTATTATTCAAACACCACCAGTACCTATTTAAACTATGTTGAAGCCACTTAACATAATTTAAACATTTTGGCTCTTTTTTACTGCATTCTGTCCATTACAATTATGAACTGTGTGTGTCTTCCACAGTGAGTCCAGATCACAGATGAGTGATTGCACACCTTCAAAAATGCAATTCGTTTACTAGGAATATATTTCTATTTCTACTTAAATAAAAATTTCTTTTGAATAATTTTGGTCTTATCAGTAGTGGTGTAAGCGCTGCAGTACCAGTTGCTTCCTTTCAGCTTAAAGCAACACCAGAGTGTTTACTAAAATGGTAACGCATTTGTGCCTGCAGGAGGTTTTCCTGTTCTCCTATTTGGACAACATACTGATCTGCTTCCCCATTTGTGAAAAGGTGGAGCAGAACGTCGAGTGGGCTGTGGAGTGTCTGGAGGACTCTGGTTTTCTGGTTCACAAAGAAATGAATTCCCCAGTCCCTACTCAAAGACTGGAGGTTTGAAACTTTTTCTTAACACACAGACCACCAGTTTCTCACTGTCCCAACATGTCAGAAGTTGTGGCTACTCTTGACTCTGACCCTCTAACAGAATTCACAGATGTTCCCAGTCTGCCCAGACTACTGTGAATGTTAGTCTCCTACAAAGACATCAAACAACAGGTCCGCTTCCATTCCAGACATCTACAGTGCTTCATATCTCACCAGGTACAATAGATGAATCTGCCACAGGGTCAGACTTCCCATAAAAGTTCAGCTGGAGTTGTTATGGTAGAGGAACAGGAATCGACTTGGCTGCAGGCATGAGCTTCAGAGACAGCGTGGAAGGTGATCACCTTGGATGCCAGCCTTCTGGGCTGTGGAGCTCATAGTGCTCTCAAGAAGAATTCACCTGCATGTCAAAATCCTGGAGCTTTGTGCAAACCAGCTAGTCCTACAGCAGTTTTGTCACAATCTGACAAATTGTGTTGGCCATGTATTGGTGAGGACAGACAATATTGTGGCCATGTCCTATGTAAACAAGCAGGGAGGCACACAGTCAAGCAGAATGAACCCTGCTGCTGACTTGGGCAGAATTCCATTTTCTATCAATCAGACCAGTTCATTTAGCAACACCAGCTCAGCAGGCAATGTCTTCAAGAGACTGACTGGAGGTTGTACCCACAGGTCTTCAACCTGATCAGTGAGAGATTCAGGCAACCCACAGTGGAGGTGTGAAGCAGGAAGCAGATGCTTCAGATGCACCCACTACTCCATGGCCAAAGAAATTTCTGTATGCTTTCCCTCCTATGCCATGAGTTCTGTGTGTTCTCCAGAGGATCAAGAGCTTCAGAGCAGAAGACATCTTAATTTATCCAAAGTGGCCTTGCAGACATTGGTTTCCAAAGTTGCTGTGCCACCCCATTCAAGTTCCATGAGGATTCCCATGCAGAGCCCACAACTCTTGACTCAGGAGCCCACAACTCAATTCATGCCCTCACTTGTTCCACCTAACAGCTGGAGGTTGAGTGGAGCCACTTTGGTAGCCCACATGCTAACTCTAGGTAAAATTAGTTAAAAAAATATCACTGGAGAGCTTCTATAAAAATGGGGAAAGTCCCAATGATGAGATAGCAGAAGGCTCTGCCAATAAAAAGAAAGCTGCATTTAAAAGAAATTACCAAGATTCCTACTTAAATTATAATTGCAATAAATATTGCAACAAGTGATTCACATTTTCCAAGCCAGCTTTTATAATATGGGGCCAACAGCTCTCTAACAAGGCCATGAAATTTTCAAAACAACAGTACTTTGCCATATGGAGACCAGGCACCCTGGATTAAAAGATAAGCTTTCAAAGTTTTTCAAAAGGAAAAACTGAACTTGAAGAAGAGAAGCAGTTGCTGAAGGACACCACTTCAACAAATGTATCTGAACTGAGAGCATCATTCTTAGTGCCTGACCGCATTGCTAAAGCTCAGAAGCCCTTTATTATTGTTGAATCATTGATTATGCCTGATCAAAGGACATTTGCTGTGAATTTTTAGGAGAGGCTGCAGTTCAAAATAGGGCATGTGTTCCTCTTTTCAGTAGCACCATAAAAATATGATGAAATAGCAGAGGATATTGAAGCACAAGTGTTAGAGAGGATTAATGACTCACCATGGTATGCAATCCAGGTTGACAACATGGCAATAATTCTTGATTTGTACGATATACTTTTCATGAGAATGTGCATCAGGATATATTATGTGCAGTTTTGTTGCCAATCAACAAACACCAAATTTCTATTTAAAATCTTTGGAGGATTGCATATCAGGAAAACTGAACTGGTATTTTGTGTTGGTATGTGTATGGATGGAAAGGCTACCATGTCTGGGTGGCTTTCTGGTTTTGTTACATGTGTTAAGGAGGTTGCTTCAGGTGTCTATGCACTGTGTCATCTATAGAGAAAAGCTTGCTAGCTGAAGTTAATGTTTTGTGGGTTGTGATCAACATTATTAACCACATTAAAGTACTTGCTCCTAGCTTATGACTGTGCAGCTCTGTAAGGAGATGGACACAAAGTGCACACATCTCCTCTTACATACAGAAGTGAGATAGCTTTCTAAAGGTAGATCACTGGTTAGGGTTTTTGAGTTATGAGGACCGCTCCCAAAATTTCTTTAAGAAAAACAATCACCAATTTCCCAAATGTGAAATTTGGAAAATGCACGTGTCCCAAAACTTGTGACGTATTCAACATGAACTCAATCTATCACTTCAGGGAGAAATACAGTTGTGTTTGAGTTCGTAGATAAAGTAGCTACATTTAAAATCAAACTGGAATTATGGATATTATGGATAATTATGGATATGGATTTGGCTATCACTCCATTGATCACCAGGGTTGATTTGGCTGATTTGGATGGCTAGGCGGGTATCCCCTTCTTCCTTCACTGCTCCATGTTTGTGCATCCCTTCCAAAGCTGTACACTTGGTGGAAGAAGATGATCATCCCAAATAGAAGGAGTATACCATGCTTCGGTCAACATAAAGTAGCTGCATTCGAAGACAAACTGGAATTATGTGAATGATGAACACGGATTTTTTGACTTTCTTTTTTGACATGAAAGGTATTAGCAGAGATTTTTGCAAAAGACTAAAATGGAGTCTTCTTTGTCACATCTGATGCATAATCACCTATCTCAACTTTCAGAAGAGTTGGAGCATTTTTTCCCAACCACAAAGATCTCTGAAATGGGAAGAAATGGATCTTTGACCCTTTTGTAAATAAACTGGGGGAATAAACTTTGCCATGCTAGAAGAGGATCAAGTGCTTGAAATTTCAACAACTAGAAGTTGGAAACAATTTCTAATTTCTATACATTCTGGACGTGGGATAATCTGAGATTGCCCCAAAAACACTTTCCATTTTCAATATCCTATCTGTGTGAAGCAGAATTTTCTGCAGTAACTGCAACCAAAATTAAATTAGAGTAGACTGGACATAAGCAACACACTAATATCTTCCATCAACTCCAGATGGGACCATCCAGTTATAGGAAATCAAGGTCAGGGCTCCCACTGCTTCAGCAATATAGTGAGTTGTGTAATTAGTTTATTATATATTATATTATTAATTTAATTTATTTATTTACCTGATTTTTATCCCGCCATTCCTCTGTTATAAACAGGTGCCCAATGTAATGAAAATTACGAAATTAAAGATATTAAAATGCAATAATAATAATAATATAATAAAATACACAATAAATATAATGTACTTTTATCATACTGAAACCATCTCTGCCAATCCATGGCAGGGATCTTCCACAAGAAAAGCAAAAGACAAGAAGAAACATTTTACCATATGTGGTGGGCATATCATAAGGTGAAAAAATATTGATCTTTGATATGCTAGAATATTGATCTTTTATACATTGATCTTTGATACACGTGGAGAGTATCAGTTGATCAGTCATCAGAGTATCAGTTGATACTTGATCAGTCAGTTGATCAGTACCCTGATGGAGGGGGGTCTTCCTTGATGGGCTTAGCAACACCACTGAACAGATTGCGTGGGTCTTTTCAGAGAGGGAGATTCCTGAAATTGCATATTTAGCTACATTAAATATAGTTTTAAATTAATTAATATAGTGTTTAAATTAAGGACATGAAATCAATATATAAGTGCTTTAAGCTTTTATTTTGTCATGTCCTACATTTTATTTTACTGTCCTACGTTTTGGGGCATATTAGTCTCTTTTTCCAGTATGACTTCTTGTCACCTTAGACTTAGCCTCCACATTTCCCACAAAAAAAGTTAGGAACATTTTTTTTGCTTAAAGGCACTTGGTAGAGTGCCTACCAATCATTAATTCCTGGCACTTACTGGTATATTTCCAGATAGAAAAAGACATTCTATTACGTGCATCAACAGGTAAAGGTTGTTAATAACATTCTGTTTGTTTTGTTGTGTTTTTTTTAGCCAAAGACCTTCCAAGCAATCAGAATTCATTTGGGAACAATTATATAGTAATTTGGAAATGTCACACTTCTTGGGATGCATTGGCTTATCTAATATTCTGCAATGTGGTTGAAATCTTAAATCTCTCAAAGGAGGCCAGTTATAATATACAACATGGATTTTCCACCATGATCAAATCGTTTCCTAGAATATGCAGCCCCACACCATATGCTAGAGCAGTTTTGTATCAGAAATAGAGAATGCAGAATTTTTTAAATGAGAGCATAGTCATTAAGCGTACAAATCAATTTAAAATTGATTTTAAAATCCTGTTACAAGTATTGCAGAATCTCCTTTCATGGCAACAAAAAGGTTTTGTAGGAAAGGAATCAAATTAATATCTCAAACTAAGATAGTGGCATTTGAGTGGCATTATGTCAAACATAACATAAATTTTGCAACTCTTAGGTTGCAATTCTAAGAACACTTTCCTGGGAGTAAGCCCCATTGAAGTCGGTTGAGCTTACTTCAAAGTAGACATGCTTAGGATCGCAGCCTTAGTTTTGGATTGATTGTATACCATGGAATCCCAGTATCCATGGATCCAACATCTGATTTTGTTCATCGCAAATACTGTGGAAGGCAATACAGTATTGTCAAACTGGAACTGACTTTCTAAAGGGTGCAGTCCTAACTTATAACCACATCATGGTTCCATGGTGATGTAGGGAGGCAAGTGCATGTGGCGCATAAGTGTCTTACACTTTGGACATGTGCCAAGGCTTAGGCTGGCCTAATTTCAGGTTTGGATTGCAGCCTAAGAGATCTGACAGGCCTTCTCAGGCCGGGTATGTATGGGAACTTCCACATTAAAAAAAGCAGAACTGTAAATCTTTACACCAGGATGTCAGATGCTTCGTGTCAGTTGCACTGAACGTTATTCAGTATGTCATATTTCCTGTAGTCCTTCTCAAGTCTCTCAGTCTTTCAGATTGTCATGTCAATGACCATATTTCTGTTCTGGTTTGTATAACTCTGACACACTGGCCACCCTCCATTGACAAAGCTTCAAAACTCTCCCCTCGTTCTCATTTCCACTACATCACACTTTCTGGGGGGAAAATTAGAAATCGGACATGGAATGCATTTTATGTTTGCGGACCATCATGCTGCACTCTTGGTTAAAACAGTGTGAAATTAATTTTAGACATACAATAGAAGAGAAGTCACCATGAAGAATGAAGCAGAAGTGTTTCATATTCTCGGAAAACCCTGGTGGCACAGCTGTTCATGAGGCATATGTAAAAATTATTTTTTTCATTATACTACAGTCTTGGCACTGGAAGAAACCATTTAATAAAGAATGTGTCCTACAATTATTAGAAAAAGTATCCCCTTGCACAATTACTGTGCACTATATGTAGACACAGCAAGCTGGGTAAGCACAAGATTGAATTCTGTATTTAGACAAGTTCTGATTGGAATAAGAAAAATGGTTAATAATCTTGAAGGAGTGATTCACAGACCAGTTACCCAAGTGTGGTCTTCGTCATTTGATTCCTCATGACCTTCAAAGTGAATACTATGTATTGCAGCTTCCTTTCACACCTACCGCCACAATCACAATCCAATATACTCAGCATGGCTAAGTTCAGATTAAGCATGGAAGCTACTAGCTGTAGCTCGCTCTGAAACTACATGTGGTTCATAAACTGTATACCACTGAAGGTCCAGTCCTGTCCATGTAGTGGTACTGATGGAACATGTGATGCAAAGTGTTTAGATTTTTGTGTGGAACTGTGCACAGAAAGCTCCTTGTATCATATATACTAGTGAGATTTACCCACTGTTGTGGGTGTAATTTGTGGGCCTGGGCATGGCGGGCCACTGCCGTACACTGGGCAGCAGGCAGTGGGCACGTGTGAGCAATGAGCACTGCTGGGCACCAACTGGCACTGGGCATCAGATTGTATGAGGGGGCAATGGCAGGCATTCCCCCCACCATCCGTCCCCCGTGCACCATCCCCCTGTGCACCATCCCCCATGCACGATCCTCCTCGTGCCCTGTCCCCCTGTACATCATCCCTCTTGTGCATCAGGCACCACCAAGCACCAAATCGGTTCTTAGTGGGTCCTCTCATCACAGAAGGAATACACTCCCCTAATTTCATGCTTCTAGGTCCAGGGATTGGGGCTGGATGTTAATCAGTCCTCAATGTAAAAATATAGGGATGAAAATACATTGTACCCTTTTTACCCCTTTTGTGGTTAAATTTCTAAAAATATTTTTATTTCTAAAAATGTTATTCGTGGGTGTTCATGTCACATAAGGAATGCCCTCCCCACCTAAATTTTATGTTTCTAGGTCCAGGGATTGGGAAGGGATGTTGATCATTCAGTTGATCAGTCAGCTATAGTCAAAGTATAGGGATAAAAATGCATTGCACTCCATTTCACCCCCTTGAAGTTTGAATTTCTAAAAACTGTTTCTTAGTAGGTGTTTTCATCATGAACACCCTCTCCAAATTTCACTCTTCTAGGTCCAGCGGTTTTGGTGAGTGAGTGAGTGAGTGAGTGAGTGAGTGAGTGAGTGAGACAGACAGACAGACAGACAGACAGACAGACAGACAGACAGAGACTTTTCAATTTTAAAGAGAGAGAGAGACATCGGTGGATAGATTTTTTTAGATAGGCAATAAACATAACATTTGGTTACCTGAATTGCAAGTGGAACTTGTTTTTCTTATTTAAAACCACAGTATCTGTTTATTAGTCATTACACACACATACACAGATGTACAAATATTTTATTATTCCTTTATTTGAAAGATTTATATCCTGCCTTTCCTCTGTAAAAAAACAAATGCCTAAATACAAAATAAAGATGCATGATTACAGAGCTAGATTGTTGGCTGATGGCTACAGTTGGAGTCTTTGATTTACAGGTTGCTAAAAAAAAGCTTTGATGTAATACCCTCTCAACGGGTAGTTTTGTAAAGCAATGCATTTTACTTAACATTTGCACCCTGCTCATTGCTGAGGTGGGTATTTAAGTGTTTGAGCCTGTAAATGGAATGGGCCCTTTGATTCCTTATTAGGTCAGTTTCTTTCACCTCTAACAGCAAATAAATGGGTGTATATTTTTCAGACTACAAAGCTATGAGAGTCAAGGTGATTAATGCAATGCTTTGGTTGATGCAGATCAAATCAGAAATGTGCTATCTACAGGATATCAAATATGTCTTGCAATAAAAGAGTAAGCAGAATGGAATGAAGGTAACTTTAAAGATCATCTAGCCTTGTATTGTCAAACGTTTGTTTTTTGTAGAGCATTGCCAATAGGTGAAACTTCAATGACAGAATCATTACATTATAACCGTGATGTTCCTCAATGGTTGCTTCAGGAGTTGAAGCAGTTTCAACTTTGAAAACTGTGATGATTCTAGATTTTCCTAAGTAAATTTTGAGGCTGCTGCTATGGCATTTGCTGCTGTCATTGGTTGCCAGGCGCATTGCTAGGGATATTTAGGGTTAACATACAGCACCCAGTGATTACACCAATACTAACCAAAATTATGTAATCTTGGTGGTTTTTGAATAATCCTATGATGCTGTATATCCTCCAGTGCAGAATTTCATACAGAAGGCAATAAAGAAACCATGTTGAACTATCTGTATTCTGTCAAAAGGTATGACCAAATAACTGGAAAAGGAAATCACAACTGTATTATGTAACAAAAAAGTAGATATCCTTTATCCATTACTGACCAATGAGACTGATTGTTTGAGAGTCACTGGGGCGTTCATAAGGCACAGCAGGGAATGAGTAACATGATCGCTCTCCACGCTAACATTCACAGTCCACTCTCATTTACATGCACTGGAGTTGAAACAGTAATTCAATTGTATCAGTGACATCAGTTTGGGCTTGAGTTTATGTTGGTTACTGATTTTTGGGGTGACCCTTACTGTGAATAAATTTAATGGGGTGACACTAAAGCTAGTGCTGCCTCTGCATTTAGGTTGTGCCTAAGATACTGGAATTTTTTCATTATGGTTTTGAATAGGCAGAGATCCATCACAGAAGAGCCAAGTAGGGTGCAATGCACTCTCAAGTTTTTGCATGCACAAACAGCACAAGGGGCACAATCTTCCTTGTGGCCCATAGTCTGGCACTGACTTGAGCCAGAATGGCACTGGCAGGCAAAGCAGAATGAGAATGTACAGGAGAATATAATGTGGCAACAGGTTCAGGTCCCTGTCCTATTCAACTTTCCAGTGCTGATGAAGCCATGCCAATAGGTCATGTGCTGTATCCTGTGATGGTGAGGCAGTCACAGAAGACCCCTAAAGGAAAGGGAGTATTTGTTCCCTTACCTTGGAACTGCATTGTGGCTATATCAATGATTGGATGCTTAATTTATGTAGAATAGTATTTCATAATTGATGGTTACCATAGGTTTATTTCTAAAAAATCATTCATGCATTATGGTTTCCAGATGAAGCAAAATTCATCTACATTTCCTTTCTGTAGAGTGTTGTCTTACATTGTCCATGAAAATCTTCCAAAATCTCATTATCAGTTTGTGCATATGAAATACTCTGATGTGGCTGGATGATGCGGATTCATAGTTATGTATGAACTTGAGGAAGTGTTCGTTGCCATTTCCTGTGACCTCAAGTAGAAGTGGCTTTGTATAATACCTTCTGCCTTTGATGAACATATGAATGAGATAAGAATGTCAGGGCAATCAGATGGTATCAGTCAAAAAGCTGTTATACAATCCTTTTCTTCTGAGGATAATAGTTTCATTAAAAGGGATCACACTAAATTTGAAAATGTCAGTCACCGTTTGTACTGCACGTAGCATTACAGTTTTACTTATATGCAGCATTAACTCCATTGGATCAGTTCAAACTCCTCTGACCCCGTGGTCCACATCAGCACATGAATGTTGCTGCCCTGTAACATTCAGGTCAGGGGCGAACGTAATGTTTGGGTGAGGAATGACCTGACTTGACTCCCGAGCCTCTCAATAACCCTCCCCAGATAAGCAGTAAGCTTATGCCAACCTATATAAGTCTTCCAGGGTTCCCTAGGACCATTCTGAACCTTTTTAGTGAGAAGACAGGACTACAGAAACATAATACATAAAATCCATGGTCAAATCCTTACAGACTTGCAGCTTCAAGGACAAAGTGGTCCCCTGGCTGAGGTCCTCTGGCTTAAGTCACCTAAATGTAAAAGCAGCATCTGGGCAGGAAAGTGGGCATACAAGATTCCAACACAGCTGATATTCCAAAGCATTTCCCATTTTGCCACCCAGTTGATGGTAGCCAGGATGCCCAGCCCAATCACAAACTGGAATCAAGCCTGTTGACATGGCTCATTTCTGCACCCAAAACAAAATGGAGCGCTCTCAAAGAAGGACCCTCACAGGTTGTGCTGGACCAAAACGTGCAAAAGAAACAAGAATGAGTGGCCATCCCAGGTGCACCACAACCCCTTCACCCCTGCCCAAACAGGGCATTGAGGGACCTCAAGATCAAGCCTCCATTCACAAGCCTGTCCTAAACAGTCAACAGCACCCTTGGCCAAGTGAGCCAATGAAGGCTAGCCCTCTGCCATGCAAAAGGAAAGAAGCCAATGAAGGCAGCATCGAAGAAGGTAAATAAACCACAGCAAATATGCCAGGTAAAGCAAAACCACAAAATGGCCACCACTCAATGAGCAGACAAGCCTAGAAGAACCACAGGGATAACCACAAACTGCAAAATGAGACCCAGAAACCTAAAATAACTAGATTGTAATAACTAGATAATAAGATCGCAACTCAACTCTCACAATCCCACTAGCCAACCAGCAAAGGAGGTGAGACAACAAATGAGCTGACCCTTAGTGATGCTGGGCAAAACTGAGGGGAGAATAATGATCCCCTCAATCAGCAGCGGACCATCCCCCCAAGTGGCCCAGCAGCCTGTGGGCTGCCAGCTTTCTTCCACCACATAATTTCTCTGGAACTAGCCCCAAATCTATGTAAAAATTCAACAGTGCGGTTGCTTGTGAAGATTGCACAACACACCTTGATTTTTAAAAAGAATACAACCAGCATGGAAACCTTCATTATCATGCTAACTCAAGATGAAATTGTTGAGCTTTCACTCAACATAGCAATCAGAGACATTAATCATAGCAATCAGGGACATTAATTTTTAAGAAGCCAATCCATAAAAGGAAATATGAAAACAAAATACACCAAAAATTCTTTTAAGAAATAAAAACTGCTCGTTATGCTTGTTAAGACATAGGAAAAAGTCTTCTAGGATTTAATGATCATCACTAAATCAAAAGCTAACATTTTTTTCCTTTCTTTTTTTGCAATCACTTATTCAAGTTATTAGGATACAAAACTTGCATTTGTAAAATCAAATTTATTCCAGCTCAGCACTTTTCTGTCCTACCTTGCTGTTCATAAAATGCAATGGTCTGTATTTTTTCCTCTTTCTGCTGTGTTTGCCTTTATTTAGCAGGGAAATAAAATTCTACCTGTAAGTGCAAGAAATCTTTCATTTCTAGAGTAGAAAAAATAAGCTACCAAGCACGTTGATTTTTAATCTAGTTTTGTGTTGGGTTATTTGTTCACAGGAGGATATGGATCACAATTACTACACTTCTAGGACATTTGGCCCATTCGATTCTACCAGTCGAGATCTGTGGGTGAACATAGACAGAATGGAGAAAGATAAAGTGAAGATTCATGGGATTCTCTCCAACAGCCACCGGCAAGCTGCAGTAAGTTTCATCTCTTCTGTTGATCACAATAGATACCAGTGTGTGATGCTCACTGCTTGTGCAGAATAGCTACTACTCTAGGGAGTTGACAGCTTCAAAGGAACCTGTAGCTCAGTTCTATAACTGCCTGTGAGTGTGGCCTGTGTGTGCATTATGTACAGTCCTATTAAGAGATGCTTTGTTTTTCTGGTTTGGGGGATACTTTTCCCGCCCGAAAAAGAAGAGTTTGAAATCTCTGTTGGAATGAGGTTATAAAATGCTGCGGGGAAAAAGTGCACAATCTTGATGCCCTTTCAATTCAGTGGCTCTTTCACCAACAAGTACTCTAGACGGCAGAATTACACAACAAATTGATTAGCTTAACTGCCATATTGAGAATGAAAAAGAAGGAACTCTATATTTACCCTTTACTTTTGTATGAGGTACTATGGTACCTGAGTTTCTGAAAACTATTATGTCCTTGTCAAAAGACTTTTTAAAAAGCTGTTCGTTCTTGTCAAACAATAACAGAGGTGCAAGTGTAATTCCATTTCCAGATTGAAAATCTGCCTGGTCTAATTCTGATCACGCACGCTTTGTAGCGAAAATGCTCAACAAAGTGGCACCCTTCAAAGCATAATTGAATACAGTGTGACTTCCAAATGGTATTCCCAAGAGTCAACCCCAAGTATTGTCAATAATTCTGGACTACAGGAAAATATAAACTGAAAAACCATTGTTGTGGGAGGAAGAGTTTTACTTCGGTCATCTTGAAATGCAATTGGCCTGACATCTGGGAGAAAGTCTTAAATAACGTTTTGAAAGAATAACTCTCTTAAAAACAGTGAAAGTATCTGAAGCAGGAAAGGGAGAGGAGAAAAAAAATAATAGGAGAGTTTAGAATTCTACTCTCCACTGGCTTGTGTCATATCAGTTCCCAGGGCCAATAAACTTACCAACCAGGTGACTTGGAGAAAAGTAGTGGACAGAAGAGAATCTCTGTAGGATTTGAAAGGAGAGTAATAAACCCTCTAGATTTAGACTGACACAGCATAATTTATAGAAACTCTCTTTTCAGTCAAACCTAAAAGAATAGCCAATAAATGAATGGAGCAAAGTGGAAATGCTGGAGTTTAGCAGTTTCCTGACTTTAAAATGTAGCACAATACCAGTTATATGTGATTTCTAGATACAGTTGGCTGTTTGTTAATGAAAAACAAAGGGCAGTACAAATAGGATTGTTTAATGGGATGAATTTTATACTGCCAGCCTATCTTTTTTTGAGCCTTCTTGGAAAGTGAGTTGGGAATGAGTCATAAGCAGGATGAAAAAGCAAGGAAATTTTGTGAAGGAATCATAGCTGTTTTTGTGTTTATTCTATAAAGTGATACTGTGCAAACATCCTGGACTCTGATCCCAAACTGAAATGTATTGTGGGATCAGTAGAATTGGGAGAACTGGGTCAGGGATGAACATGTTTTGAATGTATCCAATGGATTAAAAAATGTTTACTTGTGTCTCCGAAGCCAGTTGTTCACTCTACCTCACTCTGTCATTTACACACATGGCACTGCCAATCTCGTTCCCTCTCCTGAGCCTGATCTGTCTACCCCTAATCTCCTTTCCACAGCCTATGTGCTGGTTTTACCTGTTCCAGCAGGCATCTTTTGCCAACATAAACTGCCTTGGTTCCATCCCAGATCACTTTATGGTTCATTTGTGATAGCATAAAGGCCTGGTACACCAGGATAATATGTGTTCTTCTAACATGCCTCTTTGTTAGGTTGAGGCTCCAAACTATTGTTTGAGTAGCGGCTACTTCAATTGTGGCTACTCAAACTGCCATGTAGCAGTGGCTACATATGTTGCTTTTGAAGAAAGTAATCTATGAAGGGGCAAACACTGAGGCACTGATCAAACCTTCTGATCTAAAATAGCATACAGCAGACATTAATACAGGAGAACTATTACCCCTTTATGCCCCAATAAAGGATACCAGGCCACGTTGGGAGTAATAGAACACTATTAATAGGATCAATAACTGTAACAAACACAAATTGCAGCAGGGAAATGGGGATATGTCTACCCCTGAAACTTTATGCGTGCAGGTAGCTCATAGGGGAATCAAACCTAGTCATCTGCTTTCTGTCTGATATTAAATAAGTAAGCCATCCAACTCGAGGCCGCCTGTTGACATGTGTCAAAGGTAGCCTGTCAACCCCTGAGTTAGGGTCAGGGCAACAGAATGCTTGATTATCAAACTGACAGTACCCAGCCCACCAGCCAGTCTCATAGATCTGGTCAGGCACCACAAGAGAGGAAATGAACTACCTCCCAACCCTGCTGCCCTGGATTGACACCAGGTTGATCACCTACCTACCCACAAACCTGCACACTTTCTGCCACCAAAGGGAGACAGCCTAGTGCTTGTCTCCATTTTCCCCCATTTCTAAGAGATCCTGTAACTTCTGCTGCAAGTCCCACAGGAAGATGACACATCCTTCCAAGAACAAATGCACCCCATCACTACCAAAAAGGTTTAGACTAGCGTTTCTCAAAGTGGGGGTTGGGACCCCTTTGGGGGTTGCCTAGAGCTTTCCTGGGGGTCGCCTAAAGACCCCTGGTGCAGGGGACCAGGTCAGGCTTGCCAGACCTCTGGCTGTAGCTGAGCCCACACTGGGACTGACTGACAGCCTCAGGGCCCAATCCTATGCATATCTATTCTGAAATAAATCCCATTATAGTCAGGGGGGCCTTTATTCACATGTAAATGTGGATAGGATTGCAGCCTCAAGGCCCAATCCCATGCATGCCTACTCTGAAATAAATCCCGTTATAGTCAGGGGGGCCTTTACTCCCATGTAAATGTGAATAGGATTTCAGCCTCAGGGCCCAATCCTATGCATGCCTACTCTGAAATAAATCCCATTGTGTTAAATGCGTGCCATAGAACACACATTTCATTTGTAACAATGAAAATATATCTTGCATATTGGATATTTACATTATAATTCATAACAGTAGCAAAATTACAGTTATAAAGTAGCAACGAAAATAATTTTATGGTTGGGGTCCCCACAACATGAGGAACTTATAAAGGGGTCACAGCGTTAGGAAGATTGAGAATCACTGGTTCAGACAATCCCTTGAATCGAAAGATGATAGATAACAGTCCAACCTAAGTCCATGACGACCGTCTCCAGACATTCATTAATCTAACATCTGGTGATGTCTATCCCATGAATAAAGCAGGCATGATACCATGCCCTCTATCCTGGAGTATATCAGATATATTTAGGGAGTATATCTGACCAAATTATGATCAAACCTGGAAACCAGGACCTGGGGTGGAAAAATCACTGCACACTTGGAGCCTCAAAGACTGTGACTGAAAACTGCTAGAGGAAGTTTGCTTTCTAACCTAGGAAATGATTGAATGAGCACTTGCAGTCACTGCTCACATCCTCCACCTGCTAGGCAGAGAAAACAGTTGGTAACTGCATAAGCAATGCCCTCAACTATGGAAAACCAGTGTGACCTAACCCCAAAATTTTATTTTTATTGTTATTTTTAAAGTAATGCTCTTTGGGTATAACTCACCCAGTTCCAACGCAACCATAAAACGAAGGAGGCAGAGACCTCTTGCCATCCCCACAAACAAGCGCTTGCACACCTAACAAAAAGAGGAACCAACATGGTGTCCCCTAAGACATGCATACACACCAAAAATGGGGAGGCACACTGGTATCCCACAACAAGGGCATGCATGCCCAACAAAGGGAGGCTCCTTGACATCCCCCAACATGGGCTAACATGCCCAACAGATTGACATCCCACCTCTTTTCTTAAATGAACAAAGTGAAGGCTGTAAAGGAGTTTGCGAACATACAACTTGAAGAAACCATATCTCTAGCGGCCAATTCTTAGCTTCACTTCTGGTAAACCTATTAAAGCTGCCACTGAGGCAGCCCTAATATGGAATGAATGCAAACCAAATTCTCTAGGAGACGGATCCTAACTCAAATACTTGTATGCATCATCATAAAAAAACATGCATCATCCTTGTCCAGATAGTGCTCTAACAAGGGGCTCATGGTATGACACCTAATTGGCATAGGGCCCCTTTCAAGCAGGAGTCCTGGGGGATAGGCCTCCTTTAGGGGTTCTTCTTGCAAACTGACAGGTTTATCCAAATTCGGGGCAGGAGGAGACGGCATGCCTAGCTCCACACTGCATGCATGAGTGCAAATATGTACATCTAACTTGGCTGCACTTGCCTGTGGTGTTAAATTCATAGCAATTGTGATGAGCGTAATCTAAAATGCTCATCTTAATCTTAAAATGCTCAAGGCTGGCCCCAAAGAATCCTAAAGGCCCTATGGATTATGTCAAGATATTTGAAAAATGAGGGGCCCTTGTTGGGACACATCTGCAAAACCATTGGGGCATAAATTATGTAGCCATTGAGCCAGTTTCCCTACAATCCAGAGTAACTATGGGAGCACATAGGAGACATTTACGTCGACGTAGTTACAGAACCACCTAGTGAAAACCTATGGGAAATTCATATTGCAATCCAGAGTAAATTGTTCTTACGTTGGAGCAAGGACTCCCCATTACTCTGGATTGTGCCCTTTAACTAGTTCTTGTCAATTTTACCCCTCTTGACCAGCTCCTTGTGACACAGCTGGTTCTGTCACACTTCTGGACTGGTTCTGGTTCAACTTGTAAAAGGCTGAATATAACCACATATTCATCCCACCAAATGTTCTCTCCTTCACAGAGAGAGCAAGGTGCCCCCCCAATGGCAATGCAATGTCTCCATAAGATATTCTGGGCCTATCACTTGACTCCAGTATTCAACCACCAGAGACAGAACTCTGATGACCCACTAACTAACACAGCACCAGTGTTGGAGCCAGACTAGGCATGGAGGGTGATCCAAAAATAACTTCCAAAACTATATGGATGTTTTGGAACTTTTAGAACCATATGGAGGTTTTGGAACCTCAAGCCTAGCAGCCCCACCATCCATTTTGCCCTTGTTTAATGGGATGAATTTTCCACTGCCAACCTATCTTTTTTTGAACCCTCTTGGAAAGTGAGTTGGGAATGAGTCATGAGCAGGATGAAAAAGGAGTCATAGGAATCTTTGTGAAGGAATCATAGCTGTTTTTGTGTTTATTCTACTGAAGTTATAAAGTGCCAACATCCTGAACTCTGATCCCAAACTGAAATGTATTGTGAGATGCAGCCTGCCTCGGCTTGCCTCAGCTTGCCTCGGCTTGCTCAACATCACCCCAAACTGGTGTAACTGCATTGCAATGGTGTGTGGTTCCTCACCTCTGCTTCTTTTGGCTGATCTTGGACCAGATCTGGTGTGGTGAGTGGGCAAATCTGCTCCCTGCAGAGATTAATTGTCATCAGATTCTCCTTTGGACTGACTGCAGGGCCAGCGTCCATTATCATTTAGAAAGTTACAAACAAGGATATATAACGCAGGCATGGAGTTCAGAGCTCTTTCTAAATAATTTTACCAAAAGACAGGCTAGTAATTTATCATAATGAAAAATTATGCATTTGGCCCATAGAGATTTATACCTTCTTTTCACATCAGTACTCCTTATATGATTTATTTTGTAAGCATGGCATCCAACAGCAATAGCTTTGCAATCTTGTACATTCAAACCAGATCCAAGTTTTCTAACCCAGTTTGTATAACTCATACCTAGTGCAGTCGAATGATGTCACCTTGGCAATCTGCTCAGCAAAAAAGCACATTACATAGTAAGTCCTTCTGTTCAAACTTCCTCCCGCCTCAAAATTAATTCCAGAATACTGATTATGGTTGAATCAAGATGTAATCTTGCACCTGCAGGCCCAAGAAAAAAAAAATGGAATCCCTAGTTAGACTTGACATCCCTCCACTGTTTTATGCTTTCTGCCAACTTTTCAAGATAATATATTTGGAGGAAGGGGGGAGAGGAAAAATCATAAAATCCATTAGAGTGTTAAAAGGAATTCAAAGGGCTATCTAGTCAGAACTTGCCTGCAATGTCTTTTCTGCCCTTGTGAAGAGATGAATCTCTATCATTATATGTTAAAGGACAATTCTGCATCACACTAAGATTAAATAATGAAAATGAAAATGCTTTCTTAAAAGTTTATTCTCTAGTTGACAAGGGCTTAAATTTGTTAAAAGTTCATTCACAAGATGCTTCATAAGCAGAGATGGTGGAATTAATATAGAAAAACATAATAGATGCTTTTGGCCAAAACATATTCAGGCCTACAGATGATGAAACTCACATTCCATTAACAATATATGGGCTACTGGTACAGCAGCAGCAACAAAAACATGAGGATTGGGGCCACCAGCCCTGGGTATGCATCAGTCCAGTCAGTTCAGGGGATGTTCCAGTGCCATTCTAGGAATTAGAATGGGAATTGGGCTGGCTAGGGATGCCTTTATGGTAGGATAAGTGTGGATACCAGTAGTAGCATCAATGCCAATATCCTATCCCCAATCAACACAAACCCATGGACTTACTTAGATTTTCACCAGTTAAAGAGCTGGTGTGGTCTAAATAGGTCTATTGAGGATGACAGCGTGGCAGAAAATTTTTTTAACTCTCCATCATGCTATGGTACTCCTGCACCAATGGCTATGATAAGATTAGGCTGTAAAATGCATAAACTTAGCTTGGGGTGTTTTATGAACTCAAAAATTGTTTCCTAAAATGATGATTGCAAAGAATTTCCAGGAAATTTCCATTTTCCCTGGATTTTGCATAAGTTGAAATAAGTTGAAATATATTTACCGGTAAAATATACATTTCAAAGAATACCATAGTCTTCCTCAATTTGTGTGGGTGTGGTGGAGAGTGTAAAAGAAATTTTGGTATACAGTTTCTACCATTTTGGTTCCAACTTTTGTCAATATGTTCTGGAAAGTTTTATGGTTCAGAATGCTTGAGAGAGAACTCAGAATCATAAAATGACTTGTGCACTAAACACATGGAGCAAATTAACATGGTTGTTGTGTATGCAATGTGATATGTGAGATTTATGAGACCAAAGCAAGAACTTTCTCTATTTTTGCAAAAGAGTGCACTTGATTGGTAAAGGTTGAGGAAAAGAGGAATCTGAGATGATAAAACTTAGTAGTGCCAAGGACTAGTTGCAGAGACCCATCAATCTGAATTAGTTCAAGTGTTTCTGAAAAGACACAGGATGAGTATAAAAATCCAAAAGCAACATTGGTTGAGTATATTGATTCAGGCCAACTGAAAAGACTCATCACTATGGCAAGCTTGTGAGTTTTCCAGAACTCTCTTTCAGGCTCAGTGATAACCCAAGAATATCAGGAGGAATGAACAAACTGAAAACCTCAATCTGCATTAACTCATCTTAAAAATGAATGGCAGAAGCACACTGTATACCTCACTTTCATTCATTCATTCATTCATTCATTCATTCATTCATTCATTCATACCTGACTCCAATCTGAAGGATAAAGCATCAAATGAAAACAGCAGAGCTGCAGTTTGCTAGCTCACAGAGAAACCAAGGCAGCTAGAAAGTCTTGGCGAGGGTTGGAAAAAGACATCAACACGATCCCCACGTTTGCACCATTGCAGGCAGAACTTTTCTTTAACAAGGCTTACTTGCTTGGCTGGCTCCCCATGGTTGGCTCTGTTAAAAAAAATATTGCGATATGATCGCAAAACCAGAAGTGGGTCATTATAGGGTTATTTTTTACTGTTTCCAAACTTCAGGGAGACTTTTGAATCATTCTTTTGCCATCCTTCTGTGTAACTTCTCAAAGGCAAAGAGTCCAGGGTTCTTAGACTGGGGTGTCACAACAAAATGTTAAAAATGTAAAGACCTGGACAAATAAAAAAGCTTCCCCATTTCCAAAAAGACATTAAAGTTAGCAAGAGGTATCCATACTGTGGGAAAACATTCCAAAGATGGGGGCCATTGTTGAATAACTCCTCTCTTAGGCCATCACCTGGTTCAGTGTAGGGAGGACCCAATAAAGGGTTATCAAAAGCAGCTCTTAGGAGGTTAAGACTATGCTTGATGTAGAAATGTCTTGGTTGTAGCAAGGCATGCTGAAGTAATGGAGCAGTAACAGCATTTTTTTTTATAAAAGGCCGCATTCTTTGTATCTGTTTCTAGCACTTACAAATATATCTTGTAAGCCAGAAAATAGAAATAAAGTGGGGTTTAAAGAAGGCCATGTGGAAGATATATATGCAAATACTACATAAACTTCCCCACCCAATTTCAGTGGTGGTTGAGTTTAACAGGCAGGTAACAAGATATTCTTCCCCTTACCCCGGAGAAAGCCCCAGCCACTATTATGGGTCAACTTGTACCTGAACTAGCAATGTCACTGGTGGTGCAAGTGGTTTAAGACACTGTGCCTGTTAACCAGCAGGCCAGGGTTTGAGACTTGGGTCCCCACAAGACAAGGATTTCCTGCTACAGGCAGGGGGTTGGACTAGATGATCCACTGGGTCCCTTCCAACTCTATGATTCTATGATCTTGTTAATCCATTTTGTTAATTTGGGCCTGGGAAGGGGGTAGGATAAGGTACTGCTAATCCTTACCCTATCCTGGGTCCAATCTGTCCACCATTACCCCTATTGGAGGGTTTGCCCAGTAGAAGGCTCTGGAAGAGAGGGAGAGATCAGAGGCTCTTCTGCTGATTACTTCTGCCTACCCCACAGTTTGCGTTGAAGCTGGCAATGAATATGTCGTGCTTATCACCCTTGGAAGATAAGAGAACCTCCAGGAAAAGAACTCTCCCTCCCAGCTTTAATGAGGAGATGGCTCAGAAGAAAGCCAGGCAACTCAAAATAGAAAATTTTCTATCTTCTGCCAACGACCTTGCGAGTAAAAATGATTTATGTTTTCTTGCTCCAGCTTATGCAGAGACCTCTTCGGGCTCTCCAGCTGCCTTGCACTCTGTCGCTTCTCCAAAGAATGGGAAGGGGCCTTCTTGTCCTCCTGTGGTGGATGGATCTGAGCAACTGGGGAAAGATACCCCCGCACAGCATGCCAAGTGTGAGGTTGCCAAGTACCTTTTGGAGCACCTTGCACAGATGTGCTACATATCCGCAGAAAGTTTAATTTACCTCCTAGGTTGTTTTAATAAGATCGAATCGCAGCTACAGTTTTGAAAATACTAGCCCCACCCGAAGGTTTTTTGCTACCTCGCCATGAGAAGGAATCACTCTTAATCTCTGCTCCTTCTAAAAAACACTTGGGGAAACGCCTCCTTGGGGCCAGACCAGAAAATTTCCAGATCTTACCAAGCTCACCAATTGGTTTTGAATATCCCCATAGCTGACGCTCAACGCTGGCGCAATAAGGGATGAATTCTGGAATCTCTCTCAGCTTTGCTGGACCTTCATATTTCTTTTGCAGATTTAGACTATTTTTATTTTCTGCCTTCCTTTCACAACCATAAAAGAGTTTTTTTATCCTTCCATTCCCCAATGTTACCTAGGAAAATTTTCTCTGCAGCCCAGCATTTCAGATTTTATGGTCTCTTCCCTTCTAGAGTGTTCAGAGACTCCTCCCCTAGTACTCTGTTCAAGAAAAAGTTCGACACTACAGAATTCAAGGACTACCCACTTACCCTCCTAATGTACTTCTCAAGAGGATGATCAAAATATTCAACAAGATGACCTGATAGCCCTGAAGAATAAATTATCGGAACTGCTGGCACCGTTTAGACTCAGTTCAGCTGGGACCATACCCTCTTCCCTTTTAGCTTCTGAGAATCTGCTAGATATTGATGCTTTTCTTCACCCCAACTTGCAAAACATTCCTCAGCTTTCTACGCCCCTTTCTCGGCGCTTTACAAATTTGGATCCTCCAATGCCCACATCTTATGAACCTCAGAGGGATGAGCTGGAATCTGAATTCATCAGTCAAGAAGTAGCTCCTACTGAGCTTGAAGGCCTCCTAATTGACATATCCAGCCAGGAAGATTCTTTGCAGGTGGGTGGAAAAGAGGGCTCTTCCGGGGATGACAGTAATGATCCCAATGACCTCTTCAGGGGAGACTATGGACCCAGTTTGGTTAGGCCAGCTATGGGCACCTATTCGTACAAATCCCCTTGTAAGGGAGTGAACTCTCTAACATAAACCTCCGTTTTGGGACCCCGGTCTTCCTTGACAAGCAATGAAACTCCGGATCTACGCCCGGGAGCCATCTTACTTAATGATCCACACTTTGACAGATTCACCAGCTTTCTACTGCCAGACACCTCTGAGACTGTTCTCCCAGATAATTTATGACATAAAATGGACCAGCACAACAAGGACTTTGTCATCGTCACCTGGAATGTGAATGGCTGGGCCAGTCTCTCCCGGGACCCCCAACTACAAAACTTCATTTCTACCAAAGATATCCTCTTACTACAGGAAACTTGGATGTCCTATAGTCCAACTTTTAATGGCTTCCAAACATACAGTATAGATGCAGTACCGGGGGCCGGTTATGGAAGATGCAAAGGTGGACTGGCGACATTAATATCAACTGCTCTCTGTGGATCTTTAAGACTACTCCCCCCTTTTGACCGGCATGCACTCTCACTCTTACTTCAGTTCCATCAATTCGATTTACTGATAATCAACATATACATGCCCCCTCTGAGGAAAAGAGCTCAGTTCATCAAGTTATGGTCTGACCTGGAAGCGTATGTGAGCCACCTCATGCAAGAATATCCTAATGCGTGTCTGATCCTAGGAGGGGACGCTAACGCCAGGATGGCTACTGACAACTATAGCTTATACCAACAACATAAGGCTTATCCACCAATAGAGAAAACAGACACCCCTTTTTCGTTGCACAATTCCAGAGATCCAAAATCTAACCTTGCTGGACTTCTCTTAAACCAAATGGCCTTTAAGATGGATCTACACATTCTAAATGGAGCTTATGGAAAAGACCAACCAGCCAGTTTTACATACATCTCAGGATCCAGAATGAGTCAGATTGACTATTTTCTGGTATCGGACAACGTGACTCATTTACTTAAGGACCTTGAAGTTGTCCCAATGTTTTTCAGCGACCACTTCCCTGTGCAATTGTCACTAAAGAATCTAGCCTTACACACAAGAAGTGCCAGTTTCTATAGACCTGAGCCCTTATATCAGGGAGATGTATACCGTCGTGCCAGATGGACTCCAAAAATGGAAGCAGACTTCCAATTTCTACTAGCTTCTGCTCCTCTGCGAGAGATTGCTGATATATTTCACTCCAGACAAGCACTTTGCCCAGTGGATCTCTACTTGGACTTAGTACATGAGCTGAAAAGGATTCTGGAATACAAACCACAAGATGCACAAAACCCCCAGTACCCAAGATCAAGAGATTGGTTTGACAAGAACTGTATATCAGCTAAAAGAGTTTTACATTTGGCACATAAAATATTTCAAAATAGCTCTGACCCTGAGGCTGCCCAAGAACTTCAGAATATGAAGAAAAAGTACGAACACTTGCTTGCCCAGAAAAAAAGAGCCAATCTCAGGACCAACTGTGAAAGATTGATACAAGCCTCCAAACTCAAGGACACCTCCCTATTTTGGCACCTCATTCGCTTATCCTTTAAGGGTGAGCTTCCGGTACCGGACTGTCACATTACCCCCCAACGTTGGGAAGAACATTTTAAATTGCTATATCAACCTGCGGATGGTACTGAGGTAGCACCTTCTATTGATTTGACAACAACTTCGCCTTGGGCCCCAGTAACAGAGCTGGAAATTTATAAGCTCGCTGACCAACTAAAAAGTGGCAAAGCGCCGAGAAAAGATCTAATACCCCCTGAAGCTATCAAATCTAACTTGAAATGGTGGGCTCCTATCCTTGCATCCTTATTTACTCATATTGACCAGACTGACCAAATTCCTGTGGATTGGAATACCGCTATTATAGTACCAATTTACAAAAAGGGCCCAAAAGATGATCCATCCTGTTACAGGCCGATTAGCCTTCTTAGCATTATCAGTAAAATCTACGCGAGACATCTATATGACAAACTGAAGGACTGGATGGAGCAAGAGCAGGTTTTAGCAGATGAACAAGCAGGCTTCCGACATGGCCGTTCAACCATCGATCAGTGTTTGGTCTTGCAGCACCTTGTTGGGAAATACAAGAAACTGTACGTAGCTTTTGTTGACCTCAAGGCTGCCTTTGACTCAGTACCCAGAGTTAAACTCTGGGAGAAACTCATGGACTCAAATATTGATAAGTATCTGCTCGCTCTCATTATGGCCCTGCATAAAAACACCTCATTGCAAGTGAGATGCACTCCGCAAGGCCACCTTTCAAAAATAATTCCAACGCAGAGAGGAGTCAGGCAGGGCTGTATCCTGGCACCTCTCCTGTTTAACTTTTATATTAACACTCTAGTGGAGCATCTGACCAAATCTGAGTACCATCCTCCTAAAATAGCTCACAGACATCTTTCTTTGCTGTTATATGCAGATGATGCAGCTCTCATCTCCAGGACTCCAGACGGTCTGCGGAGAGCTCTACAGGCCCTAGCAATTTGTTGCCAAGAGAATCAACTAGAAATCAATTACGATAAAACCAAAGTAATGGCTTTTGGAGAAAGAACTAATACCCGTGTCT
The DNA here is from genome assembly GCA_030015325.1 of Cryptoblepharus egeriae. Lineage (NCBI taxonomy): Eukaryota > Metazoa > Chordata > Lepidosauria > Squamata > Scincidae > Cryptoblepharus > Cryptoblepharus egeriae. The sequence goes on along the minus strand of JAREYC010000004.1, from coordinate 19,175,070 downwards.
GGAAAATATATGAGCACAGGATAGAACAAGTTGCCCAATTTAAATACTTGGGGGTGATATTCCAAAACAA